>JAZDUH010000544.1:20634166-21925000 GCA_036419115.1 Scarus forsteni | reverse complement strand
GTTTCTGGAGTAGGCAGAGAAAAAATGGCTTAGAAGCACTGTTCTTTCAAGTTTGGGAGTCATCATGCTCTCGTGCCATGGTGTGTAATTTGTTAGCCATATTCAGAGTCTGTGCTGAAATACAAGGAGCTTGATACTTTATTAAATTTCAGTAAGATTAAACACTTTGAAATTCTAGTGCTGAAAAAGATCAAATGGGGTCCCAATCTGCTTATGTCAATTGTGACACCCTTTAGGATTTGATATTGAGTTTAACAGTTTGCATTTCTATAGAGAAATGTATTTAATGTTAAACTCAACCATCAATTGAAGTGTAGTTGTATCAATGACATGGTTTACAATTTTTCAAGGAACACCTTGGCCAGTGTGCCAGACTGTTTGAGAACCACTAGAGTAGACCTGTCAACCAATCAGAGCCAACTAGGCGACATGGGGAAGAGTGCCTTGAAGGGAAAGAGGGGCCAGTTCTCTGAAAAATTCTGCTGTATCTGAATCAAACTGAAAACAATTGAACAACAGTCAGAGAGGAAACAGTTTCTGGAGTAGGCAGAGAAAAAATGGCTTAGAAGCACTGTTCTTTCAAGTTTGGGAGTCATCATGCTCTCGTGCCATGGTGTGTAATTTGTTAGCCATATTAATCGCATGTTTAATATCAAAATATTAAAGAAAAAAATGTATGCTTGATGTTTAGACAGTAATATAATGAAGGAAAAGACTAGGAAAAACTACTTACCTGCAGCTATAACTGCATAAACAGACCTTAAACTGTATTGCTGTTGTTTTTTTTATCATTCATTTTAGTGTGTTTTCTCATGTTGCAGACAACAACAAAGACAGAAATGTCAATATTGTCATAAAAATGTTTGAGAAGTAGACATTGATGTTTGGATTTACTTGTTAGAAGAAAAATGTTAAAAGATGAGTCACACAGAAGATGTTTGAACAATGTTGTGAAACTATATTAATATTACATTTTTAGACCTTACTTTGTATTAGAGTGTGTAATTGATTGAGAGGTAACATCAAAAATGGCTCTTTATTGTTGCTGAACATTGCTGACAGATTTGTGCATTTTAGATATTGCTGTCTTCCTTTTGGTCCAAATGTGACTTAAGGTCTTTATGTTTTTTTTTACTTTAGAGGCCCCTAAACAAGCTTGACATATTTTACTCACATGATATAATCCCTAAATGGAACAAAACAGAACAGGATCTCATACCGGTCTTTGCCCAGGGCTTCCAAAATCCCCAAAGTGTCCCTGCTGAGACCGCAGACGCCCACCATCACCTGGATTATGTGTTTCTGTACATATCTGGAGGAGGATTCTTATGTTTCCATTTTCTCCACACCCACAGCCACTTTTGTTTTCTCACTGTGGGGGCGGCTCCTCCTTCCAGAAACATCCCCTCTCCTGTATTGAGTCAGTGGGTCGAGGGGGGGGGATTCACCCAGCGGCCTGTCAAACAACAGCACCCAATTACTCGTCTTTCACCCACCCAACCTTCCACTCATGATGCCTTGTTTTACCAGCACCAGTCCCCCCTGAACACATCTCTGCTACACCAAAACCTGTCAGTGGAAGAAGCCCACTTTGCCCTTCCTCTTCCTCTCTTGTTTCCTTCCTCATTTCCCAGAATCCTCCCCTCCTCCTACGCCGCGGTGTGTCATCCTTCTGTTCTAATGAGAGGCAGGGATCAGCAAAAGCAGACCCCTGGAGTTTGACAGAGCTACCTGTTGTGCCTCCACATTTCTCCCCTCCATCGCTCGCTCTCTCTTCGTCTCTCCTTCTCTCTCTCTCTCTCTCCCTAAACACCAGAGCTGTCGACTCCTGGCAGTTTGATTCTAAACTGTTCCCCCGTGTCGGGAGTAGCTGCCATGACAGAGAATAAAACGAGTGAAATGTAGAGTTTGTAGTTCGCAGAGTGAGGATTGGCTCCCTTGCTGCATGCTGTGTGAAGAAGGCCAAAATATTCTTTTTTAAGTCAATCTAGGAACCATTCTTTGTGCTTTGTTTAACTCTGTGAGAGGAGAACTTCAAAAGAGGGGGGACATATTTGTGTGCTGTCCTTTAGAGAGCAAGTTAAGAGACTTAAGTTGATCTAATGTCTGATCTAAGTAAGAAGCTGTGGCTTGGATGAGTTAACCTTGAATAGTATAAATGAGAGTGGAGGATTACTTTTGTCCTTCAAAGACGAGTTGATCACCAAGGCTAAACATTATGAGACAGGTTGCTTGTCAAAAGAAGGCTTAGCCTGGAGTAGCAAGTATTGTGGGAAAAATAAATTACCTTTGTACCAGTCTAGGCTCATCCTGAGACCCAGAAATTGGGAGTTTCGGTGTCCTGTGGATAAAGCATGACCAGGTGTCCAAGAGGATGCCCCTCCAGTGGACAACATCTAATGAAATACACTCCAGACTCCCCTCCAAGTGGACAAACACAGCTAATTGCCAGGGTCCTCTCAAAGTGGACTTGAGAAAGTTGGGCAAGTTCTCAGTACATCTCTAGTGATCCAATCGTACTAAAGTGCTTTCCAAGAAACAGCGCCTTGCCAAAAAAAAGTCACCACCTGGATCTAACTAAGCAAATAGGTATGAGCCTCCTGTTCAGTAATTACTGCATGGGTGATTATCTTTCAGCTGGCAACAAGTTATTTAACCCCAACTGATGCAATGAGCAGCTTCTCATTTCTCAAACAACCATGTTGAAAGACACATCTGGTGGTCATGGAAAAAAAGTGTTAGCCCGATAAGAAGGGTCAAACCATTGGCATGCATCAAGCAGAACAAAACATTGAAGGAGATTGCAGAAACTACAACAATTGGTTTAGGAACTGTCCAACACATTATAAAAAACTGATAGGATAGTGGGAAACCATCATCTTTGTGGAAGAAATGTTTTCGGAAAAAAATGTTTCATGATCTTGATCGGCGATCACCCAAACACTTGGCCAAATCAAATCAAAGTAAAACAATAGTAGAGCACAGGGGTATGTTTAATAGTGAAAGTAAGAGCATTTAACCTGCAAAATGACAGGAGGACTCGAGGGATTGGGATAGAATAGCTGTGTAACCTTAAGAAAACTACTAATCAGTAAGACTAACCAGAAAAAAAGTCTTCAGGTTGATAGTGAGCAGATTCTGGAGGAGTGGAGGAAGGTCATGTGGTCTGGTGAGTCCATATTTACCCTGTTTTAGAGTGATGGGTGCATCAGGGTAAGAAGAGAGGCAGATGAAGCGATGTACCCATCATGCCTAGTGCCTACTGTAAATGCCTGTCTGGGCATTGCTATGATCTGGGGTTGCTGCAGTTAATTAGGTCAAGGTTTAGCAACATTATGGCCCAGAGAATGAGGTCAGCTGACTACCTTAACATACTGAATAACCAGATTATTCCAACAACAGATTTTTCTTCCCTAATGGCATGGACATATTTAAAGATAACATTGCCAAATTGTGAAAGAGTGGTTAAGGGAGCTTGAGACATCATTTTTACACATGGATTGGCCACCACAGAGTCCAGACCTTAACCCCATTAAGATCTTTGGGGTGTGCTGGAGAAGGCTTTGTGCAATGGTCAGACTCTCCAACCATCAATACAAGATCTTGGTAAAATTTAATGCAAAACTGAATGGAAATAGATCTCGACACATTGCATTAACTTATCAAAACAATATCACAGCAAATGTGAGCTATAATCAAAGCTAAAGGTGGTCCAACAATACATACATGTATTGGAGTGTGAGATCTTTTTTTTTTTGGTGGTGACTTTTGTTTTGGCCAGGCAGTGTATCTTTCTAGTGGACAAAACTAGCTAAAGTACCCTGAGGAGGGCCCTTTAGTGGGCAGTTTTTATAAAGTGCCCTTGAAGTGCTCCATCAGAGGACATAATATGAGCAGTACCCTCGAAGGTGCCCTCCCACATGACAAAATGTCACAAAGTGGACTCTTAGATGCCATTTCAGTAGAAAAAGGGATTAAATGCCCTTCAGGGTAAGCATCCAGTGGACAAAGGATGCTCCATAGGATGTCAGCCAGCAACCCCACCCCCCACCAAAGGTGCCCTGCCAGTGGACAATGTATACTCTTCAGGGTCCTTTACCAGTGAACTTCCAAAGCCTTTTGCAGAATAAGGGCAAAACCTGATGCTCTATGGAAAGCCCCCCTATAGATGAAATATGCTAAAATGACCTGTGATATTCCATCCAGTGGACAAAACATGCTAAAATGTCCTGTAAAGTGCCATCCTAGGGGAAAGAATGTAATAGGAAGTCCTCCAGCGAGATGACCATTGACAAATTTTGGTCTAAATCTCAAATTGTGCCAATGTGACAGCTTCAGAGTGACAAAAACATGCTAACAGTGTGCAGTCCCACTTTACCCAGCTGTCAGCTTGGCATGGATGCTGCTGGAGTACACTACTGTTAGCAAAAGATAGCTCCCACAGATACATGTAAATATGCTGCTCAGATCACTGATACTGATTTATAAATGCATCCTGACTTTAGTGCTAAAAACTGATAAAAGAAAGTGAAGTTGCAAATTAGCTGCAAACAGAGCTCTGTGTGATACAAGATGTGTGTGCGGGCTCCTGTGAAAACTCAGAAATGTCGACACCAAAGCGAGGAGTCCCAAAGATGCATGAAATGCAAACAAACTGTAGGATTCAACTCCCACTTTTGCCTCAAAACTTCCTCACTCCCACATCAGAGAAATCACACTGCAAATGTTGTCACATGTGTAGCAGTGGGCTTTGACTCATCAAGGTATAAACGGGAAAAAAGAGGGAGAAGAAACTCAACGCTTACTCATATTTTTACATGTTTAACTGATTCAAATCCTCCAGTTACCATGGCAGGCGAGGAATGAGTGACGGCAAAAGCTTCTGAGCAACCACCAGTGTGCCGCTCTATTTCTGTCTGCATGTGTTCAGTATTAATGTAGATCTACTCAAGGTCAAGTTAGATCAGATTTAATATTTTTACTGTAACTCTTTCACTGCTAAGCCTGAAACATCAAGTATGATGCAGATAAGAAGTTTGAAAAATGGCAGAAGGTTAAGGACGCCTCATGTTGTGTTACTAACTAGCTCCAAGGGATGGTTGTAGTAATTTAGAGGCCCTAGGCAACGACCAAAATCAGGCCCCTCTTCATTGAGGTTAAATCTATCCAAGAGAGAGAGAAATCTCACATTTTATTCAAATTTTTTTTTTGAAATTAAACATTTAGATTGACAAAGTTTGGAAAGTGGCTTTAACAGGCAAGGAGCAGGATCTGTACAATGTCTTCTGTCTATTTGTGCAAATAAGACGGTGCACAGGTCAGGTAATGTCCAATAAGCACAAACAGTATTTTAAATCATTAATCAAGTAATAATAATGACTAGTTAAAGAATATCACATCTATACCTAACACTGAATGAAACCAACCAATGAAGTCAACCAACAATTCAGATTAAGAAAAATAATCAGATGTAATTCCCTTATTTACCGCTCTCTACACAATTTAAATTGTTCACCAATTTTTGAAAATGTTAACATATTCCTGCAATTTTCATGGTGTGTAGGATCGCCAGTGTATTTAACCAGAGGAGAGAATGCTATATCCGGAAATTTTGGATTTTTTGTTTTTCGATTAAATGATTTAAATTGAACATATAGGTTATACACATGTTTCTTAATGTTTGCCAATTAATGCCAGCTTGATTGTGAAATAGTGATGCTGCAATGAGTGCTTACAATTATCTTTTCTTTGTTGAAGAAATTATATTTAAATAATAATATTGATTTATTTGCAAACATTCTTTTTTGTGAAATATTAAACTATATGAGTCGCTGTACAGTCCAATGTGCACAAGTATGTTGGCAATATTACATTTAAGCCAGAAAATGTAGATCAGGTTTTTTTTAAAATTTCTTTAAAAAAAAAGTGACAAAGAGAAGACATGCAACGAATATTTGTAAAAGCGAGGCACTAGAGAGCACTATTTGTTCGAATGCAAAATACAGTTTCACAACTAGATGGAAGAACAGACTACACAGTGTGGCTTTAACATCAACAACTTTATGAAAGCATACAGTTAAAGAATAAATAAATTTGGCCTGTGGCCCCTTTTCTGCAAGTGATTACCCCCTCTCTCTTAACCTGCTTTTTCAACTGGTGTCTCTCTACGATAAAACATAGAAACAAGTTGGGTCAAAGATCAACAAAAAATGACACGTGAGCCCATGCCTGGGCATCTCCCACAACCCACCTTACATATAACCACTATCTCTCCTTTGTCCAAAAGAGGCACAAAAAGGTTGATAGGTCTAAAAAATGCATTTTGCTCAAAAGTGTCTTATTGATCTTGACATGTAAACAAAGGTTTATGAGTGATTTTTTCAGACAAGATGAAGTTAAACGGTGAAAAGCTAACACTGCCACAATTTAACTTATTGGTTAATGAACTAAACTGTTATATCAGCACTTCTCTTGCCTTAGAGCAGTTCTTAAAGCTGGGGTTGGCGATTTTGGAAAACTAGCATGAATTTGAAAGTAGCATCTCCTCAGGGCTCTGCCTAACCGTATTTTACGTATTTTATCCTCTTTCCGCCGTCCTCCTGTATCAGTATTCTCCCGTAAATCTCCTGTGTGGTGATATAATAATAAAAACATTCCTCTGCCTCTCCAAACTGAGCTCTGTCTCTAGCCTGAATGGGGCGGTAATACTCCAAAATTCCAACCGCTGTAAAACCGAAGAAGAAGAAAAAGCTTCGCGAGAACGTCCACCTGCAGTAGCCTGGGTGGCAGCTTTCGTGAGATTAGAGCAGCAGAACAAACTCAGAAAAACAAAGAGTTTATTTTAGATTTCTTGTACATCTGTCTTAAAATGTGAGGGATACTGGAGATTGGTTGGGGTTGTGGGACGGCTCACAGCGGACTTCCTTTATTTTCAAAGACAAAACTTGAAAGGTAAGCATTCTCCCGCGGACTCTGATACGTATGAGCTCGGCTCCACGCACCGAGTCTGTGCACGCCGGGAAAATGCACGCGCAGCAGGCGGGCAGAATGGCGACGGGATTTGATTGGTTGAAAAACAGGTGTCCCGGCATGATTATTGGTTGGGGTTTTCCCTGTTTTACTCCTGCTGTAGATAGCGGATATTTTTCGCTCTGTTTTAAGAACACATTATGATTTGATTACCATCGGGTCATAAAGACCATTTTAACCAGTATTACAAAAAGTGTATCTAAATCAGATCGCCAACCCCAGCTTTAACTTTCCAACATTTTAATTTTGGTCTTTTCTAGATATAGAAGTGACCAGAATGATACCTTTTTAGTTAATGCAAAATAAAGACAACAGATGAAGGCTCTTACTAGCATAGTGAGAGAAAAGTTTCAAATTCTCTAAAAAGAATTGTCTGTATTTTAATGACCCTGACTTTCCCCCCTTGATGGCACCCCTGTTCATAAAGATCGTATCCTGAGGTCTTTTGTTTACATTTATCCTGTGTTAAAATCATCACTTTCTGTTTCCCACTAATCTGTATTTTACTTTCTTTTCCTCAAAAACAATGAAAGCCAAGAGATGGAATTAACTTGTGAATTCGATTTGCATTCATAGAAAATGTCAGCTTGTCCCATGTGATGATGGATTGTCTATTTCGTGTTGCTGTAAAGAGTGCTGGAGTTACAGACAGCAGTGAAAACAAAATGGAGCCTGAGAAAGGAGGACAAGGAGATGTTGAGAGTAAAAAGACTTCTGGAGCTCTCACTGTCTCAGCTCACACACTGCTGTCAAGTAGGTCAATGCGACAGGCTTGACTGATTCTTCTTCTTCTCCGTTTTTTTTGTGCATGTTCGGGCTCCGGCTGAGTATCGGTGCCACTCTGGATTCACCTGTTTGATAAAGCTTACACAAATGCAGAGTGAGCTGTGTGTCGGATCCGGTGTGAAAGAAGAGGCCTCTCTTGGCTCCGTTAGTCCAAGGCGCTGGATCATTGAAACAACAGAAAGAGTCACCTAAACTGGTGAAAAAAATCTTAAAACGCCACTGAGGAGTTCATGGGAAGTTCATAAAATGCCACGGGACACATGATGATCTTTAAGCCTGGGTGCTTTTTTGGGGACAAATACTGTCTGTGGGAAGCAGCTGAGCCAATTCTTATTGAAGTCATCTTTCTCGCTGTTGAACATTTTGCAGAATGTTAAGCATAATGACTCGTCCTCTCCTCTTCACGAGGCCTCTTCCTGCACACTCGGCTGCTTCAGAAAAACCACATTTGACTCATAATAGACCTCATTAGAGTGGTATTGAATAGGCTTGGAGCTGGTGTATCTCAGCCTTAGTGTTAGCCGCCTTTTTCTCTCTTGCGTGTGTGTTTTCCATTAGAGAATTAAAGATTAATTGGCAAATTTCTCTGGTTTAAAGCATTGATTAATTGCGGTGAAAGTCAGCGGTGGATCCAGAAGATTAATGTCTGTAGATTTGCCCCACGTTAGATGGCTATTGATTTTGA
Organism: Scarus forsteni; assembly: GCA_036419115.1. Taxonomy (NCBI): domain Eukaryota; kingdom Metazoa; phylum Chordata; class Actinopteri; order Labriformes; family Labridae; genus Scarus; species Scarus forsteni. The sequence goes on along the minus strand of JAZDUH010000544.1, from coordinate 21,916,500 downwards.
TTTGCTCAAAAAATGCCTGTCTTTTCTCTCTTCCCCGGAGAGCACAGACTGTAAAAAAAAAAAGCCAGCGCTAAATTACATTTTTCAAGGCATGGCTTAAAATATGAGCTTTGTGAATGAAGATTCATTTAATTGGGCAGCAAGTGGTTGCACCAAAGAGGTTACCAATGGCAACAAAGGTTCAGATATTTTAGTGGGTAAAAAATTCTTCATTCAGATCAGGTATTAGTGCGGCCAGAAAGAATAAATGCAGAATTTGAATGGCTTTAAATATGAAGTAGCTCTTCCTTTTCAGTGGTGGATGGTAATACAGTAGATTAGCATGAGCACAGTGCTTTAGCACATTTTTGAGTATCTGTACTTTACCTTTGTGCACAATATAGCTCTTACTCTGTTGTGTTTGAAATATAGCATAGCTGACTCCAGCACATTTTCAGAAAAGACAGGTCAATCTATACAAGACAGGATATTGGTCTTAAAGGAATTTTTCAGGGTTTTTGAAGTGCAGTTACTCAAGGCCTATGGTACTTCTAAATATGACCGCCAGTAAAGCATCTTGCAAGCTTTGTCCTTCAGTACAAATTGCCAGCAGCAGATGCTAGCCGCTGTATAGCAGTCAATGGTGCCACTGAAATTGTTGCCACTGTAATTACCTCTCTTTTACATTAAAATTTCTCAAAATAGCATTGCCTCAACTAGATGCTACATTGAATTTTGAAAACTCACTAACTAGAATTTTGTATTTGACAAAATAACACATGGACTACAGTCCCTCTGCAATTCCTCTCAATAAACATTCAGGTTGGAATGGAGTCAGATATCTGCCACTGGAGCACAAACTAATATAAATCTAACTCCCTAGTTATTCCAAAAATTGGTTGCTCCTATATTTATCCTAATATAAAAACAGGCAAATTAAATTGTCACTAATCTAATGTCACAGCATTCTGGCACATGGATATTTGCCAGTTTTGTCGTGTTGGTTTGATTACGAACATCACGACCCGTCCTGTCCAACAAATGACAGAACATTGATGCAGTGCCCATTTTATTGATCTGAACTATGACATGAAAGCATCTTAAACACTTATGTAAATGAAAGAGTTCTGATGAAAGTTCCAGGAAAAACGTTGTGATGAGGTTCCACCCATGACAATGATAGGCCTCCTCGATCTTGGATATGGGTTAGGGTTAAAGTTTGATTACATTTTCAGATGTTGGTCATGGCACAGGGAGCCGAGGTTACATTTTAGCGTTGAAAAAAAAAAACAGATGCAGATCCAGGATTCCTTAAAATCTTTGTACACCTTAGGTAGGTTTATTTTTCTGCTATTAACTTGACTAAAAGTAATAGACATGCCTTGGCAAAGATCTGAGCTCTCTGTGCACTTCTACTTGTTAAATATTTAGACAGATTTATTCATTGGAGGGTGGAAAGATAATATGTGAACTTTTGGAAATCATCCTTAGTTGGGTATCATTGGAAATGCCATTGTCTGCACAGAAACACAGTATTACAGTAAAATGTAGAATGTGTAGTTCATTAACACTCGGAGAATAAAATGTTGAATACTTTGGCATTTTTTTCTGTTTTTCAGTACAAATGCTGGATCTTGTCCTTGATGTGAGCTGCTTTTTCCCCTGCTGTGTATTTTCCACTACAGAATTAAGGATTGATTGACATTTTTTTCCATTTTGTCCTGCTTAACAATACAAATTTACCTGAGAAAAAGTACCTACTTTACTTACTTACAATACTTTGGCAATTTGCCCTTGATTTTTGAAGGGGTTGGTTGCCCCAAATAAGCTCTACAGTAAAAACAATGTTTGGATTTTCTAACGTTATTTCCACAACAGAGCATGCATTTCAAGGTGACTCACGTGAATTTTCAAGCTTCCACATTTTACAATAGGTGGTTGCTGGCAAAAGGCAAAAAGGACAACTCAGCTTGACTTGGACATTTAAGGGCCTATGTTTTTCCTCAAGCTAAAAAATTATATTTTGTAGACTGCTTCAGTATTTTTGCAATCTGTTAGACCTCCTGCCACTCTTAGACCACGCAGACCTAATCTGCTCTGATTGGTTGACTTGTTTACTCAGTGATAACTTGTCAGTTTAGCACTGGTTGACACCATGTTGTCAATGACTCTTAATTCATTCATTCTAACGTTTCTGCTCTGACCAAATGCTTGACATGCCATGCCAAGGGATTAAACTGCTGATGAAACAGTGGTAGGATGTCACACAGGGAGGTCTTCTCTTGGTCCAGGAAAACAAGCAGTTTCAGGCACTGACATGCTGCAGAGACATAAGACTCCTAAGTGTCAGAAATGGTGTGAGATAATTTCTGCACCTAAAGGTTGCTTCACCATTTTAATAAATGGAAAGTTCTGCCTAAAAAAGAGTTTTACTTTTATTTATACTTGAGTGAATATAGTTTCAGATACTTTTGTGTTCAGCCCACCGCTGCAGGTTGTGTACTTTGTCCACTGCTGCTGGTTCCTAGATTTAAAGTTCGGTCTACAGCTTTTCTATTTCTGTCTCCTTTCGAGCCTCAGTTTATGTTGCCTCTCCCGCTGCCCACTAAGGATGCACACAGCACACAGAGGCTGAGGCAAAGACGGAGACAATTGTCTTTTTGTGACTGTCACAATTTCCACTGTTCAATCTCAGCCTCAGTCACAACAAATCAGAGCCACTGCAGCATTTCGTCTGCAGGACGAGGCTGTCTTTATTATTTGTGCGCCGCTGGAAGGTAGTCCTCAAAACACGGGATTATGCCTATTGTGATCTGCCTAAGCGTGCCGTATTAGCCCTATTCTCATGAAACGGAATGAAAGCCACTTTGAGAGGGGAAAAAAAAACGTAGGATGCCTCTGATATGCCTGTGTCAAGGGAACAGGCGCCCGTATCTGTGAGCGAGGCGCGTGATCTCAGATTCAATTATGGCTCCATTTTAAATGAGATATCTTTGCTTTAAAAAAAAATCCCAGATTGTGGCGCTTTGAAATGGAAAGGGAGTTATTCACGAGACCTGTGTGTGATCTGCGAAAAGAGCTTGTATCAAACAGATTTGTGATGCCAGCCTTGGTAGAATATTCATATTTTTTTCCCATCGCAAGCACAGGTATATTTAACTTTGCATGAGAATAGAGGATAGATATAAGAGCATACATGAGGCCGAGCAGATGGAAAATTGCTAAATCAGAGCTAAAGCTTGTTTTCTTAGACCTCAGCCCTGGTATGAGCATGATTTGGTTTGCTCAGTCTCCCTGTTATCCATGTTTTAAATCTCAAATGTACAACTTCAACAGCAGAAACCAGAATCTTACATTTTAGTCTGCAACGCTCTCCAACCCAAACCTGTTGAACTCGATCAATGGACCTAAGATGAATCTTTGGCTGCTGGTCACGTAAGCCATGTTGAGGGAATGTTTGTCTCCGTGATTGAACCGTCCCCCGGGTGGACGTTAATTGAGCTCCCTGTAATCACACGCAGGCCTGTATGATCAGCATCTGCAGCCCGGGGAGAGTCAGTCCAGATTATCTTCTCTCCTGGATGTCCCATTTTGAGACTGTAATCGAAATGGATTTTTGTTTTCTTCTCTCGCAATCGGACAGACTTCTGGAGATCTCTGGCACACAATGGAGTAGAGGATCATAAATTCTTTGATAGATGGAAGAAACTTTATTGAGGTTTGTTGACGTCTTGGATACAGTGATCGTAGTATTTATTGGAGGGTTTGCCACTGTGGTCTTGACTAAAATTATTTCAACAACTGGATGATTTTTTTTAAAAATGTTTTCCATCCAGTGGTACAGAAGGATAAATCATAATCATGCATTCCCTTTACTTATCTTCAGTTCCCTTAAATCCAGCCAACCATCTTTTGTTTTTTTGTTTTTTTTACCAGATCTGGTCAAGTACTGTTTAAAGAAACTTGGTAAACAGGATTGTGATCATTAATTCCTCCCTTATCAATACTAAATATATACTATCTTTTTTTATCATATTTTTTGTCATTGGATATCCTGATTGGTCATCTTTACAACAAAGTACAATTTGTAAGGATTGTGCATTTGTGGAATGAGCGACACAGCTTATCTTGTGGGTTATTCCCCAAAAAATAATCCAAAATGCCTAGCAAATGCAAGCTGCTGTTCCAGTACACAGACTGGCAGCATTTGGTGTCAGTCCTGGTATCTGGTGATGTCAAAGACAGACTGCAAAGTGAGCTTCCCAGGACAACAGCACTCCAAGAAGACCAGTTCCTCACCCTTGCTTCAATGACACTGTAGAGAGGGGAGTTTGGTACATTTTTTGACACTACCCACATGTTTAGCTGTGTTGCCTATTCTAGGAATGCACAAAACTTACAAGCTGTTGCTTGCTGTAAATTGCAAATTCAAGGTTCTGAACAGTATTGAAGAGTATAGATCTAAGCAAATCTAGTGGTTGTATGCCTGATTGACAGCAAAAGTTTTATGGTGGGGTGTTTATCCATTGAGAGTTTCATAGAAAATAACCAAGCCAAGTTCCTCTGAAGGAGGTGGTCCAGTCTTGCTTCCAATTAACCCCTGGAGTAGTTCTTTTTCAGTGTAAACACAATCAACGCAGAAACTGACACAAACAAGGTGATAAGTTAACTCAGTACATTTATTACAGCTACCAGGCAACCAGACTGATACAGACTAACTCAGTTATATATATTTTTAAATATTATATAATATGTAAAAAATTATAATGTTTTGACCCCACAGAATTACCCACTGCTGCGCAGGCACAACATACCATGAAAATATCAACAGGTCAACATTTCTCAGCGTCTCCATGGCAGATCCTTACAGGACTCAACAGCATGGACCAGACCAGACTGTATTAGTTTAACTCTTTCAAGCAGGAGTGTGTATTTTGGGCTGCTATCCGACTTTCCTGCACTGCAAACAGTTTATCTGCAAATGTTAGGTTATAATACGTTCCCGTGCTATCTGGTGTCAGTCTGCCGGTGAACGTTGAAAGCCCCTCGATGTCATGCTCAGAGTTTGTTTACACTTAAGTTGTGAGTCGTGTCCCACATTGATGAATATGTTCAACTGTATAATCTTACTTTGGATGTTAAATATCCACTTTTATTAATTTTTTATTACAGTTTTTTGAGTAGTTTTACCTACCGGCTCTCTTCTCATAATGCACAGCACGAATCGTACTGGAAGGAATGCCGGCTCTGACGCAATATCGTAAGGACATTCAGACATGGGCTTGCTTCTTAGGGAAATATGCAACTTTAGGTATCTTCTCTAACTGCATTGAACACTCGAGCTGTAGGTGTGAAAATGAGCTAAGATTGGAAATATAAAGGATAAAACTTAAGTTCTCAAAGCACTCTCATGCTGCTACTGTATTGCAGCTTTGAATGAAGGAATGTGACCCTGTAGGTATTTTCAAGACCTGTGACAAAAAATGTGAAAATGAGTGAACAAGTCCTTTGTGTCCTCTGTGGCTGTGTTTCAATCACAGCACAATAAATCCCTTTGTAATAATGAATGAGCTCCGTGCCTGATTCATCTCCTCCGTAAAGCTGGCCTGTTTAATTTGTACAAATATTTCTTTGGGTGAAAGCAATTAACTGTAGTGATGCTCTAAGTGACAGTGCAGAGCTGAATCATACCTCAGACTGAGGACTGAAATGAGATCTTACGTGTTTCTCTTTAGTTAAATTCATTAAGGCTGAGAAGCCATTATCTCAGCAAATGGCCACAGCTGAATAATTAATCATCCCATCACTGCTGTGTTTGACCCGAATGTATAACATTTATCCCTCGCTCCTCTTCTCCAAATGAAATCCTCTCTTTAATTTGTGAGAAACATTAGCTCTTCGTGTGTAGTCCTGCAGAGTCCTGTCTGACTCTTGATGTGGCTGATTTATCATAAATTTCAATCAGGCTGTGTTTTTGGAATTCAAGGTCAGGATCACTTGTAACTTGAGACTCTTTGGATTTTAAAGATCTCACCACAAAAATCTTCATGACATATTTAATTAGACTTTTGTATGTTTTGTGTTGGTCCGATTGGATCAGTATTCACCCCACAAATATGGACACAATCATCATCGCCCAGGTGAATTGCTCTGAGGTACATAATGAGTTACAAAAGACCAATCACTCCATTAAAATAATGGATGTAAGACTTCATTTTAGGGCAAATGTTTCTTTATAAATGCTTGTGCAGCCATGTTAAAGTCTAGTACGATATACATATAGATACCCTACCCCCCCTGTATATAAAGAGTTAGAAAAGACTAATCACTCCATTAAAATAGTGGACGTTAGGGCACTTTCACATTAGGCCCACTTGTTTCGAACTGTGCTGTGGCGCGGTTCGCTCCCTCCCCCTCCCCCGCTGGCTTGCATTCACACTTGCAACATCGAACCATGCCCGGGCCCACTTGTGTATTTACTCAGTTTGAAACAGCAGGGGGCGATATGCACGTAACTGGTTACCAAACCTGCTACGAAGGAGAACGAAGAAGAGGCTGTCATGGTAACCATTTCCTACATCAAAAAAACAATGTTTACGTTTTGCTCTCTTCTCCATTTTCCTTCAAATGTTTTTTTATCGTGTTTGAGACGGCATCAATGACCTTCTGGACCCTTGTAAATCATAGTGATCCTCAACCAGAATAAACAAATCGACAAATTGAGCGAGCAAAAGATTCAACTGCGGGATTAACAGGAAGTAAATTATGAAGGACTTTACCCATAATTCAGTGCTTCCAATATTCATAATGCATCAAAAGTAGATCGGTTCTGACCACTTTGTTTCACACCAGTGAAACCGCAATAAATGTCAGTAGATGGAACGGATCGAGACCACGCTTTCGTGGAGGTCTCGGACCAGCTGATTTGGTGCGCACCAAAGTGCGGTGGTTGTATTCACATTGATACTAACGTTCCAAACCCTGGGCCAAAGCTTCTTTGGTGGGCACTAAATATGGTTGGTGTGAAAACACCCTTAGACTTCATTTTAGGCCAAATGTTTCTTTATAAATGTTGAAGTCTAGTACAATATACATATAGATACCCTAGCCCCCCATAGGAGTATATGTATGTTTTATGAATGTTCATTTTTAGCACTCAAATGCAACCTGCCAGGTCGCCCCTTCACAAGTTGGCTTTTAAGCAGCTTTTAATTGGTTTTCATCAACTTTTTGTGGAACAATTAATGGACTCTGGCTGTTCAAAGCATCATCTTTTAACGTGTGCATGTTTTTAACAACCAGCCACTTTTTTCAGATTTTCAGTGTTTGCTGAAAAAACGAGGTAAAAGGCTCCACTCACCTCACCATCCGGCTGCCAGAGCTGTGTCGGTCTCAGCACGAAAATACACAAGCTGGAGCAAATAATATCCACATTATACAAAATCCAGGGTGCCGAGAAGCACTTGCACAATATCATTTTTGGCTCTGCACCAGCAAACACCAGAACCGAGTTTGTAGACACGGCCCCTTATGCTGCTGCTTGCCTGGCCACAGCGTCTCCACCTCCCGCAGCTGCTGCTTCTGCTCCTGCCAAGACTCCCACCAAAGCTCCTTCTGCTCCAGGCTCCTGGAGTCCGCTGGCAATGACTGGAACCTAAACCCAAGGCCACACAGACAGACAGACAACCATTCACACTCACAATCATACTTCGGGGCGAGTTAGAGGCACCAAATAACCTAATGAGCTTGTTCATGGTCTGTGGGAGGATAGAGAACCTATGCATGCACAGGGAGAACATGCAAACTCTACGCAGAAGGCCCAGATCAACAAGGTGTTCAAACCAGGCAATATGAACTACCTACTACATCCATGTCGTGGACTGTTACAATGTTACACAACAATAAAGTAATTAAGCAAATAATATCACATATTTTCAAATTACTTTGTATCATATCATTTTATCATGTAATATTTCATTACATCATACCAATCAAATTATTTTATTTCATAGAAGATATTTAAATGATATGATATACAACATTGCAAAACATTGTATTTTAACATATTTAATCTTCATACTTCAGCTTATTGTTTTCTACTGTCTCATTTTTAAAGTTGTGCGTATTAAATCTGTCAGACTGAATTGGCCGTATTGAATTGTAATATGTATAGAATCAATTCATATCTTGTATTACAACTTTAAAAAATATGTTGCCCCTTTCAATTTGATTTTAAATATTTCATATTGTATGGACCAACTATTATGTTCTGTTGGTCTGGTTACTACTTATCACAGCCTTTAACTGTTTGTAAGGGAGGAAAATGTACAGCCTTCCTTTGAAATGTGGCAATATAGAGTATTACAAATGTATATTTTTGACAAGTATCTCCTTTACTTATTCTTTAATACAAAACATTTTCATCAAATGTATTAATTTTTTCAGATTATGATTTGATTATGGCAGTGAAACTGACTTTTAACAGTTAACTTGATAATGACTTGGAGACTGTTTTGACTGTCTTGGAGAGGCATAGGGTAGCAGATGAGCCACAAACAATCTAAGTTAACCATGATAAACTTGTTTGTTTCTGAGTCTGTAATATGAGTTTAGAAGCACTGATTGCAAATGCAGCTGTGTTTGCTGGCTGCTGATAAAAGCAGGGTTAAGGGACTCCCACTGATCAATTAGCTTGTGGCTAACTCTCCATTAGCGACACTGTGACCCCTGTGCTTTCATTGTTGGGTGAACTATGACACTCTCGATGAAACAACAAGAAGCCATGTCATCAATTAAGACCCTGCGCTTAAGCTAACACTCTAATGGTGCTATAATGAGAATATGTAAACAAATTGAGCTGACGAGGAGAAGAACTGACGCTCATCACAGAGCTCCTCTTCAGAGTATTTCTCGTGTCTCAGCAGCTAAAGGCACAGACAATTGGCTTTCAATCAGACTCCTGCTCAGAAACTCCCTCTTCTTCTTCTCCTCAGATGTTTGGATTTAAAAAGGGAACCAAAGATCAAATTGCCTTTAAGAGACAGAGAGTGAGCAGTGGAGGGCCGCTGTGTAATGACGCCTTTTGTTTGTTTTTCTGGGAACTTCACTTTCTAATCTCCTGGACTCCTGTGAAGGCTTGCCAGGGACCGGCGCCACATAAAACCCCTCTTGATTTCTTATTTTATCTACCGACAAACTAAATCGATCGCCATCTCCCTCTGCACCTGCTCTCCCCCCAGCCTAAAAGAGATGTCCATCCTGCCCTCCAATCAGACTACTTAGAAAGGCCTATTTCAGGAGGGGAATGAGGTGCTTGCTGGTCAAGAGCCCCTCAGTGTCTCCCACAGACAAGCCTGTGTCTGAGCAAAAGAAGCTTTAAAAAGCCCCAGGATCATGACTCTTTAACTGAGATATGATGCCCTGTTTTCTGAGCAGTAATAAAGAACCTCACTGCACTGTATCTACCTAAAAGATCAAGATTGTAGAGGAAAAAAATATGCAGGAATTATCTGTTTGTATCTTTTTGGGGATCAAACACCTTTAAGCACAAGTACCTTTTTTGTAAGGCAAAGTGACAGGGACTGAAGCTGATTTGTTAAAGATTGAAAATGATTCAGGCTACAGATAAAAAAAAAATCTGTGATAAAAACCAAAATCTGGGATTTATGTCAAGAAAGTGACATAATACTTAATTCTCCTTTATTCTGAAAAAAAAGGAAAACTAAGCATAACTTTAGGAATAACAAAATTCTTACTTTATCTCAGAATTCTGTTTTTTTTTAGAATATTGACGTTTAAATTTTGAGAAATAAATCTAAATTCTGAGTTTAAAGATTTAATTTTGACTTTAATCTTGAAATACTGACTTTTTTTCTTTTTTTTAGATCTCAGACCATTTTCAGAAATCTGACTTTAATTTTAAAGTTCAAAATCTGGCTTTTTTAAAATGTTGAGAAAAAAAATCACTATTCATAGATTTCAGTCTGAAATCTAACTTTAATCCCAGATTGAAAAAAAAAAAATTCAGCCTTTAATAACAAAATTCTGACTTGAATCTCACAATTAGGACTTTAATCACAGAATATAAGCTTTGATCACAGAAGTCTGCAATGATCACAGAATTCTGACTTTGAAACTTCTAATTCTGACTTCTATCTTTGAATTCTGACACAATCACAGAATTCTGACTTTGATTCCAGAATTCCAACTTTAATCTCATAATTCTGACTTTGATCTCTTATTCTGACATAATCACAGAATTCTGACTTTAGTTCAAGAATCCTGACTTTAATCTCATAATTCTGACTTTGATCCCTTTATTCTGACATAATCACAGAGTTCTGACTTTGATTCCAGAATTCTGACTTTGATCTCTTATCCTGTCATAATCACATAATTCTGACTTTAATTCCAGAATGCTGACTTTAACCTTATAATTCTGACTTTGATCCCTTTATTCTGACATAATCACAGAATTCTAATATGTTCCAGAATCCTGACTTTAATCTCATAATTCTGACTTTGATCCCTTTATTCTGACATAGTCACAGAATTCTAATATATTCCAGAATTCCAACTTTAATCTCATAATTCTGACTTTGATCTCTTTATTCTGACATAATCACAGAATTCTGAATTTAATCTCATAATTTTGACATAATCATAGAATTCTGACTTTAATTCAATTTCTGACTTTAATCTCATAATTTTGACTCTAATCTCTTTATGTTGACTTTAATCTCTTATTCTGACATTATCACAGAATTCTGACTTTAATTCAATTTCCGACTTTAATCTCATAATTCTGACTCTAATCTCTTTATGTTGACTTTGATCTCTTTATTCTGACATTATCACAGAATTCTGACTTTAATCTCGTAATTCTGACTTTGATCTCTTTATTCTGACATAATCACAGAATTCTGACTTTAATCTCATAATTCTGACTTTGATCTCCTTATTCTGACATAATCACAGAATTCTGACTTCAGTTCCAGAATGCTGACTTTGATCTCTTTATTCTGACATAATCACAGAATTCCGACTTTAATCTCATAATTTTGACATAAACACAGAATTCTGACTTTAATTCAATGTCCGACTTTAATCTCATAATTCTGACTCTAATCTCTTTATGTTGACTTTGATCTCTTATTCTGACATTATCACAGAATTTTGACTTTAATTCCAGAATTCCGACTTCAATCTCATAATTCTGACGTATTCACAGAATTCTGATTTCAATTCCAGATTGCTGACTTTAATCTCTTTTTTCCTGACATAATCACAGAATTCTGACTTTAATTCCAGAATTCTGACTTTAACCTTATAATTCTGACTTTGATTCCAGAATTCTGTCTTTAATCTCTGTTATATGACATAACCACAGAATACTGACTTCAATTCCAGAATGCCGACTTTAATCTCATAATTCTGACTTTGATCCCTTTATTTTGACATAATCACAGAATTCTGACTTTGATTCCAGAATTCCAACTTTAATCTCATAATTCTGACTTTGATCTCTTATTCTGACATAATCACAGAATTCTGACTTTAATCTCATAATTCTGACTTTGATCTCCTTATTCTGACATAATCACAGAATTCTGACTTCAATTCCAGAATGCTGACTTTGATCTCTTTATTCTGACATAATCGCAGAATTCCGACTTTAATCTCATAATTTTGACATAATCACAGAATTCTGACTTTAATTCAATTTCCGACTTTAATCTCATAATTCTGACTCTAATCTCTTTATGTTGACTTTGATCTCTTATTCTGACATTATCACAGAATTCTGACTTTAATTCCAGAATTCCGACTTTAATCTCATAATTCTGACTTTAACCACAGAATTCCAACTTTAATCGCAGAGTTCTGATTTAATTGCAATCATGCTTCAATCTTATAATTCTGATTTCAGTTTTTTATTTGTTATTAATCTAAGAATCCAGACAGTGATCACATATTCCAGACATTGGTCAAAGAATTCTGACTTAAATTACAGTGATGATTTTGATTTCAGAATTCATATTTTAATCTCATAATTGAGAGTTTAATCTCAGAATACAGACATTTCAAATTTCTAAGAAAAATCTGTTTTCTCAAATCTCTTATTATTTTTTCATATTATTTTGTCCAGATTTTTACCAAGGCCATTTAGCTGGTTTCAGCTTTATCCTGTTCTTCTTATACTATCTGGTCACTTCTTGTAAATAAGAAGCAAAAACACGCGATTAAAAAGAACAAAACACTCAGTATCACATTCAATATGTCTGGTACCCACCATTTTAGATTAAATTTCATGTCACAAAAACCACATGAAGTCATCAGCATAGAAACCAAATACTCCCTATTGTGTTGTACAGCTTGGCATCTTTATGTAAATCAGTCCAATATCTCAAATGTTAAACGTTCAGTAAAGCCCACTGCCCCATATCACTTATCCCACATTAATGTGTCTTACTGCACTATGTTTCATCCTCATCTTTACGGTCCCTGTGCTCCTGCCATGACATCACCCGGTCTAGCATTACTTAGTGCTAACAGCCACAGTGGGAGTTCCAGATTCCCAGCAGGGCCCGTATTGGATGGTCCACAATCAATGACATCATGCACAAGCATCATCTTCTAATACCAGAGGGAAATAGACAAAAAGAGGCAGTGATCTCAGCCCCCCTGAAGGAGCTTTTCTTCTCCTCCTTTTAGTTTAAAGCAGCTTACATGACAGAGAGACATTAGCATCAGAGCAAGGAAGACTTTTAGTGATCATGTTGAGGTTTGATGTGCTTTCTGTTTGTTCCTTTTTATGTTTTACACCGTCAATGCTTACATATAAAGAACAGAAACCGTGTTCGAAGTTGCTTTGGAATATTTTCTGTCTGTGCTTGTTTTGAAGAAGTGAAGATGAATCAAAGAGGAGTGCACAGAAATACAGGAGTGCTGTCTGAAATATGGTTTTATAAATGTGAGTGCTTTTATCTCGGTACAGTAGATGTAGCTTTATGTCCTGAGTAGCTTCTTTAAAGTCCTAAAAGAGCCAGAATGGAATTAGAGTGTGATGCCTAGAACACTAACAGATATTTACAAGCACTTTGAGAAAATAACTACTGAGGAAAAATATAAATTTGTGCTTCATAGCCTAAAGGAATTTAGGAGAAGTTGATTGAAGATGGTCTTTTAATCTAATCAAGCTTAAGTATTTTTTGTTTTCATTAAAAAATAAATGCATATCTGTATTTTAAGTAATTTATTCACTTCAATAAACCAGAAATATGTATTTTCTTAAGGTGGCGCAGCAGGTAGCACACTTATCTCACAGCAAGAAAGTTACTTGTGTCGCTCAGGGCCTTTCTCTATGGAGTTCCATATTCTCCAGGTGCAGGTGTGGGTTCACCATGAGCACTCCCACAGCAAAAACACATGCTTGTTCGGGTAATTGGTGACTGAATTGTGCCTAGGGGTGGGTGAGTGTGTGAATGGTTGACTGGCTCTCCATGTCTGCCTGTGATTTGCTGGTGATCAGTTCAGGTCGCACCCTGCCAATGTCAGCTTGGACAACCCCGAAAGGGATAAGCAGGATGACTGATGGATGGATGGATATTTTTTCTTAAACATTACTTTACAGGGTTTTGGTAACATCAGTGTTCATCACTGAATATGTATGTTTATATTTATCCTATATTTTTTAAATCTTCATCCAGAAATTAGCTCAAGCTTGCTTTTTAGGCTGATATTGGCTGTTATCAATGTTGAACCAATAATATTGTGCTTCCCTACTGCAGGACTCTTACTGTATCGTACTGCCGTACCAACATAGTTTTCTGACTAGCTGTAACCTGTAAGTGGGTTAATTACGAGTCTTCTGGTGCCACCATGTACTGCTATATATCAGCTACCATCTTAATCAGAAATAAAACACCAACTGTCTCTGTTTCTTACCCGAGTTACATATTGAGATTTTTGCAGCCCACACTGTTTTTTTCAACTTGTTGACATTATTGCAAACTAAAGCATCTTCATAAACATGTAGCCTATCTAATAAGTCTGGTTTTGCATTTGCTGTTGGTCCTGATCTGTGAAAGAGAATGTCACGGCCTTGAGGATTTCTGAGATGTGTTTAAGTTGTTCTTATTTGAAAGTTATTCCCTGCTGAGTGTCTTTAAGCTCACACAAAGTATTCTGAGTGACAGGTTTGGGATGCAGGGATCCTTAAAAACTTACAAAACTACTAAAGTAAAAGTATTTTGGATGAAAGTGAAACGATGTCTCTTTCTCTGCAATGTAGACAATGCTTCTGACAGCTTTGTGAGGCCCAGAACTCTTCTTTGAGCCTCTATGCTGTTAGTAATATACGGTAAATGTTGCATTTTTATTTGATATCTTGCACTGATGATGTGTTCAGTGACTTGGCAGGCTGCATGGCAACACCATTGCTGCATTAAATATATTTAAGTTTGTGTGTTAGTGTTTGCTTTTTATCGTTGTCTGGCTTTTCTCCATGTCTACTGAGACCTTTTTGACTTTTCTATGCATCTGTTGTCACTTTGCAGTTATCTTTTAGCTATCCCCCCAGGCCTATAGAGTTTGTCACACTGACTCAGTTTTTGTGGTGACTTTTGACGATTTGGCATATTTCAAAATGTATGTTTTTACATTGTCCTTTTGAGCAGAGGTTATCCAGAAGATAGAGATACAGGTTCCCACAAGTTTCTCTGAGATGGATGGCGCCGTCAATAATGCTCCATAATATCATAATTAAAGAGCATTTAGATCTGAATAAATAGTGAGCACTGTGGGCACACAACTACAACATTCTCCCCCCCAAAAAAAATAAATAAACTGCATAAAGTATAAAAAGTATTTAAAAAAAAACAGGAAGAATGTAACATTTCATGTAACTATGTAAGCTCAGCAGGTGAAGAGAAGATGAATCATAAAGTTATAGCAAGTGACTGACAATGAGGAGGAACTACATGCTGAAAGTTTCCTACACTGCTAGCTGTGCTTCCCGTCTTAGTAAGGACAGTTGGCTTAAAAATGCTGAGATTTTTGCTTGGGGAGATAGTTTGGTAAGCTTCAGGTCATCCATTAATGTTTGTTTAAATTGGCACAGCCAGAAGAACAAAGCCAGGAGGTCACAGACATCACAGCCAGTGGATCACAGCCATCACAGCCATCACAGCCAGTGGATCACAGCCATCACAGCCTGGAGATCAAAGCCAGGGGATCACAGCCATCACAGCCATCACAGCCATTAGATCACAGCCATCACAGCCTGGAGATCAAAGCCATCACAGCCATCACAGCCATTAGATCGAAGCCTGGAGATCTCAGCCATCACAGCCATCACAGCCATTAGGTCACAGCCATCACAGCCTGGAGATCAAAGCCATCACAGCCATCACAGCGATTAGATCACAGCCATCACAGCCAGGGGATCAAAGCCATCACAGCCATCACAGCCATCACAGCCATCACAGCCATCACAGCCATCACAGCCATCACAGCCAGGAGATCACAGCCATCACAGCCATCACAGCCATCACAGCCTGGAGATCACAGCCATCACAGCCATCACAGCCTGGAGATCACAGCCATCACAGCCATCACAGCCTGGAGATCACAGCCATCACAGCCTGGAGATCACAGCCATCACAGCCATCACAGCCATTAGATCAAAGCCAGGAGATCACAGCCATCACAGCCATCACAGCCATTAGATCACAGCCATCACAGCCAGGAGATCACAGCCATCACAGCCATCACAGCCTGGAGATCACAGCCATCACAGCCATCACAGCCTGGAGATCACAGCCATCACAGCCATCACAGCCTGGAGATCACAGCCATCACAGCCATCACAGCCATCACAGCCATCACAGCCATCACAGCCATTAGATCTAAGCCAGGAGATCACAGCCATCACAGCCATCATAGCCATTAGATCACAGCCATCATAGCCATTAGATCACAGCCATCACAGCCAGGGGATCAAAGCCATCACAGCCATCATAGCCATTAGATCACAGCCATCATAGCCATTAGATCACAGCCATCACAGCCAGGGGATCAAAGCCATCACAGCCATCATAGCCATTAGATCACAGCCATCATAGCCATTAGATCACAGCCATCACAGCCAGGAGATCACAGCCATCACAGCCATCATAGCCATTAGATCACAGCCATCATAGCCATTAGATCACAGCCATCACAGCCAGGGGATCAAAGCCATCACAGCCATCACAGCCAGGAGATCACAGCCATCACAGCCATCACAGCCATCACAGCCATCACAGCCATCACAGCCATCACAGCCTGGAGATCACAGCCATCACAGCCATCACAGCCATCACAGCCTGGAGATCACAGCCATCACAGCCATCACAGCCAGGGGATCAAAGCCATCACAGCCATGCGCCAGGAGATCACAGCCATCACAGCCTGGAGATCACAGCCATCACAGCCATCACAGCCTGGAGATCACAGCCATCACAGCCATCACAGCCTGGAGATCACAGCCATCACAGCCATCACAGCCAGGAGATGCAAACATTCTACAACAAGTTACAGTTACAAGTTACAGTTACAACAGTTACATCTAATCAAATGATACTGATATTTCCTGAGGAAGTTCAAAAGGATTAGTAAATTATGATCTAATCTGATCTCATTTATTTATGTGCAATGTGTAAATATGTTTTTGAGTTTTCACTTTTCACTTTAAGGAAGCATGTGAAAGTAAAACACTTGTGGCTTTGAGTCTTGGTTACCATGACAATGGAGCAGTCTCTCTCCCTTTGAAGTTTCACACACAGGCTCTGGTCTTTAATCTATGTGGTCTATGTGTGTGTGTGTATGCGTGTGTGGGTGTATGGGTGTTCATGAAGTTAGGGACAGCCAGGAGAACAGAGTCAGGAGATCACAGCCAGGAGATTGAAGATCAAAATCAGGAGATCACAGCTGTGTTGTTTTTGGAAGTCATTTAGATTTAGCCTTTTTGATGAACATGTTTATTAGTTTCAGTAATTTCTACTCATGATAAACACTTTGCTAACAACAGCTAAAGGCTAACAACGCCAAACAACAGTTAACGGCCATTAGCTTGTAGTGGCTAACTGTTGTTAGCCGCTACAGCCAACGGCTAACAGCTTCGGCTGTTAACTGTTGTTTGCCCTTGTTAGCTGTTAGTTTAAACTACCTTAAGACTATCATTTCACATCAAATTGTATCTCAGTGTCATTTAACACTTACATGTGACATGAACCTTGTCAAAGACAATCCCTATGAAGTAAACTTCTGAGAAGAGCATATTTCGCCAAGTATCACTGAGTAACCATCATGACCACAGGCTAACCGGCATTAGCTGCCATTATTTTCAAACATGCAGCCACCTTTTGTTGTCATCACATTAGCTGCTCCCACAACTCCCGCCTCCTCCATGGTTGGGCCGTCAAGCATTTACCCGAGTGAAGCCATTGAACAATGAAGGCTGGCAAGTATACATAGCCTACATGATTTCAGAATCAGGCAGGTCCGTCTGCTCTGCAAGGCTAACCACCAGGTATACCAAGAAGAAAGCTGAAAATCAGGTGCCAGGTGATGCCCCAGGTGAGGGCATCAGCTAATTAGACCATACATGACAAAAACACATTAAAAAAATCTTGCTGTCTCTTCTGTGTTAGCTAACTATTTCAACGTGTCATTGCCCAGTTGCATGCTGCTGCAAGCTGGACTGTGATGAAAAACTCCCAGCAGCCGCCTGAGCCCCCATAACAATTTTTGTGGAAATTGTCTAGTTAATTATATTTACTGAAGGGGGGGTATGAGGCTCTGTCAATCTTTGATGTTTCCATAAATTGGTCTAATTCTATCCAAAACAGTTCTAGCTCACTAAATGTATTCTTTAAAAAAGGTCAATAAAAACAGAAGGACATAGACCCCTTGTATTTTTATTATATCTATTAAAACAATAATAAAAACCACAGCAATGTATCAGTGTTGTATGTGTTGGTCCCAATGGGGCCTTGTCTCTTCTTACAGATGGAGCAGCTTTAGCATGTTTACCTCTGTTATGTTATTGCTGGTGTCTGTTTTTTTTTTATTTTATTTTTGTTTGTATGTTTGTTACTCCGTTAGCAACGTAAGTCAAAAAGTTATGGACGGATTTCGATGGAATTTTCAGGAAATGTCCAGATTGGGACAAAGAACAAATGATTAGATTTTGAGAGTGATGTGGAGTAGCGTAAAAGCGCCATGACGAAAAATGCAATTTTCATGAATAACTACTGAACTTAAATAAATTATTATGAATCCAATTGCTAAAGGTATGTTTTCATGGTCAAGGAATCTAAATATTGACTTGAAATAAATGTAGGACTAATATTTATGGTGAAAATCACAATATAGGTGGGGACTGTGGCGCTGGCGGAGGACTGCACACCCTGAGTGTTTTTCTAGTTTCTTAAATAAGCCATGGTTGGTGAATCATTTTATATAGATTTATATACTTGTCCACTGTTATGGGTTACTACTTGCTGGTTGTGCTGGTAATAGTTCACTTTAAAATATTATTTCAGTATTTTTTTAAGTTCAGTTGTATCAAGCCCCTCTAAGGAGAATCAGTTCAGAAAACCAGAAACAGACGCTGCTGTTTACCAGTACGGTTAACTGGGTGGGTTTTTTGTAAAAATAAGTCACACAGAACAATGTTGGGTCAAATGTACGACTAAGCAAAAAACTCAGGATTGTCTCTGAGTTTGTCACTACTGTATGTTGTAGCATATGACTTTGTGATCTTCCGCTGATCTACTTTTCCACTCTGTGATACATCTGACCATGGGGTGCTCAATACAAAAGGAAACAATGAACAAATTGGATATTAGAGTTCCTGTGACAGGGGCAGTGTTACATATAGCTAGTATATGACTAATGTCAAGTACCTGATACAACCCAACCGAAATACCTCTTTAACAAACCAAGGCTATTATCCCTGTCATTTAGGGTGGACCAACTGCAACTTCTGGTGCACTTTGACAGTAAGGCAGAACTGCAAACAACAAAATAAGAATTATAAACTTTGGTCTGATTCAGGCGTTGGGGACAAGAACCATTATCTGCCCATTTTTCCCTCATAAAATCAGCTGAAGTTGCCTAATGTTTCACCCCTAAGCTGGGAGTTACACATAAGTTGCTGAAATGGTTGTAATGACCTTCCTTTTGATATCAGTACATGGAGCTTTGCTTAGAAAAAGGTTGTTACAGTGAGAAATGTTTGAACAAAGCCGCATTTGGCCCCTGAAGAGAGCTCCTGCCTCCACACTCCTCTCTGATCAGAGAAAATCTTTGGGCCAAAGACTAAAAAAGACACTTTTCAATGCGATATTCCACCACGACGCTGCTGCTTATTACCCTCTTTTGCCGCCTTTCAAGAAGCTCATCTTGGCATATTTCTGCCCCGGTCCCAGCAGGGAGTGTTAATAATCACCTTCACATTGACAGTGGAGAGGCTGCAGCAGGGGGAGTGTTAGTGTCCCACAGGAACAGCTATTGACATCCTGGTCCCTTGCCTGGGATCTATTGGAGAGACACAACGTCCGGCTGTGATGAAATGCCGGTGTGTTAGCCTCTGCAGGTTCTTGGGAAGTGCACGGAGAATGGAGGGGATGCAGAGGTCAAGAGCGATCACCCTTGACATTTAATAGCAGCGGGTGGGACCCACAGGATCAGTCATACAGATTATCGATGAGAGGAGAGAAGATGAGAGGAAGGTAGGAATATTAGATGACTTGCATTATAGGTCAGTGCATTTATACTTGAATACATATTTCTAATTTTCAAAGTATGCAGCAAGTTAGCATAAGATGCTTTTTTGTTAAGGATAGACAGGGCATAATTAAGACAAATTTGGGGAAGTAAAACTACCCATGATTTACGATAGATGTATTTTTTATGACTATTTATTTTTCCATTTGTGACTTGAGATAAGAAACTTTGTTGAAAGTCATCAAGCATCAGAACTAAAAATTTGACAAGAATAAAACACGATATTAGCTTAAATCTCACCATCCAAATGATAACTGCTGCTCTACTTTAGAACTGTGAAAAAATGCAACAACAGCCATTCAGGCCCAAATACAGCAGAGAAAACAATGACAGCGCACCTTTTGCAATATTTTTAAACAAGAACACTCGAGGAAGGCGAAAACCTCCACCATGTTAGCTCAAATATTGCTGTTACATCTATAGTTACTTGATAAAGTTAGCATCATGAAGTGTTTCCTTGACCATGAAAATCCACACCTAGCACTGAGAATCATGTTGATATCAGTATTAGTTAGACACTTATTGAGCAGAAATGACTGTTTTCTTTTTTTCTCTTTCCCCTTGTCTGCATTATCTTTTCTGCTGAGCACTGTGTCTAGTGACAGCATTGAAAAGACCAGTGCATTCAAATCAAACTTTATTTAACCCCTGATGTGAGCTGAAGGGAGGGCCATGCCACACCACAGTGTGAAAGAAGGGGAAATAGTGACAGACAGGACAAGACAAGACAAACGGAAGGGAGGACAGAAGGGTACTGTTATTGATTTGAGATAGCAGTTCAAGTGCTGTGCTGATTTAAGTCCATAGAGGAAGTAAGCGTTGTAAGAAACCAGCAGAAATGACTGTTAACTAATGGTTGTTATCTGGATCACCACCAAAATCTTATCATTTTAATCTGGGCCATTACCAACATCTCCTGAAAATTTCAGCAAAATCGGTGGTTCTTGCGGAATTTTGTTAACAAACAAACAAACAAAAGGGCAAACAAATGCTAGCAAAACATAAACTCCTTGGCGGAGGTAAAAAGAATCCTTAAAACTGGCCCAAAGACAAACAAATGGAAAAAAAAACATATCCTCAGTCCTAAAGAAAAATTTGTAAAAATATATTCAAATATGTCCAAACTCAATTTTTCATTGATAACCACAGTCCTGACAAAACCTAACCATTACTCAACAGCTGCTGTCCAGTCTTAAGCAATCACCAAGACAGCAAAAAGATAGCAGCACTTTAGTCAAGTCTGACAAAAACTCAACTCCTGACGTTAAAGAACAAAGTCTGACCAGAAAAACAAAACAATAACCACAGCCCTGAGGAGACTTTCAGTGAGATAATCCACATTCACTGTCTGGTCAGATTGAGGAGCTAATCCTCCCAAATCCAACACTAAATCATCTAAATATAATAATTCATTTTCTATATGCAGATTTGGCCATAAAATAAAAACAAGGACAACAATCCTGACACATTTGAAAGCTGCTGCCTGATTAAATTTTGACAACATAAACAAAAATGCTGTCTGTAACCTACAAAGATGTAAAGTAACTAGTCAGATTATCCTCTGATCATTAGAGCCTCTCACTTTTGATTTTTTTTCTGTGTGATTCCCTGAACAGGAAAACAGTGCCTCCTGTCTGTGAGGAGTCTTGACCTGGTCACTGACCCCCAGCAAGCCGAATTTAACACCTCCCAATCCATACAGAGCAGATGAGACCGCAGCGCTGCACATTACTGAGATGGATTAGGTTAATGACCCCAGCACTGACCTACGTCTCCTCTGAGGGGTCTACATGTCACCATGTGAGTTCATACTTGTGGCCATGAAGCAGAGATGGCTATTTGATCTGCAGAGCTCCCTCTCCATTAGAGCTCATATTGTTTTACAGTGAAGAGTCCCCTGATGAGGCTGTTTGCACCTTTTAGTCTTTTGTCTTTAAGCACTCTGGACAGCAGGACACGAGTGTAACACCAGGCAGAATACTGGGATTTCTTAGATTAAATTAGAAAATACTTAATTAATCCCTTTGGAAAATCTTCCTCAGGGAAATACTGCAGTTCAGTATTAAAGATTAAAAAGATGTGTAAAAAGATAGATCCAAACAAACATATAAATAAATATAAATATGAATTGAATAAAATAAAAAATATGTGGCTACTGACTTGCCACTGCTCCTTCCCATCCTCTGTCTTCCTGTTACTCCTCATCCCCCCAAGGAAGGAGCTGTACATACTGATGGTCTCAGGGAAAAATAAGCTTTTCAGCTTCATCAGCTTAGTCCTGGATATCTTATCGTTCTTGATATTAATATTTGTAAAGCAACGGAGCTGAGGCAAATATCTGTCACTTTATTGGCCAAAATGTAACATTTGTGGGCCCAAGACCTGCCTCATGTTTGACCAAAGTGCTGATAAAAGATACAAAGTGGTGCATTAACTTTAAATGTTGCATAACAACAGAGATAATTGAGTTTTATATCAAACATTAATGTTTCAGTGTACCAAAGTTTCTTTGAAAATAGAATCAGTATTTAATTAGAAATACCAACTCGTTTTTCTGAGAAAAAAAAGTACCAAGATTTCCTAAAAAAATGTGTACTTTTTTTCCCAAACAAATCAAATCAAGACTTACTTGAAAATGGGATCAAGTTTTACTTCAATTTTTTGTATTTAGATAGATAGATAGATAGATAGATAGATAGATAGATAGATAGATAGATAGATAGATAGATAGATAGATAGATAGATAGATAGATAGATAGTTAACAGGTCAATCTGTTTAGACAGTGTTATTTTTAAACAAATCAGTGAGTTAGACTTTATTTTTGTTGTCTGTCTAATATTATGCATTGCCTCGACTTTTATTGCAATGGCTACGCTTGCTTCCTGCTTCAGCCAGCTTGCTCCCTGATTGGCTTTGCACTTTTCCATGTGACAAAACCCAGAGGACGTGCTTGGCTGTCCTCAGTACTCTTGCCACACAACAGGACTTTAATATTGGATATGCATAGTATTACAATTTCAATTTTTGGATGGTCCAGGAGGATAAAATGACACTTAACACACCTCACACCACAGGATAATCAGGTAAGATCACCTTTAGGATTGCAGATAATCAAGCCTTTGCTGAGTTTGATTGGAGGTGGGGCTCCAAGCTGAAAGTTTGCCAAATTATCATGTTGTATGTACCCCAATTAACCCAACTTTCCCACTCTTTTGATGCCCCTATCCCAACTGCTTTGGAACTTTACACAGGCATCAAATTAACCCTTTAACTACCAGATCAACTATTTGGTAGAGGTCATTGATAAATTCAGGGATATTTAGTGTTTAAAAGAACAAAACAAATCATTATTTAATTCCTTTAACATTCCAGGGTACATAGATAGTTACAAACAAACCAAAAAACAAGTTATTCTTGGTGTAGAATTTAAAGGTTTTAAAACTCAACAGTTGATTAATGATGCCACAAAAATGCACAAATATTTGGGTCAAAATCAATCACAAAAGGCAGAAATGTTTGAAAATTAAAAAGCAATCAAAATAACTTAAAATACATTATATTGAGTTTGACAAACACAAACAATGATGAGTTATGCTATTTAACACTGTAAGTATTTCTGAATTTTCTAACCTGGCCAAACAGTTGAGCCTGGAGTTTAAGGGTTAAAAATGACATTTGAAAAAACTATGAAAACAATGAAGTGTATCAGTTTGAATACTAAACATCTTGTCATTGCAGTGCACTCAGTTAAATATAGGTCATAAAAGGATTTGCAAATCATTGTGCTCTGTTTGTTTTTAAATTCTACACAATGTTCCAGCTTCATTGGAAATGGGGGTTGTGTAAAAGACCATTTTCTGTAGATCTTCATTGACACAGTTTGTATCTGTTGGTGAGATAAGAACAAAAGTAACAAAAAGCAGTCTAAATGAGAAATAGTTGTTCATTTTGAGATCAGGGTTAGCTAAGAAGAGGCTTTAAATTGCACATTCAGTAACCACATCAGTCTGAAACTTTGAAATTTCTTCTGCAGAGTATCACTTCTGGTTAATATATCTTGCTTTCTGCATCAATCTGCATCTATCGTTGACTCTTTTACTTAAGTTTTCCCTTTTTGGTGTGATTAAGGCAGCAAACCGTAACAGAGAGTCTACATTGTGATGAGTTGATGTCACGGTTCTTTTCATAGGAGGCCTACCTTAAGGCTGCACCCCAGGCCCCTCCCTCAATGAGGTGTGGTCAAAAAAACTTTCTGCCAACCAACACCTTCAATTGTGAGTCTCAGAGCAGGAAGTGCATTCATGTCCTGGTATAAAGCTAACAAAACATTGGCAACTCTGCTCTTAACAGCACCATTTCCATCAGCCAGACTGCAGAAAGCTTCTAAAACATTTCCTCCATTTAAGAAGCAGAGTCAGATATGCCCCTTCTCACACACTGCTCTGTGCTTCTTTGTCTCCTTGTTGGACTCAAAATGGTTGTTTCTTCCTGCTGCTCCCTGGGTGCTGTGAAGCTTGTCCAGAAGCATGCTGCGAGGCCCTGACAGGAGGATGGTGCTGGACCAAAACTACAGGAAGTCTGGTAAGATTTTCAGCTGAATGTTGCCTCAGAGGGATCAAATCTCCCTGATGGCTTCATATTCAACACTCCAGTGCTGTGAGAGTTTTTGTATTTGCTCCACCATGAGCCAAAATGATGGACTGCTACACTGTGATAAGGTCTGAGGAGATTAAAGGGAGTTGGATTTTTATAAAAGAAGCTGAGCAGCACCTGAAGTGAAAGAGTGAATTGAGGAAAATTAGCTTAGCCGCCCTTTTTTATTAGCCATTAATTTGCTGCCGCCTTATTTCCCCCGTCTAATTCTATTTCCAGGAACATCACACGGAAGCTCTGCTGCCTGCTTCATTCTGATATATTGACCCCTCATTGTGTCTGATCTTTTAAATGTAATCTACCCAAGTCTCCCTGACATTCTTTTGAGACGCACGTTCACAAATCACCATTAAAAATAGGGCCAAAAGGTCCGTGTTCGCCCTCTTTTTTAAGAATTTCTTATATGCTATCTAAATGCTAATGATCTAATTGATATTTGTGGGCATGAATAACTTCTCCCCCCAAAGCTAAAATAGCGGAACAGGGAGTCTTAAATATGTGCTGTCATAAAGATTTAAAAGACTGGAAATACCTTTGAGAAGATTGATTTCTTTGACCTTAAAATGTGCGAGTTTTGTCGTGCTAATGCAGAGGAGGAAGTACATCAAATGAAGTTCTTGGGGCAGTTTCTTGACAAAAAGTCTCATTTTGTACCTCTAATGTCTTCTCTAATGACGTTTATTTGCCATTGCAATTGCTTAATTTTCATTTTCTCATGACTTTTCGACAGGTTTTCTACTTTTACATTTCCTCTTTATAAAGGAAAGTAACTTAAGACTTAATTTATCAGCTTTTAACGGAAATTAAATCTTAAACAGCACTTAAACCCTTATAACTGAAGACCTTTGCTATCAGTCAATCAAGCTAGAACTGGAGATTGAAAGATAGTTTGGAGAGTGACAGTTTTATTTGGTGTCGGGCCGTGCCAACTGGAGACATTATTTATGTAGATTGTTTTTCCCCTATGATAGCACCTTTACAATGAGGAACAACACATAAGCAAGGTCACCAATTAAGGGGGAATGGGGGAAAGCTTTCTGGGCTTTCTGGATGTTAAAAAAGGGAGTTCAAGCAGTTATGACCAAACAGGGGCAGAGCCAGAGGCACAAGGGGTAACAGGTTTAATTGCGGGGGGGCATCAAAATTTGGCTGTAATTTCACTGCAGTTACAGTATACACATTAGGAGTTCTGAATTTAAAAACTATGGCATTTACAAGCACTTCCTGTGCATCCATTTCAAAATAAAACCTTAAGGAGCTTCATATACAATGTCCCAGTTTCTGTGCCAGGTAATTTCTTGGTTTTGCTCATGTATATATTAAATAATACAATTGAGGGCGGAGATTTTACACTATGATTGAAACCAGTAATGGCCAGTGACAGTTGGGGGGCGCAAATGGGGAGCCAACCTGTTTTCAGGGGCTGCGAGTGCCCCTGGTGCCACCATGGTAGCTCCTCACCTGTAACCTAATC
The DNA here is from genome assembly GCA_036419115.1 of Scarus forsteni. Taxonomy (NCBI): domain Eukaryota; kingdom Metazoa; phylum Chordata; class Actinopteri; order Labriformes; family Labridae; genus Scarus; species Scarus forsteni. The sequence continues at coordinate 21,890,560 of JAZDUH010000544.1, read as the reverse complement.
GACTTTTAACCCACATACTTACATTTCCTGTCATAGATATGATATTTAAGAATGAGTGTGGGTAGTATCCCCATCAAAATGTTCCAAAATCTCCTGCAACTGGAGGCTGGTGTTCTCTTGTGTGGCAGCATTACTTGATGTCAGGCGCAGTAGCATTTGGAGTCATTATTTCAGTTGATTATTTCTTGTCTTTGGTAATATCTATGGGTTTTGTGTTTACATTGTTGGAAAGCCTGATATGTTGCCTTTACAGGATTACAACTTGTAAGGATGGTGAATTGTGGGATGAGCAGTACAGCTGAGTGTGTGGATAGTGCATCAAAAAACACAACTACAGTTACAATGTCAGGCCTTTAGGACCAAGTTCTGCGGGACTGGTGAGGTAAAAGACGGACTGCAATGTGGGCATCCCAGGGAGACAACACCTAAAGAGGACCAGTTTCTAACCCTTACTTCACTGTGGGAATCGTAGGCTTTCTTCTAGCTACATCAATACCTCATTCACAACATACACTTTCATTCTGAGAGGGAATTTCCGTTTAATTTTTTGTCGGACTGTTTTGATCAAGTAAAGCAAAAACTTTCTTTGTGTTTTTTCTTTAAGTGGTGAAAGAGACATTAAAATGGAAGGTGAATTTTGTTCATATCACTCAGGCCCAAAAGAATTTTTTTTTTGTTTTACATCATCAAGGAGGTCATGTTTTCACCAGTGCTTTGTGGTTTCTATGTTTTTAGATAACTCAAACAGTTATGAACAGACTATGAAGAAATTTTCAGGGAATGTTTGACATGACATGAGAAAAACACAGACTGGTGGTGGTTTAAATCTGGATATCGATCTAGGATTTCTTTAAGGATGTCTTAACAGTATGAGATGGGCAGTTGTCCACATTTTCCACATAAAATAAAGAAAAATATCAGCAAGTTCTCATCAGACTTTCTTTTTTTTTGAGGGATGGAAACTGATAGAATAGAAAATGTGTAAAAATGCCATGTAAAGAAATCTTAAATTCATATCACCATCATGACCTAATCACTTTTTCCTTGTACCATGACCAACATTCCATAGAAATTTTTTATCAAAATCCAATGTGAACTTTTGAGTTATTAGCAGAAATGTGGAAAACTGCATGAACCTGCAATTTAACAAAAAATCCTTTAAAAATCGTATCACCTCTTCCTTGTGCCATGACCAATGTTCCCTGAAATGTCAACAAAATCTGCTAAAAACTTTAAATTATCCTATTCAGAGATAAACAGACAGATTGACAAATGGCAGTAAAACAGCGTCTTGGTGGAGGCAACAAAGAAACAGGACCAAGCATGTTTAAAATGAGAGAGATCCAGCTTCTATGACAAAATGCAAAGTACTTTTGTTTTCTCTCTAAAAATGACTACAGTAGGGAAAAGAACAGCTCTCTTACCTCAAGAAATAGTGTCATATGTATGTTGAGATCTCAAGCATAAAGCCTAAATATATCTGTTACATTGATAATATAAAGTCAAATATGATCTATAAAGTGATGTCCGCTTTAGGATTAATACACAGAAAACTGGGAGGCACTTTTTTTTTTTTTGGCACACCTCCTTGACCCCCTTTTTGGTCCTGACTTAAACAAAAGACGCTCTGACAAGCCCCGCCCTTTACAGGAAGTGATCCTTACCAAGCCCGCCCTTCCTGGAAGCTGTTGCTCAGTTCAGTTGTTTCTGGTCTCTCTTCCATTTGAAACAATTAAAAATGACTTTTTTTGACTTACCATCATTCATATGTTCTCAGTTTGACTGTTTTCTAAACATGGCCCAAGTGAAGCCATTAAAACAAGAAGTGTGCGACAGAAAGTCAGATTCTTTATGAATCTTTTGAAATAATAAAAAGCAGAAAATACTGCAGGTGAATGAAGGAAGTGACTTCAGCAGCCCTTCGCTGTTCACATCAGCAAATTTTTCTTATTATTACTGTGATAAATAATTCTAGAGCACAAAGAGCTGCAAGTATGAAAAAGTTTTCCCTTACCTGTGAGTGCCTGTGACTTTTTTTCTTTCCGACAAAACTGAAGATTATCACCAAAAGAGACATTCAACAATGAAATATTTCAAACTGGTACATTTTTCAGACATCGTTTAAAATTACCAAATTTTAAGAAAAGAAGAACAAATATCTTGAGCTGAATAGTCTCGTCAAGAATGATTTCTTTATCATTGTTATTTTGGCTTTTATATGAAATTATGGAATTAAAAAACTGTCATGTTGCAGAGAGGAGATGGAGAAAGAATAAAATAACAATAAACTACCAAATTTTCAAGTATTTTTTTTTACATTTTATGCAATTATGCTATTTTCTACTTTTTATTTCACATATTTTTTTTATCTTATGTCCCATGTAAAGCACTTTGTATACAGTGTCCTGTATGAAAGTGCTAAACAAATAAAGTTTGATTAATAGATTGATATGTAACATTATTCCTTCATTATTTTAACTGACCCTTCGTCAAGCTTGGCCTTTTACAGGAAGTGAACCACTCACAAGCCCCGCCTTCCTTAGTTACTGTTTCTATGTAGGACAAAAATCTGTTGTTCCCGGCCTCCCTCTCATCTAAAGTAAGCTAATTGAAAAAAATCTCACTTTGACCAACTTTTATTCTAATGTAATTAGATTTTTATTTTTCCAAAGAAAAAAAAAGACAAACGATGGTAGAGTTTGTGAAGAAAATTCTATTCTTTTATGAAGTCATTGCATGCAGTAATGAAATTTGTTTGAACAGTCTCCCATGAGTGCAGAACAAATCTTAGACATTAGAAACACACACAATCAACTGGCTATTTAAAATGATAAACATAAATATCTGATCAAAAATTGAACCAGCAGGTTCAAATAAAGTGACCTGAGAGTATTACACTACTGCCCACAGTACTGATTGCACATTTTGTGGCCTCTCACAGGAATTTAAAAGCCCTTTGGCCCATGGATAATAACTGTTTTTTAGTCTTGAGTCCTGCTTTTAATGTTTCTGTATCTCCTGCTGGAGGGCTGGAGGATGGAGAGACATTGTCTGGGGTGAGAGATGTCAGGCAAGATCTTTGTGGCTTTGCACAGACAGCAGGAGTAAACAATGTCATCCAGAGAAAGCAGCATTTTTACATTTCTTTTATTTAATACAAAAAAACATTCAGTTGTTTTTAACACACGTTAAGTCGAGGCATGTTTTTAAAGTCTTGTAGATTAAGCTGTCACATTTTCAGCATAAAGATGGTTCTCCAGTTTAACCGTGATTGTGCTGCAACACAACTAAACAAACAAATACATGTGTTGATATCTGTGAGGTCATCAATGATCATCAGTGTTAATTATTACAAGAGACAAATCAACAGTTTTCTTCCTATTTGTAGCTCTTACCACTCTCTCTAAATAAGCCCTTTTAAGAAATAATTAAGCCTTAAATTGAAAAAGAGCATAATTCTGCTGTAAGACTGTGAATTTCCTCATTTACTGTAAAGGTCACCTCTTATGTTTCAGTTCTCGCTGTCAGGTACCCCACTGTGCACATTTCCGGAGCAGTTATCGCTCAATGAGACCACTATGAGTCCATGACTGTAACATGGTTTCTGTTTCAGTCACTCTCTGTTGACATGATTTTACACAAATATAAACTTTAATTTATGACACATAATTGGCACAAATGATTAAATCATTAAAGCTCCTGTGATGAGTTTTTATCTGGTTATGAAACAGGATTATGATACTGATGCTATCTGATGAGCTACAACAGCAAACATGAACAGAGAGGAAATGACTGATTATTCCTGTTAAATTTAAAGGCTGAAACATTTCAGTGTCCAAACCCAGGTCCCATGGAGTTGGGCTGTTGTGTAAAAAGTACAAAAAATGGCTGTAAACCTTTCTACATATTCACAATTGAAAAAACTACAAAGATATTTAATAATCAAACTGATTTTTTTTGTGTTTCAAATATTAACTCATTTTGAATTGGATGATTTTTGAACATGTTCTAAAAAGCTGGGACAGGTGCGTGTTTAACGCTATGCTACATCACCTTTCTTTTAACAACACTAAACACTGTAATTTCTCAATCATACCATGCACTTTTTTTGCTTTTAAACAAGCTCTAATTTTCAGTTGCATATTATACATGAGTACAAAGAAATACTAGAAATATTTGATCTCGCCAACATCGCAATGGCAACACATCTGATACGAAAAGCTGAAATATTCTCTGTCTCTGCCGAGCATTTCAGGTTTAGGCAAGATTAGGATGCTTGTTATATTAGAGTGCAGTGTTTTTCAGGAAAAATCATGAAAAAAGGGGTGTGTGCTATAATTGAGAAATAACAGGAAGTGTTTTTGAGCTGGGGACGCTAAATGTTGAAGCTTTGTGGGTGGAATTCTTTCCCAGTTTTGCTTGATGTACAACTTCAGTTGCTCAACAGCCTTGGGTCTCTGTTGTTGCATTTTGTGCTTCAGTATGCACCACACATATTTAATAGGGGAAAGGTCTGTATTTCAGACAGGCCAGTCCAGTGCCCTCACTCTTTTACTACAAAGCCAACATTCAGACTGTGTCTTTGTATTGTCTTTCTGAAATAAGCAGGGGTGTACCTGAAAAACAGGTCACTTGGATGGCAGCCTATGTTGGTCCAAAACCAGTATGTACCTTAATGTGCATTAATGGTGCATTCACAGATGTGCAGGTTACCCATGCCATGGGCACTTACACAAGCCCATATCATCACAGATTCTGGCTTTTGCATTTTGTGCTGAAATCAACCTGAATGGTTCTTTTTCACTTTAGCCAGGAGGACATGACATCCATGATGTACCATAGAAATCTGAAATGTGGTGTCATCAGACTGCAGCACACTTTTCCACGTTCAGTCCATCTTAAATGAGCTTGAGTCCAGAGGAACCCGCGGAGTTTCTGCATGTTGTTGATTTATGACTTCAGTTTTGCATGGCAGAGTTCTATCTTCTTCTTGTAGATGTAAAGATGAACTTCATGTACTGACAATGATTTTTAAATTCTTCCTGAGCTCATGTGGTAACACTTCATACAGAATTATGTTTTTTAATGCTGTGCTGCTTGAGAGAACAAAGGTCATGGGCATTCAATGATAGTTTTCAACCTTGTTGCTTGGATGATATTATGGGCTATAGATGATGAAATTCCTGAATGTTGCAATTGTAGAATCATTCTTAAACTTTTGGACTATTTGCTTCCATAGTTGCTCATAAAATAGTGAACTTCGTCCCATCCTTGCCTGTGAACGGCTGACCCTGTTTATTGACACATTGTTAAAGGAGAAGTCAAATAAAAAACTGTGAATAAGATTAAGTTACATGTGCAGGTGTGGTAGAAATCCAATTTGGGCTGATTTACAAACCTCACCTGAGAGTAAATACAGATAAAATAAGCAGAAAAAAAAAACATAAAATCATAAAAATTAAAGAAAAACAAACAAAAAAAATCAAATAATGAGTCAAATAATGAGCAAAAATCATGACAATCACCTGTGTCTGGCAATTCTTTTGAAATGCGTCAAATCCAAAATGAGTGAATAATTTCAAAAAGTATTCAATTTTATTGGTTTGAATATTAAAATATGTTACTGGTAGCAATCTAAATTGAATTTAGGTACAAACAGATTTGCAAAACCACTATAGTTTTTTGCTTTGTTTTACATTTTACAACATTTAAACTGCAATGGAATTGGAGTTTGTATCGAGGCTATCTATGAACCAATTTTTATGTCTTTTAATAAAAAATATTGTGTATCCCTACGATACCTATCAGTATAGTATAAGCATCATTATATTTTGGTTTCATTTCAGTCCATTTTGCCCGGCCTTACTTAAAAAATGGTCCCATTACATTGCGAGTCCTCTGCAGTGAGCTCTTCCCCTTACCCCCCTCTGCTACTGTATCAGCCTCTGCCTGCACTGAGCATCGATCCCACTCTCCCCTCGTGCTCACAGCAGCCCTAACTGTTGCTCCACCCTCTGAAAGTCGAACAAAAGATGCTGCATGTGCTTCACTGTGCTGCGAAATTACTACAAACCAGAGCGTTTGTCTATCGTTAGTAATCCATCTAGGGAGCCCAAATGAACGCCCACCTTTGTTTGCAGAGCAGAGGTCGAGCTCTGAGGGCTAACCATTGACTGAAGGAACATCAGACACAGACGGAGGAGCATGTGGGCTGGTCTGGAGTGGAGCTGGCCGTGGTGCTGAAGCTGGCAGGGGAGGCTCTGCAGCAGCACGAGGCGCGTTTGGGCTCTTAAATGATTGTATGTAAAGCAGAAATGGCGGGGCTGGAAACGAGTACTGCAGGTGGTCTGTTGGTGAGCTGAAAGCACACAAAGACCAAAGCTTGGTCAGTTCCCCCCCCCCACCCACCCACCTCTCTCGGTGTGATGATGTGGCGTAAAAAACGCATTTGTGTGAAAACTCTGGAGACACCGTGCGTCCCTGCGAGGCGATGTTTGACTTCAAATGCCATATTTAGAGGACAAAAAAGACGCCTGATGGCTTTTGAGTGACTGGGGCGAGGACGAATGGCGTCTTGTGATTTTTAGAGACGCGAGAGCCCCGTGCAAGGACCGCGCGCGAGCCAATGACAGCGGAACGAGGCGTTGCCAGATCCTGTGGAAGAAACAAGCAACTAAGACTATAAATGACAAAAGCATAAATAAAGGGTGGACAACCTTTTTGACATTTTTAGGGAATTTTGGTCAAAGTCCAAGGAAGAAGTGATCAGAGTTTGGTGGTGATCCTAATCTGGATGTGGATCAAAATTGTTGTTTTTTTCTATTATTTGTTAACAAAGAGAGATTAGCAACTAAGTGTAAGGAGAAAAGCCCAAATGATGAGCAGTTTTGTAGTATTATGGAGGGGCTGCTTGTTTGATTTAATTTTTATGTGTAATATAGTTATTTTCAGTTTTCCTCAAAAGGATGAATATTAGGGATGCCCAAGAATACTGGAACAGGTTTAGTGACAGCAGATAATTACCTCCACCAAGGAGGTTATGTTTTTGCCAGCGTATGTTTGTCTGTTTGTTTGTTTGTTTCTTAGCAAGATTATGCAAACACTACAGGACTGATTTTGCTGATATTTTCAGGAGATATTGGTAATGACCCAACTAAAAATTAATTTGATTTTGATGGTGATCCAGACAGCCACCATTAGCAAACAGTCGTTTTTGCTCAATAACTGTCTAACTAATAACAATATCAACATGATTCTGAGTGCTAGGTGTGGGTTTTCACTGGCAAGAAATCATATTATGATAGCAACTTTATCATGGTGCTATTGCTTCTAAATGTAGCAGCAATATGTGAGCTACCTTGGCTGAGGTTTGAGCTCTTTGTGTGCATTTTAGTTGCCCTAAAGCTGCTGCAGTATCAGCAGATATGACACTTTATCAATATTTACAGCTGATATTTTAGGCATACAAATTGTCCATGTTTTCATATATATCGTGTTTTGATGAGGAAATTGGCAGAAAGTTAAAATGCGTTGTGGTGGCTCGCTCACAGTGCCTTACACAACAGTGTCGCAGCTGGATTGTGTTGCATCAACACCTCGACACATTCCCATCAACTCGGTGAGGCTGTAACTGGAGCAAAGAGTGGAACCTTGTTTCCCTTATTCCACCTCCTTGGCATTCACAGAGGAGGTGGGGCGTCATGAGGCGTAACTGTTCCAGCTTGACACAGCAGCATGAATGGGGCTCCTGCCATCACTTGAATGTTGCCTTTAATAAATCAAAAGTAGATGTTTTTTGCCTTGTTTCCAACACAGATAGACTGCCACTATGAAAGGAACAAATTTGTTTATGTAAAATGGAGTCTTTGTGCTATTTACAAAACAAAGATACTGGCAAAAACAAGTTCAGAATATCAACAAATCAGCAAAATAATAGTGAAATACTGTTCATTCCTAATTAATATGTGTTTAATAGGTCTAATATAGCATGGAACCATTTGTTGACTTTTTTCTTTCATGATGCCTCACAATGATCATTTCTAAGAAAAAAGAACAGTATACTTGCATGCAAACTTGCGTACACACTCTTGTAATTCTATTTTCTTAAACGTGGCAGTGAGAGCTCTAGCTGGCACCAGTGGTAATATCGCTGTGCTGTCAGTGTTGCAACGTAATCTTTAAAGAAAAGAGTTTTAATATATATATGTCAGATGTTACTTTTTTATTGATGCAAGTATGGTTTATTTATAAAACAAAAAATTACAGAAACAAAAACTGGAAAAGCTCCCAGAGCACAAGCCTATACCAATGCATTTCTGACACTTTTTGTCATATCTTGCAATGTTAAGAAATGCAGGAAAAACATCCTGGATCTGCATCCGGTTTGGGATCACCTTCAAAATCCTACTGCTTCTTCCTCGTTCCATGACTATCACTACCTGAAAATTTCTTTAAAATATGTGCAGTACTTTTTGAGTTATCCTGTTCACAAACTAACAAATAATGGCGGAAACATAAACTCCTTTGTGGAGGTAATATGGTTAGTTATGTAAAGCTCTGTGGTGGTAACTTCTGCTATTTTTAGAATATCACTGCAGGCACCTACACAGCTCCCTGTGGGCTACTATGTGCTTGTGGGAACCCTGTGGCTACCCTGAGATTAAATGAATAACTTGCCATTTCAAAGAGATAAAGCTCTAAAGATAAGCGTCTTTGTTCGCCACAATATGTAACGAGGGTTCATTTAACCTACTAAAGACACCATGAGCAATATAATGTAACTTGTATTTATAGAGTACCTTTTCTTAAAAAAAAAGAAAAAAAAAATCCAAATTTGGTCACTATAAACACAGAAACTTCAGCACTTAGAAAACTGTATTGACATGTGCTATATTTTAGGCTAGGGATGTTCAACAGGCTCCAGGGACCTTATGTGGCCCTCCAACTCCTTTAATGCGTCCCATCAGTGTGTTTATGCATGTATGTTTATGAGGGAAGGCTGAAAATACAACTATTACAGCAGTGAGAATAACAATATTTCAGGAAAACTGAGCCAAAACCAGCTTGATTGTTTCAAACTCATTTTTTTTTCTATAAAATAGAAATAATGGAAAATATACTTGAATGACCAGAAAACCATTGTTTATTTCTATCAAAAAAACAACTAAAACTGACTGAAAATCATTAGATAAATAAGCATTTGTGATTAAATTTATAAAAAATGTTAATAAAATAACCCCTTATGACAGCAATACATAGACGTCCTTTTAGTGCTCTTCAAATTGTCCCTCTGGCAATGGTGATGTTTTCTATATGGCCGTCTATATCACCAAAGTTTCCCATCCCTATTTTTGTCCGTTTTATTTGTTGGAAACAGTCAAAACGATTACTTCTACTAAATAAACCACAGAAAAGGGAAAGTATGTGTTGAAATCTTTGATTCAATATGCATATGCTGTTCAACATGACAAAACAGTTCTCTCTACATTACTGACTACTTTAAATAATCAATCACAAGCAACACATTTTTAATTTAACTTTATTTAACCAGATTAAAGATCCATTGAGATCAAGATGCCTTTTACAAGGGCGGCCTGGCCAAGAGGTCAGCAGCACATGTCATGAAAAAATATATTAAATGGTAGTAATATACAATATAAAATGTTCAATATGTGGCATGTTTGAGGCTGTAAGCGTCAAAAACCATACTGTCAGAGGATCAGATTACTGTCACTGAGTGAGTAGGAGAGAATACAATGTGTTTAAAGATTTTTGGTTATTGCACTGCTACTTAAACGAACTGTAAGCACTCAACAAGAGACATGTTTAAGGTTGTGATAGGTCAAAAACAGTGTTGTCAAAATCAATGATTAAGTTATTATCTAAAGATGAAATATTTTAGAAAGACTCGGGTCATGTTGGTCATGACACAAATGAAGCTATAGCAAAAATTCAAGCAGGAAGACCTTTATATTCATTCAGTCACCTTATCAGTATCTTACCCTGCTCACACTCACCAAAGCTCTGAGCCAGCCAGGTTCTTCCACCACCTGTCTGACCAATCATCCTGCTGCTGTCATATTTTTAAATCATGTTTTTGCTTCTCCACAGTTCGTGTCGTGGTCTCGGCAACCTCCTCCAACCCAGGCACCTCCATTCGTCTCATCAGCACCTCAGTCCTTTGCACAAGGGTCCAATGTCTACTACTCTTCAAGTCCTGCATCCCTCACCTCCACCAGTATCTAGACTCTAAGGTGGTATCCTATCTTGCATTTGCTCTCAGTACCCTGAAGTACACCAAGACATCACAAAGGAGTCTGAGCGCCAAAGTGACTTTAACCACAGAGACATTTTACATTTTCAATCAAACCAACTTGTTTAATAAATAATTACTCACTCAAATTGGTCTCTCCTGATTGAATAAAACACATTTAGTGGTGATCTCAACTACAATGAGGATTCAGAAATTTTTCATAGGATTTTTTATGTTTGTAAGAGAGGGCAGTTTTCCACATATCCATATCATAATTCAATCAATTCTTAACTGACTTGATAACAATTTCAGGGAGTGTTTGTGGACAATGGAAGAAGTGATTTGATTTTGGTGGTGATCCAAATTGGGGTGCAGGTCCAGGATGTTTTCTAGTATTTGCTCACAATGAAAGATAAGACAGTTTCTACATTTCAGCTCAGTATGTTTTCAAGTAATTTTGATCATATTTTCAGGGAATTTTACTCATTACACAACAAAAAAGTGTCATGATTTTAATCCAAAATTGGGGTGCAGGTCCAGGATGTTGTCTAGTATTTGTTAACAATGAGAGATAAAGCAGTTTCCATATTTCAGCTCAGTATGTTTTCTAGTAATTTTGATGATATTTTCATGGAATTTTACTCATTACAAAACAAAGAAGTATCATGATTTTAATCCCAATCTGGATGCAGATCCAGGAATTTTTCTAGTGCTTGTCGACAGTGTTTGAAATGCCTTGGCAGGGTTTGTATGCTCAAACTACTTCGAGCTTAAAATTACATCAGGAACAAGGGGCAAAAAAAGCTGATCGGGACATCCCTGTTTTATAAGCATATCCTTTTAAATGTCTCTAAATTTCTAAAAGGCTTTTTACCAACAAAAATGTGGACAAATAATCACTTTCCTGAAAAAACGTGGGGGATAAACAAAGGAGGCTCTTCAAGCAGCAAGCCTATCCCAAACAAGCAGCTATTTCTCAGACACAAGCCCAAGTGACAAAAAAATGAAGCAAAAATAAGTCCAAAGTCGCTTATAATCCACGAATCTGGCAACCCAGGCGTGGAGGTCGTGCGCGCCTCAGCGGTGGACGGGGTATACTTCCGCGTGTGTTGGTGTGTAGGTTGAATGGATGAAACGGAGGGAGCGGAGAGGTATAGGCGTGCTGTGATACGGCCCTATATATTCTCGGGCAGGACTATCTTCCTTTTAAAGACGTACTCCTCCTCGCTTTGCTTTCCACTCAGTGATGTCGCGTATTTGTGTGGCGCACCTGTAAAGAGCGAGACAGGCAGAAGCCGGCTTTTTTAATTATTTGATTCCTTTTATTTCTTCTGTTCCCCCCCTTTTTTCCCTTTTGTTTCATGCATTTGCTGAAAGGAGCTCATTTCTGTGTTTTGATTTAATAAATATTTCATTTTCCTCATTTTATCTTGTTTGTGTTGGCTTTTTATGTTTCCAAGTTTGAACTAAAGAGAGCGGAATTTTCATCCTTTTTACGAGGTGTTGTCATTCAGAGATTGTGTTGCCCAAAAAGGACGTCCATAACTTTCATTTGTAGAAACGGTAAGATATTTTTTTCCACATTTTTGCTCCTTGATCTGATTTTGAAATCGATTTATATTGCCTCCAATGTAACCAGGTCTTATTGCATGTGAACGCGACATCGAAAGTCACCGTGGTGCATTCATGTTCCCTCTGAAAGATTGGTGGGGTGTCTTTTTACTCTGAAATGCAGTGGCTTTGGCGATAGGATGGGGAGCTGATCGCGGCACATGTGCTCAAGTCTTACACCATCCAAGGCTGCAGACGTGGTCGGACGCATTTGTATTGCAATAGTGTGTGGAAATATGGGCCTTAGGGAGAGTGCTGAAACGTGGGATCCGCACAGTAGTGGCTTATTTTAGAGAAAAATGTCTTAAAACTGATGAAATCCATATTACCAGCGCCCTTCATTTCTTTTCCAATGCTTTATTTTAATGCACTTGTCAAAAAGATCTCATTTCACATGTCATGTAAGCTGATTTCTGAGGTAATGTAAGGTAGGCTTCTTCAATTTAAATGTAAAATAGCCTCCAGGGCTGTAACTCTAAAAATTAGATTGCTATATGGGTTAAGTGCTGCCTGCTACTTTGAGATTCTGGATCATATTTTGAAAGTTTGGCACATTTTCATGCAATTTCTATATTTTTGTGGAGGTTGTATGGTGTAGAGGAGTAAAAGCTACATCAAAAAAACACTCGTGATGCTTTTTAGTGCTTCAATCAAATTTAAGGCTGTATTATTTAGGCTATTTCTGAAATCTTATTAAAATCAGTATTACATTTGCAGTTATGTACATGGCAAATAAGATCAGTTCTTAGACAAACTTCTGTGGTGGTTTATTCTTAATAATGCAGTTTTATTTTACTTGTTTTTCTTTTTGGCCAAAAAAAAAAGCCTAAAAAAAGACCCTTTCGGCACCGTGACGCAGTCTCTAGCCCCTCTGCTCCAGCACTGGCGTCTTTTTTCCGTCTTTGTTAGTTTGTCTGTCTGTTAATTTGTAAATAGGATAACTCAAAATGTTTCCAACTTATTCTGACGAACTTTTCAGGGAAGGTTGGTCATAACACAAGGAAGGACTGATTAGATTTTGGTGGTGATTGGAATCTAGATGGGGATGCAGGATTTTTTTAAAGGATTTGTTAACATTGCAAGATAGCTCAGTTGTCCACATTTTCACTAATAACTAAATAAGCTCTCAACTGATTTTGAAGAAAATGGCAGGTAATGCTGGATATGGCTCAAGAAAGATGTGATACGATTTTTGTGGTGATACGAACATGGATGTGGTTCCGGTGTTTTTTATTAGGCTACTTTTTAAGTGTGCTCATAGTACAGTTTACAACATTTTGACAGTAACACGCCCTCAGTGTTGTGAAAGCCTTGGCGCAGGTTTGTGCCCTTGGACTATTATAGTTCTTGTTGGATTTCTGGTAAAAGTAGCTCCAAACGCTAACTCATGCTCGGTGTCAGAGGGAGGAAAGGGCACCTGCAGCAAATCAATCAGTCATCATAGTATTTCCGGGTAGAGACGGGCTCTGATTGGCCAATCGTCTGATTAGTTTACTTAGGGTGGACGCGTTCCCGCCACCGCCCCTTTACTACTGCGCAAAGACTGCAACCGAAAGTTTGATGTCTGCTGACTTTACATCAATAAATACCCGCGACGTCGAAGCAACACCTCAAGGTAAGACTCCAGGGAGGGGTAGCGGCAAAACACGCTTTAAAAAAATCAATTAGGCATCCAAGAGTTTACAGAGAAGAGTAAAGATGCTAGCATCAGCAAGGTGAAGGGGAGGCCGCCGTGGCACGCACATGCTGCGCTGAACCTCGTTTGGAAATATGGCGTTTCAGTTTTGAACGAGTGCTGCTCTGTTTTTGGAGGTTTTAAAATCGCAAAAGCAACAATTACAGAAGCAGGAAGGGTCCACAGTCAATTCGGCTGTAGGTAGTGTGCAAAACTTTTCTGAGACGCGACTGCCTCACATTTACAACATGCGGCAGTAAACACGAACTACAGCTCCTAGCTTCCTACGGGACAAAGCGTGGTTTAGCTAAGTTTTTGTCACCGCGGTCGACTACTACAGCAAAAATGCTGCTTGGTGGCATAAACCCTGCGTTGAGGTTGAGTTGAATAGTTTGCAGTAAATTTGGCGTGGCTTCTCTGAGTGTCTGCTGCAGTGGGGCTTGTTGCGCACTTTGCCTGCAGCAGCCCAGGTGTCACAGATTAACTAATTAGCGCAGGCTAGCTCTCCTCTTACTGCCCATTGAAATTCATGCAGTTAGCATCTGCGCAGCTAAACAGGGATGCAAAGAAGACTCCAAATCATTACTTTACAGATATTGTAGAACTTAAGTTTTCACCCTCTCAAATATGTCGTTTTTATGAACAGTAAGATATATATTGTAGTAAAATGGAGGATGAATCGGCTCTTTTGTACATATGTCTAATTATATCATTGTAATTTTTTTCAACTGTACTAGTAGCTGCTCTATGTAAAGCTAATGTTATTGTATCTACATGCTTTTAAGTATTTATACTTAACTAAAAATCTCACCACTGATTGACAGGGGTGCTGTCAGAATTTTTGAGGCCCAAGTAAAGATATTTAAATCATTCCCAGTATTGAATCAGCTCAGTACATTTTCTCTGTAAAGCATAAATCTGAGGGCTCTTTATATCTTCTTTAATGTACCACTTGTTGTTTAAAGACACAAACAGCTTCAACTAGTGGAGAAAACTGTTCAGCTGGAATAATTCAGTAAAATGCTAATTATGCAATTTGCAATACAGAACTTTCTGGCATTTGGTCCATTTTTAAAATGTTTTTATTGTTCAGATAATCAATCATAAATCTTTGGTTATCCAGCTTTGTGAGGTTCCCAAAACCTTTCATGCTAAATAACAGTTTTTCCTCTAAAGACCCAACATTTTAGCATACTATCTTGTAAAGCAAAGTCTTTTATGGTTAAAAAGATATATATAATTTTTTTGTATGACATTTTATTGTAGTTTACTAATGGGTTTTACTAAACAAGTAAATGTTCTATATAGTTCCATGAATATTAGAGATCTAAAGACTTATGATGACAAGTAAATGTTTAAAGTACTGATATGATTTCAAGGACTACTGTCAGTCATTCCACATAGAATTTTCTTACACTCCTCCTGCTGGCGGATAATTCTCTAATAATGTAAACTTTATTTCTTAAATGTCTAGTCAAGAAATCTTGCATTATACGCATGCCTGTTACTGATGTATAGAGTGCTAAGTTGGGTTTTTTTGGGCGTTTCAAAGGGGTCTTACACCTTCTAACCTCTTACTTTTATCACAGAGTAGGGCGGGGTTGGGGATATGGCAGCCATCCTCAACCCTTAATGTGACCCACCTTTCAACTCATAATGCCAAAATGCAGATGTTTATGAAGGAAGTCTAAACTACTGCCATGACTGCTCTTAAAATGGCAAAATTCCCAAGATATTAGAGCCATAATAGTTTTATTTTAAACTCCTGTTTTTTTATTTCAAAGGAGGGATAAAGGTTCATGGGCAATGTACTTTGATGACCTAAATAAATCTGTTATTAATGTATCAGAAATAGCTGAAACTGACTGGAAATTCCTTTTTAGCTTCATTATATTAATTGTTGCATTTGTTATTAATTTGATAAATGTTGATCAAGTGTCTTATTTTGACAGGAATATGTACTTAATCCCTTCAGTGCTCTTCATATCACCAAAAACTGTTCTCCTGGCATTTCTAATAATTCTATTGTGGGCCGCCTTGACAACTAAAGTTGCCCATCCCTGACGCAGGGGTTAACCTAATCCTGATTTTAAGTTAATGTAGATTTATGCAGCAAACTTTCTGTAGTTAAGGGTTATTATAGTTACAGCAATGCTGGGTAAATGCATTTTTTAATTTATATTATGACTTTAATATCCCACAAATGGAAATAAACCATTAAGATTACAGGTAACCATACTGCATTTTCCCCATTTGTTTTAAAGTTAGCACATGTGCAATGTTTTTTATTCTGTTTAATGCATGTAATGTTGATTTTGTAAAACCAATAAGTTATCAGGATAATTATTTTCAAGTGTCAAATATCCTCTGTATGTCATATTTGTGTGGCTCTTGGCTGTTTTATTTCTAGAACCATACATTTTGGAACGATTTTAATCAGAAGCTGAAGTTATGAAAACCTTAATCTCTTTATAGAAAACTAATTTTCCTTAGTGTGATCTGCTTTAATATTGGTACTAACAGACCTGTTCAGTGAATGGCTGCAGCAAAAATAGCATGTTTACTTTTTCCAGCCCCAGGTTCTATCTTAGTTCATGGTAATTATCCCATAACGGCTTAAATTTATTTTAAAACTGCTAAACTGCTGGGATGTTTTGTGTATGTGACAGATTAAGTAGTGTTTTACTTATCTTTCATGGATTGTCTTTGTCGATCATATATAATTATGATCTTAATTTACTGCATTCAGAGGAGCATTTGTTTATTGTCCTTTTGTCAAGTCGAAAATGATTAAAATTCCAGGCTGTGTCAGTGCTAAGAAACATTTTACAATCGTATAAATGCCTGCAGCAGATTAAAGGTGGTCTTCGTGAATCATGCAAAACAGTGTTTTATTACTCATACTGATTAAAAAGTACTTGAATACTTTCGAGATGTAGTACAGGAATTCAGTATTACCAAACTATAATCTTTTACATCATTAAAAATAATCTAAATGTACAGGTTGAAAATTTGTGCACACTGCTGTGCTAACAACACTTTCTAAAATAAATACTGATGTATAATGTTGTATTACATGTATATCTCTCTTAACATCAGGTTTTTCATCCCTTTTGCAAATTATTTCCATAACTCTTTACATCTCTATTCTGCTTTTAAGCAACAAACTCATCAGGATATTTTCTCAGTCTATTACTTGACTTTTAGTATGTTTACACAATTTTAGTTGTTTGTTTTCTTTCATTCTATTCAGCAGTATGTTTTAAAAGTTAACTTTGTGTGATTTATAATCTTCTGAATGAACTGCCTGATCACTTTTACTCACACAATCCTTATTTGTGTTTAATTTTTTTGTAAAATGATTTATATCAGTGCAATAGGACATTTGTTTATTACTACACTGTAGATGTCTGCAGCAGTGTTTGTTTGATTGTGGAGTTAAATGCTTAAACTGCATTTTGATTTAAAAAGACAAAAACAGCAGGTAGTTTATTCTGTCCTTGGGTCTAACTGTATTTACCCTTCAAGTTGGTCTACTTATATGTTCATATGTTCTTAATTTGCCATCTGATGTCGTATCAAGGGGCATTTACTCTAAAACGTATCTAGGCGTGGTTGTCTGTTAAGTATTTTTCTCTACATAACTATTTTTCAGTGATGCTGTGTGACTGCACAGTTTTATCAGAGACATGCTGAAAAATAAACAATAAACCTGTCTGTCATATTTTAATTTAAAACTAAGCACAATAAGATTTTGTTATTGGCGAGTTTAAGAGAGGAAACACGGTCACTCCTCTTTGAAACCTCAGCTATCTTAAGCGTGATCATGTCATAATTACCTTATTCGACCTCTTGGTCACAGTAAAGGGTGCGTTTACTCAACCTCCTTTCAGGTTAAAAGTGATCCAAAAATGTTGTTTCGGGATGAAATCCATGCTAGCAAACATTTTACAGTAAGGCACAGCAGAGGTAAATGGCAGTAAACCTCTAATATTTAGTGGTTTAAGATAATCACTTTGGTTTCCCTCTATGTTTTCTAAAAAAAGAATACCTAAAACATAAAACAGTTGTTCTGGCTTATGTGAAACTAGATTTCCTGTGTACATTTGTCCTTTCTGTTGTCCTAGAATCTCATAATTGTTTTGCCTGCCTCTTTTAGAGGAACTTTAACTCAGAGCCACAGTTTAGTGTTTAAATGGTCAAAAACCTTACATACTGTGTTAATGTGTGTAATTCAAACACACACACGTGGTTTAATAGCTTGAGGACTGTTCCACTGTCACCTGGAGTATGAAGTCAGGTATGTGGCCTTGAATATGGAGCAGGTGATCGTGTCAAAGCCACAGGCATCAGTTAATGCTTGCAGTCAGCAGGGAATAATCTTGAGTTGGTGGGTCATGAAAAGATTGCATATCGTTGAGCCAGCAGCTAAAAGCCTGACCGGCTAATTTAGCAGGAGGGTGCCAGCACAGGGGACGTCTGTCCTCCGGTGGGGACGAAGACCAGCAGCCTGAAATATGGGTGCTTGTTTAGGTATCGATGTGTGGTAAAAGGTGACAACACCAGTTAGTTTAAAGATAATTCTCTGACATGATTTGTGTGGTATGGTATGTTGAATAATCATGTGCATTTTTAATTCAATTTTCTCAGCAAAAATCCTCTTTTTTTATATTTATGTTTATGAAAGGAGGTGTAACAGATTAAGATTAGAAATGCAAGATCTGCTGGGGTTGGTTGCCTCTTAGTCATCTGATGTAAATGTAGCTCTTTATTCATGAAGTGCTCATCTTTTCCAGGCGAGTCTGAATCAGGCATGTTGAGCTCCAGCAAATGTCAGATTTCAGATTTTTTAATCGATCATGAAAGGGCGGTGTATCACGTTAGAGGTGCATCAGTACCTTTTCAGATGGATAAGACTAGATTGTTTTTATTGATTCAGTTTATGCTCACATGAGATGAAGAAGGTGCCAGGCCTTACGTTCAGTAATGTGCTTTACTGTAATTACCACCAGCAGTCAGATGCTTTTGACCAAAGATGGTCTATTAAAATATCTAATCTAAATAAGGACTAATCTATTTTTTTATTTTTTTTATCAATTTTTTTTGTTTTGGTCAAGCGGGTCGTTTATTTCATGTCAGTTTACATGCACGTGTTTACGTTTTGCAGCAGGTTGTAAATAAGTGTCTGTGACATTAAGCTGTCAGTCCATGTGGATTTGACTCAGACTTTATTTCTTCACAGAACGAAAAAGGAGATGTGTGTTAATACTGAGATGATTTTGCTGTCCAGACAGGAGAAAGCCTCGTGCTCCAGCTTCGATATTTCTGCTCCTTTTCCCTCCTCACTGTCCTCCTCACTGTCCTCATCACTTCCACAGCCTCAGCAGCGTGTCTTTGCTCCTGAGAGGGACAAGAGATAAGAGCGGCTGTCTTTATGTATTATTGAGCCCACACGTTTGCCTTTCTAAAGAAAGGCTGCTGACAGAGTGACTAAAATGCAGGACAGTGAGCGAACTTCCAAAGGCCACATCACTGCGCTCTGTGCAGCAATGTGTGCTGCTGGCAGAACTGGGTTAGCATACAGTGGGTGGCTTTAGTGAGAGGGAGAAAAAAGAAGCAATTTTGTCCCTTTTGTCCTTCTTAAACGTCCGTCCCATCCCCCTTTCTTTCTCCCTGTGGCTCCCCTGGTCTCCCCCTCTGCAGTGGGGCTGTGAGGATGCTGCACACGACTGTTCTCACCCTGTTTCCTTATTGTGCGTTGGCCACAGGGTGGCCCTCCCTCTGCATGCGTGGGTCATTACTGCAGGACAGCGATGCAGTGTTCCTGAGCCTGTCTCTGCATCCCAGCAGCTTTTTGAGATCACCACACAGCACTCTGTGTATAGGTGTGATGTGCTGTGTAGTTTAATGTTGGCTGCCTCAGTGTGGAGGCTCGTCGTGGTGAGAAGCAGAGGGAGTGTGAAGATATACCTCATGGTGTCTAAACATTCCAGACATTTGGTTTGATGTTTAGCTTATTGAACTGAAGCACAAAGCAGCTGTGTTGTGATCTCTGCACACAGATTCTGTGTTTGATATTTGCCTCCCAATCAGAGTGAACTCTCTGTCAGGCTAATAGTTTGAGACCTGTCGTCACAAACCGTCCAACACTGGAGGCACATTGTCAGCCTCCGAGCTGAATTAGAAATCGTGTTTTTACCTTTTTGTTTAGCTGTTTGCTGCTCTTCTCTTAGCTGATGCTGGTCAGGGATACACAATATTATCGTCACAATATCAGAATCTGCAGATCATTAATGGGTTTTAGCAGATATTTACAGCTCATGTTTTGACTAGGGATGCACAGAACTGGATTTTTGTCATTCTCCAATATGCCAATATTTCTGAACTCATTGCTGATTTCAGTTGCAATACTGGTATTTTTTTGTGAAGAGCTCAAAGTGTTGTATTTTACTTGAATTATCTTGTTCTCTTTTATGGTGACCGTCTGTTTGTGTTCGGAGCAGATGTGAAATGAGTGACATGAGGTTAACCACCATGGTGCATTTTATGTTCTGCCAATGTTAGTCAGTATATGAGAAACATATTCCCAATTTGATCAGCCAAATATCAGCAAAAATGTTCCCATCTGCTGACGCTGATATGGTTCCAGTAGTATTCTGCATCCATAACTCTTACCATACATAATGTTTATATATGTCACATATATTCTGTAATTTTCTTTACAAAATGTCCAGATAAACCAAATATGTGTGTGTTGTTAAAAATACATTTTTGTAGTGATAGTATGTTCCAAAGGAATTGTCTCTTCTATTTCAAACAATCACTCTCAAGGACGGCTGAACAATACTGAAAAAGATGAGATTGCGTATTTGTTGCTTTTGTAAAACATACTGTGATATTCTTCAAGCTCACAGCTCTGCTCTGCTGAATGTCTGAGGTTTTTACAGCTACAACCATTTTTTTTTTCAGAAAAAAGACAAATGTATCTTTGCCAAATATACATTAAATATTTCTACAATTAAAGGAAGGCCAAAAACACTGCTGTATTTACAAAGTGTTGTCTAAACTGTAGCCTGGACAGTTTACATACAGTAACTTCAGTGGTAACACGCCCCCAGAGAAAGGAGAGGGTGGGCTGCACTGCTGGGCCACTGGTGAAAATAAACTTCACATGAAACGAAGTTGGATTAAAAATGGTGTATAAATATCATTCATGGACTTTTCTTTATTTCTATTTTTCTTTGTGAAGAACACCAGGTGCCTCTGTTTAGTGTACATTTCTGTAATTTTGTCATTTTATGTTTGAGAAATGCAAAAATAGGAATTGTGTTCTTTCTAGATATCAACATAAAAAGGCTTTATTTGGACTTAATTTTATGAGTAAATGTAGTTTTAACAGTATCTGTGAAACTAAGCTCAACGTGCCTGATGGCAGGGATGGCATCCTGATGGCATGGGGACCATATGAACCCCCCCACCGGACGGGGCCCTGAAGTCGGTTTCAAATTTCTTGTAAAAGTTACATACTAAGAAAACCAAGAAGTAGAACCATGACTGTCTGTTACTATTTCGAAATTAGGAATGTATGATATTTAAGGTACAATCTCAGTATTGGCAGATAATTGTAGTACGTTGATTATCCTTATCTGCAGAAATGAACATTACTGCTGACATTTTAGCTTTACAAATTGGCCCTAAATACCGATGTATTGGCAGAATGTACAAATATTCCAATATGATTTACCTCATTATTATAAATGTCCACTTTTTATATCTAGTGTGTCTTTAATTAAAGAATAAAATGTTTTCTTGCATCGCATCCATTTCTAACATGAATAGAGCATCACTGTTAAAGGAACAAGTAAATGTTAAGTGGAGGCTTGTGTGATTGACAAAAGAGCTGTTTTGAGAATAATGAGTTTGGCAATGTTAGCATACCAGATATCAGCAAAAATCCAATATCCAATATAACTAATCCCTAGTTAGCATTAAATGCATATGAATTGTACATAAGCCGTGAATATGCCTTCAATTGTGTACAAAAAGTTGCTTAAAATGGCTTCTTAAACACCACCCCATATCCATGTCTTTTAAAGTAATGGGATGAGTACTGGGGTGTCAAAATAATCTTAATGGATGTATTATGATGTGGACAGATGAAGATGCATCGATGCAGAGAAGTCGGTCGTTGTGCAGAGGCTGCTTAGACCGCAGTATCAGGTCTGTTTCTGAGTAAGGAAAAAATAAGTGTAGGAAGACGAGAACTAACAAATTAATGCATTTTAGTGTACAGCAATTCATTTTTTTGATCTAGTTGATATCAAAAGCCATTTTTAATGAGTTCATATTTTACCTGCTGATTGCTTTTTTTAAATAAAAACGTGGCCTGGTGCCCTAATGTGGAAAATCAAGTATACTACTGACCTGTGTGACATCGCGATTTCTAATTGAATTGAATCGGTATCTTAAGAATTGTAATCAAATTGAATCATGAGACTAGTGAAGAAACACAACACACAGGAATTGCTGATGTTTTGGTTGTAAATGTGCTGCTCATTTATTTTCGTTTCTCTGCAGATCCTCCTGTGCTGTTGAGCTGTGTATCCAGTTGTCATTTGTAGACAGTTTGTTGTTTTGCATCTCTTACCAAAAGTGTCACAGCTCGGCTTGTTTTCTTAAGTTTGTTGACAGTATCAATCATCTTGAGTTTATGTTTCTCTCCATAAAACACTGATCAGTGTCAGTGTTCTGAGCACTGAACATTTATACTTCTTTAAACACTAAGGCAAAGACTTTATTCTTAAGAATCTGATAATTATTTCTATCTCAAAGAAACAAAGGAAGATTGTGCTTACTGAGTCTAAAATGTGGAGAGAGTCTTCTTCCCAAGCAGCAGTGACATGTTGATGTTTATCGACATTGACTCACAAACAGCATTACACCAGAAGACTAAAAAACGCCTCTGGACATAATTTCAGAACAAGTCGATATCCATGAACATGTCTTCCAGTCTCCAGAGCTTCTCACATGATGATTTATTTATTTTTCTTGGAAACACTCTGATTTAAATGTGAGCTTTAGTACAGTAACATCTACAAGTGTTTCTGTTGAGATAGTTGACTTTGTTGGAGGCAGACAGCATTAGTTAACCCCACGTCACACAATTTTTCTGGATTATTCTAATCAGGTCAGGCATGGAGGCACGGCTGTATTATGATCTCACTGAGGCTTTACACCTTCAGGACGGACTCTTCAAATGTTCAGACGTCAGCCACATGGATGCTTTTTGTCAGCTTTAAATGTTAACATACAAACAAAGGCGGCTCATTAGAAGGTAAATAGAGCCTAGGGCTGTACGATCTTGAAAAAGGAACATTGCATAATCTTAGTGATAAAAAATTGTGATATAAGCACAGAAGGGCTGAGCAATTAGCAGAGTGTCAGTTTTAATTACATTCACAGTTTTTGCCTCTTCTCACAAAACAGAATAATCCAGATTACACAATTACTAAACTGCAAGCTGTACAGCACTTTTAATCCTTTGTGGTAAATTATTAATGTTTCTCAATCATTAAGTATCTTTTTAGGGATCTATGAGTTTTATATTTTATAGTTTATTTTAATTTTTCTGCTATTTTTGATTCAGAGCTTATCTGAAAGATTCCGAGTTGATATTTCTGATGCAGATGTTGTGATTGATAACAATCTCAAAATCAAAGTTAGCATGATTGGGTTTTTGCTACAATTAAGAGGAGGTGTGAAAAAATATCGGTATCGCAATATATCGTGATATTTTGACTCCCGATACAATATCGATATTTCTAATCTTAGTATGGATATTTTTGTAAAAATGAAACCTCATATTTTATCAGAGTTGGAAATAAAATACAACGCATAAATATGTATACACAGGTTTTGTTTCATGCAGTCTATTCAGTTCAGACAGTAACAAGAGAAATATGTGATTTTTTTTTTTTTTACCTTTTTGTGCTGTCAGTAACTCAAAGCACTTTGTTCCTCAAGTGTTCAGTTACAGTTTGAGCTGCACTGCAGGTTAGGATGCTTTCAATACATTGTTAAAGGGATAACAGGAATCATTTCTTTGCAACATTAATTTAAGTGTCGATGCACTCTGTGTTTTCAAGTTTTCAAGTTATTTCAGTTACACTACAATGGAAAAGTTACATATTCACCGTCTCAAGGTTTTCCCCAATTTGCTGTATTATATCGCAATATATCACAATATTGTAATATTGTGATATATCGTGATATCGTATCGTGACCAAAGTATCGTATCGTGAGGCTCTTGCCAATACTCACCCCTACAGTTAAGCAGCTCCCACAGGAAGGTATTTTAACTAAAAGTAGTTTGTTTTGGCTTAAATAAGGCAAATAATATTTGAATTATCTTTTGATTTAAGTTATGTTCCTCTATTTTGATCTGAAACCAGGACTTTTTGATCAGCCCTTTCTATGCAGTAATGCACGTGAATTAAACCTGTCAGGATTGTTTCATGTTTCTAAAAGATATTGTATTTTTACGACAGAATTTGAAGCGATTACTCTGGTGGAGCTGAATGCAGCCTCATGTGACTACAAGAAAACAATGTTTGAGTCGAACATATACACGCTAGTTAAGAAAGTATCACCCCTGCATTAAATCAACAATTTCACAGAATTCTGGGATGCACTATGTTCAGTTTTACTGATATCATATGCTGATATTAAAACGCCTTTTTTGTTATACCAATGTTTGTCTAATTTTTTTAAGAGCTGAAGGCCTCCATTTTACTAAAATTGACATGTTCCTCATGTTTTATTCTTTTGTAAAAAATGCTTTTGATTTATGAATTTGGACACTTGGTAGTTAGGGAAACCCTGAAGCTTGATTTTTACATTTTTCCAAAAATACAGCTAATATATTGGAGATGTATGTCCAGTTTACAGTTTCAAGACTGGCAGTAAATACCTGGAAAAAAATTCACATCTGCAGCTACTGGCAATCTACTTTTTATGCAATTATCTGCTTATAGTATTGCTCCATATTGTGTCCCCAGTCATCCACATTTTCCACATTTTAAAACAGGTTTATCAATTGCTTTGAAATAATCATTAAAACTTGGAAAACAAACACAACTTTGTCACAAAATAAGCAATCCAACAACATAAGCATAAATACCAGAAAAATATACTATCCCTACAAATATAACCAATTTAGTTTAAATACCCTAATCCAAATGTAATAATCACTTGTTTAAAATGAATAAATACAAGAACCCAGCAACATAATATAAAACCACAAGGCCCAAAAGTAAAACCATAATTTTTTTAAAGATAAAATACAATACATGTAGTTTCACATCTCTGTCCAAAATCATGCAAGTAACAATAAGAATTTTAGAGCTGTTAAATGACATTGAAGTCACTGCAAATGTAACTAAAACACCCAGAAGAATTAAAATTGTAAATCAATAAAAGGAGAGCAAAGTCTTAAAAATTAGAGATTTATTTGTACAATTCAATGTAAACAGATATAACACAAGAGAAGAGCAAAGTAGTTTGAAATAATTTATTGTTATAGGAAGGTAATTAATGAATGTGAAAATAGAACAAAATAACTAGTGATGGAAGAAAGGAGATACAAGTGTCTGAGAGCTAAATGAATAAAGAAGTTGATAAAGATACAATGGTGAAGTCAGTAAAACAGTGATAACAAAAATGTTCAGTGTTAAATTCAAACTCTTGCTATCGTTATTGAAAAAGCTACCATTGCAGTTAAAATAAAATTGCAATCCATCCTGTTCATTGAAGTGGCAAAATGTCTGATGTACTTGCTCTGTTTCCATGTCTGCACTGCACTGCCCTGCATCAGTATTGCGCTCTTGCCTGCCCCAGACCCCACTCAGGCTCTGACAGGAGGCTTGATGTCTCATCCATCCTCAGGGTTTGCATGTAGAATAAATGTGAAGGGTAATGAGTTGGAGCCTAGATGTCAAACTTGGACTGTGTACTGTAGCTGTAACAAAACATTTAATCAAACTACAGCTGTTTGACTGGAAGGTTAGCCCAAGTTCACTGAGGTTGTTTCCACATTTTAAACTCAGTGGACTCAGTTGGTTGGGTTGAATTTGTGACATCGTTTCATATTTCATTAGAACGGTCAACATTCACACCGTTCTCTGAGGCAGACCAAAGTCTGTCAAATGTAGTGAAATCCAGCTCTCTGCCACCAGCTGGAGCTGGAGCTGCAGCTCCTTGTTCCTACCATCTCTGGTTTACTGTTGTACAATGACCACTTAGTACAAAACCGAGAATTGAGGACTAAAACTGTTGTGGTTGATCAGATTGGCAGTCTTTTGAGCTGCAAAATAAAGATAAAGTTAGGCTGCGTTCAATGACTCTGGCATAGCCTGGCTCATTGTCTGTCTTCAAACAGTCTTGCTGATGTTGATCTGTTGACAACCAAGGCTAGGCGTGCTAACAGTGCTAACTTTTACCATGTAAAGTTGTCTATTACCTAAACATTTTCTTGCAAACTGTTGTAGTTGGTGAAATTCTTCTGCTTTTTGCTTCTCTTCTTTTACTGAGCTTGGTGCAGATCCCCTTCATACCCAGTTCTTTTGAGTTTTAACACCGCGCCAAGTCAAATGGACTTCGCAGGGAAGCAACCCTGAGTGTTTGCTCTGGACCATAACGAGTCAGACATTAAAGAAAACCTAGACTTGAAGTTGGAATCAGTTATCATGTTAGAAAAGGAGAATTTAGAGTTCCAGAGGATCCGTGAAAGTCTTGAAGCCTTCTCTTGTGAGAGGATTTGATTGTAGATAAAAATTTGATTGTTCAAGTCAGCATTGTGACTTTTTAAAATCTTCTTTGTTTGCCTTTTTCTGAGGTCACAGTTTATAGTAACACTGCTACATTTACTTATTTTACTTCTAAGTATTTAAAGGAGGAAGAGGAGGATCTTGCCTCAAGATGTTATCAAGAGGCTCTCAGGAAGACAGGCATGCAAGCAAATGTTTTGACATTAGAAAGCAGAGGTAGAGTCCCACATGAAGTCCAAGCATTGATACATAATTTTTTTTCTTTGTTTTCACCTTAAAGGCCATCAAAAGCATTTGGTTTTAAAGAAAAGTGAGCTGAAGCCCTGAAAATGAAGCAGAAAGTTATGCATTAATTCTTAATTCTTACAGTAATAACCTGAGGTGCTGCTTTTGTTTGTAGAGGTTTGCAACCAAATACGTTAGCCTTTGTTTCTATATAAATCACCCTTTTCCTCCACTTGAGAGCTTGTATTTCTGATTTCGTTGAAGCAGTCAGGCTTATTTTCCAGTGTTGCATGCAGGAGCTTTGGTACACTGCTGTGTGTGTGGGTAGACTAGTCACATCTGTGTTTCCAGCTGGGATATTTTGAACTGTTACTTGTGGGCTTTTAGTTTTCAAGGACAGGCCGTGCATGTCAGCGTGTGCACTCCGGAGTTCTTCACTCTGCAGCTTGTCACGCATACTTGGTCAATTTAATCCTCTGAGGAGCTAGTAGCAGAGATTCGTGCCTCCTCACTTTAAGTGCTCAGTGTCACATCAGTACACGCTGATCTCACTGTTGGCTTCAGGTTCATCTTTAAGAAGTTCTGCAGTTAGTCAATTTCTTTTCCTTTGACCTGCCCGTTGAATGACAAGATCTTGAGTATTTTTCCCATTGGTGTGCTGTAAATCACAGAATAGTGGGGGTAGACAGTGTTGTGGGTTTTAATGCTTTATCCATTAAGAATTTGACAGCTCTGTTGATGTTGATTTAAAATGTAGAATGTATGCCCAATGCTCGGTAAAAACATTGTTCAATGTCAGAATTACTAACAACAATATGCTTGTACATCACTAAAGAAAGTATTCTAAATTCTTCAAAACATCTTGTAATTTGTCTCCCTATTTTAACGGAAACATAAGGAAGAAAGTCAAAAATATTGACAGCAACAAAAAGTCCAAGACACTCACTATTGGGTGGTTTGTTGTATTTAATTGAACACTTTTGTTCCATAATTTCTGGATTATAACATGCACTTTTTTGCTTTTTAAATAAGCTCTAATTTTTTGGGTGCATATAATGTATAAGTACAAGCAAAATACTTACAATATTTAGTCTCACCAATATCGTGCTTGCATCTGATACAAAAAGCTGAAAAATTTACTTTCTGTTAAACATTCCCACCAAACTTGTGTAATTCTTATGAAACTGGCTGCTAAACTGTTCTAATCAAGTATTTTGGGTCTTAATTAGTTTAACTTTGTGTAATCATGATGTAATTCTCAAGTGTTACCACTCACTGACAAACACAGAGCACTGCCAGCTTGTGAGCAAGGGGACGCAAAATAGCTGCACTGTGATTGGCCGAAGACATCGGCATGTTGATACCTGCTCTCTGATTGGTGGGCGCGCTACAACGGAGCATGCTCGTGGCAGAAATCGAGTAGCAAAAGATGTTTCAGCATCTGTTTGAGAGAGAAAATTGTGCATTTGTTGTAAAAAATAAAGAGTGGGAATGGAAAGGCAAGCAGTCTGATTAATTTATGAGGAGGACCATGTGTTTGAAGTTACTGACACTGAAAACCTGTGCAGGCAGATTTTTCTTCATACACTCACAAACCCACAAAAATCAGTAAGGGTATCAATAAAGAACACGATCAGTAAGTAAAATATAAAGTGACATTCATTAAAGCTGGGGTTGGCGATCTGATTTTGATACACTTTTTGTAATACTGCTTAAAATGGTCTTTATGACCCGATGGTAATCAACTCATTATGTGTTCTTAAAACAGAGCGAAAAATATCCGCTATCTACAGCAGGAGTAAAACAGGGAAAACTCCAACCAATAATCTTGCCGGGATACCTTCTTTTACACCAATCAAATCCCGTCGCCATTCTGCGTGCCTGCTGCGCGTGCATTTTCCCGGCGTGCACCGACAGTGCGTGTAGCATGTAGCATGTAGCG
Organism: Scarus forsteni; assembly: GCA_036419115.1. Lineage (NCBI taxonomy): Eukaryota > Metazoa > Chordata > Actinopteri > Labriformes > Labridae > Scarus > Scarus forsteni. The sequence continues at coordinate 21,862,031 of JAZDUH010000544.1, read as the reverse complement.
TGTAGGGAACAGACTCTGCTGGAAAATGCTTACCTTTCAAGTTTTGTCTTTGAAAATAAGGGAAGTCCGCTGTGAGCAGTCCCACAACACCAACCAAGCTCCACTATCCCTCACATTTTAAGACAGATGTACAAGAAATCTAAAATAAACTCTTTATTTTTCTAAGTTTGTTCCGCTGTTGGCTCTAATCTCGCGAGAACTGCCGTCCATGCTACTGCAGGTGGCAGTTCTCGCGAGACTTCTTCTTCTTCGGTGGTTGGCATCCATCATTTTGGAGCATTACCGCCCCCTTCAGGCTAGAGACAGACAACTAGTTCTCCAAAATCGCCAACCCCAGCTTTAATAAAACCTTTCCAGTTCTCATCCTGTATCGTGAGTCACTGCTGAGTTTAGAGCAACATTAACAGAGTCCATCTGAGTTTGTTACTACCTCCTCTTACAGCCAGAGTCTCTCTAAAGAACTTAAAGCGACGTTCTCAGATCAATTCGTTTCAGTGTAGGTGTCAGAAAATGCTCCTAACTTGGATAAATTGCTGCCTGGCCTTTTAGTAGCTGCTGTTAATTGAAACAAAAATGGCAGAGTGAGAATCCTCCAGTGGCAGCGGAGACTTAAACACATCATTCTGATTTTAATTTGGAGGTGACTGCTCCTAAACCTGCAGTTAAAGGAGACATTTGTGGCATTTAGCTGATGTTGTACAAGTAAACAGGACTATTGTTACATTTATTGATCATTTAGCACAAAAGATTGATCACTGTCCAGTTTACAGCATCATAAGCAGATATCACAAGTGTCCTGATCCATCATCATCACAGTGCTAATGTATTTTAGCTTTAGCCACAGCTTTATGAAGATGTCTCTCATGAATCCAGAAATCCAGTATTTTTAACCACTCAGTTTGCAGCATTGACCCTGAGGGCCTCTTGCTTAAAAATCTCACTGTGACACGTGCACATACTGAGTAAGAAAGATTCACTTGTTCGTGGTAATTAACTCAAACTTCTGGCTCATAATCCACTAACTGAACTGCTATTAATTGTGCAACCCGAGAACCTAAAAACAGCTTTTAAAAACGGTCTAAAATTCTAACATTAATAAACATGCAAACAGGCAATGTGAGGCATTTTTTAAAAGGGATCAAATAGAAGTTTAAGATAAAAGATCAGGGGCACATTTAATTGGCTTAAAGCTGCTTTTAAAAGGTTTGAAATGATCAAAATGTAAACAGGTAATGATTGACTCCATATCAGCAGATTTACATCTGTGCTGCAGTCAAGAGTTTGTTCAGCTGTGAAATTTGGCTTCCAAACACCCACTCAGAGTCACTTTTCCATGTAATTAATTAGCACAACCAGTGAGCTGCTAAAACGGAGCCAACAACACCAGCTTCTAGGTTGGACAAGGACATAAGGACGCACAAGTAGTGAAAAATAGTGAAATAATCAAATAGTCTGAGAAGACCATTGCATGCAAAGAAGGGCTGACTGATGTATTTGTAACATTATGGACTGTATAAAAGAAAAAAAGACAGCAGTTTGTCTGTGGAGGCTTAAATTGGCAGAATTACTGTGAATTTATAAGAACATGATGCGGTTTGAGGTGTAGAGTATGTTATGCAATATGTGTGGTGCTGTTATTGCAGTAGATAGATTAATTTTTTACATTTGCCAAAAGTTAAGAACATCTATGTGCATGCAGGGATGGACTTTATTGGATTTTTTTGCCAATATTGCCTTCCCCTGTTACTGAAATATTGAAATCTAAACTTATTTATTCATTTTTGTGTAAAATGTTGAAGCAGTAATCATAATATCCACTTCATCCACCGCTTTTAAAAGCTACAAAACAATTTCGACACAACCTGTTGACAGAAAGATAGCCTGTCAATTAAAATGAAGTTATAAATTTGCTAAAGCTTCTCAGACTTGATGACTTTCTTATGCTTAAAGATAGGTTTTGCATGTTCACATTTTTTTGTTTTACAGAGTAACTTTTAAAATCTATCATACATAAGAAATCAGATGTTCTCGTGCATCCCGAGGTACTGCATCAGCTTCTCAGGCAAACCTCCCAACTTTCTTTGTCTTACCTTTTAATTGGCCTTATCTTTTAGTGATGCAGTTAATGTGAGCTTTCTCTGACTGGATCAGATGGCTTTAGAAAATTACTGTTCCTCTTAAATTAATATGTTCTGAGTGAAATATTTGCTTGTTTTTCTGAACTAATGTTTTGGACATTTTTAATAAATACAAACTTTTGCGGTTCTCGTTTAAAGTTGAGTTTGAAAATGAAGATGTTCAATAACCATTTAGGTCTTAAAAGCAATATCTTAGATTTTTTAAATTTAATAGGCTGTTTTCTGTTTCGGCAGAAAAAGTGATAAACTTGCATTTTTTTTTCTCAGTTGGTTGTGTAGCCAAATAGGACTCTTATGGAACAGGTCAGGTCTGATGCCATTAATTGTGCTTTTGGTCAGGCCTCGATGTGTCCTCACGGGAAGCTCTAATGTGCCCTTAGCAGTAATGCTAACTGTAAGTACATCCGTCTAATGGAGCTGTTGGTTTCTTGTTTCTAAATAAACCTTGCACTGAGGTATTTCCACCCATAAATCTGGAATCTGCAGCAGTGAAAAGGAGTTTTAAGAAACTAAGACATAACTGTAGCAGTCTCACAATCAACTTAAAACATTTAACTGTAACTAACCTTACTGTCTTTAAAATGAAGATGCAGTAAGGTCTGTGAGGAGGGTCTTGATGTATTAAAAACATTTTTTGTGTCATCCTGCTCGTATTGGAATAACTTAAGTATTAACTAAGCTGTACTCCAACACAGAATGTCCTTTATTATTTTAACATGCTGTCATATTATGATGTATCAGAGTTGAGCTTGTGGGAAGGTCAAAAGCGATCCTCATAATTGAATTTAAGATCTTTGCCTTTCTTCGTCTCACTGCGTGCAGAAGCTCCTCTCCCCCAGTGAGCCGTCTGTGGGATCTGAGAGTACCAATAACTAAACACGCTAGACTGTAATGAGTCCTAAAAGACAGCCTGCTCAGTGGGGTAAAACTGTGGAGGTGGATGGGTTTATTTTAGCGATGATGGGAAAACAAAAAAAGAACCTGCTGTTTTTTCTTCTTTTTTTTTTTTAATCTGGGGCTGGTTCCTGACGAAAAACTGCGAGGCAAGGCCTCTGGGGAAACAAGATGCTCCGCACTCAAATGCGTGCACTAAGAGGAGGCTGCTGGCTGGCTGCACACACCAAAAGCCCTGACTGATTTTTTTTTTGGGGAGAGGCGTGTTGCCAAGCTTCCTCCTCCAAGTGTTTATCTAATGAAATATTTCTGCCTTGTGGTGCTATCTCAGGCGGGACGATCGCCAATGTTTGTGCTTTGTACTTCGAATAAAAGGTGAAACATATGAAACAGAGATTGAAGGAAGTCATATTTCTCCTCAACAATATGTTCTCTTGTGGCCTGCATTTCTCTCTGCGACTGTGTGCAAAGGGGAGGCCGCATGTGGAGCTCAGATCTGCTCACAGTCTGCTTTTTGGCATATGAAACATTTTGGCTGAACACCTTCAGTTTTCAGAATATCTGTCTTTGTGCACTTTCTGTTGTGTTCATGTGAACTGACTGTAAAACGTTAAGGTGTGAAATCAGCACTTGGTTATGTTGTGATAGTTTACAGTCTCCAACAGTATATTATATATAGTTTAAGATTTTGACAGAACTCAACAAGCATGTTTGAAAACTGTTGTGCTCTTAAAAACTAAGCCTTCAGAGCAAACCAGAGGTGCACAAGATATGAAAAATTGGTCACCTCTGCCAAGGAGGTTATGTTATTGCTGGCTTCTGTTTCTTTGTTTCTGTGTTAGCAACATGGCTCAAAAAGTTATGGATGGATTTCAGTGAGATTTTCAGGAAATGTCCTGATTAGGACAAGGAACAAATGATTAGATTTTGGGAGTGATCCAGATCACCGTCTGGATCCTGGAGTTTTTAGAAGGATTGTTTAATATTGTGAGATAGGACCATTTTCAGAATTTGTGCATGTAACTCCACCAAAAATAGTCAGGGCATTTGGAAAAAAAATACAGGACAAGTTTCCTACAACAAACAAAATTTAGATACCCTTGGAATTTTCGTCAAAGCAAGGGAACAAATGACGGCACAGACTTGCAAAAATTCCAAAATATAGCCATACTGTGGAATCTGGAGTGTTCAGTTTGATTTCTTGTATTTTCAAAAACATTGGAGCTAGATCCAGCACAAAACCACCATGATGAAAAATGCGATTTCGTGAATAACTACTGAACTTAAATAGATATCAAAATTAATCTAAACGCTAATGGTATGTTTTCATGATCAGTGAATCTAAATATTTTGATGAAATAAAAGTAGGACTAATATTTATTGTAAAAATCATAATATGGATGAGGACTGTGGCTCTGGGGGAGGTTTGCGCTCTCCGGGTGCTTTTTCTAGTTATGATGATCAATTTTCAAACGTTTAGCACATTCCTCATACAGACGTCTTTAGATCTCCTCTTGTGCTGTGATTTTACCTCGTCTTGTGTTTTACCATAAAACACAGGTCACCTCTCTGAATTGGAAGTAATGCATGCTAGATGCCAGCGTTAAATTGGTACCACTCATAACAAACATCTCCAGCTCACGTTTGTTGCCATGTTATAGTTAGTGGCTGATGTTTGTGAGAAAGGTCAATATCTCAAAACCAATGTTTTACCAATCAATACAGCCTTTGGGAAAACTCCTGCTTAGATCAAGCTCTAAGTTTTTCCTCTAGTTTTCAGTTTGAACAAAAAAACAGCCTGGTCAAAATCTATCAGTGTTGTGATTGCAGTGTGCACACACACTCACACACAAACAACAGTCATAAGGAAGGACATGCTTTTTAAGCCATATGAGTCAAAGCAAATGATGCAGCCTTTATGAGGTGTTTCATAGAGATTGAAACCTCCTGTTTTTGTTTTCATGACTTTGCGTAGTAAAAATCCATCGGCTGATTATGGAGACCATTTTACCTGCAGTGTATTGGTGTTGATAACATTAAACTGAGCAAGCTTCAATAAAACAACAATCATCCCAGATGAGGGGGTTACAGTTTGACCAAATCAAATAGAGACTTTTTTTAAGGGTGTCCAAACTAATCCCTGAACTGATACGACATGATGTAGAAGATGCGGCGATGCATCGACGGTCAGTTCATGTTTATCATTGCAGAGGCTTCTGCTCGACTGTGGTATCAATGTTTGTTCGGAAAAACAAGTAAAGGATGAGGACATATGACACGTCCTTTTTTTTTTTTTTTTTTTTTTTTTTGGGCTTACAATGAAGAAACATTTTGCTGCAGTTGATTTCAAAGCAGTTTTTTCATAAAAGGATAATAAAATATTAGTAAAAGTTCATATTAATCAGACTGCTTTCTTAATCTAAAAAACTAGTCTGGTGCAGTTGTATGGAAAGTAAAGGATAGCACTCCCTGGGCTGCATCTTGATGCCAAATTTAATTGTTAACTTCATAATTGTAATCGAATCATGACACAAGTGAAGATGCACTGCTCTTACATTTTGTCAAAATCCAAAAAACATCTTCATTGTATGCCTCTTTCAGGAACGTTTAATTGAAGGGGTAGTAAAGACATTGCTACACATAAAAATAAAACAAAATGTTTTGAACTTAGCCCTAAACAAATGGCAGCATGTGATGCAGGAAGGAAAAATTCTATATATGATGGACCTATTATTGTCCAGCTTTTTTTCTATAAAACATCATGTAGCGTAACTGCATTGACAGTAGGGCTGGGACGATATGCTTTTCTCCTGATTTGATTTTTTACGATCTTTAGGTGCCGATTTGTTTGAATTGCGATTCTACGGTTTTGCCAATTTTTGCAGTCTTTAGTTACCTTTTCTAACACCAGCGAAAAAGATGAACAATGATGATGCAGACAGACTATATCAGGAAAAATACATATCACATGTGAGTCTATAGGATTGATTCAGCAATATATTTTAACCAGCTGTTTAAACCCTCTCTTCTAAAGCCTGGATTGCATTTAAAAAGTGGCTTAACACAGACTAAAATGAAGCTTTGAAATTGGGCAAAAAAGGATTTTTTAACCAAAAATCAATTTAAAAATCGTCAAAAAATCCCAATACTTATGTGAATCGATTTTTTTCTCCTCCCACCCCTAATTGACACGTACTTGGGTTGGGTGTAATAATTTTTAACTATAATTATTTTGACCCACTCCGTGTTTTCACTTGGATTTGTAGTAACAGAGGGACATGTTTTCAAACGCGTAATTCTCTTTTTAATAAACAATTCAAAGTTCTTGAAATAGTATTGAAAAAAGGTCCTTTTTGTGTATATTCTGCTCTAAAAATATTCTGATATGCGTGTTGTTCATTGACAAAAACACATGATTATTTGTAAGTAGGGCTGTCACTTTAGTGCATTAATTAGATTAATTAATTACACCGCAAGTTAATGCGTTAAAAAAAATTAATCACGATTAGTCATAGCACACAAACATTTTGATATTGGCCAGCTGGAGGACCCGTACATGACAGTGGCACGTCACTTCACACATGCGTCTCTGGTCAAACCAAACAAAGCCCAGATGACAACAGGAATGGCATATTTAAGACTTAGGGTGAATTCCAATTCCTCCCTTAACCCTCAATCTCAACCCTCAATCTCAGTGACACTCAAAACCAGGTGTTAAGGGCCATTTCGTGACTCACAAATGGGACACCCCTTAAATGCAGTTACGTCTTCAGACTGTGGGGGCAGCACTCTGCCCAAGCTGCATTCAGTCTGCCAATTTTAAAAAATAAAGAAGAAGCCATTTCTGTCATCCATAGGCCATTTCCGCTGACTCCAGCAACAATGACAAAATGTTCCATCCATCTCTGCTACCGTAACTTTAGATTATGAATGAGGCTGTGCACTGAAACTGGGACCGCCAGTCCGGCTGGCAAACATCGTCAAATAAAATGAATGTTGTGCAACAATGAGGTCAATAATCCGTGATGCGGGCTTAATTAAGATGATACAATGGTTTTCGTAATATATTTGTGTTTCATATTGACAAAAATTCTTAAATTTGTAGCTTGTTTTTTCGCCGCTTTGGACACCATCTTGCTTGCGGTGAAGCTGGTGAAAATACGGAATGCATTCTGGGTAGTAAGTACTCCCGAGGGTGGTGCCAGAAAATCTCAATTTGAGGGGCCGTACAGCCCTCAAACTTGTCCCTCAACTTAAAATTCTGAGAATCAGGACAGCACTAGCAGCGCATTTTTGAGATTGAGGGTTAAGATTGAGGGTTAAGGGAGGAAATGGAATTCACCCATAGTCTTATTTTATTTTTGAATTTATATGTCTATATTTGTACTACATTCTTTAATAATGCACCAGACCTAATTGTTTTGCTGGATGTCCTCGACCTTTTTCCTTATTTTGAATTTGATTTATGAAACGCACTTAAAGTGTAATTTGAATTGCCTGATTGAGCTTAGAATTTTCTGGACAAGTTGCCCTGACTTTGGTTTTATGTAGTCACCAATAAAAATGTGGATTTACAAATCCTTTGTTCAAATTAATTTGATTAGTCATGCACTACAATTTTATAATATCCTAGAATTCAAATACTTTATTTGGGTACTTTAAGCAGATATGAGATGAAAATGCGATTAATTAGATTAATTAATTATAAATCCGGTAATTAATTAGATTATTTTTTTTAATCGTCTGACAGCACTATTTGTAACATATTAGCCTTTCAGTGACATTCCATCCCTGTGATCTGAAGGCCATATTGCAGTTTTATTGAAATTATGTTTAATTGTTCAAACATGTCCTTGTTTCAAGTTTTGATTTTACGGCATTGGTGCTTAGAGAAACCTGCTTAGTCATGTCCATGAATTTGTGACAGATACTCATTCAGGTTTTTAATCACTGCATCATATTTAAGCAGACTTCTGACATCTTTTAACACAAACTGTAGCTGTTGTTAATTCCCTTAAAAAATTAGACATGTGGCCTGTTGCTGCCCGAGCACAACTGAATGTTGTGCATTTGTGACCTGATTTCCAACAATGGGGAGGGAGACCACAACAGTAAAAAGAAACTCATCCTCACCACTGTCACTGCACCCTGTAGCCTGTTCCCCTCGGACTTGAATAGATCAGCATTTTGGTCATTCCTTCTATTAAAAAAGGAATTTAATTCTGTAATTTTTAAAGCCCAAACTTTTTCTTAAATCCCTCTAGAAGTCAGGCCTCATCCTGCAGCAGCTGCCATGTTTCTTTCTGAAATGTCGCTTTGCCTGTATACGAAGTCACAGCCGTCAGAAAACAGGATTAAGGTGCAAACATGAACACTGTCCAAGTCCTCCAGAGGGTACCGTGGGGTTTCTTATAATGTTGATTCAGACTTATGTAATCAGGGTATGATGCTAGCATGCCCAAACACAAAGCAGGAAGACAGCAGACATTTTTTAACCTTGTTGAAATATCCCAGCTATCATATTAATGCTACATTTTTTGTGAAAAGTAGTAAACACTTAAGAGGTTCCTGAAGACAGAGCCAAGGGTCAAATCAGTGTGGTTAAGCTTTGCTGCAGTTTAAGAGCTGCTGAGCTCAGTAACTGTCCCTCATTCAACACCATGTTCAAGTTTTACACATTCTAAGTAAATTAGCTACCATCATCTTTTTATGAATCCCCATTTTATCATGGAGGTAAAACAGTTTGTGCTTATTTGAATGCAGAAGACGAGTTGTTGTGTGGTATAATAGTTGATTGTATTTTTTAGACCTCACCAGTGTGTTTTCCTGATGAAGCAGTTGGCATTTGCAGTCTGGTGGTCGTCATATCTGGAGAATTCTGTGCAGCTGAGTGTCGAGCTGTATGGTGTGTTTTGTAGTTGAAAAACCTCATGAATGTTTTTTAGCTCCCTTGTTGAGCTTCTCACATGGAGGGTGGATGTAGTGTGCGACACCGTCATTTTTAAGAAGAAACAGCAGTGAGTGTAGGAGTTGTATAAATTTTAAATAATGAAAAAAAGAAATTTCACTGTGAAACGTTCCTCTCTGTGAAGTAACATCCAGTCATATGTAACTGCAGTCAGCTCATATGTGTCTTTAAGGCTTTGCAGCATGTTGACCTGAGTGAGCCTCGCTCAAGACGATTGACTCTTTGTAGAGACCCCAAGTGATGGTCATGTACACTCATGTAGTTTAGTGTAGTGAATGAGATGTATTTGTGGTAATGGGTCATGTGGGTCGAAGCTGTTTGTTGTGGAGCTGGAGTTTCTATTTTTTGCTCGAGTTATGTAGTCATGGGTTTTGACCTTGGCTTGGGGACATGAATCAAATGAGTCACGTACTTGCACTTATGCACTGCAACACTCGCAATGCATTTTGTCTGCGGAACATTTAGAAGATGAACGACTGATGATAATGAATGTGTTGCATAATAGAGAAGTAAAACAAACAAGCCTTCATAAGCATACTGCTCTCCTCAACCTGCAGTTCATGTGTGCCTGGGTCTTTAACTTTTCAGCACAACTCCAGCCCCCATGTTGTTTTTCTGATGAGAAATGGACAACAGCAGCATAGAGTGGTGCACGAATGAGTACAATAAACACATAATTTTGTACTCGGGCTTCTCTCTGCAGAAAGTTTGTGGGATTTTAGGAGAGCTCCTCAGAGAAATGCCTGAAAGGTCTGTGGTGAAGGCATGCATGTGAGGATTGAACGTTTTATTTTGCCACATGAAATACATCTGATATTGCCCTATGTTTGGATTTTAAAATGTTGTCTTTTTAAAGGGATAATTGCAAACAGACTGCCAACATCCATCCATCCATCCATCCATCTTCTTCCGCTTACCCATGGTCGGGTTGCGGGGCAGCTGCCTCAGTAGGGAAGCCCAGACTCCCCTCTTTCGAGAGCTTCGCCTTTTGGCTCAGTCCCTTCTTTACCACAACAGACCGGTTCTTCCTTTGCTTGTGAACAAAACCCCAAGATACTTGAACTCCTCCACTTGGGGTAGAATCTCATCCCTGTCCCAGAGAGAGCACTCCACCCTCCCCCAGGTGAGGACCATGGACTCAGAGTCGGAGGTGCTGATTCTCATCCCAGTCGTCTCTGTACCCTTAAATAATCATTCCTGATAGCGTTTTTTAAATCAGTAACACACACACCATAGCCACAACCATGAGCACCAGCTTGATCAGTTTATTAGACAAAGAACTTTTTAGCATGTCAGTGCTGTTAGGAGAGTAATCTGGTGATTAACTCGTCTCCAGATTAGAGGAGGTGCAGGTGTTGCACTAAACCAGACTGACCTCCTGCGTGTACATTTTTCCAAACTTCTTTTTATAGGTGTCTGAAAAGAATGTGTTGACTGACTGTGTAAGCAGCTCCAGTATTACAGCTGTGTGAAGTGGGGGCGAGAGGAGATACTGGCATCTGTGATGCTCTCATACGAGATGGTCTCACTGCATGAGGTGATATGTCAGTCATGTGATCCAAAGCCTGTTGTGTTGCCATTTTTGTTTTTGTTGCCAGATCTCATTTCATTGACTTGAAAAGTTTGCATTAAATAGCTGTTGTCAGAAAACTGACCACTGTGCATTAACATAAATAACAAAAGCACAAGATGACTTCGCTGTAGTCAAATTCATTGGTGTTAAGATTGAAACAGTGACCATATTTACTGGGTTCTCTTATAATATCATAATTACTCTTGAGTGTTTGATTGACATATGTGCTGATAAGGCTATATGGTTTTCTTAAGGATGTTGTACTGCTCTAAAATTTGTCTCAACTGCAACACCCATATGGTGCTGAAAGTCCCCAGTTAGTGTGGTCATTCATTAATCCATAATGCCAAAATGGCACTTGAGGCAGACATTCAACAACAAGGTGAGCTTTTAGTTACAAACCCTGAGCTTGACTCTTAATTTAAAAAAGCCTCAGAGGTCATAATGTGTTTTGAGATTTAGTTGTTTTTAGAGTGCTTTGTTGGTCTCTTGTGTGATAACGCAAGACAATGTCTGAGAATTCTGATTACCTTCGGCTCTCGGGTAAACCTTCTGCCACGGTTATGCCCATTGTCTTTGAGTGGCAGGCTTAAAAAAGAAAATGGACTTTATAAAGCAGAACCATTGAGATTATTGCTATGAACAGCCCTGAACTGACAAAGTCAATCAGAGCAGACTGAGTCTACATGGGGCACAGGCCCTTAAAGTGGCATAAGCTCTAATAGAGCATCGGATAGACTGAGAAAGAATACAGCTGGATCAGGGGGGGCTCAGTTTGTGAAAACAGTGATTTTTGAACATTAGTGATTATGAGAGTACTCTAGCAGTTAGGGCTGGGTGTAACACCTTAATATAATACATATCGTTACAAGTAAACTGTCAACAGAATTTGCCACAGCTATGGCTTTATTTATTGAAGCACAAAACAGCCTGGACAAGATGTAAAAGATCCTACAACTTGACATTTAATTAAGATCTAGAATATGGGCTGCATTATAAAGTTTATTTTCTACTAAATGCACCATGTTGGCAGCTGCTGTAACAGTATTTGGGGCCATATTGATTCTGTAAAATCTGTATTCATACACATTGGCAGGGAGAATGTGACAATCTATTGTTTTGATTTTTCAGCACAGACCTCCAGTAGTCATCAGAAATTATGTAAAAATATGACCTCTTTAATCCCTGCTATTTTTTGGGACAAAAATTAGTGTAGTTGCAAAGTCTATGAAGAAACTGGTTGGGCCTCCTGATCTCACCTTCTCTATGCATGTCAGCTCTACTTATGCCACTTTCACAGGACATAATTGTGAGATCAGTCATTTTGTTGATGGACATGCTATTTCTGACGAGTTCTTCTGAATTAATGTCCCTTGTTAGGTTTTTAATAGTGCCTGTATTCTGAAAGGGCCATATTGTTGAATGGGTGATATACATCTAAGGCTTAACACAACTCAGGAGAAAAACTAGGCTAGAACACAGATTCCGCATTAGGGATGTAACGGTTACCGGTAAAATGGTAAACCGCGATAAAATTTCCCAAGATAATCGTTACCGTGTCCAATTAAAATTACCGTTATATCGTGCTTGATCACCACTCCGCCTCAGTAACGCACGGTGGTGCTACTCTTTGCCTGGAAAAGCCGGAACTATGTTTCTATCCTCGATTAAGGAGCCTCACGCGAGGTGCACATGCGTAGTTTGCGTTGTTTGGCCTCTGAGTCTGACACATTTATTGACAAAAAAGACAAAAGAACTGTTATGAATATAATAATAAAGGGGTTAAATGATTTCAATTCTGTGTAAAAGTACTTTTAGAACATTTTGAGCACACTGCAACAATACCGCGATAATAATGATAACCGTGATAATTTTGGTTACAATAACCGTGATACAAAATTCCCATATCGTTACATCCCTATTCCGCATACAGCTCCAACGCACCAAGAGTATTTTGATTTTGTTAAACTGGGTTGTAATCCTAACCTGACACAGCTTAGTTTTATTGCACTGGCACTGCTTCACGTGAGCCACTTCAGAAACAAATTTGCCTCATAACATGGTAAAAAGATTGAAATATCCATCCAATAGCGAAGATTATAGTGTTGACCGTTATTTTTTATTCAACAAAAAATGCGATTTGGTTCTGATAAAACTGCTACTGAGGCTTTTATCTTATATGCTAATCTCTGTATTAGCTGTCATTTCCTGCCGTCTGCTCACGTGTAGCTCCTTCCTCTTCCTGGATGCTGATTGGGCCGTGCTGCTTTGGGCCATAAGCACTCATAGATTGGATTTAGGTAAGAATAATCTGTCTGATTACAGACTTTGAAATAGGCTGATCCATCTTCTTGATGGTTAGTGTAACCTAGTCGCTGCAACGAGCAGAATAAGCACTGTGACGTGAGTTTCTGGCCTTTGGTAGGAAACGAGGCTCAAATATGATCAGAGAGAGAGATCTAGTTTCCTGATGAATCACACTTAAGTACATTGTCATTTTGTCATTTTTAGTCAGGATATGACAGTAGACAGTCATCAAACACACTCACAGAACACCTCCGGTTTTTCACACTTGAATAAGCTGAGGTTGTAATTATTTTCTAATCTAATCTGAGACCAGAATGAATCTACCGCCGTTGGATCTGACTGACACTGAGCTGTTTGCTGCAGTTTGGACCTCCTCGTTCATTTATGTATATCAGAATGCATAGCAGAGCCAATCAGAGCATCTGACAGCGACGGCCGAGCTGTTGCAGTGCTGTTACACAATTAACAGCCCTAAAAAACAGCAAATAGAAAAGAAACAGCTTGTTCCAATAATCAGAGGTGGGCCTCTACAAACATGACAGCTGCACTGATTTAATTTAGTCTAGATTCAAAATAGTACTCTGACAGAATAAGATTCAGGACAAAAGAAACTCTTTGAATGTGTCAAAGGATTGGCATGAAAATGTCAGAAGTGATTTGTGAAGACTGCAGTCTGTGAAGCTAACGTTTATTGACACCCTTAAAACATGCAAAGACCACCGAGTGAGAGCTCAGGACTTTCTTAAATAGCTCAGAAATTTACAGGCATCACAGTTCAATCAAGACAGCATGACAGATTCAGTGTCTTCTGGCTTTGTGGGCTAACTCAGGAAATGTCAGATTAATATTTAGATTCATCCATTATCCATCACTCCAGCTCACTCTGGTGAAGCTCTAAATGGCTCATATGCTGGTTTAAGATGACCCTGATAAGAAATATTGATTAGCTCCATCGACTTTCACCGGTTCATCTGACAGCTGCAATGCTGTTTTCATCACTTGAGTAGAGAAAATCAATTCACATCTCTGATGTTGCAGGCTGACATATTCACAGGAGGCACCTAACAAGGTGAAATAAGTTCAGAAATAGGACACGACATGCTCTGTTATTTTGTGCTGTACGTTTGAACTCCACCTCCACAGAACGTAGGTTGGGCAACACCTTAAATTATGTTAATGTAGGTAGAGTAGAACAAAACAACGAAAGCTTTGAGGGAAAAAGAGGATGAAATGCAGATTATTACTCAGAGAATGATTTGAGGACAGAATAACTACAGTAGACTCTTGTTTCTTATCTAGGTTAGCACAATACTCTTATCATGGTAAACCTGTTCATGACCTCATGATGATTTCCTTTTTGAACCTTTATTTCAACAGATGTATTTCTGTTAAGGTACAACATTTATTTTATAGTCCTGCCAAAAATAAAAGCTCCACAGTACAGTGATAGACAGTAAAAGGTAATGCTGCACATTTATTTACAAGCATATTGGTCTTTAGCCATGAACCCATTGTGAAAATCAGGGCCAATTAGATCCTGATGTCTAAGAATAACAATTTAGTCACTTGGTAATACTGGCACAGATGTTTTGTTGCTTTTTGTAAAGAATGCACAATGCAGGGATATTACAGTATCTGATATGCATATACTTCCAAACTCCTCATCACAAATATTGACATGAATACTGATAACACTTCTGTCCTAGACTTGCCCTTTACCTTTTGTTGAGACGGTGTGATTGTGGTGAAAACAAGAAAAAGAAACAACAGAAAGAGAAGCAAGAAAACAGCATTTAATTCTCTGAGAACACAAACCTCCACCAAGGAATTTCTGACATTGCTAGCTGAGTTGTAAATGTGGAAAAACTGCCATGTCACACAGCAGAAAAAAAAAAAAAATCCCTGAATCCAAATCCTAATTCAGAATGTGTTCAGAATCTGCTCTGAATTTTTTTGGTAATAAAAAATGTGGAAAACTTCCCTTTCTTACAATAATAACAGATTCTTTCACCAGATTTCATCACACAGCCAAAATGTAATCACTTGTGCCCTGTCAAACATCACTTTTAACTCGACCCAAATCTGTGGAGACCTTTGTGAATTATTCTGCTCAGTCAAACAACAACCAGTAGATGCCAACAAAAATATTATTGGGTGTTTTTTAATCTAAATGATTCAGTTACAAGTTGAAACACTGGTACATTCAAATTCTGCTGAAGTTACAGCAGCTTTTTGTATATAATATATTTATAGATTATCTGTAAGTAAAGTTAAGAACACAGAGGAGCAGTCTCTGCAGATCCTTAAAGGTCTTTTATTTTTACCTGTGAGACCTCTTCAATATCGGAGTGCAAGTTTCCCTACATCTTTTTTTTTTTTGCTAATGAAAGGCCTCCCAAAAATAAAGGTGAAAGGTTATGGACAGCATATAAAATAAAAATGTATTCATTTCTCACAGGTCAGGCCTTAAAGGGTTTCAATGTAGGCGTGTAGTTTTTTTTCATGTCTGTGTGTCACCTTGTGGCACATTTGAGCATTTTGCTGTTGTTGACTTCAGCCATCTCTGTCATGGTAAATTAATTTGGAGTTTAAGAGCTTTTTTCAATACTTTGCCTTTTTGCCACTTTGTTCGTCCTTTGGCTTCTTTATGGTGTTGGCCTGTGGTTTGTCAGCAGAGTAATGGGTACTGCAGTTTGTTTTTTTTCACTGTGGTTGTTGCCATGTCTGATGCTTTGTGTATGCTACGTGTAAGTGAGCAATCTGAGCCGACAGATTTATCCCAGTGACCATCTTCGTGCAGCGCTCCCATCCATTTTGCTGATCGTCACTCCTCATGCTTCATGCCAGTGTTGCTGTGGCCAGGTCTTCCTCCAAACAGAAGCTGTGCCGTGACTAAGAGAAACATTGCTTTGTGCCTGTTCCTGGTTAAAGCCGATCTGCATGGACAGCCAGTTAAAAACAATCTAGCTTCCTCCTCCTCTCCCCCCCAACAATGACATGTGATCACCTCTGACTGTTGCTCTTGTTTTTGTTGATCTAACATGAAGTACTTTTTGTGTCCACATTTTTCAGACGGCAACTCCAAACTAACATGGCAGTCAGACTGTGCGATGTGGCTTCTCTGCTTAGAAGTGGTTCGTGGGCGCCTGAGCCTTGGACTGGGGTCTGTGGCACTTCTTTTTCGTTAACACTTGGCGTCTCAGCGCTCAGGCCATACCAATGACGTTAGCTCTAAGTCATGTTCCTTCTGATACTCAAATCAAATTGATCACATTTGTTGACATAATCACAATTTGGATTTGGGACACTTGGGGTTTTGTTTTTGAAAGCTCCCATGTTGTGGCTGTTTGTCTGTATTGGTATGGTCTAAACCTGTGTGCTTTTGATGTTTGATTTACTATCATTGTTTTTATTGCATTATTGTCTATGCACAGATCAAGTAAAATGCACTGTGGTGATGCTCTGCACGTGGTGAACAGTGGGTTAATAAAGGAGGACTCTTCATCCACCAGCCCTCATGGCCTGCTGTCCCTGACTATGAGCTGCTCTAGGCTTTATGGATCTGTCTTATACCGCCAAATGAAGTGTTTCATTCTACCTCCAAAGATTTGTTCAAAGTTTGCAACTGTCCAACCCTGATAGTTTAATCTGACAAATTGATGGACCATATTGGTTTCTAACTAGTCAAAGTCTTCAGTTTACTGACAAACAAAAGCAGCAGTCACATATAGAAAAGAGGAAAATAGGACTTCAAGCTCTTTTTTTATATTTTCAACTTTCATTTTCCAACTATTTTAGCAGCATTGGAAGAAATATCTTTCACCTCACAAATCAGTCAATGCCAAAGGCACAAATGACAATGATTAGTTTGCCCAAGTCTTATACGGGAGTGAACTCTGATGCTGATGTGGGGACAGTACAAGACCTCCAAAATGAGACAAATTTAGCGTTTAAGTTCTTTTACCATTCACCATTTATCAGAACTGAAGATTCTCAACCCTCAGTGAGCTGTAGGGCTGGGATTTGAAAAACATTTCCTGTTGATAATCCCTAATCAGTTGCTCAAAGAATTAACATCATTCATCTGTATGCTCAACATTTTTTTCTTCCCAAATCCTTCGAGTAAGCATTCTTGTTTCTCTCAAATCCAGTTTGTCTCCTCACCCGAGGCAGTGAACCAGACGAAAAAGTTAGAGAAGTGACAATGACATACAGGTAACAGAGGTGGTCAAAATTGTGGCTTGTTTTTACACTAAATATCACCAATGTGCAAAATACCAAAATACCCCAGTGTCACTGTCTGTGAGGACCTGTTTTTTGAAGGACCTGTTTTTTCACCCAGATAGTCCTCAGGAATTGGTACGAAAATTGATTTAAATAAAATGTAATCAATTCCCATCCCAGGGACTGTTTTGGCACCACCAATATTTTAAAAGTATGAATTTAGCCCCACTGTCAGTAGAAAACCCAACCGTTACCCAGTCTCAGTTAGCATCAGTGAAAATCAACAGCAAAACATAAAGTAGAATGTAAATATGTTCTTGAATTGAAAAGTAGCTAAAAGGGCCACAGTCAACTAATCCATATTGTCTCAGGCAGCTTTGGATAGTTTTGCTGACTGAAGGGTTAAAGTTTTTTTGGAAGAAGTTACCTGATGTTTTTTTCTACCTTTTTACAGATGTGCTGCAAAAAAATTAGTAATGTAGCCTCAACATTAGGTAACTGAAGCATTGTGTCATTAAAATAATAGTAACTCATCAAACTGAACTTGAAGTCAAAATAAAATAAACTGAAAAATGCAGACTGATACTACCTTTGCAGAGAGCCATTGAAGTGATGCTATACACTGCATAAAGTATTGTCGAAGATGAATTTTATCACCTACATGTTCTCTGTGACCAAGTCTCCTTCATCTTGGCTCATGAGGCTGGAATGGGCAACAATTAAACAAAATCCCCTTTTACCCACTCTAGTGTGAAGAGAATCCTTTTTTAACCGACTGGTGTTTGGATGTTCAAGATGAATTTGTTTGAGGTTGTAACTTGATTTCTTTTTGTCTCTTTAGCAGGTAATTGCTGCCATGGAAACACAGCTGTCCAACGGGCCAACGTGCAACAACACAAGCAACGGTCCTTCAACAATCTCAAACAACTGCTCCTCGCCGGTAGAGTCAGGGAGCATAGAGGACAGTAAAACTAACTTGATAGTCAACTATCTGCCTCAGAACATGACCCAGGAGGAGCTCAAGAGTTTGTTTGGGAGCATCGGAGAAATCGAGTCCTGTAAACTAGTCCGAGACAAAATCACAGGTAACACTGCTGTTTACTTTACTGTGGCTGATTGAACAGTGCAGGGCCCAGCACATGCAATTATACTGGCACGCTGATTTGATTAATCACCATATAAAAGTGTCATCTAAGTTGACTTTTTTTTTTTTCGAAGCACTATCCTTCTCTCCGTAATTTGTTCAACAATAAACCCAAATATTGTATCAGTGGAGCCCTGCTATCAGTATTGTCCATGCCGTGGGCCTTTTCTGTTTTTGCATGCACAGTTTGGGATTTCCTCTTTGTGTATTTGACTTCTGGCACCATAAATTATAAATCATGACCTTTTTACCTCCCAATAAATGCAGAGGCATTTGTTTTGAAAGGCAGCCAATCATTCTGCATCTCATTATGGAGAATTTATGACAGTCTCTTCCTCCATCCATCTATTATGAAAACCTCCCGAGCTCCAGTATAACACTGACTTTAATTGCTATATATACTGCTTTAATATGCAGGATGATACGAGCGCCACTAGCAAAATGGCATTTCCAAATCAAAAGGGGCCTCAGGGCAGTTTAAATTGATTCTATGGAAATGGGGATTTCTGCTCAAAAGGGATATTTCAGTGGTTTTATTAGGGACATTTTTTAATTGGTACAGTTACTCTACATTTATTTTTGAGCAGTTACAGCATTCATATGATTTAGT
The DNA here is from genome assembly GCA_036419115.1 of Scarus forsteni. Lineage (NCBI taxonomy): Eukaryota > Metazoa > Chordata > Actinopteri > Labriformes > Labridae > Scarus > Scarus forsteni. The sequence continues at coordinate 21,843,173 of JAZDUH010000544.1, read as the reverse complement.
TTACTTTTTAGTTTCAGTCTGACTGAGATTGCTGATTGACATTTGTTTAAATAGGTCGAGGTTGCATTTTTTCTATTTAATGTTTTTAAGTCAATGTTACATGGACCTTTCATTGTCTGTTTGTATTGAAGCCTTTACCTTTTTAATGATATTAAAAACAAATTTTCACTGTTTGATGTTAAATATAGATGGCATGTGTTCAGAACTGTGAGCAAGTCCACTTATTTCCCTGTCCTCAAAGTATATTTAGCTGGACTGTGTTTTAAATGATTTAGAAAATGGTCTTCTTTTAAACCCCAATTAGACCATCTACAAATGGTGTTTCTGTCATACGCCTTTTTTTTTTTTAATTTTTTTTTTTAACCATATCAAAAACTTTGATACTAAATATTTGACAGCTGCCTGTCCCAAACTTGAGTATGCAACAGCTGAAAATCTTAAGGAGGTCCAACAAAATTCTCTATAAAAGAACACAAGACTAGAAATATGTCACCCTGTGTATTTCTCTATAAAGGTCATTTTAATGTGGATAAAGTGATAACAGTGGTGTGACAATGGTGTTAAAGCTGCACCTTGAAATATCAAACCTGATCTTAACAAGTATGAATACCTATTAAGACACACCAGTGGGGCGTGGCCCAGTTTTAGAGAAGCACCGTTTAACTGTTCATTTCTTTATTATTACTTCTTTTGTATTGTACTTGTACCTAAACCTGAATCATTGACTTGAAGTACCTCAATACCAGTTCAAGAACATGTGCTTTTAACAATACAAGGTTAATTTTACTATACATAAGCAGGAATCCACAGTGGCCCCATGATCTGATATTATGATACCCGAGACTCATTTTGAGTATATTCTTCATATTTTACAATACACTGAGTATTGATATTACCTTTTCTTGACTGCATTTACACCCAAACCTTGCAACCTCCAAATTCTATTATAGTTTGTAAGACACTTGAACAGTAAGTTTAAGTAAAAACTCAGACTGATGTCCGTGCTTGGGAACTTGATACAACCTGCTCTTATGTGCTCAGCCCCATTTTTCCCGTTCACTTCTCTGTAGAGCTGCAGTACTGCTGTGTTTGTGATAAAATGCAGAGACAGAGGCACACACCTGAACCTCAGACCAGTATGTGATAAAAGTCCTTGATTTTTTACAACATGATGAGGCTTTGGGTTGTTGCACATGCTTACCTTTGACAAGCTGAGCATGTCAACTGTTGGCTGGTTTTTCATTGAATCAGCATAGCATCGGCTAGCTGTCCTCAGCTTTAGCTTTCTCTTGGGCGGTGCCAAGTGAGGTGCACTGGATTTTCAGTGTTTTGTTCTCATGCACCACATCTGGCAATCTCTTGATTCCTTTCAAAAGTCCAAAATAACTTCACGGCACAGATTTAGATACTGACGATACATTCCTTTAGTGTCTGTCTTTAGCTGCAATGTTTGATTACGAACCCTCTCCTGTACGACATACGTCACAGCTGCCTACCTCACCTGCAATTGACTCAACAGCACCCTCATGTGGACTTGAGAGTAATTGATTTTTTTCTGTAGAACCAGTTTATTAAATGTTGGAAATTTAATGTAATGAAAAGTATTATTATCCGGTAATTGAATTACTATCGCCATGCCAAATATTGCAGTACTATTTATGAATTTTTCCCCACATCCCTGGTGGATGGTACCACAATGGTGCCAATTTTCTGTAAAGAAAAGAGAATTTAAATTTATATTTTCAAATAAAAGCTGTCACCATTGAAAGAAAGAGGCATTACACAGTGGTGAGCTATCAAAAAGAGGACACTGGCACTTGCTTGGAGGTGCTAAAAATATGTGATTTTGGCCTGAGCACCAACCTCGGTATCGGGACAGTGTTTCTGTTAACTTTATTTTCCAGTTGTTTTACAGCTGAATGCTCTTAAGGGATTGCAGACACTTGAGCACAAACATACAGGAAGGTGCAGGATTGTTTTTGGCCCCTGCCAGAAATGCACTCTTACTGCTTGGTGGGTTTGTCTGCTCCATCTATTGGCCCCTGACCTGCTATATGCTTTGTGCACAATTTAAAAATATGTTAACATCCATTTAGCATCTCTCTTAATTGTTGTATAGAAAAGAGAACCAAGAGATTTGACAGCTGTTTCACTGTTTAGTTTTGGGTTGATGCTGGACTGGTGTCTGTGAGATCCTCTTAAATTTTAACCTTTTTACCTGTGTAGCACCTTAATTTGTATTTCACCAAAATGTATGGTGGTATTGCAGCCAAAGCTATTAGCTTAGCAAGCTATTTCCCAGTAAAGATGATTGTTACTGAGTCTGAGGCACCCCACCTGCTTTGGTTGGTGTTTACATGTGGATGGAAGTCGTGTGCGAGTCTCATTTGATATTCATCACATTTAAACTTCTGTCATGCACAGATGACAAAAACTGTCAAGTGTGTCTCCTTGCATGGAATAACTGTCTCTGTGTAGTCATGCATACAAGAAATACATTTTATTGTTGATGTGTGAAATGGGTTGAGCTGTACTGACAAGTTATCCTCGTCTGAAATCAGCAGAGAGAGCCCACTCGGGTGATTGAACATAAAAATGCTTGATAGGCTGCGTAGGAAGGAGGAGCAAGTGGGAACATAGCACTCCTAAATAATTTAAGTGCAAGAAACTAAATAAAACAAGTAGTTAGAAATCAGCCTACCCTTGAGTTAAAAAGGACTTGAGGTAATACTACACGCCTCCGTAATGAGAGGGGAGCAGTTAGCTTTAAGCCCCGTGATGACTCATATTTGCAGACCAGCTCTTGAAAATCCAGTTTGATCTTTGGTTGACCCCAGAAAATAAATACAAACATTAATGGATGAGGAGGAATTGGTCCAAAGCATAGGTTCTTATTTGGTGCTGTGTGTTTATTGTGCTCTAACTTACTAGACAAGTTATTAGGGAAAGCAGAGAAACGGATTGACATGGATTCAGCCAGAGACCTTGTGGACGTACGATCCTTGCCTGCTGCTGAGGATTTTTAGCACCAGTATGTCAGGGGGTTTTAAAATAGTTTTATTTTGTGTAAATTAAGATGGTCTTTGTTGTAGATTTGATTAATTTGATTAAGCACGCAACAATATCCTGTCTTTGCTCATCAAGCCCTTTTTTTATTTTTGGGCAGAGCCTGGCTTCCCAGAGATTTTTCTTCATGTCTCAAATGGAACAGTTCTTCAGAAAAATGGCACAAGATAAGCTTTATTATTTATGTATTCCTCTAAAAGATCTTCCAAAGGCAGGGTACACTTGACAAGGTTGTTTGGCCAAGTTTGGGGAAACTAGATCAGAGTTGCAAATACCTGATCATGTCATGGTCATAAAGATTCATGTGATGTAAGTTGTGGTTAATTGATTTCACTCTCTTAAACCTGGGAAGAATTTGGGCCGTCTTAATTTAAAATCAGTCATATTAAATGATTTTTATGGAGAAACTCTGTAATGTGAGCAACACCAATGGACAGCAGAGAGTGTACAATGGCTAAAAAATATATGGCAACAGTATTTTGCAATAGTTTTTCCTGTTGCAGTTTATCTGACAAGTTTTTTTATAGATAACTTGTCACATGAAGACTATTTTAAAATGCAAGTATTTAAACTAGATCTAATTTGGTTTATAGAAGGAAACACTGGGACAGACACTAAAACTATATAATGCTGTATACGGTGCCAAACTCTTCTTGTAATAAGGAGGAATTGTGGGAGAATACAAACCACAAAAACAGTGCAGAGTCGTCGCACTCCAGTGCTTACTACCTCGCTACCAAGCTGCTTTGATTAGGCCCTAACTTGAGACAAAGCACAGCGCCCAGTTAGGCCACATGAAAACAAAAGTATTCCTGAATATAATGTATCAAACATTCAGTGGTAAAATGCAGTATCGGCCCATGTTGGCCAGCCTTTCCCTGAATGGAAGAATAACTGACAGCGAGTTGTTTGACTTAATGAAGTGATCCTGTTGGAGTAAATCTGATCCGAAACACCAGGCTGCTTGTTTATGTGCATCTTTGCATTCATGTGAATCTTTTATTGTATGCGTCACACAGTTGTGTACATCCATGAGAACTTGTTATTTTCCAGTGTAGGGTCTCGCTAAAACAAGCATGCAGCACCAGTTTGACTTTGTTTTCAGACTGGGAGCTTCTGTTCAACTGGATCAGGGATGACAGTTGCAGCTGCGTCTTAAGTGAAGCAAAGTGTGTGGATGTTGTTTTTTCACTGCACGATTCTGAAGGCTCTTTGCATCGGTGGTGATCTGATTTGAAGGTTTTCTTTTTCTCCGTGTAAAACAGTAGAAATTCAGCCAGATGGAAAATGAGAGTTTTCAGCTCTGAGCTGGCTGTAAAAATGCATCAGAAACTTAAGATGGGCCAACTTTTTAGATGCAAGTGTTGGTGAGGGATAGCAATCATGAAGTCATCTTTAAAGGACATTTTTATTTATCACTTTATTTTTGAACTCTTTCCTTGGAGGCCACATGTCGACGTTGTGCAGTTTGATGTTAAAAGATTTAGTGTGTGGTCCATGTTCATTTGACTAAAAACAGACTTTTATGTGTCCTTCTCACGATATTATAGGTTTGGTATTGGTCTAGGCAGGTAATAGCTCATAAAAACTGTAGATATGAAATATTCAGTATTTAATTATGACATGTCTTCATGTAACAATGTTTGATCTCAATTTCACTTAATGTCTACATGAAGACTTCAACAACGTTTTTAAAGAAAAAAAAAAGTTCCCTATTCAGTTTTCAAGCAAAGAATATGAAATGGGTTCATTTAAGTTTGGTGAAGATACATACCTCTGTCATTTAGTTCAGAAATATTGGCATGTCTGCAAAAATCCAGTACTGTGCATCCCTAAAAACTAGTCCAGGATGCTTCTGTTTGTTTTGCAATCGTGCTAAATTGATCTTTCTAACACCCTTAACAGTCCCCAATGTTGATACTTTTAACTGGTAATAAAAGAGCATTAGTTATATTTACTCTTGTTTGGGGGCTCGAATGATGATGATTTCCTGTGAGATCATCCCCTTTAGATTGAGAGAATTATCAGAGAGCTCACAGAGGAAGATAAGGATCTGAATTAATATTAAGAATATGTTATCAAGATAAAGCACCAGAGTTAGTTAGGGGTCTCTGGTTGGTAACTTAAATGTGTTACTAGATCCACCTCAACTGATATCATTATTTGAACTGTTCGAGTAAACATGAGAGCCTTTACATGCTATTACATACAAACATGAGATTTGATGGTTCTTGATAGATTAAGTAGAGCTGGGTTAATATATCATATTTGAATGTATTTTAGCTTCATTGCGTTAACAGTGCTTATGTCTTTGTTGGTTTTGTTTAGAAATGTTCTTTATTTTTTAAGCCCTTGTTTTCAGTATGTGCCTTTTGTTATTTTCTGCAAGGAATAACTACATTTGAGTTGTCCATAGCTTATTTACATATATATCTTCAATACCAATAATGAACTTTTGGAGCAGTTACTCATTTCCTGCTAATTATATCATGCATCCCATGCTGTGTTTGGTCATATTTGGCAGACAGAAGATGAAAAAACAAGTTATTGAATGAGATTACTTTTACCCTTTCTATTGTAGTGCCATTTTTTTAACATTGCAGTATTTCTGAGGCACATGATGTTTCTGTGTAGCAGCACACATGAGCTGCATCTTACCAGCTGTCTGTTCTAAATGATGCCGTTTGACTAGCATTTTCAGAAATCCTTTTTATTAGATAAAAGCGTGAATTGGGACGAGAAAAACTGACTTGAGCCTCAGTTGGGGGAGAAATTAGGGCCTTAATGTTATTCAAAGCCTCGGAGTCATTTCTCAGGAACGATGCTCTGATTTCAATTTGAGCTCTACATAAAATCCTACCCCCTCCAGACTGTTTTGCTTTTGTCTCTCCCTTGGCCCTGTGGCAATGGATTTAAGCCAGCCTACATCTGTGTGCTGGTGCTACATCAGATGTTAAGTAATCACCAGAGAGATGCACGCTTCCTCTTTGCTTTAAACGTTCTCGCCTTGGCTGCTGCAGCTCAGTCTTTGTGTCGTTTTTTCCTCCCACTATGGGCAGCACTCGCCTTTCACTGGCAGCTGGGTGCAGCTCAGTGTTTGAAAGTGCATCCCAGCATGTCTCCTCTACTCTGTAATATTAACTGAAAGTGAGCAAGTTGTTCATAATAAGAACATGTTAAAGGCCTCCCAGTCATGACTGCTGACGTAGCTCAAGCTTGATGTTTCCACAGGAAGACATCACTGTAAAGACGCAATGTGCCCACATGCAGCGTTTACAGTAGAACACGGGATGGCGTGCGGGCGATGTGCCCTCCAGGCTTAAATAAAAGTGTCATTTCACCAGCTCATTTCAAAGGCTCGCCATGTTTCTCCTGGCTATAACAGTCCCAGTGATGCAAGGTGAAATTAAGTTTATGAACTTTATTTGATCACAGCAGAATAAACCCACGAGAGCAGTGATTCATGGTGGGAAGATGGATAAAGAAAGTATGGCTGCATATAGGGCATTAACGCTGCGAGCTATATTTGACACTTTGCTGTCTGTTTGAATTATCCCTACAGATAACCACGAGCTCTCAGGGCATATTCTTGCAAACATATAAAATGTATGTTTCACAAGATCATTCATTTTAAATGTTTAGTCTAAATAGGATCTTATCAAATTTAAGGAGGAGTCTTGCCTTTTTCCTGTTTTAAATTGGTAATTTTATCTTCAAATAATTTTCTGGTACATGTAGACGTTGTGCAGCTGCCTCTTAATGATGGTGCATATTTGAAATTTAACCATGTGGATTTAACTCAAAAGTGTCCATTTATTTCTTCATTTATTGAGTCACCAAATTTATAAGTCAGACAAATTCTACACCAACTAAGCAAATGACTGACCAAATTATAAACAGAGTTCTATTTTAAAATTGTACCTAAATTCTTCATAGTATGTCGAAGGTGCTCTGATGTAGTTAAAAATCCTTTTATTTAACTTTGAGTGTGTCAATACGTTTTGACTCTGCTGAGTCTTTATAAGGGCTCGATCAACCACTACTCATGTCCTGATGAAAATTTAACCAGGTGTTCTATAAGACCACAATAATTTATAATTCATATCATGCCCTTTTTGCTGTTAAATAAGCTTTAATTCTTCAGATGTGTATTATACATGAGTACAAGCAAAACATTTGAAACATTTCGTCTTGCCAACATTATGATTGCAACACATCTGATACAGAAAGCCGAAATATTATCTTTATCTGCAAAACATTCCTGCCAAACTTGCGCAGGTCTTATTAAACTGTTAAACTGTTCCAACTTAATGTTTTGGGTCTTAATGAGTTTAACTTTGTATAATCATTTAATTCCCAAGTGTAACCACTCACCAGCAAACACAGAGTGCTGCCACCTTATGAGCAAGGGGATGCAAATTAGCTGCGCTAAGATTGTTTGAAGACATCAGCATGTTGATAGCTGCTCTCTGATTGGTTGGTACACTACAACTGAGCATGCTCGGGCAGAAATCGAGTAATTACGCAGGTGTGAAGCATAGTGTTTCCGCATCCGTTTGAGAGAAAATTAACTTTTGAGTTGTCAGAGTGTAAGGCTTGGGCAAAATTTGGGTGCATGTTTTATGTGAGTACAGTGTTTTTCCAGGCAAAAATCGTGAAAATATAATATAATCAAGTGCATGTTAGAATCAAGAAATTTCGGTCCCTTTTTCAGAGAGAACTTCTTTGTAATTTGGGCGTCATTTGCTTGTTTGAAATGTGAGCTTCGTCGTCTGTCCTTGAAAAGCACTTGATTGTTTTCATGAATACATGTGTTGACCAGGCACTCGCCCTAATGTTTTTTTTTTTTTTTTTTCTAATTCTCTATCATTTCTACTCAAGGTGTAGACCGCAGCCCCCTGGTTGGCATCAGAGATACTGCAGGTGGGCCAAAAGAGGTCATTTACAATGAATTACTACCCTGAAAATATTTTTAAAATGAAATAATGTTTGAAGTTATCATAAAAAATATTTTCACATGTGGATAGGTTTTACAAAGGCTCAAAAACTTGAAAAACTGAAGAAGGTTAATTTACCAGTTACCTTTTTAAAATTCATTTTGTCTTTAAACCAAATTCAGAGGTTAACTGGTGTTTAATTGAAAGATGACCTAAGTTAGAAGTACTATTTTTATCTCACTGTGGCTGCTGGATTCAAAAATCTTGTAGCTATTTTTCTGTTTTTGTCTGATGAAGGGCTAGGGCCCAAAATGTAATGTCTTTGGTAAGAACCCTCGTTAAAATTGCCCCTGGAGCAGCTTTAGTGAGCAAATCTGTTGCTTCTTTTTGCAACTTTATTTAGTGTCTAGCTCCCAATATTAAACTTTGTTTTTTCCTTTTTAGTTTATTTTACCAGCCACTTACCTTCATGGTAGCATTAATTAAAGATTTGTAACACTGTTATCAGGTCTTTGTATTCAGGCAGTGTTAACCGATGAAGGGAAATAATTTTTAAACTGCATCATGATGTTTAAATTGCTCATAAACAAACAATATGAAGTAAAATAACTTGAATCTTAAGTGTCCGTTACATCCGTATCCTCAAAGATTTCACTGAAACTAACCCTTAAAGGAACACTACACCCAAACAACGATTTGGCCTCATTTTCTACTCACCCTCATGCTGAGCAACACTCTGGAGCACTTTTTTGATGTCTCAAATGCAGCTGGAGGTCCGGGGGCATTTTCGCTGTCAACAAAGGTCCATCTAACAGGGACGACGGAGCCCGAAGAGAAAGGTCCATAAAAGTCCACAAAAACGTGCCTGTTTTCCTTCATACTGCTCGTCCGCTGTAATCCAAGTGTCCTGAGCGGGTAACGTCCATAATTAATTCGAAACGAAGTCATTTAGTACATATTTCGAGCCTAAACAGTGCTATAGTGTACTTCCGCAGTGCACGTCTCTGCGCGCTCCCTGCACTACGTAAGCCGTCTGGATTGGTCTGCCGCGGCTGGACCTCCAGCTGCATTTGAGACATCAAAAAAGTGCTCCAGAGTGTTGCTCAGCATGAGGGTGAGTAGAAAATGAGGCCAAATCGTTGTTTGGGTGTAGTGTTCCTTTAACTGAGAGCCGAGACATTGAGTTCATTTGTTTCACATGGGGATGCATGATGTTTGATTTTTGCAGATATCTGATATTGCTGATATATATAAGCTCATTGTCACCATTGTCAATACATATTTTATTTGTCACAAAGCCTTCACTGTTCCTTTTTCGGTGATGGCCTAATCGAGTAAGACTCCAATGTGAAGTTAGAAAAACACAGTTTAATTCTGTAGGTAATTTTCTTTTGGGTTTTAAAAGTGGACATTCAGTGATGATGAAGGGGAAACACTATTTTACATTTGTACATTCTGCCAATATTACAGCCAATATACAGAATATACATTGTCAGCAAATTTTCATATTTGATGATACCGGTGTAATACTGATAACACTGTAAAGCCACAGTTTAAAAGTATATGAATTTACAGGATATGACTAGAATCAGTGTCCGCAGAAGGTATTACAGTGAAAAATGAGTGTTTTATTTTATGGTTGCACATTGTCATGGGGTTTCTGTCACACATCAATCTTCTGCTTCTATCTCACTGCCACCATGGCTGTTTGATTGTGCGAGCTCACTGTGCGCTGCACAAAAACGCTCACTATCAGCTCATGCTAATGTTGCTCCCCAGCACTTAAGGCCCCTGCAGCTCCAGTTAATGGTCAAAAAATGCCCCAGAGATGCTCCTCAGTCCAGATGTAAATGAAGGAACACAAATTATTCATCACACATTGTAAATACAAAGCAGTTTGAGTATTTTGATCTAGAAAGTGGAGATGACACTTACACAGGCTGAAGGTTATATCCTTATTCTTTTACTAAACCACATACATCACAAACTTGAGGGCAATCTGCAAAAGTTACGGTAACATTCACCACACAGCAGTCTGCAAACTAGCTTCATGGTTTACCCACCACTCAGTGAATCCTTGTTAAAAGTAGCCCTTCATGCTGAGTTCTGCATGGTTTTTTAGTTAAAGATCCAGTGGTTAAATGCAAACTTAAACTTTGGTCAGTTTTTGTGAGTGAAGCATTAGTATTATGAAGTCTTCATATTGTGCAGCATGAAAAACTGTTGTATTAATGCACAATATTTCAGAGAATCACAGCAGATGTTTGATTTAGAAAAATATCAGTACATTTTGCAAATGATGGACAACCATAGACCCTGTGGATTTCCCATCAATACATGCATGCATCTTACTTCACTGCTTTAAGCCTTCTTTGTGCTGTAATGTGATTTTGGGCGAAAATGAAACTCCTCTCTGATCACATGAAGTCTTATTTAAAAACCAAGTTGTTTGCGTGCCGTTTTAATACGCCAGAGCAGCTCGAGCTGGTGAACTTGACCGGCAGTGGAATTGCAGAGAGACCCGGCAGCGTGGGTGGAGGAAATTGAATTGCCTCTGTGCACATAAAGAGTGGGTGTCAATCTATTGTACATTTTAGAGATAAACTGTGGAGGGAGTGGAACACATTGAGCAGTGGGTACTGCACTGTGCCAGAGACGAGACGCTAGTATAAATGCAGAGCAATTGCTTGTTTTTAATTTCAGATGTTTTGTCTTGGAGTCGTTTCAAGATTTTGGTTGTTAGACTAATAGATGTTTGCTGAACATGAGCTTATGACTTCTTTGTTCATGCTCTGCCAAATAAGATATAAAGATCAACTGTTAGTCTCCATGGTCTTATACCATTGCAATAGAGTGTTAGAAAAGCTCCATTGTCTCAGTTCATCAAGGGAGAAAAAGTCTTGACACTTTAGTGCAACAAGAGAGGTCTCAATCATCAGAAACATCATCTGAATAAAGTTGGTGAGACATTTTAGTTTTTTTTCTAAATTCCTCTTTGTTTTGTTCTAATTGTAGGAAATCCCAAATCAGTGCCTTGCCTATCATTGTCAAATACTAAGCAAGACATTGTCAGAGCTTCACCTAAAATCAAGATTTTTTTATTACCAGTGTTTCCATTTAGCTTTGGTTTTTATTTTGACTACGTGGTGGTTTATAATATCAGTGAAGTAATTTATTTAAAAAATGAAGATCCAATCCAGCTACTACAAAATTATTGTGTTAACCATTTCAAAAAACAGACTCTTATTTGTGTTGTAACGTATCTGAAACAAGACAGATTGTATTTAGCTTTATTTTGAATGATACTGTATTGTTTTTAAATGTGGTCAGTGATAAGGTGGAGCATCACAGCACAAACAGATTCTGCTTATATCGCAGTTAACATTTATGTGGTGGATTCCTGTAAACAGCATATAAGCAGCTTTATTAAATATATTCAAATACCTCCTTAAATTTTCTATTTGATTAATTTGGCATTTATCAGGGGTGAGTATTGGCTGAAACCTTGTGGTACAAAACACATCAGGATATACAATATTATGACTAGGGGAAAAAACAGTTCAGCTCTCCACAAACTCCTTCAAGGGAGCTATCATTAATGTGTTCTTTAACCAATCAATCAATCTTTATTTGTATAGTGCCAATTCATAACAATTGTTATCTCAAGACACTTTACAATAGAGCATAAAGCTCTTCATATTATGGATATACATATATGCATAGATACATATATACATATAAATTACACATATACATATATATACATCCAACACCCAACATGAATCCATATGGCCAATCATGAATCCCTCCATCATGACGGCAAGAAAAAACCTTCTGTTAAGCAGCAGGAAATCTTGAATGTGGATCCCAGTCTCATGATGAACAGCAAATCCACACGATGCTGTGTTGGGTGTGTGGGCAAAGGAAGGGAGTTAAGAGGAGACAAGTGGACTAGAACAAGAACAAAAGTTAGGGACAGGTCCATGAACCATAGACCTGTCGTCTGATTTATTAGAGGTTAGCCTCTTGAGATGCTACATCTCATTTTCAGGAGGGTCCTCATGTCTGAACTGTTGTGGTGATCATTTTATAGAAGTGTAAAACAAACAATTTTAACAATTTCAACAATTCCTTCGACTTTGTTCTGTGTGTTTTACAAAGTGAGGATGTTGTGCTCCCATCAGACAGTCAGCCGAAAAAATAACAGAAGTCAAAGACATGGTCATGGCCAACAAAAGACAGAGGAGGTCAAAATTGTGGCATGATTTTCTAGGGATGTCCCAATCCGATATTGACATCGGATATCGGTCAAAAAAACAAATATCGGATTATATCAGCCTGCATGCTAAATCTCCGATATCAGCACTCCGATACAAGCAGTCCATTCTGATATATTTATTTTTTATTTTATTCAGTTGTAGAATATGCTTATGTTTAAGTTCAACACAGTGGTTATTTTGCAATTGGTGAAGTATGTTTTTTTTTTATTTATTGAGGTCACTTTTCAGGGTCTTCTAGTATTTTTTATTCATCTTGTTTTAATTGTAGTATATTCTTATGTTTAAGGTTAAAATTTATTTAACCTCTTGGCTAATAACAAATAGGTCAGTTTTTCTCATACCTACTTTTGCTGACTACTGTTCTCTGTTTGAGTAATCTGACCTGATCAAGCCTTTTCTTCCAGTCCATACTACAAAATAGGTAATAAAAGTCTGTATGATTCCTGCTGATATCGTATTGGATTGATATCGGTATCGGCCAGTACTCAAGGCTGCAATATCGGTATCGTATCGGAGGTGAAATAGTTGTATCGGGACACCACTATGATTTTCTCCAAAAATACTGTAAATGGGCAACATTTCACCATTTTTCTGTGCAAATGTCTTTTTTTTTTCTTTTTTTTTTTACAAGCAACTCTAATTTTAAGAACCCATATATACTCATAAAAATAAAGTTTCCAACAAGTGCCTCTTACAAAGCATGGATAAACTTTGTCTGTCCCAGTGACAGAAAATGAAACATGTAACCAAGAACTTTAAAGTCGGCACAGTGTTGGGACCACTAATATTTATATGATGGTGCATCTGCAATTCAAGAATTTATTCATCCTTGTCCTGTTACCCAACTTTTTTTTGGCCATAACCTGCTAATACTGATATTGTGCCAATATATGAAACTTTTTTGTTTGTGTTACAAGATCACTTGCATCTGTTTGTAATGTTCTTCACTATTGACTGTCGCACATCAAAAAGCTGTTTTCTGTCCACCCTGACATTACACCATAAAAAGGCACAACTATCTGGGGCAGGAACTGAAGTGCAAAGAATCTTAGTTTGCCCTCCTCAACTTATGAAACATATTTTACTGACTTTTATTTTAATTTTAACAATAAGTCTAACAATCTGTTTGATCAAACTAGATGTATAATCTAAGGGAAAAAATCTGAAATGAAAATAAGCACAATGCAGCCTTTAATCTCTGTGTGGTGTTCTCCATCCTGTTAGCGTCAATCTAGAACTTTAGAAGTACATTTTGATTCAATTTGTCAACCGTAGATATTTCTAAGGAAAGTCTCAGTCACTTGTAAAAAGTAACATTCCTCTTATAAAAATTTGCCTTTATGCTACAAACGCCTCTATGCCTCCACTTAGTGCCATGTCCCTTGCAAAACATTAATCACCCTGAGGCAGTAAGCATGAATGACAGAGATTAGGTCAAGTAGTCTTTGTGAAGCAGTATATAGTATGACTTGTAGTTGAACAAATTATATCAGAAGCACAATGATGTTGTGATGTCTGTGGTTGTGTGACTTCAACAAAGTGTTGAAACATCACCAACATGCTGAAACATTTTCAAAGCGGCACTGAATTTTAATGTCTGGAGTGTCATATGTCTGACTTAATTCATTCAGAAAACTTTGAAAATGTTTTCAATAAGAAAATGGATTAAGAATTGGATCAGTAAGCAGAATAGATCATTGTGTTGGTATCAGTGTTATCATACCAGTTCACGTGCCTAGTCCATGGTGCTCATAATTTTATTAATTGTGAAACAGAAAATAATTTATCTGGAGATGAATTATGAGATTTGTGCTTTAACAGGGGCTTAAAATATGTACCGCTCTTTAGATGCCCCATCTTTTCAGCATCTGTTTTGCCTTCAGCCTTTTATTCAACATGGTCTTTTTGGTCTTGTGCTTGCAGGGCAGAGCCTAGGATATGGATTTGTGAATTACGTGGACCCGAAGGACGCTGAGAAAGCCATCAACACCTTAAATGGTTTGAGACTTCAGACCAAAACCATCAAGGTGAGATGTGATATGTGTTTTTTTTACAAATTCACAACAGGCATGGACATGTTCATTCTTATCCCCAGAGAGCGACCTAATCAAGCAGTCATACTCCACTCACCAAAACCCTTTACCATTCATGACCACTAGCAAAAAAAAAAAAAGAATCCAGGCTGCTGAAGACGGGCTCTGAGGGCTGGAGTCGAGGCATAATGAGGCAGGAGAAATGTGGGGTGGAAAGGGAGCCTATTGTTAATCTGGGCACACGCCGCTCTGCCTGGGCCTCAAGTAGAGCAGAACTGTTTCTATGGTTGCATGTGCTGTAGCACTGCTGTATGTCTTTACAGGGAGGTGGCTGCTATTAGCATTCATCAGGCAATGTAGCACTCAATGTGCTGCTGGAAAACCTCATTTGCTTCGTATAGTGCTGCAGGATTTGTGGACGGCGGAGACAGATTATTAGATGTGATATTTTTGCAGTGGTCTTACGAGCAGCAGGCCGGATTCCTCCTCACATCTGCAGAGAGGCTTTTAATGAAAATGTCTGTGAGCAAAAACACATTTAGTGATCGAAAAATCCGCGTTTGAATAGCACCAGATTGTGAGCTGCACGCTTGATAATTTCTGTATTTAACATTTGAATATTAGAGCTGAAGATGATGTGTGTTAGGAGCCGTGCCTCTTCGCTCTCATGAATCAAACAGAGCACATCTCTTCTCCTCACCTCATTCTCGGTTCATACCTCTGAAAGTAGAACATGGCAACATCTTTTTTATACATCACACATACAAAATCCTCTAGCCGCTCTGTCAGAAGTGCAAATAAACCCGGCGAGGTAGAGGAATATACTTTGCAAACATTAGCATCAAATGAAGTGTGAAGGTGAGACTGCAAGGGAGGGAGGGATGAGGAGAAGCGAGGGAGTAGCCCGGCTGTGGGCAGGGAGCTTTAGCTTTCACGTCCGCTTTGTCAGCCTTCCCTTCAGGGCAGAAGTAGGGCGAGAGAGGAGAGAGGGAGGTGGGGCGACCGAGTGGAGGTCTTATCGATCTGAGAGCACAAAAAGGAATCCTTTTTGAAGGTTTAATTAAAGTGAGTAAATCCTTTTCATACAATCCATTGCATAAGACTGCAGAGAGGGACCTGCTATAGGACAATTTAAGACTGTAATTAAATACAGCGCTGGTGCTGTTCCGATAATTGACAGTGCAGTCAGCAGAGAGGGGACTCCTCCTCTCTCCAAGTCTCTATATTAATGCTCAGCATAACCAACCTGAAGCCTTTAGCAACTACATAAGCTGCATTACTTCTGCAAAATATCGAGGAAATGAGGGACGGACAATAATTTCAAACATTTCAACAGTCATTTACTGATTTAACAAAAGGAACGGTTCATGTAATCATGTCCTAACAGCAGTGAGCGGCAGATGTCGCGTTAAACTGCACAGCTCACACACTGGTTAGGCCTTTTTCTACTCTTTGTCCTGTCCTCGTAAACAGCACATGAAGTGCTGATATGAAATGCAATGGATGAATGAAAAAGTTGTTTCCTGATGACAAATGTTTGACTTAAAGGTTGGTCCATATACAATTCTTAATGAGGTGTATACAGTTTCTCTTATTTATTGAAGTAATTTTTCCAATCCTCGATGTGAAAAGAGAAGAGCCGAAGAAACACTAAAATCCTCCTCCTCGTTGCTTCAAGCAGTAGAAAAGAAAATCTAAACAAGGCATCAGGTTGAAACGCTGTGCCACATGGTACTGCATCGCTCCTGTGCCGCTCAGACACTCCAGCAGTGGTTCACTGTAATCAAACAGCTTTTGTTGTAAACTCTCACCTTTTGTCTTGAGCTGTTGGGACTTAAAACGTAACTAGTTTTTATGGACTGGTTGTAATGAGGTACGCAGGGATGAAGATACCATACGTCGCAAGATACTGCGATGTTTGAGATACTATTCTTCTCAAGAAATATTTTCGCAATATTTAATGAACTACAACACATGCAGAAAGCTTCAAGTTACATTTGCTCAAATAAACTTGGTCCCTGCAGCGTGAATAAAATCGTCTGTCCCAGTGACAGAATACAATTACTAAACAATTTTATTAGACCACGTTGTCAAAACAAGATACATCAATACTTGAGAAATCAATCGTAACTTATTTAAAACTAAAATGTTATTGTTATTGATCATAAATTTTGAATAGGAATGAGGAATTTCAAACTGAATTCACCTTTTCAAACCCAAATATGAGCCGCTCACTCGGCTTCTCTAAGAAGTCAGAAATGAATCAAGCATAGCATTTAACCACTAAAACATTTTTCTGTTCAGGAATGCAAGTGAATATCTAACCTGACATCTTTATCAAGATATAGTCAGCATTACATTTTTTCTGTTTTCTTAACACTAAAATTTGAGTGTCTGTGCTTTAAGATGATAAAAAATATTAAGCACAAAATGCTTTTAAAGTCTTGATACAATGTCTAAAGTTATGTTGCACAGAAATTAGTGTGACAACTTCTATTAATTATAATTGTCCTTTTTTTTTCATCAGTCAAGGAAAAGCTTCATGTTCCAATGCTACCTATCTTTTGGAGTTTACAGAGTGATGATTGAAAAGGAGCCATGGGCTGCATTTGACCCTGAGACCATTGTCTTGACATCACTGCCTTCGAGTACATGAGCCCTGAACTTGGTATCAACAAGAGAAATAGACGAGCTGCCTTGAATATGTGTTAACACCAAGCTAATAGACGCAGATGGTCTATCCCTTATGTAGTTGATAGTTTTTCAATATATTGAAGTTTTGTTGCCTGAGGTGCACATCCCTGTAGAAATGTCAAACTAAAAATGGGGACGGTGCACAATGGAAGAAGAAAGCTTTGACGTTGTGGAGGTGTAATGATGTATCGATCTGCAGTACGAATAGATGGCTCTGACTCTCTCCCTCTGTTTTCTATTACCTGGCTGTGTTTTTGGATGAATGTTGATTTATGCTGCATATTTATCCAGCCGGCTGCTGAGGGCTCTGCACACATCTCCTCACTTTAAAGACTGGACCCGGCAGCGCTAGTTTAAGAGGCAGTCGCACAGCTCTGTTTTCTTATGCCACATCAGGAAATTCTGAATTTACTTTTAAATGAAAGCTGTCTAGACCGGCCTGATGCTGCATCCATCTCTGCCACATTTCCAACTGAGACAGAAAATATACCACATCAACTAAATGTCTATTCTGGGAGACTGATGCCAGCGTCCATAAAGATGATCAGACGACAAACAGACATGGGTTGCATTAAGTCAATCTAAGTGTTGGGGTGTCGTGTTTGCTTTTCATTATTATCATTTTTTTATTATATTAGATTTCATTATTTTTCCGTTATATCGTATTTGTTTTTCATATTTATGTTTTATGAAGTATTAAAAGTTGAATTCTGATTTTAACACAATCAAAATAATCCTTATCTCTTTTGCCAAACTGAAGCAGATATGCATCAGTCGTCTAATATGTCTCCAGTAGGTATAGAAAGAGTCTCATAACAAACAGCTGAATTATAAGATGTTTGACTTGCCACAGAACCAGAATAGCAGTTTTAAAACTCCTAAAACATAAACACTATGGATACCTGTTGAATACATGGCAAAAAAACAATCTTAGTTTCACAAGGCAGTATTGGGAACTTTGTCATGATTAGGTCATAAATGAAAACTCCTGAATATATCTAGATGACTTCTTTTTTTTGCTCTTTAGACAGCAAAAAGGACTTTGCATGAAATGTTTGACTAATTCCTCTCCAGTGCACCTGCATAATAAAATAGAAATCATTATTTTGAAGGTTTTGCACTTTGCAATACTGTCATGGAAAGACGAGTAAGAAAATAGAGCCTTAAAGCATGGATTTATCAGTAACCTTTTGACAGTCAGCACTGGAGTTGTCTGGGAGCATAAAACAAAAAGAAATCTATAATTGTGATTTTTGATAGATTTTCCCCTTGGTAGCTTTTTCTTGTTTTCAACCTCTATTTCTGGTCAGTGTCACTCAGCTCTAACACATTGCTCTGAAGCAAACTCAAACTTTGATTTATGGCTGAACGTCCAGGATTTGAACCTACAATTCCATCACATCTGAAATGTGCCCCATTAGACTCAAATCTAGTGACTGTAGAGGCCACTCGAGTACAATGAATGTTTTGTTATGTGTTGGCATGCTTTTTTGTTGATAGTCCATAATTCTCACCTTACCCTCTGAATGTTACAACAGAAATGAGCCTAAGCAGACCTTGCAGCATTTCTGCATCCAAATTTTGGTGAGCCTGCGTAAATCGTCGCCTTAGTTTCCTGTTCTTAGCTGACAGGACTGACTCTTCCAAGAGCTGGCCTTTACTGCTGTAGCCCATCAGCTCCAAAATTTGAAGTGTTGTGTGTTCAGAAAGTATTTGTGTATCCTGGTTGTAAGGCGTGCATATTTGAGCTACTGTTGCCTTGTCATCATCTTGAACCCCTCCGTCCATTCTCCTCTTATCTTCTATCAGCACTGCATTTTTGGTCAGAAAACTATCTGCTCACTGGATGTTACAGCTATCACTGTTTCCAAAAATCAAACTCAATTGGTTTTCAAGTATGCACACTAAAACTTTTTATGTTCATACCCCCATCAGCTCAGATGCAACACAGGCACAGGGTATTTTCAATCGATCATTTTACTGTTTGTCTCTTGAGGCCACATCAATGGGCTGCACGTCCTTGAATGTTGCAAGTGTGTCCACAATGGCTTTTTTCTGAGCCTCAGGCTGGTTGAGGAGAGCATGACAACATGGGGCTGAGCAACTGATAAGGTGCCACTGGGTGGCAGACGAGGGTGGGTGAACAACAAAATGGGCCTGCAAATTTTTTGTGGTTGAGGAGTAAGCCAGGTGCTTTGCACATTATATATATTTTCCCATATTCCTTTTTTACCTTTTTTTAATTTGGTTTTAGTGTTTGCACCCTGAGACACAGTAAAGTGATGAAATATAGTATGTAATCACTCACTCCTCAGGTGGTCCTCATACGTATCTTTACGGGTCCAGTCAACTGTATGTTGACCAAACATTTTGTGTGTGTAACTATATATATCTATATCTATATATCTATATCTATATATCTATATATATATATATATATATATATATATATATATATATATATATATATATATATATATATACATATATATACACTCACTCACTGTTCTAGGTGCCCTTACGTACTACTTTCTATTCAAATGTATATTTACAGTTTGAGTATGGGGTTTTAACTCCCAGGCTGTCAGAAATATTCAGTATAAAGTGACAACACTACTAGTTATGTGCTTTAAAAAAAAAAAAAAAGCCTTGTGTAATCCCAACTAAATCTGCACTTTCTGTATTACTCAGACCACACTGTCAGGTACCAACATCTGCGCCACATTCATTGATCACCTTTCCTACCTTCCTTTCCCATTCTGATGCTCAGATTTACTTCAGCAGGTTCTCTTGCTGCCATGTGTTTAGCATATTACTGATATGCATTAACACGCAGTTGAGTAGATGTACCTTATTGGAAATAATATACAACTTATAAATATGTATGCACACGTTTTCATTCAGTCTATTCAGTTTAGACAGTGACAAGAGAAATTTGATTTTTTTTTTTTTTTAACTTTTGATCTGTCAGTAATTCAAAGCACTTTATTCCTCGTGTTCAGTTACAGTTTGAGCTGCACTCCAGGTTAGGATGCTTTGAATACACTATTACAGGGACAACACTGCATTTGACATATTTCAGAAACAATAAATGATATATCATGATATTATCGTATCGTGACCCAAGTATCATGATACGATAATATCATATTGTGAGGTTATTGCCAATACTCACCCCAAGTGGATGTATATAAAGTCTTTAAGTTAAACTAAACTCTGATAAATGAACGATAATATTTTATCAGTGAGTCTTAAAATCTGCTCTGGTTTGACAAACTGAGACACAAGAGAAGGAGCAGAGTCTTTTTTTTTTCTTGATTCAAAACAGATGTCTGACTGCACCTTGAATCAAAAGTGATTGTGTGTGTCAGTAACGTGCCGTTGTTTTTCTGTTCACCTCTAGGTTTCCTACGCGCGTCCAAGCTCTGCCTCCATTAGAGATGCAAATTTGTACGTCAGCGGCCTGCCAAAAACCATGACTCAGAAAGAACTGGAGCAGCTCTTCTCTCAGTATGGACGCATCATTACCTCACGTATTCTGGTGGACCAGGTGACCGGTGAGTAGGACATGACAGCTGTCTGTTTCCTCCCCCTATTCTCCCTGAAAGACTGTCTGCCCTGACAAATAAATCAGCAGTGGTTGCACCACGTCTCCAAAAACATGACTTTCCAAGAGTTGTTCATAAATATGAAGAGGTACAAAATGGGTATAAAAGTAGGACTCAATTCTTCATGACTTCTTTTTCTGTCCAGACTCCTTCTGCCTGTACTCACCATCTCCTGCTTTCACCTCCTTTTTTTATGTCTGTCCCCAAGGTGTACATGCAACGCCTGTTTCAGGCAGGAAATGAAACGCACTTAGAGACGTTATACTCTCCATTTCTCAACTGTCATTTGGAGCAGAGCCCTCATGAAACACTAATCAACAGAATCTTTCACCAAGACATTTCCCAATAGTTCTGTGCTGCGGAAACGCCAAATATCCCTCCAGGCATGCACAGTGGGAATGGGGATCTTTCTCTTTCACACATAAAACTGCATTTTCTGGAGAATACACTCTGAGCTTAACTACAGTGTTAATGAAACTGTAATGTAGGAAAGAGAAAATACAAAGAATCTCAACCTGTAACAGCCGACAAACCGAAAAGAATCCCACTTCAAAGAAACTCATTTTGTGATGCCTTTTGAGAAGACGTGAATTTCTGTGAAACCGCTTCAAATGCCAGCGTGCAAACAAAATGTATTGACAGCACAAAAATGAAGTTCTTAATCAAAGAACTTTAAAATTACCAAAACAAGTGTTTCGATTAAAAGCAAAATCATATTCTACTTAAGAGTACAACAGTTACCACATGAGAATGACAGCACTCTGGATCTCATTTCCGGTGCTGACAGCCTTAAAAAAAAAAAAAAGCCGTCATTCATCAAATGTGTCAATGACAGAAAATGTTCAGTTAACACAGCCCCTGACAGTGACAGAATTATTTCTGAACTGCAGCTTGAGGCAGACTGACAGCAGGATAAAGGACAAGACCGAGACATCCTGAGGTGTCCCAAGAGGACAAGAGGTAAATGAAAGAAAGGAATAGTGCTTCAACAATTTAAAAGATCTCAAAGCCTGCATCTGTGAATGTTTTCTTCCTTTCTGAAATAGCTAGCTAACTGCAGTAATTAGTTGCTGTTATAAAAACAGAAAGGATGCCATTGGTACCCGGGATGCACAGTATTATCTTAACATCTGCATCAGCAGATAAGAAAGTTTTCTAAAATATTTATGTACAATGTCTTGGCTGTGCGCATCAGCCATATATATCGTTTTTGTTGGCTGTTATATCACTGAATGTCTGCTTTATATCAAAATCAAAAAATTAAAGTGTTATTTTTCTTGCTTCACATCTGTTTCGAACTCAATAAGACTGCCACCATGTCAGGAACAGGTCCATTTTAGTTACAAGGAGGCTTTGTGCTCTTTACAAAACAGCAGTGTTTATGTCTGTGCCCACGATAATGAGGACTGCAACATCAGCATATTGACAAAAATCCAATATTTTGCATCTCTGTGAGATTCAGATGGCTGATTTCAAAACAATTCACTTCACAAGTTAATTTTTAGCATCTGTGTAGTAAAGCCAAAGCTCCAACAGCAAAGTTTGAGTCGAAGGGATTGTTTAACTCAGTTTTTTCTGTTGGTCTCATTTTTCGTGGAGGTCAAAGGCTGTTTCTCGTGAGACCCTTCCAACGACGGCTGTTGATTTGTCTGTCATAAACAAACTCACCTTTCATAACCTCTTCTCCAAAATATGTCTACCTTTTTTTTATATTTCTCCTGTACTTGAGCATATTTAATACCTGTCATTATTTTTGCTGACTCTTTCTGCACCTTGTTTGTGTTTCTGGCTTAGTTGAATTACAAGATGCCATATCAGCTATTGTTGTGAAATATTTAAGGAAACAGGCCTGGACTGTGAAATATGACTGAGAATGTGCTGAATGCATCATTCTCTTGATAAATTATACACATTAATTTGTCTAAAAACCTAAAAAATGTTAATTTAAACATGAATTTTATGCCCGCAAGAGCAAACCAGGGATTTTCCTCAGACTTTGAGTCTTTAATAGGTGACAAAGTAGCAAGTCGGAGGCTCTGGTGATGAATCCATCACTGTACTCAAGTTTGATGGACTCAAGTTTATTTGAAAACTGAGGTTTTGCTGTGTCACTAGTCAAAATGTTTTCAAAATAACTACGGTCACCTCAGGGATAAGATAAAAACAAAAATAGATATTTCAACATCTTTTTGTGTACGAATCATGAATGAGACACAAATGAAGATACCAATTAAAAAACATTTGTTATATTTAGATTGGTACATTATTACTCAAATAATTTGACCCCTAAAAACTATGAAGTTGCATAAAAAGTACATTTTTGGTAGATGATTCACAGGATTTTATTGGGGAAAAATATCTTAATAGAACAAATACAATGTTATCACCATTTTGACAAACTGTTTTTGTTACCTGTGAGGTGCATGCTGCAGGGATTTGCTGAATGTTCTCTGTCTTTTAACACAAACACAGAACTGATCCACCTCTGTGTGACTGTTGTCCCTCAGGTGTCTCCCGAGGAGTTGGTTTTATCCGTTTTGACCGGCGGGTCGAGGCCGAGGAGGCCATTAAAGGTCTGAACTGTCAGAAGCCGCCTGGTGCCACCGAACCAATCACGGTCAAGTTTGCAAACAACCCGAGCCAGAAGACGAGCCAGGCCCTCCTGTCCCAGCTCTACCAGTCGCCCAATCGAAGGTACCCAGGACCCCTCGCACAGCAGGCACAGCGCTTCAGGTAAAAGGGGCACACCAAAAAAAAAGAAATTCTGATTAGAGCCAAGCATATTTAATACTGCTCGTGATGTGTGAGGCCTCTGAAATTAGCATTTAAATAGTCTCACAGCAGTATTCAGAAAATATTCTGTGTTAGAGCTCATCAATACTCTGGACAGAATAATTCATTCTCCATTTTCACATTTTTACCTTTGCTGTGTTCCTCCTGTTGCAGATTTAGCCTTGTGACACACTCTGAGCAGATTTTCTGAAACGAGATGAGCAATACTCTGAGAGTTAAATCTGTCAATGTGGAATAGTTTGTCCTTTTCAGGGCAGTTTAAGGTTTTCAATGTGGAAATGGCTGCGTAGAAAAACAAAAAGCTCCAGCCAAGCCTTTAAAGGTGCATGAGGATGTTTTTTTCTTGACATTATATAAGCAGATATTCCAAAGTCCTTTTGGCCAATAAAGTACAGATATAATCACGTCATTTGTTGTTTCTCTTTAACTAGAACGACTGTCTTTGTCTTTGTAGGACAAGAAAAGGCAACATTTGACTCTGCACTTCTTGCAGATTTACAATTTCCAAATATTAATATTAAATCATAAACTTGAAATAATTTCCCTGGATTGCATGAACTTATTTGAACTTATTTTATCAGTACTTTAAAACGAATCATCTGCCCTTTTTAAAGCTGCAGCCCTGTGGACAGTGAGCTGTGTAGTACACACAACAGACATGCTCCTTTTGTAGGAGATTATTATAAACACAATGTTTGAAGGTGCATGAAATGACGGAAGAGAACATACACTTCTGATTAACTGTAGTCATGTTAAGAGCTTCACAGTATATTTAATTATTTTCATGTGGGTGTGCACAGTAGGGACGTAATGATCCATCGATACATCGATCGGTTAAGCAATGATCCAATCTCATTGATGTAAAGTCGAAACATCAATTAACATCGTGATATTTAATGTACGCCTTTATTTTGAAATCCCGACAAGCGTGTCCGTTTCCGGCCAACCGCGCGTGGTTCTGAAGTTTCCTCTCAAGTCTTGCGCATTCAGCGTATGAGACACACATTTGAACCTTTTCACTCTCTGACACGCCACGCCTGATATTTCTCCTGCTGTAAAATGTACTGTTTAGCGCCCACCGAGTAACACCGCTGTAGGCAAACGTGTCGCAAGGCGCTGTTAGCATCACAGAGCTAAACGGGAGCCAGACATATCGGCCAGTCATAAAATAGCTCTGCTGTATCCGGGTGAGATACGGTCGATCTGACAGCAGAGGATGCATGCTGCACGCACGACAGGAGTGCTTTATCACACGAGCAGTAAGTTATGTCATCTTTTGATTTTGTAGCGCACTGATTCATGAAATTTCATAAAGTTAGAAAGTAAAACAGCGAGAGCTTAGTGTCATTCCTCCTCCACTCCGACCATTAAACAGTGAAACAAAGTCTGATCACACAAACATACAAACTGTGGTTATCAGGCATCACAGTAAAACAAAATCATCAATATTAAAGGGGACATATCATGCTTGTTTCTCCTTTTCACTATGCCAGACTAGGATGCCTGTAAAGCATTTCTGCCCTCAGTACAAGTCATTTAGTTCCTTCATTGCCCCACAATAGCGTTCTCAATATCCTCATTTTAGGCCATTATGAAGCGCTTGTTGAAACGCTTGGTCTCAAGGATGACCTAAAGTTACCTCGCAACGTCACAGCCCTTTGTGCTCTGATTGGTCAGTTCTATCAGGGGTAGAACTGTCCTTCTTCTTCTACTGTATTTTCCGGCAGGCTCAAAGCAGCGAGCGCGTATTGAGTCCCCCTACAGGCCAGAGCTGGTAATGAGTGAGTGTGAGCTAGGGAGCTATATACTGCTGCTGGACGGATGTGTTCCTCGGTGATGGTTTTGTGGCTAACGGACATCACAGAGGAGGAAGTGTTTTATCAGATTACTCCAATAAAAAGAAAGGTACCTTGTGATGTCACGACGTTTGAAATCTCGCGGACATCTCGCAATGACCTATTTTCAGAGGCATCAAATCTCGTTCTAGGATATCAGAAAAAATACAATATCTCATTTTTTGAAAATTAAGGGGGTGTAAGGTCTTGTTTCCAAATTTATTATATTAAATGTAAGTATTAAATCATGCATCAGTATGATATGTCTCCTTTAAGTGAGTTATGTTAATAGTTCTAATTTTGAACATGAGATAAGTTTGGTTTTATTCAAATCAAAGCTACACATTTTTGGTTTGATAGAGCATGGTCAAATGTTGGAGGTCAATAATAATTAAGTTTAAATAATCAGTTATTTTTATTACAGTGTTGCATCAGTACTTGATATAATAAACAAACATAACAATGTAACAATAAGGACCCATAAGGTAATAGTGGGGGCAAAAAAGCACCTTACCTGAATTAAACCTGTTTTAATTTTAAATCATGATTAGCTCATACAGATGGTTATAATCCTCTACAAACTATCATACCCAAAGGTCAGCACATTGTTTCACATTTCAGTAATAAAACTATCAAAATTGTTTTGTATTTCTTTCTTGCGTCAGGTTAAATGTAGCTGATTATGTTCAGTGAGGACATATTGTCTTAAATCGATCGAAGGCCCCTGAATCGTATCGTATCAAAATCGAATCGTGACAGACTATGTGATATTGGCGAATATCGTATTGTTGTCCAAAGAATCGTTATCGTGTCGTATCGTCTTGAAACTGGTGATTTACACCCCGAGTGCACAGCAGCCTCATCCCAGGACTGGCATCTTCAGTCACGTGACTTGCAGCATGTCTCACTGTCACTTTTATGTTATTTAACGGAAAGTAAATGTGACAGTTCTTCCTTCCCTTAACTAACCTGCAGTACAGTTCTGTCTAAAATCAACTTCAGTGTTCAGAGATCTGTGCAGGCTGTGTTTCCCCTCCATGTAAAACTGTTCAGTCCACAGTTGATGCTGCTGTTGTCACAGATACACATGTGTTACAGTTCAAAAATAGACCATGTTAACTGGGCATTGTGTGCCAGGAGCATATTTGTTTAGCTTTCTTCAAGTGCCAGATCAGTTTTCATCCATCTTTGGTGAAAATTTTAACTCAAGTTAACATATACATTTATATATATTAGAAAATGGACTTTATTGTGTAAATGCTAATATAATACTTAAATGTAGTTCAGTTCATGCCCTCTGAAAGATTTTTTGATGTATATACATACATGTTTATGGTTGGTTTCAGCTGATAATTAATTTCTAAACATTTCATGTTTCTACTGATATCTGGCTGAAAACATCATGCAGCCCTGTAGTCTTGAGTCTTGTGTCTGTTTGTGTAGGTTGAGCTCTGATAAACAAGTGCAGTCAGCGAGTTAATAAGGACTCGGTCTGGGGAATCACCTGAATGGAAGAAGTGACTGTAAATGAAATCAGAAGTATTACTCATCTCCGTCATCCTGTCAGAAAGCATCATCAACCTCATAAGAACCTGTCTTTGCAATCACACTGATGTTGCCGTGTGCTGCTGTTTGTGTTTTGTTTTAGGTTGGACAATCTGCTGAACATGGCCTATGGAGTCAAAAGGTAAATTGATTTTGTGTTTTAATTGACCCTGAGGGAAATTCAGACCTAACATGAGGGACTTAATGGAAAACATTTTTTTCCCTTCTGTTTATTTTTTTCCCCGCTGCAGCTCTTTGCAACATGCGTAGGTAGTTAACACTGCATAAGGTAGCCTTGATTTAATTCAAAGGAGAAGCCTTTGTTTGCTTGCATTAGTGCTTCCCCGGTACAAACAAATATACGCACGCAATCCAGACGGTGTTTGTTTTAGCAGCAAGTGAAGGCACAAATATTTGGCTTGTGAGGTGGAGAAAGAAAGGTAGACACGCTCTGACAGTGAACAGAATAGAATTGCAAGGAGCAAATGGAAAAAAGCTGACTGCTTCTGATAAACTCTTCCTCATGCCACCTCTTCCTCCTCAGAGGACACTGATTGGTCAGTGCCTCTGCAGACTGAGCTCCCATACAAAGTGGATCTGCCGAATTACAAACAAGGGATCCAGCAGCACTGCAAGGATATGAGGAGCCCTGTGCTCAACTAAATGATTTATTTATGAAATAACTAGTACTGTCAGACGATTAAAAAAATTAATCTAATTAATTACCGGATTTATAATTAATGAATCTAATTAATTGCATTTTAATCTCATATCTGCTTAAAGTACCCAAATAAAAAATTTTAATTCTAGGATATTATAAAATTGTAGTGCAGGACTAATCAAATGAATACACTAAGAAGTGAAGATTTGTAAAAATGCATTTTTATTGGTGACTGAATAAAAATAAAGTCAGGGCAACTTGTCCAGAAAATTTTAAGCTACATCAGGTAATTAAAATTACACTTTAAGTGTGTTTCATAAATCAAATTCAAATAAGAAAAAGGTCGAGGACATCCAGCAAACCAATTAGACCTGATGCATTATTAAATAATGTAGTAAATATAGACAAATAAATTCAAAAATAAAATAAGACTAAGTCTTAAATAGTCCATTCCTGTTGTCACCTGGGCTTTGTTTGGTTTGACTAGAGACCCATGTGTGAAGTGACTTGCCACTGCCATGTACGGGTCCTCCAGCTGGCCAATATCAAAATGTTTGTGTGCTATGATTAATCTTGCGATTAATTTTTATAACGCATTAATTTGCGGTGTAATTCATCTAATTAATGCACTAAAGTGACAGGCCTAGAAATAACATATCATCCACTCTTAATTTTATAGTCTGTTTTTTTTTTCTTCATCTTCATATGTGGTGGCAACAGAGTTAACAGGAGTCTCAGAATCCCTGCTTTAAAAACATACATGGATTAAGACATACATTTGCCCTCATTAAAACACAGCCTTTATATGACTGTAATTATCTGAACTGTCAAAGCTGTTCTCAGGATATTGCTGAGTTTAGATTTATTTATTTAGTAGTTCTAATCATTTTTTTTTTTGAGTAAAGAATTATGTTCATTTCCAGTTTTATTACTTAGAATATTTGGACTTGTCTTTAAGCTTTTATTCTGATAGGTTTGCTTGTTTCTCACTGGGTGACATGAATATAGAGGGGCAGATAAGACAGGAAAGGTGGGCACCGGGCGTGGTGAATGTTTTTTTTTTTTTTTTTTTTTACCAGAAGGACCGGAAGCCAAGAGTGCACAAGGATACCAATTTGTTTGCAACCATCAAGAAACAAAATGAAACTATATCTTTTGGTTTGGACATTGACAGGTTTTGATCCTGCGTAAGACCCACTTTCCCCGTGCTGAAGTGGCTGTCTTGAGTTTTGAGACTTTTAGTTGTTTTGGAGTTGACAAAGCCAGATGGCTGCTACACTGTCATTTTAGAAAGACATTTAAGTTAAAACATTTTCAAAGACTGAGAGAAACAATACTCTAACAAGTTAGCTGTACCAATATTATACAATTAAAACTCTTTAATGCATAAGAACTGATCTTTTATCCACAATAAATCTGCCGCCTCAAGAAAACAAGATGGCATTGAGAAACAAAGCCTGTGTGATGTAAGGATGTTTTATTTGAGGGATATTCAGTATTTATAGTTCATATTCAGTCTGCTGTGGAGTCTGAGCATTGACAGTAAATATTGAATCACAGCCTGTCGGTGTCTGGTTATTATAAATGATCTATTTTGTGGCCGTGGTGAAACAGCAGAACCATATGGAGCTGTATCTGGGGAGTTGAAGCACCAATGAGTGTTGTGTTTTCAATAATGAGTCAGGTGCAGTTTGTGTCTCCGTCTACAATGAGCTCGGTGACAGTGATGTGTTGAAGTTCTTTAATCTTTGCATAATGTCACAACATGTCTAGATTAAAGCATTGTATCCACTGCTTGTCTACATAACAAAGGACAGAATTCTTCAATCTCTTACTTGCTATTGCACAAAATTGCATACTTGTATTTTGAGCTGCATGCTCTTACCTTGATCTATTATGGACAGCTCTGTCCTGTTTTAAACTTTGTTGCATCAGACTGCTTTCAGGATTCTCCAGGATACTAGTTTGTCTAAGTTGAGTTTTATAAGAATGCCTTCCTGGAGTATGATTGAAGTCCAATCCCCTGAAAGCTCAAAGACCCATCACAGGCGACAATAGACTTGTGATTTTCTCTTCTGGCCTGCTCGTCGGCTGACGTCTTGGTTGCCAAATCTCGCTGCGCGTCCTTGATGCTGGGAGCACACCTGTCATGGTGGATGTTCCCTGAAAGGCCAACTGGAGCAGCTAATCTTCTGTGACACCTGCTGCAATAATTCATAGACTTCCATGCACTTTGAATTTTGTTTCATCAAACTGCAAAACCATGTTGACCAAAAGCCTGTGCTCCGGCGTGACTTTTATTTCAGGCGCAGCACAGTTCTCAGCTTTAATGTGGTATTTATTGTAATGCTGCACTTTCTGTTCCTGAGTAAATTATTTTTCTCACAGGTCCTTGTAGGCACATCGTGAGAACTGTAGAGATCTGAATGTTTCATTTCTGATGGGAGAACTGCTCTGTTTGGGAGGGGTTTAACTCTTCTGCAAGGCTGATAACATATAATCTAAAAGCCAGAGAAAAGTTATTCATCCTGTTGGTCAATAAGCTGAAGTCTCTTTTAAAGGGGTCAGATTGTGCCTTACAACAGGCTAATGTGGCATTTTTGATGAATGCAGTGGTATATTCACAGTTACTAAAGAAATGTATTTCTACTCTGGCATTTGGTTAGTTTAGAGCAGCTTGGCACCATGTTGTCAAGGACTCTGTGTTCATTTTAAAATGTACACTCTGCAATACCACAACCCAGTGGGCTGGAACAATGGTAGAGTGTCACACTGGTAGGACTATTCAGGGGGAGGTAGAATGTTTTCGGCAGCTGCTAATGTTGCTAAAAAGAAGAAAAGGAGAAATCTTTATGCTGCAGACTCTTGAGTCACAGAGGTGCACCATCACGCCAGGGAGACATTATGAACACACTGAAGGACATTTTAAAACTCAACAAGACATGGTGTGACCTCAATAATGAATCTCATTGAGGATGGAGCTGTCTGTGTGCGCATTGTGTTTTGTCAACTCTAAAGCACGCCATGTTGGTATAATGCTGTGGTCTGCTTTTGCTTTCACATGACATCTCACTCTGCTGTAGGCTGTAGACAAGTTTATGGTCTGTTTGGGCTTAAGTGTGTAAGCTGTTTCATTTTATGTTTCTTAAATGAGAGTTTAATCTCAATTGGATGCACTAATCCTGAGCATAAAGACTTGGATTTTACTTCTACAGAGCCTCAGCTAGAAATAAACCTTGAGAGGAGTAGATAGTGGATAATTGCTGTCAGACATAAGTATAGGGCGCTCCACCATCACATTTATGATGATTTCCTTAATTTTGAAAGAACATATTGTACTTATTTGATCTAAGTAGCTACCTTTAATTGAACATTTCTGCTATCCTGGAACTTTGATTGCACCAATCTACTGTTGGCTTATTAGCTCTCACCAGTATTTTGACAGACAGTTTTTTTCCTACACTTTCCACACATACATTATTCCATATGTTTGAGGTTTTACCCTGGCAGTAGTTTAAGAAGAATTTACTACTGCCTATGTAAATATCACTAAAATGACACTCTAGTCAATATTTTTCAGTCCCTTCATTTGATAGTAACCCTGTGCCTAATGTCAACAGCTATAGTTAACCTTTTGATGCTTGACAACACAAATTATTGCCAGAAATGCCTCATGCTTTGGAGCTTAAATGTTATTTCACTTTCTACTGAGTCCTAACAAAAAATGAATTTCCATAAATTTAACATATTTTTTTTAATCTCATTTGATAAATAAGGTGTTTTTGGTGACTGATACTCTATTTGAGGACATTTTTGTCATTTATCTGATTGTATTCAGATGTTTTCTTTAGTAATTTGGGTTAATCCCTGTGTTTTTCTGCTGTTGTTGACAGATGTAATGATGTAGTGATGTTCACCTGACTGAAAATTCCTTCTTTTTTCCAGCTGAACTCTTATGTTGAGTCGCTTGTTAACTTTCACTGTGGAGTCAAATAAATCAGTGCTGCACTTTGATAGGTTACCCCCTTTTTTTAGTAGTGTTTGATCTGAATTCACCTAGGAAGAGAGAAAAGCTGTCAAAGTGATGCCAACCGCCACCAGCACTGAGGACATTTGTTTCTTTGCACACTTTAAAAGTGAAGCAGCCTTTTGTATTCAGCTACACAAATAGGCATGAACTCTAAAGAGTGTCATGGTTTTTGTCTGTCTGCACTTCAGGTCATGATGACCTGTGTGTCAGCATTTTAAAGTGGTAATGTAGTTGCATGACTATATGCCTGTTTGAATCAAAAACATGAAGTGAAAGGGCTTTAAATTAGACTTAATGGAACCAGTTAAACAAAATAATATCCCAAAGATCTTTTGAATAAAAGTGGAGTGATGCTTCTTCTAAGCATGAAAAAAACAGCTCCATGACCGTGTCACCTTCTGTTAGTCTTGTTTGCAGGATCTTTAGTCTTGTAAAAATGCCGGTTTGGTTTGTTTTGGCTCCTGCCTAAAACCCTTGTGTCTCCTCTCACAGCAGGTTCTCCCCCATGGCCATCGACGGGGTGACCAGCCTGGCTGGCATCAACATCCCGGGGCACGCGGGCACTGGCTGGTGTATCTTCGTCTACAACCTGGCCCCAGACGCAGATGAAAGCATCTTGTGGCAGATGTTTGGGCCGTTTGGTGCCGTCACAAATGTCAAGGTCATTCGTGACTTCAACACAAACAAGTGCAAAGGATTTGGTTTTGTCACCATGACTAACTACGACGAGGCGGCCGTGGCCATCGCCAGCTTGAATGGATACCGCCTCGGAGACAGAGTGCTGCAAGTCTCATTCAAAACCAACAAAACACACAAAGCCTAACTCCCACTGAGATTGTTTCTAGAAAAACTCTGCAGAAAATGGGAACAGAAAATGGAAGTGCATCGACCGTAACTTTCTACATTAGTAAAAACAGCTTTGTAAATCAGTGTTACGAAGAAAAAACGATATTTAGCGTCCAACAATGTGATTTTTTTTTTCTTGTTTTTTTTTTTTTCATTGCTACGCTTTGAATCTTCTCGATCTACTTTAAAAGAAGAAAAAATCCTGCAGGTTTGACTGCCTGTGATGTTAAATTCTCTTTACTGTCTTAACAGATGGACCATCTCAAACGTTTAATCTAGGTTTTTGTCATTTTGTTGCACATTCTGCTTTGAAACAGTAAGTCTTGTACGGTTTTGTGTAGTGCTTTTCTTTGTGTTTCTCTGTGTCCTGATTTTTGCCTTAGGTGCGTTCTGCCTTCAGTGGTTAGCCAGTATTTCCTTTCTACTCTTTGCAGTTTGGTTGATTTTGTAAGTATTCCGTTCATTGTAATATGAGTTGGTTATTGGTTGGCTGCATAATGTTGCTTATTGTAAACTTAACGGATAAAAGACAAAAAAAAAATTCTTAAAGCAGTACCTTGCCAAAGAGCTAAGAACCTCTTTGATGTGGGTTTAAAAAGCATCTATTTTTATAAAAAGAAAAATTTGGAGAAACTTTTTACTGGACCTGGAACAAAATATTTTGACTTGGATACTTTGAGAAATATCTTCATATGACACCTTGTGAGCTTTTGAACTTTACAGGAAAGTTTGCAGCGGTTGAAATTTCTGAGGAGATTTATGATGTAAAAGATACCTTTTGAGATCTTTGTATTATCTTTAGATTATAGAATCAATGGCAGTGCTGGTTTCATTTGTAAAATCATCTGTGGGTCCCCCCATCATCCTGATTGTTCTGACAGCAACTCGCTTTCCGATTTGATTTGGAAACGAACAAAAAAACAACAAAGGCTTATTAGCTTACTGTGCATGCAAATTCAAACATGGAGAAATCTTTAGAGGTAAACGGGGGGATCAAAAATCAGTTCTTCCTAAAGGATTCCCTTCAGATGGATCTCATGGTGTTTGTGGTGTACCTACACTATATATTAGACTGATTTTGTCTTAATATCGACCAATAAGGGTTTTTACATACTTTGTATGAACGATTGAAGACAAGCCAATGAAGGCAGCAGCTTAAGAAAAACAAGTCTGAAGCATCGAACGGATTACTCTGAGCTTTGAGCTAAATGTAAATAAGTCCTTTTTTATGTTAAGTATTTGCCAGACTTCTTTTGGTTCTAGTTTGGACTTCATCGGAAAGTGTGATATTCTCTATATCAGTTTCTTTTCACTTTTATGGAGTATGTAAGGTATTTTATTTTGATAATTAACCTTTTAATTTTTAAGTTTCCCTTTTAGTTTAAATGACTTGATTTATTGTCCCATGGACTAGCATTACAGTGCATCAAATTTGTTGGTTGTTTGGTCTGTAGATAGTCTTGCTTCGTAAAAAAAAAAAAAGGTATTAAGAAACTATAGACATATGTTTTTGTTTTTTATATATAAACATTATAGATATATATTTATGTGGTAAAGAATGGATATAAACCACAGTTTTGAACTATTTGATTAGGTTTTTTTTTCATACTCATATATATACGTAATGCATATAACCTGTCTTTAAAATCGTAAAAAGGTGTATATTGCTTTATTCACTTTGGGGGAAGGTCAGTGAAGCAGCTCCATTTAGCAAAATTTGGTTGCAAGAGTTTGTTGAATAACACGTCAGTCATCTGGAACAAGCGTATGGAGGCGTGCGGCGCCTCAGATGCACTGAATAATCCTGCACCTGCATCCTGCTTGGCATTTAAAACCAATTACTAGTCATGCTTCCCCTTAAATGAGCAGTGTGCTATGCATTATATAATTATCTTTGCAACTGCTTTTTCTCGTTTATCTATTCCTTCTTTGTGTTTCTTGTACAAGTTAAATTTAAGTCTAGATGAGTTGTGATACTTGCTGCTGTGGGGCCGAGGCCACTTTTTTCATGCCTGACCGATCAACGTTAAAAATTTCTTTTTTCCTTTCTTCGTGATTATTTGGTTCCAAAGTTGTGCTGATAGTCTGGCATGAAAAAATGTTCCCTCCCGCCCCTCTTATCTCAATTCTGAATATGAGAATGATTATTTATTTGAAGTTGTATAGTCTGACTCGGTTCACAGCATTTTTGGAAAAAGAATATCTTTTGTTAAATATTTAAAAAGGATGTACATGTTCTATACTTTGTGTTTGAATACTTTGGATTTTTTCCATGTTCAGTACATCAATAAATAAGTTGAAGGGCAATGAAGCTTTGTGATTGGATTCCCGTTATTCCATTTGTCCTAAATGTCATGATTTTCCTGTAAAAATTGCAGAAGACGATTGGAAAAATGGGGAGCAATTTGAATGTTCCCTTTATCCATTTTTTACAGTTTATTGCTATTTTTACAGCCTCAATAAATGTATAATCTTTTAAATTTAGGTCGAATTCAGATTCTTGGAGGCATAACCTTTTACTTGTACCTCTACAGATGGACTGTTTCATCTGTCCATGAGATGTGTTTTACACCCCCTGGATAACTGCACACAGAGGGAAGAGCAAAAACTTCAAATGTGATGTTATGGATGAAATTATACCTTATTTATAACCAATCAAATTTAGCAATCCAGTGGTTCCCAACCTTTTTCCACCTGAGCAGCCCCTTATGAAAGGCCTGCAGAAATACATTTATTGTATATTTAGCAAATAAGTTCTCTGTCAGGCTGATCCTGCTAAGTGCACTTATTTCATTCAGGTAAGCTATATTTCAGCAAATGAGCAATTTTGGGTGTGTTTGAAGGATCCATGTCATTCTCCGTTTCAACATGTCTCATTTTCGTGTTATTTGCACTTTTTAGGGCTGGCACGTTATGCCCAGCAGAGGGCGCTCCCAGCTCAGCATGAAGTACACCTTGAGAAAATTGATTGGCAGAGCCACTCCATGGAAGCACTTTGGGCTACACAAATATACAAGACTGAGCTGTGTGTTGATTATGTGCAAACCAGCTGGCCTGCTCCTCATCCTCGACAAACCCGGGGGATTATATTTTGGCCTTCCTCCCACCACAGTTCAGTGGTGCCTTGTCAAATCCTGCACCCTGTGCAACCCCATCCTCCACGGCAGGTCCTCCACCAAAAGAAGGCCATCGTGGGCAAGAATCAACATCCAATGACATGCAGGAAGGGTGATGGTAGAATGTTCTAATAAAAATGCCTACAGGCTGTGTTCAAGGACTTTGAATATCTTCAGTTATTAGTGTATTTGCTGGTTAAAATGATCAAGTTGATGCTTTTAGAAAATTACTCGGGATGCATGATATTGGATTTTTGCTGATATCCGATATGTTGATATTTTTTATTCAATATCCTGGTTATTGATATTTCTGGTCAACAGTAAAAGCTCTGTACTTAACAAAAATAGACTTTCAGTGTTAAATTATTCCCATGCAGTGATGAGAAGGTGCAGCAATATTATTTATTTGTGTAATTTGCCAATATTCCAGCCGATACGTGTGGACAATACATCATCTGTAAATACCTGCAAAAATTCCAAAATCAGCTAATGCAATACTTCACTTCTTGAGCTGCGTTCACACTGCAAGCGACCCAGCTACCAAAATTACTACCTCATTTTGGTCACCGTTGCCGTCGGCCGTCGCTTGGTGACGTCACGTCCGCTCGAGTTTCACCGCGGTCATATATATTATATATTAGGATGTATAAGCGGACATTATTCCAACTGTATCCTTTTCATTGACTTATCAAACACAAAACACTGCAGCTGATGCCCTGCAGCAGCATTATCTGTGAGTGTACTGCAGTCCGTCTTGGAGGAACTCATGTCCTCACTGACTAATGTTTCCCACACGGACATGGATTGTTGCTCTGTAGTCCGGATGAATAACTGTCTGTCTAGGGTACCGTCACACGTGCACACACCGCTGATTGATTGACTTTTTTTACTTTCACATCACGCCACAAGCTATGTGGTAGTGTGAAAAGCGGCTGTCGCATCGTGGGAGGGTTAGCCCCGCCCCATTGCGGCTGTACATTGACATTGAGAGTGATCGCCGAGATAGCGTGCAGTGTGAACGCACCTTAGGCTAACATCCGCAGATACTGATATCAAACACATGCATCCCTAAAAATTGCAGTCCAAGCACTATGTGAATATAAGGGGTGGGGCTCTTTTGCCTGCAGAGCAGTCCTAGTTCTTTGTGATTCATTAAGGTTCTGGTAACGTTCATCAGAGATGTTTGTACAAAGTGACATGGGAGCATCACAGGTTGCTACAGGTTTGTCAGCTCATGCTAATCTTTGGTTCCACCATGTCCGTAAGGATTGAGATCTTGTGACTGAAGTCATTGTCATGTTTAAATAAACCAGTTTTGGCTGATTTGAGCTTTGTGACAAGGCACTTCATCCTGCTGAGGTAGCCTTTCGGAGATGGGTGAACTTGTGGTCATGAAGGGATGGGAATGTTCAGAAAAAAAACTCGGGCAGGCTGTGGTGTTAAAATTATGCTAATTTGGTAATACAGGGCACAAAGTGTGTAATTAAAATACACCATCCTGTACTGTTGACACAAGGCAGGATTAACGTTTATGCCAAACTCTTACAATCTGAATGTTCCAGCTGAAAACAAGTCTGATCAGACCGATTGTGGGCTCATTTTCCTGTCCGTAGTTAACAGAAGGGACATCAAGTTGTCTGCTACTGCATCTCATCTGCTTCAAGATATGACATGTATGTTACACGGCTGCAACACTGATTATCTGAGTTACTGTTACCTTCTTATCATCTCAAACCACGCTGAAGGCCACAGATTTACCAACAGGCCGATTGGGCTGGTGCCCAGAGGCCTCCCCTCCTCGTCTAGCCTCCTGTGCCATCCTGCCTTTGATATTACATTTTCATATTATATTTTAAATTCAAAACATGAAGTAATCACACAGTTTCCGCTTTGGATTTTGAGATATGAATTATTTTTCCATCCATATGTTTACAGATACATATATGTAGATTAAATTTTTCTGGTTGTTGTGCAGTGGCAATTCAGGTGAGCATTAGAGACATGCCAGGAAAGGAAAGCCAAATGGTTAGGGAACAATGGAGGAGTGGAGCAGAAAACAAACAGGCAAAAAAAATGAAAACAGAGAGACTAAGGTAAGAAGACATTGGAAAGATATTTCTGCTTTTTCTTACCTTCCGCTGTTTTGCTATTGTAAGTGTAAATGGGGAGGACCAGATTGCTAGCCAGACAGCAGGAGTGAGGAACACATCCATGGACAGGCTTATTTAACCCCAGTTTTTTCTTCTCATTTACCAAAGGTTTAAAACTTATCACAAACTGTAAGCCATACAGTTGCATGAAAAAGTATGTGAACCCTTTGGGATTACTTGGATTTCTGCTTAATTTGGTCATAAAATATGTTCTGATCTTCACCTTAGTCACATCACTAGACAAACACAGTCTGCTTGAACTAATACACCACAAAAAATTATAAGTTTTCATGTTTTTATTCGACACAATATGTAAACAGTCACAGTGCAGGGTGGAAAAAGTATGTGAACCCCTAGGCTAATTACTTCTCCAAGAGCTAATTGGAGCCAGGAGTCAGCCAACCTGGAGTCGAATCAATGTGATTAGATAGGATGTGTTGGTTAAAGCTGCCCTGCCCTATAAAAACACACACTAGTTGAGAGTTTGCTGTTCTCAAGAGGCATTTCCTGATGTGAACCATGCCTCGCACAAAAGAGCTCTCAGAAGATCTACGATCAAGATTTTTTGACTTGCATGAAGCTGGAAAGGCTTACAAAAGTATCTCTAAAAGCCTTGATGTCCATGTGTCCACGGTAAGACAAACTGTCTACAAATGGAGAAAGTTCAGCACTGTTGCTATTCTGCCAAGGTGTGGTCGTCCTGTAGAGATGACTGTGAGAGCACAGCACAGAATTCTCAATGAGGTAAAGAAGAATTCGAGAGTGTCAGCTGAAGACTTATAGAAATCCCTGGCACATGCCAACATTATTGTTGACAAATCTACAATACGTAAAACATTACACAAGAATGGATTTCATGGGAGGACATCACCAAGGAAGCCATTGCTCTCCAAAAAAAAAATACATTGCTGCACATTTGAAGTTTGCAAAAGAGCACCTGGATGTTCCACAGCACTACGAGCAAAACATTCTGTGGACAGATGAAACCAAAATTGAGTTGTTTGGAAGGAACACACAACGCTATGTGTGTAGGAAAAAAGGCACAGCACACCAACATCAAAACCTCATCCCAACTGAGAAATATGGTGGAGGGAGCATCATGGTTTGGGGCTGCTTTGCTGCCTCAGGGCCTGGACGGAGTGCTGTCATTGACGGAATAATGAATTCCCAAGTTTATCAAGCCATTTTTCAGGAAAACTTAAGACCATCTGTGTACCAACAGAAGCGCAACAGAGGATGGGTGATGCAACAGGACAACGACCCAAAGCATAGAAGTAAATCATCAATGGAATGGCTTTAACAGAAGAAAATATGGCTTCTGGAGTGGCCCAGTCAGAGTCCTGACCTTAACTCGATTTAGATGCTGTGGCATGACCTCAAAAGAGGGATTCACACCAGACATCCCAGGAATATTGCTGAACTGAAAAAGTTTTATACAGAAGAATGGCCCAAAACTCCTCCTGATTGCTGTGCAGGTCTGATCTACATCTGCAGGAAACGTTTGGTTGAGGTTATTGCTGCCAAAGGAGGGTCAACCAGTTATTAAATCCAAAGGTTCACATACTTTTTCCACCCTGCACTGTGACTGTTTACATAGTATGTCAAATAAAAACATGAAAACTTCAATTTTTTTGTGCACTATTAGTTTAAGCCGACTGTGTTTGTCTGGTGATGTGACTTAGATGAAGATCAGAACATATTTTATGACCAATTTATGCAGAAATCCAAGTAATCCCAAAGGGTTCACATACTTTTTCATGCAACTGTATATATCTTTCTATATTCTTAGCAGCCACATCAGAAGCTAAGTCCATTTTGGAACAAAAAAAGACCAAACCATTTGCATTAGCATATTTTTCATTTTTCATATTTTTCAAACTCAGAATTTTTTTTTTTCAGAGACTGAAATGAAAAAAAAAGTTATATGTTAGCCTTGGTGTTTTTTGCACTAGCATATTTTTCAGCACTTTTCAAATCCAAAAATGCATGTATGAGCATAAATTTTTCCAGAGGTCAAAATGGACAAAAAATCATACATTATCCCTGGTATTTTTTTAAATCTTGTACGGAGAGGAAAAGTCTTATAAGTCCATTTTGAAGAAAAAAATGACCAAACCGTCTGCACTGGCATATTGTTTAGTGGTAATACACCCAAAAAGTCATGTTTCAGAAAAAAATTTGTGGGGGCGAAAATGGACAAAGCGTCATATGTTAGCCTTAGTATTTTTCTAAATCCTGAACAGAGAGAAAAAGGCTTATAAGTTCATTTCGAAGCAAAAAATGAGTAAACTCTCTGTGCCAGCACATTTTTCAGCCATTTAAACATCCAGAAAGTCATGATTGAGAAGATTTTTTGCCGGATATCGAAATGTACAAAAAGTCATATGTTAGCCCGAGAATTTTTTAAAAATCCTGAACAGACAGAAAAAGGCTTATAAGTTCATTTCTAAGCAAAAAATGACCAAACTGTCTGTGCCAGCATATTTTTCAGCCTGTTCCATACCCAGAAAGTCATGTTTGAGAAAAATAAAATTTAAGAGACCAAAATGGACAAAAAGTCATGAGTTAGACTTACTGTTTTTTGAAATCGTGAGCTGAGAGAAAAATGCTTACTAGTCAATTTTATAGTAAAACAATGACCAAACTGTCTTCACCAGCATATATTTCAGCCATTTTCACACCCAAAAAGTCATGTTTGAGCATATTAATTTCAGAGTCCAAAATCGACAAAAAGTCATATGTTAGCCTTAGTGTTTTTTGAAATCTTGAGCAGAGAGAAAAAGGTTAGTGTTTTTTGAAATGCTGAGCAGAGAGAAAAACACTTATTAGTCAATTTTATAGTTAAAAAATGACCAAACTGTCTTCACTAGCATATATTTCAGCCATTTTCACACCCAAAAAGTTATGTTTGATTATATTATTTTCAGAAGCCAAAATGGACTAAAAGTCATATGTTAGCCTTAGTGTTTTTTGAAATCCTGAGCAGAGAGAAAAATGCTTGTATGTTCACTTTGAAACAAAAAATGAGCAAACCGCCTGCCACAGCATGTTTTTCAGCCCCTTATAAACCCAAAAAGTCATGTTTGAGCATATTTTCTTCAGAGGTGGAAATGGACAAAAAGTCATATGTTAGCCTTTGTGTCTTTTGAAATCCTGAGCAGTGAGAAAAATGCTTATATGTCCACTTTGAAAAAAAAAAAAGACCAAACCTCTTGCCACAACATGTTTTTCAGTCCCTAATAAACCCAAAAAGTCATGTTTGAGCATATTATTTTCAGAGGCCAAAATGGACAAAAAGTCATATGTTAGCCTTTGTGTTTTTTGAAATCCTGAGCAGAGAGAAAAATGCTTATATGTCCACTTTGAAACAAAAAATGACCAAACCGCCTTCCACAGCTTGTTTTTCAGTCCCTAATAAACCCAAAAAGTCATGTTTGAGCATATTTTTTTCAGAGGCCAAAATGGACTAAAAGTCTTATGTTAGCCTTTGTGTTTTTTGAAATCCTGAGCAGAGAGAAAAACACTTATTAGTCAATTTTATAGTAAAAAAAATGACCAAACTGTCTTCACTAGCATATATTTCAGCCATTTTCACACTCAAAAAGTCATGTTTGAGCATATTATTTTCAGAGGCCAAAATGGACTAAAAGTCATATGTTAGCCTTAGTGTTTTTTGAAATCCTGAGCAGAGAGAAAAATGCTTATATGTCCACTTTGAAACGAAAAATGACCAAACCGTCTTCACCAGCATGTTTTTCAGTCCCTAATAAACCCAAACAGTCATGTTTGAGCATATTTTTTTCAGAGACCGAAATGGACAAAAAGTCATATGTTAGCCTTAGTGTTTTTTGAAATCCTGAGAACAGAGAAAAAGGTTAGTGTTTTTTGAAATCCTGAGCAGAGAGAAAAACACTTATTAGTCAATTTTATAGTTAAAAAATGACCAAACTGTCTTCACTAGCATATATTTCAGCCATTTTCAGACCCAAAAATCCATGTTTGAGCATATTATTTTCGGAGGCCAAAATGGAGAAAAAGTCATACTATAGCCTTAGTGTTTTTTCAAATCATGAGCAGAGAGAAAAAGGCTGAAAAAATCAATTTTTGAGGCAATTATGACCAAACTGTCTGCACTAGCATGTTTTGTGGCCTGTTACACACCCAAAAAGTCATGTTTGAGCATACTTTTTTTCAGACTCCAAAATGGAAAAAAAGTCATACTATAGCCTGAGTGTTTTTTCCTTTCATGAGCAGAGAGAAAAAGGCTGAAAAAAATCAACTTTTGAGCCCAGTATGACCAAACTGTCTGCACTAGCATGATTTTTGGCCCGTTACACACCCAAAAAGTCATGTTTGAGCATACTTTTTTTCAGACACCAAAATGGAAAAAAAGTCATACTATAGCCTTAGTGTTTTTTCATATCATGAGCAGAGAGAAAAAGGCTGAAAAAATCAATTTTTGAGCAAAATAGGACCAAACTGTCTGCACTAGCATGTTTTGTGGCCTGTTACACACCCAAAAAGTCATGTTTGAGCATATTTTTTTCAGAGACCGAAATGGACAAAAAGTCATATGTTAGCCTTAGTGTTTTTTGAAATCCTGAGCAGAGAGAAAAAGGTTAGTGTTTTTTGAAATCTTGAGCAGAGAGAAAAACACTTATTAGTCAATTTTATAGTTAAAAAATAACCAAACTGTCTTCACTAGC
Organism: Scarus forsteni; assembly: GCA_036419115.1. Taxonomy (NCBI): domain Eukaryota; kingdom Metazoa; phylum Chordata; class Actinopteri; order Labriformes; family Labridae; genus Scarus; species Scarus forsteni. The sequence continues at coordinate 21,800,873 of JAZDUH010000544.1, read as the reverse complement.
ATATATTTCAGCCATTTTCAGACCCAAAAATTCATGTTTGAGCATATTATTTTCAGAGTCCAAAATGCAGAAAAAGTCATACTATAGCCTTAGTGTTTTTTCCTTTCATGAGCAGAGAGAAAAAGGCTGAAAAAATCAATTTTTGAGCAAAATAGGACCAAACTGTCAGCACTAGCATGTTTTGTGGCCCGTTACACACCCAAAAAGTCATGTTTGAGCATACTTTTTGTCAGAGTCCAAAATGGAAAAAAAAGTCATACTATAGCCTGAGTGTTTTTTCATATCATGAGCAGAGAGAAAAAGGCTGAAAAAATCTAATTTTGAGCGAAATTGGACCAAACTGTCTGCACTTGCATGTTTTGTGGCCTGTTACACACCCAAAAAGTCATGTTTGAGCATACTTTTTTTCAGAGTCCAAAATGGAATAAAAGTCATACTATAGCCTTAGTGTTTTTTCACATCATGAGCAGAGAGAAAAAGGCTGAAAAAATCAATTTTTGAGACCAAACTGTCTGCACTAGCATGTTTTGTGGCCTGTTACACACCCAAAAAGTCATGTTTGAGCATACTTTTTGTCAGAGTCCAAAATGGAGAAAAAGTCATACTATAGCCTTATTGTTTTTTCATATCATGAGTAGAGAGAAAAAGGCTGAAAAAATCAATTTTTGATCAAAATATGACCAAACTGTCTGCAGTAGCATGTTTTGTGGCCTGTTACACACCCAATAAGTCATGTTTGAGCATACTTTTTTTCAGAGTCCAAAATGGAGAAAAAGTCATACTATAGCCTTAGTGTTTTTTCATATCATGAGCAGAGAGAAAAAGGCTGTAAAAATCAATTTTTTAGCGAAATTGGACAAAACTGTCTGCACTAGCATGTTTTGTGGCCTGTTACACACCCAAAAAGTCATGTTTGAGCATACTTTTTTTCAGAGTCCAAAATGGAGAAAAAGTCATACTATAGCCTTAGTGTTTTTTCATATCATGAGTAGAGAGAAAAAGGCTGAAAAAATCAATTTTTGATCAAAATATGACCAAACTGTCTGCAGTAGCATGTTTTGTGGCCTGTTACACACCCCAAAAGTCATGTTTGAGCATACTTTTTTTCAGAGTCCAAAATGGAGAAAAAGTCATACTATAGCCTTAGTGTTTTTTCATATCATGAGCAGAGAGAAAAAGGCTGTAAAAATCAATTTTTTAGCGAAATTGGACCAAACTGTCTGCATTAGCATGTTTTGTGGCCTGTTACACACCCAAAAATTCATGTTTGAGCATGCTTTTTTTCAGACTCCAAAATGGAAAAAAAGTCATACTATAGCCTTAGTGTTTTTTCATATCATGAGCAGAGAGAAAAATGCTTGTATGTTCACTTTGAAACAAAAAATGAGCAAACCGCCTGCCACAGCATGTTTTTCAGCCCCTTATAAACCCAAAAAGTCATGTTTGAGCATATTTTCTTCAGAGGTGGAAATGGACAAAAAGTCATATGTTAGCCTTTGTGTCTTTTGAAATCCTGAGCAGTGAGAAAAATGCTTATATGTCCACTTTGAAAAAAAAAAAAGACCAAACCTCTTGCCACAACATGTTTTTCAGTCCCTAATAAACCCAAAAAGTCATGTTTGAGCATATTATTTTCAGAGGCCAAAATGGACTAAAAGTCATATGTTAGCCTTAGTGTTTTTTGAAATCCTTAGCAGAGAGAAAAGGCTAATATGTCCACTTTGAAACAAAAATGACCAAACCGCCTGCCACAGCTTGTTTTTCAGTCCCTAATAAACCCAAAAAGTCATGTTTGAGCATATTTGTTTCAGAGGTCAAAATGGACAAAAAGTCATATGTTAGCCTTTGTGTTTTTTGAAATCCTGAGCAGAGAAAAACACTTTTTAGTCAATTTTATAGTAAAAAAATGACCAAACTGTCTTCACTAGCATATATTTCAGCCATTTTCACACCCAAAAAGTCATGTTTGAGCATATTATTTTCAGAGGCCAAAATGGACTAAAAGTCATATGTTAGCCTTTGTGTTTTTTGAAATCCTGAGCAGAGAGAAAAATGCTTACATGTCAACTTTGAAACAAAAAATGACCAAACCGTCTTCACCAGCATGTTTTTCAGTCCCTAATAAACCCAAAAAGTCATGTTTGAGCATATTTGTTTCAGAGACCAAAATGGACAAAAAGTCATATGTTAGCCTTAGTGTTTTTTGAAGTCCTGAGCAGAGAGAAAAAGGTTAGTGTTTTTTGAAATCCTGAGCAGAGAGAAAAACACTTATTAGTCAATTTTATAGTTAAAAAATGACCAAACTGTCTTCACTAGCATATATTTCAGCCATTTTCACACCCAAAAAGTCATGTTTGAGCATACTTTTTTTCAGAGTCCAAAATGGAGAAAAAGTCATACTATATCCTTAGTTTTTTTTTTTATCTCAAGAGCAGAGAGAAAAAGGCTGAAAAAAATCAATTCTTGCGCCAAGTATGACCAGACTGTCTGCACTAGCATGTTTTGTGGCCTGTTACACGCCCAAAAAGTCATGTTTGAGCATACTTTTTTTTTGACTCCAAAATGGAAAAAAAGTCATACTATAGCCTGAGTGTTTTTTCCTTTCATGAGCAGAGAGAAAAAGGCTGAAAAAAATCAACTTTTGAGCCCAGTATGACCAAACTTTCTGCACTAGCATGATTTTTGGCCCGTTACACACCCAAAAAGTCATGTTTGAGCATACTTTTTTTCAGAGTCCAAAATAGAGAAAAAGTCATACTATAGCCTTAGTGTTTTTTCATATCATGAGCAGAGAGAAAAAGGCTGAAAAAATCAATTTTTGAGCAAAATAGGACCAAACTGTCTGCACTAGCATGTTTTGTGGCCTGTTACACACCCAAAAAGTCATGTTTGAGCATACTTTTTTCAGAGGCCAAAATGGAGAAAAAGTCATATGTTAGCCTTAGTGTTTTTTGAAATCCTGAGCAGAGAGAAAAAGGTTAGTGTTTTTTGAAATCTTGAGCAGAGAGAAAAACACTTATTAGTCAATTTTATAGTTAAAAAATAACCAAACTGTCTTCACTAGCATATATTTCAGCCATTTTCAGACCCAAAAATTCATGTTTGAGCATATTATTTTCAGAGTCCAAAATGCAGAAAAAGTCATACTATAGCCTGAGTGTTTTTTCCTTTCATGAGCAGAGAGAAAAAGGCTGAAAAAATCAATTTTTGAGCAAAATAGGACCAAACTGTCTGCACTAGCATGTTTTGTGGCCTGTTACACACCCAAAAAGTCATGTTTGAGCATACTTTTTTTCAGAGTCCAAAATGGAGAAAAAGTCATACTATAGCCTTAGTGTTTTTTCATATCATGAGCAGAGAGAAAAAGGCTGAAAAAATCAATTTTTGAGCAAAATATGACCAAACTGTCTGCACTAGCATGTTTTGTGGCCTGTTACACACCCAAAAAGTCATGTTTGAGCATACTTTTTTCAGAGGCCTTATGGAGAAAAAGTCATACTATAGCCTTAGTGTTTTTTCACATCATGAGCAGAGAGAAAAAGGTTAGTGTTTTTTGAAATCTTGAGCAGAGAGAAAAACACTTATTAGTCAATTTTATAGTTAAAAAATAACCAAACTGTCTGCACTAGCATGTTTTTTCGCCAGTTACACACCCAAAAAGTCATGTTTGAGCATACTTTTTTTCAGAGTCCAAAATGGAGAAAAAGTCATACTATAGCCTTAGTGTTTTTTCACATCATGAGCAGAGAGAAAAGGGCTGAAAAAATCAATTTTTGAGCAAAATAGGACCAAACTGTCTGCACTAGCATGTTTTGTGGCCCGTTACACACCCAAAAAGTCATGTTTGAGCATACTTTTTGTCAGAGTCCAAAATGGAATAAAAGTCATACTATAGCCTTAGTGTTTTTTCATATCATGAGCAGAGAGAAAAAGGCTGAAAAAATAAATTTTTGAGCGAAACTGGACCAAACTGTCTGCACTAGCATGTTTTGTGGCCTGTTACACACCCAAAAAGTCATGTTTGAGCATACTTTTTTTCAGAGTCCAAAATGGAGAAAAAGTCATACTATAGCCTTAGTGTTTTTTCATATCATGAGCAGAGAGAAAAAGGCTGAAAAAATCTAATTTTGAGCGAAATTGGACCAAACTGTCTGCACTTGCATGTTTTGTGGCCTGTTACACACCCAAAAAGTCATGTTTGAGCATACTTTTTTTCAGAGTCCAAAATGGAATAAAAGTCATACTATAGCCTTAGTGTTTTTTTCACATCATGAGCAGAGAGAAAAAGGCTGAAAAAATCAATTTTTGAGCGAAATTGGACCAAACTGTCTGCGTTAGCATGTTTTGTGGCCTGTTACACACCCAAAAAGTCATGTTTGAGCATACTTTTTCTCAGAGTCCAAAATGGAGAAAAAGTCATACTATAGCCTTATTGTTTTTTCATATCATGAGTAGAGAGAAAAAGGCTGAAAAAATCAATTTTTGATCAAAATATGACCAAACTGTCTGCAGTAGCATGTTTTGTGGCCTGTTACACACCCAAAAAGTCATGTTTGAGCATACTTTTTGTCAGAGTCCAAAATGGAGAAAAAGTCATACTATAGCCTTAGTGTTTTTTCATATCATGAGCAGAGAGAAAAAGGCTGTAAAAATCAATTTTTAGCGAAATTGGACAAAACTGTCTGCACTAGCATGTTTTGTGGCCTGTTACACACCCAAAAAGTCATGTTTGAGCATACTTTTTTTCAGAGTCCAAAATGGAGAAAAAGTCATACTATAGCCTTAGTGTTTTTTCATATCATGAGTAGAGAGAAAAAGGCTGAAAAAATCAATTTTTGATCAAAATATGACCAAACTGTCTGCAGTAGCATGTTTTGTGGCCTGTTACACACCCCAAAAGTCATGTTTGAGCATACTTTTTTTCAGAGTCCAAAATGGAGAAAAAGTCATACTATAGCCTTAGTGTTTTTTCATATCATGAGTAGAGAGAAAAAGGCTGAAAAAATCAATTTTTGAGCAAAATAGGACCAAACTGTCTGCACTAGCATGTTTTGTGGCCTGTTACACACCCAAAAAGTCATGTTTGAGCATATTTTTTTCAGAGACCGAAATGGACAAAAAGTCATATGTTAACCTTAGTGTTTTTTGAAATCCGGAGCAGAGAGAAAAAGGTTAGTGTTTTTTGAAATCCTGAGCAGAGAGAAAAACACTTATTAGTCAATTTTATAGTTAAAAAATGACCAAACTGTCTTCACTAGCATATATTTCAGCCATTTTCAGACCCAAAAATTCATGTTTGAGCATATTATTTTCAGAGTCCAAAATGGAGAAAAAGTCATACTATAGCCTGAGTGTTTTTTCCTTTCATGAGCAGAGAGAAAAAGGCTGTAAAAATCAATTTTTTAGCGAAATTGGACCAAACTGTCAGCACTAGCATGTTTTGTGGCCCGTTACACACCCAAAAAGTCATGTTTGAGCATACTTTTTGTCAGAGTCCAAAATGGAAAAAAAGTCATACTATAGCCTGAGTGTTTTTTCATATCATGAGCAGAGAGAAAAAGGCTGAAAAAATCTAATTTTGAGCGAAATTGGACCAAACTGTCTTCACTAGCATATATTTCAGCCATTTTCAGACCCAAAAATTCATGTTTGAGCATATTATTTTCAGAGTCCAAAATGGAGAAAAAGTCATACTATAGCCTTAGTGTTTTTTCCTTTCATGAGCAGAGAGAAAAAGGCTGAAAAAATCAATTTTTGAGCAAAATAGGACCAAACTGTCAGCACTAGCATGTTTTGTGGCCCGTTACACACCCAAAAAGTCATGTTTGAGCATACTTTTTGTCAGAGTCCAAAATGGAAAAAAAGTCATACTATAGCCTGAGTGTTTTTTCATATCATGAGCAGAGAGAAAAAGGCTGAAAAAATCTAATTTTGAGCGAAATTGGACCAAACTGTCTGCACTTGCATGTTTTGTGGCCTGTTACACACCCAAAAAGTCATGTTTGAGCATACTTTTTTTCAGAGTCCAAAATGGAATAAAAGTCATACTATAGCCTTAGTGTTTTTTCACATCATGAGCAGAGAGAAAAAGGCTGAAAAAAATCAATTTTTGAGCGAAATATGACCAAACTGTCTGCACTAGCATGTTTTGTGGCCTGTTACACACCCAAAAAGTCATGTTTGAGCATACTTTTTTTCAGAGTCCAAAATGGAGAAAAAGTCATACTATAGCCTTAGTGTTTTTTCATATCATGAGTAGAGAGAAAAAGGCTGAAAAAATCAATTTTTGATCAAAATATGACCAAACTGTCTGCAGTAGCATGTTTTGTGGCCTGTTACACACCCAAAAAGTCATGTTTGAGCATACTTTTTTTCAGAGTCCAAAATGGAGAAAAAGTCATACTATAGCCTTAGTGTTTTTTCATATCATGAGCAGAGAGAAAAAAGGCTGTAAAAATCAATTTTTAGCCAAAATTGGACAAAACTGTCTGCACTAGCATGTTTTGTGGCCTGTTACACAACCAAAAAGTCATGTTTGAGCATACTTTTTTTCAGAGTCCAAAATGGAGAAAAAGTCATACTATAGCCTGAGTGTTTTTTCCTTTCATGAGCAGAGAGAAAAAGGCTGAAAAAATCAATTTTTGAGCAAAATAGGACCAAACTGTCTGCACTAGCATGTTTTGTGGCCTGTTACACACCCAAAAAGTCATGTTTGAGCATACTTTTTTTCAGAGTCCAAAATGGAGAAAAAGTCATACTATAGCCTTAGTGTTTTTTCATATCATGAGCAGAGAGAAAAAGGCTGAAAAAAATCAATTTTTGAGCGAAATTGGACCAAACTGTCTGCACTAGCATGTTTTGTGGCCTGTTACACACCCAAAAAGTCATGTTTGAGCATACTTTTTTTCAGAGTCCAAAATGGAGAAAAAGTCATACTATAGCCTTAGTGTCTTTTCATATCATGAGCAGAGAGAAAAAGGCTGAAAAAATCAAATTTTGAGCAAAATGGACCAAACTGTCTGCACTAGCATGTTTTGTGGCCTGTTACACACCCAAAAAGTCATGTTTGAGCATACTTTTTTTCAGAGTCCAAAATGGAGAAAAAGTCATACTATAGCCTTAGTGTTTTTTCACATCATGAGCAGAGAGAAAAAGGCTGAAAAAATCAATTTTTGAGCGAAATTGGACCAAACTGTCTGCACTAGCATGTTTTGTGGCCTGTTACACACCCAAAAATTCATGTTTGAGCATACTTTTTTTCAGAGTCCAAAATGGAGAAAAAGTCATACTATAGCCTTATTGTTTTTTCATATCATGAGTAGAGAGAAAAAGGCTGAAAAAATCAATTTTGATCAAAATATGACCAAACTGTCTGCAGTAGCATGTTTTGTGGCCTGTTACACACCCAAAAAGTCATGTTTGAGCATACTTTTGTCAGAGTCCAAAATGGAGAAAAAGTCATACTATAGCCTTAGTGTTTTTTCATATCATGAGCAGAGAGAAAAAGGCTGTAAAAATCAATTTTTAGCGAAATTGGACAAAACTGTCTGCACTAGCATGTTTTGTGGCCTGTTACACACCCAAAAAGTCATGTTTGAGCATACTTTTTTTCAGAGTCCAAAATGGAAAAAAAGTCATACTATAGCCTTAGTGTTTTTTTCATCTGAAGAGCAGAGAGAAAAAGGCTGAAAAAATCAATTTTTGATCAAAATATGACCAAACTGTCTGCACTAGCATGTTTTGTGGCCTGTTACACACCCAAAAAGTCATGTTTGAGCATACTTTTTTTCAGAGTCCAAAATGGAGAAAAAGTCATACTATAGCCTTAGTGTTTTTTCATATCATGAGCAGAGAGAAAAAGGCTGAAAAAATCAATTTTTGAGCAAAATAGGACCAAACTGTCTGCACTAGCATGTTTTGTGGCCTGTTACACACCCAAAAAGTCATGTTTGAGCATATTTTTTTCAGAGACCGAAATGGACAAAAAGTCATATGTTAACCTTAGTGTTTTTTGAAATCCTGAGCAGAGAGAAAAAGGTTAGTGTTTTTTGAAATCGTGAGCAGAGACAAAAACACTTATTAGTCAATTTTATAGTTAAAAAATGACCAAACTGTCTTCACAAGCATATATTTCAGCCATTTTCAGACCCAAAAATTCATGTTTGAGCATATTATTTTCAGAGTCCAAAATGGAGAAAAAGTCATACTATAGCCTGAGTGTTTTTTCCTTTCATGAGCAGAGAGAAAAAGGCTGAAAAAAATCAATTTTTGAGCAAAATAGGACCAAACTGTCTGCACTAGCATGTTTTGTGGCCCGTTACACACCCAAAAAGTCATGTTTGAGCATACTTTTTGTCAGAGTCCAAAATGGAATAAAAGTCATACTATAGCCTTAGTGTTTTTTCATATCATGAGCAGAGAGAAAAAGGCTGAAAAAATCAATTTTTGAGCGAAAAAGGACCAAACTGTCTGCACTAGCATGTTTTGTGGCCTGTTACACACCCAAAAAGTCATGTTTGAGCATGCTTTTTGTCAGAGTCCAAAATGGAAAAAAAGTCATACTATAGCCTGAGTGTTTTTTCATATCATGAGCAGAGAGAAAAAGGCTGAAAAAATCAATTTTGAGCCAAATTGGACCAAACTGTCTGCACTAGCATGTTTTGTGGCCTGTTACACACCCAAAAAGTCATGTTTGAGCATACTTTTTTTCAGAGTCCAAAATGGAGAAAAAGTCATACTATAGCCTTAGTGATTTTTTTCATATCATGAGCAGAGAGAAAAAGGCTGAAAAAAATCAATTTTTGAGCGAAATATGACCAAACTGTCTGCACTAGCATGTTTTGTGGCCTGTTACACACCCAAAAAGTCATGTTTGAGCATACTTTTTTTCAGAGTCCAAAATGGAGAAAAAGTCATACTATAGCCTTATTGTTTTTTCATATCATGAGTAGAGAGAAAAAGGCTGAAAAAATCAATTTTTGATCAAAATATGACCAAACTGTCTGCAGTAGCATGTTTTGTGGCCTGTTACACACCCAAAAAGTCATGTTTGAGCATACTTTTTTTCAGAGTCCAAAATGGAGAAAAAGTCATACTATAGCCTTAGTGTTTTTTCATATCATGAGCAGAGAGAAAAAGGCTGTAAAAATCAATTTTTTAGCGAAATTGGACAAAACTGTCTGCACTAGCATGTTTTGTGGCCTGTTACACACCCAAAAAGTCATGTTTGAGCATACTTTTTTTCAGAGTCCAAAATGGAGAAAAAGTCATACTATAGCCTTAGTGTTTTTTCATATCATGAGCAGAGAGAAAAAGGCTGAAAAAATCAATTTTTGAGCAAAATATGACCAAACTGTCTGCACTAGCATGTTTTGTGGCCTGTTACACACCCAAAAAGTCATGTTTGAGCATACTTTTTTTCAGAGTCCAAAATGGAAAAAAAGTCATACTATAGCCTTAGTGTTTTTTCATATCATGAGCAGAGAGAAAAAGGCTGAAAAAATCAATTTTTGAGCGAAATTGGACCAAACTGTCTGCACTAGCATGTTTTGTGGCCTGTTACACACCCCAAAAGTCATGTTTGAGCATACTTTTTTTCAGAGTCCAAAATGGAAAAAAAGTCATACTATAGCCTTAGTGTTTTTTCATATGATGAGCAGTGAGAAAAAGGCTGAAAAAATCAATTTTTGCACCAAATATGACCAAACTGTCTGCACTAGCATGTTTTGTGGCCTGTTACACACCCAAAAAGTCATGTTTGAGCATACTTTTTTTCAGAGTCCAAAATGGAGAAAAAGTCATACTATAGCCTTAGTGTTTTTTCATATCATGAGCAGAGAGAAAAAGGCTGAAAAAATCAATTTTTGAGCGAAATATGACCAAACTGTCTGCACTTGCATGTTTTGTGGCCTGTTACACACCCAAAAAGTCATGTTTGAGCATACTTTTTTTCAGAGTCCAAAATGGAGAAAAAGTCATACTATAGCCTTAATGTTTTTTCATATCATGAGCAGAGAGAAAAAGGCTGAAAAAATCAATTTTTGATCCAAATATGACCAAACTGTCTGCACTAGCACATTTTGTGGCCTGTTACACACCCAAAAAGTCATGTTTGAGCATACTTTTTGTCAGAGTCCAAAATGGAGAAAAAGTCATACTATAGCCTTAGTGTTTTTTCATATCATGAGTAGAGAGAAAAAGGCTGAAAAAATCAATTTTTGATCAAAATATGACCAAACTGTCTGCAGTAGCATGTTTTGTGGCCTGTTACACACCCAAAAAGTCATGTTTGAGCATACTTTTTTTCAGAGTCCAAAATGGAGAAAAAGTCATACTATAGCCTTAGTGTTTTTTCATATCATGAGCAGAGAGAAAAAGGCTGTAAAAATCAATTTTTTAGCGAAATTGGACCAAACTGTCTGCACTAGCATGTTTTGTGGCCTGTTACACACCCAAAAAGTCATGTTTGAGCATACTTTTTTTCAGAGTCCAAAATGGAGAAAAAGTCATACTATAGCCTTAGTGTTTTTTCATATCATGAGTAGAGAGAAAAAGGCTGAAAAAATCAATTTTTGAGCGAAATTGGACCAAACTGTCTGCACTAGCATGTTTTGTGGCCTGTTACACACCCAAAAATTCATGTTTGAGCATGCTTTTTTTCAGACTCCAAAATGGAAAAAAAGTCATACTATAGCCTTAGTGTTTTTTCATATCATGAGCAGAGAGAAAAAGACTGAAAAAATCAATTTTTGAGCGAAATTGGACCAAACTGTCTGCACTAGCATGTTTTGTGGCCTGTTACACACCCAAAAATTCATGTTTGAGCATACTTTTTTTCAGAGTCCAAAATGGAAAAAAAGTCATACTATAGCCTTAGTGTTTTTTCATATCAGGAAAAAAGAGAAAAAGACTGAAAAAAATCAATTTTTGAGCCAAATATGACCAAACTGTCTGCACTAGCATGTTTTGTGGCCTGTTACACACCCCAAAAGTCATGTTTGAGCATACTTTTTTTCAGAGTCCAAAATGGAAAAAAAGTCATACTATAGCCTTAGTGTTTTTTCATATGATGAGCAGTGAGAAAAAGGCTGAAAAAATCAATTTTTGCGCCAAATATGACCAAACTGTCTGCACTAGCATGTTTTGTGGCCTGTTACACACCCAAAAAGTCATGTTTGAGCATACTTTTTGTCAGAGTCCAAAATGGAGAAAAAGTCATACTATATATAGACTTAGTGTTTTTTCATATCATGAGCAGAGAGAAAAAGGCTGAAAAAATCAATTTTTGAGCGAAATTGGACCAAACTGTCTGCATTAACATGTTTTGTGGCCTGTTACACACCCAAAAATTCATGTTTGAGTATGCTTTTTTTCAGAGTCCAAAATGGAAAAAAGTCATACTATAGCCTTAGTGTTTTTCCATATCAGGAAAAAAGAGAAAAAGACTGAAAAAAATCAATTTTTTAGCGAAATATGACCAAACTGTCTGCACTAGCATGTTTTGTGGCCTGTTACACACCCAAAAAGTCATGTTTGAGCATACTTTTTTTCAGAGTCCAAAATGGAAAAAAAGTCATACTATAGCCTTAGTGTTTTTTCATATGATGAGCAGTGAGAAAAAGGCTGAAAAAATCGATTTTTGCGCCAAATATGACCAAACTGTCTGCACTAGCATGTTTTGTGGCCTGTTACACACCCAAAAAGTCATGTTTGAGCATACTTTTTTTCAGAGTCCAAAATGGAGAAAAAGTCATACTATAGCCTTAGTGTTTTTTCATATCATGAGCAGAGAGAAAAAGGCTGAAAAAATCAATTTTTGAGCGAAATATGACCAAACTGTCTGCACTAGCATGTTTGGTGGCCTGTTACACACCCAAAAAGTCATGTTTGAGCATACTTTTTTTCAGAGTCCAAAATGGAAAAAAAGTCATACTATAGCCTTAGTGTTTTTTCATTTCAGGAAAAGAGAGAAAAAGGCTGAAAAAAATCAATTTTTGAGCCAAACAGGACCAAACTGTCTGCACTAGCATGCTTTTTCGCCAGTTACACACCCAAAAAGTCATGTTTGAGCATACTTTTTTTCAGAGTCCAAAATGGAGAAAAAGTCATACTATAGCCTTAATGTTTTTTCATTTCATGAGCAGAGAGAAAAAGGCTGAAAAAATCTAATTTTGATCCAAATATGACCAAACTGTCTGCACTAGCATGTTTTGTGGCCTGTTACACACCCAAAAAGTCATGTTTGAGCATACTTTTTGTCAGAGTCCAAAATGGAGAAAAAGTCATACTATAGCCTTAGTGTTTTTTCATATCATGAGCAGAGAGAAAAAGGCTGAAAAAATCAATTTTTGAGCGAAATTGGACCAAACTGTCTGCATTAGCATGTTTTGTGGCCTGTTACACACCCAAAAATTCATGTTTGAGCATGCTTTTTTTCAGAGTCCAAAATGGAAAAAAAGTCATACTATAGCCTTAGTGTTTTTTCATATCAGGAAAAGAGAGAAAAAGACTGAAAAAAATCAATATTTGAGCCAGATATGACCAAACTGTCTGCACTAGCACATTTTGTGGCCTGTTACACACCCAAAAAGTCATGTTTGAGCATACTTTTTGCCAGAGTCCAAAATGGAAAAAAAGTCATACTATAGCCTTAGTGTTTTTTTCATATGATGATCAGTGAGAAAAAGGCTGAAAAGATCATTTTTTGAGCCAGATATGACCAAACAGTCTTCACTAGCACATTTTGTGGCCTGTTACACACCCAAAAAGTCATGTTTGAGCATACTTGTTTTCAGAGTCCAAAATGGAGAAAAAGTCATACTATAGCCTTAGTGTTTTTTCATATCATGAGCAGAGAGAAAGAGGCTGAAATATTAATTTTTGAGGAAAACTGGACCAAACTGTCTGCACTAACCTGTTTGATGGCCTGTTACACACCCAAAAAGTCATGTTTGAGCATACTTTTTTTCAGAGTCCAAAATGGAATGAAAGTCATACTATAGCCTTAGTGTTTTTTCATATCATGAGCAGAGAGAAAAAGGCTGAAAAAATCAATTTTTGAGCGAAATTGGACCAAACTGTCTGCACTAGCACATTTTGTGGCCTGTTACACACCCAAAAAGTCATGTTTGAGCATACTTTTTTTCAGAGTCCAAAATGGAGAAAAAGTCATACAATAGCCTGAGTGTTTTTTAATATCATGAGCAGAGAGAAAAAGGCTGAAAAAATCAATTTTTGAGCGAAATTGGACCAAACTGTCTGCATTAGCATGTTTTGTGGCCTGTTACACACCCAAAAATTCATGTTTGAGTATGCTTTTTTTCAGAGTCCAAAATGGAAAAAAAGTCATACTATAGCCTTAGTGTTTTTTCATATCAGGAAAAAAGAGAAAAAGACTGAAAAAAATCAATTTTTGAGCCCAATATGACCAAACTGTCTGCACTTGCATGTTTTTTCGCCAGTTACACACCCAAAAAGTCATGTTTGAGCATACTTTTTGTCAGAGTCCAAAATGGAGAAAAAGTCATACTATAGCCTTAGTGTTTGTTTCATATCATGAAAAGAGAGAAAAAGGCTGAAAAAATCAATTTTTGAGCAAAATTGGACCAAACTGTCTGCACTAGCATGTTTTGTGGCCTGTTACACACCCAAAAAGTCATGTTTGAGCATACTTTTTTTCAGAGTCCAAAATGGAGAAAAAGTCATACTATAGCCTTAGTGTTTTTTCATATCATGAGTAGAGAGAAAGAGGCTGAAAAAATCAATTTTTGAGCGAAATTGGACCAAACTGTCTGCACTAGCATGTTTTGTGGCCTGTTACACACCCAAAAAGTCATGTTTGAGCATACTTTTTGTCAGAGTCCAAAATGGAGAAAAAGTCATACTATAGCCTTAGTGTTTGTTTCATATCATGAAAAGAGAGAAAAAGGCTGAAAAATCAATATTTGAACGAAATTGGACCAAACTGTCTGCACTAGCATGTTTTGTGGCCTGTTACACACCCAAAAAGTCATGTTTGAGCATACTTCTTTTCAGAGTCCAAAATGGAGAAAAAGTCATACTATAGCCTTAGTGTTTTTTTCACATCATGAGAAGAGAGAAAAAGGCTGAAAAAAATCAATTTTTGAGCGAAATATGACCAAACTGTCTGCACTAGCATGTTTTGTGGCCTGTTACACACCCAAAAAGTCATGTTTGAGCATACTGTCTTTCAGAGTCCAAAATGGAGAAAAAGTCATACTATAGCCTTAGTGTTTTTTTCACATCATGAGAAGAGAGAAAAAGGCTGAAAAAATCAATTTTTGCGCCAAATATGACCAAACTGTCTGCACTAGCATGTTTTGTGGCCTGTTACACACCCAAAAAGTCATGTTTGAGCATACTTTTTTTCAGAGTCCAAAATGGAAAAAAAGTCATACTATAGCCTTCGTGTTTTTTCATATCTTGAGTAGAGAGAAAAAGGCTGAAAAAATCCATTTTTGAGCGACATTGGACCAAACTGTCTGCATTCGAATTTTTTGTGGCCTGTTACACACCCAAAAAGTCATGTTTGAGCATACTTTTTTTCAGAGTCCAAAATGGAGAAAAAGTCATACTATAGCCTTATTTTTTTTCATATCATGAAAAGAGAGAAAAAGGCTGAAAATATCAATTTTTGAGCCAAATATGACCAAACTGTCTGCACTAGCATGTTTTGTGCCCTGTTACACACCCAAAAAGTCATGTTTGAGCATACTTTTGTCAGAGTCCAAAATGGAGAAAAAGTCATACTATAGCCTTAGTGTTTTTTTTATATCACTAGCAGAGAGAAAAAAGGCTGAAAAAATCAATTTTTGAAATATGACCAAACTGTCTGCACTAGCATGTTTTGTGGCCTGTTACACACCCAAAAAGTCATGTTTGAGCATCCTTTTTTCAGAGTCCAAAATGGAGAAAAAGTCATACTATAGCCTTAGTGTTTGTTTCATATCATGAAGAGAGAAAAGGCTGAAAAATCAATTTTTGAGCGAAATTGGACCAAACTGTCTGCACTAGCATGTTTTGTGGCCTGTTACACACCCAAAAAGTCATGTTTGAGCATACTTTTTGTCAGAGTCCAAAATGGAGAAAAAGTCATACTATAGCCTTAGTGTTTTTTCACATCATGAGCAGAGAGAAAAAGGCTGAAAAAATCAATTTTTGAGCGAAATATGACCAAACTGTCTGCACTAGCATGTTTTGTGGCCTGTTACACACCCAAAAAGTCATGTTTGAGCATACTTTTTTTCAGAGTCCAAAATGGAGAAAAAGTCATACTATAGCCTTAGTGTTTTTTCATATCATGAGTAGAGAGAAAAAGGCTGAAAAAATCAATTTTTGAGCCAAATATGACCAAACTGTCTGCACTAGCATGTTTTGTGGCCTGTTACACACCCAAAAAGTCATGTTTGAGCATACTTTTTTTCAGAGTCCAAAATGGAGAAAAAGTCATACTATAGCCTTAGTGTTTTTTCATATCATGAGCAGAGAGAAAAAGGCTGAAAAAATCAATTTTTGAGCGAAATTGGACCAAACTGTCTGCATTCGAATTTTTTGTGGCCTGTTACACACCCAAAAATTCATGTTTGAGCATACTTTTTTTCAGAGTCCAAAATGGAGAAAAAGTCATACTATAGCCTTAGTGTTTTTTCATATCATGAGCAGAGAGAAAAAGGCTGAAAAAATCAATTTTTGAGCCAAATATGACCAAACTGTCTGCACTAGCATGTTTTGTGGCCTGTTACACACCCAAAAAGTCATGTTTGAGCATACTTTTTTTCAGAGTCCAAAATGGAAAAAAAAGTCATACAATAGCCTTAGTGTTTTTTTATATCACTAGCAGAGAGAAAAAGGCTGAAAAAAATCAATTTTTGAGCCAAATATGACCAAACTGTCTGCACTAGCATGTTTTGTGGCCTGTTACACACCCAAAAAGTCATGTTTGAGCATACTTTTTTTCAGAGTCCAAAATGGAGAAAAAGTCATACTATAGCCTTAGTGTTTTTTCATATCATGAGCAGAGAGAAAAAGGCTGAAAAAATCAATTTTTGAGCGAAATTGGACCAAACTGTCTGCACTAGCATGTTTTGTGGCCTGTTACACACCCAAAAAGTCATGTTTGAGCATACTTTTTTTCAGAGTCCAAAATGGAAAAAAAGTCATACTATAGCCTTAGTGTTTTTTCATATCATGAGCAGAGAGAAAAAGGCTGAAAAAATCAATTTTTGAGCGAAATATGATCAAACTGTCTGCATTAGCATGTTTTGTGGCCTGTTACACACCCAAAAAGTCATGTTTGAGCATACTTTTTGTCAGAGTCCAAAATGGAAAAAAAGTCATACTATAGCCTTAGTGTTTTTTCATATCATGAAAAGAGAGAAAAAGGCTGAAAAAATCAATTTTTGAGCCAAATATGACCAAACTGTCTGCACTAGCATGTTTTGTGGCCTGTTACACACCCAAAAAGTCATGTTTGAGCATACTTTTTTTCAGAGTCCAAAATGGAGAAAAAGTCATACTATAGCCTTAGTGTTTTTTCATATCATGAGCAGAGAGAAAAAGGCTGAAAAAATTAATTTTTGAGGAAAGTTGGACCAAACTGTCTGCACTAGCATGTTTTGTGGCCTGTTACACACCCAAAAAGTCATGTTTGAGCATACTTTTTTTCAGAGTCCAAAATGGAGAAAAAGTCATACTATAGCCTTAGTGTTTTTTCATATCATGAGTAGAGAGAAAAAGGCTGAAAAAATCAATTTTTGCGCCAAATATGACCAAACTGTCTGCACTTGCATGTTTTTTCGCCAGTTACACACCCAAAAAGTCATGTTTGAGCATGCTTTTTGTTAGAGTCCAAAATGGAGAAAAAGTCATACTATAGCCTTAGTGTTTGTTTCATATCATGAAAAGAGAGAAAAAGGCTGAAAAAATCAATATTTGAACGAAATTGGACCAAACTGTCTGCACTAGCATGTTTTGTGGCCTGTTACACACCCAAAAAGTCATGTTTGAGCATACTTTTTTTCAGAGTCAAAAATGGAATAAAAGTCATACTATAGCCTTAGTGTTTTTTCATATCAGGAGCAGAGAGTAAAAGGCTGAAAAAATCAATTTTTGAGCGAAATTGGACCAAACTGTCTGCACTAGCATGTTTTGTGGCCCGTTACATATCCAAAAAGTCATGTGTGAGAATACTTTTTGTCAGAGTCCAAAATGGAGAAAAAGTCATACTATAGCCTTAGTGTTTTTTCACATCATGAGCAGAGAGAAAAAGGCTGAAAAAATCAATTTTTGAGCGAAATTGGACCAAACTGTCTGCACTAGCATGTTTTGTGGCCTGTTACACACCCAAAAAGTCATGTTTGAGCATACTTTTTTTCAGAGTCCAAAATGGAAAAAAAGTCATACTATAGCCTTAGTGTTTTTTCATATCATGAGCAGAGAGAAAAAGGCTGAAAAAATCAATTTTTGATCAAAATATGACCAAACTGTCTGCACTAACCTGTTTGATGGCCTGTTACACACCCAAAAAGTCATGTTTGAGCATACTTTTTTTCAGAGTCCAAAATGGAGAAAAAGTCATACTATAGCCTTAGTGTTTTTTCACATCATGAGCAGAGAGAAAAAGGCTGAAAAAAATCAATTTTTGAGCCAAATATGACCAAACTGTCTGCACTAGCATGTTTTGTGGCCTGTTACACACCCAAAAAGTCATGTTTGAGCATACTTTTTGTCAGAGTCCAAAATGGAAAAAAAAGTCATACAATAGCCTTAGTGTTTTTTTATATCACTAGCAGAGAGAAAAAGGCTGAAAAAATCAATTTTTGGGCCAAATATGACCAAACTGTCTGCACTAGCATGTTTTGTGGCCTGTTACACACCCAAAAAGTCATGTTTGAGCATACTTTTTTTCATTGTCCAAAATGGAAAAAAAGTCATACTATAGTCTTAGTGTTTTTTCATATCTTGAGCAGAGAGAAAAGGCTGAAAAAATCAACTTTTGAGCCCAATATGACCAAACTGTCTGCACTAGCATGATTTTTGGCCCGTTACATATCCAAAAAGTCATGTGTGAGAATACTTTTTGTCAGAGTCCAAAATAGAGAAAAAGTCATACTATAGCCTTAGTGTTTTTTCATATGATGAGCAGTGAGAAAAAGGCTGCAAAAATCAATTTTTGAGCAAAATATGACCAAACTGTCTGCACTAGCATGTTTTTTCGCCAGTTACACACACAAAAAGTCATGTTTGAGCATACTTTTTTTCATTGTCCAAAATGGAAAAAAAGTCATACTATAGCCTTAGTGTTTTTTCATATCATGAGCAGAGAGAAAAAGGCTGAAAAAATCAATTTTTGATCAAAATATGACCAAACTGTCTGCACTAACCTGTTTGATGGCCTGTTACACACCCAAAAAGTTATGTTTGAGCATACTTTTTTTCAGAGTCCAAAATGGAAAAATAGTCATACTATATCCTGAGTGTTTTTTTTCATATGATGAGCAGTGAGAAAAAGGCTGCAAAAATCAATTTTTGAGCCAAATACGACCAAACTGTCTGCACTAGCATGTTTTGTGGCCTGTTACACACACAAAAAGTCATGTTTGAGCATACTTTTTTTTAGAGTCCATATGGAAAAAAGTCATACTATAGCCTTAGTGTTTTTTCATATCATGAGCAGAGAGAAAAGGCTGAAAAAATCAACTTTTGAGCCCAATATGACCAAACTGTCTGCACTAGCATGATTTTTGGCCCGTTACATATCCAAAAAGTCATGTGTGAGAATACTTTTTTTCAGACACCAAAATGGAAAAAAAGTCATACTATAGCCTTAGTGTTTTTTCATATCATGAGCAGAGAGAAAAAGGCTGAGAAAACAAATTTTTGAGCAAAATAGGACCAAACTGTCTGCACTAGCATGTTTTGTGGCCCGTTACACACCCAAAAAGTCATGTTTGAGCATACTTTTTTTCAGACTCCAAAATGGAATAAAAGTCATACCATAACCTTAGTGTTTTTTCATATGATGAGCAGAGAGAAAAAGGCTGAAAAAATCAATTTTTGAGCGAAATTGGACCAAACTGTCTGCACTAGCACATTTTGTGGCCTGTTACAAACCCAAAAAGTCATGTTTGAGCATACTTTTTTTCAGAGTCCAAAATGGAGAAAAAGTCATACTATAGCCTGAGTGATTTTTTCATATCATGAGCAGAGAGAAAAAGGCTGAAAAAATCTATTTTTGAGCGAAATTGGACCAAATCGTCTGCATTAGCATGTTTTGTGGCCTGTTACACACCCAAAAAGTCATGTTTGAGCATACTTTTTTTTCATAGTCCAAAATGGAGAAAAAGTCATACTATAGTCTGAGTGTTTTTTCATATCATGAGCAGAGAGAAAAAGGCTGAAAAAATTAATTTTTACGCCAAATATGATCAAACTGTCTGCATTAGCATGTTTTGTGGCCTGTTACACACCCAAAAAGTCATGTTTGAGCATACTTTTTTTCAGAGTCCAAAATGGAGAAAAAGTCATACTATAGCCTTAGTGTTTTTTCACATCATGAGCAGAGAGAAAAAGGCTGAAAAAAATCTATTTTTGAGTGAAATTGGACCAAACTGTCTGCACTAGCACATTTTGTGGCCTGTTACACACCCAAAAAGTCATGTTTGAGCATACTTTTTTTCAGAGTCCAAAATGGAGAAAAAGTCATACTATAGCCTTAGTGTTTTTTCCTTTCATGAGCAGAGAGAAAAAGGCTGAAAAAATCAACTTTTGAGCCCAATATGACCAAACTGTCTGCACTAGCATGTTTTGTGGCCTGTTATACACCCAAAAAGTCATGTTTGAGCATACTTCTTTTCAGAGTCCAAAATGGAGAGAATGTCATACTATAGCCTTAGCGTTTTTTCATATGATGAGCAGAGAGAAAAAGGCTGAAAAATCAATTTTTGAGCGAAATTGGACCAAACTGTCTGCACTAGCATGTTTTGTGGCCTGTTACACACCCAAAAAGTCATGTTTGAGCATACTTTTTTTCATAGTCCAAAATGGAGAAAAAGTCATACTATAGCCTTAGTGTTTTTTCACATCATGAGCAGAGAGAAAAAGGCTGAAAAAAATCAATATTTGAGCCAAATATGACCAAACTGTCTGCACTAGCACATTTTGTGGCCTGTTACTCACCCAAAAAGTTATGTTTGAGCATACTTTTTTTCAGAGTCCAAAATGGAAAAAAAGTCATACTATAGGCTGAGTGTTTTTTTCATATGATGAGCAGTGAGAAAAAGGCTGCAACAATCAATTTTTGAGCCAAATATGACCAAACTGTCTGCACTAGCATGTTTTGTGGCCTGTTACACACCAGAAAAGTCATTTTTGAGCATACTTTTTTTCAGAGTCCAAAATGGAGAAAATGTCATACTATAGCCTTAGTGTTTTTTCATATGATAAGCAGAGAGAAAAAGGCTGAAAAAATCAATTTTTGAGCGAAATTGGACCAAACTGTCTGCACTAGCACATTTTGTGGCCTGTTACACACCCAAAAAGTCATGTTTTGAGCATGCTTTTTTTCATAGTCCAAAATGGAAAAAAAGTCATACTATAGCCTTAGTGTTTTTTCATATCAGGAAAAAAGAGAAAAAGACTGAAAAAATCAATTTTTGAGCCAAATATGACCAAACTGTCTGCACTAGCATGTTTTGTGGCCTGTTACACACCCAAAAAGTCATGTTTGAGCATACTTTTTGTAAGACTCCAAAATGGAAAAAAAGTCATACTATAGCCTTAGTGTTTTTTCATATCAGGAAAAAAGAGAAAAAGACTGAAAAATCAATATTTGAGCCAAATATGACCAAACTGTCTGCACTAACCTGTTTGATGGCCTGTTACACACCCATAAAGTCATGTTTGAGCATGCTTTTTTTCATAGTCCAAAATGGAAAAAAAGTCATACTATAGCCTTAGTGTTTTTTCATATCAGGAAAAAAGAGAAAAAGACTGAAAAATCAATATTTGAGCCAAATATGACCAAACTGTCTGCACTAGCACATTTTGTGGCCTGTTACACACCCAAAAAGTTATGTTTGAGCATACTTTTTTTCAGAGTCCAAAATGGAAAAAAAGTCATACTATAGGCTGAGTGTTTTTTTCATATGATGAGCAGTGAGAAAAAGGCTGCAACAATCAATTTTTGAGCCAAATATGACCAAACTGTCTGCACTAGCATGTTTTGTGGCCTGTTACACACCAGAAAAGTCATTTTTGAGCATACTTTTTTTCAGAGTCCAAAATGGAGAAAATGTCATACTATAGCCTTAGTGTTTTTTCATATGATAAGCAGAGAGAAAAAGGCTGAAAAAATCAATTTTTGAGCGAAATTGGACCAAACTGTCTGCACTAGCACATTTTGTGGCCTGTTACACACCCAAAAAGTCATGTTTTGAGCATGCTTTTTTTCATAGTCCAAAATGGAAAAAAAGTCATACTATAGCCTTAGTGTTTTTTCATATCAGGAAAAAAGAGAAAAAGACTGAAAAATCAATTTTTGAGCCAAATATGACCAAACTGCCTGCACTAGCATGTTTTGTGGCCTGTTACACACCCAAAAAGTCATGTTTGAGCATACTTTTTGTAAGACTCCAAAATGGAAAAAAAAGCCATACTATAGCCTTAGTCTTTTTTCATATCATGAGCAGAGAGAAAAAGGCTGAAAAAATAAATTTTTGATCAAAATATGACCAAACTGTCTGCACTAACCTGTTTGATGGCCTGTTACACACCCATAAAGTCATGTTTGAGCATACTTTTTGTCACAATACAAAATGGAAAAATAGTCATACTATAGCCTGAGTGTTTTTTTCATATGATGAGCAGTGAGAAAAAGGCTGCAAAAATCAATTTTTGAGCCAAATAGGACCAAACTGTCTGCACTAGCATGCTTTGTGGCCCGTTACACACCCAAAAAGTCATGTTTGAGCATATTATTTTTAGAGGCGGAAATGGACAAAAAGTCATATGTTAGCCTTAGTGTTTTTTCAAATCCTGAGCAGAGAGAAAAAAGCTTATATATACCACTTTGAAACAAAAAAATGAACAAACTGTCTGCACCAGAATATTTTTCAGCACTTTTCACACCCAAAAAGTCATGTTTGAGGATATTTTTTTCTGAGGCCAAAATGGATTTAAAGTCATATGTTAGCCTTTGTGTTTTTTGAAATCCTGAGCAGAGAGAAAAATGCTTATATGTCCACTTTAAAACAAAAAATGACAAACCGTATGCACCAGCATATTTTTCAGCCCCTTATAAACCCAAAAAGTCATGTTTGGGCATATTTTTTCCAGAGGCCATAATGGACAAAAAGTCATATGTTAGCCTTACTGTTTTTTGAAATCCTGTGCAGAGAGAAAAAGGCTTATATGTCCACTTTGAAACAAAGAAATCACCAAACCGTCTGCACCAGAATATTTTTCTGCAATTTTCACACCCAAAAAGTCAAGTTTGAGCAGATTAGTTTTAGAGGCGGAAATGGACAAAAAGTCATATGTTAGCCTAAGTGTTTTTTGAAATCCTGAGCAGAGAGAAAAATGCTTATATGTCCACTTTGAAACAAAAAATGAGCAAACCGCCTTCCACACCTTTTTTTTCAGTCCCTAATAAACCCAAAAAGTCATGTTTGAGCATATTTTTTTCAGCGGCCAAAATGGACTAAAAGTCATATGTTAGCCTTAGTGTTTTTTGAAATCCTGAGCAGAGAGAAAAATGCTTATATGTCCACTTTGAAACAAAAAATGAGCAAACCGCCTGCCACAGCATGTTTTTCAGTCCCTAATAAACCCAAAAAGACATGTTTGAGCATATTTTTTTCAGAGACCGAAATGGACAAAAAGTCATATGTTAGCCTTACTGTTTTTTGAAATCCAGTGCAGAGAGAAAAAGGCAAATATGCCCACTTTGAAACAAAAAATGACGAAACCGTCTGTACCAGCATATTTTTCAGCACTTTTCACACCCAAAAAGTTATGTTTGAGCATATTATTTTCAGAGGCCATTATGGACAAAAAGTCATATGTTAGTCTTTTATTTTTTTTAAATCCTGAGCAGAGAGAAAAACGCCTATATGTCCACTTTTAAACAAAAAATGAGCAAACCACCTGCCACAGCATGTTTTTCAGTCCCTAATAAACCCAAAAAGTCATGTTTGAGCATATTTTTTTCAAAGACAGAAATGGACAAAAAGTCATATGTTAGCCTTTGTGATTTTTGAAATCCTGAGCAGAGAGAAAAAGGCTAATATGACCACTTTGTAACAAAAAATGACCAAACCGTCTGCACCAGCATATTTTTCAGCACTTTTCACACCCAAAAAGTCATGTTTGAGCATATTTTTTTCAGAGGTCAAAATGGACTAAAAGTCATAAGTTAGCCTTTGTGTTTTTTTGAAATCCTGAGCAGAGAGAAAAAGGCTAATATGACCACTTTGAAACAAAAAATGACCAAACCGTCTGCACCAGCATATTTTTCAGCACTTTTCACACCCAAAAAGTCATGTTTGAGCATATTTTTTTCAGAGGCCAAAATGGACAAAAAGTCATATGTTAGCCTTAGTGTTTTTTGAAATCCTGAGTAGAGAGAAAAACGCTTAAAGGGTAATTTTATAGCAAAAAAATGACCCAACCGTCTGCACCAGCATATCTTCCAGCACTTTTCCAACCCAAAAAGTCATGTTTGAGAAAAGTTTTTCGGAGGCCAAAATGAACAAAAAGTCATATGTTAGCCTTTGTGTTTTTAGAATCCTGAGCAAAGAGAAAAAGGCTAATATGACCACTTTGAAACAAAAAATGACCAAACCGTCTGCACCAGCATATTTTTCAGCGCTTTTCCAACCGAAAAAGTCATGTTTGATCATATTTTGTTCAGAGGCCATTATGGACAAAAAGTCATATGTTAGCCTTAATGTTTTCTGAAATCCTGCGCAGAGCAAAAAATGCTTATTAGTCCACTTTGAAACAAAAAATGACCAAACTGTTGCACCAAAATATATGTCAGCCATTTTCACACCCAAAAAGTCATGTTTGAGCATATTTTTTTCAGAAGCCAAAATGGACAAAAAGTCATATCTTAGCCTTTGTGTTTTTTGAAATCCTCAGCAGAGAGAAAAAAAGCTTATAAGGCAATTTTATAGCAAAAAATGACGAAACCGTCTGCACCAGCATATTTTTCAGCCTGTTTAATACCCAAAAAGTCATGTTCGAGAAAAGTTTTTTGGAGGCCAAAATGGAAAAAAAGTCATATGTTAGCCTTAGTGTTTTTTGAAATCCTGAGCTGAGATAAAAAAAGCTTATAATTCCACTTTGAAAACAAAAATGACCAAACCGTCTTCCCCAATATATTTTTCAGCCATTTTCACACCCAAAAAGTCATGTTTGAGAAAAAAAAAATTCAGCGACCGAAATGAACGAATAGTCATATGTTAGCCTTAGTGTTTTTAGAAATCCTGAGTAGAGACAAAAAACCTCATAAGTTCATTTTATAGCAAAAAATGACCAAACCGTCTGCACTAGCATATTTTTCAGCCCTTTTCAAACCCAAAAGGTTTGAGCATACTCTTTTTTCGGGGTGCAGGATGGCAAGACAACCATATGATACTCTGTCATTTTTTGTTTTTTAAGTCTGACTCAAGGTAAACATTTTCATAAGTCAATTTCTAAGTCATCCATTTACAAGTTCTCCTGCCTGAAACAGTTCCATAAATCCCTTTTTTAGCATTTTTTTTCAGGGTATAATATGGCAAACAATAATCATATTTTAGTCCAAGGTGGCATTTTCCTAATTTACATATTTAGCTTTCGCTTCAAGTGTTTAGTCCACACTGTCCGAATGGCAAGTTCATCAACAGAGGAAAAGAAGGTTTTTTTTTGTAATATTGTCTAGATAGGCTTTACTCAGGCTTCTTTGAATAAAACATTAGAAAGTGTATTTTGCATCACAGGGGACCTTTCAATGCTCATAAAATTTCTATCGATTGTGGAGTCCTGACAACAGAAAATTGGAGCAGTGCTCAGGTTCTGTTTTGGATGTCCCATCACAAAGAGCAGCACAAAGCTTGAAGGAAGAATCCTGATATAGAGTATTGATTTTTTTCCTCCCTTTTCCCTTTCCTTCTTTTTTATCTCATGCTCCACTTGAGGCCGACAGCCTTGCTGAAGATGAAATGGCCCACTTTGAAGTGCGCTTCCCCACTGCGCAGCCACCTCACGCTGCCCGACTGTCATTTTCGGGGCATTGCAAGGACGCAGATGGAAGCTGCTGGAGAATCCACTGTGCCTTTTTTTGTAAAGAAAGCCTTTAAGTGAGGGTTAAAAAAAACATTCACAGTTTAATAAAAACAATATTTATGGCAAGCTCAATCATGTAGTCATTCTGGAGCGCTGTGTTCGGCTGGCAGAAGATAAGGAGGCTAATCTGAGCGCTGCATAAAAAGCTTTCAGAGTCTCTGCGATATTTACTGTTCCATTAGCCTGCATGTTAGAGCAGAAGTAATCTTCCCTGACAGCAGTTTTCACTATGAAAGGACTCATTTCTGCAGTTTGAAAGCATCCACATATGTCAGTGCTGAGGTTGGGTTGCATGGCAGTTCTCGGGTTTGTTGTGCTTTACTGGAAACAGATATTGATGTGAGGAGCTTTGGCTGACTGACAGCATGTTTCGGTTCTTATCTGGCATGTTTGAGCATCTTCTCCCAGCTCAAACTGCTCTTATCGAAGCAGATGAGTCCTGCAATTGGGCGTCCGCTCGCTATATGTTGAGATTACATGCTGCTGATAAAAATAGGATTAGGCCTTGGCGGTTAATGGCCATTGCAAATGAGTCGGCGTAAGTTGATGTCACTTCCCTTTGAGTTACTTGACGCACAGAAGCAGCTTCAGTCGGTTGGTCTCTGATAGCAGAGCTGTGAATCATCAGAGTTTTGACTGGAGGTTGAAAATTACTTTGACTCCTATTCAGAGGCTTTGGACAAGCAGTCATTCAGATCATCAGAGAAAAGCGAAAGCGACAGAAAAAAGCCTTTAACTTTGAAGAGGACACCATATTATCCAGAGTGACGTCCTTCTGCTCAGAATGCAAAGGCTGAGACACTAAACGATGTTTTGACGGAGGCCGCTGAATAAAAAGTAACCAAGATCACATAGAAGAAATGTTGCAGCAACACCATCTGCTCGGTCTGACACATGGATTCTGATGTACACAATGTAGACATTTTACGTCTGAAAGTAATTCATCAGAGCAGATGTTGACCCATTAGATGCCTGTAGATGATTATTCTGAAGATAATTCTCAGTTTCTTCAAGTTTTATTTGCCCTTTTTTTGCACTTTGGGCCACAGGTTTCATAAAGCTTCAGTAAGCATCAAGCTGCTACAACAAAGCGTCCATTTGAATTTTAAATGTTGCAACAGTTTAGTGGCTGTTGAAACAAATTGACATTTTGCGAAACATTTTTAACTTAAAGGAGACATATGCTTGTTTCTCCTTTTCACTATGCCAGACTAGGATGCCTGTAAAGCATTTCTGCCCTCAGTACAAGTCATTTAGTTCCTTCATTGCCCCACAATTGCGTTCTCAAAATCCGCATTTTAGGCCATTATCAAGCTCTCGTTGAAAAGCTCGGATCTCAGGATGACCTACAGTTACCTTGCAACGTCACAGCTCTTTGTGCTCTGATTGGTCAGTTCTATTGGGGGTAGAGCCAGCCTGTCCTTCTTCTTCTGCTGTATTTCCCGGCAGGCTCAAAGCAGCGACCGCGTATTGAGTCCCCCTACAGGCCAGAACTGGTAATGATTGAGTGTGAGCTAGGGATCTATATACTGCTGCTGGACGAATGTGTTCCTCGGTGACGGTTTTGTGGCTAACGGACATCACAGAGGAGGAAGTGTTTTATCAGATTACTCCAACAAAAAGAAAGGTACGTCGTGTCGTCACGACGATTTAAATCCCGCGGACATCTCGCAATGACCTATTTTCAGAGGCATCAAATCTCGTTCTAGGATATCAGAAAAAATACAATATCTCATTTTTTGAAAATTAAGGGGGTGTAAGGTCTTGTTTTCAAATTTCTTATACTATATGTAAGTATTAAATCATGCATCACCATGATATGTCTCCTTTAAGAAAACACTTTTCCAAAATTCTAAAATAATGTACATCTTCTGAAACAAAACAACATCAAGAAAACACTTTCACAAAATGAAGAAAAAATTACAAGAACAAAGGAATACATTTAAAAATCAAAACAAATGTTTATTTAAGTAAAGAAATGTGCAAGAGAACACTAACAAACACCAAAAATTCCTTACAATGACAAATGAACATGAACAAGACACACTATTACAGAACTCTATTGGCCCTTTTCCATTAGCCCTACTCTACTCGACTCGACTCTACCTGGCTCTACTCTACTCGCCTTGTGCTGCTTTTCCATTCGCTGAGTGGCTCTGTGGTGACGTCAGTTTAAGCTCGACACAACAATCTGTGGCTTTTTGTCACAAACCGAGTAAAAAAGGAAAGCAGAAGAAGGCTGCAGGTGGTAAGAAGAAATACCCCTTGAGAAGCACAGGAGAGTTTTGGAAGCTATACGACAGAATGAAGCCGAGGACGAGAGCAATCGAGCTGCAAAGAAAAGACTATGAGGGTAAGCTAATGGTAGCTACCACTAGCATGCAAGGATGTCGCTCTCATGACTCATCAATGACGACATTGTCTGACCAATCAGTAGCCGGCAGTCTGTGACGTCATCTTTTAATATCGACTCTGCTCGCTTGGAACCAGAGCGGAGTAGGTACTAAAACTACCTTGTTTTAGGAGGTACCGGGTTAGTGGAAACACGCCGCAAATCGAGTAGGGCCAAGTAGAGTTGGGCCAAGGTGTGCTAGTGGAAAGGGCCATAAGTTCCCAATTTCTAATTAGGAAAGAAATTAACATTAACCAGGGACACTCCTGAAATTTTGAAATAAAATTACATTTAGAAAAATTGTTCAGAAAAACCTAAACAAATTGCATTTAATTACATACATGCTGATTCTGTCTTGTTTATAGAAGTACTCAATTCATCAAGTATTGGTCCAGCAGAACAACAGAGAAAAGCCAAAGTGACAGAACTGAGAAGAGGACACAGTTTTATCCAGAGCAACATCCAACAGCCTTGAGGCAAAAGCTGATATACTAAATTATATTATGAGGGTTTTTGCCTCATAAAACTAAACAACTTCATAACGAAGAAATGTCGCTGCAGCACCATCTGCTCTGTCTGATGCAGTGGTTTTCATCCTCTCTGTCAGCACCAAATGAACTTACATTCAACGTAAAGAATTCTCATTAAACAATAATCCATGTGAACAGATGTTATTCTGTAATCTGCTGTTTGATCAATGACGAAGAGGAAAAAATAAAAGTTTGAGTTTTTATTTGTACTTCTAACACTTTATGTTTCATCAGTTCTCTAAAGTGAAGGCTTTGCTTTAACCAGTTAACACTGTCTTATTATATTCCTCTAGTTCTGTAAGTCCCAAACAGTCATGACTCTGTGGCCTTAAAATGTTCCTAATCATTCCTTAGAAAAGTCTAGACTTCCCAAGACAGTCAAGAAAAAGTGACACATCTGTGGTCAGGATTTATCCAGTTTTACATGATTACATTTGTAATGTGTATATAGAGCCATAGTAACTACCCTGAATTCTGACTTTGGGAAACAACTAGCTATGGTGGCTGGGTTAGCAAAAAGCTAACCTCCCAGCCTTCTCTACAGTTCATTAAACTAATAACCACTATTATTTATCTATTCAAACAGCTCATTGAAACAGTCCTAGCTACCTGTCGTATTTGATTTGGCTAAAATTGTATTTGTCCATTTACTGTATTTCAGCTAGCTAAAAAAGATAACCTTTTGAATTAACAGTTTGGGCATTTTCTGTGCTTCAAGCTAAAGGAGCACAAATCCCCTGTTGCAAGTTCAAATGAAGTCTGAAGTCACGAGGGAAGCTTCAAGTCACTCAACTTTTTCATGCGTTCATTTATAATCCTAAAATGGCCAAAATATATATAAATAAAGTCCAAGCAGAAGCAGAAGTCTCTAGCCTAAGTTCACGTCTCAGCTTAAAGCAATAACCAACACATCTTTTGTCATCAATTAGCCTTTACGCCAACTTAAAGTCACATAAGGGATCAGATCTCTTTGCTCTTTTGCTAACTAGCTCATGCATTTTTAATCCAACTCCACTGTGCTAAGATGTTACAGCTAACTATGTATCATGCAAGATAATCTACTTTTTGCATTAGTTTGGAAATACTTCCTACTACACTGATAGCCCTTTTTTCACACCCATGAACAAACAGTTTGGTCCATACTTCTTAAACAGTCTTTTGTTGAACTCATGCAGCATGTCCTCCGTATACATTCCCTCCTCGCCCATCCCTTTATTTCAGTCTGTGTAGCTGAAGAAAAGGGTCACACAGATGGTCCCCTCCATTATCATGCCACCCATTTTCTGCTTCTACCCTCACCGCCACCCCCTTGCACTCGTGAAACCTAACACATGGTATGTAATGGGACGGGAGATAAATAAAACATGCTGTACATTTTGTCCAGAGCTGCTGATGTCAGCAGGCGCACATAAACATATTTGCATATGCTCTGTCTGCTGATGTGATTTATGGCCCACCAGGTTTTCTATTACGCTCATTTATAATTTGCACCTTCCCTCCTGTTCAAATTCCAGCGTATAATGGAGGCACAAAAGGCATTTTTATTCCCTCGTTCTCTCCTATTGTGCATGATGAGTGCTTTGTATTCACACAGATAGATGGAACAATAGGAGCTTGCTATTTTATGAATGTTTGTACTTTTCAGCACAAAAGCCAAAAATCTGAAAAAATGGAGGCACCAGCTTTTTACAGTATGACATGTTTTATCAAACAGTGTTTTAGGTATTACACTACATTTGGAAAGAATCCCTCAAGTCAATGGTGCCACTTCAGCCTCAAAGATACCCCATTTTAGATTCTTCAATATGGATGCTGCTGCATTGTACATGCCCTTTCAAATAACTTTGGATCAACCTCCTGACAAACAGAGATGTGTTGAGGCTTGACTTCAGACTTACAGCGACACAGAGCAGGCCTGTAGCATTGTTAATCCTTTTCTAAAAACTGAACTTCTTTTAAAAATCTTTAATGTAGTAAAATTGGTAACAAAATATTAAAAAATCCTTTCACCTTATGATATAACATTTATTCAGACAGAGATGCTTGTTAAACCAAGCTATAAATACATCAATTTAGACTGTAAAATCATCTGTATCATGCAGCACAATCACAAAAAGAATGTGCTGTGTCTCAATTTAAAAAAGGGTTTATTGGTAAAAGTGCAGATTAAAACATAGTCAAAAATCCTTTAGTACAAACAAAGAGGGACAGGAACACCTTTTTATTGTCTCATTTTACAAATTTACATGAATGACCAAAAAATAATTTGGAAATTGACAGAAATGTGAAAAGAGATAACCTGAAATTAATCTTGAAGAAGGTTTTTTTATTGAAAAGATTCATAAAAAATGATACAAAGATTGCATCATGTCCCTGAAATTGTGACATATATAACAGTCTTATTGTAACTCAAAAGTCCCACATTATGTACATTATGTACCTATTAGAGATGAAAACAAAGTTTCAGGCCTATGCATGGCTAAACATAATGCTATTGCTAATCACTGTTATTTAATTCAATGGTCCATTCATACAACAAAAAATAAGGATTTTACCATTTCAAGAAGGAGGGGGTTTCATTTCACACCAGGCTGCAACAAATCGAATGTTTTATACTCCTTTAATAAGAAATTTTGGGTATTTAGCGAAATCATTGTCTAAATATAGCACAAGTGGCCTTGTGTGGAACTCCTTTTTACTACTCCTCATTTAACCAACAGGTGTGAAACTACAGGCACAAAAAAGAAATAAATACATGAAAGATATTTTGAAACACCAGACTGGATCCCTGTGGAACACCCTTGCGTTAGGCTCAGGAGAACACTGCACGAAGCTCTTAGAAATGGAAAAGCAGCAGCAGACTTATCTTAGCTTATTAGGTCCTTGACATTTCGAGAACACATTCCTTTCCTTTGACCTCTCATGTTCAAATACTTTCATGTCATTCATCCCTCCCTCTTCTGATTTACAGCACACTCCATTCACGCTGTTTGTCCTCTGCAGAACATTGTCTTTCATCCGCCGATGAAATGCTCTCCAACATTTGAAATGAAAAGGCCTTTTGAGCTGATTGGGGTGGAGTGGATGAACAGCGGGTCCTTTATGTGACTCGTATATGATCCCTTTAATGGCCCCCCGTGTCACGGATAATTCACAGGTAAACCCACAAGTACCTCCTCTTTGTGCAAGCTTCTTCCATTAACCGTGGCCTGGAAATATTCTTCCTAATGAGCTGTTACAGCGGGGTGACACGTGCTGCACCTGTCTGTTGGAGAGGATAAGTGGCGATCAGCGCACAAATTCAAATGAGTTGACAACAGTGAAATGGACTTTAAGTAGCGTTTTTGACTCGCTTGAAATTAATTAAATGTGAAGTTCAAAGGCAGCCGGCTCTTTTTTGATGAACTCCACACTGAAATGTCCCTCTATCCGCACTACACAGAGCCGCCACGGTGCCGTATACAATATTGAATGCTTCACTTTTGCATCATATTTCCATTTTTCAGACATCAAAGACGCTAGGCTGTGTAAAGGACCTTGTTCTGCTGCTTATTCCTCGCCGTCCACGGTCAAACGTGTTCGGTGATTGGATTTAAGTTCTTACATCACAAATGGATGGAGCTTTGGCTTTCTCACAGCCCTGTCAGATCTGCTCCGACTTCCATCAACAAGGCATCATCTATCTCCCCTAACGACTCCAAACAAGGCTCCATGTTATTCTCCCTATGAGGCCTTGGCACCTCGGCTCCATAATGAGCCAGTGAAGAAAAGGGGCGCAGATTAGAATAACAGCCTTAACTAATCCATAACAGGCCGATGAGGCGCCACGTTTGGGGAAACCGTGTCATTTCTCATTTTGCAGCGCCATGGCGAAATCTCCTCTCTCTCTCCCTCGCTCGCTCCCCCCTACGCAAAAACAAGCCCCCAGAAATAGCAGCTGTGGCAAGCCGCCGGCACAAGGACGGCAATCGACATGACATAGCTCCTCGCTTCTGCCTCTTTTTCTCTTTCTCATCTCCCGACAATAGCGCGAGGAGAACAGAGAGGGAATCCATGCCCCTGACTGTTGACTTTGGAAATCAAAGAGGAGTTTGAGCTTGGAGGAAACTACTGAGGACTGCAGCCCCCCAGTCTCAGGCTTAGAGTTCTGCCAGAGATTGTGACTGCAAAGACTTGTTCGGACAAACAAGCATTTCTCCAAGCAGTCGAGCTTTCCAGCAAGTGGTTTTTGAAAATTGGTTCATTTCTCCAGGCTGGGGGTGTTCACTAGAGGCCCCTGCTGGTCAGAAATGTACAGCTTATATAATTTGACTGTGGGGCGAAAAGAGAGACAGCACTGTACAAATGTTGAAATGTGTAAGTAATGTAAAGTGTTAACCTCATAGACCGAATGAAGTAAATATTACAAAATTAACCTTAAGGACCTTATTGGTGACAATGAGAGAGCGTCAATGATATAAATGAATAAAAAAGATAACTCACCTGGAAGGAGCATAGATCTCTTTCCCTTAGAGATGCGCCATTTTTAACATTGAAACGACTGTATTAAAATAATTCTAATGGTGAAACATCTGGGGGGTTTAAAGAACCATCAAAAATATTTAGTTATAACAGAAAGACAGATGGCTTGCGCTGTGCTATGGCTAATAAACAGTTGTTGAATTAGACTAAAGTCACCTTCAAAATGCAAGTTTAAACTGACAGCAAAAACCCTAAACCACTTTAAGGGGGAACTTCTGTTTTTTTATTCAGCAGCAAACTCACAGTTTTATCAGGAAATTATATGTTGATAGAAAAAATTACTATTTTTTAAACATTATGTGCAACATGCTTGTATCATATGTGTGAATTATAACATTAAAAGGGCATGTGGAAATCTGTATCTCCTTGTTTCAGAATAATATCTTTTAAAAACTAATAATAAAAAAGTAAAAACTCAGCATCTCTTACTGGATTCAACATGATTGTCAGGTCACTGCAAACCAGTCAGATGCTTTTCAGCAGTTTGGGACATTTTCAAATCATCACACTGCAACTGCATAGCACAGACTTTCAGTCACAGAATTTTCTTCAATATCATATAGCATAAATGATAAAGAACCAAGAATAGATCCTTGAGGAACTCCAGTTTCTCATTTTTTTGAAGACTTATAAGTACAGTACAGGCCAAAAGTTTGGACACACCTTCTCCTTCAATTTTCTTTATTTTTATCACTAATTGCATTGTAGATTCTCACTGAAGTAATGATGGTAACTTGTTTCTCTTAACGTAGCTGATTGGTTCTTGCTATAATATTAATTCTAACAGTTGTCTAATAGGGCTGTCGGCTGTGTATGTTGCCGGCTGACTGCTGCACAACACAACTGATGGTCCCAACCCCATTAATGAGTCAAGAAATTCCATTAGTTAACCCTGGCAAGGCTCACCTGAGAAGTGAAAACCATTTCAGCTCATAAAGAGAATGCCAAAAGTCTGAAAAGCAGTAATCAGTGCAAAAGGTGGCTACTTGGAAGAAACTAGAATATAAGACATGTTTTCATTTATTTCACACTTTTTGGTTAAGTAAATAATTCCACACGTGTTCATTCATAGTTTTGATCTCTTCAGTGTCTACAAGAATCTACAATACAAATAGTGATGAAAATAAAGAAAACACATTGAATGGGGTGTGTCCAAACTTTTGGCCTGTACTGTATAAAGCAGCAAGAAAAGAAGAAGTTGAAAAAACTAGTTTAAATGCATAATTGAACCAACTTTTATATAAGAACTGTGAATTTCAAATTGTTTTTAAGGGAATTATAGAAATGATGTTATTAAATTATCAGAGTCCTGACAGATAAACAATTGTATGACCCCAATCATGAAAGAATGAAATATCTTATAGGCTTATTCATTCATGAAAATCATTGTTGCTTGTTTAGTTTTATGTCCCACCTAAAATGTCATTTGAATAATCTTCTTCCATACTTAACTCTGTAAAACCTCTGCATCTCTCACTGAATTCAACATGACTGTCAGTTTTTCTCATCACAATAAACCAGTTGGATGATCTGCAGCAGTTTGGGGCATTTTCAACCAATTGCACAGCAACTGTATAGCACAGACACTGCGGGCAACAATAAAAATGACAATGGTTGGTGTTGTTGCATGCTAGTGTTAGGTTTATGACTGCAATTCCATTTTCCCTTTAGCAGCAGCAGTTTGCAGCAGTTGATAGAATAGGCGAAGGCTAGCAGGAGCCACAAGTCATGATAACAACATGCTTACATTGACCCACTGTTCTATTCCTAATACAGTGATGTGTGTTTGTGCCTGTGTAGTATAACAAAGAGACCAATAGCAGGTACGAGGGCGTAGACACCCTCATGCTGAGCTTTCATGCATACATCAGTGCCCACAGCAGGATCTCTGTTTGTCCTGGAAGCTACTATCTGTCTGCTGCACATCTGGATGCATTTTGCATGTGTATGAAGGGCCCATACATTTATGTGATGTGAATCTTGCATCCCAGTGTGTACTCATGCACGAGGCTGAGGTTTGAGTAGCTGCGAGCCTCCTCTCAGCTTTGGCTCTGCTGCAATAAGGCCTGATTTAAAGCTGACCAGAGCACAGCGCGTCCCTCATTTCCTCTGCAGCTCCGGTGAGATGAGATCTCTCCACAATATTTACCCGGGGAATAATGATGTTTGATTTGACTCTCTTCTGGGTGTGTCTCTGAGAGGGCTATTTCGGTCCACGGCTGCCACCGCCATAGAAAACAGACGGCAGCTCTGTACACAGGAAGGAGAGAGACGAGCCTCAGATCATTGTTTATAGATGATGCTGGGTCGCTGTATTTCTGTGCTCGGCCTTCAGAATGAAGAGCGCCTGTGCTGCACTGTTGGTAGCGTGACTCACACTCCGTTTCTTAGCTTATTTCATTTCTTTGCTCAGGTTGGATTCAGTGTGAGGATGCTGCATTAAAGATGCTCAACAAAGAATGGAGGGATGGTTCCTATAGTACACTATGCATGGACACATACCACAAAAATAGCCATACAGGCAGGCACATTTGTTCTGTTTGGATCATGATTGTTCAGCCTTTCTTTTCTCTCTTGTGCCATCAAGCAGATCTTTGTGACACCTCAGCATCTTTCGATTTTCTTTGTTGACTTTGTAATAAATCTGAACACTGCATACCTCTTGTTGTGAGGTACAAAGCAATACCTCAACTTTCTGCAACAAATATTATGCTTTCTTGAGTCTAATCTGCCCTTTAGTGAGTCTTACAAGCCTCCTTTGTGGGAAAGCGATCTTCTATCCACAAGACAATAGTCAGCAGCCCCAGGGTCAAATTCTTTATGTGGGGACTTTAAGCAGATATGAGATTAAAATGCGATTAATTAGATTAATTACAAATCCTGTAATTAATTAGATTATTTTTTTTTAATCGCCTGACAGCACATATATATATGATATTGCACCACTGCTGAATTTCAAGTTTTTGTGTTTTTAAAAAGACGGTTGCAAAAGGAACAGCTAAGAAGGACTACAAATATGGCCAGGGACCTTTATGCAATAATCGCTGATTTGTTTTGAATAAAAATAAATACATAAACCATGGTTACAGCGATGGGCATGAACTTGATCAGGTAATCTGAATAACAGGAATTTCTAAAATGTGGTAGTCCAACCACCGTGTCATAGTTCCACAATAGTTTGATAACATTTTTACGCTCAACGATTAAGCTAACTGTTATTTGTCAAGCTGAAAAAAACTTGCAAATTGTGTTCGTACATGATAAACAAAATGAGTAAGTTTCACAATCTTTTCGTTCAGCACAGACCGTATTATCTGCAATGAGCTTCCAAAACAGTGAAACATTGCATAAACTTTAATTGAGAGAAGCAAAGTAATGCTAACTTCTGGTTTGGGAGCACACAGTGCGTCTCAAAAAGAGTGAGAATAGAGGTGGATCTGGGGTACTCAGAATATAAAAAACAAGAAGGTTTATTGAACATTAATGAATGTAAACATACTTTAGAATTTATTTGTTATTATTATTATCATTTATTCATTTTCTAGTGAGGGAGTCCTCTTTTTGTAGCAATCCTTGCTGGGCTATTCTGGTCATAAAATCTTTTGTCTTAACAAAGTTTTTCAGCACATCGTGGTGAAATTAGTTGATTTAAATTTGTTACTTCAACACTGAAAACCGCACAGGAACTTATGTACACCCAAATTCTTTTCAAAAATCGTATTATTCTTTTTCTTCTTCTTCTTCTTCTTATTATTATTACTATTATTATTGTTATTATTATTATTTTGTTTATAATTCTTTTCATTGATATATGTGTTTATATCGATCTTTTTTATCTATCTTTTTATCTACTTTTTGTAACTGCTATCAGAGTTCTAATTTCCTGAGGAGTTTTTCCAAAGGGATTAAATTAGTACCAATTTAACTATGGAAAAACTTTTAAAGTAAGGATATAATGTTACAGTGATATTTAACTTTCCCAACCTCACAGGCTCACCACTGCCCCCCTTGGTAAAACTCACATTTTTTTACTTACATGGCTGAACTATACAACAAATATTTATTGAGATGACTGTGTTTGGAAGCTCAATCTTAAGTCAATTTATGGAGGGCCCCAGGACACATATACAAGGAGTTTGAAAAAAATTAAAAACTTTAGCAATGTTGTCATTTGACTTCCATTTTGACCATTACAGTAAGTTACTTCTCTTGTCAGTTGGAATGGATGTGCCTAATTTCGCCTTCCCTTGTTATCTCTCAATAAGCGTCCAATAAGGAGCAGCAAAAGGTCATTAGGATTTATTTTAAGCTCAGTTTGGTACTCACAGTAGCCCATCAGAGGGGTGCCAAAAAGTGGAATGAACAGGTTGATTGTGTGTGTACCTTTACTCCTTATCCTAAAGTGAGACTCCAGGAAATGTGTGGCATACTTAACCAGACTGCCTGGTGGAAATCCAGCTTTTGTGCTTCCCTATCTCTCATTATAGTCTTTTTT
Organism: Scarus forsteni; assembly: GCA_036419115.1. Classification (NCBI taxonomy): domain Eukaryota; kingdom Metazoa; phylum Chordata; class Actinopteri; order Labriformes; family Labridae; genus Scarus; species Scarus forsteni. The sequence continues at coordinate 21,763,588 of JAZDUH010000544.1, read as the reverse complement.
GTCTTGTGATGCCAGTAAAAGTAATTTGACTCTTTCTGGGTGTGGATCGTCAGTTTAAATGTGGATTGTAGAAAACTATGGTCCACATTTGAGATGGACCATGTCCTTACCAACCCTCATGAGCCCCCGTGTTATTCTGAGCCCAAGAAAGCTTTCTTCTTATCCCCCGCTCGATGGGTGTACTCTCAGACTCTGCCCTAGATTTAGATTAATAAAAGAACCTAATTTGAAGATACAGTTTTTGGGAAGACCCGGGAGGTCTCCCATAACACCTTTGCCCACTGCCCAGAGCTTGGGAACATTCAGTCTCAGTCTACAACTACAAGAAGCAGGAGATTTTGGTTTTCAACAAAAAACTAAGTATTAATTAACATAAAATGGTGATAGGTCTTTAACTTTTGTTTTGTGCTGACTCCATCTCCATGATGGCCTTTGTTATGGAACGTGGGGAAACCACTGCTTATAGCTTCCCTTGACACCTAGAGAAACAGTCATTCTTCCTTCTAATTGGCTGATTTGCATTTGTTACTCCTAAAAATGACATTAGTTTCAATTTTAGGCAGTTAAATAAACACTAAAAAACACCTGCCAGGAGCTTTAATGTTTTATGGTGTTTCAGGCATACGTAAGTTATAGAGACAAAAACAGTTAATCAAAAGAGAAAACCAGCCTGATAAAGTTTCCTCTGCTAACATGTTATCAAAGTCTTCATTCTAATTGGAGTTTATGACGTGTAGCGGCTATTCAAACTATAGCAGGGCTCTGAAATCCTTGGGGATTCTGTTGTATTTACCCACCTTTAGTTTCCACTGCAGCTCGGCTCCACTGCTGCAGAAAACACGCTGTAGTATTTACCTCATTACAGGCTGCTCGCTCTCTGAGGAGCACAGTCATTTGCATGGCTGCTTGTCAAACCGTGTTAATATTGACAGAGATTTGCATGCGTTTTAATCATGTCACGTAAAAGGTATACAAAGTTGTTTATGGCTGCGTTCTCAACTGCAGCGAACATTAAAAAAGATTGCACTTTGTTCCGAGCGGCAATTGCAAATCACAGGCGTCAGAGAGGTAGAGGAAAAATAGATGAGCTCGATGGCAGTTTGACTCTAACCAAAACACATTTACATATTAAACCACACAGCGGTGTGCGGAGAGCGCCGCTCTGTTTGAATTGCATGCTCCATTCTGTCTTCCCCCAGAATTGGGTGGAGCGCGGGCCTCGCCGCTGTGACTGCAGCACCGTAAATTTCAAGTTGTTTACGGATGCTGCCATCTTGGAGCACTCCGGGAGGGAAACTTGGAGCAGGGCCATTTACTGGCAGCTTGATGAGAGTGCAGTGAGGCGAGTTAATTAATACAACATCCCTGGGCCCACAGGCTAGGCTGAGAAGCTAACCCAGGAGGGAAGAAGTGAGAGAGAGGAAGATGCAGACAGGGACATAAGGAAGGACAAATCATAAGAGGGAATCTTGGGGACATACAGAGAGAAGAACATGGAGACAGCATCTGCTAAAACTGTGAGACATTACGCGGATAAACACAACTTCATCTCAAGCTAAGATCTACATCTTAATTTGGCATTTCTACTTAATTCTAGGTTTATGGTCATTGCTAAGAACTGTTATCCCCTTTTTTAACCTGGACTAAAGTTCTACAAAGACCAATGTTTTAGGTTTTACTCACAGTTTTATGATGACGCTTTTTGTTGTCAAACTCAAAGTTCAGTTGATTTAAAAGAACGCAACTCTGAACTGCTACACATAAGCTAACCAGAACTTGTAACGTGTGAAAGCAAAGGTTTACGAACCAAAAAGCAGGTCTTGAATTTGTGTCTTGGATTAGGCCAAATATCACAACAGTAAGCAAGCTGATTTTGTGTTCACTGACAATATCAAGCAGAGTCCTGCAACGTTAGATTGCTAGCAACATCAGTCTCAGGTACTCTACAGGGCTCTTAAGTCTTACGCACTCAGCGTGTGACACCTTTTCACACTCTCACACACCAAACCTGGTATTTCTCACGCATGAAAATCTATTATGTAGCGCCCACCAAGTTAGAGTGCTGTATATACATTGGATTGTGTAGCAGTACATTCTGAGCATCATAGAGCTCAAAGGGTGTGTAACCGTGCGCAGTTGCACTTTGGCTGCAGCTGGCTGGTTCAAGAAAACCCTGTTGACTCTTGTCGTGTTGTGTGAAGAGTAAGAAGCGGGAGGCTGCTCTGTCTGTATGCCGCCGTTTATTATCTGTACAAACAGACTGATACTGGCTCGTCTCGGCATACCGAAGCACACTACAACAGGATAACAGAGTTAGCACAAATGCTAGTCACCTTGTAATAAGTGTACAAAGTTATCATATAGACAGTTTAGTAAATGAAAACTACGGTAAACTACGCATTGTATGTCTCATAAACCTCTACATAAATCACTGTATGCTTAGAAGTCTATAAGAGGAGAAAATTATGTTTATACATAGTTATTGTATGAACTACTTCGGTCTGCGACTCACCTCGGGCACATCTCTCATACAATGGCAATGCATTGCGGCTGCCCATTGTATATATAGACTTAACCCAAGAGAGGGTGCCCTAGAGCCATATATGCCAAAAAGAAACATAAATCAATCAATATAAATCCTGTTACAGGTGCTTGACAAAATGAAGACAATAAGCCACACACATGCGCAAACGTAGATCTACAAAAGAGAAAACAAATGCACAAGATGGAGCAGCATGGCATCACAGCGGACCTGGACCCAAGCAATTGGAGGTCAACTTGTTGAGCTGTGGCAGGCACAGTGGAGCCTATTCGGGCAATGTGTTTTTGTTTTTGGATTCTAATGTGAGCATTTTGTTCCATTGTTCTTCTTCTGTGACTTTTTACTACTTTTAACTAAGCATTTCCGGATTCCTACTTTTTGTGTGCATTTATGGATGTATTATATATTATTTATTATATGTATTATAATAAGACTTTATATTATTGTTAAGTCAGATCACATCCGACTCGTATTGTGTGAGAAGAAGAATCATGAGCTGTGAACTGGTAACCCCTGTCATTCACTCGTACAGTGTGAGCAGCAGCTAAACACCACGATCGAAAAAGTCGTACAGTGGATGCCCAGCTTAAGATAAGGTTGATCCGACTGGAGAGGAAGCCTCCTGCACGAATATGACAGGAGTGCACAATCACACGAGTACAGTAAGTTATGTCATTATTTAATTTTGTAGCATACTGAATCATGAAATTACTCATTGTACAAAAAGACAACAAGAGCTTTTTTTCTTCCTTCAAACCTACCATGGAACAGTAAAGCAAACTGTAATCACATTGACATACAAATTGTGGTTACCAGGCATCAAATTAAAAAAAAAAATCATAATGTTTATTTAGTTGAGTTTATCGTTTTACTTAGAACATGAGAAATGTTCGGTTGTAATTAAAATCTAAACTGCACATTTTCAGTTTTATAGTTTGAAGGAGCATGATCAAATGTTGGAGGTAAATACTAATTAAAAGTCCAATAAAATTTTGTATTATTATGTTGCATCATAACATAGTAACATGCTAAACTCACAACGTAACAATTAGGTAATTTTGGGGGCAAAAAAGCAACCTTATTTTAATTTTGAAGTAGGATAGGTGCATATGGATAGTTGATGACTTATATGAAATATGAATCCTTAATAAACTATCATACCCAAAGGCATGCACAATTGCTGCCCCCCCCCCCCCCCCCCCCCCACACACACACACACCAACCACAAGCTAGCAAAAGTCTCTGACTTAAGATCAAAACTTGAGAGCCCTGACTTCAACAGGATTCTACAAGTCTTTGCAGAAACTTTGTCTTTATTTTACAGCTCTGTAAGCTGTCACATTGCTTTGAGTTGAACAAAGAAGCCTGGTTGTGTTTTCTGGGTAAGAGGACAGATGATAAGAATGAATGAGTCTTAACTAGAGGCAGGCAGACTTGGCAAAGTAAAGGAAAACCAAGGCAAGTGGAAAAAGCAACACTGCTGCAAAACAAAGTCCAAACCAAGTCTGTGGAATTTTATTGAAGAAGGACCTAATATAATGGCCTAAAATGTCTCCAAATTTGGTGCGAAATTGACGACTGACACCAAATTTGGGCTGAAATCTGTCTTATTCAAAATGTTTCAAAGTTTGTCCCAGAATATGACTCCAGAAGTGTTGCCAAATTTGAGCCAAAGTTAGCTATCCTTGAAAATGGTCCAAATAGCGCCCAAAAACATGACTCTGGGATGTTGGCAAATTTCTACCCAAATTTGCTATTTTAAACTTTGTGTTAAAATTGTCCCCAAAAATGCTGACTCTAGAAGTGTTGCCAGATCTGAGCCAAAATAGGCTATCCTTAAAAATAGCCCAAATTTAGCCCATAGCAACATGATTGTGGGATTATTACTAAATTTGATCCAGTTTGGCCCAAAAAATGATGACTCTCAAACTATTGCCAAATTTGAGCCAAAATATGTGGTCTCCTTGAAAAACAACCAAACACTGCTGTAAAATTGTGGCCAAATTTGACTCAACGGGGGCATTCTGAAAATGTGTCAAAATTTTGGCCAAAAATTATGACTTCAGACCTGTACTCAAATTTGAGCCCAAATCAGGCATTTTTGAAAAAAGTCCAAATTTGGACCATTAAACAATGAGTTCAACCCTGCAAAATTAGAGCCGACATCAGCAAAGCAGCGGCAAAGTCTCCTCATTCTTAACTTAGTGTTGTTTCACTTCTTTTCAGCATGTTCTATGACAGTCATATATTATTTCAGACACATTTGTAACAATAACAGTCCCAACTTTTCATGACGGCCTTTGTTTTGAAAGGACACCAGGAAATGGAATATTCCAGTTAATATTGATACAGCCCCACTGAAGCCATCTACACTTCCCTTATTTGAACTGAGAAGTCTTTTCAGGCAAATCTTCATCCCATAATGTGCATTTACTTAAAAGTAATGCACTGTTATAGCTCCATGAATGAGTTCCTCATTTTTAAGAAGAAATGTGGTTTGAGAGTAACAACACTATGTCTGTTGCAGCGAGTCACTCGCAGAGCATTCAGGATGTACCCACATTTACCACACTGAATCATCTTTGAAATGGAGGCTGAGTGCAGCATGTACTTATTTACTCTTATTTACTGCAGCCATTATAGTCATAGAGATCAATCTGGCTGAAGAGAACAAAAACAGCCCACAAGTCTTTCTTCTGTTACAATGTGAGATGTCAGTTCAGGACACTAGCAGTGCATTTGAGCACAGATGCTTTGTTTACAGTCATACTGTTAAGGCTCACCTCACTGTGTCTCTGCATAAATATACATGTGGATAAATCTCAGTGGTCTCAACGCCAAATTAAACTCAGCTGGTGATTGGAGACAGCTCCAGAATTTAAACAGCGTGTAGAATATGTAACATTTGGATGTTTTACACTTTAATAAAACTGGTATGCTAAAATCCCACAAGCTTTCCTCCTCCTGGAATATCTGGCTTGCACCTCTAAAGGTAGAGTGAGACACACAGACAGCAGGGAGACGACGTTCTTTTCAAAACTCTGAATTGGCTCCAAATCCAGCCCACTCCCACATAAACATGAAACACACAGATCTATGGGCCTCTTGACCTTTTAAACAAAGCGGAAAAAGGAGCAACTTTGGTTTCTGGCTCTCCTACGACTGATATGTGGTGAAGTGTGAGCTGTGGCAGCCGCACTGTTTTTTTTTTTTTTTTCCTCCTTAACTTTTTGTCTCAGTGAGAAAACTCATGTCTGTTGAGCTCCATCAAACAGGAGAAAAACTTGCCTCGAGACAGGGGGGAGTCCACAGGGAGGTCCTCGCCTCCCCCCTCTTCCACTCTCACTCTTTCTGTATCCATTTATTTTAGCTGGCAGAAAAAAAAATCAACTCAGGGACCCAGATTGTCAAATAATGCTTCTCTCCCCAAGTCTGAAAAGGCAAACAACAATGTGCAGACTCAGCTTTCTAAGAGAACTTTGATGCTGCCGAGCAGGAAAAATCTTTAAACTTTGTACGTATGTCCCCCCTGATGGATATAATAGTTAGATTTTCAAGGTCATGGATCATTGGGCCTCAGGTCCATCTCTTACTTGAGAACATCCATCCATCTGTTACCTATAGACCAACCGCTTATCCCTGTTGGGGTTACGGAGGACTTGAGCCTATCACAGCTGTCATTGGGCAACAGGCAGGTACACCCTGGACTGGTTGTCAGCCAATCATAGGGCCACATAGAGGGAAAGACAACCATTCACGCTCACATACACTCAATTTAGAGCCACCTAATGGGCATGTTTTTGGTCTGTGGGAGGCTGGACTGCCTGGAGAGAACCCATGCATGCACAGGAGCATGCATAGGAGCATGCAAACTCCATACTGGAAAGCCCTGACCGACCCAGGCCTCAAACCGGCAACCTTCTTGCTGTGAGGCACGAGCGCTACCTGCTGCTCCACTGTGCTTACTCCTCTCATATCCCAAGAATTCCAAATAGATTTCTGTCAAACTTTGCTAGTATCTTTTTTGGGTAAAGGTTGAACTGACTTCGGCTCTTTTGCTCTTCTGGGTCATATGCTCATCCTGTGCATATGATGGGATATCTCAGGAACACAATTTTTGTCAGACTTAGCTTGAATGTTTACTCTGACCCATGGATTAGCTAATTTGAGGTTATTTGTAAAAAGCAAAGCTTATCATGTTCTTCATATGCGCATATGTGGAAGATAGTTCAGGATTTTTCAAGGGGAGTTGCCCGAAGGCTACGGAGGATTTTCATCAAATGTTGCATCTTCATTCATCGTGGCTTAATGATTAAAATAGAAACCCACTCAGAGAGCGCAGATCTCCACCAAACAGTTCAGTTACAGTAGCTTTTCCTCAACCCCTATAAAAGGTACAATTCTGGATCACCACACACTCTGATTGGACGTCCAAGTCTTTGCTTATGTGTCTTTCACCGGCTTTGCAAGGGAAGCTGGCAAATGGAGTCACATAAGCTTGAAAAATGTTGACATCAGTTTGCAAATGAACTACAATTCCCATGATGAAGTAAAGGGGGCAAAACCCTCACAGCAGCTGAGGAGAAATGAACGGGATTTCCCAATAAAAACTTCAATGTTTTTTTGTGCTTTCAGCCTGGATCAGATCCATCTGAAATTTACTCTGATAATAGAGACATATTATATATATCATCCTGTAAATTTGAAAGCAAATGCATTTAGTGATGTCCGAGATGTGTGTTTTTAAAATTCAGGCCAAACTTTGGGTATTTTTTGCATCCAAACAAATATCCGAATCATGACCAAAACCTAATCATCCGTATAATGGTAGCACACGGGGCATGTAGAGTGCCGCTTCTAAAACTGTATTAATCATCCAAAAACTCATTAATATTTCACCAATATTTCATCATGGTCTGCTTGCGCTACTCCTCCACGACAGTCCGTGTTGCTCCAGACATGTCTTTGTGACTGTGCTGACTTCTGAACTGAAAACTGCTCTGGCCAGCTGTTCTTCTCTTTTCCTCTGCATCCTCCTTTCAATGAGCTCCTCATCTGTAAATTCTGGCTCGAAACTGTAAGGACACACATCATATTCAAAGTTCTCCTCCACAACATCTTCATCCGATATATATTCGTCCATTTTGCATAAAACTGGAAGAAGAAAGTTGTTGAGTAGCCAGCGGTCGCCCCTGAAACAATGAGCCGTACTGCGCATGTGTGGAGGCAAACGTAAACAAAGTCTTCAGTTCAGAGGTCAGCAAAACATGGGTGGAGCGAAACGGACTGTAGCGTGAGCGGACCATGATGAAATATTGGTGAAACGAATGAGTTTTTGGACGATTAATGCAGTTTTAGGAGCGGCGCTATACATGCCCCGTGTGCTACCATTATATGGATGCTCGATTTTGGATCTAAATATCTCCCGAAGCACTGTTTGGATCAGGAAAGCCTTCTGGGTGAGTATAATGTTCTACTTCATTCTATAAACAATGTGAAAGCTGTAGAAACCAAACTTATCCTTCAAGGTGTGCCATCCCAAACATCTCCTGATATTTTAGCAAAATATGTCAAGGAGTTTTTGTGTAGTCTTGCCAACAAATAAAAAAACAAACTGTGCCAAAAACACAACCTCCTGGGCAGAAGTAATTAATGAATTTGGGGCATTATGAGTCAGAGTTAAAGGTCAAGAGCACAATGTGCATTTTTTGTTATGTGACTACAAAAGAAAACTTTTAGAGTTTTCAATTGGAGATTGCAGGGATGTGTAATTGGTCTCAGGGAAGAACTCAAGAGAATTTGGTGGCCATTTGTCTGAGTTTAGGTGAACAGGGCCTGATGTTCATATTTTGATAGCTATTTTCCAACTACATGCTGATGGACTTTCTTCAACCTTTGCACAAATGTTCACTCTGACTCAAAGAAAAGCCTGATTAATTATTGGGGTTATATTTAAAATTTCGGGTCATGCAGCCTTGTGTTATTTGTCCAGACTTTTTCCACTATGATTGTAGTTAAAACTCATTTGATTTTTCCATTTGAAAGTCATGATCTTTGGTCTAATGTTCAGTCCATGTAAAGTTAAAAAGTCCAACAACTACAAAAAAAGAAGTTCCAACAGTGTGCTTTAACTGTCTAGCTAGAACTCATTACCCTGCATAGGCATAAAACAGCTAGGCAGTGACTCTAGTTGATCATAAATCACAACAATGCACACAGAGTGTGGATGAATACATTTTTAGGAACAGCTCCAGCTGGGTAGGGCTCCCTTATTTATAACAATGATATCAATTTTAACAATAAGCTCTTGTCCATTGACTAACTTTATCACCAAATCAGCCAAATGACGGCAGCAGAATACTGTAAATAGCGCCTGCCAGAGCACACAAAAGAGATAGGAGGCTAAAAATACCCTGAATAAATCCTCCTAATCTGGAAGCAGGAGAGGCACGAGTGGTGTTGATACAGGGAAAACCACTTTCTGAATCCCATTTTTAACTGCTTTCGCCAGCTTTTTTGGTTAATGTTTGGAATTCAGCCGATAATTACCGTATTAAAATGCATGTAGGAGTGGGTGTAGTTGTGGTGGGGGGAGATAAGACAGCCAGAGCGGCGAGAAAAAGAAAAAAAAGAGTCCACCAGAGGCCTATCAGTCAGCTCAGAATTGCTTTATAATTACTGAGATTCACAGACATCATTTCCTGCTAAAAATAATGCAAAGTTTCACTTCAATTTCCTCCTTCCTGAAACGTGTTCTCCCCCATTTCTCCCCTTCTTACTCCCTGCCTGCATGAAGTTAACCTCTTCCTGTTTGAGCCGGTGTGGTGCCATGTTAAGCACAGCGTAGCCTAGTTTCTGCACAGCGTGAGCGTTGCTCCCTCACTGTTTTGGGGGATTGCAGAAGAATCCAAAAAGTGACACATTGGGGTTGTGTTCATGAATATGACAGACTGTCGAGTGAAAGTTGTTGTTTGTTGGATAGATTTCACAAATGTTTTAGTCTTTTGTGTAGAGTAAACATTTCTTTAGAGAAAAGTGACCATCCTGTTGTTGTTACTGCACTGGCATATTGCCCATTAATCTGGTAGGGCTTGTTTTTTCATCGGAATTAAGAGGAATGTTGAGTTTGTGGGCCAAAACCAGTCTGTGATCTTCCTTTAGTTGAAGTGACAACATCTCCTCCCACTCTGATATTTTTGGTACAATCATTTGAAAATAGTAAATCCACATAATAGTCTTCTGAGAGCACAAACCTTCACCAAGGCTTTCTCAACATTCTCAGGCAAGTAAATGTCAAAATGTGAAAAGCTGCCTTGTCTCACAATATTAACAAATCCTTTAGAGAATTCCTACTTTATGGAAAACTTATTGAATTATCAGCAGAAGTGGGAAAAACTGCTCGATCTTGCAATGTCGACAAATCCTCCATAAAATGTCTGCATCCAGATTTGGATTCATACCAATATTAAACAATATTAAACATGAAACTATGAATATTGTTGTCATGAACAAAATTCCAACAAAATGCCATTAAAATCCACCGAGAACTTGTGAAAAAATAAAAAAATATACTGAAAACTGCAATCTTTCCCTCTGTCAACAAACCATTAAACAAAATTCCTGGATCAACATGGACTTCTATTGCCACCAAACTGTAAGTACTCCATACTTGTGCCATGACCAATATTTCTTAAAAATTTCATAAAAATCCATTGAGAACTTAATGAGCTATTATCAAAAATGTAATCATTTTTTTCAGCGTTCCACCATTTCTGAAAATGTGAGGGACAAGCTGTTCATGTAAATTCATATTTGGCATTTAGTTATTGGTCTAAAGCAGGGTGCTCCTGCAAAACTCTGAATGTACTTTTCTGATGAATTATTTATTTTCTAGTTTCCTGTATACATGAGCAACCAGTGTCTCTTTTTTTTTTACATCATAATAGCTGCATCAAAGGTTATTCTGCACTATCTTGCTGAAACAAATGCTGGTTAATTCATCACACACACGTCACGGAAAATGTTCTTAAAATACTCTGTGACTGAATCTTTTAAATAATGTACTTATCATTTTTAGGGTGTTATTTCAACTTTTCCTTGAGTAACTGTATTTAACCTGAGTATAATACTTGTATTCTCTCTTCAACCCTGGCACCACATAATGTGGCAGTAGCTAAATGTTGCCATGATGAAATGCTATGTTGACACATTAGACAATAATTCCCTCCCTCATACCTAATGTCAGCTGTACCCCTTAAAGGAAAAGTTCGGTTCCTGCAGCTTTTACATTGTTTATAGAATGAAGAACAACAATATACTCACCCAGAAGGCTTTCCTGATCCAAACAGTGCTTCGGGAGATATTTAGATCCAAAATCGAGCAGCGGACTCCGATATAATGGTAGCCCGTAGGGCATAGATCGCCGCTCCTAAAAACTGCATTAATCGTCCAAAAACTCATGTTTTTCACCAATATTCCATCATGATCTGTTCCGGATGATCCACCATTGCAGTCTGTGTCTCTCCACACAGCGCTGTGTGGCTGTACCAACTCTGAACTGATGAGTTTGTTTATGTGCCCTTTGCGCATGCGCAGTACTCTCATTGTTTCAGGGAAGACTGGCAGCTTCCTCGACTTTCTTCTTATCTGTGCAAACTCTGGACAAATATCTATCGGATGAAGGTGTTGGAGAGAACTTTGAATAGTTCTCCTCCACAACATCTTCATCCGAGTTTACAGATATGGAGCCCTTGCACAAAACTGGAAGAAGAAAGTCGATTTGTACCTGCCGGTCTTCCCCTGAAACAATGACAGTAAGGGCACATAAACAAACTCGTCAGTTCAGCCACACAGCGCTGTGTGAAGAGTGACACAGACTGCAATGGTGGATCATCCGGAACGGATCATGATGGAATATTGGTGAAAAACATGAGTTTTTGGACGATTAATGCAGTTTTTTGGAGCGGCGATCCATGCCCTACGGGCTACCATTATATCGGTGTCCGCTTACTATTGAAAATGGATGGGTGTATCGTTGCTGAGGAACTGCTAACTCAGTCTACAAAAACAGTCGAGGCTTTATAACATAGCTTTGATATTTTTTTAAAGAACGATAACACATTCACTATATCCAATGCTAATTTGATCAAGTCAATAGATGAAAATTCTCAAACAAGGCTATAACGTGATGTTAGAAGTTTGGTGGCTGCTACTCAATCAAACCACCATGTTGTAGTTTAATCTGAGCTTGACGCCTGCTTTTCACACTCGTCAAGTATGTTAAAGCCTAAAAACTCACGAGAGTTGGGTTGTCATGATGAACAAGACGTATTTTTCTAAAATTTTGTTTGCCACAGACCTTATTTTAAGCAGTGATTGCAGTACACAGTCATCCCTGTGTCAATCTACTTCTTCATTTTTAAGTTCTGTGCAATAAGCACTGAGATAAAGGACTGGGACTCATCTTTTAAACAGGTGCAAGTTGTTCAGCTACTAAGGAATGAATATGACAGGTTTATAAGAATAGTGCAGGTGCTCTTTTACACATCAAAATTGGTGTAAATCATAGAACATTTAAACCAATAACAACCATCCACATCATCACAGCAGGGTTTTTTAACAATGGGGAATCACAGCATTTAGAAAAATTACTGAAATAATAAAACAGTCCATGCTTACTTGTCATTTTTATTTCAGCATATTGCCCCTTTAAGATGATCTCAAACCAGAGACATTGGATGTAAAGTCTTGGACAACAGGTTTATGAGGTTGAATTTTGAGCTTTAAGAAACAATTGTTCTTTAAGAGGCCTGGAGCCATTGGAGAAAGCCTCGAAAAAGAGAGGACAGAAAGAAAAGGTTGCAGGAGGGAGTGTGGGACGACCAGCAGGCTCTCCTATGATGAAATATTGATGCCGCTGACTTTGATTCTGCAATAGGTACTTTTGATCCAGATCTGTCGTGGCAGAAGAGACACCCTCCCCCCCATATTCTTCCTCAGGTGCATCGGCGGTCTTTTCGCTCTCGAAAAAATGCCATCCACCCTCGGCTGGCTTTGATCAAGGGTGTAGACTTTGAAGGAGAACTTATAGAGATCAATGATGTGTGTATACAGGCGGGCGGATACTGGAGCTCTATAACTCAATATGTTGCAGTGGGCGCTGGATGAGTGCCAGCTACGGGGCTTTGCTGTTAGTCAGTTGTTGACTTTTATTTATCAGGACTGCTGCCGCTGTACAGCAATTGATGACTGAATCAAACACGCAGTGGAGAAGTAACCGCTGACATCTTTGCTTTTTTTCAGCTGAACAGCCGTCTTGCCTCTTTCCCCTGCTCAGCACTCATCTGAAATTTAAATCCAATTCTTCCAAAAGAGATGGATAAAAAAACAAGCTCTATTATTTAAAGAGGCAGATTTCATTCATAAAAAAAGTGAGCAGCCATAAATCCTGGGGCTAGACTGTCACTGCGTTCACATCTCCGTGCAGACTTGTAGATGCATCTCTGCACGCTTTTCCGCCTCTTTGATTCTCTTAAAAGAGTCAAGTGCTCTCCTCTTTTGTCTGCCTACAACCCAGTGTGTATATGTGTGTGTATTTGTACCAGGGTGTGCGCCGAGTCCAGAGCAGAGCTGTGTCACTGGTTAATGGAGCGCAGAGCCATCTGTCCGTCTGGCCGACCATCCGTCTGCTTCCTCAGATCCTATCAGTGTGTCTCACCTGCTAATGAAAAGCTAGCAAGTACTCTGCTGCAGCTTTTAAAATGGATGACTTCCTCTCGCAGCGAAGGCTGCTGAGCACACCTTGCTCACACATTCTTCTTTCTCTTCTTCCCTGATGCTCATCTCTGACCATTTTCTTATTTTTCTCTTCCTGTGAGCAGGTGTAAGGGTGTGTCTTACTGGCTTTTTGAAGGACGGCAAAAAGCAGCGTGTGTGTATTAAAGTTCCAAACCTGGAGTCCAGGCCTCCAGCAGGATGCCAGGTTCTGTCATCTTTGAGACTGTTAAGACTTGGTTCAATTATTTTTTAAATCCAAAACTACGATAATAAACTAAGGGTGTACTTTTTTGAAAGTCTTTGTGCAAGACTGTATGTGTAGGCCTGTGTTGTCTTATTTTTTTTCCTTTTAAACAGCTCAAATAGTTCATTTTGCAAAGCAGTCGCACAATTTTCATGCAGTTAAGGTACAACTAGGAACTGGATTGGATGGTTAGTGTTTGTTAAAGGGGTAAGTCAGCCTTTTGGAAGTGGATTTGCATGCTGCCTATGGCACTTGTGAATATAACTGCCACTAAAGCAACTTGTGAGCTTTATGCCTGACGTGAGATAGCTGAGTGAGGACCCTGGACTATCTACAGCAGCCAATGGTGCCAACTTAAGTTTTAACTTTGGTTAAAACTTTGCAAAAAAACTAAGTTGGTTCAACTAGATGCTACAGTAAGATTTTTTACAGCACTTTCACTTTCCTCATCTTTCCTTTCCAACCACCATCAGCTGGTCAGACTGTCTGAAGAAACAACAAACACTAACATCATAAACAAGTGACGACATGCCGTTAGATGTGAACATTAAAGGATATCTCTATGATTTGGAGAACACAGAGGAAGAACTTTTGCAAATGGCCTCACAGAGGAATTGGAGAAACTGTTTTGGAAACTTAGAAGCAGATCACAAGTCACCCGGTGGTGCAGATGCAGGGACTGTAAGCTTATGTTCACAAATCTGGAGGCGCGTGGCCGTCAGGAGTTGTACTTATGCCTAAGTCACACATTCCCGTTTCTCACTGCGACTGTGCACGATTGAGGAGGCTGGTGTGATCGTTATGATACGGGATGAAATGACTGTCTCACCCCTGGACACACCCCGTAAATACACCGTCAGTGGCGCTGCTTCAGCGCTTCAGGCTGCGTTTGTCCCGCTCCAGTTAGGTTAATACAGCGATATGAGGAGGATTCCATCCCGCTGACAGGACGTCAGCTCCGCTCGAGCTCAGTTCGCGTGACGTCAGCCCCGACTGAGCCCCGCCGCTTGCGCCGTCTTGAACGGGACACAGTCGGGGCTCATACGGATACATCCTTGTCAGTCGTCCTCACAAAGCTTTCAGGATTGAGCCACGATTGGGCCACGTTCAGCCCGACTGAGCTCTGTACATGCCCCGCTAATACCATTCGCATTAGGACTGCATTAGGCTTCCATCCCGCTCCACTGAGAGCGCCGATTCTCCACGACAGTTTTGAACAGTTCAAAACTGTCGGGGCACTTCCACGTTCCCCTCCGTTCCTCCACGACCATACAACGGTGATCCAGACCAAGTAGCGCATGCACCACGACCAAAGCATGCTTTATCAGGATTATGACAATCGTGCACAATCGCCATGAGAAACGGGAATGTGTGACTGGGGCTTTAGTAGCAGTGCCTCACCTGGACCTTTCTGCACAGCCCTTTAAAACTGCTGTGGTGTGATAATGTTCTGGCAAAATGTGAAGAAAGAATTTTGACAATTTCTTTTACTTTGTTACTCATTCAAGACAAATACAAGTGTGAACCGTTTTCGTAATATCCAGAGAATGATATTTACATCAGTTTGTGCTCCAGTAGCTGCCGCAGCATTCTAGCCTGAACATCAAATGAGAGTATAATGATGGTGGAAGGATATGTAGCCCATATGCTGCAGCAAAAGTTTGTTACAAACACAGGAGCTTTATCAAAGAGAAGTGAAATGTTGTTAGGAATCTTCTGCAACATCTAGTCAAGCCAACATTGATTTGTGTAGTCTTGACTTAAAAGTGGGCTAGTTATGAGGCTTCTGGTGGCAACATTGACTGCTATATATCTCCTTAGCATTTCCAGCTATAACTTTAATATTTCTCAGTGTACTGTATGACTGGACTCCTAAACTGCCAGTAAGCATGTGGTGGAGACTCAAGTTTGCCTCCAGTTGTGCTACATTTTGCTTCTAGCTCAGGCCATGGAGTCATTAAAGGGGTCTGTTGGACTTAAATTGATTTTTGAGTCACCAAAAGTTCTCTCTAAAATTAAAAAATTGGCTTTGAGGAGATTTCTTTTTAAAAAGTTACTCTGGCCCTTGTTGACAAAAGTAACTGCTGTTTTCGACACAGGGGAGTGGGCCTAAATTGATCAGGCTGTCTTTTACAGTCATTGTATCACTACTTAAATATTAATCGGGAGGCCAATCACACTCATGGGGCCATGCCACTGAAGACTTCTGTTTTGGAGCACTCCTGCCCCAAAAGTGTATTTTTTCTTGAGCTATTTTGACCATATGAGCAGCTGCTGAAGCTAACAGTCTGACTCGGTCTTTGTTTTCTGTCATTAATGAATCCTGGTATTTGTTTTTGAAGTAAATTGCTCTCTCATTGTTTACCCCATTATTTAGAAGAAAACACTCCTTATTTTTCCTTTCCCCACTCCCCAGACACCTTCATTATGTAACAGCGATAAAGGGCCCACCATTAGCCCCCCTATATGTTTGAAATGCAAAGCAGAACGACACAGAGACGCTGCTTCATTAATAATTGCCATAATTGTATAAGTATGTGGAAAGTGCAACACAAAATGGAGCAATGACTATTATCAGGTTGATAACCAATAATTACTTACAAACTCTGTGCTCATTAAGCAGCTCCTGTGGAGAGACAGAGCTCGATATAGCCCTCCAGAATCCCCTCCCCTCGCCCACCAGGGCCCTGCCGCTCTCTCCCTCTTCTTTTTTCTTTTCGTTCCATCTGTGCTTCACGTTGTTTGTCTTCAGCCTGCTCTCCTCTTTCTTTGGCCCTCCATCCTCTACGTGTAATCTTCCTCCTGTCCACACATTTTCCAGCTAAATCCCAACATCCTGTTTATTTATGTACATACCCCCCCCCCCCCCCCAACACGTTCTTTCTCTCCCTGAAAGATTAACCATCCCCTCCGCATCTTGTCTCATCTATCATCCTAATGGGGGCTACAAGAGGGAAAAAAACAACTATTTGCAGAGGGAGAAAACAGCCGCAGAAGGGCAGGGAAAGTGTTTGGATTGTGACTGTTGATCAACTCCCAGTCTGTCAGAGAGCTTTATTTACTCTGGTGGTAACACTCGACAGCTGACACCGTCATCTGCACAGGTACGCATACATCCACACATGCAAGCACCCTTCTGACATTTATGCTCGTGTTAAAGTGAAAAACGACTCTTTGGAGAATTTACTGACACTTTTCATCAAGTGTGGATCATAATAGAGCAGCTCTCTTTACAACCACCTTGTAATGGAGAATTCACAAAAACAGGATGAAAAATAATGAATGAAAAATATCAGATAAAAAAAAAAAAAGTTTCCATCCACCCATTCTCTTCTGATTAGGCGGATCAACGCAGACATTCCTCACCCCTGTGACACTTTCCAATTCATCCTGGCACATGCTGAGGTGTTCCTGGGCTTGACAGGATATTAGATAATCCCTAAAGCAGGTTCTGGGTATGCCTCAGGAGTGTCATTCTCATTGGGTGTGCCCAGAAGACTTCCACAGGGAGGCAACAAACCACCTCAACTAACTCCTCTTGATGTAAAGCAGCAGCGGCCAACCTCTGAGATCCCTCCGGATGCTCTACTTCTCATGCCAGGGTCAGACTTCACGATTTATGCATAAATATGTGCACCGACCTGAGAGTCAGAGGGTTTCGGAACCCATTGCCAGATTTAAACAAACCCAGATTGTTCAAAAATACCAATGACAAATTAAAGTTTGAGATGGTTTGAAGAGGGGCTGCCACCAGACTGCCACAGGGATATGCCAACAGTGTTTTTGTTCTCCTGTCTTGCCTCACTCCTGAGTCCATGACAAGCAGATAGACATCATTCTTTCGATAGTGCGTGCCTAGGCCTGCCACGATAATCAATAAATCAATTAACCAAACGATAAATAAAAACATCCTCAGTAAGTTTGCCGGCCTCAATAAACTGACACGTGCATACGTGTTTGTTTTCCTCCTCTCTCTCTACCAAAGAGGTTGAATGAGAAGATGGCTCACTCTGTCCATCTTTCTTAACACCAGGGTACATCGGTTCTATAGCGGATTTAGCAGATTTGTAGCGGAGTGAGCATTTGTCAGACATGCAATCTTTGAGGTGTAGGCGGGGCAGCTCGCGCGTACACACGAAGAGAGCTGAAATCAGCATCCTGAGGAGTAATGAGGAAACAAACACTAACATTAACGATGGCACGAAAGATAAGATTCTGAAGCAGGCTTCCACAGCCCCAGTGTGGGAATGTTGTGGTTTTAAACAGAATGAACAAGGTGTGAGCACATGAACACTGACGAGCAAATATGTCGCATTTGTTTGAAAGTAGTGGGGAAGAAGAAGTGCAGCGGAGCCTTCGTCCCGACAGCCATGATTAAGACGTTTGGTCAGCAAAGAAAATATAAATAAAACAGAGCAAAATGGTGTGCGCTCACAAACAATGTCGTTCGCTACATTGTGAATGAAATGTAACCGTTCAATACGGTTGAAAAGCCAGTAATGTTACAAATGTTTGACTGGGAGAGAGTACATGTCACAAACAATTCAGGAACTTTAAAAACTACATTTTATTTATTGTTTTTATTTTTTCTATTGGATTTTCATTTTTTCTTTACAGAGACAGGGTCTATTTTTACTGTTTTTGATTAGTATAATTCATTTTATTTACATGCAATTTTACCTGAGAGTCCATTTCATTTTAATTGATTTTTTTCTCCTTCTTTGTTTGTTAAATTTATTATATTGTTTGTTTAATTTATCTTATTTAAAATATCTTGACCTACCAATTACAGTTAAATACTCTTAAGAAATTAAAGTTTTTTTTGTTTTTGATATGGTGTACTCACTTTATTAAGGCATATATTATATATGCATTAATGAAAAAAATGACAAAAAAAATCAAAATAATATTGACAATAATATTGTTTATTGTCAGTAATTTTTTGGACAATTACTGTCCAGCAGAAATTGTTATCATGACAGGCCTATGGGTGCCGCAACAAGGAAGAGACGCGCAGAACTCGCCCAATAATAACAATAATAATAATAATAATAAGTTTATTTATATAGCACCTTTCAAGAACAGCAACATCACAAAGTGCTTCACAAAACAAAAAATAAATAAATAAAAAATGCTAATTAGCTTAGCTCAAACACTTGAAGTCAATAGCCTGCTTCTTCCTACAGTTCTTAGATAAACTCTAATGCAACTCTAAATGATCCTGTTTGCTTGTTGTGACTTTACCGCGTTGTGTTACGTTATCTATTTTTGGACAAAGTTAATTACTCCACTGAGAAACATGAAACTAAACTAAACCATGCAGTTCCTCCTCCATAAATTCTGGCTGAAAAAGGCAAGTTTGTGAATCTTCGTAAACAGAGGCTTTGTTTCGTTGACTTAGTTGAAGAGCGGTGTCCATTTGTTTGTCATGAACTTGGAGTGAGGCAAGACATAAAAAACAAAATGTGTGTGTATCCCTTTGATGGAAAAGTGTTGGAGAAAAACAGCTGATGCAACATAGTGAGTTACTGCTAGCCTTTACAAGCAAATAAACATCTCATTCAACATCACGTGTGTAAATACAAACTTTGGTAAAGTACTCAAAAATCAGTTTATGGTCTTTAGTTTAGATTCTAAGAGCTCATGACTAATAGAGGTCCCCAAAAATTATGATATCATGAGTATTTTTCAAATATCAACCTATTAGCTTGAGATTTTAACATCTTGTTTCTCTTCATATACTGTCTTACGGAGCTGTCTTACCCGCAATGATCCAAAACACAGTAAAAAACCCCATTGTGGAGAGAGCCATGTCCACATTGGCCTACACAAATTCATCCCTTCATCAATCTATTTTGCCAAATAAATGACCTTTCACTTCCACGTCACTGAAAGTAAACAAACTCAAAATGTGCCCTGATTATAAAAGCAGATCTGTCTTAATGCCATGATCAGCGGCTTTCTTTTTCTGCCTTCAACATGTAATTACTTCTTATTTTAAATCCCATCACAAACACGGCTACAAAGGTGCAACGTTATTAGGTTTTATGTAAATCAGCTGCAGATTCAAACTCTAATGGTTTCAATCATTTCCCTGATGGTTTGTTCCAATTTGTAACCACTGTTCCTTTTTTGTCTGCTGTTTGATGCATCTCTGTCATAACACCCATTGTTCCTCTTGAAATGTAAAATTAATTTATGCTTCAATTTGAGCTGCACTTTGTTGTTGGGGTCTAATTCCGCTTCAAAAGAGCTGATTAATTTTGACATTAAATCCGACACGACTCGCCTCCATGACATTTAGCAGTGTTATATTGTACTTCCATTTTGTCTTATTTACTGGGAATGTAAAATTACCCACATTTCCTCCTCCTAAAGTGGGAGTGGGCGTCTGCGGGAGGCCCCTGCTAACCACATGCTATCACAGCTCGGCCTCCCAGCCTCCAACCGCGACACACTTACACTCATCCACTCCACAGGGGAAGTGTTGAGGCTCGCTCACCGACGTGAGAGCACAAACACAGAAACATTTACCCTCCGCTAAGATTGTCAGCGCTGGCTGCTTATACCCCCTCCTCTTACAGTTTCACATCTTCCTCTCTCTCTGATTCTCTGCTCCTCCCAGCAGCTCCTTTTTACTCAGCGTGTGGGTCTCCTCCTCTCATGGTGCAGATTTACCCACAAGCCTTTTCCCTCTCTGTCATTTATCTGCATGTTTGTTTGTCTGTCTGTGTATCTTCTCTTCCTCTCCATGTCAGGATTAAACTTTGTTCATTTGATTTCCTCGCTTGACTCACTGATGTAAACAGGGGCGGTTTCAGATATTTTGATGCCTCGGGCAGATAAAGCCTAAAAAAGCCCCCTCTGTGTGTTAAAAGCTATTCACTAGACTGTATTTTACTTGATGTGAATAAGGCATTTATTTTAGCAATTAGACACTGTTTTTAATCAAAGTGCTGTAACATTGCCAACTCAATCTATGCTATTCAAAAAGGAGGGATACAGGAAGTGTTATCTTATGGTTTGGAGTAATTTAGATCATGCTGCCATCAACTTTGTTTTCAACTATTTAAACCTTGTTTTGCGCTGTTTGTTTACAGATACAAGACCTAGACCAGCCACCAGATAAAAAGCTCAATTTAGCCACTTTGAAGAAGACTATCCTCTAAAAGCACGAAAAGTATAAACACATGAGGCCTTGTACTAAGTAAACAATGAAAGCTTTTTGCTTGATAGCTAGCATTGACATTATGTTCAAGTCCAATGAGTGATATGTTTTCATGATTTCTACCTCTAAACACTTGAAATGTTTACAAGTCCATGTAATATCTCCAAAAATTGTAATTTACAGAGCTTGACTTGCTGTAAGTATAATAGAATTTGTGCAAATGCTAATATTGCTAAGACTGTCTTTCCACCGTTTTGTCCCTCTGGCCTGCTGGTGGCTCACACTACAGGATTCTCGGCCCGATTTAACCCAGATTCAGACAGAGATAGGAGTTATTAAGGTGCTTACACACCGGACGCTACTTGTACTACCTAGGTGATCACTCTCCATGCAAAGTCAACGTACAGCCGCAATGGGCTAACCCTCCCGCGATGCGACAGCCGCTTTTCACACCACCACAAAGCTTGTCATGCGATGTCAAAGTTAAAATAAGTTGATCTTTTCAGACGATCTTGTGCGTGGCTGTGCGGTAACAGTCAATCAGCGGTGTGTGCACGTGGGACAGTACCCTAGACAGACAGCTATTCATCCGGACTACAGAGGAACAATCCATGTCCGTGTGGGAAACATTAGTCAGTGCGGACATTAGTTCTGCCTAGACGGACCGCGGTAACTCACAGATAATGCTGCTGCAGGGAATCAGCTCCAGAGTTTTGTGGTTGATAAGTGAATGGAAAGGATACAGCTGGAATAATGTCCGCTTATACATCGTATTATATGATATATGATATGATTACCTCATTTTGGTCACCTAGCGACGGCAATGGTGACCAAAATGAGGTATTTATGGACACACGACGATAAATGACAACGTGATTTTGATCGCTGAGTCGGTTGTGGTGTGAACGCAGCATCAGAGGCAAGAATGAGTACAATGAGCGTACTGGAGAGATGGACAGCGGAGATGGAGGACAGTCTTGCCGACCTGTGGCAAGACCAAGAGTGTTTACAACGTTT
Source organism: Scarus forsteni (assembly GCA_036419115.1). Classification (NCBI taxonomy): domain Eukaryota; kingdom Metazoa; phylum Chordata; class Actinopteri; order Labriformes; family Labridae; genus Scarus; species Scarus forsteni. The sequence goes on along the minus strand of JAZDUH010000544.1, from coordinate 21,741,841 downwards.
CATGCAGGGATTATCACAACCGATGTGAAAAGAACAAGCGTTGGAGAGAAATCGCATCCGCATTAAATATTCCAGGTGAGATAATAATGTGGTAGAGTGCCGCAGGTAATCACCCTAGTGCTGATATCCAGGACAACAGCACTCGCTCTCCTGCTTGTATACATCAGTTATACAAGCGCATTTTACTAGTTAACAGTAGTAAGCAAGAAGGAATAATGATTTGTTTGTTTATTCAATCATTTATTTGGCTCCGCCAACACAAACGGTTCTGCAACTGTAAGATAAAAACTGTAAAATACTAGTAAGTAACAGTCAAGACGATTATTAGTGAGATGACATCACGTTGGGTGTCACTCTGATCCGATAATCTTGATGGAATCCTATAGTGTGCGCTGGTCACGATTTTCAAATCTTGTAGTGTGTGTGTGCGCTTAAGATTTAAGAGAAGATAATCTGTCAAGATTCTCTTTACGTGTGTGATACAACCCCATTTCAGAATCTTATGATTTTAAAATCCTGTAGTGTGAGCCAGGCTTAACACTGATGCTGGTAGTCAATCAAAGGGTTTTGGGTTCAAGCCAGTTCAACACAAGGAACATGGTTGTTATACTACATCGACCAGGTCTCTCAAAGATTTCAAAGCAGGCTCAGGTTTCAAGAGATGTTGTTTAAGCTCAATTTACGCATAAAAGAAATAGGACACACAGAAGACCATACGAAATGAAATGAAGCCCAGCATTATCTAAAACCTGACAAAAATCAGCAGGATCCCTGTAAACCTATCTGGAGACATCTGGCCAGAAGTGGTCTACATTAAACAAGTCCACAATGTTAAGATGTGACAACAGTTTACACAGAAGAACAAAGAAAGCTACCACTGGTTCACACTCATCTCTGATGAGCAAAAAAAAACAAAAAAAATCTGAGTTCAGGATTTTGAGGTAGCCTTAAAGACTTATATAGATGGTCCTGACCACTCCTGGTCTGCCCTTGAGCGTGACATCCCTCTCTGTAAACACATGAGTGGATAAACGGCGTGGAGGTCTTGCAAAGTGTTCGTCTCGTAGCTGCATGAGTCAGAGTAAGTGTGGACGTAAAGGTGATTGTTGTGCGAGTGCCCTTTTCCCTCTCAGCCCTGAGGGTCTAATTGGCATCCATGTCAAGCTTTAAAAAATCCAGAACGAGTGAAGAAGTGATGGTTAGACGTGGGCATCAGTCAGTCAGTAAAGTCAGTGGAGAGGGAAACTCACTCTCCTCCTTTCCAGAGAACAGGTACCATGAACTAGTTTCCACAGAGCTGAGTCTTAGATTTAATGCAACATAAAGCCTCTGGGCCCTTTTAGCAATTTGGAGTCAACACACAAATACACCCACGCTCAGCCGGGAAGACTTTCCATGCCTTCATGTGCAAATGTGCTGAATGGCTGTGTGTGTTTGTCTGTGTGTGTTCAGCATGTGCAAAGTTTCCCTGGTGAATCTTTCCCATGATTCCCTCCATCCCTCTACTGATGAGCGAGAACACATCAATGGCCGACCAGTTTAAAAACTCAGTGCAAAAACTCCAGAGCTAGCTCATTTTTTTTTGTATTTCTAAACAACTGGCCATTTATACTGCAATCTCCCAACACTGTCCCCGCCCACATCGCAAGGGGTGAAGCACGCAAGTAATTTAACACACGATGATCATTCAGCAAAGCGAGGAGTTGTTGATCCCCTGCAGATCGCCAAATCTGTTTCTCTGTGTGAGCTGGAAAAAGTTCTTTATGAGACACCGTCGCTTGCTCGACATATGGCAAATGATGAAATCTAAAGTTTTCTCCAGATGCCTCTAAAGCTCGCTGTTTTCTGTAAAATTAGAGAGAGCTGCTCTAGACTCTGTTTGTGTGTGTGTGTGTGTGTGTGTGTGTGTGTGTGTGTGTGTGTGTGTGTGTGATTGGCAGCATTTGCAGCTGTCGGCAGACTGAGCAGAGTGTGTAGGCTCACTGTGTATAATGCTGACATCAGCTCTGGCATCTGTTGCATATTTGAAATGGTGACTGCAGGAGACGTTAAAAAACAAATAAACTTGTTATTGTGTTGTTTTCTCCAGATGAGGGGGATTCTTTATTAGTGTTTGCTGTCACAGATGTGGAGGAACCAGTAATTGAGTGACTAAAGCATTAAAGGGATATTTCAGCATTTTAAGTGCTTGGCAAATAGCTGAAATGGCTCCCAGCAACACTGTACCTTTAAGGAGACTTAGCTCAGACGACCAGTAAGGTACACTGCTGTTGGTGATAGGGATCGCAAATAATATCATTTTATTATACCAATGCCATTAACAATTCTGCTTATTTGATCTGTTTTCTTAGAATTCCCTTACTGATTCCTTCTCATTTTCTGCTGATATATCCGTGCTCAGTGTCACCGATAATGATACCGATATTTTTCATTTAGAGCACAAAGTCTTTACCTTTTGAAATTGACTTGTTTCTATCAAGATGACAGTCTATTTCAGTAAGGAACCAATGGTAAACAAGACAAACACTACTTAACTCTTGAAAAAATTAAACTCGTTTGCAGTGATATGGTGAAATAATATGTGCATTCCTGTATTTTGCTGATATTACTGCCAATATGTATTAATATATATTGCCTGTAAAAATCAGCTGAAATTTCAATTTTGGCTGATACCAATATTGAACTTCTTGGGCTTGTGTTAACAAGTTGCTGGTGTTTTCACCTATTCAAAGTTGTGCACTAAACATCTTTTTTGATTAAAATTAAGCCTCAATTTGTATCATTTCTGTCTCCTGGCCTCCATGATTTTTCACTTCTTTGTAAGCATGATGTCTTTGATTTCCTCTGCCGTTGTTTCTTCCGAAACAGCTGATTGACAGAGTCAAAGTGCACAGAAAGAAGAACGCAAAGCCATTTGCTGCATCAAAAAACAGGGCTGATAACCATTTTTTTCTTGCTATTCTTCTTTTGTTTTGTCCAGTTTTCTCCCTTGTTTCCTCCCTTTTCCCCCTTGAGGTGCAATCCTTTTCTACTTCCACCAAGGAGGTTATGTTTCTGCCCTTGTATGTCTGTTTCTATGTTAGCAAGGTTTCGCAAAAACTACTGACAAATTTCCTGAAATTTTCAGGAGATGTTGGCGATGGCCCAACTTAAAAATGAGTGGATTTTTGTGGTGATCCAGATAACGGCCATTAGCAAATGATCGCTCTTGTTCAATGACTGTCAAAATAATAACAATATCAACATGATTCTGAGTACTAGGTGCAGGTTTTCAGGGTCAAGGAATCATATTATGATGGTAACTTTATCATGGAACTAGAAAAGCACTCAGAGAGCGCAGACCTTTGCCAAGCAGAACAGTTCCCAGACGGTGATCCGGATCAATTCCAAAATTAAATCACTTCTTCCTTTTCCCATACTGAACATTTTCTGAAAATTTCATCAAAATCCATCCATAACTTTTTGAGTTATTTTGTTCACAGACAGACGGACAAACAAACAAACTCTCCCGAAAACATAACCTCCTTGGCGGAGGTAACTGTTGCTTATAGATGTAACAGCAATATGTGAGCTACCCTGGATGTTTGCACTCTAGTAGTGCTTTCTACTTTTTCTCTTTCTTGTCTCCAACAGTTGTTTCCTGGTTTCCGAGTTTTATCTTGTTGCGTAGTATCTAAGCTAGTGTCCTATATTTCAGTTGCCTTTTTTGTTAACTCGTATTTCTAATTTGTGTCCTGCATCCTCTTTACAAATATATATTTTTTAGGAGGTTTTTAGGATCATTTCCTCTAACTTTCTTGCCCCAATTTTTTGTCCTAAGATTTTTTGTAGCTACCTTGTGTGCTACACTGTTTTCTTGCTTGTATAAATATCCCATGTCCCTTTAACACTGCCTTATTGTTTATTCTTGATATTTGGTCTTTAGTCCTAGTTTTCTGGTGTGTGCTCTGGTTTGTATCCCTTGTCTCCTTGTTTGGCCTTAAAAACAGTTCTTTAGTTTTTTTCTGTTTCCTTGCCCTTCTGATCTGCTCATCGTTTTCTTAATCTTATGTCTTAGCTCATTTTCTTTTCTCCTATATTCTCTATTTTACCCAATGTACAGGTTTTAGCAGCTATAGCAATGGACTCAAATCCAGATATCTTTTTATTTAGTATTTCAACTCTTACAATAAAGATATAGAGTACTAAATATGATGTACTTTCAATCAGTCAATAAATGCTCTACTGTAACATGTAACAATATAAGGCTCCACTCTAACACTTAATAATCTTTAAAATGTACAGGAATAATGTCATTAAAATCTGATCTGACCTCAGCAAATCTAATATTGGAAGTACATATATGTTCTGACAGTCCAGATGTCAGAGGAGACCCTGTCACTAAAGGCTGGCTCTGGGGCTAAGATGATATAAGCTGGAGCAGTAAGAGGAGAGGTCACAGTTCACTGTGTATGCCTCTCTGCTTTAGCACCGGCTGACAAGCCACAGGAGTCTGGAAGTCCATGATGTACTGGCATTTGCTGGGCTCCTTCGCCGATCGCAAGGCTGTCTCCGTTCCACATGTCAGAGTGACCTAGAAAAGCACAAAGAGAGATAAAGTTGAGGTGATGTGAGAAGAAGAGCTCTAGTTAGCCTGAGTCAAGAGCTATGCTAGGTTTATCTCCCAGGAGGAGATGCTGCCCTAACTTCTCTTAACATTACATTTCTTAACTTCTACTTTTTCTCTGAAAAAAGAAGACAAAACAAAAGACAGAACAAAGAAAGAAAACCGGTGTGTTGACATTTAATTGTGGAAATCTTATATATCTCATATAATATACAAAGCTTCAAGTAACCTTGCAGTGCAGACGGTTCAGCCTGATTTACTGCCTGTGATCAGTCACATCCAGTTTGCCATGCATCAGTCTACAAAAATATTATCATGAGCATTTGGGGACGTGTGAAAAACAACACTAATGTAAATGTAAATGTTCTTTATTTATACAGCCCTTTACAACAACCCTTTCGGTGAACCAAAGTGCTTTACAACAGGTGGAAAAAAGCAATAAATAAAACAATTGAAAATAAATAGAAGCAATAACAGCAATAAAAACAACGAAAAGAATATAAGCAATAAGAGCAATAAAATACAATAAAATAAAGTAAAACAGAGTAAAAGTAAAAGTGTCACCACACTACTGGGTATTAAAAGCCATCCTTAATAAATATGTCTTCAGTCTTGATTTGAAAGTGCTGTGTTCCAGGTGACCCATAACTCGAAAATTTCCCAGTTGAAATCTCTAGTTCTGACCCGAAAGCGTTTCAGGCAAATTACAACTCGGTTGAGCGTAAGGATTTCTGGTATGTAAAATAACCAACATGGCTGCCATTCTAAGATTTATGCTTCATCAACTAACCAATTTGATTGAAACAGAAGTGGGGAAACAGCGCATAAGGTATTTACAGTGTTTGTCATTATTAAGAGGCTGCCATATTGTTTAGGCAGTGTTGTGACGTCACAAGTCGTAACTCGCAGTACATTGATCTGGTACGAGTACATGGGTCAGAAGTTACGAGTTCGACTGCCGTTCCAGTGCACTTTCACGAGTTACAGGTAGGAAAAACACCAGTTACAGGTTGCCTGGAATGCTGCCTAAGTCCAGAAGTGAAGTCAATAGATTGCAGTGTGTTTCAGCTGGTAACTCCTCTGGAGAACCATTTTTGAGCCACAAAAGGAGATGAAAGTATCTTAAATATCAAACAAAAAGTTCTCTGGGTCTGTCAAATGAGTTGGATTGCTTTCCCAACACTCAAACACAGAAAATTGAGCACAGACCAGTCCGTGCACAGGCAGTCAGAAAGCGTGTAGATTGGCTGTTTACAGGGAGGCTCTGCAGGCTTCGAGAAGAGGAAAAAGAACCAGTGCCCAGCCAGGAATGTGGTGATTTCTGTCAAGATTGTGCCTGCTCTGCTGATGGAGACTCGGCAGGTTTGAATGATACATGGTGGAAACCTCAATGGGAAATGGAGGACACGAGACACGTGGCTGATGCTCTTTTCTCTGTTTTATCAGTTCCGTTTTTTTAACTCAAAGGAAAACCAAAGAGCTGAATGAAAGGTTATCTTTAAAGTTAGTATTTGACTTACACTGACTGTTTACTAGTTTACTAATGACACAGCCATGTTTAAAATGAGAAGTTCATTTGATGATTGCTAGCATTAGCTTTATTCCAGGAAGTACCTCAGTAGCAAATGACAGTTCAAGCTTCATAAAATGACTCAATGATAAATAAAACTGACATTTAAAGCTTTGTTAGAATTATCCACTGTGCATTAACATATAATTATGATTAGCATATTCCCAACTGGAATATTTATATCCATCCAGCAAAGATGTCCATCAGGGGCCGTCCACATGGGGACTAGTTTAGGAGCATCTGTGAAGGTTTCTATCCTATGATCGCTTCATCCGCACATGTCCGATGTTTTTGTAAACAGGTTTCAAAGTGAATATGCTGAATTTCATAATGCTGCCTTTGCATTTCCGTTAAAAACATTTTTCATAATTGATAGTCTCATAGCCCGACCTTAGCCTTCGTCACCATGTGCTATCCTGAACAACTGCAAAAACTAGGAAGCACTCGGACAGCACAAATCTCCACCAAGGTAGCTCACATATTGCTGTTACATACAGTATTTAAGCTACAGTCCCATTATAAAGTTACCATCATATTATGATTCATTGACCCTGAAAAAGACCCACACCTAGCACTTGGAATGGTGTTGATATCATTATTAGCTGGACAGTTATTGAGCAAAAATCGTTCCCTAATTGTGGTTATCTGGATCACCACCAAAATGTAATCATTGTTAAGTTGGGCCATTACCATCATCTCTTGAAAATTTCCACAAAACCTTTCTGGTAGTTTTTGCATAGTCTTGCTAACAAACAAGCACACACATGCCAGCAAAAAAAACCACAATCTTCCCGGCAGAGGTAGTGATGTGGCACTGAGGACAATCATGCTTTTAAGTCTGATTACAACAGGTGATTTGGCAATAAACAATCTATAAAAAGTTGAGTCTGTAGATTAACTTTTATTGATGATATTTTCCATTAAATGAGAGCAATCAACCTTTTGTGTGTCAAATTTAAAACAAACAGGAGGCTAAAACCTGCTAAAACCACAAGCTTAGAGAAAATCTGGGCTCATTGATCTCATTTTGGATACACACAAAATCACACTAAGAGAGAGTTATAATGTCTCTGCGGGACATCTGTTAAATAGTAAAATGGTAAGTAGACTTGAGCTTAAATGACACTTTTCTAGTCTCTTTGACTCGTCTTTGCAGCTTTACACTGCAGGTCAAATCAATCCATTCATACCTGTTTGCTCTCATACTCACTCACAGATGGTTGGAGGATCTTCATCAGTTGTCCATCAGTGTAAACTAACACATTCACACCCTTTCATACCCATGTAATATGACTCAGGTTAATTAATGCTGCATTTTAAAGACAACTTTATGGCTCCAAAAGTTTAATTTAATTACCTTGAAATTTAAATTGAACCAGAATTGAAATTTTCTGTAATTAACATACTTAAAGGTGCTATGAGGAGAATCTATCAGAGTTATCGGCGTTCCAGTTGAAGTTGGAAAAAAACATGCCGATCTACCAGGCTATTGTTAGCTGTTGTTAAGACGCCCTGCGTTGTTGTTTACAAATATCATATGAAGAATGTGATTATCACTCTGGCAGCATTTTTGTAAATATAAGTCTAACAATACTATGTATGCCAGAAGTGCAAATAAATTGATGATTACAGGAGCTAAATAACTGTTCACACTGGGGTCATCCATCTTCGATTGTCAATTCTGAGGTGGTGAGGTTTCACCGAGTTCCCAGTTGGAAATTCCGACTTCGGTGAACGTTCCAGTTGCAGTTTCCAACTCGGAACTCGGAAATTCCTACTCCTGACTACAACTGGAACGCACCGGAAGATGTGACCCAAGCTAAAGCGCGTGTTTGTTGTGAAGCTAATAAATGCAGCTCGGACCTTCCTCAGAACTCTGCATTGCTTTACAACTTCTTTTTTCAACAACTTACAGGATGCAAAGCGACGAGGTAATGTATCTCTTTCTAGCTAGTAGTGCTAGTTTTGGAATTTTTGGAAAACTTAGTATCGTAGTTTTGTAGCCGGCTATATATCGCTACTTACAGCCCGGTGCTTTAAGACGTGTCCGAATAATATAAATTTGCTCTAGTTTTAATTGTCTTGTTCCCGAAGTTGAGTATCCAGGCCAGTCCAGCCCTGTCTCCCCTGACCGCGAAGCTAAGGAATAGCATTTATAGATAACCAATTTTGATGCTATAAAACCCATCCTGAGGTGTGTATATCAATCAGGCATATCTAAAAGTGAGACTTTTTTGTAATTACTTAGAAAACAAGTAAGCTAACTAAATGTTAATAAAAATTAATAAAAGATTTTCACTGTTTCTTACGACTGAAATAAAATGCTTAATGTTATTCTCTGTCACTTTTGATTGGAGTGCCAGTCCTATGCACAAACAGTGATGTCAATGCATACCCACCAAACACACACATGTTAACACCTTCCAATATATATTTGTACATCTTTTAAACCCAGAGTTTATTGTGTTTTTTTAGTCATCTAGACAAGATCAAACTGAAAAATTCAGCTTTATTGGTGACATCTTTTTAAGGAGCAACAAGATCTGAGGGTTTAATTAAGTTAATGAGGGAACATGGAAACAGATAAACTTTGTTCCTGGAGCAGGTTGTTCCGTACACTTGATATTTCTGGACGGTCTGGGTCTTTCTTTTACCGCTGGCAAGCCTCTGGGTAAATCTGAAACATGTATGATTGGCTTTTGTTTCTAGTCCCATTTTGATTTCTGTTAGCAACAATACCTTATTCTGAAATCATGGTAGTATAGTACTTTGAACGGTGTTAGTGGCCAAATTTACAAGTCAATTGCAAGAGAGTTTTCTTTTATCCAACAGTGAATGTGATTGATCGGGACTTTTCTGATATGCTGCATGCTGCCTGAATCCTCATACATCAAACATACACACTGAAATGTATGTTCATTAATGCGTACACATGAACACGAGTGATCCACCGCTCAAACAATACATCAGTGACCCCGCCGCTCCAGCATAAAGACAGACGAGGAAAGCGAGAGAACTCTGCAAAGACGAGGTTCAACATTTCAAATATAATGAGCATCGACTTCTGACGAGGCTTCATTTATGCCAAGTGCACACGGCGAGGGGGTCGTATCAAAGAGATTCACTTTAGTCTTTTCAAAGGATCCCCTGGATGGCATGAGTACATACATTTGTGAACGACATCTATTGGACTCTGATTTGAAGAGGGGGCCAGGCGAAGCAAATAAGACCATTAGAAGTGCTGCATTTTTAATTAAGCAAATCCAGCAGAAAAAAAAATTTAATCTTATAAAGGCTGAGGAGGGAACGCTGGGAAAACACGGAAAGGGGGAAAAGGAGAGGAGAGAAAACACGGAGCGTAAAACCGATGTAGACTGACAGAGGGCGGGGAGAGCCAGTCAGCTCCCATCACTTGGCTTTGAACAAAACATCTTTTTGCCAGGCTGCTGAGTGGGCCACGAGGACTGAGCGTCTTTTGCTGATTGACTAAGACCCCATTGTTGAAACACACATGCACAGGATGAGGCGCACACGCAGCAGACCGGGCGAGCGGGCTCCAAATTGTCCCTGATGAATGAGCTGGAAGAGGAGCTTCATTTGGCTGTTTTCTTTAGAGGTCCCTCTGGAAATAAGCAGCCAAGGCCTCTTGCACACTTTACTTAAGTTAGATTTATTCGTAAGCTGGGTTGTTTAAGTCATTATGTGCTCTGAGTTTCTGTGGCCTGGAGACTGTTTTATGTCTGGATTTACAACAACTTCAGTCTCATTCTACTCTCTGGCATGAAAACAGACATCTTAATCCAAAAAGGGGTCACATATCACTTTTACCTGTCATTGCACTGGCCATTCTTAAAGTACTCATGTCCTTGTTTGAAATTTAATCTAAAGTTGAATATTTTATTTATTTATTGTGAATTTGTGCAGGGACAGTTTGAAAGAAGAGAATGTTGCCACACACTACAGTTTGTATCCTGAGCTAATTTGCAATGCCCGTCCCTAGCTGGACCTTTAAAAACGTAAAAAAAACTAGAAAAGCACTCGGAGAGCGCAGACCTCCGCCAGCGCCACAGTCCTCAGCCATATTGTGATTTTGACCATAAATATTAGTCCTACTTTTATTTCATTTAAATATTTAGATTCCTTGACCATGAAAACATACCATTAGCAACTGGATTCATAATGATATCTATTTTAGTTCATTAGTTATTCACAGAAATCACATTTTTCGCCATGGCGGCCAGACACTGATCCGGATCAACACCAAAATTGAATCAGTTCTTCCTTTTCCCATGCTGAACATGTCCTGAAAATTTGACCAAAATCCATTGATTATTTTTTGAATTACTTTGTTCACAGACAGACAGACGAACGGACAGACAGACAAACAAACTCTCCCGAAAACATAACCTCCTTGGCGGAGGTAACAATAAATACTGTTAAAACAAACAGACACACAATCAAAGAAGCTCAACAAATACAGACAGAACAATACAAAACAAGTAAAACAAATGTTTCATGTGAATCCAGTCTAAATTCTGTAGGCAGAGCAATAATAATACACAATAATGAGTCTGGAATTTGGTGTGTGCAAATACAGTCCTCAAAAAGACCCTTAAGGTCAAAAATGTCCACCTCCAAATACTGTCATAAAAATATTACAGAGAAATAAAAGTATGTATGTACATCTTTCTGTAAACCTTTTTGATCAACAGCTGTTCCTATAAAAAGTACTGAACATAACTGCCAGTGTGATTAGGCTTTTTAAATTACAAATAAAGAATGGGTTATTTTATACTACAAGTGCTGCGCTATTATTGAAACATGAACAACTGCTCAGTGGCATAATGTTAACAAATCCTTTAAAAATTCCTGGACCTGCATCCCAGTTTTAATGATCACTTCTTTCCCAACATTCATTCCCAACATTCCCTGAAAATGCCACCAAAGTCTGACACTAAAAATGTAGCAACTGCCCTGACTCACAATGTTAAAAAAAGTCTCTAAAAATTCTTCAATCAGTACCCAAATTGCCACAAAAGTCTAATCATTTCTTCTTGATCAACCTGTCCCGACTATTTCACATAAAACTGTTGATAACTTTATTTGAGTAATTTAAATTAGAGGTGGACAGAAAGACACACAAGCACACAGACAAATGACAGCAAAAACACAGTCTCCTTGTCTGAAGTGATCATTTATCCATATGTGCTTTTAACCAATCATCAAAGTTTACTGTTGTTGTTAATCTTTGTCATATTCATGCTCATGACATAAAATCTGTGGTAACATCAGGTCATGACACTGGCAGGAGAACACGTCCAATACCTGAAAATGTTTGAAAATAATATTGTAAAATGTATTTGTATATCAGAGTCTGAAGATGGAGTCATGTGCTTGCCCTCCTCCACATCAGTAGCCAAAGGTAGATGAAGAAAAACATGCGTTATTGTATCAGCAAATAGATAAATCAATAATACTGCTGTGTAGTCTGCACCTCCTCTTCTCATCATCCTCCACCACATAAAGCAACCACAGTAAACACATGCAGGTTTTGTCTTTGTTTTGCCTTTTTCCTTGTCAAAAAGTTTAAACTGGTCCAAGCTGCTATATTTTTTATATCAAAGTTTTTCACGCCTTCAAACCCCTATGTTTCATCCCTGCTCAAAACAGACTATTTTACTGTAAATGAGCTACATGAGCTGAAGCTACACCCCTTTTAGAAGTGGATGTAGCTTCAGCTTCCTATCACTGTGCTCTTATGTTTACTGTAGCTGAACAGACATGCCTAGACATGTTGCTTCCTCTGAAACTGCTTATGGGCTTAAAAAACCTGGCTCAGTCGGATGTTTCCCATCTGATGGAGGCAACATATCCCCTGTTAACAACCGTAGGGGATGACTTTCTAGCAGAGTGTCAGAGCACACATTTCCAAAAGATTGAGCTAGCACCAGGGGGAGTCAAGGGAGTTTTCTTCAACTGGGTGGGTTGGGGAGATGTCATAGACACATATTTCTGCATAAAAGCATTTAAAAAGTCTATTTTCCAGGAAATAGAACCTTTGACGATGAAAGACAATGCAGTGTCAAATCCATTCCTCCTACCTGTTGTGCTGAAATATTCAGAACAGTGGGAGTCTATTTCATAATGTTGACTGACATTTTAAGTGCTCCATAGCACTGGAGACATTTTTTACTAAAGGAAACAGGTTTTGTTTTGAGAGCATTTACAGGGGAATTTAAGTTTTCCACTCTTAAATGTCCACAATTGTCATAACAAATTAAAATCCAAACAGGCTACATATCACATCTTTTATTTAGGAAAGAACTTCCTTTACCACTCTGTGTATCCATCTGTGGATTTGACAGTCTGTCAGCGTGCTCGTACCATTTGTTCTTCTGTCTGTCTATTAGTTTATTCATGTCTGCCTCTTTGTGCGCTCATATGCTCCCATTACCAAAAAAGCCTGTGTGTGTTTGTGCGAGTTTGAAACACATGAGGTTCTTACCGTAGTGCTGCGTGAACCTCCCTGCCAGCATGGTTCTCCATTCTCATAGACCATCTGACTGTACTGGTCCTTCGATGATCCTGCCCACATCCCCCACTTCCTGAAACACAAACGAGAAAGAAGCTTTATGATCAGTTTGATGATTCAAATAGAAAAGAGGCCATCAACAAATGATTTTGTCCAACCTATAGACAGTAATTAAGGAGGGCAGGGCTTGAGGAAGTTCACTTCCTGTAAAGGGCACGAAGATTTTCTTTAAAATTGTCAGAAATGCCAAACCAGATAATGTCTTTATTATTTTAATGCCTCATGTGATTTACCTAAAACTTTGAACCAATGTCCACTCTGATTAAAATAGGTTTACTATTTTGTTGTGAACACAATTGAATCACAATTGTGAACAGCTTTAAGATTAGGGATTTTCTTTACATTTCATTTAAAGCACGGAGTGAGCACATTCTGTTGGTCTCTGTGACCTAAAATCTTATGTCAAATTTGGCACAATCATTCATTTGGACCTTAGAGCTAATTGATAGGATTTTGATTGATAGATCACTGCATACTTCTGTGGATTGATATCTTTAAAGGAATATTACACCCAAAGAATGATATGCCTTAATTTTCTACTCACCCTCATGCTGAGCAACACTCTGGAGCACTTTTTTGATGTCTCAAATGCAGCTGGAGGTCCGGGGTGATTTTCGCTGTCAACAAACGTCCATCTAACAGGGACGACGGAGCCCGAAGAAAAAGGTCCATAAAAGTCCACAAAAACGTGCTTATTTTCCTTCATACTGCTCGTCCGCTGTAATCCAAGTGTCCTGAGCGGGTAACGTCCGTAATTAATTCGAAACAAGGTCATTTAGTACAATTTTCGAGCCTAAACAGTGCTATAGCGTACTTCCGCAGTGCACGTCTACGCGCGCTCCCTGCACTACGTAAGCCGCGGCAGACTAATCCAGACGGCTTACGTAGTGTCCGTCGTCCCCTGTTAGATGGACGTTTGTTGACAGCGAAAATCATCCCGGACCTCCGGCTGCATTTGAGACATCAAAAAAGTGCTCCAGAGTGTTGCTCAGCATGAGGGTGAGTCGAAAATTAAGGCATATCATTCTTTGGGTGTAATATTCCTTTAATATCTTTAATTTATTGTTTTTATTGATCATTTTGATGCTCTCACAACTAGCTCTGTAATACAATGTTTACCTCAAAATCTAAGCCATTTAAGAGGCTGTGTTCACACCCAATGAGTGTTCTCAGTTTGTCGTACAACGAAACAGCATTATCAGTGATTGGGAAGATGCTTAGCAAAATAGTGAAGAATGCCAATGGTCTAGCAACAACGCAAATGTTGTAGTGCAGGTGGAGGTATTGAGAGAGAGGGATGACATCATAGACAGAGGAGGACGTTACATTTTTGCACATTGGCATTGAAGTTCCTACATGGTTCGTTTGATGTTCATAAGCTGAATAACAGAGAGAAGAAATGGGCAGCAAGTTGCTGGAGAGTTTTGAGTAAGTTCAGTTCATATTTACTGAACACTTTTCATGGGCTGTATTGTGAAGGATGTCCCTCAGCATAACAGCGAGCTTGCAGGTGCATTTTTCTGGCTTACAAGGAGAGATTTAACATATTTTCATAAATGATATGCCGAACCTCACGGGAGAACCACTAAAGCACCAATGAGAGAAAGAACTGCAGAGAGAGAAATGAGAAGTGGGTCTGCATAACAGAATGAAGACGTGTAAAGCAGAGCAGAATCAGAAAGCAACAGAGGGGCCATCACATGTAGCCTTACAGAGCAGACAGACCTGCCTGATTCTGAAATCATGCATATCTGTCTTGCCAGCCTCCATTGTCCAACGGTTTCACTCGGCTAAATGCTTAACTGCCCAATCAGGGAAGTGAGGCCGGAGCAGCGGACGTGAAGTGACTTGACATGAAGTCAAATCACTTCCTGTTGTACAAATAATGGCAGCTAATGCCAGTTAGCCTGTTATCATGGTTACTCAGTAATATTTGGAGAAATATGCTCTCCTCATAAGTTAACTTTATTAAGTGATAATTTATCCTTCTGTGCTTTTAACTAATCATCAAAGTTAAATTTGGTTGCTTCAATTTTTACTTTACTAAGAGGTAGAATTGGGATTCACCCCAAAGTCTATGGTCTCCTGGTGTTGTGGTAACTTAACGATACCTGGTGAAATATACTCTCCTGAAGTGTACTGGGAGAACTTGGTGGAGATTGTCATTGACGAGGTTCATGTTACATGTAAGTGGGGATGTATATCTTTATGATTTTATCGATACCGATACAGATATTGATAGTCCTTATCAGTGCCTATACTTATCGATATTCTTATCGATATTACAACACGTAATTTTGTGTAAAAAATAAAGACTTTACAAGATATTAAAAGATTCAGCCTTTTTTATTACCACAAGGTAAAAACAGAATAGAAGTAATGCATTACAAATGCTTCTCAGAGGCAAAAAGAAAGCTAAGAAGATGGCAAAACCCCTTCATGCCACCCAACAGATTGCATGTACAGACAGACCCATATATCTTGTGGTGCTAAAATCGATGCTGTAATGATGACTACTAGGGCTCTTACTTTATATTAGATATTCGAATAACCGTTCGAATATGGGGATAAATATCCGTAACCGAATAGTAAATAAATATTCAAATGTAAAATATTGAGTGTAGCAGCACATCAGGGCGCCTGGAGCAGTGGACCGTTTCATCCAACAGAGGGCGCTGTGAGCGCAGCTTGACCCTCAGTCACATCCGGTGCTCTCCTGACCTCAGTAAACAAAGAGTTTCCGCTCCCATGCTCCGAGTGGACGTTAACAGCTCTGAATCATCTGAGGAGAGCTGTGCCGTCGGCTTTTCATCCAAGTTATACGGCTGAGTGCAGCAGCGCTTCGTCAAGAGTTTAACCCCGTGTGACTGTGTTGTTTTCGGCAGGGTTTTTACTGAAGGGGCGGATAATAGAGTCTCTGTCTCTGTTGGTGCTGCAGTCTTTAGTGTTAGCCAGGCTGCTAACTCTACTCGTGTTGCTATAGCAATCAAACAGCCTGCACTCCTTCAGCTTTATACTATGCACGCGCTCCAAGTGTTTGGTGATGTTGCAAGTATTTCCCCCCTTGGACGCAACTTCTCTCTGACAAAGTTTCATCGGGCCAAGTTTTCATTAACTTTGCTGAAGTGTGCCCAAACCTTTGAGCGCTTAGCCCTCACCGACATGCTTGAGCCGGACGGCGGTAGTGTCATAACTATCTGACAGTTGAAGAGACGTTTAAGTACTGATAACAGTACCGTTTTTCCAGATTCTTAACGGTATTCGGGTACTGACCCAATTAGGGACCGGTACAGGAAAGTACCAGTCCACAGTATACATCCCTACATATAAGTGGTAAATGATGCATCTGTGTGGTATAATTATGCAAGACGATAGCCTAAGGACTGAAATGTAGTTTAAGCTAACGTCCAACAACAGGGTCTAGCTGCTACGTTATACTGTGGCTTGATATGGATTGGTAATGAGGAGTGTGACTGGCAAACTATTTGTCCAATCAGTAGGTGCAGTTGTTTTGAAGGTTCTGCCCTCTGGAACCTTTTTCTATGGGCTCTCCTCCAAATGGACTTGTGACATATTTTCATGGTGGATATATGGACCAGTCTATCTGGCATGTTAGGTTAGTTAACAGCTTGAGACTTCTAAAAATGACACCACCACATAATCCACCCCTGCATTTTTTTTTTATCTCACACTATTTCTTGTATCTTATCTAAAACCAGAAGCATATCATTTATTTTAAACACCACTTAGTGGGCTTATTGAAAAAACATTATCCCAAGATGGCCGCTCTGGCTGGTGTCCCCTCTCCTCTCTTCAACAGGGAAGGGGACATATTAATTACCATTTTGTCAGAGTTAATTCTGTGTGCAATAACACACAGGGGAAGGAGAGGAGAAAATCTCAAAGCCGGTGAGGCCCATCTTAAATGAGGTGATGCCTGCCCAGTGCGAGCTAATTACATTCTCACCAAACATTTGGAGAACCAAAGCAAACCAGGGTGCCAGTGGAGCTACTCCAACACTCCTCACAGTGCTGACAGATGCCATTTGATCACGCTCGCACCAGCTAGCTTCCTGTGATCTTTTGTTGAACTTCAGCTGCTCCTTTGAGGTGGCGTCGAGTGCAGTCATGCTGCTGGTGAGTATTGATTTTTGTAAAAACAGTGTAATCCTGTTAGAGGGGGAAATCTTCTCTGCATTTGCTGCATGGTTGATTGAAGATTGGACTGAATCACGCTGATCTCTCGCCCTACATAAGCCAGCAGCCACACAAAATAGATACTCAGAGGAGAGACAAATAATGCAATCAATCTTTTCAGGCTTGTCAATGTCCTGTTAATCACTGCGGGGAAAATGCTGCAAAATGGTGCGTATTTGGCATATTGTTGCTTTAATCTGTCTGAGTGCTTTTCTCGCAAGTGCCAACTCTGTCACAAACACACAACACTTTATCAATGTCCCTGCAGTGACCTTTGCACAGAGGATTAGAGAAACTCTGTACTCTCAGTAAAGCTTCTACTTCTTTTCTTTTCTGTTGTGTGTGAGAATGTCAGGATTGCTTCTGTATTCTGGATAAGACATGAAAGCATTATATATGTATTTGAAATGTCTTAGTTTTCAATCTTCTTGGCAATGTCTCTGCCAAAAAAGTTCTGATCAGGCACCAACTTTTAATATTGAAAAATGATGCCAATAAGAAAGTGTAAAAAATGCAGTTGCCCACCTGCTGTGTATGTGAGGTACGTTAAATCAGTTTAATTTAGTAGCAATACTCTATCTCCTGATGGGCAGACGCACTGTAGTCTGTTTACAGGTCTGTCTGTTAAAAGTCTGATAAAAAATGAGTTTGACACTGTTTTCAATATGGTGACTGCAGTGTTGAGAGCTGTTTTCAGTAGACAGCTTAGAAATAAAAGATGTCAAGGCATTTGTTGATATACATACATATCAAAACATTTACTTTATACAGCTCTGTAACAGCAGTGCACAAATTCTCACTGTTTTGGACAGTTATTTTATTTTATATCATAACAAAGTTGTTTTCTAAAAATATGCACATTGATTTCTCAAGATCTCTAGAAAATAATCCATCCATTATCTATACTACCTTAACCTTTCAGGGTCAGGGGGGACTGCAGTCATCCCAGTTGACACTGGGTGAGAGGCAGGGTACACCCTGGACTAGTGGCCAGACAATCACAGGGCCACATAGAGTGACGAACATTCATGCTCACATTCATACCTAAGGGCAATTTAGAGTAATCAGTTGACCTAAAGAGCATGCTTTTGCTCTATAGGAGGACACTGGGGTGCCTGAAGAGAATCCATGCATGCATGGAGAGAACATGCAAACATCCAAACCAGCAACTTTCTTGCTGTGAGGTATGCGTACTACCTATTGTGCAAGCGTGCTTCCCAAGAAAAGATTTAAAATTCCATCATAAATTCTAAAAAACAGGAATAGTCCCTCAGCTGCCAGCACACTCACCAACACCCCTTCATACCATCTTATCACCCCCACCCTACAGCACCTCCAGACTCCTCCTTTACACCTTCAAGCCATCCACAAACTTGCCCCTCCCTATCTGTCTGACCTCCACTTTGCCACTCCTGCCAACTCCCTCAGTTTGTCCTCCTCCACCTACCTCTCTGTGCCCTCTGCCCGCCTCAGCACCATGAAGAGCAGGGCCTTAAGTCGCACTGCTCTGGAACTCTCTCCCCCCGAACTTCTGAAACTCAAACTCTTTGTCTATTTTCAAATCAAAACTTAAACCCACCTGTTCAGGACTGCATACTCCATTAAAAATACCACTCTTTCCCCATGCCTGTCATTATCTGTTGTGTTTGTTGATTTTACTGTTGACTTTTTTAATCTTGTACGGTTTCCTCGAGAGAATGGTGCTTTTAAATAAAATGTATTATTAAAAAAAAACATGCTTGTCATCTTGGGAGAAGTTTGAGTATTTGGGCACAAGATGGGGTATTTGGTCTTTAGGTTGGACCATTGCAAGAACAATGCCTAAAGTTTGTTCTACTTCTAGGTAAATAATCATCATGTAGCAACAAAGATGATTGAAATATAGCAACCATGAGTTGCAGATGTTTGTCAGAAGGTTTAACCTTAATGTTAAAGGGGCTGGTAACCTATCTGTTCTCAAATAGTTCTATTTAGGCAACTTTCTGAGACAGCCCATGCTAGAAGTAGTAAAAAAAGCAGCACTAAAGTATGTTATCAGCTTCACATTGAGAGCCACAAGTAACAGTTCTTTGCTTTTGCACAATATTTGCTTCAATCTTCAACATGTTTGAAGGAGACGCCCTTGAATGAACAGTGGAGATGCTTAAAGAAGGTTAAAGTTGACAGTAGAGGGAGCAAATAGAAAAAAAGAGCTACCACTTTAAAAAGCATTATACATTCGAATATACCTTGTCTGCTACAGATATAGAATTTTTCCACACTTCTTTAAATGCTGTTTCATTCTGATTTGACCTTGATGAGGATCAACATGGCATCCTCTGCTTTTAAAAAGGCACTCTTAAGCTCTCTCACATACGCCGCTGCCGTCCACAGAGTGCCTTCTTGTGCCATCCGTGATGTGCATGGCTTATTTAAGATGCCTGAACGGGTCACTCGCAGGTGAATTGCTCGCACAAGTGGAAGCCAGCTGGGCCTGAGCGTCTCGCCTTTTTCCTTCCAGCCTGTTTGATTGGGTTTTAGCACTCTCTTAGTACCAGGAGGCCCCTCAAATGGATTGCTGTCAGGGGCTGCAGACATGTCAAGCGGAGAGAGTGACAGTGCTTTGGCTCTTGCTGTGGGTTGACCAGAGATCCCCTGTGCGTCACCTCCATGCCTCTTTACCCCCATCGGATCACACAAATAACCAGCTCATCTTTTCAAACACTTATTTCTTTAAACTCTATTTTCTAGAAGGCTAAACAAGCAAGTCTTGCAACCCTTGGTAGGCAACATCAGCTTTTTATTAGTTTTGACCTCTTATTAAATCATCATTCTCAATAATAATACTCATAATGAGAAAATGGAGTGGGATAAATAGTTTTAATATCTATTGATTAATATTTTCATGAGATATACAGGAAGACAATGCTGTATGAATCATACAGTTCATGGTGCCAGGTAGATATTTAGTGATATACTGGTTACCACAAGATGATTCTCTTAAATGCCGATAGAGGGTTTAGATCTTTGCCAGTTTTACCTACTTTTCCAATTATTTTCAGCCCATATATGCAAACATGACAGTGCTTTATCTCTTTAAGGTATAATCAGATTATAGATCAATCAGATTTTGTATTGTTGATACCAACAATCATTAAAGTAAAGCGGGTGTGTAATTTTAAAAAATATCTTTAAGAAATTTTGATAACCTCAACATACAAAACAGTTGTTAATGTTTTTGTATAAATTTAGACCAAAGTTTAACAACTGCTGTTATTAAGAAGTTGCCTCATTATTGCAATATGAAGGCCAATAAATAAATCAATAAATCAATTAACCGTACGATAAATAAAAATGTCCTCAGTAAGATTGCCATCCTCGATAAACTGACACGTGCATGCATGTTTGTTTCCCTCACCTCTTCCCTCCAAAGAGGCTGAATGAGAAGATGGCTCACTTTGTCTATCTTTCTTAACACCGGGGTGCATCGGTTCTAAGGTGGATTTAGCGGATTTATAGCTGAGTGAGCATTTGTCACTCATGCAATCATCGTGGGGGAGGCGGGGCCGCTCGCGCGTACACACACACACACACAAAGAGCTGAAGTCAGTGTCCCAAGGAGTAACGAGGAAATGAACACTAATCTGAACGATGGCATGAAAGCTGTGGTTCCTAAGCTGGCTGCCACAGCCCCTGTGTGGGAATATGTTGGTTTTAAACAGAATGAACACGGTGTGAGCCCTTGAACACCGATGAGCCGATATGTTGTATTTGTTTGAAAGTAGTGGTGACAGTTGAGAAGAAGGGAGGTGCAGCGGAGTCTTCGTCCTGACAGTCAGAGCTTTTGGTCGGCAAAGGAGATATAAATAAAAGCGCAAAATGGTGCACGCTCATGGACAGTGTCGTTTGCTGCATTGCAAAAGAAATGGAACCCTTCAATACGGTTGAAAAGCCAGCAATGTTACAAACGTTTGACAGACAGCACGAATTGACTGGGAGAAAGTATGTCACGAATAATTCCGGAACTGTATGAACTCAATTTTATTTATTGTTTTATTGTTGTGTGTGTTTTATTGGAGTTTTGCTTTTTTCTTTACAGTCTATTTTTTGTTGTTTTTGATTAGTATAATTATTTTTATTTACATGCAATTTTTCCTAAAAGACAGTCCATTTCATTTTCATTGTTTTTTTCTCTTCTCTTTTTTTTGTTAAAGATATTATATTGTTTGTTTAATTTATTTTATGTATAAGATCTTGACCTTCCAATTACAGTTAAATACTCTTAAGAAATTAAAGTTAATTGCTTTTGATATGGTGTACTCACTTTATTTTGACAAATATTAAAATTACATTAATGAAAAAATGAAAACATTCAAAAAATATATTGATTTCAAATTAATATTGTTTATCAGCAAAAAAAATTTGGACAATTATCGTGCAGCAAAATTTGTTATCGTGACAGGCCTAGCAATATGCAACTTTTCCACCTTAAAACAATGGTTTCACATCCCATTTCCAGAAAGTGCTCTGGTTGTCTACTTCAGCATATAACTTAGACAGAGATCTGGGGTTCGTATGGCTTAAGGGAGCTGGTTCACACACTTCTTTAACTTAAAATCAGATAGTTAGCCCACTATAGTGCTGTTAAGAATTATTGTATTATTAGATCATCAGCTACAATTTTAAAGTAGACAGATTGGATATTATTTCTTAAGCTCCAAGAGAACAAACTTCCACCAAAGCTTTTCTGAGAATGTTAATAAAGTTATCAGTAAAAATGTGAAAAACTGCTCAAACCCACTATGTGAAAAAGTTTTTATAAATTCATCATCCACCTCCAGATTTTCCACAGAGTGGATCCCATGTGTCTTTTCCAACATTTCCTGAAAATGATATTAAAACCTATCAAGACCTTTTTGAGTTATTAGCAAAAAATGGAAAGTGCCCTATTTTGAAATGTTATCAAATCCTTTAAAAAAACTCCTGAATACGCATTAGTGTTTGAACTATCACTTAATCAAATGACTTCCTATTTGTTCCATGATCAACATTTCCAGAAAGTGTTGATTAATTTTTGGTTTATTTTATTCATAGTCAATCAAAACTAATAAACCAGTGAGGAGCTGTACAGTCTGATGGTCTGAGGAGCAAAATAGTTTCACAGTCTGTTTGTCCAACTCTGTGGAAATTGACGATCAATTGTTGTTGCACTGGTATCAAACAGGTGTCAGTATCGTATCAAAAGTACACCTCTAATATTATGATAACCAGTCATAAAGAAAACAGTATTTACAAAGCATATATTGCCAATCAGCCAGGAAAATGCCATGATATGATAACGGTACGTATTCCCCGGCCCTAGTTGGCCAACCATTTTTCCATTCCTACCTCTGAACTCATAACAGATACTCTCAGCTTTTTTATGGCACCAAGCTGCATGAATATGACTATAAGGAAGTCTGACCCTGACACTGACAATACCGCACACCCCAAATGTGCAAAATGAAGCCCCTGGCTCCATGACAACTTCGTTTTCTCATCCAATATATCACAGTTTGGCTTAAAGCGGCAGCCATGATGCTCACTCACACTCAAAGCAGCAGGGCCAGTCTCCTTAAATCATCTGTCTGTGTTTTCTCAGAAACCCTGTTTGCCTGCATGATTCACACCTAAGTATTACTGGAATATTTGGGACTACAACAAAGAAAAGAGACACATTTCTGTTTCCAGTCCAATAAAACCGCGTGAATGAACGTAATTAAGGAACATAAACAGATT
Organism: Scarus forsteni; assembly: GCA_036419115.1. Lineage (NCBI taxonomy): Eukaryota > Metazoa > Chordata > Actinopteri > Labriformes > Labridae > Scarus > Scarus forsteni. The sequence continues at coordinate 21,719,119 of JAZDUH010000544.1, read as the reverse complement.
AACATCGGCAGCAGAGAGTAAATTACATCTCGGCTTTTGTGGAAAATCCATTTCCGACCTCATGGAGACAAGAGAGAGGCTGTGAATGCAGACTTCCTTTTGAAAGATTAATGCTAGCAGATATTGAACACTTCTTCTTTTAAGGCCTAAAACCTGGAGAATCATATTTACAGGTACCTGGCGTATGATTCACTCCCCCATCTGGCCTCTTCTAATGCCATAAAAAGCACCCTCCATCACACATAAACCTGTAATCGCAGCATATCTAGCCGCCTAAACCCATTATCCATACATTCACTTTGCATTGTGGGTGAGATAGTGGGTTTCTGAGGACTCAGACATGCCTCTACTGTGAACATCAGGGAGGCAATCTCATTTAATTTTCTCTCTGAATCACTAAGGTGTGATTTCTATTGACACAGAAAAGCAGATGGAGTTATGATTTAATTACATCCACCCGGAAAAACACCATAAAAAGTGCTGCAGGACCTGAAGAAGCACAGGAAAAGTAAATAATATGTTAGCATAGAGGCGTGACTGGAGTTCAAAAGAATGGACAATACTTGTTGGTTGTGAGGTATCAGGCAGTGGTGGACAGTTATTAATGCAAATTACTTGGGTCCTGTGCATTAGTTCATTATTTGAGCATCTGTACTTTACTTTAGCAGTTAAATCTGGGGAAACATTACTCTCATAAATCTGGAAGACAGTTTTTGTGTGTTTGCCTCTATTCATTTAGAACTGAATCATTTTCCTTTATAGGGTATTTGTTTATTATCGATAACGGTGTATCTGTCCAAGGTAGATTTACCGTGAGCTACCTCAGTATAAAAATAAAAGTATCTCCTATGGTCCGTGAGTTTTAATAAAAATGCGCAATAGTCTCTGCACTGGTACATGACAACCAGGGGTGGACAGTAACGAAGTAGATTTACTTGAGTACTGTACTTAAGTACATTTTTTTAGTATCAGTACTTTACTTGAGTTTTTTTTATTTTTGAAACTTATGACTTTTACTTCACTACATTTAAAAGACAAATATTCTACTTTTAACTCCACTGCATTTCTATAAATGGCCTCGTTACTCATTACTTTTAGGTACAGGTATGAAGTCAGCGGATGAAATTTGTTTTCTCTTCTAAAATGTGATTTGTTGAAGTGGTGTTATCTATACTTCGTGCATCCTGTTCCACACTCCAGTCCAGTTGATGGCAGTAATGCACTTTTGAGTTGGTTTGCCAACCGCCATTAAACAACAAAGAAGAAGACGTGCATATGCTACTGCGATCGGGCAGGTAAAAGCTGAGCCAATGTTGGTGGTTACGGTTCGTCTTGGCAGTAATGACGGCTACTATGGCAGATAAAGACGACAATTCCACACCAGAGCACCCATGGCCATATCTGAAGTCCACGTTTGAGGTGGTCCAAATGAAGAATGATTCTTTTCGGTTCAAATGTGTGCTCTGTTTGCCACGCGCCAACTTCACCGCCTACAAAAACTCACTGTCCAACCTGAGAAAGAATGTGGAAGTGAGGTAAAATAGTGTAAACATTTGTTTACTTTCAGATAAATATTAGACAGTTTAATGCCCTTGTAGTAGTTGCAATTTAACGTGACCGTTACTAAAATTATTACTATTTATTACCAACTTACATTATTACCAACTATTAAGTTAGTTGGCATTTTAATGAAAATTGGCAGCATTTCGTCGGACAGAAATGATAAATATACAAGCTTTGACACATTTCAGTTAATTCCTATAATATTAGCAGAGTTAAATAAAAAAAAGAAAATGGCAATGGTTGTCTTTTTGTTGATTCATCAGTGTTTCAGTATGCATTTTGTTGCATATTTTCAAACTCTTTATTCTACATAATCTATAAGCAGGTCAGTGCATTCTGTAGATTGTTTCAGTCATTACGTTCTGTAAGCTCAATGGGAAAATTTACTTTTAATTCTTAAGTATTTTCAAAAGCAGGTACTCCAGTACTTTAACTTAAGAAAAATTTGACTGAGCAACTTTCACTTGTATTGGAGTAGTATTTGAACATTAGTATCTATACTTTGACTTGAATACTGGCATTGACTACTTTGTCCACCACTGATGACAACAAGCAGAATGTCTTACATGGTGGAAGTTACAGCCGCAGTTTTACAGTAAAGAGTGAAAATACACAAAATCCTCAACTTGAGGCATTTCTGATTAATGTGGCCAGCAGCTTAAATGTAAATACCTTATGTAAGCAATATCTTCCTCTTTTTGCTGCTACCAATGGAGTTTACAGACAAGTTATTACAAAATTAAAATGGGATTTCTTTTTGCTAAAATGCAGAGATGGTTCATACTTGGTTCATACAGAACTGCTATAAACTATCAATTTTTGTATTTTGTTTGGTTAGGCTACCAAGATTTACAAGTTGTTTAACCAAATGAGGTTGGAAAAAGGCGGCAACACATATTCGTAACTTTAAAGAAAAATGAAACCCCTGAAGTACACAGCAGCTTTGTTGTTTCTTATTTTTGTTTCAAACTAGACTGGTGAGTGTGTAGACAGAAAACTATAGATTGATCCGTTGGTGGATAGCTTGGTAGATATGTAGTTGGACATGTAGGTAGGTAGGCACCACATGCTGCTCCTGACAATTCATCTGCACCACCAACAACTTTAACCCTACTTCATTGGGTGTTTTAGATGTTTTAGAGTGCAAGGATGCAAACCCAACAGCTGAGTCCTTTTCAGCTGCATTACTGGCTGCTGTAACCAGCCACAGTGCCCCAAGAGGTCAACTTTCATCTCCCCAGCTACCAAACCAACTTTCAAGCAGGCAGGTTGATAGACAATGAGGCAAGATGGCAATTAGCAATAATACTCAGAGCAAAAATATACACCGATCAGCCATAAAATTATGACCTCTGGCATGTGAACTGATTAACACTGATTATCTCTTTATGGCAGTTGTTAGTTAGTGGGACATGTTGGGTTGGAAGTGAACATTTTGTCCTTAAAGTTGATTTTAGAATCAGAAAAATGGCCAAAGTGTGATGACGAGGCAACTAAATCACAGCATCTCCAAAACTGCAGCTCTTTTAGGGTGTTCCTGATCTGTGGTGAACCAGCAACTGGGTCATGGGTGTCCAAGGCTCACTGATGCACGTGGGGATCAAAAGTTGGCCCATATGGTCCGATCCAACAGACAGGTTATTGTTGCTCAAACTGCTAAAAATAAGTTAATGCTGGTTCTGATAAGAAAGGTGCCAGAGCATCACACTTTGCTGTATAGCTATAGACCAGTCAGGTTGGAAGGTGATCATATTGTTATGTCTTACTGCTGTATAAACTATAGTTACTGTATGGTATGTAAAGAAGCCTAAAAATATAAATACATTTGCAAAAATGAAAGTAATAGTTCAACTGGAGTGTATGTGTATGGGCCTCTGCACAGACAACACAAAAACATAACACCAGTTTCAACCAGCACCGGTGCAGAGGCATAAAATGGTAACCTTTTTCAAAATAAAGGCTAAGTTTAGCTATGATTTAAGAAATAAACAGGCCCTTTAACTTCCCTATTGAGGCAACCCCATTGATTGTATTATCCATTACCCCCAAATTAAAACAGTTAAGATGAATATTTAGTCTTTTGTTTTGAAATTAGTGTCCAATTTAGTTATTTGAAACCAAGAACAACAAAACATCAATCTAGTATGAGGCATCAACTTGTGATTTTTGGTTAAACAAAAGCAAAGAGAAGGTGTAATCTGTTTCTGCCTTAATTTTTGTAGTAAAAAAATTAATTATACTTTTGTACCTTGACCTTTTTGATAAAGCATAATTTGCAGCAAACCACACATGAGTATGGGATCTAATATCTCTGCTTTTTATTTCTGTCAAAGTGCAGAATTAATATTTTATTGTCCTAAGTACTCGGGGTGGCTTGGTTCATGGATTAAACATATTTATCTAAAAATGTTTTAAAGGAAAAAAAAGGGGGATGTGAAAGGGTAAATGTACACCCTGAACCAGAGCTGACCAAACATGGGTGCCCCTGTTTTAGCTCTATGAACGCTAAAGCAGATGAAGGTGTAAATTCTTATTCTGAACCCATAAGTCACATCTTTAAGGGGTTTTAAAGTAAACAGTTATTTGTATGATTATTTTGGTGACTGTTAATTTTGACTGTACTCGTGAACTGTGAAATACATTAAGATATTTCTTACAATCAATACTTCAGTACAATGTTAGAAGCTATTTTAGTGTAGTCTTAGTCTTTATGTAAAACAGGCATCAGCATATGGTTGTTTTAACACCTAAAGTGATGCATTCTTAATTCAGTTTGGTTCAAAGGTAAAATTCCAACATTGTTTCTCTTTTCATTTGGTCTGGCTTTCTTTAGCTGCATTGGTGAGCACTTACATATTGACTGGAGAGATAAATAACCATATTCTGCATGGATTTGTAGAGGTTTGCTTTTACACCCACCATGAACTAAACTCTGTAAGAAAACCAAGACACCCTTATATTTAACAGACCAGAGTTTGCCTCTTTTGTCCAAGCAAGACTTCTCGTAAGCTTTCCTACAGACCAGACCAGAGTTTGTTGGGTCTTAATCAAACATGTTAGGTGGGAAAGGACCCTAAAACATTTCTGTAAAGGTTTTAGTCAAGTTTTAGCTGAAACAACTTAAAATATTTAAGTTATACTGAAGATAAATTAAAGCAATTTTATTTCAGTTATTAGCTTTTGAATTTACTGGTTTAATTTCCCATGAAACTTTTGCATTAAGCCAAATTTTTATATTCATACAACTGTGTTAAAGGTGCAGTCGGCGATGTGGGAGAAAACGAGTGGAGGGTTTGTTTATATCCGAATTTAGACCCGCCTCCCGAAAGCTGATTGACGTGCATTGTCATGGAAACGGCCGTAGAAACTGCGTAGCTGACGTAGCTAAGGAAACCCTGACTGGTCAGACAACCCGACTGCCAATATTGAAAACATCACAACAACAGTACATTTTGGCAGATTAGACAATAAGATGAATGCCTGACGGCTGCTACTGTTATGTGAAGCACCACGAAGCTAATGCTGCTTAGCTTACCTATCCAGCAGACGGACGGCGACATCCGCGCATGTTTTCAGGTCTTTCAATTCGCGGAGTTCCCTCCACCGTTGGAAAGCAACACCAATGTTGACCCGGGTCTTTGCTCTTTTGGTCATAGCCCTTCTTTTCCACTTTTCACTCCTCTGACCTCTTTCTTTTGGGCTGTTTTCAGCCATTGCTACCGCAACTATTGTATCTTTCTCTTACGCTAACTGTGCACGCTACGCAAACTACGACTCCTCCTCTCCCCTTAGTCTGATCTGCGCATGAGTATGATCACCCCCTGGACGTTGGGGGGTTTACTTTGTTTTGGTAACTCGGACCGAGCCACAGTATTTACCTGCTGAAATTCGGAGTCAAGGCTGTGTATTGAGACCAAATTTTTTTTTCAACATGCTGTCAGTGGTGACATCTTGTGGATGGAGAGGAGAAATACGGTGAATTTCGCAAATACTGCATCAGATTAGAAGATTAGAAGATCGCTGAATGCACCTTTAAGTATACTATAATTAAAATTATTAGAATCAATAAATAAAATTCAGGTAAGTACAAATGAATGCGTTTTACTTGTAGTGGATCATTTTCTCTTTAGGTCGATTTTCATTGATATGCAGTACAGGCCAAAAGTTTGGACACACCTTCTCATTCGATGTGTTTTCTTTATTTTCATCACTATTTACATTGTAGATTCTCACTGAAGGTATCAAGACTATAAATGAACATGTGTGGAATTATGTACTAAACAAAAAAATGGGAAATAAATGAAAACATGTCTTATAGTCTAGTTTCTTCGAAGTAGTCACCCTTTAATCTGATTACTGCTTTGCAGACTTTTGGCATTCTCTTTTTGAGCTTCAAGAGGTAGCCACCTGAAATGGTTTTCAATTCTCAGGTGTGCCTAGCCAGGGTTAGTTAATGGGATTTCAGGCCTTTTTAATGGGGTTGGGACCATCATTTGTGTTGTTAAGAAGTCAGGCTGATGCACAGCCGACAGCCCTATTAGACACTTTTAAAATTAATATTATGGCAAGAACCAATCAGCTAAGTTAAGAGAAACAAGTGGCCATCATTACCTCAGTGAGAATCGACAATATAATTACTGATAAAAATAAAGAAAACACATTAAATGAGAAGGTGTGTCCAAACTTTTGGCCTGTACTGTACATGCCCCTATTGTTCAATCTTTTCAGGTTTCAATGGTACCCCTATCAACATTTTTTATTTTGAATGTCTATCTTTCCACCCCTACCATTTTGGTCTTGACTTGTTTAATTTGGAAGATTTCACAATACATTTCATTTAGGTTAATTATTTTTTAAAGATTCTTGCATTCAATAAAAAAATGGCTGAAAACATTTTTTATCATATTTTTCATCCAAAAAAATAAATATTCAAGTATCTTAAATGCATGCACACCTGCATTAAAAAATTAAGTTATGATTATTGTAGCCACTTTCTGAGTCTTCTCTTTAAGTCAACTAATGAAGTTATGTACTTCGTCCGATAGGATATCAGACTACTTGAATCGTTTGACTTTTTTCATAATCTAATCCTCATTAGGAATAATTAGCATTAAAAAGCTTATTAGCCTCCTTTTCTTGTTCTGAGCTCATATAAGCTCCTCTTATTTCTTTAAAATGATGTGGTCGCCACTGATTGTGTTTTAAACTTCGTGGCAGCATTAATCCGCACGCCTCGAGCGATAAATCCTGAAGATCCACAGCTAATCTTGCCCAACAGTGAGAAGAGAGTTCCTCCCTCAGATACAGCCACAAATCAACCTTTCAGAAGCAATTATCATTTAGACAACTCCACTCTGGTGTTTAAACAGCCCGCAGATACGGAGGGAGGAGAAAAAATCTGGGCCAGAAGTGCACTGATGAGTGTCTGTGCGTGTTTGTGTGTTTGGAGACCATGGGCTTTCTCTGCAGAGAAAATGGACAAACATGACCACAGAGAACACATGAGCACAATGCTGGCCCTGTTTAGTATGTCTGTGGTTTCCCTGAGAAAAAAAAAAACGAATATTAATTTGCTTACTCTCTTTCAGAGCTCCCTCTGTGTATTTGTAGACATTAGAAAGCTGATGTTAACTCTGTGGACACATCATTGTATCTGGTTCTCATGCACAAAGGCAAGCTGAACATGATAAATGTATAAAACATCCCTGCATACATGGGTACTCCATTTAAATAATTCAGTTTCCTGTTTTTTTTACATGCAAAGAAAGACAGGAATGCTTAATCAACTGAAAAACTAACTGACATACTGAGTAAATGTGTGTTAAGTGTTGATTCTGTTACTGACTGCTCCTTCAGTTTTGCACAATATTAGCTGTATACATCAGCATTTACACGCTTTGACACATGAACACTCGGGTTGTGAGCTGAGTCAAAGTTGACTAAATGATTTAACAACATCACTCACTTAGTGGCAAGACTTGAGTTTGTTTGGTGTTGTTTGTAGTCGACACAGGCACTGACAACTGATCCTATTAACATGCATTTCAACAGCATCGGAAGCAATTTAGGGAAATGCACTTGAGCATATATAGCACTTTTCTAGTCTTTGACAAGCAGCTTTACACCACAGGTCACACCTATACATTCATACCCATTCCCTCACTAATGTTTATGTAAGCTTCCCATCAGTTTCAGCTAACAACCAGCATTCACACCCTATCATACCCATTTACACACCGCTGATGCAGCAGTGGGAACAAGTTGGGTTGAATGTCTCGTGGAAGATCACATTGCCATGTGGACATCTGGGACTAGGCTCAAACCTGCAACCATCCAATTACTGAGCAAGCACACTAACAGACTGTGCCGCCGACACCCCATATAAAGGATAAAGTGTTCTGTACCAGGTCACGACAAGATATGACCGAAGCAGCTGAAGACCAAACACGTCACCCTGACCTGGTTTGAGACATTTTCTTCAACAGTGCTAAAAGTGTGTTTCATCCATTGGTCACAGTTGATACTGATGAATATATAGCCAGCTTGTGCCTCCTAATTGAGCCCCTTCTCAGCAGGAAGTTTGACAGTCATCAAGTTACTAACATCATGCAGGGTTAAATACAGTATATTTAGGACTACTTCCAAGGCAAAACTGCATGAGCACAAGGGTTTACAATGGGTTTAATCACATAGCTCAGTATAATGTCTTGGTGTGTGTCTCAACCATAGACTGTAAAAAAACATGGACGCCATATCGCTGGGCTTTTGTGAAGCCGCCGCAAAAACTGCTCCCCCTGGTGACTGGCTGCAGTATAGGTCAAATCTCCGTCTCCCCCATTCATCTGAACGGGCGGCAGTGAAACTTAAAAAAATTAATACACCTCGTAGAAATATTTCTCCCATCCGTATGCTGTGGTGATATAAAAGTATTATTGGGCTGCGTTTTTTCCAAGTCCTCTTTTTTCTGAAAAGTTTCTTTTTCATCAGTTATTAGAGTTTAAAAAATAACCGTGGTTTACGGCAGTTCCACAATGATGGTGTACGCGGTATGCTGCAGAGTTTTGCGACCGTTTAAGACAGGTGCGTCCAGATATGGTCCAGATTCTCTACTGGCTGCACAATGGCGGCGCCCTGACGGGGGATATTATGGCTTCAAAACCGTTACATGGTAGAAGGTGGAGCCACGCTATCCAGTTCTTATAATACATCCATGGTCTCAACTCACTAAATCCAAGCTCATTGGTCATAACTCTAATAATCAGTCTTTACTTGTGAATGCAGATTATATGACAGTTTATAAGCCACAAAATGCCTCTGATGATCCTCTTCAAACTTTGCAAACAAGTCCACCTTGACAAAGGAATAGACCATCTGACTCCCTGTTCTCTGCTAGACCAGGTCAAGGTCTTGTGAACACAATACATCAGCAGGCTTCGATAGAATTTCCTTTAAACTTTGATCCTATGTCCACCAGCATTCAAGGGTTAATTGATAACATTTTGGAAGTCACAGAATAGCACAAGAGTCAAGATCGGGGGGTATTGTAAACTAATATCTCAAAAACACTCTAGTATAACTATCAGTCTTGTCACAAATGCTAGTTGTGACTTAAGGATGTTCTGATTAGTTTGTGTCCTGGAGCTTCATGTCCATCTATTGATCATATTATATCTTAAAGGAGACATATCATGCTGATGCATGATTTAATACTTACATATAATATAATAAATTTGAAAACAAGACCTTACACCCCCTTAATTTTCAAAAAATGAAATATTGTATTTTTTCTGATATCCTAGAACAAGATTTGATGCCTCTGAAAATAGGTCATTGCGAGATGTCATGAGATTTCAAACGTCGTGACGACACGAGGTACCTTTCTTTTTATTGGAGTAATCTGATAAAACACTTCCTCCTCTGTGATGTCTGTTAGCCACAAAACCGTCACCGAGGAACACATCCACCAGCAGCAAATACAGTAGAAGAAGGACAGGCTGGCTCTACCCCCGATAGAACTGACCTATCAGAGCACAAAGGGCTGTGACGTTGCAAGGTAACTGTAGGTCATCCTGGGATCCGAGTGTTTCAACGAGAGCTTGATAATGGCCTAAAATGAGGATTTTGGCATTGAAATCTAGATTATGGCTCCCTTCCATCATTCATTCTCAACTCTCCCTCTTCCAAATGTCAATCTAATTTTACTATTGTGTATTGAAAATTAACGCATAAAAGCAATCAAATCTTATCTTAAAGAAAAGAAGTTACACAAGCTGCAGTAGTGGGATCATTTTTTTTTACTATTAACATCACCCATCAGTTTCAGTCATTAGAAAATGTCAACATTGTGCCTGGTCCTTGAAATACGCTCCATTCATTTACAGCTGCTGTCAACAAGCACATGTGCCAGCTCAGCTTTAGATTACCTGTAAATACCCCTCTAACAACCAGCTCCTCACTCTCAGTCCTCACCTGTGCTAAGACGGTGTAAAGCCTGCGCTTATTACCGTCACCTCCTCACTGTAGCATCCACTCATTAGCCGCCACCGCCGCAATGAATTATCCCTCACAGCTATGCTTTCCTTTGCTTTAACAAGGGGTCTGGGGCAGCGAGCTGGTCCCCTCTCTACGCTGCTAATGCGCTAATCATTTACAGCATGAGACGCCGACAGGTAGAGTGAACAATCTGGATGCTGCAAGCTAATTTGGACCCGCTGCAGAGTGAATGTCCTTCTCTCTCCTGTTGCCAAGAAGTGCCAGGCATCGTGGTAACCTCTGCCACTCTTGTGGGGTCACCAGCCAGTGACACGGCCATTACTGTGCCAGTCTGAGATGCTTCTCTCACCTTCATACCACCCGCTGTGCCACCGTATCCAGCGTCTTGATAAATAATTCATAAGCACAGAAACATGTGAAAGGCTCATGCTCTCACAGGGCCCTGCTTTCACCTGGTGTTGTACACAAAGGGCACAAGCCTGGTCGGTACTGGTAGATTTTTCTGTATTGTTGGTCACGGAAAAAGAAGATACATTTTATCTTCAGAGATAGTATCAAGTGAAACGATATAAACAAACCTCCTGCTGGTCCTCCACTCAAATAGCAGGCTAGAATGTTTTTGTCTTCTGCAGACATTCTTCATTCTTGTCTATCTACATATAGAGATCTTGAGTTTTAAACTTCATTATGAGCAATCAATACCTTCACCACTGACAAAAATTGACTCTGCTACCCATGAGCACGCGCAGCGACTGTCGTAATGCTGCGTTCCAGTAACCTCGGAAATGGGAGTGACATCATCTCCAACTTATCGGCGTTCCAGTTGAAGTCTTAAAAAAACATGCCGATCTACCAGGCTATTGTTAGCTGTTGTTAGCACGCCCTGCGTTGTTGTTCACAAATATCACATGAAGAATGTGATTATCACTATGGCAGCATTTTTGTAAATATAAGTCTAACAATACTATGTATACGGCTGATCTAGAGCGACACACCCCAGTCAGAAGTGCAAATAAATTGATTATTACAGGAGCTAAATAACTGTTCACACTGGGGGCATCCATCTTCGATTGTCAACTCGGGGGTGGCGAGGCTTCATCGAGTTCCCAGTAGGAAATTCCGACTTCAGGGGGCGATCCAGTTGCAGTTTCCTACTCGGAACTCAAAATTCCTACTTCTGACTACAACTGGAGCGCACCAAAAGACGTGTGCAAGCCAAAGCGTGTGTTTGTTGTGATGTGGCCCGGACCTTCCTCAGAACTCTGCATTGCTTTACAGCTTCTTTTTTCAACAACTTACAGGATGCAAAGCGACGAGGTAATGTATCTCTTTCTAGTGACGTAGTGGTAGTTTTTGATGTGTGACAACAAGCAATTTTTGGAAAACTTAGTATCGTAGTTTTGTAGCCGGCTATATATTGCTACTTACAGCCCGGTGCTCTAAGATGTGTCCGAATAATATAAATTTGCTCTAGTTTTAGTTGTCTTGTTCCCGAAGTTCAGTATCCAGGCCAGTCCAGCCCTGTCTGACCCGACCGGAAGGCTAAGGAATAGCATTTATAGATAACCTATTTTGATGCTATAAAACTCATCTTAAAGTGTGTATTTCGATCAGGCATATATTTAAAAGTGATACGTTTTTGCAATTACTCCTCACAGTCCCTTTACGAAAAAAAAAGTCATCAACACTGTCTCAAACATATAAATTATATCGGACACTTTATGCTTGTAAGGCTACATATTGTATTGTGGCATCATTATCGGGATACTTATGGTATCATGACATTGTTGGAAAAACCCAGCCCATTTAGACAATACTGCTCCTACCATAAATTATAGGGCAGGGTGTCAATTCAGATTTTCTGGATCGATTTGATTCAATATTATAAGATCTCAAATTGATTCGATTCACAATTCAATTCGATGTTTATTCAGTCTGGGATATCTCCATATAATAATAATGCTGTAAAATTAAAAAGTGACCTTTCAACCTAGTACATTGTTAAAAATGTTTTTACATTAAGAACTGAGCCCAAAGCAGTTACATTAATCACATAATTAATGATATACACAAATGCATATACTGCATATTACTTGTTTTCTGACCAACTCGTCTTTTCCTTTGTGCTTGTTATATCTGAAATACATCCAAACATCAGCTTTTAAACTTGCCGGTGGTGCCCATATAGTGCAACTCACTTCCGCCATGTTTAATTGACTGCTTGTAATATCGCACGAGATCTTGTTCAGTGGAAAGCAGAGCTAATCGCTGATCATGCTAGACAAGCAGGGTTTTACACTAGCTGCTGCTCTGCACGGCCAATGAAGAAAAAGCTACCCAAGTTAAAAGATCGGCCTTATGGATTGATTATGAACCATTTAAAGGGTGATCGATTAAATCAATTACATTTTTTTTAACCCAGCCCTTCCGATTCCCGTTTGGATGAAGGGAAACGAAGAACGGGAAATGAGTCATTTCCCGTTCTTCGTTTGGTAATCGAAAATCCAAAAATGGAAAACGAGCCTTTATCTGATATCTATTACGGGTCTATTTTTGCAAAAGTCGGGGTATAAAATATGGCTGTAATTCCTTTCGTAAAGCTTGCTTTGCCTTCCCCCGGAAGCACTTCCTTCTCCTGCGCTGCTGCTTGACAGCTTGAAAATGAGTGCATTGAAACGAGTCGTTTCCCATTTTTCATTTCCCTTCATCCAAACGGAAATTGGAAAATCGGATGGTTTCCCATTTCCCGTTTACCCATATCAACATGAAAAACAAATGGCCGCAAAGTACACGGACCTATTAGGCCTAATATCTAACATTTAATATTGTTATATCTAATTTCTAATTCTTTGACATCAACTAATTTGCCATTACACTCACCGTGGCAAATAGTAATGTATAACACTATTTCAAATTAACATAGGCTATATAGACAATATTTCATTAATTCATATCCCTTTATAAAATTCATTCTTGTATCCTAAAAATAAATATATTTCTAGTTCTCATGAAGAAGCATATAAACAGAATAGCTCAGACATCTTTTTTTTTTTCCTGATGTGTGGTTATAAATATTTCTCAGGGTGCATATTTCATCAACACATCCTGACAGCCATAAATCAAGACCTGATGTCAAACCCAAATCAGTATTCTGTTAACAGCTCACTCGTGCCTCATTAACGACTGGGCTGGATGTTGCTATGGCAACCCACCAGAAAGGCCATCAGGGGGTTCACAGTGTCAGCCCCCCCTCCATCCTTCACTCTCCACTTCTAACCACTTTCACCCTCTTTTTAGGCTCAAAGGAGTCGTTACCCTTTCACCCTGATTGCAGAATGAAGTGAGGGCCGTGTTTGAAAAACACATCATGCACAATAATACATAAGCAGTGCAATTACCCACACAGGGCTGTTTTATAGATTTATTTCAGGATCTGCCTGACAGTCCTGTGGCCTGCTCCTCTCCAGCATCGGGCACTAAACAGCTGCCATGTTTCCAGGTAAAAGGGCCCCTCTCTCCCTGCTAATGGCACTTCAGCAAATGACCTTGACAGCTTGAAAATGAGCACATTAAGTAGAACACTTTAATGTTTAATTATGCACTTGTTCTGCTGGAAACTGTCATCACTGTGTAGGTTAAATCATTACAGCTCAGATAAATTGAAATAATTAAATAAACAAAAAATCCTCCCTCTTTATCCATCAAAATTATAAATGGGTGGGGGACAGCTTCCATATGAATGCATTAGAGGGGGCATTACTCATAAAGGGAGTACGCTGAAAAAACAACAAAGCAGCAAACAGTCATTAGTCACTTTACAGAAAAAACTGAGATATGCATGGGAATATGATGTGGTGTTTTCAACAAGAAAGTTTAATAAATATTTCAATAAGAATATAAAAACAATGTATGAACTATATCAAGAACATGCCCTCATGTTGGGCTTATACTGAGAAAGCTTACATTAATTAAAAACTCAAGAATATAAGGATAAGTATTTATCACAAGTTTTGAAGTTAAAAAAATCATCATAAGGTCACAGGGGGTGTGAGCTTCTTGCAGGTTTAAGGCTGTCAAAATTTAGTCAACATATTTTATCTAAAGGGATACGTTCCTTAAAATCTTCCCACAAGAATGTGTGAGTAAGTCTGTTTTATCTTGGCTTGATTCCTAAAAACAATAACAATTGGAGTTTACGATGCACAACAGTTACTCAGTTTCTTAAAGGAGACATATCATGCTGATGCATGATTTGATACTTACATATAATATAATAAACTTGAAAACAAGACCTTACACCCCCTTAATTTTCAAAAAATGAAATATTGTATTTTTTCTGATATCCTAGAACGAGATTTGATGCCACTGAAAACAGGTCATTGCGAGATGTCCGCGAGATTTAAATCGTCGTGACCACACGAGGTACCTTTCTTTTTATTGGAGTAATCTGATAAAACACTTCCTCCTCTGTGATGTCCGTTAGCCCCACAACCATCACTCAGGAACACATCCACCAAGCAGCAGTATATAGCTCCCTAGCTCACACTCACTCATTACCAGCTCTGGCCTGTAGGGGGACTCAATACGCGCTCGCTGCTTTGAGCCTGCCGGAAAATACAACAGAAGAAGAAGGACAGGTTGGCTCTACCTCCGATAGAACTGACCAATCAGAGCACAAAGGGCTGTGACGTTGCGAGGTAACTGTAGGTCATCCTGAAAACCGAGCGTTTCAACGAGAGCTTGATAATGGCCTAAAATGAGGATTTTGAGAACGCTATTGTGGGGCAATGAAGGAACTAAATGACTTGTACTGAGGGCAGAAATGCTTTACAGGCATCCTAGTCTGGCATAGTGAAAAGGAGAAACAAGCATGATATGTCTCCTTTTTGGGGGGGGGGGGGGGGGGCACAACTGGGGAGATGAGGGGTGAAGTTTCCTGGGGCATGATCCAATGGTCGAGTCCATAAAGAATGGCAAGGGCATGATTCATCCTATAGCCAAGCAACACTTAACTCTAATTTAAATACTCATAACTCACGAATAATAGCATTAATAGCATTAATAGCATAAATTCTGGCAGACAACTTAGTCAAGATTGCTATTATGCCAACATTCCATTGTTAACTACACTCAGACAGCCTTATTTAAGCTGCTCTAGCCTGCCTACTCTTCGCTGCTTCCATTGCAAGCTGCTTACAACCCTCCTCCACCCCTGCTCCTCCGTTATGCCATTTTCTGACATGCCAACTGTCATTGATGCCTGCTCTGAGAACATGGCATCTCTCCCTGCCTCATGCTTTCCTTGTATGGTGAAGGTGGACAGTAATGTGACGTGTTCAATACATAACTGCAAATTAGGCTAATTTCAAATAACCGTCCTGTGTCTTTTTTTGACTATGTGGCCATGCTGAAAAAAATGTAAATTATATGTTAACACTGTAAGATAGGGCAGTTTTGCAATTTTTTTCTGAGTACTTCATAAGTTCCCAACTGACATTGAATATATTTCCAGGGAATACTGGTCATGGGACAAGGAAAAAGAGATTTAATTTCGATGGTGATCTGAATCTGGATCAATGAATATTCCCAAGGATTTGTTCACAGTGGAAGGTAGGGCAGTTTTCACATTTTTTGACAATGTTGTGCACTTGAAATACTTCTACTTTCATTCAAAACTTATAAAACATTGTCAAATCCCAGCATGTAAAATGATTTTGTTAGCCTGATTCTGCCTTCTTTCAGCAAAAAGATTTTTTCAAGAGCAGTTTAAGTATTCCAGCTCAAGTTGATATTCAGTTTCTCAGTACTCATTTGGTGTGCGACAATTTATACAGCAATAGTCCTCTGCCTTGCATTTGTGATAAATGCAAAAAAATTACCACCTATAGAGATAATCAGCCACAGTGCTTTTCTCCTATTTATACATGCTACAGAGAAAAACGCAAGTGAACTGTAATTAATCTGCGAGAAGGGACATGAATCATATATTTTTTTCCATTTAAAGCTTGTTCCTTTTAACACTTTTTAAAAAGACGTGGGGAATTTTCTGCCGTCCTCGAGAGAGATCAGTTTTTTATTGATCTAATGAATATATTTTCATATTTCCAAAGCCGCAGAGAGGAGAGAAGGACTCTCCATTTTCTGGATAAATCTGCTCTAGCGAGGGCCCCTCGGAGGACTCTTACAGCCTGAAGGCATTCACATGGCTGCACCTCTTCCTCTACACACAGGGGGATTACATTTTTAAGATCTGTTTTTTTGAGAACAATATAGGGTCAGTAGCTTCAAAGAGAGCTCGGGACCGGTGTGAGAAATCGCTTGTTATTCCACATGTGTGTACGCAGCTCAAAAAAAGAAAAAGTGTGTCTCTGTAAACAGCAGGATTATGTCTACTGTAGCACACAACCTATTTGTATTTTCCATGGTGGCCAGCGCATCCCACTCTCTCTGGGGTTGCTCCTTGCTGTCATTTCAGCTGCCTGGCTCCTTCTCCTCGCAGCGAGCACACGCAGTCATTCAGTGTGGTTTCAATGTTGCTAGGCTACCTCCGTTCTGCACTGTTTTTCAGTTACTGCTCAATAAAGCAGTTCAAGGGAGACCTGTGGGTTTGAATACTGAGCGATATGAACCTGCAGGAGTAACTGACAACATTAATAGCCCTTTTTTTGTTTCACAATACCCTTTTCGTGTTTTTTTTTTTTCTTGACTTGGTAACACAGACGCACTATCACTGCCTACATCTTCCCTGCTTTAGTCACTGTAATCATATATGAGACCATTTATATCCTTTCCTGCTTTAAAGGTGCACAATCTGAGTCATATTCAGAGCACTGAAGACTTTCTTTTATGTCCGCCCTCACAGTCTAAGAGTTATTATTATTCTTGTTTTGTCTGTCCTGTTTGGAGCCTCGCATGTTGGGCGGATTCCAACCCTGGATTGTCAAACAAAGACCGTCTCCAAGGTTGAAGGCTGCTAGCACGCCAGGGCCCGAGCACTGCTTTATTTTCTAACCCCCTCTTCGCTTCTCCTCTTTATAATGACTAGCGAGGCGCAGTTTGACCCCAGTACAAAAGAAGGCCAGGCTCCTTGAACTTTAGAGGGAGACACACGCCGACCCCGAGGCCCCTGCCGCCTGGCTGCCTGATTTCCCTGGGGTCATAAAACAAAAACTCATCGAGTGACCCTTCAACTGATCCCACCCTCCTCCACAAGTTACATTTAAATCATTCACACCCACTGTCTGGGGAAAACTGTGTTTTATCTCAACAAAGTGGGACTGCCACTCCTCTAGTGTTTATCCGGGAAATAAATTTAAGCTAAAAAAAAAAAAAAAGTTTACTCTCCTAATTTATTTTGATTATTTGGTCTGTTCTGTCAGTCAATAACTTGGTTCACAGAAGTGAAGGGACATCATATTTGTGTGGAGGCAATGCACCAACACATCTTTAAGAGCTTCTAGTGCTGAATTCTCAGTCTCCAAAAGTAGTATGGGAGGTAGGGCCTTCAGTTTTTACTCTTTTTTTCTCTGCAATAATCTACTAGTAACAGTTCTGGAAGAAGCCACCCTCTCTGTCTTTCAGTAGTCATAAAAATCTACTTGATAAACCTTATTGTCAGAGCTTGCTCATATTAAAGCTGTACTAGGCTTGGATTAACAAAGGCATTAGCACACTGAGCTTCTCCATCTCCTTGTCTACCTGTCCTACTCTGTATCTTCTCTCTGTCTCTTAGTCCCTTCTTCTTTGCTCTTGGATGTTGAGCTTATAATCACTTGCTTTTCCACTATCGTGAGAGTTGTTAATTACATCTTCTGAATGATCAATCTAAATAAACACAACTTACACATGACAGTTCCAGTAAATGTAACATAGATATTTCCGTAATTTATTATTAATATGGACATCCTGCAGCTGTGGACCCGCCTGATCCCTACTGCTTCAACATTAACCAAAAACAGGAACATTTTAATGACTATTGAGCTTGATTTCATAGCAGCTGAACTTTAAACACCTAAACACCTAAATTAATTTCAATATTTGAACAATCTCCACACCCATGGCTTTTGCCGTGATCACAGTGATATTTACATCTATCAGTATATATAGTAAAATATGACAAGGACAAGTTAATGGCAGATTCAACCAGAGATGTGTTGTCATAATGACCTTTTCCATTTCATCTTCTTTTTGATTCTGTCCATCTTTTCACACTTTTTTTTTTGATCCTGTCCTCTCACATTTTCAATACAGAATCTGGCTCCACTCAAGATAGAGCTGGGTGATATAGCCTTAAAATAAAAACCCAGAAAACAAAACACGACTTACAATTTTAATCAATTTCTTTCCCTCTCAAAGCAAAAAGACCTCCAACTTAAACAAAAATGACATGAATCAAGTTCTGCCTTTTTGTTGTGAAAAGATATCCCTAAATAAATCAGAATTTCCCTCTTAAAATTAAAGTGTGTTTCATAAAATGTTGATTATGTAGTTCTAGCAAAGGCAGGTTTGCCTACATAAACACTGAAAGCTGAGGGATTTTCACAGCTTGTTAACATGTTTTTCTCTGATCAATATTTAATCTAAATTAAAAAAAAATACAAGCCTATAAAATTGCTTGTGCAAAACCTGACAGTGCCACCATCATGGAAACTGTAAAGTTTCAGTATTTATATTTTTTCAAAATTCTGCAACTACTTACAATTTAAGTAAGTAAATGAAAAAAATCCTGATTTTTAATTTTTTTAAAATCTTAATAAAAATAGTTTGAATCAATCGATTCAATGGATATATTTCCCAGCCCTAGCTCAGGATTTCCTGCCTCACACTGTGTCCTAACTGAACACGACTCAACTGTGTACCGGTGACAAAACAATTATACAGAAACACAAGAAAGAGTCGTACCTGCCAACAAACAACGTGACACGCCATCTATATTTTTTTATCCAACATGTGCAACACAGATGAGGAGCAGAGAATAAGGGATTTTAACAAGATGTAGGGGGGGTTTCTTTGTTTTCTCTGGATTTTCTCACTCAGAAATCGGACCCCTCTGCTTCAGCCATACTCAGAACACTGTTTCAGTGCTCTGTCTCAAGAAGTTAATATGGCCTCCTCTTTCCAGTGTTGTGCTCTAATGTTTACATTGGCTCCAAAGACATGCCTAGATATGTGCTTTTAACCAGAGTTGACCATAGGCTGAAAACAACACCAGGTGCTACCTATCATGTGGTGTTGGAGCATCCTTTAGTGGAATCACAAGCAATTTTTTTTTTTAAAGAGCTGTTTGGGAAGACATTTTTTTAGGTGGAGCAAGCAGATGAAGGAAAGGAAGGATTTTCTGTATTTTGACAAAATATATAAATGGGCCATGGGCACATTAAAGACCTTGAATGAAGAACTGGGTGATCCTTTTTACAATGTGTGGGGTTGGTAGAAAACCCAGATATGCAAATACATGCACACAGTTTCTTAAATGTGGATTTTTCATGATTTGTACCCTTAAGAATAATTGCATAATAAACTAAATAAAGCTCTCTCGGTTTAGACGTCCTCTATTATATCATAGCAGCTAGAGCTATTTTAATGTGTTTATCTCAGCCTTACTCTGACAGAGGCAACATTAATATTTCAAATGTACTTCTGCTCATGGCGAAAGGTTAAAATAGCTCAGTGCTAAAGCTAAGTAGTGCTGATTCATGTTGACAGTGCATTTCCTTGAGACTGTGTTGTCTTTAAAAACTTATTCCGAACAGATTGAGGGTAAGCTGTTGCACTTCCCGTGTCAGTCATTTGACAGTCATTAAAATTGGGTAATACACCACTCTTGGTGTTTTGATGGCATCATTTCAGTTTGAACTTGTGTGCAGCTGAATGCACACTCCGTGTTTCCGACAGCTTCAAAAACACTTCACCTCGTTCTAAGCTTTGTCATCATTTTCAAAAACAGAGATACTGTGTCACTCTATTCAATTATGTTCCCTGAGTATTGTGTTCAAGTTTCATTTTAATTTAGAAACAAAAATGATGCTGTTTTACTTAACTTCTATATGAAACACATTAAGCAACAGACATCTAACAAATGTACCAAAAGTTTCCAAAATTACAAAGAATTTTTGCACAAGCATTACATGTTGGCCTCTCCTTCTTCTAAACTAAAAAGCATTGTTAATTTATGTAGAACACTGAAAATCACTCTAATGCTGTTTATTAGTTTGCTCTTACTTAATATTCAATGGGACCCAGGTTTACCCACTGTCTGAAGGAAGTTTGTCTCGAGGTGGTCTTCATGAAAAAATTGCAGCTAAAAAGCCATGCCTTCAAAACAGACACACAACAAAGCAACTCAACCAGGCATGAAAACATATGAACTGGCATTAGGTGCCTTGGACTGAGTCAAAATGTAAAATATTTGCCAAAATAGGAGATAGTTTGTTTACTGAGGAGCTGGAAAGCAGCATAATGATGAATGTCTGAAGGCTACTGTGAAGTTTGTTGGGGGTCCCTTGCAGTTTTGGGTCTGCACTTCAAATATAGTTGGACATTTGGTGTCCTCGGTGCTGTGAAATGTAAGCAGATACTTATCCATATTGGATAACCATCAGGGAGGCAAGTAAATAGCCCAAAACTTATTCTGCAGCAGGACAACAACCCAAAAGAATTACAGCCATTGCTAAGACATACAGCTGGTCCATTCAAGGACATGTGCTGTGTTGTAATCTCTACATTTGGGCTATTTTCTCTATAATTTAGCTGTTAATATCCCACCAATGTACATTAACGGGGTGACTATTGCATGCTAAACTATGAAACATAACATATCAATATATACAAACCCCTATTTCAACAAAGTTGGGACACTGTAAGCAAATTAAAACAGAAAAAATATAAATACATTTATACAAATACATTCCAACATATATTTAATTGAATACATCACAAAGTAAAAACATTTCATGGAAAAAACTGATAAATCATTCTTTTTTCAGATTTTCACTCATTTTGAATTTGATGCCTGCAACGTGTTCCAAAAAAGACTGAGATAGGGACAACAGTAAACTGGGAGAGTTCAGGAATGGCCAAACAACACCTGATTGGAATATTCTAGAGGTGAACAAGTTAACTGAAAACACGTGAGTAAAATGATTGGCTCAGTCGTTCACAAGCGAGAATGGGGTGAGGTTCACCACTTTGTGAGCAGCTACATGAGCAACCAGTCTGTCATTCTAAAAAAAAAACATTTCTCAACGTAGATGAATGCAGAGAATCTGTAGAAATTTCTTTTGGTTAAAAAAAAAAAAAAATGAATGCCCGTGTCCTTTGATTCCTCAAGATGTACAATCAATGTCAGTTTGTAAAAGGAACATTTGGAACATTCGTGTAAGCTGACACAGTTCAACGCTACATCTACGAGTTGAAACTGTACCTTGCAAAATGAAAGCCATACGTAAACAGCATCCAGAAATAGTTAGGGTAAAGATTTGTAAATGTATGTATTCTCGATTTAATTTTTGTTTTCAAACAATGTCCCAGATTCATTGAAATCGAGGTCTGTATTAACAATAGCACCTAGGGACACTATATATGTAACAAAAAATCAAATGGGGCCAAAGACTGTACCTTGTGGGATACCACCCCTAAAGTGAACTATACCAGGTGAGCAGAAACACATAAAATATAAACCTTTAGAATAAGGTAAAGAAGATAACCCTACCTAGCACCTCCACTCCCCAACTACCATTCTGTTGTACGTACTGTAACAATATAATCTTTTTACCCCATAAAGCCCTTTGATTTGCTTTAAGCAAAAATGATTATTCAATTTTGCCTTGACTTAGCTAACTTTTAAAATGGCAATATAGAGGAAAAACAATCCATTTAATAAGCCTAAAATGTTATTATGTGTTAGCACTTTAAAGGCACTCATGATTCACTAGTGACATAGGAGGGAAACATGTCAATACAGCCAAGGATTGTGGGAAATCAGTGTGACATTCAAGTAGCAGAGGCAGTTCAATTCTTGGAAAAGACACGCTGTAAATATAAACACACACCTTCACATAAATGACTCTAATATGTACGTAAATATGTTTGCTTTTCTTTCCAGCATTGTGTTTGCCGTCCTGTCATTGTACCCACCCTGTCCGCCGGCGCCGCTCCTGGTGATGGGAGGGGGGGACATTATGAAGATGGACGACGCTGTCACTGAGAGATGGTGTTTGTCGCAATGCAAGCATTTTCTTCTACTCTATTATCATTATCGTGGCTGATGTTATTGTTACTACAGCCATTTCTGGAAGCGGTTGAGCTGCTGCGAGCAAAAGGCAGGAGAGCGAAATGGAAAAACGGAGGAGCTGGAATTCAGGAGGTGAATATGAGTCGTATAATATCTACATTTACAGATAATTGGGAGCATACAGTATGACTGCTGGGCCTTATGAAATCTTTAGGGCACTGTGTGTGTGGTCACAGTATAGGAGCAGGGACGTGTAAGGAAGCTGATTTATTGTCCCTAAAGAACATTTGTAAACTTAATGGTGTAACACAAACTACGCTGCAAAACCAAGCATGAAGGAAGGTTAGAGCTCGGGGAACAATTTCAACTTTTATGAGCCTTGACACACTTCAGAAAATCGAGCGCCGGCCATGAGCTGTAATCAGAATTCAGCAGCAGCAGCCTCTGTTTAGAACCACAGGAATGTAACATAACTAATCCAAATTAGCCAAATTGGTACGAGGTAGCATTAGCAATGTCACCGCTGTGGTCGTCACAGTTCCAGTTCACACTCTCCATTGACAGGCCACACATGTTAATGCCGTATCCCCCCCCTCTCTTCTCTTTCTCTCTCACATGCTTGTCCTTTAGGAGGCAGAAGCAGGTGTGATAAATGCTGCCGTTTAAATCAAAGCACTCCCCTCGCCCCCCTCACACCCCTCAAGGGAGTAAAAGGGAGGATGCCTCCATGCAGATTGATATCAGGAGGCCTGGCTATATCCTGCGAGTGCTGACTGATGGTGTGTCTGGATAAAAAATGAACTTTATTCCCTGTGTGCGAGCTATGATTCATGTCGCTCCCCTCCCCCCCGCTTGCCCCAAAACCATTTCACATATACCGTCGCTGCACTCACTCTAGAAACAGTGTAGTTCATCATAAAGTGCTGCACCGCTTCGCCAGAAAACACAATCAGACTTCATCTTTTTCCATCGGTGGTGGGGGTGGGTGGTTAGGGCTGGGCAACAAGGACCAAAGTCATATCTTGATATTCTTTTACTCATTACTGGTACACAATATACTGTTTATTTGACATGTGCTGTTTTCAAACCAACTGCAACAAACTACTAACCAGATGGACTATTCAATGTATATGACTAGTTCATCTGAGAAAGAGCCCATTGAACGTGTTTGGAAAAGGACAAATCCTTTCGATGGCATTTCTGGAAGGTGATTTAACGATCGCTTCATCAGACAAATTCATTAAGGGCCAATCAGATAATGTAGTAGGCAGGAACTACAACCACGGTGTACAAGACAGAGCTCAATCCACTTCATATTACAGACTCTCAGCAAAACATGTAATAGTGGAGCAAAGCTATCATTTCTATGGAGAAGTTGGTAGGGTTAATATTGGTTTTTCACCTCGTAAATGTGTTCCAGATCGGCTAAAAATGCAGTCTAAGCATCTAAGTTTTTCTCTGTACAAGCAGTTACTTCCTGTGTAACTCATAGTACCCGCCTCTTCCTTCTCGAATGGACACTGATTGGGCCATGCCACTTTTGGATGTTTACAGTCACTGTGGATTGGAGCTTGGCAAGATGAATTTGCCTGACTACACTGAATAAGGCAGCTCTATCTACACTGCAGTACAACTACATAATATATCCTACAAAGCTGCCACCCACAAGGGTAAGGCTTGTATTAGAACAACTTTTGTGTGATACAAAATACTATATTAAACATGTATTAATGATCCTGTTTCCTAGACTAATGCAAATAAAGCTATGTACTTTCCCCCAAAATCCAAAAAAATAGCTAATTTCTGTTTTTTTGTCATGAAAACAAACATAAATGGTGGCTTAGCCATGAACTAGCACTGCTAAATTAAAGCTCATTACAGGACTCAAAGAAGTCTTTCAAGGGATTTGTTTGGATCCCCATAATTTTTGACCATGAACACACACAGAAAATGTGGAACATCCGTGGACTGACTCAAAAATCTTTGAAGTTTGACTTGCTTAACTGTGAAATGTAAGTAACAGAATAAATGCTAATGCTAATACAGCTAATGCCCATAGACCCCAACAACAATGATTGTGATAATTATGTGTTCTAGTCGTAGTCAGAAGTCGGAATTTCCAAGGTCCAAGTCGGAAAATGCAACTGGAACGCTTCCCGAGGTCGGAATTTCCTACTGGGAACTCGGGGGAACCACGCCACCCATGAGTTGGCAATCGAAGATGGCTGCCCCCAGTTTAAACAGTTATTAAGCTCCTGTAATAATCCATTTATTAGCACTTCTGACTAGTGTGTGTCGTGCTGAATCCGCTGTATACATAGTATTGTTCAACTTACATTTACAAAAATGTTGCCATAGTGATAATCACATTCTTCATGTGATATTTTTGAACAACAACGCAGGGCTTGCTATATAACAATAACCTGTTAGATCGGCATTTTTTTTCTGACTTTGTCACTGGAACGCTGATAAGTCGAAGATGACGTCACTCCCAGTTCCCTCTTCCCAGTTCCAAGGTTAATGGAACACAGCATGAGCAACTCAAAGTGGGACAGTCCAATCGGTGTCCTTTAAAGCAGGAAGAGGTGGGATCCTCAAGCAAGAAAAAACACTATGTGACTTCACGTAAAAAACTAAGCCAGAATGCTAATAGATACAATAGTCGTTTTATCAGATCTGGACCAAATTTCTTGATTAAATAAAGATGAACTTCCCTATAGTAAAGACATTTTAGCTCTACTTTAACATGTTTTGACCAGAGTCTGTTTTACAAAGTAGCTCACATTCATCCAATCACCTGCCGGATTTAGTTTGAAAGGGACTTCCCTTTCCAAAATACTTTCTATGGGCTCTTTTCCAGATGGACCAAGGAAATATAATGAAAGGTCCATTTGGTATGTCAGGTTAATGTTGTAGGAGTCTTTGGAACCCTTTAATGATGCTGCCACACTGCACACCAAAATCTAGCTCCATCTACTCACAGAGAGAGGCAATGTTAAGGCAAAACTTAAGGCCGTCTGACCAAAAGTGGCTCTGTATTTCCAAAATTCCTCCATAAATCCTCCACTGGCGCTTTGCAGTGTGGGAAACAGAATGTGAGGTATACTGCTAATTTTTCCCCAAAGTAACTTTTAACAAATACAAAGCTTTGGCGTTTTAACAACCCCTTTTGAAAGAAGAAAGCATTGTCTGCTACCTATCTAGTTGGAATGTGAAGCTCTTGCAAATAGTAATCTGAAAATGACATGTAGATGTAAACGATCTTTATCATGACAAAAAAGGAACCAGTATATCTCAAAAATTCCATTTATTGCCCAGCCCTAACTGAGCTACATGATTAATCCGATACCCTGTACACTTTCTTTGCAAAGAAAAAAGTAAATCCACATTATTTTCTGTTGGAATATTTCATGTAGAACAAAAAAATGTAATATACATCATAAGTTTTGTTTGGCAGCGATTCTTTCCAAACAGAATGACCAACTCGTATGAGCAATGCGACGTGCTCGACCACTGGTTCCGTTTGGTCCCCCTGCCCCTCCATACCATCCTGAGTGACAGGCAGGCAGGAGCGCCGGGGTCACATGACTCACAGCTAGCATTCTGTTCTCCTTCCTCTTTCCTGCGCTATTAAAGCACTGCTTAAACATTTTTGCACTTTCCGCTCCAAAAGTGAGTGGGTAGTGTGGGAGGCGGCGGTGCATAAAGACACACAGCCTTGCTTCCAATTAATTTGCCATCTGAAAAGCAGAAAAACTACATGTGCAGAGGGAGATAATTGCTAATAAATGATATTTAATGTTGCACTTCAGCTTCCAAAGAGGAGGAGTGAAGCCTAAACTCAAATGGAAACTAAATGTTTTGACACTTTGTTGCCTTTTTTCTCTGGTCATTTATGCTTTTATGTTGTGTTTTCAGCCAAACAAATTGTTAGCTTATGTCCTCTGCATGGTAATTGAATCCCCCGATTTGGGGCGGAGCTGCTACAACTCATAAAAGCTTTTTTTCCTCAATGCCGATGGAATATGTTTCCATAATTACACCCTAGAAAAGTGTCGGATCAGTGATGGTAACACTAATGAGAGATTGGACAAAGACAGCGAGGAGACATCCCGTAATTATCACCTCAAATCTGAAATTCAAAGACGGGGGAAAGTTAAAGAAAAACAAGGCAAACATGAAGCCAGATGTTTTTTCTTTGTTCCACAGAGATGCTGAGACTATGAAAAGAGAAGAAAAGGTGGCAGCGAAATGCCTGCTTTTGTTTCAAGCCGAAGGTGAAAGAAATCAAGATCACTTGGAGTCACCAGCTTTTGTTTTCCCTGATCTTTTAGAGCGATTTCACTCCCAATCAGAATCCACACACTCCTCGGGAACAAAGGGAAAGAAAAAAAAGGTTTCTTGTCACATCTAAAGGTCTGTTTCTATGGGGACTGGGCGGCATCTTTCATCACATGCAAGCATTTTTGATACACACTGATGTCCAGCGGTCGGCACATCGGCTCCCGAGGGGCCGGTAAAAGGCCAGAGCGTAATCCTTTAGATGAAATTGAAACCCTTAGAGGGGCCGAGTGGTGAGGCCGAGGAAAATACAACCCCAGCAGTATATGAAACTCTGCCCATGTTTGTCATTGATCAGAAGGTATTAAAATTATAACGGATCTGTTGCAATTGATTGAAGGTCAGATGAAGCCTAACAGAGATTGAATCTGATTTTTTGTAGAATCAATAAAGCAAATATTGGTCTTGTTAACTGTTATTATGATTAAAGAGCCTTATTGGAGCGAAGAGCTTTGGTTTGTTCAGGTTCATTCATAAAATTAAAACTGCTGTCATGTACATTGATCTTCAAAAGTAAAGTACTTCAACATTTTCTTTTAAAATAACAGTATTCAAAATGAAAAAGCTTCTTATAAGATTGCTTATTAGCTTAATAGTTTGTTAATTAGTAATACACCTACTGTTTGTTAGTCTTAATTATTTGTTTATTGTATAGTAAGGGAAATGACTGTATTGGTCCTGTCTATTAAGTGTATTGAAGGGCTCAGATTGTGTTTTTTTTATTCAATCTATGTACCCTCCAGTGCATTAAACATATCTTCCCATTGTGACAGAGTGCTCAATGCACAAGACAGCAAGTCTATGGCATTGGGGTTGTTCCCCTTCCTCTGTTTGAAATGTCAAAAGCTGCATAAAACAACTCACTCGCAGCCTCCAAATTTTCTCTGTCATTATGACTGATTATTGCTTTGCTGGCTGTTCAAACCTGTTGGTTCAATGGAAACAAGCCCAGTGCACAGCATGGGCCATAGACTGAAGTAAAAGCCCATGAGAACATGGCACCTGGCAGCACTGAACTGACCAATTACCAGAGTAGAGCAGACCAGTTGACCAATAAGAGCAGCCTTGGTCCACTTAGGGCAGGGAGCTTTAAAGTGTCAGGATCTTCATCTCAAATAGAGAGAGAATACAGGTGGACCAGGGCTACTTATTAGCTGAAAGTTAAAGAGTTGTTTTTACATATGCAATCAAGAACAGTTACTAGCAGTCATCTATATAAAAAATATGAACACAATGAAGGGTACTGTGTTTAATATCTGTTTTGGGCATTTGGATAACAATTTATTATCAATACGCCTTGTGTCCACAACAATCAATGTTGCCCATGGTTCAGTGTGTAGCTCTGTGTTTTGGTCATGGTTTTAAGTTTGGTTCAGGTTTGATAGTCTATGCCAATTGGGGTTCTTTTTTTAAAAATATATACATGTACAGTATATTCAATTCTGAGTCATTAAAGATACATTTTAAAAGAACAGCAATGCCTTATAGAGAATAGAAGCTACTTTAAACAATCTCTACAAGCACAGCTGCTCCTTTCCACATAATTACTTGAACTTAAATAATATTTTTATTGATGTGTTGAGGGGAAAAAATAAAAATAAATAAAAGTTAAGATTGAGATACAACCAAAAATCCTGATATGGCGTTTATTTCGTTATTTTCCACCCCTACCTCCAAATAAATATTCAAGTGTAGACCGAAAAACAAAATTTCATTTGAGTGATTGTTTTTCTGAGCTGACTTTGAATGCAACATAATATAACTGTTGCTGTCTGCTTGTAAGTGCTACCGGCTCATGACATTTTTCCTAGCAGTTATTGAAATACACTTAAATAAGGACTTAGAATTAATTACAACATTAAACCTACAGGACCTTTGACAAAGTTTGATGAGCTTTTCACAGTTATTTGGAGCAGAAGATGTGTTTTTATGACACATCTGTCACAGGGCTAAAATGCATCCAGTAATATGTAGTAGTGTTATCACACTTATCATTTATAAGATTTTGTCATTATTGGTCCTGCTTATCCTGCTTATATTTGATTCTTTAAATATGCATCTATTAATGCTTGCTGATTTTCTTTGTGAGCAAAGTTGGACTCCATAGCTTTTCCGTGGCAACAATATAAACCTACAACATGCCCGATATTTGGTGCTATGCAGCAGAAATAAATGCTACTTTCAACTTACGGAAACTTGTACAATGAGCATATTTGGCTAAAATTAAGATACGATTTGACCAATATGACCCCCTTTCTATCATATTTTATTTGACTTTAACATTTCTGACTGCATCTGATGAGAGTGTGATGTCTTTGATTTGCAACGCATGCAAACAAAGTGGAAGGAGTTGATAAGGGAG
The DNA here is from genome assembly GCA_036419115.1 of Scarus forsteni. Lineage (NCBI taxonomy): Eukaryota > Metazoa > Chordata > Actinopteri > Labriformes > Labridae > Scarus > Scarus forsteni. The sequence continues at coordinate 21,690,128 of JAZDUH010000544.1, read as the reverse complement.
CTGATAGGCACACATTGTATCGGTTCCTTGAGACAGTTGTAATGATTTTCAACTGGAATTGGCTTTTGATCCCCAGCTATAAACATATCACAGCCTGAATTTTACAAACTCACCCCATTCACTTCTTCTTGTTTTAATATCATAAGAAAACTAAACCTCAAATTTTAGTTCAACAAGGACACAATAAAATGAGGATAACTAAGATGATGAGCCATCAAAAGACAACTAAACACGATTGTATGACGAAGAATAATGAAACAGTTGAATGCATAGACTTTTCTTACACATAAAGTTAATCATGTTGATCAAAATGATCATGTACAACAGGGTATCAATGAGACTTAATAAAACATAATAAGCATCAACTGTGCAGTTAATAAGCATTCAATCAATGATTAAAATTGTGACCTTAACTCAAAGTGTAATAATTACAACTTAAGGTTTAATTTCATGACAAAAGATCAAATGCAGTTTTAGGAGCGCGTATGCGCTATTGTGCTACGTCAGCCAGAGCCGTCCGATTTTGGATCAAAGATATCTCTGAAAGCCTTCAGGGTGAGTATATTGTTCTACTTCATTCTATAAACAATGTGAAAGCTGTCTTAACCAAACTTACCCTTTAACACCCAGTTCTTTGTATGGCTTACATAATATCCCTATTGTCCAAGACGCCCTGTGTCCCGCAATTTGGGCTTTAAACCTTTGAGATAAAAAAAGAAGATTGAGGCACTCACCCTAATGAGACCTCTGTTCCTGCTGTGTTCTTCTGTGTGACCTGATTGAACGGGCACAGTGTGTAAGTGTACCTGCGCAGAGGGAATACACACAATATCTGCATTAGATGAAGAAAAGATTCACTTAACAGTGGTTTAAACTGAGCTATGATTTTTGCAAAGCACTGAATGTGATACTTAGCAATGCCTGATTTCAAAAGACTGCTTGAAAGCCCATTTCAAACCAAATAATGTTTCATTTTCCACTCCTGCTTTTTATTACTGTCTTCATTACTGGTGCATAATTTGAAAAGGACAGTCATGGTGAGTTACTTGCTACATCTAAAATTCTGCTTTTGAAGAAAAAAAAAAGTAAAATAAATAAATAAATAAATTACAAGACCATCCAGACTTTGCAGACCTCCACCATGGATACTAAAATACCAACTACTTTCAGTTTCAGCAGCAAAGATTTATCGTGACTGGTACATCAGACTGTAAAATCAACATGAGGAGACTTTTAATCAACACACACAAATTATACAGTACATGTACAAACACCAGTCCAATGATCTGGACTTGCAGGACATAAAAACAGAATACAATGATTTGCAAATACTTTCAAACTTTATTCAACTGAATACACAACAACAAAGACAAAATCTTTCATGTTCAAATGGATAAAAATGATTGTTTTTTTTAATACGGGGACAGGGGCATGCTTACCACTGAGTTTCTCCACCATTTCTTTCAACAACACTCAATAAGAGTTTAGGAACTGGGGACACTAACTATTGAAGTTTTATAGGTGGAAAACTTTCCAATTCCAATTTGATTTATGACTATTGTTGCTCAACAGTCCAAGGTCTTCTTTGTTCAATTTTGAATTTTATAATGTGCCACACAGTTGTAGTGAAAGGCAGTTCTGGACTGCAGACAGGTCAGTCTAGTACTCTTTTACGATGAAGGCATGCTGTTGTAACGTGCATTGTCTTGCTGAAATAAGCAGGGACATCCCTGAAAAAGACATTGTTCGCATAGCAGCATAATGTTGCTCCAAAGCCTGCAGGTACCTTTCAGCATTAATGGTGCCTTCACAGATGTGCAAGTTACCCATAGGCACCAACACACTCGCATAGCATCACAGATGCTGGCTTTTGAATTCTGCATAACATTCTGGATGACCTTTTACCTCTTTAGCCTGAGGAACAAGGTGTCCATGATTTCCAAAAAACATACGAAAGTTGGAATCGTCAGACCACAGCACACTTTTTCATGATAGTTTTAACTTAAAGGCAGGGTTGGAAGTCACCGACAACTAGCATGAATTTGAATGTAGCATCTCCTAAGGACTCCGTCTAGCTCTCCACTCCAGGAGCCCCTCCACCATTTTGCCCCTGCTCATATGCATGAGAGCCATTGATTCGCCACCAGATGACCGATTCAACTCAAAACCGGTCCTCAGCACATCATTTCTGTTTAACACTACTCCAAGTTATGTCTCATTAAGCGGTAAGAAAACACCAAAACATGATCATAACTAGAATAGCACTCGGAGAGCGCAGACCTCCACCAGCGCCACAATCCTCACCCATATTGTGATTTTCACCATAAATATTAGTCTTACCTTTATTTCATGTAAATATTTAGATTCCTTGACCATGAAAACATACCATTAGCAATTGGATTCATAATCATATCTATTTTAGTTCAGTTGCTATTCATGAAAATCACATTTTTGCCCATGGCGGCCAGATGCTGATCTGGATCAACACCAAAATCAAATCAGTTCTTCCTTTTCCCATACCGAACATTTCCTGAAAATTTCATCAAAATCCATCCATTACTTTTTGAGTTATTTTGTTCTCAGACAGACGGACAGACAGATAGACAAACAAACTCTCCCGAAAACATAACCTCCTTGGCAAAGGCAATAAAGTTAAAAAACAAACAAACATGGCAAGTTAGTTAGTACTCACAACTTATCAGGGAATAGGTAGTGTCTCCACCATTCTCTGGTGTACTTAAAATCCGTCTTAGCTCGGTTATACACATTGAATCAGGGTTAGCACATATCGGCAAAAAAACTGTGCAGAAGGTGGGTGGAACGGCAGTACTGTATTTGATTGGTTTAATAAATACAGAATAAATCGCTGTGATTGGTTGGCGTTTTCCCTGGTTTAGTCCTTCTGTAGACATGTTGTTTTTTACTCTCTTTGTGAAACACATCATGCATTGATTGCCATCGAGACAAAACGATCATCTAAACCAGTACAACAAAAAGTGTATCTTAATCTGACAACAAACCCTGCCGTTGAACCTGTAGATGTAGTGATGCACAGTGGTAACTGACATCAAAAATGTTCCCGAGACCATCTTATCTCTTGCAAAATGAAAAGTGTTTTAAATGCAGTGCAATCTGAAAGATTGAAGGTCACAGGCATTCAGTGTTGGATTTCACCAGATTCTCTGAATCTTTTGATGGTATTATGGAACGTACAAGCATTGACAAATGTTTTCAAACTGTTGCTCACACAGTTTTTCATAAATTTGTGATCTTGGCCCAATCCTTGTCAATGACTAAGCCTTTATGGGATACTCCATTTTATACCCAATCATGAAATTCTCCTGTTTTAAATCATATGCTCAATGCTCCAGAAAATCTTTTTAACCATTCTTTAACTGTCTCAGTTTTTTGCTCCCTCTGCCTCAGCTTATGGAGCATGTTGCAGGCATCGAATTCAAAATGAGTGAATGTATTTAATTGAATATAGATCTAGAAGGGTATGCAAATGATTGCATCTTAATTTAATTAAGTTTTACACAACATTCCAACTTGATTGGAGTTGGGATTTGTATGTAAAGAAGAACTTTATCAGTCTAAGGTCCATTTCAAGCATGTATGTTTCTGTGACATTTTAAGATAACCTTCCCTGAAATTTCCTCAACTGCTTATACACACATGTCCTAAACAGCAGTGAATTTTCCAGCAGTTCGCTTGTTTCTGGGGGCCAGCAGGAATAATCAGGGTAAAGTCCAGGGTCAAACTTGCCTGTTGTACTAAATGAAGTCTTGTGCTTAAAAAAGATCAATCATGTTATTTTTCCAACTCATTCCAAGACATTTTTTAAATTAACTTGAAATACTGATAAGTCAGTTTTTTAGCTAGCAAGCAGAGTATTTGGCAACAATATTGTCCTCTTGAGTTGAAACTGGAAAAAAAAAATGAATGAAATGAGAGATGAGCAATGAAAGAAGCTTAATTTTAAACAAAAAAATGCTTCCTGCACAACTTTGAGTAAGTTGAAATACCAGCAATTTGAAGAAGCATTCCTCTATGCTGCACAGCAATGAATGAGCTGTTTTAGTGTTACGTGTTTGATATTGTTGCCACAGCTAACCTACAGGCTAACCTATGCCCTCAGCACAGAGCCAGCTGGCCTATTAGGCACATATAGTCAACAGCTAAAGATGCTGTGGCCTAAGGGGATCCCACAAAATAGGGGAAATATCACCATTAATATAGTCATATTGAAAGTAGTTATTACAGTTAAATCTGAAAATGGAGTTCACATTGATTCAAATGAAAACCAATGCCCAATTGAGGTTACTACAAAGCATAATACCAAATAAGTCTATATAGTTATTTTATTTTGCTTTTGTATGTTGTTACTTCACAGTGTAAAGGAAGCTTATGTGTGCAAACTGTGGTTATTTTAATTATTTAATGTTGACTGCTGTATTTATCATGTATTATGATTATCACTATTATGTATTCACTTTATTACAGGATTTTAGATAGTGGTAAGGGTATTTATACTTTATTCAGATTTCTTTTTGTTGTAATTTGTTGAGCATGTAAACTGGGTGACGTTATGTTATAAATTAAAGACAATGATTAAAACAATGCTATTTCATTTCTTTTTTGTAAGATTATGTAAATTACTGATGGAAGGGTGGATACCATATAAAATCTAACCTAGGGCTTCACATTTGGTTGGACTGACTCTGCCTCAGCAGGCAACCACATGGGAATTAGGCCTGTGCTCCAATATCGATACGGCAAAATATCGTATCGCACTCCTTTGGGATACGTGTATCGATACGGATTCTACAGAATCGATACGGCCTAAATTTTTTGACAGTTGTTGTACATACACTTTGGGTAATGTTAACAGCGGCACAGTTCAAGGTAGAAGACGAGCTACATAATGAAGCATATGTTCTAAATTTGAACTTAGGTCTACCATCTTTGAGGATCTGAATTTATGTCTCTCAAGTGGTAGAACCACTTAAAACTCATCCTTGTTCTTTTTCTTCTTATAAGAAAAAACTAAACTTGTCAAGAATTTTGCTTAAAGCATAGTCAATGTTCACAATTTACGTGTATCAGGATACGTATTGTATCGTGGCCTTAGTATCGGGATACGTATCCTATCGTGAAGTTGCTGGAAATACCCAGCCCTAAAGGGAATCATTGAGAATTGGATCTTTTCAGAATTGGATCGGAATCTTATCAATTCCCATCCCTAGTACCGTTAAGAAAACCAACAGTTATACAGCAGGTAAACAAGTATGTAAAGTGATTAGAGTCAAAGTTATGTTACAGCAGTTACAGCAAGTTACAGCAGAATGGCTAAATGATGATGGTCTAAGCTCAACGGCTTCCTGCTGGGACAGAGGACTGACAAGAAGCTACCCCACCACCCACAGCTCTTCAACCGAGGCAAGGAGAAGTGTAAGGGAGTTAGCAATTAGCGTAGACCATCACTAATGCACTTGCCAGGGATAGTGCTCGAGAGCCGAGGCACGATCACGAGCTCCAGTAACAAACTGATCAAAGCTCTCAACGGAGGAGCCGACAGGGGGAGAGGCAGCCCGGCTTTTTTTCTTTGACATTTGAACCATTACACTGACTGTTCTAAAAGAGCAGATGCCCAGACAGCCACAGAAAAAGAGGGAGAGAGAGCAAGAAAATGCAGGGTGGAGAGAAAGAAACGAGTACAGCGTGAGTAGACGTGGGCCAGGGAAGTGCGGAGGGGGGGATCAAAAGCAAGATGAAAGAAAAGAAAATGATGAACATCAGAGGGAGAAAAAAGTGGGGAGAGCGAGAGGGAGGTAAGTGATTGGCTGCCGACTTCTTCTTGTTTGTATTAAATGCTTCTCATCTCAGAGACTTTCGTTAGGCATTTATCCTTTCATGTCTACTGTATGTTTTGGCTGGGATGGCCCTTCCCCCATCCGCCAGACAGGCAGTGAAAAAACAGAACAGAAGCATCTTTTTGACTCCACAGTAAGCATCGCAGCTCCAAGTAGAATTAGAAAATATGTCTCACCATGACTAAGCCGGTTGGGAATCCTTTGCCCCTTCAAGATATTTGACACTGCACAGTGGGGTTCCTACCAGCCTGTTTCTGATTTATATCCGCTCCGTCACTTTATTCAGAACTTGTACCCGTGCCAATAATCAGTTCAACTATTGGATGGATTCTTGTAAGGATTTGTAGACTTTTAGGATACATTTAGTACAGGCTGCTCCTCCTGCATTGTAAACCCTTGTCGATCCTTTAAAGATCTACATCATAAGTAACACCAGCATTAGCTGAGGTCAAAACACAGCAAAACTGGGGACAAGCATGAATGGATACCAAAGGCAAACAGGCAGAACAGGAGTCTAAGAAATGTCAGCTTCTTTTGTTGTTGGATGCCAGAAAAGAGTTTGGAACAGCAATAGTTTTATTATTCGTTAGCTAATTTTGTAAGCCAGTTCTAAAATTAGCATGGTGCAGATTTCTAAAATTGGAAACATAAACCGGTAGGGTTGCCCCAGGCCCATGGCACTACTAAATATGATTGTCAATAAATCTACTTGTGGACTTGGTCCATAATGTGGCGCGACCTGGGAAAAGGTGCTAGTCACTGCACCAGATCCTTGAGGTCTGCTGACAGGAGGGTCTTAGATGTGCCGAGAGCCCAGCTTAAAAGCAGAGGGGATCGGGCATTCGCAGTTGCTGCTCCCACACTGTGGAATGCCCTGCCTCAGTCTGTGCGTTCTGCAACCAGCCTCACCTCCTTCAAAGCGCACCTTAAAACCTACCTGTTTACCCTAGCTTTTGGTTGAGCTAGCAACTTGCTTTACTCGTGTACGCTTTTCTTATACTGTTGTTAGTGTATGTTTGTCTTTTAATGCTGTCTTACTTGTCGTTTTTTTACCTTATTATTTTTTTCTCATGTAAAGCACTTTGTTTGGCTTGTCCTATAAAACGTGCTATATAAATAAAATTGACATTGACATTGACTGCATAGCAGTCAATGGTGCCACTGAAAACCCTGTCATTACCCCACTTAAAGTTAAAGCTACAAAAAGAACAACAACAACTTGATAAAACACAACATTAAGATTCTTTGCGTGTATCCTCAATAGGGATATAACAATATGAAAATTTTGTATCACGGTTATTGTGACCAAAATTATAATAGTTATCATTATTATCGAGGTATTGTTGCAGTGTGCTCAAAATGTTCAATATGTACTTTAACTCAAAATTGAAATCATTTAACCCCTTTCATATTATAATTTTAACAGTTCTTTTTTGTCTTTTTTGTCAACAAATGTGTCTAGAAATTTCCTTTAAGTACATTTTTTTTACCCTTCTTTCATTAGAAATAAAAGTCAACAAGTCTAGCAAGTATTTTTCATTATTATGTTATCAATGCTTGAACAGTGTGTAAATACAAGAAAAGAAAACAACAGATTTGAACTTTAAACAGGATTATCTTAATAAACAATTGAAAATGAACAACAAATAACCTATTTTACATACACTCACAGATTTTTGTTTGCTTGCAGCATTAGTGTCCGTGTTATAGCTCGTCATATCCGTCAATAATGCTCCATAATATCATAATTAAAGAGCATTTAGATCTGAATAAATAGTGAGCACTGTGGGCACACAACAACATTTGACAACATTCTCAAAAAAAATTAAAATAAACTGCATAAAGTATAAAAAGTATTTAAAAAAAAAACAGGAAGAATGTAACATTTCATGTAACCATGTAAGCTCAGCAGGTGGAGAGAAGATGAATCATAAAGTTATAGCAAGTGACTGACAATGAGGAAGAACTACATGCTGAAAGTTTCCTACACTGCTAGCTGTGCTTCCCGTCTTAGTAAGGACAGTTGGCTTAAAAATGCTGAGATTTTTGCTTGGGGAGATATTTTGGTAAGCTTCAGGTCATCCATTAATGTTTGTTTAAACTGGCACAGCCAGAAGAACAAAGCCAGGAGGTCACAGCCATCATAGCCAGTGGATCACAGCCATCACAGCCATCAAAGCCATCACAGCCATTAGATCACAGCCATCACAGCCAGGAGATCAAAGCCATCACAGCCATCACAGCCAGGAGAACAAAGCCAGGGGATCACAGCCATCACAGCCTGGAGATCAAAGCCATCACAGCCATCACAGCATGGAGATCACAGCCAGGAGATCAAAGTCAAGGGATCACAGCCATCACAGCCATCACAGCCAGGAGATCAAAGCCAGGGGATCACAGCCATCACAGCCCGGAGATCAAAGCCATCACAGCCATCACAGCCATCACAGCCTGGAGATCAAAGCCATCACAGCCATCACAGCCTGGAGATCAAAGCCATCACAGCCATCACAGCCAGGAGAACAAAGCCAGGGGATCACAGCCATCACAGCCTGGAGATCAAAGCCATCACAGCCATCACAGCATGGAGATCACAGCCAGGAGATCAAAGTCAAGGGATCACAGCCATCACAGCCATCACAGCCAGGAGATCAAAGCCAGGGGATCACAGCCATCACAGCCCGGAGATCAAAGCCATCACAGCCATCACAGCCATCACAGCCAGGAGATCAAAGCCAGGAGGTCACAGCCATCACAGCCTGGAGATCAAAGCCATCACAGCCATCACAGCCATTAGATCACAGCCATCACAGCCAGGAGAACAAAGCCAGGGGATCACAGCCATCACAGCCTGGAGTTCAAAGCCATCACAGCCATCACAGCATGGAGATCACAGCCAGGAGATCAAAGCCAGGGGATCACAGCCATCACAGCCTGGAGATCAAAGCCATCACAGCCATCACAGCCAGGAGATCAAAGCCAGGGGATCACAGCCATCACAGCCTGGAGATTACAGTCAGTGGATCACAGCCATCACAGCCATTAGATCACAGCCATCACAGCCAGGAGATCAAAGCCAGGGGATCACAGCCATCACAGCCATCACAGCCATCACAGCCATCACAGCCAGGAGATCAAAGCCAGGGGATCACAGCCATCACAGCCATCACAGCATGGAGATCACAGCCACCATAGCCAGGAGATGCAAACATTCTACAACAAGTTACAGTTACAAGCTACAGTTACAACAGTTACATCTAATCAAATGATACTGATATTTCCTAAGTAATAATTAATTAGTAAATTATGATCTAATCTGATCTCATTTATTTATGTGCAATGTGTAAATATGTTTTTGAGTTTTCACTTTTCACTTTTCTTCATGTTGTTTGTGCAGTTTTATTTTTTTCACTGGTCCATATCTTGCTTTCTTAGTTACCTCTTTAGTTTTTTTTAAAAAACATAATTATAATTAATGTTTTTATTCATGTTATTGGGGGCTCAGGCAACAAGCCACTATCTCCCTATAGCAAAGCTATGAGAGTGAGTGGCTTGCGACAAAGCCACAAGCCACCTCCTGCGCATTTATTTATATATTTATTGGGGGCTCAGGCTTTGCAATGAGCCATCTATGTTCTCCTGCACATTTATTAATTTATTGGGGGCTCAGGTTTGCAACAAGCCCCTCTCCATACGGTGAGCGTGGCTCGTCGTAAAGTGGGAGAACATAGGTGAGATGGGAGAACATGAAGCCCTAACTATTTCCGAAAATAAATGAGAGCCAGCTGTTACTCCCAAAGTCCATGAAGCTAGACAGCCATTGTAATTTGAAATGTTCTCCTTCTTTGGGACTGACTGTGCCTTAATTGTGATAACTCTGTCATTTCTCACAATATCTTAAAAAACTTACATGTTCACGGTCCCAACACATGTCTAACACTCACAGACATTTTAGTTTTCATGAAGTTCTTACACTTCGTGAGTAACAAGCTGTTGTTCGACAGCATTCAAGAGGCAAGAAAAAGCATTAAGAAAGCATGTGAAAGTAAAACACTTGTGGCTTTGACTCTTGGTTACCATGACAATGGAGCAGTCTCTCTCCCTTTGAAGTTTCACACACAGGCTCTGGTCTTTAATCTATGTGGTCTATGTGTGTGTGTGTATGCGTGTGTTGGTGTATGGGTGTTCATGAAGTTAGGGACAGCCAGGAGAACAGAGTCAGGAGATCACAGCCAGGAGATTGAAGATCAAAATCAGGAGATCACAGCTGTGTTGTTTTTGGAAGTCATTTAGATTTAGCCTTTTTGATGAACATGTTTATTAGTTTCAGTAACTTCTACTCATGATAAACACTTTGCTAACAACAGCTAAAGGCTAACAACGCCAAACAACAGTTAACTAGCTTGTAGTGGCTAACTGTTGTTAGCCGCTACAGCCAACGGCTAAAAGCTTCGGCTGTTAACTGTTGTTTGCCCTGGTTAGCTGTTAGTTTAAACTACCTTAAGACTATCATTTCACATCAAATTGTATCTCACAGTGTCATTTAACACTTACATGTGACATGAACCTTGTCAAAGACAATCCCTATGAAGTAAACTTCTGAGAAGAGCATATTTCGCCAAGTATCACTGAGTAACCATCATGACCACAGGCTAACCGGCATTAGCTGCCATTATTTTCAACATGCAGCCACCTTTTGTTGTCATCAACAAAATGAATAAATAGTGAGCACTGTGGGCACACAACTACAACATTCTCAAAAAAATAAAAAATAAACTGCATAAAGTATAAAAAGTATTTAAAAAAAACAGGAAGAATGTAACATTTCATGTAACCATGTAAGCTCAGCAGGTGGAGAGAAGATGAATCATAAAGTTATAGCAAGTGACTGACAATGAGGAGGAACTACATGCTGAAAGTTTCCTACACTGCTAGCTGTGCTTCCCATCTTAGTAAGGACAGTTGGCTTAAAAATGCTGAGATTTTTGCTTGGGGAGATAGTTTGGTAAGCTTCAGGTCATCCATTAATGTTTGTTTAAATTGTTTTTTTTTTAATTATATTTTTTCACCGTTATGGTCGCTCCTTCATCCGCCGCCTGAGTGTGAGTGTGTGTGTATGTCTGTATGTGTGAGTGTGTGTGTATGTCTGTATGTGTAGTGTGTGTGTGTCTTTATCATCCCCTTCACACAACGCGCCGCTTCCAGTCATTTCAATGAGGGACAGGTGGCTGACAGCACGTGGTTTGGACCGCCGCGGTAGGAGCGGTTGCCGCCGAAGAGCACATGCACAGATTTTGCCCTGCTGCTCAGAGTCCAGCGTTTTGAACTTTCTGGCTGTAGTCGCCTGGCAGCAGCAAATCATATCGAACTATCGAAGAACTGGATGTGGGAAAGCATTTCTACTGAATTGTTTTTAGGGAAGGGAGTGTCATAGTAGTATGTCAGAGTGAGCATCTTCAGAGTAGACGATCTTTGTAGTGTTAACGCTGCTAAGGGGGAGCCCGGGGATTGGCTGAGGGTTACGGAAGAGTAGACTGAGAGAGAGAACTGCTAACTGTATGACACGCTGTTTGAGTCTGTTAATAAAGAGAATTAACGACTCAGAAGTTATCGGCTTGTTCTATGACAGGGAGTGTTGTGAGACACTTTTAGGAGGCCTCTGCTCTGACGTTCGCTGAATCACCGCTATGTCTCGGCCCGCGGTGGCAGCAGCCTGTTAAAAAAAAAAAATGCATGTCGGGGGCACTCCGCCTGCAGAGAGACGGTTTGGTTGCCGCGCAGCTTATCGGTGTTGCACAAGAGGAGCGGGGGAGGAGGCGTTTGTCAGAGCGGAGACGAAAAATGCATTTTATTAAATGTAAGCAAACCATAGCGACACAACTATGGGCAAGATAGTTATCTGCCTTAGCACCCGCGACAGCCGATTTAATGCAGGACTCTGATGTGAAGGCGGCGACATGATGCTGCAGTAGTGTATTTACAGTTAAAAAAAAAATTGCAGGAGCGGCGGGTAGGATTTAGAAGCGGCGGCCCGCCGCTCCTAAATGAATGTAGAGGAAACACTGGGGGTTATGTATCCCACTGCCATTAGTTGGTCAGGACATTGAAAAGATCAACAGAACAAGAGTCATTTTGATTCATGTGAGCATAATGTACTGTTACAAAACATTTGTGGCCTCATAAAATAGTGACAAACACAGAGACTTCCTGAAGAAAAAAGAAAGCACTCTGAAATTTTTCACCTTATCATACATTCTGCCCAACATAGTTTTGATCTACTTTTATGTAAAATTTAAATAATAGTTGTCCCTGCCAAAAGCTTGTACCTTACTGGTTGTCAAAGATTAATGTTCTTTATGATGCAGCCCTTCGGAATTCTACGTACAACTATTTCTATCGTCAACTAGTTGTCGACCTTTGGGCCGATTGGGTGCAAGTGCCTATCCAGCAATGCTATGAAATCCTTGCTAATGCTATAAAATTCCAAGACCTGCATCCAGATTCAGATCACCAACAAAATGCAATCACGACTTCCATGCGCCAAGACAGACTCGACCTGACGATGTCATCAATATCCATTTACTGTTTTTTTAATTATCCTCTTAAACAGATAAACTAACAAATGCTGGCAAAAACCTTACCTCTTTGGCTGAGGACTTTAATTCAAGTACTTCCATTTCTGTTGGAGCAGCCTCATCATGTTGTTTAGTTCAGAAACAAAACCAAGGAGAGTTTGGAACTAAAACACAACAGTGAAGAAAGTGAACAAACCACCTACAACAAGTTAGCTCTGTAATTGTGTTCAAGCTAACATTCAACTTATAGCCTCACAGTGCTGCCAGGTTTGTAAACTGTTGGTCCTTTTCCCTTTCTTCAGTGTAAGAAATGGTTAAAGGTTTCTTAACAGCTGGCCTTGGCCTCATCAAAGGCACTCAACACCCTCATTTAGCTCTAGTATCATGACAAGTAAGCTGGACACCCACGCCTGAGGGCCCGAAGGAGACCTTACATAACCGCTGCATAGTAGCTGGAACATAATTTGAAACACATCACATTTCAATTTACTGATTACTTAAGTCTAACAAACAGCCTCCAACTTAGAATAAATTGATGATTGAATAAATAAATCGGAATTCCCTCTTGACGCTGGCTTTATTGTTTCTCATAGAAGCTGCTGGATTCATTAAAGTTTGTAAAGCAGGTGTTTCAGCACCAGCGAAAATCCTCATCTGAGCCCCAAACAGATGGCAGCTGATAGACAGAAGTATGGTGAGCCCAGGATGGGGGGAGGAATGAGGGGTAACGCAGTGAAAAAGCAATCAAATCAGCCCCATGTGGGAGTACCAGCGAATGTCTGTACCTCTCTTTCCCCCTTTCTATCTCCCACTCTCTTACCCTTGAGGCACAGCCATCCATCCTTGCCCGCTTTTGCTGACACGCCAACACTGCACAAAAACATAAAAACAAAATAAAAAAAAGGCCTGGCAATTGAGTGCGGGGGCAGCTGACCTTGGATACTCGCCTCCATGTGGCAGCTTTGGAGAAAACAAAAGCAAGGCCAAGCACAGACAATGTGTCGCTGGGTAGGAGGAGAAGTTCCAGAAGATTAGAAGCGTGGACGGAGGTGCGGGTTGATTAGCTGACGGATACTTCACAATCTGGCGTCTACGTTACATAAATACGACTAACAGAAAGGTCACGCAGGATCGTTTATTCACACTGTCCTTGGCAAATGAGGGAATGTCAGTTAAAATGGTTGAGTAGGGACAAAGCTACTCTGAGTTAAAAAAAAAATGGCAGAAAAAAGAAGATAACAAGGAGACGGTAAAGAGAAATAAAAGTGCTAAAAAAGGAGTGGGAGAGAATCAGAGAGTTCTTGTAGTGACGCTGAGCATATGATTCATCGCCTGAACAAGCTGCAACTATGACGCGCAGCAAGGGGGACACTGGGCGGTGGATACAAAGGATGAGAAAGAAGCAGGCAAAAAGATGAGGCTTGCTGGGTCATTGACAGAAACCTTTTGACAGTAATTCAGCATTTCGGATGAGCAACAAGTCAAAAATGACAGCAGTGATCCTCCCATTAGATCCAGAGCTCAGCCGAGTCAGACCTCAAAATGTCGGACATTAAAGCTAATACAATAAAATTTAAGCAAAAACACTTGAAGCAATACTTTACAAGCCTTGAGTAATCATTCACGGGCACTTTCACATTTAACATGATTAGAACTAACCAGACAAAGCCTTGTTTGCTTTGTTGGATAGTTTGGTCGGTCTGTGTGGGTGTGAAAGCTCACGTGAACTGGTGTGAATCAAAGATCTGAACACTAATCTGCTAAAAAAAAAAAGGGAGTGGCCTCGCTCCACTTCCAAACAAACCAAAGTTTGGATCATAGTCAGTGTGTAAGCCATCCAAACCAAACAAGGGAAGTGAACAAAAATGGGGTCAACTGACCCACTGGCTTCCTGATTGGTAAACTGACCAACCAATCAGAATCAGAGAAGCCTGGTCAAAGCACTAAAGCAGCAGGTGTCATGTTATTCAGTCAAACACTTGGGTTCGCAGAGTCTAAATCAGGGGTATTCAATTAAAAGTCATTGAGGCCCAGTTAATAAAATTTCCTTCATGTAAAATGTCCAAAGTCCAGTTTGTGTCATAGTCTTCCCTTATGTCCATGTTAGTTTTAACAATATTAATTGTCAGTTTTCAATGGATATGTTTTACTGAGTGCACAACTAGCTCTTTTACCAAAAACAAAAGTAATCCTCGGCAAATAAATTTAAGGCCTTTGTTTCAACCAAATACTGAATTTAAAAAAGTGCTAACAGAGCTAAACAACTTTTTCTCTCTTTAAAATTAAAGAGCTCCCAGCCTGAAACACTGAAGGTCTACACATAAAGTTAAAAAGTCAACATCTTGAGAAAACAAAAAAAGGTGGCTCTTTAAGGAAAAAAACAAGTGCCTAAATTAGCGTGGTTACATTTTTAATTATTTTGAAATATACAAAAAATACATATTTCTTCTTTATTCACCCTGCCGTAGTTCAGTTTTTTTCCTTCACTTGGGCAAAATTTTAAAAGATGAATAAGATATGAACAAAAGCTGTCTATAAAGTGGGGGAGAGGCATGAAACATCAGATTTTTGTCTAACCTTGTAACAGGGAGCAGGGCTTCTCAGAAGATTACTTTCTGAAAGCTTAACAAAGGGTCAATTACAGGTTGAATTTGGCCAAATATCACAACAGAAAAGCAAAAGCATTTACTGACAATATAAAGCAGAATGATCACAGTAGCATTGCTAGCACAGTCAGCCTATGGGCCTCTTAACAGTCTAACAAATTAATGTTGAATATGATTGTACATTAACTTTTTCAAGTGCCACCCGATGGAGCCTAAATGCAGCTTTATCCTTACTTTATTGCATAGAATACTTCTGAACTGCTTTGAGCTTTACAATGTGTTACACAAAGCCGGTAATGTATTTATGGCTCATAATGCAGTAATGGACTAGATGGCAGGAACAAAGACTGCAATGCCAGCCTCAACTACAGGCAAGGGGCTAGATTACATAAAGTTTGACAGACTATGATCTGCCTTAAATGCAGTGTGACAGCAAACCCAGCCAAGACGAAAATAAAACAATGCTGGAATTTCACCGTCGAGTTGAGCTGAGTCCAGTTTTAAGTGTAAATGCAATGTAAGAATCAAGCTGAATATTACCAAACACTTTCTCTGGGCTCTTCTCAGGACGTACCAGTGATATATACTGAACTGTCTATCTGGTGTATCAGGTTAGGTTTCATCCTGGAAACAGACTTTGGTGTTAAGTCACTAGCTATGGTGTGCATAATATTTGTGCCCAAAGACTGGGATCCAGATCAGGCTTTTATTGGCCAATACCATTTGCCTTTTTGAGAGTTTAGCCGATTCCAACGTGATAATTTAACATGTTTTTAAATAATTAAAGATAAACAAAAATATTTCAAGCAGCAATGCAACGAGTGTCCTACAGAAAGGATATCTGAATTACCCAACAAAAATATTCTTTCATCACTTGTTTTCATTGTGTGAATAAACAATACAGTCCTGATCAAATTCTTAAGACCAGTTGAAAAATTGCTCGAATATGCATTTATTGCACATTTGGGCCTTAATGAGGTTTTAAATGCAGATATAATATGCAAAAGCAAGAAGGGGAGTGTGACAAAAAGCACTTTAAAATAGTAATTTATTCAAAACAACAAGTAAACTGAAATAGGCTGTTCATCAGCTGATCAAAAGTTTAAGATCACAGGCTATTAAAGCCAAAATCTGCTCAAAATGTTCATTTTCTGTCAGGTATTCACACGGTCATGCCCTCCTGATGGCTAAAGCTAAGAAGCTTTCTTTTCTTGAACGTGGTCGGATCATCGAGCTGCTTAAGCAAGGCCTCTCACAGCATGCCATTGCTGCTGAGGTTGAACGCAGTAAGACAGTCATTCTAAATCTTTTGAAAGATCCTGAGCATTATGGAACAAAAAAGTCAAGTGGTAGACACAAAAATATTACACCTGCGCTGAGCCGGAGGATCCGATTGGCTGTCCGTCAAGACACAGGGCGGTCCTCGACCCAAATTAAGGCCCTTACTGGTGCAGACTGCAGCGCAATAACCATCAGACAGCATCTGCGGGAAAAGGGTTTCAAAAACATAAAACTAATTCAAAGATCTCGTCTCCTTTAACGCCACAAAACTGCCCGTTTAGACTTTACCAGGGAGCATCAAACATGGGACATTGAAAGGTAGAAAAATGTTTTATTCTCTGATGAGAAAAAATGTAACCTCGATGGTCAAGATGGCTTCAACGTTACTGGCATGACAAGGAGATCCCACCTGAGATGTTTTCTACCCGGCACAGTAGAGGGGGGTCCATCATGATCTGGGGTGCTTTTTCATTCAGTGGAACACTGGAGCTTCAGGTGGTGCAGGGTCGTCAAACGGCGGCTGGTTACGTGCAGATGTTGCAGCGGGCATCTCTCATGACTGACGGCCCTCGTCTGTGTGGTAACAGCTGGGTTTTTCAACAGGACAACGCTGCAGTTCAAAATGCTCGCTTGACCAAGAACTTCTTCAGGGAGAATAACATCACTCTTTTGGACCATCCTGCATGTTCCCCTGATTTAAATCCCAAAGAGAACATTTGGGGATGGATGGCAAGGGAAGTTTATAAAGATGGCCATCAGTTCCAGACAGTTTATGCCTTTGTGAAGCCATCTTCACCTCTTGGAGCAATGTTCCCAAAAGCTTCCTGGAAACACTCGCATCAAGCATGCCCAAACAAAGTTTTGAAGTGATTAACAAGAACGGTGGAGCTACTCATTACTGAGTCCTACTGAGGAACATTTTTGTTCTGGTTTGGAGAGTTTTTGTAATTTTTTGAGCAATGGTCTTAAACTTTTGATCAGCTGATAAACAGCCTATTTCAGTTTATTTGTTGTTTTCAATAAATTACTTTTTCAAAGTACTTTTTGTCACACTCCCCCTTCTTGCTTTTGCATATTGTAGCTCTATTTAAAACCCCTTTAAGGTCCAAATGTGAAAAGTGCATATTCTAGCAATTTTTCAACTGGTCTTAAGATTTTGATCAGGACTGTATTGTTGTCAGACTGACTTAAACTATTCATTTAATCCTACAGGAAAAGCAGTGCAAATAGATAAATAGATAAAAGGCAAAACACTTACATTTAAACATGTCATGCTCTTACCTTCATCAAATACTAATTTTACATTGCAAACCTGAATGCATTTCAATGTTTCCAACTGGACTTCAAATGCATCACTAAACACAATGTGTACTTGTTCCGGAGTATCGTATTGCTGGTTTAGCTTAGCTGATTAGCTTTTATGCAGTTGGCCTCAGTGTGAATTTCATTATAGACTAAGGCTAAGTTAATACGGAGACACTATAACTTTAAACGCAAGCGTTTTTTCTTTGCGTATACAAACTCAGTTTGCATTCAGACAGAGATGCTAGAAATGAATGAAACCGCTATGCATGCCAGTCCAGTAGATGGGATGTCTGTTTGCAGTGAAACAGCACTGATACAAGACACGTACGAAGAAGAAAAACTTTTCACAAGCAGCAATGGCAAGTTGACGCAGGACAACACAGGAGTTTCTTGTCAGGACAACAAATCTGACTGGATAGTTTTGTCTGGATAACAAACCGAGTACAATAAACAGCACATGTTACTTGGTAGACGGCTGAAGCTGTTCTTTTTCCTGGTATGGGTGTGCAGCCTTCATGTGAAAGAGTACTGCACATGTGGTGACGTCAACATTTCACCCTAAAATGCTCTGACTCTGGTTTCGACGAAGCTGCATTGAGGAGTGTTTTGAAAGCTCTCCACCCTGGAAGCTGGTTTCAAAAGTTTGCGGATTCAAGCACTCTGTGTATTGTTCCTATGTAAACAGAAGGCCAAAGCGCAATGAAAACGTATCAGATTTGACCATATTAGGCCTTGTGTAAACGGGCCCTAAGAAACTGGATCAATGTTTTGGACTTAAAGGACCGAGGACAAATTTGTGGAGACTCTGCTTCAGTTACTTCAAGAGAAGACAGAGCACCAGGAGCAGCAAATGAGCGGATGGTGTCCACAAGTAAACATCAGGTCAACCCACAGGTGATTGGTGGTAGGTAACAGTGTTAACAGGTATTAATTCAGATCAAATGATCAAGCTTTTTTGCCAAAAACAAACATACTTATCAGTGCCAATAAAACTGGGATACCTTGAGCTGTAAGTACTAACAAAAGAAAGCTGTGAATAATTTCTTCTCACTGTCACTGAGTTTAATCTTTGCAACATTTAGCTGTTAATTACATATTGATGCTGAACTCAGGAAATATGGGACATCTAAAATTACAAAGATAAAAGTGGCAACAAGCACATATTTGAGTCATAGTGTGATTTATATTAATACATAGCATCAAAATTGAAAAAAAATGGATTGAAAGACCGTCCTTGTGCCAGTTTTAGTGGTTAAATTTTATACTATGATGATAATGTCAATGTAGCTATGATGTACCAATCTGCTGGAAGAGCCATACTTCAAAGACTCCCAAATGTGCAAAACTGTATCTGGAAACTCACTGTTACAACAACCAACTTAGAACATATTGAACTAGCACAAGCCAACTCGCACTCACAAAGGCTAGAGGCACAGAGAAAACGATCTGAGTGTTTCCTCTACAGTCCACCGAGATTCACAGAGAGGCAGCAATTAAGCCACTCTCCCCGTAGACCGCTCTGTGACGGCGTGGGTGGAGTTCACTGAGGGTGACACTGCAAACTGTGGCAACGTCAACACAAGCTAATTGGTTTACAGGTAACACAGTGTACATACAGAGGTTTGTTTCACAGGTTAGAAGGTGACTCGCTGATATGAAATGACATGGCTAATTGTTTAGAAGCAAACTTTGAGAGAAGTTGACTCTGTTATTACTACAACAACAGGCCTTCTGGGGTCAAATGCTTGGAAGAGGAATGTATTCACCATTAGCTAAGGTATGGCTTTGTTTTAATGTATGTAAAGATAATGTTACATAAGAGACATCTAAGACGGAAGACTTAATGGTGTTGGACAAAAAAGGTAATAAATGTTATTGTTTATTAAACAGAAAAAGGAAATAGACCCTGAAAACCATGTATTCAGTCTTCAAATTAATAAGCGTCTCCCTCGGTTGAGCTCTGAGTAATTGTTAGAGATAAAAGTTAATTGCTTTTGCACTTTTTTCATGTAGCACTAGGTGGTTTTAAATTAAATGCTTCTTCCAGTCACATTTACACAGATAAAAAGGAAATACACAAGCTGCAAGTAACATCTCCCTTACACGAAAAAGAAAAAATGAATCAAATTAATCTGCTGATTATTTTGGTAGGACACTGTATTACTTTCATACTGTTACATTCAATTTCTGGGTTCTCATAGTCTGTTTAATAGTTTAAAACAAAAACAAAAAATGCTCAGAAAAGAGTCTCAATGACAATTAAGTCAGTTAGATATAAACTTGAATAACAGAATCTGTGATGTTATTTACAGAATGAGTATATACTTGCAGTGGGTAGGTTGATAGTGGGGTCATTTAACGAAACAGATAAAGTCTAATCAACAGTTTTTTTTTCTTTTGGTTTCAAAAGCAGATGTTATTTACTTTATTGAATTACAGAGTACTGCAAATTTCATGAAAGGACATCATGCTACCTTGTTCAGCTGCAGGAAAATGACTTCTGTTCCTGAGGAATCGAAACAGCAACAAGTAGGAAGGGAACTCGGCTTTTAACTGGGTAAAAGTTGGACACCAATGTGGATCACTTGTTTCCATTGTGAACTATCCAGATCATCAAAAAGCAAAGTTTTCTTAAACATGGTAATAATCAGTCTTTTTAAACTAGCTAAACCAAAGCCACAGTTTCGAAAGTCTGTAAGTGCCCCAAAGCTGTCTCTGTATCATGTACCGCATATTCCCAAGAAACATTTTCAAGAGAAACTAATAGAACGAACGGCGAACGAACACATTTGCAGCATCATAAAATAGTGCCAAACATAGAGGTTTTCTGGAGGAATGAAAAAGCGCTCTAAAATGTTTTGATGTATTGGCCATTCAGGATGCAGGATTGGGCATCTTTCAGGATGACATCTAACGTGGTTGGTTAATTGTCATCCTGAAAGGTGTAGCATTGCTGTGAGCCCTTTTAGCCACTTCACTGACTCTTGTCAAGTACCTGATAATGTGCCAGCTTCAATAATACTGAACTAATCCTTTAAGTTAAGTGACTCAGGACACTGGATGTTAACTCTTTAGTTTTATTACTTCCACCAAGATGGTTATGCTTTTGCCTGCTTTTATCCATTTGTTTGTCTGTCATTATGTCTGCAAGACTGAAACAATCCTCAATTACAATTTCTGAACTGTAGGCTAGTCTCGAAAAACAGTTGAATTATATTAATGTTGCCTTTTGGAGGCAGATTCTATAAGCCACAGTGGAGGTTAAATCCACCATAAGAATGCTATGCTAAGTTCTGCTGTCTAGGTTTAGCTTTGAATTAAAAGACAATAAAGGCATTTTTATCACAAGCTCCGAGAAAATAAATGACCAAGGCTCTCTATTTGTTCTGGAAAATTAAACGACAATTAAAAAATCTCTAAAAAAGGGCATTTCTACTAAGTGCAGAGATAGAGTTCCTATGAGAGCTTGTTTTTAATTTTCTTTCATTTTATTAGTCTCTAAACTTAAGCATCACATTCACTTCTATAAATGTTTGGACAGATTCACACATTTTGTAAGGTGCAGAAACCTGATGTGTGTGTTTTTTTTTCACAGCCTGAATCAATATTGAATCATCTGACCTGCTTGTAAAGGCTGCAGGGTTTTCTAGCACCTGTGTGTCCTTTAATCAGCAGCTCCATCTCCAAACTCCTGTCTTAACACGTCCACACTGCTGCCCAAGTGTCCTCAGAGTGGGTCAAAACAGGTAATCTATAGGCAACTTGGCTCTGCTGTGAATCTAAAGTCCTAACAAACAAAAGCCCTAACAGTTTTTCCTTGATAACAGCCCTTAGAATGCTGCTTTGCATGCTGTGTGCTATTTCTTTTACATAATGGATAGAAATAAAACAGGCACCTGGTAAAGGGCATTCCCTGGACTAAACTCGTGCAAGTGCTGATGAGGGGAGTTTTGGACTTACAAAAATGCAGAGCTGGTACAACATGTTTTATTGCACTTATTTGTGGCTGCTTGTTTTCCTTCCTCACCTGCTGTACTGTAACACTAGTTTATTGTTTCCATGGTAGATCTGTTTTGATCGATGATAATTTAAATCCCATCGAAGTGAACATTAGGGATGTCCTGATAAAGTTTTCTGCTACTGAGTACTAATCATATTTTGTGTTTTATTGCAGTGTAGTTTAGTTGGACCTCAAACAGGTGGCAGCATAACTTTTCAAAAGGAGTAGGGACATTCTCATTCAGTCTTTCACTTTGTTGAACAAAGCAGGTAAAGAAGCACGACAGCAGTCACGCAACAAGCATTACAAACTCAAGGACAACAGTAATCAATGGATTGTTCAAACACTCAATTAACCAAACAAGGGTCCGTCAGTATCTCCCGTGTGATGATGCTTATCCGTGGCGCTACAAATACATAGAGCCAGATCCTCAAAAGGATTGCACTGCTTTTGCCACTGCCAAACCTGTGCAAATGACAGAAAAAAATAGCGTGCAATCCACAAAGCACAAGCAAAGGGAGAAATACAAACTGCCCTGCCACTCCTCGCTGCAACGTCTAATTGGCATGTAAATAAGGAATATTCATAAATTCAGCACAAAATTGCACCTTCCTATGCACATACGCCTCATTGCAAATACCACCGAATCCACAAGGACCAGTGCTAATTGCAACAGGCAGTAAAGTGGTGCTATTTAACTCCATTGAGTCCCGTGTATTAAATCTACACATTTTCTCTTTCTCCCTCTCTCAGTCTCACTCTCGCTCAAAATGATGCAAATTGCACTGAGTTGGTGGTAACTGTGGAGCAGAGCCTATATAAGTGCTGTCATGCCAGGACTCTCTGGTAATCATGGCAGTCGTGATTGTAGCCAGGCGAAGGCACCCTGGCAGGCGGTATGGTAGGCAACATGGCAGGTGCGCACATCAAAGGATTTATTGGAGGAGAGTATCACTTTTTGATTTAAGTGACAATGAAATCATTTGCAGATAGCGGTTGCTAGGATGCATGATCCTTGCACCACTAGATGACATCAAGGATGACAATAATATAGCCTACTGTGTTCGTCACTGTGACCATTCCACCATTTTGAAATAAACACGAATAATTTGTCTAAATACAGTCTGTTATAAACTCTTATGGCCCCCTTGGCCCCTTTTTGGTCATCTGAGTTGTATTTTCTGCATTTTTTTTACAATTAGAGGAGCAAAGTGCGCTCAGCTGCCAAACTGTGTGGGCGTTTTAGCACTGGCATATGATTAGAGCAAATTCTTTTGGGGAGAAGGCGCTAAAACAGGGTAAATCGCGTTAGCTAATTCTGCGCAAATAATGGCACTATTAGCAAGAGCAATCCATTCTTTGTGGATCTGGCCCATAATGTTTCACTGTGAATATCAATCCATATAATGACCAAACAAGCATCAACCCCATAAACACAAAGAGGCGAACCATTAGAGTAACCAGATACACCAGATGGAGCATTCATTAAATTTCATTGGTCCAGCTTGGCAACAGCCCATTGTAAGTGTTTGAGAATGGGCAAACATTTCAAAAGCAGATCCGAACAATAATAGGGTGATTTCACCAATCACATTCACTACTGGCCAAGACGTAATGTAGTAGACTGTCCCTACTGCTGCGGTGTCAAGTTCAAAACTAAAACCACTTATTAGAATATAATGTTGCCAAAACATGAAGATTTTTTATTTCTTTTGAGTGATGATTTCAGTGTTGTGTTTTGTTATTCATTTATGAAAGTAAAACAGTCTAGATCAGTGATTCTAAACTGGTGGGTCGTGGACTCTTTTTGCCTTTGCCTGGGCAAAAAAAGTATTAGGAGAAAAGTCATTTGAGTTTATTTTGAAGGGGACTGTTTATGCAGTGGAGTGCCATCTTTTCACACTCCTTAACAACAGGTGGTGATTATACCCTGTGATGCTAAATGACACACTTTTCAATCAAAGGGTGTTTGTTATATATTCAATATTTTTCATAATATATCAAATGGCTGTTCAGTATTTGGACTGTATTAATTCATGTTTAAAGCTCTGTGGAGTCTGTTTAAAAGGCAGGAGTTCCTTAAGTTTTGTGTGTGTTGTGACTGCCTCATCAATGGCTTAGTTAGTGCTATTGATTGATATGTGATGCTTAATTTGTTCATTATTTATTGCTTTTATTTTTCAGAATATTTTGTATGCTATTTTTATTATTCAAAATGCAGCTTGTTGAGTGTCAACGGTATATTTCCCTCGCTAGCATCACCAGATGCAGGTCACTTTGGTTTCTCGTTAAAGGAGACATGTCATGCTTGTTTCTCCTTTTCACTATGCCAGACTAGGATGCCTGTAAAGCATTTCTGCCCTCAGTACAAGTCATTTAGTTCCTTCATTGCCCCACAATAGCGTTCTCAAAATCCTCATTTTAGGCCATTATCAAGCTCTCATTGAAACGCTCGGTTCTCAGACTGACCTACAGTTACCTCGCAACGTCACAGCCCTTTGTGCTCTGATTGGTCAGTTCTGTCAGAGCTGCCGAGAGGGTTGAGCATAATACATCCATGGGGTTGAGCCAGCCTGTCCTTCTTCTTCTACTGTATTTTCCGGCAGGCTCAAAGCAGCGACCGTGTATTGAGTCCCCCTACAGGCCAGAGCTGGTAATGAGTGTGTGTGAGCTAGGGAGCTATACACTGCTGCTGGGTGGATGTGTTCCTCGGTGACGGTTTTGTGGCTAAAGGACATTACAGAGGAGGAGCTGTTTTATCAGATTACTCCAATAAAAGAAATGTACCTCGTGTCGTCACGACGATTTAAATCTCGCGGTCATCTCGCAATGACCTATTTTCAGAGGCATCAAATCTCGTTCTAGGATATCAGAAAAAATACTATATCTCATTTTTTGAAAATTAAGGGGGTGTAAGGTCTTGTTTTTAAATATATTATATGTAAGTATTAAATCATGCATCAGCATGATATGTCTCCTTAAACTTTTTTATGTGTTGCCATACTGTGATATCCTGTACTATTTCAGGTTCAAAATGGTATTAAGTGCTTCTAAGGAGTTAGAAATTTCCCTTGATTTGGGTCACAACTTGAAATTACGGGGTGATGATGGGTCCCTAACCCAGACCAGTTGAGAACCACTGGTCTTGTTCTGATAAAACAGCAACATAAGCAGTTAGCGTCTATGCTAATGTCTGTACGAACAATGGCTGTGGCTCCTTCCTCTTCCTGCCATAAAGGATGCTTTTTAGGCACAATGGACAGAGCACAATCATTCCAGACTAGATCGTTGCAAGATGGTTATACTTTATTACAGACACTGGATCGAGTGGATCCAGCTGCACTGCAAGGTTAATGTTGGCCTGCATTAAACACAGCATAATTGAGCCCTGAACATACTTTTGTTGAAATTTTGATGATTTCTCAACAGCTGTCAACATCAACTAATAAGAATTGATGTGTGAATGCAGCACAAGCTTTGGGAATCATAGGCCAACGTCATCATTGTGCACAAAGGTCCACCTTAACTCAAGCAGAACTGATAGCATTTTCAATGTAAGGACTACTAGGCTCCACGCTCAAGCTTATGAGAATTTCTATTTTTCTTCATCACTTAAAGTCTTCTGTCCAGCAAATTTATACCTGCTGGAGGAATTTACCTGCCAGACAGCAGCTCTGGTTGGACGTAGATTATTTTAATTACTTTTAAAAAGTCTTCAATCAAATTTTACCTCTCTTCTGCCCAACACAGAGAAATTTCTATTTGATTTGAGAACACAAAACGCTCGTTATGAAATTCCAGCAAAGATAAAGCCCAGTGTTGAATAATCAAGTATTTTTTGTACATTAAAGCACGACGTTGCATAACCTTCTGTGCAATTACCTTTTCTGCAACGCTTTTAACTGTACTTGTATTGAAGAATAAAGAAAGGCCTTTTCCTATTTTAAGAACAATTGCCTTGTGGTTCTCGAGCAGATTTTTTTCCAGGGAGTGCATCTAATATAAGAGCACATACTGTGAAACATGAAGGTGGGAGTGAGACACTTTGATTTATGTCTTGGTGGAGGAAAAAGTTCTGCAGTGTTTCTCCTACTGCGAAAGCATAAAAGTGCTGCTGTTATGCGAGTTGTACTTTAAGATGTTCAGCTTATTGGGCATGCTAAATGAAAATAGCATAATGTATCTTATTTTCAGAGACTACTTAATTTCCAGGATTAATGTGGCATTAAAAAGAGCATTTAAGTCAGGGTGGGTATAGGTTGGTGATATTTTTTAAACTTTATAATATAAGTTTATCTGTCTAGACCGAGTTTTAAAGGAAGACATTCTCTGTTTAAGGCCATTTTTCAGTTTACCTTCATTTTCCACATGGCCAACCACAAATGCAAGCCTGAATAAAAAATGCTGTACAGTGTTTATACTATGAGTCTGATTGAAGTTCACTTTTCCTGACAGCTTATCATACTCCAGCCTTGAAATTCTTTATGCAGCACCGAGCTCCAAATGCATAAGATAGATATATTTTTTTCAGGTTTTCTTATCTTATTATGCTCCGCTTGGATGAAACAACATGAAGAGGGAAGGTGAACGCAGAGCCTGAGACCTATTTCTCACATAAATTACCCCGGAAAGATAAAAACAATACAGAGCGGGAGAGCCTCTCTGCCTCAACAAAAGATGCCTCAATTTAAATGCGAAAAGAAAGAGAGAAGAAAGAAAACAAGCCAAACTTGAAGCCAATTTAGTTTTTAGAGCCATCAGTGAGGGCAATGATGCAAATAGCCTGTGGCAGATCATTTAAAGCTGAATTCTCGCTGCTTTCTCTTCAACATGGTACATTACTATTGCTGCCATTTTCCTCTCCAAATAGGTAAGCTTGAGGGCAGTGTGAGATATGAGAGGCAGTCAAGGATAACAACTGCTCTTTTCTGGGTCTGTCAGTGGGCTCAAAATGTTCTATATTGAATCACAGACTCATTTTTGAATATATGTGTTTTGAAGTATTTTGCATTTTTTCAATTTGATGGAACTTGAAAGATATTGGATTCACTGTTGATTGATTGAGACTATATTCAGCAGAGAAAAATGTGATTTTAGCCTCTTCCTGGATGGATTCATCTCTGGATGTAGGTATGTGTATGTACAAATATGTTTATTAAACACGTCTGTATATATGCATATATGTGTATCTGTTAAATGAAGAATATGGCTTCAGCCTGCTCCATTGCTTAGTGCCTTGAGATAACACTTGTTATGAACTAGCACTATGCAAATAACGTTGATTGATTGATAGCTGGGACAAAAATAGCCGATAATCGTTGTATGTGTACTCCACTTAAAGGTGCTATGAGGAGAATCTATTACCGGCAAAATAAAGACTCTGCTACCCATGAGCACGCGCAGTAACTGTCGTAATGCTGCGTTCCAGTAACCTGGGAACTGGGAGTGACATCATCTCTGGCTTATCGGCGTTCCAGTTGAAGTCGGAAAAAAACATGCCGATCTACCAGGCTATTGTTAGCTGTTGTTAGCACACCCTGCATTGTTGTTCACAAATATGACATGAAGAATGTGATTATCACTATGGCAGCATTTTTGTAAATATAAGTCTAACAATACTATGAATACAGCTGATCTAGAGCAACACACCCCAGTCAGAAGCGCTAATAAATTGATTATTAAAGGAGCTAAATAACTGTTCACACTGGGGGCATCCATCTCTGATTGTCAACTTGGGGGTGGCGAGGTTTCACCGAGTTCCCAGTAGGAAATTCAGACTTCGGGGAACGTTCCAGTTGCAATTTCCTACTCGGAACCCGGAAATTCCTACTTCTGACTACAACTGGAACGCACCAAAGACGTGACTGAAGCCAAAGCATCTGTTTGTTGTGATAAATGCAGCTCGGACCTTCCTCAGAACTCTGCATTGCTTTACAACTTCTTTTTTTAACAACTAACGGTGCGTTCACACCGAACACTACTTGTACTACCTCGGGGATCACTCTCCATTCAAAGTCAATGTACAGCTGCGATGGGGCGGGGCTAACCCTCCCGCGATGCGACGGCCGCGTACAAGATGATCACTTTTAATGTCGCGCGATGTCAAAATTAAAAAAAAGTTGATCTATTCAGGCGATGTCGTGAGTGGCTGTGCAGCATCAGCCAATCAGAGGTGTGTGTATGTGTGACGGTACCCTAGACAAACAGTTATTCATCCGGACTACAGGGCATCAGCTGCAGTGTTTTGTGTTTGATAAGTGGATGAAAAGGACACACCTGGAATAATGTCCGCTTATACATCCTATTATGTGATATATGATATGATCGCAGTGTAACTCGAACGGACGTGACGTCACTGAGCGACGGCCGATGACCTAAATGAGGTATTTACGGATGCACGACGCTACGTCAGTGGGCAACGCGATTTTGGTAGCTGGGTCGCTTGCGGCGTGAACGCAGCATTACAGGATGCAAAGCGACCAGGTACTGTATCTCTTTCTAGTTATGTAGCGGTAGTTTTTGATGTGCGACAACAAGCAATTTTTGGAAAACTTATTATCGTAGTTTTGTAGCCGGCTATATATCGCTACTTACAGCCTGGTGCTCTAAGACGTTTAATATAAATAATAAAATAATATAAATTTGCTCTAGTTTTAATTGTCTTGTTCCTGAAGTTGAGTATCCAGGCCAGTCCAGCCCTGTCTAACCCCACTGGAAGGCTAAGGAATAGCATTTATAGATAACCTATTTTGATGCTATAAAACTCATCTTAAAGTGTGTATTTCGATCAGGCATATATTTAAAAGTGAGACTTTTTTGTAATTACTTAGAAACTCCTCACAGTCTCTTTAAATTCACTACTGTGAATTTGAAATCTACCCAAAAAGTCACATATTTAAAATTTAAAGATAGCTTGTCAAGTTAAAACGTAAAATGTAGCATATTTTTCCTTCAAAATCATGTTCCATAAGTTTCAGTGCTGCAGCTAAAAAAGGGAACAGATACCTTTAAGACTCAAGCAAACAGAGAATAATCAGCAGGCTTATTTCCTCCACATGCCCAAATGAACCTCTCCATACAGTATTCGTGACTAATATATAGATGTGAATGTAAAGAATCCTACGTAGGTTCAGTGCTGCTTGGCTCAAAATAAAATTTGACACTTTTCCCAATGCAAAGGTGCAAAATAAACGGCTCCAAGCACTAAATGGTGTTAGGAGATCTCGTTGAGCAAAACTCAGGGTGATAATTAAAGTTTCCCACATTAAAATTTTAAAAAGAGCTGGATGAATAATCAGAGGCTTTGAAACTTAAGAGAGTGGCTGTGAAACATCTGTTCTCACGGCACGTTGCCTCGCTTTGAAGGTGTCGCTCTTATACCGGTGGGGGGGTTTGTTTAAATAAGAGATCTCTAACTTAGGGTGACACTTCTACCTCTTAGATGGGTTTTATTCTATCGTGTGATGCTGATGATAAAGTAGAGGTGGAACATGCAGAAATGAAGCTAAAACTGCACATTGGCAGGTCTCTCTCACGCAGTTTTAGTTGAGGGGGTCCTAATTTAGTCATTATTGTTGATGATCAAGTGACTAAAACCGCAGAGGATCACAATGATGGACCATGAAGAGGTGGTTTCCTGAGGTCGCTCTGCTAGAACTTGAATGGCCTTTACAAAGCCCTGGCCCTCACCCCATTCATCACCTTTGGGATGAATTTGAATATGAGCAGAGAGCCAGGCCTTATCGCCTGACCTCTCTAATGCTCTCGGCACTGAATTGGAGCGAACGCCTACAGCCAGGCTCCATAAGCTCATGGAAAGCCTTCCCAGAAGAGTGGAGGCTGTTACAGCCGCATACTAATCCTGGTGATTTCAGAATTAGGTTTTGGACTATGTTATATGGCTGGAGCCTTTGGGTTTGCACACTGTTGGAAAAGCAGGTGTCCATGTAATGTTGGAACTGTGGTTGAGTGGTTGATTATAGAGTCAGGAAGCTATGCAAGACTACATAGATGACAGGAAATACAATTTGTCAAATTGTCTAAGTCTTTAACAACAGAGTGCAATCTTCTTTTGCATGAACTGTATTGTATGTAGACCAAAAATTAAAGTAAAAAATAGGCTTCTTAAGTGATCTTCAAATTAATGAGGATGGTTAGTCATAACAAACAGAGATTACTTCCTGCTTGAAAATGTAATGTCAGTTTTACATTTGACTTAAAGAGGCTCAGTTGCCATCAACATGAAGGCAGGAGTCAGTTTTAATTTTGATTGACAATACCGTAAAAACTTATATACATACAATAATATATTGGAGCTTGCTCTGTTTCATATGCTACTGTACAACATCAGCTGTACCTCATAAAATAGTACACCATGATGTGCATCATGTCAAATCATAGGATATATGTGATATACTAATGCATTATGTATACTGTGTATACTAGCATGTTGTATAGTATCATATCATAATTCATTGCATCCTTGTGTGTCATATTGAACTGTATCACTATGTTTTAAAATACCTTATCTTTTTGTACCAACATTGTGTTTTACTCAATGTATAAAATACATGTGTAAATATAACACTGTATCATACTGTACCTGATCTTAAAGGAACACTCAAACATTTTTGATGTTTTCATGTCCTACTTCACTTCCCAATCCATGAAAAGCAGGTAGACAGCTTTCTTTCTCAATTAATAGAGCTGTTTATGAAACCCACTCATTCTAGAACATCACCTCTCTCGCAAAACCCACCGCGGAAGTAGGAAAACAAACTATACCTTTGTTTAAGAGTAGAAGAAGACAATGTGAAGATAACAACATAAAGGAGTCATAACAAGCACACAGGATTGTTTAGAGTTGCTGCAGAGTTAATCTGATGACTGTAGGCAGAGACAGGCTAGCACTACCGGCTGACTCCCAGCTTTTGAGCTAAGCTAACTAGCGGTTAGTGATCTTTTCCCTTCTCTTCCTTGTTACTGGATGCACAGTCAAAATAATGTTGTCTACCTAATTGTCAAGGAGTTAAGAGTGAGCTAAGACATGAAAACATCAAAAATGTTGGAGTGTTGCATGCTATCATGTAATATCACAATGAAAGCTACATTTTTATATTGAATCATATTAAACTGTGTCATGCAGAGCCACTCTTTAACATACTGTAACTTATTGTATCATATTTTATCATAGTCTGTTGTGCTGTGCTGTGTCTCACTGTATTATAACAGCATATCTAATCATATCAATTATGGTATTTTAGGCAGTTTCAATCATTTTATAAACAGCTGACCCCCTCTAGTCTGCATTTGATGAGATACCATTTTGCACCTAAATGCAACTTTGCTTTTCTGCCCCTTGAAGTAGAGTCATTTTAGGATGGAACATTACATCCTATTACAGTCATATTTCTGTCTCAGAACATTTGAACAGCGGGGCAGAAACATCTCTCTCAGGTTGAAAAGCAGAGATGTGCTTCCTGTGGCTCTTAAACATCACGCTCATTACAGATGTTTTGGTGTTGAGGTAAATTGATGGTAGTGATCCAATAATTGGAGGCAATTTGCACCACAGTGTTGACACCCCTCTAGGTACATATTTACAGGTCAAATGCAGTGAAAGTTTCTGCTCTGCTTTCTGTGCAGAAAATACAAAGGGCTACAGGTTAGTGGATCTGAGAGCTGATGCAAAGTCTTCAGTAAATAAAGACTAAAACAGAGAGAGAATGGTTGATATGCATAAAATATTGATCCATTTATATCATGTCAGCACTCCATTAGGAAATAAATACAACAATTAAGATGCTCAAAGCTTGTTCAGGCCACTGAATTTATGCAAAGAAAAGTACTTTAATTTACTGTAGATGTTTTATTTCAGTTAGTGCTGCACTGCGTACAGACAGCTGAAGTAGCATAAAAGTACTTATTTTACATAACTGAAGCTTTGTCAGTATCCATTAAGAAATATGCAAAGATCTTATGGAGAAAATAATCGAAATCACTCACTCAAGTCTAATGTTCACAGCTACAAGCGGCTTCATTTGCACTTTCAGTTGCTCCAGTTTTCTATCCTATTTGGATAAAACACTGCTTCATTTTGAAGAATATAAAAAGCTTCTGGAAGTTAACACAAGATTTGATAGGGGAAAAAGACTTGCTTTGAATCAAGACAGAAAAGAAAATATATCATTTTAAATGTAGGAGCTCTTTGTTCTGTTCTAAATAATAATAAAGATTGGATTGTGAATATTTATTTTGCCATCAAGAATATTAGTTTTTGATCATTGAAAATTAATTGCACGCAAGAAACTGAAATTTGAAGTTGAGAGTTTAATTTTTCAATTGAATGTTGAAAGTTTCTGCAAGTAACTCAAACCATTATTCAAGTTAGACCAATTTAATTCAGTTTTCTAATCATTTTGAAGAAATAATTAACAACTATTTCTTAATTTCACACTGATGTTTCAGTTGTGAAACATGAATCTAAACTCTTTGGTAAACTGTGAAATATTTCTGGAGTGGGTACGGCTCCTCAGGACAGAAGTGCAACAGTGAGTGACAGCTGACAAAGACATAGCTCTCTCGCCCTTCTTGATTATGTTGCCTTCAGGGAATGTAGGGTCTGCCATGAGTAACACGATTTAAACTGTTGCCAAACTTTAGACTGTGATCATAACCCACTTTGTAAAAACTGCAGTACAACAGGGGTAAATTATGCCATATGCCATACTCCCACTCAACAACATCACCCATTAACATGGTCTCTATTTTCACTGTTACGCCGACGACATCCAACTTTACATTTCAACAAACTCAATCACCTCAGAAACTCACAACACAATAACTACCAGCTTCACTGAAATAAAACCCTAAATGATCATTTCCTAGCTCTAAACTACAATGAAATGAGAGGTTCAGGACGTGCTTTGGTAAGTAGTCCCCCTGCTGCCCCATTTCAGAGCTTAACAACAGTGTGACAAGGAAGTCGTGATTAATGTTTATAAAGGTGTTTGTGACTAACCCAACTTTGTTAGTTTTAATATTAATAATTCTGCATTTTAACTGTTGAAATCATTGATACGCTTGTGGTTCTTAGGTTATTCTCTGATCCCTCACTAGAACATGGTTTAACCCTTTAACTGCCAGATCAACTGCTTGGAAGACCAAACACTTAATAACTATTTTTCAAAAATACATAATATTTCCATTTTGTTATTTGAAAAAAAAGGTAATAGATTTTAAATCCAACTCCATGCATAAAAGTAAAAATTCCCCATTCTAACAAAATATTTTAAGGTAAGATGACATATTCAATGTATGATGGTGCCAGAGGGCTTACTCAACATATTACTGTATATAAGAAATAATATAAACAAGCCTTAAGGGTATGATAAATTGCATCAAAACAAAATAAAAATAATACAAAATATGCTCAACCAAATAGCTGAGCTGGGTATTAATGGTCAACCAACATAACTAATTTAATTTCAATAAAGAGAAAAAAAAAGTTATATTTCTTTTTAAAGAGGAGAAATGTTCAGAAGGGTAAACCTAGCATTATGATAAAAAAAAGGCCTATATGGAATGAGTATGACATCCAAAAAGGTAAAAGGGATTTCAGCTACAAACTCCCAGCCCAACTATTTGGTAGAGGTCAATGATTTAGGGTTATTTAGGGTGTAAAAAATAACTGTTGCATTAGTGCCCCAATTTGTCCAAAAAGACATTTACATTGCTACTTTCGTGGGAGTTGAAGGGTTAAAGCTAAAATTTGACTTCAATAACAGTATTAAAATTACTTTAATGTTTCAGGACCAGCCACTAGTTTAATAGAGACCTCATGTAACAGTGTTAATAGAGGAATTACACCTCAGTTTGTAGGCTTGTAAATATTCTAACAAAGGTATTTTAATGTGATCATTTTAGATATAATTCAATTTGAAACTCTGTTAGTCTCACCAGGGAGTTCAGGTTTTCACAGCAGGAGCTGTTAATGAGACACAGCATGGAAAAATGAAATCATATACACACCAAGAGCTGTTATTTTTATGACCAGACATGTTTGGAGGCTGATTTAAGAATGATTGATTTTTATGTGTTCTGTTTTATCCTCTCACAGGCATCATTGTTGTATTTCTGAAACATTTTGTTGTACATCTTGACAAAATGCTCAAACAAATCTGTCCAGTAAAAAAAAGATGTTCAAATAGATTTTTGTGAGACCCAGTTTTGTTAACATGAAATTTCAAGAAGGATTTTAAACTTTGCACCCATGTCTACTTAATGGATATGCTGGTAAGATTTGGAAAGCATGAGGTCAAAGATTGAAGTCAATGGGCTTGATGTTAATCCCTGGCATTACAAATGTAATACCTAAAAAAGTATACGTTATCCTTTTAACAATGAAAAATTGTTTAATCTAGGGTGATGATACAGTGAAAAGATTTAGGGACCAATGGTCAAAGGTTGAGATAATGGGTCTCATGATCATCCCCTGCTTTGAGGCGTTTTCGTCCAACTTATAATACATGTCTAGACGCCAATGTTTGATGTCATTGAGCCCCATTATCCCTGCCTATATGAACTGATATCTCATACATGTTGCAATGTTTTATAAACTTACACAAATGTCCCTGCTGTTAAGACTTTGAATTCCATAGGTTAAACCATAAAAGATGCTCCTCCCTCTGAGGGTATGTGATCTCTTATGACTGCTTTTTGAGATTTTCCTTAAACCCAGCAAAAATGTCCATCCTAACTCAAGAGTCAACTAGTTACCTGGCCTTGTGTTAATCTCCTGCTTGTGAACGAAGTCTAATAAATGCTTTGAGGCATTTTCTCCCAATTTTGTACATGTTCAGTCTAACTTAACCCTTTCATGCAAAAATTATTAAGTTACAAAGGAAAACGTTTTAAAATGTTTGTTTTTACTTTCAAAAAAGTTCAGAATCATGATCACGATTTGGGGAATGTTTTAGTATGAGGGAGTTATGCATCTATCCACTACAGTGGACATCATGCATCAACAGTAGAACAAATATCAAAAACAAATGTCTTTGACAAAAATTCATGAAGAAAAGAGAAAAGAAAAAGGAAAATCTGTATATGTTTTAATGCTGTTTAATCAAACTATTTACAGGTGAATTACACAAAACTGTAAACTAAATAATACAATATTATGTGCAATTTAAATACAAGCATAATGTCCAATTTTTCCTTTGTAAAGAAGATAATATTTTAATGAAACTTAAAGTTAGGGATGGTAATCTGATTTAGATACACTTTTTGTAATACTGGTTAAAAAGATCTTTATGACCCGATGGCAATCGATTGGTAAAGTGTTCTTAAAATAGAGCGAAAAATATCTGCTATCCACAGCAGGAATAAACCTGGGAAAACACCAGCCAATCACACCTTTGTACCACATATTTTAAACCAATCAAACCCCATCGCCGTTCTGCCCACCTCCTGCACGTACATTTCACTGGCGTGCATTGGCCCTGATTGAATGTACCCGAACTGAGAGGGATCCAAGTCCGCTGGAGAATGCTTACCTGTCAAGTTTTGGCTTTGAAAATAAGGGAAGCTCGCTACGAGCCATCCCACAACCTCAACCAAGCTCCAATATCCCCCAAATTTTAAGAGAGGTGAACAAGAAATCTAAAATAAACACTTTGTTTTTCTTGGTTTGTTCCACTGTTGGCTCTAAGCTTGCAACAGCTGTCACCCAGGCTACTGCAGGTGGCAGTTCTCGCGAGGCTTCTTCCTTTTCTTCGGTTTCACGGCGGTTGGCATCCATCATTTTGGAGCACTACTGCCCCATTCAGGCTAGTGACAGAGTTCAATTTGGAGAGGCAGAGGGATATTTTTTATTATATCATAACATTTTACAGAGATTTACAGGAGAATACTAATACAGGAGGGTGGCGGGAAAGAGGATAAAATACCTAAAATATGGTAGTATCATGGCAAAATGGGAGACTTGACAGCTATGTGGAGAATGGCAGAGGAACTACCTATAACTAACTTTACATGTTTTTTTTTTTTTTACTTTACTATGATAATGTTTTGGTGTTCTCTTACAGCTGACTGACACATGACTGAGCATAGTGTAAAACAAAAACGTGCTGGGGGCCCGTTTGGAGCTGAATCAGTCTTCTGGTTGTGAATCAGCGGCGCTCATGCATGTGGACGGGGGGCGCCATTTTGGAGGAGGGGTGGGAGGGGTGAGACAGAGCCCTGAGTAGATGCTACATTCAAATTCATGCTAGTTTTCCAAAATTACCAACCCTAGCTGAACATGGTGCTGCAACCTACAGAGTTCAAAAGTTATTCCAAATATCCCTCTCCTGTAGTGGACGGCATGCATGACAGGGTTATATATGATTTGATTATATTTTTAAGGTCAGAGGTCATTGTCTAAGGTCATTGAGCCCCATGGTCATCTCTGACTTTATAAATCTCCATTATAAACAGTTCGCAGTAGTTTTGGTCTCAGGATCAGTTATATCAGCACAATCAGTTAAAATGTATTAATGAAATGTTAAACATTGCAGTTATCAGTGAGCACAAACAACACCTCTTAACCTGAGACTTGCTGTCTGAGCCCAGCCAATGACAAAATCCAATCCAAGCAGGCACAACTGTTTGTTTGTGGTGTTTGCTGATAAATAACAGAGAAATTAGACTTAATGGTCTCTCGCTTTGGTACTCAAGTTTGTTGTTTTGGTGGGTTATGCAGCTCCTGACTTAAGTGTTATGCCTGTGCAAAATCAAGCAATAAAGGATTTAACTTGAGCTACAGCAGGACAATAATAACACAGCAAAGATGATTAACTCAGCTCTAAATGATCTGCCTCTGAATTAAAAACAGGAAGTCCTGGTGTGCACAAACAATCTGGGATAAACAAATAAAAAACCTCTCTAAAATGTTGACCCAGACTGTTTCAACACAACAAACCCACAGATCCTCTGCTCACGGCCCACTTCTCTGGCAGCATAACAAAGACTGACGAGATGTAATGGTTTTATGACCCCAAACAGACACACACACTCACACACACACACAGACACGCTGCCAGCCCACAGGTCTACCGGACGCACTGAAAAACTGCTGCTACTTCAGATGGCCACCCCTGCTGGGGAATGGGCCGCATCTCGGCGTGCTTTCGGTTGCTTACAGGAAGAGAGCAGCATCTTGAAAGCCAAAGGCTTTGTTGAATCACTGTTGGGTTAGGGAGGCGGTGAGTCAACAGGAGGATAAACTGACTGAGCTCTCTTCAACATGGCCTCCAAGAAAAAAGTTATTAGAAAGATAAAGAAATTCATCAGGTTTGAAGATGTAATATGCAGTGGAGAAACACAGCAGGGGGTCAGGCTTAAAAGTTTTTGAAAATTTTCATGCCTCTTTTTACAGACTGTACTGAGAGGTGTGTAGTTGGTGAACAAGTGTGCAGTTTTTCCTGTCCTAGAAAAAACTTTAAAAAAGAAAATAACACAAGGGGGACAAAGGTCACATATTTCATTCCTTTTCAACAAGTTTGAACTTTGAAGATTCAAAAACTTGTTGAAGTTTCTTGCCTCCACTCAAATCTTGTGCTTTGGCTTTCCTTTAAACCCATTTGTTTTAGTCCTGCCCGAAACAGGCTGCTTGTCTGATCACATCCCTCCTGAGATGTGGATATGACTTTGGCTTTCCAGCATTTGACCCTTATGTATGCTGTGGGTGCACATGCATCTATAAACATGTTCCTTCCACTGATGTTGGCTATGACTTGAAAAACTCTTGTCTAAGGGTGTGTCCTCTGTTGACGTCATGGGAAAAATTCAAGAAGACATTTTCTGAAAGATGGAGCAAGCAATAAACGGGGAAGAAGGAGTTTTTGTAAGGCTAGGCAGGGGTCTCGAAGACAAGACGACAAGCCATGAACACACAAGTTTGTATGAAAATCATTTTGTGTAATATGAGATCTTTAAAATAAGACTTAAATAAACAAAAGAGGAGAACTTAAAGCTCCTGTGGGAATTTTCAAGATGTCTAAAATTGACTGAAAATCAAATGCACATACCTTTAAATGGCCTGCCTTAGCAAACAGCAGCAACAGTAACTTTTTTCATAACTGCAATATGGTGATAATTAACGTTTATAACCACTGATGTGGGGTAGTTGTATGAGAAAGTACCATTATAGTCCAATATTACTTGGATATTTTAAAGTTGGCAAATGCAGAGTCCTGTACAAATATGGTAGAGTCCTGAGTAGATATGAGAGCTTTTCTCCATAATTGTTTTTATTTCAGACACAAACCATGTATCACCACTTTTTCTTTTTTCAATCATTGGCATGGTCTCCCAATGATTTCGAGTGGGTTTTTATAACTTAAACCAGTTATATAGGGGTAGGAGAAAAAATCAATTCACATATGTGTCAGGTTTCTTTTAGTTGAGGATTTTTAAATTTTAACAAATTTAAATGCTTCATTAAACTGTGTTAATAAGCCACTTTTAAATGCAATCCAGGCTTTTGAAGAGAGAGTATAAACAGCTGGTTAAAATATAATGCTGAATAAATCCTAAAAACTGACTCACATGTGATGTGAATTTATCCTGATGTAGTCTGTAGGCTAGGGCTGGGCGATATTACCTCATCTCAATATCACGATTAATTGAAGGTCTTACCTCGATGACGATTAATGAACGATTATTTTATGATATGCTGGAACAAATCAGTGGTGATACCGATGGTCATCGACACGGTCTTCCTGCAGTATTTACACATAACTTCTTTCTGCTTGATGTACTCTGCACAGAATCCAAAATGTGCCCAAACAATGGAGATGGTATTTTGCTTGGCTACTAGATTCTCTGATATATAGGCATTTGTCTTCTCCATGTTGGTGGCGCATCCTTCGCTCTTGGCGAAAGTGAGCATAGACTAGATGGAGGGGCGCGGTCACGTGACTTACTCAGGAAAAATAATCAAAGTAATTGACATGAGTAAAATGGTTTATATGGTTTTATGGTCAATTTTGATTATTTTGAATTAATTTCCCAGCCCTACTGTAGGCATCATCATTGTTCATCTTTTTTTGCTGGTGTTAAAAATAAAGATTGCAAAAATCAGCAATATCTTAAAATCGCCATTTAAATCAAATCAGCACCTAAAAAATCTAAAAAATTGAATAGAGAGAAAAGCGTATCGTCACTGCCCTACAGTTAAAAGTACCCAAACAATTTCAAATACAATCATCATCTGTTTAAAAAGTCTGGGTTTTGTCGCTTTTTTTAATTTACAGAAAAGTTGTGGCTTTGGAGTCGTTAGGGTTCTGACTAATGTCACTGATTTGTAGCATGATAAAGATGACCACTCACGGCCGCTGCATTGTAATGAAGAGCTTGAAAAGTAGAGCTGTGTTTTGTTGATTAAATAATTGGAACTAGCTTTGTGGTTGTGTTGCTTTTGATGCCCCTGTGGACAGAGTAGTGCATTTTATCTATTGTCTAATTCTGCCCTGTTACGTAGGGCTTTCTGAAAACTGTGTTTACCTTTCTCATTGGTGAGATATATCAATAAACTAAATAATTTCACGTTAAAGTGTCTTCTCTCTTCAGTCTCTTCCCCATGGCAGCAGTTTGAGGTGTTGATGATAAACAAACAGGACAGTCAGTATTGGTGATCTTAGTTGATTTTGTGTCTCATACAAAAGCATTAGTATTATCAAAAGGTTGTTTCATTCTAAATAAAAACATATATTCACAGGAGCTTTAAAGGGAAAAGTTTGGTAGTCTATTGTTTTTCTTTCGTGACCTTTCCATCCCCATTAAATACCAAAAATGATAAATGGGAAACCCGAAACTATTACCACATACTGCAGCTCTGCATCACCGCCCTGTTAGTTTGTCTGGAATTTAAGTTCAGCTGTCTTAACATCCCAAATACTCAAATATAACTTGTTGAACACGTATAACATGAGCCATCTTTTCTATCATGTTAAATTTTCATGGACACATTGCTGTAAACAGCATCCTCTTGCCTCATCAGTTACTGCCAAATGACCAAACATGACCTTTGAAGTTAATTAATTGCATGAGCAGCTCATTTAGATTAATGCTAAATTTCATGCTTTAATTCAACAGCAGTGTCTGAGCTACATCTATCATGATTTGAGAACTAGTGGGTGTGACTAAGTGCTCATGCTCTGAGGCATGGATCTGCATAAACAGACACTGCAGCACAACCACTCCATTAACTGCATTCAGATGATAGCTAACCAGTCTTTCTGTCTCTATGCCAACCCTAATATAAACAGGAAAACAAGATTTTCAATTCAAATGTGTGCTTGGATTTGCTCTGTTTTCAAGATGTTAGCTTTTTTTAAATTGAAGAAGAAGGTGTCCTTATGTTCTGATTCAGAAGGCTAAAACATGTAGGGGTGCGCAGGTCTAATAAAGCAGCCAGATAGGTGTTTCTGTGTTGGTTGAAGCAGATTGGAGAGGGTTGAGAGCAGCGGGTCTCTTACTATTAGGCAATGTTTCAGCACAAACAGCATTAAAACTAGATTACTGCTAAATTTATATGATTTAACTCTAAATTTCAAACAACTTGACACCATTTATTTTGCTCTTCCTGCCAGCTCTGCCCTGGAACAGTACTGCCCTCTTGCTTTTAGTACTCCACCACCACAGCATCCAATTGCAGGCTTCAACAGAGGAGTTTCATGGCTGCAAGAAACAATGAGGTCCATGTCTGGATGGAAAACTTAAACTTTGCCAACCCAACTGCAAACATGAGTTGTCTGACTGAACAGAAATTTAGCTTGCTGGCTGATGTAATAGTCATCAGGTGCATAACCTGAAACTAGTTGTGGGCAGTTGACTGACATAGATAACATAAACAGGTATCCGTTTTCCCACAAATTTGAATTTTACAAGCTGTTATAAGCTGTTTGAACACATTTGTAGTGGACACTACTTACAAAATGGATGCTTCTGGT
The DNA here is from genome assembly GCA_036419115.1 of Scarus forsteni. Taxonomy (NCBI): domain Eukaryota; kingdom Metazoa; phylum Chordata; class Actinopteri; order Labriformes; family Labridae; genus Scarus; species Scarus forsteni. The sequence goes on along the minus strand of JAZDUH010000544.1, from coordinate 21,649,496 downwards.
GGCTTAATTAATCAGGAAAAGCAACATGTAAATAACAAACTGAAAAACAATACAAAATCCTGCTTACAACGCCATCCTCAACCCCCCGCACACACACACACCTTTCTGACCTCATTAACATTTCCGTACCTACCCATACCCTCTTTCTCTATTCTACTCTCTGTCCCTTCTGCTCGTCTTGTCAACATGGGGGAACATTCAGCGGTTCAGCTCCCCAGTTATGGAACTCACTCCCCCCTGACCTCTGCAACACCGAGTCCTTACCCCTCTTTAAAATCAGACTCAAAACTCGTCTGTTCAAGCTCTCCTACTCCCTCTGATCCCTTGCACTATCTGTTGTATTGTATTGCTTGTTGTTGTAACTGTTTTAATGTACTTTTTTATTTGTACTATTGTAAGGTGACCTAGAGTGTCATGAAAGGCACTCTTAAATAAAATGTATGATTATTATTATTATTGTTATTATTATTATTATTATTAAACAAAAGCTCTGATCAAAGTTTGATCTGATGAAGGTTTCACTTTGCCTTTTAAGTCAGAGATATAATTGTAGTTTGTCCTCATGTTTGTGTTTGCCTCCATTTATGTTATGAATAGCTTTGTTTCTGTAAAGTACTTGCCTGTATGTGTAACATGTCAGTAGAGTACACCACTAGAGGGTGCAAAAAGACCACAACTACCTATTGTGGTTGAAGTAAACTACAAACATGGGGTTTACTCTGAGTGCAAACACAAAAAAAATAAAAAATAAACACAGATAATCAGGTTATAATCAAATATTTGTTAGCAACTGATGACCAGTCTTCAGACCTCACCTCCATTTGTATGATATTTTCCTCTGAGCAATGTTGTGTGTTGGTGTTAATGGCCTAATTGGTGATCATATTAGTTGATGACTTCCTGCCAACTGTGCTGACTGATGCTGTAGTTGAAGCACCCACAAGAACAAAGTGTGTGACCTTTAGTGCTTTATAAATCTATGCATAAGCCCCTTGTGTCAATCTTTGCAAAGCACCATTACCAAACACAGAAAACTCAGAGTTTCTGGGTCATTTACAGTGCAAAAAGTTGAAATAATATTGATGCAGACAGCAAGTCAATGTCAGACAGGAAGAATAATCTGTTGTTTACATCTTGTTCCTCTTGTTATCTTGTAAACCCACAATTATCTAATGAAGCTGTGGTTCTCATGATCCTTATGACCTTGTGTTTCAAGCGGCACAGTGCTCTAAATACGCCTGCTGTGGGCGAGGATGTGAGCTGTCAATCAGTGTAAAGGACTATGTGGACATTCAGGGTTAGAGGTACAAGGCAGGTTGTGGCTTCACAACATAAATATGAATGAGTGATGCCTTTAACTTTGTGATACTCCAACATAACAACTTTACCACAAAGATAAGTGCTGTGACACCTCTAACAAACTATACATTCAAAGAATTTACTTTTCTATGAACTTTAACTGATTTTCTAAGGGCAAAAAGTTAAACCCTCTTTGAAATCTGGTAGTACCCATGACAGAGCTGGTATGACATGGCTGTTTCATTTCCATTTTATTTTCCTGTCAGCACACAAATCTAGGACCCCACAGCACCCACCTGCTATGGTTAATACACAATCTGAAAGAGCTCCCCCTCTAGGCAATCCTGATGGAGTCTCTTTCTTCCCTCTAAGAACCCCTGTGCACTGCGAAGGCCATGTGACGCTCCGCAGACAGTTGGAAGCGTCTCTTCCCTGTCAAAGCTGAACCACAGTGGCGGGCATGACTCACTGAAAGCGCTGTACTTTCTAATGACACGAGAGCGGAGGCTGAGTCGATCTGACCTGACAGTCTTGCATAAATCACGGCCCTTCAATTTAAGTTGCTTTGAGGAGTGTCAACAAATCCACGGGAGGAATATTAGACTCTGCTGTAGGTAGGGACTCCGCCTCTGAGAACTCATTACGGGGTGTCTTCCTTCATGCTGTGCCAGGCTGTGTTGACTGAATTCGCTGAGCTTATTTCTGATTCACTGGCAGAAGCCGGAGTTTTTTTAAATTCGTAAGTCGTGATAAGGGCCCAGCAGCACCCTGAAAGCCATTTCGGGGGTAATACATGTTATTTTAATGGCTGCTTTTTCTTATATTAAGAAAATAGGGATCTCCAGGTGTGTGGAAGTATGGGAATAAATGCCATTAAATGATAATGCAACAAGAACAAGCTCCCTTTGTAAGCTGTTTATGCTCTTTATAAAAACCGATGAGAAAGCAACACTGCGTTTAGCTTCTTGTCTCACTGTTAATCTCTCCACTTGAAAGTGTTCAACAACAAAAGGCTGCTTCCTCCCTTTGAAATCAACGTAATTATGTTTTTTTTTTTCCCAGGACGATGAGGAAAAAGAAGGGATTTAAGCTCCAGTTTTCTGAAGTGATTCACACCATAGTGAGGCCAGACACCGGGAATAATTTAACACCTTTCCTGAAACAAAAAGGGAAATGTTAGCCCTGAGATTTGAGTGAGACAGCATGTACACCGACAGGTTTGAAGAAGGGCTGAGCAGTGTGAAAGCTATCAAGCTATAATTCCAATGAAGTTGGGATGTTGCGGCAAATCTACATTAACAGAATATTATGATTCACAAACCCTTTTTGACCTATATTAAACTCAGTAAACTATAAGAACATTATTCAGTGTTCAAACTTGGAAAATCTTTCTCTTTCCTTATTTTTTTTTTTTTTTGAAATTTTCACTCATTTCGAATTTGATACCTGCAACACATTCCAGAATAGTTGGGACAGGGGCAACAAAAGATTGAACAGGTTAAATGAAAACACGTGATAGGGTAAAAAAGGAGCATCCCAAAAAATTCTGCAGTTCCCAAGCAAGAGTACGATGAGCAGTCTCAGCATGTAAGCAGCAACCAAAAACAAAAACTAAATGCCTGTGACCTCTGATCCCTCAAGCAGTATTTCATTTAAAACCAGCATCATTCTGTAAAAGATATCACCAAGCGCGCTCAGGACTATTTCAGAAAACTATTGTAAGTTAGCTCAGTTCATTGCTACATCTAAAAGTGCAAGTCAAAACTCTACCAGACAAAGCTAAAGCCATATCAACAACACATAGACATAGTATAGTAAACATAGTATACCAAAAACAGAAGGAAACGTCATGTGCGGCAAGTCAACATCCTCGAAAAGGAGTAGGAAGAAGTCTAGCTTATTTAATTCTACCCCTTTTATTACCATATCCTACAGTGATGTTTGAACTTTTTACATACCTATAATATTTACAACATTAAACCACCTATTAAAGAGCCAATGTTCCTTGTAATGTAATGAGTATAAAATGGTATATATGCAAGTACAAACTTAATCTTTTACCTATATATAAAACTTATATTAGTTAGTAATCAAGCAGCTTGTGACCTTTGTGCTAAAGAGGAAAAGTACCATCAGCGCAAAGTTCAAAGCCAGCCTCTGTGATGGTATATGGGTGTGTTAGTGCCCATGGCAGGGGTAACTTGCACATCTGTGAAGGCACCATTACTGCAAAGAGGTACATACAGGTTTTGGAACAACGTATGCTGCTTTACAAGCAACATCGTTGAGGGACATCTCTGCTAATTTATGTGCTGTACTGTAGTTATAATGCTGAATTGAAATACAGATTAAATATTGGTCAGAATTTCATGTTGTTTTCTTGTGAAGCACTCATCTGTGAGTTTTTAAAATTATTTCGATTAATATCGCTCAGTGTTTGATCAGCACATGCACGCGTTGAGAGGTAGCTAAAGGTTTATCTCTGTTGGCTAGGTCTTGGTTGTATTAATTTTGTGCGTCTTTTTTCTCATAAACTAATTATACAAATCAGCTGCAAAGCAGAAGGACAAAAACACAGTGAGATCATAGTTCAAAATAGATTTTTTTGTGGACATTTATACAATGACAGGTCACTCAGCAGTGTTATGTAGAGAGTGGCGAGAGAACAGTCTAAATTGCACTAATAGGTTGGCAACCTTTGGAAAAGTGGGCAGATCAGACAAAAAATCCTTGTCAAAGTGTTTTTGACTGCCGAAGTTAGATAGAGTTCAAAAATATCTCTGTAATTTTGGGCATGCAACATTCAGCTTTAAGACTTGAGCCTTTTTTGGGAAATATATTTAAAATTGAATACTTTGCTATGTTATTTAATATAGTTTATTCACTTGAACTTAACATTTCTAATAGATTATCTTCTGGTCAGTATATTAATTCTTGCAGAGCTTACTGTAAACTGTCTTTTTACTGAACATAAGACCTCGTATCACTTTTCTCTTACGTCAAACACGATCTTACTGCAGATGTCCTAGATTGATTTACCTTACAATATCTCTATATGTCTCAGTCCTATGTGTAAACAGCTGCTTGTATTTCCTTTCACATGTGTCACTGCCATCAAGTGAAACCTTTTCTTGCCACAACCTGGACAAATATCAGATAAATTCCATTAACTTAAGTAATACAGAAGCTAAAGTGATGAAACCGACAGTCGGCATTTCAGCTATGAAAACTTTTAAGGCTCCAGGCATTTTTTTTCCCAATATTGGCTTCCACTCAAAGACAGAAAAAAAATGGGGGGAGCAGTTTAATCAAAAGTGAGAGATCTAAACACGAGGGAGGGCAGATGTAAGACAGTTTCAACTGATGATCAAGAAAGCTGGCGAGAGGGAAAAGTGTGGGGTGCAGCTCCATTATTGGAGAAGAACTGCAGCTCTGCTTGCTCGCCTCTCCAGGCGATGGGAGGGAGAGCTATGGAGGGCCGTTGGTTTATGTGTCTGTCAATGTCACGTCTCTTCAGGATCACGGTTCAAGGCAAACAGCAAGGATAAAGGGGGAGGCAGAGAGGGGGAACTGGTGCATCGCTGAGAGGGTGCTGGTAGGTCAAAGGACCTTCAACTGAGTTGATGGTGGTGGATATTGTGCTCTTCAGTGATTTGAAGGATGAAAAAATAGCATAGAGGAGATGAAACCCAAGGGCTCAGAAGAGAGAGGAGAGTGTGCTTGTGGATAAGCAGGCTTTATGGTACAGCTGCTATGAATTTACTATTTAACAGCTTTACGTCTGGTTAAGTTAGGGGTGCACAATACTTTTGGCACAATATCAGTAACAGCAGATCATGTCAAATTTTTTGTGGTATTCACAGTTGATATTTCATCCATATATTAGCTATATAACACATACACTGGTTGTAATACCAACAGATTGTATGAACGTAGCACAATGCTTAAGCCAATTATTGCTGAATTTTTACATTATAAAAACTATAGTGTCTTCTACTAGAGAATGAGATGTTGTGTCCCATGGTCCACCTCAACCTCTAGCACTAATATGCTGTCAAATGAGTTGAACAGGCCAAGTTTAGAGAAAGGGATATGCAGTACTCTCACCAAAAGTACCAGTTTCAGGATCTGCAATGACAAGTTTGGTAATATCTGATATTGTCAATAAATCCATTACTGTTCATTTCTAGCTAAAATTAAGATGTTAACTGGCCAGTCTAGTCCATACTTTTAAGAAAGAACTTAACATATGCAAAGACATTCTAATAATCGTTATCATTATTATTACCTCTGCCAAGGAGGTTATGTTTTTGGGAGAGTTTGTTTGTTTGTCTGTCTGTCCGTCCGTCTGTCCGTGAACAAAATAACTCAGAAAGTTATTTATGGATGTTGATCAAATTTTCAGGAAATGTTCAGCATGGGAAAAGAAAGAACCGATTCAATTTTGGTGTTGATCGGGATCAGCGTCTGGCCGCCATGGCGAAAAATGTGATTTTTGTGAATAACTACTGAACTAAAATAGATATCATTATGAATCCAATTGCTTATGGTGTGTTTTCATGGTCAAGGAATCAAAATATTTAGATGAAATAAAGGTAGGACTAATATTTATCATCAAAATCACAATATGGCCGAGGACTGTGGCGCTGGCGGAGGTCTTTGCTCTCCAAGTGCTGTTGTAGTTTGGACTGTGAACAGAGCGCTCAGCTGCTGCTCTGCTGTGCACCACTGCTGCCTCTCTGCTAAAATACAATACATCTTGCTCAGTTTCTACTGAAACAAAAACCTTTTTGACTTTCAGAACAGAAAATCTACCAAAAAGCCACTGAAAATGCAATAAAGATTCTTAGAATGCTTTACCCATCAACGCACAAAACTCTGTGAGGTTTGCCAGCATTCATAACTTTGCAGGTATTGACCCCTCGGTCACATTCATTATGGGCCAATCAGATAATGCGGTAGGCTGGTGCGACTGCTGTGGTGTAAAGTTCAAAACGTGAGCCACTATGTAGAATAAACCCTCACTCAAACACATATTCAAAAGAGTGAAAAATATCCGGTTCTTGAGAAATATTGTCAGGGTTATTGTTTGTTTTTTATTTAATCAAGAAATGCTGCCCATACCTGACTAAACTGCTACTGAAGCTGTTAGCATCTTTGCTAATCTCTGTTCCAACAGTCACTTCCTGCTTATTGCTTACACCTCTTTTTGATTCAAAAGATGCTGATTGGGCAGTGTCGCTATGGACTGAGTACAATCATTGTAGATTGGAGCTTGCCAAGATGATAACAGACTGAACCAGGTGGATCCAGCTGCTTCTGCGCAAGGTTAAGTTTAACACCCTAGCCGCTAAGGCATCAGTGTCCTTAATGATGAGACATTTGTGCATTGTTGTCGCATTCACAAGGTATGTCAGCACAATTATGATTAAAATGTTCAGTGTATGATTTTGTGCTTTCAGACTTCCTACTCAAAGACCACTTCTAGATTTTTTCCTGCTGATGTGCAAATTTCCCTTTTCAGATGTTTCCTCAATGGCAAACTAAGCAAATAAATTTCAGAAGGGCATGGGAAAAAACTCCTCTTTCCAAGGATGACTGAAAATGTATTTTCCGTGCAGATCTCAGTGCAGATCTCAGATAATTTCCTTTCAAAACTGCAACCACCCACAGGCTTCTGAAGCTCCAGCTGGCAAGCAATCCTGAAGAGAACAGATTCTACCCCAGCAGGGGCCATAGGGATGCAGCGGGAGAGAGTAAAAGAAGCTCATTCTGTTGATTAAATTTAGTTGATTTAGCTGCTTTGACTCTCTCATGGGTGACTTAGAGCTCACAAATTATCAAATTTAAATGGTGGATCTTCACTGAGATGGTTCACATTTACAGCAGACAGAATTTGCCTCAGTATGAGAAATCAGAATATGATTGATTCAACCTCCAGTTAATTTATCGATTCTGTGATGGTTCTTAGAAAATGTTTTACTTTTCTATCCAGTGGTTTTATGGCTTCCTGTAGTGTGCAGGCATGACAAAAGTAATTGCTTTCCACAGTTTCCATTATACGGCGTAGACATAGCTATTAGGAGCTTTAACAATTCATGAGAAGACTGTCAAAACTATTTCAGCGTGTTTTTCTGTGAATGTGCGGGAAGTTATTATGATAAAAACATCCTTTTACACACTAGCATAATGTGGGACAAGATCCCACATTAACAGAAGTCAAAATAAAGCATTCAGATAGAAAGAAATACATTTGAACACTTACTCATAAACTTTCAGCTTGTAGCACTGGCTGTTCAAAAACAGGAACTCCCAGTCCGGTCCATAGTCTATGGCCAGCAGCTTCTGGAGGTCACTGGGGAGAAAAATCAAACAGATAGGGTTACCATGTTCTCAGGAGAAATGCAACATTGTAAGATTTTAAATGATTATCAGGTAAAGCTGAAAGCATGGAACCCAAAATACAGTATAACAATATAAACATGTGAGTCAATATTTACAGTGGAGAGCTAACACATTATGTATAGAGAGATCCTGTGAGAAACCTTCACTTTCAGATGCTACTCACTACTTTCCCATGATGCAGAGTGCAATCTGTAGGCAGGACAATGCTTACTTACACAAGGACAGCCCTGCACTTGTGTGCTGATATGCTTGGTTCTAGGCCTGTCACGGTAACAAATTTTGCTGGACGATACTTGTCCAAAAAATTATTGCCGATAAACGACATTATGTCAATATTATTTGAAACTTAATTTTTCCATTAATTTAATTATAATATGTCATGATAAAGTGAGTAGACCATATCAAAAGCAATAAACTATAATTTCTTAAGACTATTTAACTGTAACAGGAAGGTCAAGATTTTAATACATTAAAATAAACAAAATAAATTTTACAAACAGAAAAAAAGAAAAAAAAAACAATGAACATGAAAAGGACTCTCTTTTAGGAAAAACTGCATGTAAATAAAAATAATTATACGAATTAAAAACAATCAATAATAGACCCTGTCTCTGTAAGGAAAAAAAGTCCATTAAACACACACACAACAATAAAAACAATAAATAAAATGGAGTTTATACAGTTCCTGAATTGTTTGTGACATGTACTTTCTCCCAGTCAATTTGTTCCGTCTGTCAAACGTTTGTAACGTTTCCAGAGATGCTGGCTTTTCAACTGTATTGCAGGGTTGCACTGGTTGTGAGCGCGCACCAGTTTGCGCTTTTATCTATATCTTCTTTGCCGACCAAACGCCTCAGTAGGCGCTGACTGTCATGACGAAGGCTCCGCTGCATCTCCCCTTCTTTGTCGCCACTACTTTCAAACAAATGCGACATGTCGGCTTGCCGGTGTTCATGAGCTCACACCTAGTTCATTCTGTTTATAACCGAAATATTCCCACACTTGGGCTGTGGCAGTCGGCTTAAGAATCGCAGCATTCGTGTCATCATTCATATTTGTGTTTGTTTCCTCGTTACTTCTCAGGATGCTCACTTCAGCTCTCTCCGTGTGTACGCTGAAGCGGCCCTGCCTACCCCCCAAAGATTGCATGAGTGACAGATGCTCACTCTGCTAAATCTGCTACAGAACCGATGCACCCTGGTGTTAAGAAAGGTGGAGAGCGTGAGCCATCTTCTCATTCAGCCTCTTTGGTAGAAAGAGAGGAGGAAAACAAACACGCACGCACGTGTCAGTTTATCGAGGCCGGCAAACTTACCAAGGACGTTTTAATTGATCGTGTGGTTAACTGATTTATTGATTATCGTGACAGGCTTACTTGCTTCAAAATACAACAGTAAGAACATGAAATAATCCAAAAGGTAAAAATGCCAGTTCTCTGGGTGAAAATGTCTTGTTGATGCCAGAGGTCAGAGGAGAATAGCTGGAGTGATACAAGATGGTAGAAAGTAAACAGTATCTTAAATTTTACTTTTTTTCAAATGGAGGACCATGCAAAGGACCACCATAAACATACAACACATAGAATCTTGAAGCAGATGGGCTACCGCTGCAGAAAACCACACTGGGCGCTACTCTGTCCACCTACAGGCTACAGTCCAGAACAGGCTACTGAGGCTACAAATGGCACAGGCTCACCAAACCTGAGTCTCCATGTCTGCAGCGACATTAAGATTGTAGGGTCATAGTTTGGGGTGAATAACATGAAAGCATGGATCCAGCATGCCTTGCCTCAACACACAGCCGAAAAGGCAAATGTGTTTTTGGTTACTGAAAAGATATATTTTGGAAAAATTTTAAAATATTATTTTTGGTGTCTCCAAGAAGGCAGGGAAAATGGTGTTTTGGGGCTCAAACGTCACATTGCGCCAACCTCTCTGCAGGGTGATGTCACACTATGCAACAATCTCACTGTTGTTTTAGGTGTTGCAATGGTATTTGTTAAACTTTTGCTTTTATGTGTTGATAGCTGGGCTATTTACATGCCAACACAGACTTCCTGTCACCCCTTTCACTTGGATTAAAAACACTCCTACGATACAAACGCTGTAGACATTTGAAAGAAGCCCAGTGTTATTGTTTCATAAGTGACTGTGCTGACTGGTGAACCATGGCTGCTTGCTCTGTGCTTATGTATCCACCAACTAATCCAAAGGATTTAATCAAAATTATGAGATATGTTCCAAATTGAAATCTTAAAGAAATATTTACTCAACAGGCCTAATACCAGTTACATAGCCACAAATCAAACAGCAACACCAGTTGGGCAGTTTAGTAGGAATGGATATGAAAAATAAGCAACTTTTGCACTTAAATTTGAAAAAAGCACATATTATGGACACTGTTACAAGATAATTCACAGTGTTTATGTGCATTTTTATGTGGATAGGGCTTCGTTTTCAAAAAAGAGGAGGCCAACCTCAGTTTTTAAAAATATCCTCCTATGTGTTGACATAGCCTCATCTTATCCCTTTGTCATTTTTTTGGCAGCTACATTGCATGAACAGATGAAGCCCATTTGTTTTACTGTATGCAGATGATGGTGTGTCATCTAAACCAAATTTTTTCTTAATATACAAACTCTATTGTATGTATCCTATTTGATAGGTTAAGGTCATCGTCTAACACACCTGTATACACAACAGTACGAAACAGTTTTGATGAATATCATCTTAGAATGAACCTTAACTTAGGTAATGTAAAGGCCTTAACACATAATGTCCCACATTTTGTCCAAGAGAAAGAAGGCTGTTCTAAACTTCTGGATGTAGGTCAATTACTTTAAGTCTCCGACAAGCTGCTTTAATAACTTTTAAATGACTCCTAACTGTGCTGACGATGTAGCTTTATTTTCCTCCATGCTTTAAGTGACTGACTTCCTCCACAGTAGGTTGATGAGGTGGCCCTTTAAGCCCATTTCTATGCAGTGTCTCCAATTACCGAAGCTGGGGAGGGCTGCTTTTCTTCACTAATCGCAAATAAGTGAACTGAGCCCTATCTCTAACGGTGCACAGGGCCTTTATTTCCATATTCATGAGCCAGAATTGCTAATGGGGTTAACAAATGTTTAGGGAGGGTGATTGTTTCGCTCAAGGTTGATAAGGTGGGGAGGGGGTCAGAAAAGCAAAGTGGGTTATGTAACCGCGTGTTGCATGTAAATCTCAGCAGGGCAGGGGTCGTGATAATCTTATTCAGTCATAGTCTTACTGAGAATTACCCATTACAGCACAAAAAGTATAAAAGATAAAGCCTAAAAATGATCATTCTTATTTTATGCTGATTTAAGAGGGTAATAAGACACACAAGCATATTTTTATCTGCATATAGTGCCTGGAGATAATAAGGGGGGTTTGCTCTTACACACAATGAGTAATAAGACCAGGAGCGTCTACAACAAGGTGGACGATGGAGAAAAGAGCAGCTGAAGTCATGCCAGCTCCTTTTTCCTCTTTCCCTCCTCACGCAGGGATTTGTTTCAGGGGATAAATCTTGACCTTTTGGTAACTGCCATCCCCGCAGTCGGCTCTCCTTTCTCCCTGCTGTAATGAACACTTTGTGGGCCTGAGGGCCACGACGGCTTCTTATCAGCTGGCTCCAAGCTCTGCAGAAACATCTGAGATGGAGCAGGACCAAGAAAGGAAAGCTGATGCATCCAGATACGCTACAAAATCAGGAAATGTTGGCATTGAAGAAGACATTTGAATTATGATATAGAAAATATCACTTCAGGATGTTACAGCTAGTTATAGTTATACCAAAAATGGGCATACATCTGCCGATCCATGTAATGTTAAATATAAATATAAGTACTTGATAATAAGTGGCATGGTGTAGTGCACATGCTTCACAGCAAGAAGGTTGCTGGTTCAAACCCAAATAAGTCAGGGCCTTTTTGTGTGGAGTTCTCCTCATGCATGCTCGGGTCCTCTCGGGATGTTCTGGCTTTGCAACACAGACCAATAAAACATGCGTAATTGGTGATTCTTAACTGGTGGCTCCAGGATACGTGCTGTAGATGATGGATGGATGGATAATGATCCAGAAAACCAATAATCCAAACGTTAATCTTTTGCTAAATTAAATTTCCGTTATGTAATTTTTGACCAAATGTGCTTTTGATTATTTCTCAATATCCTGCTTTTACAGGGTAGGATGGATTGCTGACAATTTACAGATACAGCTGCTTCAAGTTTTTCCCTTCCAGCAGAATGCCTGCTGAGTTCCAGCTAATTATTAGCCATGAAGACCTCCAGCTCTCTGGGGTTGGGTATAAATGTCACCATTAACAGGCTCATTTATGCAGTTGTAGAGTGTTTCCATTAGATGGTGTTTTCCTCACAAGAACACATCCAGTGAACTTCAATCTTTGCCTAAATGGCACATTCCAGTGGATCACAGAGTTCTGACAGTGCACAGAGGAGAATATTGTTAAACAGAATTCAGACAGTGCTGATGGTCAGGTTTGACTTCTGGTCATCAGTTGTCAACAAATATTTAATGACGGAATTGATTATTGGTGTTTATTTTGTTACTTTTACTCTCAGAATCACTGCCATGTTTGCATTGTACTTCTAACACTACTGGCAGTTACATGCAGGTCGAGGTCTTTTACACCACTTACTGGTGTCCTTTAATAATGCATGTCACATACAAGTGGTATATAAACAAATATGTTATGAAACAGAGTAAATAGAGGAAGAAATTCTTCAGAACAAGAATAGATAGAAAGAATAGAGAGCGGATAGACTTCTGTGGAATCAATGTGCTCAGGTGGATGAACAGCGATATGCTGCATCGTAAAATCGTGCCAAACACAGAGACTTTGGCGAGGTAAAATTAAACTTCCTGAAATTTTCGCCCATTTTTATTTCAACCCAACACAGTAGTGTGTCAAATGCCACTGCAAAATAACTAACTTTAAAGAAACACTATTGCTGGGAGCCTTTCAGCCACTTTACTGACTAATGCCAAGTACCTGTACAACCCAACCTCATACTGAAGCATCCCTTCAAAATTGCACTTGCTTCTGTTGTATCTAAACCTTTTGTTTTTGGAATTAACCAAGAGTTCCAAAAAGCAGATAGTGCCCCCTGATGGTTTACAAAGAGTACACATATTAAATTCATTAATATTTGCATCGATTTTTATCATAACGCCAGTGAGTTTGTGGCAAACAGATGCTCTAAAAGACAGAGTAAATTTGATGTCACAGGGGGGTCCCTTTTCCATTAAAACCAAAATAATTAGTGTTTGCCTGACTAATCTGTGCCACGTCTGCCTTTAAAAATTGCCACATAGAAGTTAGTTTAATTCATACTGAGGCAGACAGAATTGGCCTACCCACCAGAGCACAGTGGGCAACCAATAGCGTTTGTTTTTCTTCATTAAAATTAGCCCTAGGTATCACAGAGTGCAAATTCATTACTGTGCAGCTTCTAAGCACAGAAGGATGAAGTTTATTTTAAGGCCTGCTTATATACCACCCAGTCTGTAATAAACAGTGAAAACAAATGCATCGTCTACAAGAAGAAGGAAAATGTGGTAATGGGGGCCTACCTCTGTTTCTCTATTATTCTCTTACCTTATTTCTGTGTTGATGTTCTCATAGGCCTCCTCTACCTTCTTCAGATTGGTCGCCTCCCACTCCGCAGCTAGACAAAACAAAAGGTCAGACGAATTAACAATGCAGAGTTGTTGCGTCTCAACAGCTGCATGATGCTTTACTGTGGGCTTTTAATGTAGGCTGTTACAGAGAGGAGGGACCACACAAAGAGGAAAATATCCAGGTGTGGTGACTGCAGAGAGTCCTGCTAGCTTATTAGTCTGTATTTTAGTCTGATGACAGCGACAACAAGAGGGAGGAGAGGTCAGAGGGAGTGTGGGAGCAGCAGAGGTGACCACAGTGATGATATGTTTGTCTCGCTTTGTCACGCTCACATGTCATTAATATGACAAAATGTCAGGATGCAGTAGAAACAGGGTCTTCGGAGTGGTTGAAGTGACTGTGGCAGGCTTTAAAACACATTACAAATGCAAAGTCTACATGTATGACCATGTAAGCAAATTTATTAGCATATGAGATAAATTGCTATGCAAAACCCATTAAACAATGATTTTTATTTGTCTAAATACCCAATACATGTTTTTTACATCGCGTATTATTGCCTGTGAAGATTCTCAGGCATCCAGGTCATGGTTTTCCAATGATGGTCTAAGTGGCAACTGGACTGGTTCAGCCCATTCTTCTGCAAAAGGCTTCCTAATGTCAAAGAGTCGACAGGGAACGAGCTTAAAATATAAAGTCTCTGTCAACCAAATGATCAGGGTTGTAACTTGAGAGTTATTGGCAGGGTTGTTGACCTGACAACAAAGACTGTATTTTAACTAGAGAAGGATGCTGGTTTGAGAGAAGTGTCAAGACAGACATTTTTACAATATGGAGAAACCATTGCTGAACAGAGGTAAGAGACTAAGTTCTTTATGCCTATATATACAGCAGCTTCAATTTCCCCTCCCAGACAGCTGCCTGCCAATTTCCAGCCAGCCGCCAGCCAATTATTAGCCAACCTCCAGCAACTACTGTAGAAGGCTCTCCCACCTATTCGGGGGTGTCCCAAAATTTACTGAAAAACATCCATTCATTCATCTACAGGTTCTCCATGAGATGGCGCATCCATAAAAAGAACACATAGCCCAATTCTTTTCCCTAGTCATTTAAGTAGAGCAAACCTGATATCGCAAATTCACACAAACATGGCCCAAAGTTTACAGTTTATAAATGTCAGGGTGGACCGACCCCATAACAAACCTGCCATGGACCAGCCAAGACCCTATTAGGGAAAGTGGCGACGTTTTAGGAGGCTATAGGCAGGGCATTTCCTGCCTGGTACCGTTGTTGGAATATATAAGAACACAGCAATTGATCCTGTGGAGTTTTTTGTTTGCAGTAATCACACTAGAAAGCACTTGGAAAGCGCAAACCTCCACCAAGATAGCTCACATATTGCCGTTACATGTATAAGCAGTAGTTCCATGATAAAGTTAACATCTTAATATGAATCATAGACCAGGAAAACTCACACCAAGCACTTGGAATCATGTTGATATCATTATTAGTTAGACAGTTATAAAGCAAAAACAACTGTTTGCTAATGGTAGTTATCTGGATTACCACCAAATTTTTAAATAATTTTTAAGTTGGGCCATTACCAACATCTCCTGAAAGTGTCAGGAAAATCTGTCTAGTAGTAATCCTGCTAACAGATGAACAAACATATGCCAGCAAAAACATAACCTCCTTATTGCCCCAGGAACTAACACTAACTGTGCTCTACATTGATAAATAGGCTCATCAGTGCAATCTACATTGGACCTTTGAAATCAACCATTATCATATCATCATTATTATAATATAGTTTTGTGGCAAGTTTAATCTGCCAGCTTCTTCCCGTAATGCACAGCACAACTCAAACTTACAGTAACACTAGCTGTGAGCTAATGATGTAAGCCCAGCTCTGGCTCTTTGAGGAGGACTTAGTCCATTTCAATATAATGTCAAATGAACATGATATCGTCAAGTACGTGATACAACCCAACATCAGAAACACTAGAGTATCACTTCAAGGTCAAATATTGTCTGTTCAAGTTACTTAATATTGTTTTGTAACTGGAAACTTGAAAAGTATTTGGCCCACTTATTAGCTTTATTTTGGTGGTGAACATATAAAAAGAGGTGTGTTTTTAGCTTCTCAGTGCTCCAACGTTTGTGTAGCTAAGAGTTTACTTTGTTGTGCTGTACACAAGTACTCGCCTACTGGTGTGGAGTGAGCTCTTCAAAGTTTTCCTTTTACCCCTCATATTAAAACGGTCTCCTGCTGCTGTTCGGTTAAAAAGAGCAGAGTATTTAAAGCCAAGAAACCAAAGCAATGAGATGAAAGATACTAAAATGCCTTGTCAAGTGATAGTGTTGTGTTGATTTGTAACTACGAGCAACTCCTTTTTTTATTTCACTGTGGTCCTTTGATCAGTTGTAAACATAGAAAAACAGAAAAGTGCTGCTTTGGGCTATTTATCAGTAAAGAGGTGAAACATTTGATGTTTCCAGTTTTGTCGACTGTAGTCTTTGCAACTTCAACATTTTATTAGATGCAAGAAGATAGGAGTTGGTCTTAAAAACAGTAAAATGAGAGTTTCTCTTCCTTACTACGAAATACATACAGTATAATGATTTATGATGGTTACTCAATCCAGTGTAAAGACTGTAAGACTGTAAAGCTACAAATATTCTGAGCACAACTGTTATTTTTGCATTATGAATCTGAATCAGTTGGTACATTGGGCTGTTCCAAACTGGTATTTCTGAGTATTCCTCAACATTCTCAGTCTTTTGTCACAGCTTTTTTGGAGAGTGTTGCAGGCCTCACACTAAAAGTGAGTCACTGGCTACATTTATCATATGCAGTCAACATTTGGGTTAAGGTCAACATTACGGTTTCTGAAACATTCAGAGTATGCATGAGTAGGGTTATTCCTCATGGCATCCCGATCAGCAAACGCATGGACAACATCCTGACACACGGAGAACATCCTGACACAACACACGTCATTCCCTCTACTTCTTCTCGTCTTCAATAGCAATGAGAGCAGCAGCAGCACGGCGGATAATGAACAGCGCAAAGAAGGCAGTAGTTGGCTGTGTTTGCGCTCTTTCAAGCTAGGGTTGGTAATTTTGGGAAACTAGCATGAATTTGAATGTAGCATCTCTTCAGGGTTCCGTCTAGCCCCTCCCACCCCTCCTCCAAAATGACACCCCCCGCTCACATGCACGTGCTCCGCTGATTCACAACCAGAAGACTGATTCAACTTCAAATGGGCCCCCAGCACAACGTTTATGTTCTACACAACGCCAAGTCATGTCTCAGTCAGCAGTAAGAGAACACCAAAAAAATTATCATAGTAAAGTTCATAAAACAAACATGGTAAGTCAGTTAGTAATCACAACCCGATGTTGATCGAGGTATAGGTAGTTCCTTTGCCATTCTCCATAAAGCTGTCAAGTATCACGTTTTGGCCATAAAACTACCGTATTTTAGGCATTTTATCCTCCTTCCCGACGTCCTCCTGTATGAGTATTCTCCCGTAAATCTCCTGTGTGACGATATAATAATAAAAACATTCCTCTGCCTCTGCTAACTGAACTCTGTCACTAGCCTGAATGGGGCAATAATGCTCCAAAATGATAGATGCCAACTGCCGTAAAATGGCCTCACGACAACTGCCACCTGCAGTAGCCTGGGTGGCAGCTGTCGTAAGTTTAGAGCCAACAGTGGAACAAACCAAGAAAAACAAAGTGTTTATTTTAGCTATCTTGTACATCTGTCTTAAAATGTGAGGGATTCTGGAGCTTGGTTGGGGTTGTGGGACAGCTCGTAGCGGGCTTCCCTTATTTTCAAAGCCAAAACTTGACAGGTAAGCATTCTCCTGCGGACTTGTATCGCTCTCAGCTCGGCTATATTGAATCAGGGCCAGTGCACGCCAGTGACATGTATGTGTAGGAGGCGGGCAGAAAGGCAACAGGATTTGATTGGTTTAAAATGTGGGCTACAAAGATGTGATTGGTTGGTGTTTTCCCTGTTTAACTCCTGCTGTAGATAGGAATGCTACCAAACAGTTACTGATGTTTTCTGTTTTGAACTAAAATCATATCATAGTTTATGAACGTGGTTTTCGCTCTTTCTTAAAAACACATTATGAATTGAGTGCCATCAGTCACAAAGATCATCTTAACCAGTATTACAAAAAGTGTATCTAAATCAGATTACTAACCCTAGCTTAAATGAAAGGCGAGAACTTGAAGAAATGGGAAATGGAGCCGGAGCTATGCCATTTTACAACAAGTACTTCCTGTACTCAAAAGACCACGATTCCTTGTGAAAAGAACATGTGCAGAACACAAATTAATGTTCCTTTCATTGGGGATATCCCGATAGGCATACACATGACCAAATATTAGAATTAGAAAAGGAGTAACCCAGGGGTGATTTTTGGATTTTTAAATAACAGAATGAGCATATCTTGGTTTTCACAAGGTTTTTGGTGTTCACATGGCTAATAATCCAGTTATGAAATGATCAATGACTGCATGTAAGCGTAGCTAATGTTTGCACCCCGGTAGAAACTCTTGACCTCCATGATGGTCAAGGGAGAAACAGTTTACACAGGACAAACCAGAATTTTTAAACAAACGTAACGGTCATCAAACCAGGTTAGGCTTCTTCAAATCAACGTTGACATCCAGAAACTAACACTTTACTGAAACACCTGCAGTTTCATTTTTAAGGTGCAGCTGTGTTTTCCTGACCTGCTTGGTCAAACAGGAACAAAGGGGCTGACAACCTGAAGAGACAGGAAATTGAAGTGAGAAAAGGATGAAAAAGAATCAGGTTTAATTGTCCAGTTCAGACAACTGTGGGATTTAGTGGGGTTTCTGGTTGTGAAAAGGTTTATCTCTGCACCCGTGTGCCACAAGCAGTGAGTGGGAAGCTGCCACAGCCCTGGCTTGAATACCAATTAGCATGTTCCTCACATGTGGTCTCAGCTGGTTGCCCATAAAGATACCCCCCGTTCAACTCCCCCGGCGCATATTTCTTGCCAAACCTAGTACAGATGTGGCGTGTCCAAGAGGCAAGCTGTGATTTCCCCACGCTGTTACGGCTATTTTTACAGCACAAAGAGGGGCAGATTTGTCCCTAAGCTACCCCCCCGATCCCCTAAAACTCCTCCAGAAAACCACAGCTCTCTCTTGGATACTCTCAGATTCCCCTCTGCTGCCCTATTTCTCTCCCTCTCTCTTCATCTCCCACAGACTCGCACACCAATCTTCAGGCATCAGCAATGACAAAAGGAGACGCAGAATCCCGAGTGGGTGACTTTTGACCCGCTGCAGCAGCCAAGCCGTATACAGAGACAGACTGAGGGAGCAGCCAGGCGTGCAGAAGTACCCAGAGCAGGGAACGCAGGGCGAGTGAAGCCTCTCCAACCGTCTCTGCACCAGTCAGGCCGACATAACCGGAGGTACAGTCCAACAAATCATCCTCAAACTTATGCTCTAATGACTGCAAGAATTGGATTAGCGGTCGCACGGTCATTGGATGTCATGGCATCACAACAACAGCAAGGATAAATTAGCTTCTCCATCTTGTTTTTATGTACTTATGCTACATAAAGCTAATTCACATAATTGTTTCAAATCCTTCCCATTATTTTTCATTTATGCACAGGAGGAAATCCTGCAACAACCTCGAGCTGGGCAAAAGAGGCATGGTTTGGATGATTATAGGCTACTTTAGCCATTTAGACTTTAAAACTGCCTGCAACAACATACAGTACAGTACTTAGTATTAGGTGTTTTGGACTTCTATTTTTAGTGTCCTGCTGTCAAACAGGTACAATTACATATTTTTAATGCTTACATAAATGCTCCATATAAGGACCGACACTTGACACTTGGTTTATGCGTCTCTATATAAGAACCAGACAATGAAAGCACAGTGATGGATGGACGAGGACTTCTGTAAATTTTGTGGTGATGCAATTTGTAAAAGACTTGAAAGCATGACATGTAACTGAAGCTCAAAGACCTTGGAATTTAATCTTCCTTTTTTAAAATGCTGTAAGTTAATGCACAGATCAGAGTGAATCACTTCATCTTTGAATCAAAGTGGACATTTTTGCAAATTGAGTAACAAAATACCTTGATGCATTTTTCTGATATTGTACCTACATGACAGAAGGATGATCATGAGGCTTTCCGACCTTAAGTTCCCACCAATGACCTTAAACATCTAAGCTGGCCGTCCTGTAGTTAAAGCAAATTTGTGCAATTTGTAAATGAGAGGCCCTCATTGCCTCCTTTATTATAGTATATGTGCTCAAAGAGCAAAGACCTTCGCCAAGGCATTTTTTAGCCAAGTTGTCACCAATACTGAGGAAAATGGGCCCATCTCCCAGTGTTAATGGCAAAAAAGTCCTGGATCCATATCTAATTCAGATCACCGCCAAAATTGTATCACTTCATCCTTGTGCCATGACCAACATTCCTTGAAAATTAAATCAAAATCTATTGCTAGCTTTTTGAGTTGTCCTGTTCACAGACAAACAAAAAACAAAAAAACACAATAATCAGTTAAAACATTAACTCAGTTCATCCTTGAGTATAAACGACCACTCGAGTAAAGTCTGCTGAGATTACCTTATGTATTTCTAAAGATACTACCTTCAAAAGCAAAAGATTACGAAAAGGCTCCTGAACCTTGATATCTGACCTGTGACTTACAGTGTTAGAAATCCTGAGTTGATATTTTTGCAAAGTTAAACAAAAACACAAAAATAATTCTTAAGATATTGTAAAAGATTTACTCTATGACATTATGCTGTTTACATATGGTCTTTAATCTTTTTTTTCAACTGTTAAAGATAGATGACATATCAGTGATGATGATGATTGAAACAAAATTCCTTTATCCTGATATCCTGTTGACAAGATTATCCCCACCAGCAAAACACGACCAAAATATCAAATAATCTTGGTCTTAAAGGTGCTATGAGAAGAATCTATTTCCGAAGACATAAAGACTCTGCTACCCATGAGCACACGCGGCGACTGTCTTAATGCTGCGCTACAGTAACCTCGGAACTGGGAGTGACATCATCTCTGACTTATCAGCATTCCAGTTGAAGTCGGAAAAAAACATGCTGATCTACCAGGCTATTGTTTGCTGTTGTTAGCATGCCCTGCGTAGTTGGACACTCCAGTTGCAGTTTCCTACTCAGAACCCAAAATTCCTACTTCTGACTACAACTGGAACGCACCAAAAGACGTGACCCAAGCCAAAGCGTGTGTTTGTTGTGATGCTAATAAATGCAGCTCGGACCTTCCTCAGAACTCTGCAATGCTTTACAACTTCTTTTTTCAACAACTTACAGGATGCAAAGCGACGAGGTAATGTATCTCTTTCTAGTTACGTAGCGGTAGTTTTTGATGTGTGACAACAGGCAATATTTGGAAAACTTAGTATCGTAGTTTTGTAGCCGGCTGTCCGACCCGACCACTTAGGTAAGGAATAGCATTTATAAATAACCTATTTTGATGCTATTTTGAAAATTCATCTTAAAGTGTGTATTTCGATCAGGTATATATATAAAAGTGAGACTATTTTGTAATTACTTAGAAACTCCCCATACCATCTTTAACCTTATGCTACGGCCACACCGGACTCGAATTCGCCTGGACGCGCGTCGAGATTACATACAAAGTCTATGCAAACAAGCGTCTTGACGCAAATTCGCCCCGGGCGGCGCGTTGGACGCATTTGGCGCGGCGCGTCTGGAGCGTTGGACGCGTTTGGTGCGGCGCGTTTGGAGCGTCGAGGCGTTTTGACGCCCCAAACGCCTCGACGCTCGAGTTGAAAATATTGAACTTTCGACGCCAGTTCGCGGCGCAGCAGCCAATCAGCGATGACATTCCCCCCCGACGTCATTGATTTGATGACGTGTCACGCTCCGCGGCCCCCTGCTCCCGCTCAAGCCCCTCTCAAAGATGGAGGAGAGGTTTATCGGCACTGTTTGCTATCATTCGGAGCTATACTATTCGGCGTGTATACTCTACAGAGACCGGAACAAAAAGGAGCAGGCTTGGGTGAAAGTCGCTGAGGAGACAGGTTTTATTTAATAATGTGTGACGCCCTGGCCTTCTGCTCCTGCTTAAACCCCCTCTCAAAGATGGAGGAGAGGTTCATCTGCGCTGTTTGCTATCATCCGGAGCTAAACTACTCGGCGTGTGTCCTCTACAGAGACTGGAACAAAAGGAGCAGGCTTGGGTGAAAGTTGCTGAGGAGACAGGTTTTGAAGGTAAGTTCTGTAGATATTCGTTTCCAGTTGGATTTGCTTGCACGGGTTATCACTGAGTCCACTGAGAGCTCCGGCTCTCTACTGCGCATGCGCCCGGACGCGCGTCGACCCACAGCTTGTCAAAATGTCCAGCGTCCAGCTTCGGGCATTAAGCGCGGCGCGTTACAGGCTTTACGCGCGTTAAAATTCGCCAATTCGCGTCCGGTGTGGCCGTAGCATTAGACCTCCAGAAAAAAAGGAACTCCTTTAAGTATCAGTGACGTAGCCTGGTAGTACACTCTACCGGTGATCACAAGGTTGAAGGTTTGAACCAAATTTCAGCTGTCACACGTCAGCGTGTCTTTGGGCAGGAGACTATACCCCAAACTACACGCCACTGACCCACTGACCTACTTCTGTGCCAGTGGTGCCTGAATGGAAAGGGTCTGAATGTTTTTGCAAATACCAAGCTAAGGATTAACAGGTTATTAATGAATGTATTGCTGACAACTTTACCTTTAATTTAAATAAATACATTAAGAACTGCAGAAGATTACGTTTTATGGAAACAATAGCTCTATTTGAATTACTTATGTTGTGGGAAAAGTGCTATATACTGTAAATAAACTTGACTTGACTATTTTTCACTAAATATTGCTATTCTTGGTTGCTACATTGTAGATCGAGTCTTATTTTTTTTATATTTTCTATGAACTGGCGGGCAAGATATAGGGACTACGAGGGCTGCATGTAGCATCTAGGCCTTCAGATGCAGATCCCCAAATTAGAGTCCACACTAGTGCAGAGATTAAAAAAAAAAATCTCTGGTCATGACATATTTTGTGCCACAAATGAAATTCTTTAGTCAGTGGGGTCATACTGCAAGTACAAAGAAAACAAAACTTACACAGTACTCTTAGATAGAGTGTTTGCAGAGGTACCTTTATAAGCACAGAATAATGAGGAGATCTGTAAACTTGTGTTTACAAACATAAACCTTTCTGAGATTTGTTGGCATTTGAAATTTGGCCTCCATAACCTAGTCCATAATGTAGTTAAATTCATTTTGAGCCAGAGTGGACATCCATGCACAGTTTGAGGAAAAGTCCTTCTGGAGTATTTGAGAAATCATGGATACAGATTTGTACTTATAAGGACAGGCTGTCCATGAGACTCCATGGTCTTGACTATTGTTCTTTGAACCCAAATCAAATAATTTCATCATTGAATTGGAGTTTAATTTCTATGATTTGATATTTGCTGAAGAGTATTAAATCATATTGTCCCACCCTTTATCTTTTTTGAAAACACTGTTACATCTAAATGTGATGTATTGCCCAGCCACATGGACATAATTGTAAATTTCAGGTGCACAATGAAAGACAAATGGATGTCAAACTGACTAATGGTTTCCACCTCAGGAAGTGTACTACAGTTCCCTTTTAGCACTAGACGCCATCAAGAGGCTTTTTTACACCACAGAGGCGGCGTACAAAAATAGAAGGAGGGATACGCCGGGTAGTGGATGCAATCTTCTGTCAGAAATCTCCTGTGCATACATTCCTTGAGCTGCAGACCGGAGACGCTCTGTTTACATGCAAGTGGATCGATAGAAAGGCAATTTCTCTGCTGCTCTAAGAAAAGAAAGTTGCAGCCATGCTTAACAGAATGAGAGATGCAGCAAGGCCACCCTTGAACCTTAAACTCAACGCACACTGTTAGCTGGACTATGCATGTAGGTGTCTGCTTTGTTGCCAGCTCTTTAAAATACAGACATCGGGCATGCTCGAGCTTCCTTCAAGTCTCCCTCATAACCTCTTGTTATTCACCGCCATGTCTCATCCACTTCTTTATTTTGACTTTCTTCGCTGCTTCAATATTTTCAGCATGAGCTCCTCAGAGTCTCCCTGTCACCCTCACCTCCTTCGCTCCAACTCCTTTTCCTGCGTTTCTCTCCTCGGCTGACGAACTTGTTCTGACTGCAGAGTGGAGCAGTGGGGAGGGCTAAAATATAGGTTGAGGATTCTGATAATGAAATGTTTACAGCAGGTTGTTACAATAAACAAGAGGCCTTTCAAATACTGTCAACCAGGCTGGTTGGGAGAAATAATAGCTACCTGCGAGCATCAAGCACGACCACCCAGAGGAGCAAATTGTGGATGACTACATCTGATAGAATAAATTCAACAAAAGTACATGCCCAAAGCTTTTAATTTAGAAAATCATTTAAAATAGAAAATTGCTATATCAAGGTAAAATGACTTAAGCTTATAAGGCTCTTTTCTTTTCTTTTAGACAAATATATATTTTTTAAACAACAAAGGCCTTTTCCCATGCCAATCACACCAACCCATTCACACTCATGTTCTTACTGACAGTTGAAGTTGCTTCATAAGTTGTCCAGCAGTATTAACTAACAGACGCAGCAGTGCGTTCAGACAGGGGCATAGTTCCTTGCCCAAGGGCACTTTGACATGGGACAGCCAGGCCGGGCTCAAACCCTTAACCTTGAAATTGATGACTCAGCATTCTTTTAAAACTTAGCCAACAACAATGTCAGATGCAACATTACAATTTAGTGTTCCCTCCAATTGCCATAAAGTCGGCCTGCACAGCGTACTGTAAACATCACACAATCCACAGTAAATCACCCCCAGTCTCATCAGTCAGTTGGTTTCCACAGCCTGTGCCTCAGTTTATCCAAGGAGCTTGATAGCAGTGCACCTATGCAGCAAATCCATTCTCAGTGGGGGTAAAGTTCCGGTGTCATGTCAAAAATTATTGCAATAGCAGAAAAAATGTTGATGCCTACAGCAAATCTACATCAGGTAGGAAATATAACCTCAGGTTTACATGTTGCGCTGATTGATATCAAGAAAAGTCAAAAATTCCTTGTGAGGTTCTTGTTTCCTCATGATCTTTCTGATCTTGTGTTTCAAGAGGCCAAGCCTGAGGAGGAGTAGTGGAAATTCAGAGTAAGAGAGTTTTCCACCACTCTCAGGTCCAAAAATATCATTAACTAGCTACCTCCTTAGGTTAACCTGTTTATCTGCTTGTTAAAGTAATTAGCTCATCCGCTAATAACATGGCAGAAAATCAATGCATGTTGGCTTGCAGACATGGTCAACACTACTGGATGTGGTTCAAACTGAGCATTAGAATGAGGAGGAAAGGTGTTTTTGGGTTGCTTTCACACCTAACCTGTTTCTTGGAAATTGTGTCTGAGGGTGTTGTGTGAATGCTCACACAAAGGATGCTGTGGACCAAAGAACCAAGCGCTGGTGCACCTGAAAACCAGCGATCTCAGCTCACTTCCAATTGAAGAGTGCTGTTTACAGTGGGTGTTCAAGCCATCCAAACAAGAAAAGCAAACCAAAAAGCTGTCAACTGTAGCTTGAATTTGGCTACATGTATGTTGGAAAGAGCAGGAAAGCTAACACAGCATTCATGGACACTATTAAACAAAGAGCAACTTACATTAGCATTGTGGCCCTTTTAACAGGGTACTGTTCATTTTTAATGAGTAGCAAATGTTATTTTATAAATGTAGACTTTTTTATGCTGGAATTTGACCTTGATTTTTAAAAACACAGTTATATACATAATGCTTATTTTTAAATGCAGGAACCTTTTATGCATTAGATTGAACAAAAAACCTCATTAAAAATCACTACGTTACTCCTCCATTTCCTTGTTTCCATCATCATCTGTCCCAACCTCCCAAATGATTGTGAAACTGAGCAGAGGCTGCTGGGAGTTGAGGAGAGGTCAATCTCGCCCCCTGCATAATCGTTGTGTTGGAGTGTCTGATTATATTAGGGTTGAGTGAATAACAGTGGCTGGCAGAAATAGCATCATGTTTTGAACTATCAGTACAATTCATAGCCCTGCGACTGACTCAGTTTGTATTCATTCTCCCACACTCTCCCCGCAACTCTCCTTTCATCCATGCCGGCTGAAGGACGAGTGCAACACCACGACACGGACACACTGACAGTATGATCCATTCAGCGCACAGCTGCCAAATTTACCATTATTTTTACCAACGCAGAGAGTAGGCGCTTCAAGTACAAGATAGTTATGAGAATACAGTCAGATCTTTCAATTGTAATAACTGACAAGGTTAGATTAAAAAAAACACTAGTGACTGATGAACACACATGCAGTGTATATGTGTTATTAAAGAAACTACATATAGATAGATAGATAGATAGATAGATAGATAGATAGATAGATAGATAGATAGATAGATAGATAGATAGATAGATAGATAGATAGATAGATAGATAGATAGATAGATAGATAGATAGATAGATAGATAGATAGATAGATAGATAGTAGATGCTGTGGTTTTAGATAGGTCAATCTTTCAGGCCTGTCTTCTTTATCACAGTTGTGGTATTATGCTTGAGGACTAGCCTTCTCACTCAAAGAGATATTTCAGTATTTTTAAAGAAGAGTTGTATGAGGTACTTGACAACAGTCAGTAGTGGCTGAAAGGCCTTCCTGCAGCCCTGGCCCTTTCCGATTAAGGACCTGAGACTAGTGGTAGGTACACTGCTGTTAAGAGGTACAGTTATTTTGCAAAATTGTGTAAGTTTATCAGAAACAACAGCCACTAAACTCTGTTGGGTTGAATGTATGATCTGGCAAAAATTGCAGCGTGCTCTATTTTTCCTCCAGGAAGTCTCTGTGTTTGGCACTATTTTATGCTGCAGCAAATGGCTGTGTTCTTCCGCCTGTGGGCCTGGATTCTGCTGATCTACTGTTTTGCTCCATGGACTCAGGAAGACATAACAGAGGCAGAGGAAACTGATACTGACCCAATATGAGTGATTTCGAACCAAGTAAAAGTGTGGTGCTTTACTGTGGATGCACAGTGTTACCTTTATGAAATGGAGTATACAGGATAAGACATTTGTCAGAAGGTGATTCAGTAGGGGAGAATCAACTGCACACAAGCGGAAGAACAGCCATTTGCTAGTACCAAATACTGAGATTTCCTGCAGGAAAAACAAAGCGTATTAATTTTTTGCCTAATCAGACATTCCACCCAACATGCTTTTGTGGCTTGTTCTACATAAAACTCATTCAGTTATGCCAACAGCAGTGTACCTTACCAGTGGTCTCAGGTAAATCTTCTCAAAGGGGCAGCACTGCTGGGAGTCCTTTCAGGTACTCCACTGACTACTGTCAAGTACCTGGTACAACCAAACTTAAAAAAAACAAAATATCCCTTTAATGGAGTCGAGCTGCAGCATGTGGCCCTGGGCTGCCAGTTGCCCACCTCTGGGTTAGAAAGAAGAACAACTGTCTTTCATCCAGATCAAGCACTCCAATATCTATCAATTGGGAGTGGAAACCAATGTGTTGCTTTGGAAACAACCTTAACACCACGAACCCTGCAGTGCAAATGGATCCACCTGATTCAATGTCTGTCATCAGACTGATCCATCTTGTCAAGCTCCAATCTACAGTGATTGTAAGCCACCCAAAGTGGGTTCAAAGGCCCCAATCAGTGTCCTTTGAAGCATAAAGAGTTGGGAGCTACGAGTGTGATGGCAGCACAAAAGTGACTGTTAGCACAAAGATTAGCATAGATGGAAACAGCTGCAGTTCTAGCTTTAATAGATCTGGACCACACAACAAATTTCTCTGTAGGAAATTTTTTTTTGCTCAATTCCCCAAATATTTTGGGGAGAGTCTTTTCTACAGTGTGGCTAATATTCTGTCCTTTACAATGTGGTAACAGCGCCCGTAGGGATGTAACGGTTCTGGTACAATGGTAAACCGCAGGAAAATTTCCCACGGTTAGTATTACCGTTTCCTGTTTAAATTACCAGTAAACCATGTTTGATTACCACACTGCGTCAATAACTCACAGTGATGCTGCTCATTACCTGGAAAAGCTGGAACTATGTGTCTGCTCCTCAGTAAAGCAGCCACGGTCCCTCACAGATGGAGGTGCACATGTGCAGTTTGCAATGTTTGGCCTCTGAAGGAGAAAGTTATGGCTGTTGGAGCCCTGCTAAGACATTAAAGCCGTTTTTCCCCTTGAAATGGACAAAGTATGAAGTCTGGTAAAGTTTGGATTTTACAGGAATGCCAAGGGGAAACTGATTGAAGATGGTCATCCTGTCTGAAACACGAAGCTGTGGTGAAAGAAAAAGACGTTCGTGATTAAAACTACCGTAACTCCTCAAGAAACTGAGCTGACTGAGCTGGGGAGGGTGAGAGGGTTCAGCGAGCCAAACCAGAGGGAATTACAGGTGTTTAACACTATTTTCTGTGAAATCATAAATAACTGTTGTAAAAAACAGCATTAATATAATTCTGGAATGTGTTGTTGCCGTTCTTTGTTGTTTATTTGCCGTGTTTTGCCATATATCATAATTGATTGTCTTTTTCAGCTATAGTTCGTGTTTTGTTGATTTCATCAATTGTTATTTGGAAATAATGGAGGAGGAAAAGTCGAGGAAATCTGCCAAGAAGAGGTGAGACAAGAGGAGAATCATGAAGGGGGCTAACTACAGGAACGGCCTCAGGGACTATGGTGGGTAAAAAAATATATATATATGGTCCAATATAATGATGTGTAACATGGACACTAATGCACTGACAAACTAAAATGTGTGAGGGTATTTAAAATAGGTTAAGTTTATTTTGGTCATCTCGAAACTTTGAACATGTTCATTTACAATTATATATGAAGAGAAACCCGTTTTTCTTTTCTTGTAATTACACACTGTTTAAGCATTTAAATCATAATATTGACAAAAACTTGCCAGAATTGTTTACTTTATTTGGCATTAAAAAATGTGAAACAATTTACTTACTGGACATCTCCTGACACATTTATTGATTAAAAAAAAACAAAGAGACCTTTCAAGATATAATACTAAAGGGGTTAAATGATTTCAAGTGTGTGTAAAATAAGTTTTTGAACATTTTGAGCACAGTACAACAATACCGCAATAATAATGATAACCAATAACCATGATCATTTTGATAATAACCATGGTATGAAATTTTCATACTGTTACATCCCTGAGGGCCCGCCTACTATGTTATCAATCATTAGCCCATTATAGATGCCATTGACAAAACAATCATCTATTCACCTGCCTAACATGCTTCCAAAAGGTTCTGCCTTTTTCCAAACACTTTCTGTTGGCTCTTTTCCAAATGGACTAGTTAAATATATTGATTGGTTCATCTAGTGTGTCAGGTTACCACACCACAGGGGAAAAGTGTGATTATTGGATGGCTAAAGCAACTTCTGAAAGCACTGTGTTAACCATGGAAAGTGGCGAATGAACCAATGAAATAACATCCCTGGACCAGGACATCCAATGACGGAATATTTCCTGTTTATTTTCTTAGAGTCTCAAAATGTCCTTTTCGCACATAGTTATGCTGCGTTCACACCACAAGCGACCCAGCTACCAAAGTCACGTCGCCCACTGACGCAGCGTCGCGCGTCCATAAATACATCATTTTGGTAACCGCTGCCGTCGGCCGTCACCTGGTGATGTCACGTCCGCTCGAGTTTCACCGCGATCGTTTCATATATCATATAATAGGATGTATAAGCGGACATTATTCCAGCTGTATCCTTTTCACTCACTTATCAACCACAAAACACTGCAGTTGATGCCCTGCAGCAGCAGCATCTGTGAGTTTACCACGGTCCGTCTAGGCGGAACTAATGTCCTCACTGACATTAGTTCCGCCCAGACGGAACTCATCCGCCCTGTAGTCCGGGTGAATAACTGTCTGTCTCGGGTACCGTCACACCTACACACACCTCTGATTGGCTGTTGCCGCACAGCCACACACGACATCGCCTGAATAGATCAACTTTTTTTAAACTTTGACATCGCGCAACAAGTGAAGTGTTCATCTTGTACGCGGCTGTCGCATCGCGGGAGGGTTTGCCCCGCCCCATCGTGGCTGTACATTGACTATGAATGGAGAGTGATCGCCGAGGTAGTACAAGTAGTGTTCGGTGTGAACGCACCTTTACAGTGACATGCTAGGCTGGGCGATATGACCTGAAAATAAATTCCCCAATTTTTTCCACAACCCTTGATTTACAATTTTAATAGTTTTTTTCCTCTAAAAAAAAAATAAAAAAACACTACCCAGTGACCAATGACATAAATCAATTTTTACCTTAATGTTAAAATATATTCAAACAGAAATTCCCAATTAAAGTTTAAGCGTGTCATAAAATGTTGATTATGTAGTTTAAACATAGGCAGGTTCATAGGGCTGGGACAATACGGTTTTCTCCCAATTCAATTTTTTACGATTTTTGGATGCTGATTCGATTCAGATTGCGTTTCGCGATATTGAAGATTTTTGCAATCTTTTGCTATTTTTTTCAACACCAGCAAAAAGATGAACAATGATGATGCCTACAGACTATATCAGGTAAAATACACATCACATATGAGTCTATTTTTAGGATTTTTCAGCAATACATTTAACCAGCAATTTATACTTACTTCAAAAGCCTGGATTGCATTTAAAAGTGGCTTATTAACACAGACTAAAATGAAGCATTTAAATATCGAAAAAAAATGAACTTTGAACAAAAATATTGATTTAAAAATCGTCAAACAAAAATCTCGATACTTGTGTGAATCGATTTTTTTCTCCCACCCCTACAGGTTAATCTATATAAACGCTGAAGGCTGAAGTATTTTCACAGTATATTAACATGAAACTCTCTGATCACTATCTAATCTAATTTAAAATAAAAAAAAAAAGCCTAAACATGTGGTTGTGCAAACCAGACCAGGGCTGACTATCATGAAACTTGTACAGTATTAATATTTTCAAACACTGCAACAACTGGAGTAAGTTAAGGAGAAAAATCTTGATTTCCAATATTCCTATCTTCTGCGGAAAATAATTCCAATTAGTGAATTTAACTGATATATGGCCCAGCTCTTCCACATGCTAATCTTAGCTAGCATATTATTTTACATTAACAGACTTTTTATTATTTTTGGAAAGACAGTTAACAAGAACATGCCCAAAAAAACGTCAGACCATTTTTTTTCACAAATGTCCATCTTCCTGGTTTGAGTTCGATGTAGCACTGCGGCTGTTCAATGACAACACTGATATACAGAGGTGTTAATAAGTGATTACGACAGAATACTATTCACGTAATAGCATCAAAATGCGTGTAAGTGCGGCAGTCAGAGTCAATTGCTCATGTAATCATCATGATGCGTAATCAGTGTTTAACATTTAAAGAGAGACGGGGGCCTCGATGAGCAGAATAAACAGTCTGTGAGGAGTGAGTTCACTCTGCAACAACTGGGTGCTGTTTATGAATATGTATGATGTAACAAATGCCTAGGAGCTGACCTACTTCTGTGTCTCCTCTGCTCATGACTTGGTTTCCTTCCGGGGTAACTCTGTCATCTCGCAACATACTGTAATAGCAGGAAGGATGTGGCTCTCATGTACAAATCAACATGCTCCCTTTTGATGGTGTTGTGATGATCACCGTCTGCTGATGGGGGGAGCGCTTGATAGGTGGTTGTACAGCTGCAGGAGCATTTAGGATCAGCTAATGACAGGTTAGAAAATCACCTCACACGTCAGTTGTGACAAGTTTTTCTTTTTCCCCTCGCCTTAATGTGTATGTTAGGATCAAATATGTTGATTCGCACTGATTCTAGGGGAGTTAAAACACACGTCTGATGCTTCAACGCAAGCAGTCATGAGATATGAATGCAAGCAGATGCAGGAAACGGAGTAAAATGTGTGATGGACAAGTAGGAGCAGACAAAAGAGAGCTCTCGACATAACTGGGGCTGCACGCTGGAGAGCTCTCGTCTGCACCATCTCATAAAATATCTTTATCCGGGATCATCTTGGTGCCGTGCCAAGCGCTGTTAGCTTTAGGAGCCCGAGAAAGGAAAAATCTATTTCAGACAACATAAGAGACAGAAAGCTGGCAGCTGCTCAAATCAGACTCCCAACGTTTGATAAAGTGAAAATGGGCTAATTTGGCGTATCCCTCCATCGGTTGCAATCCAATACATTCCTCCTGTGGCTATCAAAACACACCATCGAGGGCGAGAGGCAAATCTTTTCAGCCTCTCGACAGCTAAATGGGAAAAGAGAGAGGAGCTGCTCATTCTATTGCCATAGAGGAGGTTTCCCACAATACTCCTCTCTTGACTCTCCCCTGCTCCTTCTGTCAATGCAGCACTCAAGGTGAGCACAATTATGTCTCAAGGACGCAGGGTCAGAAGTCACTGCATTAACAGAAAACCCCTCCTTGTGTTTAACATCTAATTAAAAAACTGCTGAACACAGACTTTAATTAGAATCAGCCCCCCCCCTCCCAGACGAGTGTAACCTGCCAGAGCTCACGCACGCAGAGCTCTGCTGCCTCCCGCGCTCGCCAATTCATTTGTTGAGTGCTGAGAAGCATTGTCTTGGAACGGCTCCCCACTCGGCCCAATGTGAACCCAGGGACGTGTTGGAGCCTTTTTTATGTGGGAGATGGAGGTGTAGGAGTGCAATTTATGAAGAGAGCTTTCATTGGAGAAGCAGTTCAAGACAAGATGCTTGTTAAAGATACAATACCTCAAATTTTCAGAATATTGATGGCAAAATGACTAATCAGTATCTAAGTTTCTGTCAAGTCCTTACGTTACCTTGAAAACTGTTTCAAAGCCAAGAAAATCCTGAATTTTTATAGTTATAATGGGGCATATCTTGTTATGTGGATGTAATCATTTATCTGGATGTAATGTCATAGGCTGATAGGGATGGGAATCTGTAAGATGTTATAAATACCAATACCATTAAAGATTCCATTTATTGATCCAAGTCTTTATTCATTCTAGTGTGGAATTGAGGAACAAAGATGCCCTACTTAGGCTTCTATTGGCAGCAAATTAAAACACGTAACACTCATTAATATTTACTGTTGTATGGAAGAATGCCTCTCAATGTTGCCAGTGTTTCCATTTACTGAAAGTTGTGCACTAAGTGTCTTTTTGCCCAAAAACTACAGAATAAGTGGAAGTGATTGGTAAGGGAATTGTTGAGCAAAATGACTGATACCTTTTTCTTGGGGAAGCTAATTTTGATTCTCAGTTGGAAAAGGTTTTCGATTTCCATCCCTACTATGGATGCACAATCTTACTGATATGATATCAGTATCAGCAGATACTTGCCTAAAAAACTAAATATCAGTATCAGTCGATATTTACATTTTTTCTGATATTTACAGTCAATCTATCCACCATATATTGGCAGTGATATTGGCAAAAAACACAAATGTACCATGTTGCATCAACTTATCAGTGGGATAGTGCGCTTGGTCAGTGATCGGGAGGTTGCAGGTTCAAGCTCAGCTCCGCGCATGGCGATTTGTCCTTGAGCAAAACAACTTAAATCCAAGTTGCTCCCACTGCTGCGTTGGTGGTGTGTAAATGAGCATGAAAGGGTGTGAATGTGTTAGAGACAGGGGTGTAACGGTACATGTATCCGTACCGAACCGCTCGAAAAGGACGTTCGGTTCGGCACAGTGATGTACTCGAACGAGTACAGTAAGTTTATGTTAGCCGCTGCACATGGCTCTTTAATATTCACGGCGGTACTTGTCTACGATTGGCGTGGTTAGGGCAGGCTTTATAATATCCATGAGGAAAGTGGTCTGTGATTTGTGCTCTTGCGATCATGTACATATCATGTGGACATGACTTCTCACGGCGAGCCAATCGGAAGACAAATATCAAGGAGCTTCCATAACCACAAAAGCTTGTGTCTGAATTGAGCATCATGGCTACTGCTAGCGACCAACCAGAGCTTGAGGACCCTCCCCCATCGCTGAAATCTCCTGTTTGGGAACACCCTGGCTTCCTGGTGAAATATTGCAAAGGAGAAAGACAGCTGGATAAAATGACTGCGGTGTGCCGATACTGTTCAACTGAGGTCGGGTATTTTTCCAACAGCACGTCAAACATGCCAGCTCACCTGAAACGGCATCACTGAAGTGTAAAGATTTCCACGGTAAGGAAAAAAAAAAACACCGTAGTGCAAATTCAATTGCCGTATGCATTCAAGCAGCCTCTCCCGGACAGCTTAGATCAAGCCAAAGTGATAACAGCATCCATCAGCGTTTTTATAGCATCGGATCTAAGACCATTTCCAGTTGTGGAAAATGCTGGTTTTAAACACATGCTAAAGGTGATTGAGCCCCGGTATAAAGTATCCAGTCCTCCACATTTGAGCCAGAAATTTAAAAAGAAACTCATTATTTTTAATTTCATACAGTACAGGCCAAAAGTTTGGACACACCTTCTAATTCAATGTGTTGTGTACCTTTACACCCCTAGTTAGGGATACTGATGGATAACTAACATAGAAACTCAGAACCATCAGTGAATATGAGAGCAAAGAGATGTGAATGGGTAAGTGTGACCTGCAGTGTAGAAGCAGCTTTGAGTAGTCAAAAGACTGTAAAGTGCTATATATAGGCTCAAGTCCGTTTATCAGTCAATCATCACTGCATGGGAAAGTTTGCAAATTCTGAGTTTTATTTTTTCAAGATAGAATTGTTGTTTTTCTTGTTTTTCAACTGTAAAATATAGAGTTTGTGCTCTTAAGGAGAAATACTGGTATCTGCATCAGTGATGACGACCAAGAATGACCGATATCGGCAAAAATTCAACATCTTGCATCCCTACCTCAAGCAGATGCAACTTTTTTTGCAGATCCCCCTGCACCAGTGAGGACTATAGATGGAAATCGATACAGTTTTATTAATTCTAATGCCGTCATCGATGTAGCTTCTTGATCTGACTCTTTAACAATTCTCTAATTGATTCTTTCAAATTTTTGGTTTGGGAAAAGTTGTTCTCCAGAAGTTTTCAAGTCACAACAATGTCAAACACATGTAATTCATAGCTGTATAGATGAATGTTTCTGCAAGTTGTTTTCCATCGTGGAGTAGGTTTTTGTTATAAATCAAGTCAAAACTTTGAACCCTTCAGGATAACATTTTGACTTCTTTCTTCTCACTTCTGCTGATTGTGTGACACCCTCAATTTGGAGAGCAGGCAGGAAAAAAGTTTACTTTAGTTTAGTTTATTTCAGTCATATATACACTTCAAAGCAGCAAAAGAAAAAGACAATACACAATTTTGACTGAAAAATGCTCAGGCAGAAGCAAAGCTTATTAATGCCTGCCTAATATGCATGTTAAGCTACATAATTCATGGTGTCAAGTAGGAAGAGAGAAACCAAAAAAGAGATAATTCACAACAACAAAGTGGAAAAAATTAATATGAGAATGGATAAGCAAAAGACAACTAAATCAATTCCATTGTTTTTTGATGTATTTGTTGGGCATTTTGTGCCATCATTGACAGGAGAAAGAGATAGCGGACAGGCCCGTGAAAGGGAATAAGAGAGCAGGGGAAGACACCCCGGAAACTGGCCACAGGCTTGGCCCGAACCTGGCCTGCAGAAGCACCTACACGGGACGTACCTGGGTACCAACCACTCTGCCAAAGCAGCACCCCAATATATCAATTCTTTAAAGGAATTTATTCTCAATTCTTAACAGGAGTTGATTTCAATTTCCATCCCTAGTGAGGACACTGGCAAATGAAGCCTCAAAACATTTAACCTTTTCCTACATTATTGTTTTAAAACCTGCCACAAAATCAGATATTTTAGGCTGCAATAATCAGGAGTTTTGGGTCAAAACACTTACAAAGAGAGTCTAGTAAAATCCTGAAGATACTGCCTCAATTAAATAAGGCAAAAGCCAGGATGTTTTTACTAGTGAGGCTGCAGAGAGAGAATCTGTGGTTAACAAAATCAGAAGTTTCTTAATGAACTTGGATATCCAGAGACTCAATACAAAACAAAGAAAAGTCTGTTTACACAGACTGCCTGCATGCAGATCAGCAAGAGCACACCCTGCTCCTTTAACAGCCTCATTCTTAATCTGGAGTGAGGCAAACTTGCTCCAGGTAGTGGATCTGGAGAGGCAGAAGGAAGCTTATAATCTGCAGCATACACTAGCAGTACCAGCTACGGAGGCCCTCAAACCAGCAGCGTTAGCACTGCGGACATTGTGCGCGCTACTGGAAAAAAAAACGATGAGAAAAGCACAAAGGATGGGGCAGACGAACACAAACACAGTCAGCTGTAGCTCAGCAAGGACCGGCTGAAATTGGAGCAGTGATGATAGCACCGTGGACAGCACCGGTTTGCCCCATCTAAGTCAGCACCATGGAGAGCGCATGCTGAGCAGGCAGCGGGGGAAAACAGACCTCATGGAAGAGGCTGAGCTGCTGCTACAGTTACACAACAATGCCTGTGCGGAGATTCAGAAGACAGCTGGAATAATGCTGGTGTTTTCTTTCGCCAGCATCTGTTCGCACCCCCACTTCAACCCCAAGGCCTGAAAATGTACGACCGGATCATAATAGGTGGCTAACAGAAGTGACATTTGTTGCTAAGAGTGAGATTTTGGAGGAATGGAGCCAGCAGAAGAGCCCCGTCCCATCCGTCTCAGAGCAGGAATTGATTTCTGTGGACACTGCTCCACACTGAGCGCTGCTGTGCTAATGTCTCTCCAAATGTAGGGGTGTGCGAGTGCGTGTGTGTGTGTGGTTCAGGACATGTCAGACAAATTAGAGACTCAGGAGGAGAGGGAAAGAGACAAACACGCACACATGCTGACACACATACGACTGTGAAGTGAGATGACAACAAAAGGGAAAGCCTGAGAGTGTGACAGAGGTAGGACAGCAGTAGGGGAGTGAGGGGGGGAGGGTGGTCTGTCAGCTCATGTCGGAGTGTTCCAACGGTCAGTGAGGGCGCTAGTGAGCAGTGTTGACCCTCACCCGCTTCACTGACTGTGGAGACGGGTGGTTGGTGGACGGATGGTATTCCCACAGGCAACAACTCACTGCGAATATGCTATATATGTGCTGTATATATGTGTGTGCAGTGCGTTAGTGTGTATGTGTGTGTGTGACATCTCCACTGCATCGGTCTAATCGGGGGGAAAGATGGGGGAGAGAGAAGACCGACAAGTGTGAGTCAAGTCGTCACGCTACGGCTGGAGATACACTCCGGGATAGCTCTCACAGGCCCTGCAGCACTGCTCTTTATAGCAGCAAGAAACGCACACATAGAAATAAAAAATACACAAAAAATACACACACAATGAAGAGATGATTGTGATGCACCTGCTAAGCAATTTGTACAGTTTGGACAGCTGTGTGTTTCCAATAAGACCCTCAGTCATGGAGCAAAAATCACAGAAAACGTTCATTTTAAATATTTTTGTCCAATATACATATTAAACAAAAGCACTTCTCTGATTAGGGTTGTTAGATAAGGACATGTTTGGTCATCAGAATAAACAAATGTAATTACATATACAGTTTTGACTTTAAGATTTGTTATTAGAATTATGACACACTAATTATCCAGTGGGATAACGCTCCAAAGACACTTGTTTCCATAAAGTACATTATTTTTGGTGATAAACTATGAAATTCACATAATTTATTGAATTTTTAAAAGAAATACAGATGAAACTAGACTGCAGGGCACATGCACACCAGTAAACAGCTGAGAAAGAAAGCAGAAGAAGATCCATACAGTGCTAATCTTAGTCTGAAATTAGTTAACGTAGCATAAAGTGTTGAAAAAAGAAGTCATAACAAGCACAAAGGACTGATTAAAGTTGTTAAAGAGTTTATCTAAAGGCTGGCTAACACTACCCATTGATTTCCAGTGTTTGAGCTAAGCTAATTAGTAGTGGATGATAGGCCTGTGCTCAAAATATCGAAATGGCAAAATATGGTATCGCACTCCTTTGGGATACGTGTATCGATACGGATTCTACAGAATCAATACGGCCTAAATATTTTGACAGTTGCTGTAAATACATTTTGGGTAATGTTAACAGTGGCACAGTTCAAAGTAGAAGACGAGCTACATAATGAAGCATATGTTCTAAATTTGAACTTAGGTCTACCATCTTTGAGGATCAGAATTTATGTCTCTCAAGTTGTGGAACCATTTAAAAGTCATCCTTGTTCTTTTTCTTCTTATAAGAAAAAACTAAAGCTGTCAAGAAGTTTGTTTGAAGCGTAGTCAATGTTCATAATTTACGTGTATTGGGATACGTATCGAGGCCTTAGTATCGGGATACGTATCGTATCGTGAAGTTGCTGGAAATACCCAGCCCTAGTGGATGAGCTCTACCTGTCTCTTCCATGTTACTGTAAGCACAGTAAAAAGAATGGTGTCTGTCTGCTTGTCATGGACTCGAGAGTGAGGCATGGCACAAAACCAAATAAATTGTTGGTGTATTCCTTTAAAGGCTAACATAAAACATGTAAACATCTCCATGCTTTCAAAGGAAAGTTTTACAGCAGCTCTAAACTATCTCCAACCTCAAAACATGCATCCAGTTTCATAAAGTTGGTATTAGACTGGTATGCATGGAGGCTTTAAGTGTTGGGGAGGAGAAGTGTGTTATAGAAGATGTAGATTTTCTCAACCCTTCCCACAACACACAAAGTCAAACAAGGGTGCTAACCTTCTCAGCTGAGTTCAGTATGCGCAGATAGCCCTGATATGTTGCAGTTTTCTCTCTGGAAACAACCTCTCTGTGATAAATAAAAAAATCTCAGTGATCAAAGACCCTATCACCCCAATGAACAACTCCCTCAGGAGCAACCACCAGGCAAATGTTACAAAACACCAAATATCTTCAAAAAGTCCCTGACATCTTCTGCAATAACAACCTTAAACATTATGAATACTTGTTTAATCAGCTCTTGCTTAAGAAAGTCTCTTTAATGTCGGCACTTTGTGTATAAAATGTACTGAAATATCAGATATTTGTTTGTTTGAACACGGTAAATGGCGAATTAATGACCATTTTTTGGTTTGTCCATGTTGCAGGGACAATTGTGACATTAATTAGACTCGGTAAGACACCGGAATTGTGTATGCAGTACTTGTATGACCTTTAAATTCTTTTTCTAAACAAAAGATAGTGTCTTGAGGAAAGAAAATCACAATATATTACCCCGTCTTTAGTATTGTCACCCCTGTGCAGCCACCGCATCAAATCACAAAATTCTTGGCCAAATAGCATCCCAAAAATAACTCATTTAAAGAAGCAATTTATCATCACTGTGTATTCAGGGAGTCACTCAGGTTGAGAAGAGTTTAACAGCTGCCTCACTAAAGTAGCTTGCTCCTAAACAGCATAACGAGTTTTATTATTGCCATAAAAATAGTTGTCTACTCAGACCTTTTCCTCAGTTTGTTTAATGCATCCACACTGGAAAAACTAAGTACTATGGAGTTTTATAAAGTATCATCTCAAAAATTAGCACAAGTTTCCGTTCCATCTTCATTTCTCAAGAGAGCTTCTCCATTTTTTGCAGACCTCTCCCCACAACAGATCCATCTGCCTCATCTACTTTTACACCCGTCCTCAGTCCCCAGTGGGATGACTGTGTTACCTCTGTTCTCTTGGCAGTGTCACAGTTCTGATCAGGAGCTGCCTCTATGCGCACATATGTGTGTCTCTGTTTGTGTGTGTTACGGGGACATGTGTGGACAAAACAAATGGTGGAGCCAACACCACAGCCTCTTGTGTCAGTTAATTATTTTCAGTGCTGCAGATGCTGTCGCTGACTGAACACACAGCTTAAGACTTAGCTGAGGGGCAGTGCTTTGTGAAAGATGCGCCGGCCCTTTAAATAATACTTGAAACTAAAGGCGAGGGATGGACAGGGGGTCTGGCTTCCAACACTGATACAGCAGCCGCAGCCTGATGGCAATTATTTAGACGTCCACTTGCTAATTATAATGGAGGATGACAGGTGCCCAAAACAATTTGAGCACAAAGTGCCTGTGAGCTTCTGCGTGTGGTTGTGTCTGCTTATGGTTGGAGATAAAGATAGCCGAGCCAACGTCTCATCAAACAGACATCTCCTTTACTTCACCGCTGATGAGCATGTTGTTAGATAGATGCAGTGTGTTGGTGCTTTAAACAGTTACCTAAAGCTAATTGTAATAGACCTGGAGATATAAGAGGGACATGAAGGGAGTATAAGGTGATTATGAGAATGAGCTAATGAGAGGGTGATTGCAAAATGACAAGATTTTGCTACTGAGATTGCTGTATGTTCATATGTAATGCATACATGTTTGTTTTTTTACATCACATTTGTCAGTCTTGCATTATATCTTGTATAAATGTTCAGTAAAGAATTGCAGTATGTAAAGCTCCATGTATATTATATATCACAGTGTTTCATATATATCAACTATATATCATAACAAATAGTGTACTGTGAAGTATCATGTGCAGGTCAGTGACATCATTATGTATAATGTCTTATGAAGTCTCTTTAATTGTAGAACATATCATCTAATCATGACATTTTGTAGAGTTCAAAAGCACAGTGTGTAATATTTGGCCACCAGAGGGCTCTAAAAAAATATTAACCACAAGTCAAGACATAGTAACCTATTTTTATAACCTATTTTCCACATTTCCCTTTAGTATATGAAAAAAGTCAGAGTGATATAAGCGGGGAAAGGGTACAGCATGATTAAGTTAAGTATCATATGATTTCATAGCATGCTATTGATATGTCATATGTAGTTTGTTCTAATCATAATGTACCAAAAATATCATAATGTACTGGACTATCTTTAATAACACAATACAATATCACATCGTATTATAGTGTATCAAGTCATGTAATGCCACATCACATAACATCATAACTTTTTCATTGTGACTTCTTCACACAGAATCAATCACTGGATTTTAAAGGAGACATATCATGCTGATGCATGATTTAATACTTACATTTAATATAATAAATTTGAAAACAAGACCTTACACCCCCTTAATTTTCAAAAAATTAGATATTGTATTTTTTCTGATATCCTAGAACGAGATTTGATGCCTCAAAAACAGGTCATTGCGAGATGTCTGTGAGATTTAAATCGTTGTGACATCACAAGGTACCTTTCTTTTTATTGGAGTAATCTGATAAAACACTTCCTCCTCTGTGATGTCCGTTAGCCACAAAACTGTCACCGAGGAACACATTCGTCCAGCAGCAGTATATAGCTCCCTAGCTCACACTCACTCATTACCGGCTATGGCCTGTAGGGGGACTCAACACGGTCGCTGCTTTGAGCCTGCCGGAAAATACAGTAGAAGAAGAAGGACAGGCTGGCTCTACCCCCGATAGAACTGACCAATCAGAGCACAAAGGGCTGTGACGTTGCAAGGTAACTTTAGGTCATCCTGAGATCCTCGTGTTTCAACAAGAGCTTCATAGTGGCTTAAAATGAGGATTTTGAGAACGCTATTGTGGGGCAATGAAAGAACTAAATGACTTGTACTGAGGGCAGAAATGCTTTACAGGCATCCTAGTCTGGCATAGTGAAAAGGAGAAACAAGCATGATATGTCCCCTTTAATGACTTTAAGAGGTTTAGGCTTAACCCATCAATAACTTTTTTCATAATCCATGTGTATCTATGTTTATATTTTCAGTTGCTGTCTACAATTTTCACAACCCTTGATGACAGTTGCCTAAGCCTTTTACTCTTAAGGCCACATACGATAAAATACAAGTGAGTTAGCATTTAGCACTTCCTGGTTCTCAAGCCCAAAAATAAATGGTAGTTAGTATAGCTGCTAGTTTTGGATAAATTCCTAAAATGAAGCTTTATGGAAAACACATACACACAAAATGTTTTTTTTTTTAATGATTGATGGGAAATAGTAAAATACTTTGGACGCCGCATGCTTCTAATTCTGAAACTGTTGTGTGTTAAAACATAACTAACTTTGTGCTAACTTCTTACAAGGACTATGAAAATGTCAAGGGATCCAATTGCAAGCATTGCTGATTGTTTTTCAATAAACTAATGCCACAACCATGAGGATCAGCTTGATAAAGTTGCTCAATTAAGAGGAAGTTCTCGGAGAAGAGGATTCAAGACATTCAACAATGGATATACGGTTGCTGCTTCTAAACCAAACAGCTATGTTGTAGTTTTTTAGTAGCTTACTAACAGCTTTTCCCTCTCTTCAATTCATTTTTAGCTTAAAAATCATGTAAAGTGGGTTTGCTTATTATGATTATTACAAGGAACACATAACACGTTTTCGTAAAATCTTGTTCTCCAAACAATTTATTATCTGCAGTGATCCAAAACACAGTGAAAATTCCACAGGCTTTTAGCGGGTTTGCAGTCAAGGAAGGCAACACAACGCTAGCTTCTGCGTTGACCGTTAAAATTTTCTCCTCCTTGCCCTACTCTATTGTATTTGAATTCAGGATTTCAGGTTGATTTCAGAGGACTCTTGCTGGCCTGGAACCACTGAATCAGGATGAAAATTACGCTTTGTGTTGCAGAGAAGACAGATGCTCATGGTTCATGTTCACATTCAGACACAAAACAAGAGAAAACTGCACAGAGCTGCCATGATCCTAATTTTTCACCTGAGTTAAATTACCCATTTTGGTCATGTTTTATGTTTTGTCTTGTACTTCCTGTTTTATTTTGAAAAGTCTCCAGCCTTTCCTTGTTTCCATAGATTTTGCTTCCTGTCTGGCGTGGTCACGCCTGATCCCTTAATGTGCTTCCCCAGCTGTGTCTCGTCACCCTAGTCACCTCAGGTATTTTGCCCTCGTGTCTTCCCTTGTCTTGTCGCCAGATTGTTTGTACCTCAGAGTCATTTTCCAGCATTTTTCCCAAACCATAGTTCTGATCTCGACCTTCTTTGTTTAGACCTTGCTTTTTGCCTTGTGTTTTTATAGGGGGTTTTTTTGTTTGTTTTTTGACACCATTGCCTGATTCTGCCTTTCTTTTTTTGTATTGACCTGGAATGTTCAATAAACCCTATACTTTTGCTTTATGGACTGAAGTTGTCTGTCTTTGGATGTTTTGTGGCTATTTGTTCAAGACACAGAGCTACCTAGCTAAAACGATCAGCTCCATGTGCTTTGTTCACCTTCTTATGGAGCAGATAACACAGAGAATAAGCTTGATTTATGCTATTTGTTACCATAATTTGCGTCTTTCTTTATCAGTCCAGCACGAGGTTAATGATTTCAGCTTCAAAATAATTTATCAACACAAAAACTACTTGCTAATTTTCTGTCTCCTAGCTCATTGTTTGCCAATGATACTTTTGTTTTTTTAAGTTTTGTGATACTAAATATGA
This sequence comes from Scarus forsteni, assembly GCA_036419115.1. NCBI lineage: Eukaryota > Metazoa > Chordata > Actinopteri > Labriformes > Labridae > Scarus > Scarus forsteni. The sequence continues at coordinate 21,606,560 of JAZDUH010000544.1, read as the reverse complement.
AAATGAAAATAAAGGGTAAGGAAAACATGGCATCATCTGTATAAAAAAAGCAAAACAAATGATCATATGTTCCTTAAAGTCACCAGAAAGTTATAAATAAATGGTTACATATATCTGCATAAACGTTAGGTTCTTAAATATGTGTTTACAAAGCCCTGAACTCTCAGTCTGGCACTTTTCTGTCATGTCTTTTTGTTAGAGTTATGATCAGATTCATCCAATCATGTCCTCTCTTCTTAAATCCCAATAGACTTGTTACGGCAACACACCAGGCATCATTTAGCAAACATAAAAGACACCCAAGCGCTCACACTCACAGATAACCACTCCATGAGCAGAGAGAAGACATTGAGCCTTCCCATGAGACCACAGGAGGCAGAGGAGGCGGGGCCAGGAGGGGGTAGAGAGTATATCCAATCACTGAAATCAAGGCAGCTGACTGGTGAATAATGAATATAAATTTGATGCTCCTCTGAGCCGGCTGAGAGTGTTAGAGGGAGCTGATGCACAGCTGTTGATATGATGGGGTGATTGTGGGGTGTGTTTATATGCACTTAAGAAAGGACTGCAATACTGCATGTCCCTCATGTGGGCCCTCTTTCCTGTGTGTGTGTTTTTGTGTGCGTGCATGTGAGTGTCTGCGGATGAGGCCTATTGACATCCTCCAGTGTGACCCTCTGACTCCTGACAACTCCAATCAGTGGGACGAGTGGGAGGCAAGGGGAGGGCGGGGTGTGAGTCCACAGCCAACTGTTATGATGAGAGTGTGTGTCAGGGAGAAGACTTGTTGAGGACGCCAGAGACACACAAATTGTTGCAGTTTGCTGTCCTATCACGGGAGGAGGCAGGAAATCTTTTATTTATATCTATTATGTGCAGTAAGAACATGGGGATACCTTAATCATATTTCCTGCTGTCAATAACCTAATACATCATTTGTAAGATAGACATATATTTGTATGTATTTTCAATACAAACAGCAGCTGGTTTGATTGGTCACTATGCTTAGTCAATCCATGTGTTTCCGTGTTTGGTCAGTAGCATACTTTTACTTTCTGTTCACAGGGTAGCACAAAGGAGAAATTTAAGACAATTTAATTATACATTTTCCTTATCCAAATAAAGACACGTTTAGCTTGATATTACTGTTTTCAAATGAAGAATATATTAAATCCACCACTAAAGGGCTCCTAACCAAAACAATAACAAAAGACCACAAGTAGAAACCGTCATGCAGTCAGCTCTTCCCTCCACGTCTACTTACTTTTGCTTTTGAATAACTGACTTAAACTGCACAACAAGAGGGGTTTTTACCTAGTAACAAACCAAGACCTCTGCGTCATGGATTAGTCTGACATAACAAGGGAGAAACTTCATTAAAAGTGGAGTTATTGATTAGCATTTGAGCTATTATCATTTCTTCTTCATGTCTCACTAGAGTTGCATAATGGGTAGTAACAGCAGCGCTGCCCTCATAATTTCAAGTGGTACTGCTCAGTTTGTCCCATATTCGTAAGCTTTATGGAAATGGGCAGAACGGGCAGAAATGGATGAAATGATTGCAGAGCATGGACAGGAGGATCCCTCTGTATCTGTATCCATCTTTAACGTAGAGGATAAATGAGCCTGTAACACGTCTCTCCCAGCAGGGCATTCTTCAAGCACTCACCTATGGACTTGTTTCCCAGCTCTGGCCATCTACCTTTCGGGTCGTGAGTAGCATTCATCATTTTGTTCATTGGAGCTAGAGTAACCTCTGCTTTTGGCCAGTCCCTTATGTGTTTCTCACTCAATCCAAACTTTATTTCTTCTTGAGTAGTTTGGTAGAATAGGATTTTCATTTGGGGGCAATTTGTTTATGAATAGCCAAGCCTAGAGCACCATCTATAGACGGTGATGTTTACTCCTTGGTTCATGTCTGTCAGTAAGGTAAATTAGGTTTATTTTGATTTATGAGTCACACTTGACTATAAGTCGCAGGATCAGCCAAACTATGAAAAAAAGTGTGGCTAATAGTCCAGAAAATATGGTAATTTACCTGGCACAGCAAAAAACACCCACATTCAGCGAGTAGCATTTGCACGTTTTGATATGGCTTTAAGTACTTTTATCCATATAAGTCAGTTTGCCGGACCAGTACTAGAAACATTATCTAGCTTTGTTTTGATGGATACCTGGCTTTTATCCTGGAAGTTTAAGGCTGAATTTGGATTATCCTTGTTCACAAATGGGACTCAAAATAAAGGACTTTACCTTGGATGATCTGAATGAAGGAAGATAACTAACCCCCAACAGCAGCACTTAATTCAGTTGAGTGTGCTAATCTAATATTGTCTGGCAATGCAATCAGAAATGTGCTTTGGTTGTGGTGCATGCGCTACATGGTCTGGATCCCCGTTGTATAGTCATGGATGAATGGCAAGGAATGGAGAAGGGTCCTGACAGTTTTAGGCTGTTCAAAACTGTTGTGGAGAATCACGCTCTCAGTGTAGCGAGGTGGAAGCCTAATGCAGTCCTAAGGCGAACAGTATTAGCGTAGCATGTACAGAGCTCAATCAGGCTGATGTGACTCAATCCTGAAAGCTTTATGAGGACGACCAACAAGGATGCATCAGTTTGTGCCCCGAATGTGTCCCGTTCAAGACGGCGCAAGCGACAGGGCTCAGTCGGGGCTTACGTCATGTCAGCGGGATGGAAATACATGGAATCCCTGTCATATGATGGTGTATTTATGGGGTGTGTCCAGGGGTGAGACAGTCATTTCATCCTGTATTATAGCAATCACACCAGCCTTGTCGTGCACAATCGCTATGAGAAATGGGAATGTGTGAGTGGGGCGTCAGCTGCACTCTTCACCAGTAATTAACCACAAGAAATGAATTCATTGAACATATGTAGTTCTTTCCATCCACTTCATTTCTACATAAAACTGCCCCATATGATTACATCATAGTCAACTGGGTTAACTCTAGGGTATTGGTATTGAAGTTTTTATTCTAACTATTAATCAAAGTTAAACACAAGAATGATAATGTACATTAAAAAAGACTATGGTAAGCTCAGATAGTATGTTTGGCCCTCTGCTAAAGTAAAAATGAAATATGAAGATTATATCTTCAATAAAGAGTCACTGGCTCTGCTACAAAATGTCACCTCCTATTAAGCTGTCAATTATCTGTTAGCACCATTGCCTGCACTGGAGTTTGTGAGCGTCACATGCCAAACAGTGTGACCTGCCGTTTTCTATCAACAAGGTCCGGATTTAGATTTTCCACATTAGTCCCCACATGATGCCAGGCGTCGGTGTGAATGGGAGACTGAGGGAAGGAGGGGAAAAAAACAAAACAACATTGCACTTTGCTTAACACAAACACAATCCCAGATGGTTTTCTGCACCGCGCGAGAGGAGTGAGCCCGACGCCGCTCACACACACGTATGTGTGATATTCAACACGTGAACCCAAAGGGAAACCAAAAAAAAAGGGAAAAAAAACACTGTCATCCCTCTTCAGCTGGTTGAGCCACTTTAAGTATTTGGGCTTTAGTTTCTAAAATTCTGGACAAGAGTTATATGAACATCTAATATGGCTACATCCAATGTCCTAACATTTTTACCAACAGGATCTGAAATGGTAGAGTTCATTTTGAAATTCTAGCCCTGATCACACTATGTAATGGACTTTTTTCGAAGTGCTTTGAGTAGCATTGTGTAATTTGATATTTTTGATCCCAATTACAGTCCTGCTATTGATTAGGGATGTGAGAAATATTGATTTACTTATATACCACATTTTTGTGGCTCATAACAGTATCAATATATCAGATCAATACTTTAATATGTTATTATGCAATAATTTATAGAACTTTGGGACATTATTTGTATTTTAGTTCAACATCCTGTCACTGGTTCGTGGTGGATTTTCAGATATTTCTCTCCCTCTCATTGCCACAGGAGGAGCCATTCCTGCTGGCTGTCAAAGCACTTTGTAAATCCATGTTTTTAAAAGTGCTATACAAATAAAGTTTATTATTATATATATTCAAATGTTCCCCTGTTTATTTGGCAGAGTCTTGGCTGGTGTGTGACAGAAAGTGCTAGAACCTGACCATCATAATGGCTTTAATGAAATTCCTGCAATGAGCTGACAAACATGTCACTCTTTCCTCTTACATTTTACTGGACATATAAAGGAAATTTTTGATTAGCATTGAAAATTTCACAAATTAAAGAAATTGAGAACAAAAAAAAAAGACTTATGTAGATCCTCATTGGCTAAAAGTTGGCTGGCAACTGGCTGGAACTCAGATGGCATTTTGTTGGGAGGGGAGTTTAAAGTGGGTGTACCTGTACAGCATTGCTGTCAGGTACATATCTCGTCTATCCATTTCCTTCATTAATCTTATTTTTTTTCAAACAGCGCTATTGTTCACCTTCCATGTGGTGGGACGGTTTTACTAACCAAACCGAAGTTAAGGCAATAGTCCAACATTTTTTTGTTTTCGTGTCTCTTCTCACTCCAGAGGCAGGCTAATACTACCCACTGACTTCCAGCCATTTGAGCTAAGCTAGTTAGCATTGGGGACTTTTGTCTATTTTTTTCTGTCTTCTGAAATGAAGTAATATCTGAGATGGAGGTTTGTGTTGGACAGTTCCTTATGCTGCAATAAAAATCAAATTATCTTTTAAATAGAAAAAAAAACATGTACTAAAGCCCTGTTTGTATGTGATATATAGTGTATCAGCACACATGTATCCCAATCTGTATTGTACAGCTAGAATCTTGCTAATACACATCCCTACTAGTATTGATTCATCACTTTGGATAAAATGCTTATTTCAGTGTGCTAACTCATATTTGATTCTTAATTTGGGATGCAAATTCCTGGGAATTCTTAAAGATGGAAAATATTCCATGGGAATTATGGGAACCAATGGAAATAAATGGAAAATAAATGGGAAGTAAATACCAGTTAATACCCATAATTCCCACCTTGGAATATTTCTAAAATTCCCAGCTTCATTTTCGATGGAAAGTTTCTGGAATGTTTCTGCAAATTGACAAAGAATGTTCTGCCCTTTTGCAACCCTATTTTTAATAATACAAACAAAAACATGAATTATATCCATCCTGGATTATAAAGGATGAACAGTAAAATTCAAATTTTGGGCATTTTGTTATCTTATTAAAATAGAGAGGCTTTAGTGAAACAACTGTCATTTTTTAATTATAAATTAAACTGTGTTTGATTTGTACACAATATTGAATTACTGGTTTCTAAATCATATCTTAATAACATTGTATCAAAGCAATCTTATCGTCTTGCACAAAATAAACACAAAGAAATAACAGTGGAGAACTGCTGCTCTAAACTTTTGCTAAAATGTTTTTTTAAGGGGCAGAAGGTAGTGTAGAAAATAGAAATGGATTTAAATGAGAGATCCAATTTCATTTGCTCATACTGCTACATAACACTTCAACCACAGACGCCAAAATTCTAATCATACAATTTATATCTTAAATCACCCAGCTTTAATTAATAGAATATATCAAAGTTAGGTGCATGCAGAAACTTCACCAAGTGCAGACAGACTTAGTACTCTTCAAAACATGTACACAGTCATGCATACGATACACAGAATGTGCAGTAATAAGAGAATTCAGGCATTTTTTTTAAAAATTGTCCTTCTCGAAACAAGAAAAAAAACCTTAGCATGATTGCTGAGCACAGAAAAGCTGAGCTTGCGCATGTAGCAGTGATTGAGAGGAGAACAACCCTGGATGTGATTTATGTCTAATCTGGGCTTTCCGTTTCATAAGGCTGTAACTGCACTTTCATTTCAGAGAGTAGTTTGTTACCCTGTAAAATCCGCCATGATATAGTTGAGCTACGTGCTGCTCTGCAGGTAGACCCTTTTCACATTTCTATACGTGGGGGAATTGAAGTGTGTTCCCATCCAGGGGTTTCATATATTTTCCAGTTGTATAACCCATCAGGCTTTCCACTGTTTACAACCAAACATGACTTTTTCCTCTTTCTCACTGCCTTTTGTCACAGGCTTTCGAGCACTATTTCACACCCATAACATCTTCTAATAAATCCCCTTGTCAGTTACTTTCTCTGCACTTGTGAACAGACCTATGGCACGGTGCTACCTGCTAACTGCACTGTACTTATAGACTGCTAAAAATGAGAGCTCAAGATCTTGTTTTTCTTCACGCTTTTTTTTTCTGGTTCCCTGCTCACTTGCATGCCCTCTGTCTTCTGCTCTTTTATACTTGGGAGTTCAAGATGCACTCAGGGGTAGTCGACAGCTTTGAAAGCATACTACACATGGTGAATTGCAGACCTAAGAATGTGATTTTCAAGCAGGCAATTAAATCTAAGAATGATACTCTGAAATAGACTTGCTTGCCCTCATGTAGAGATGTATGTAGTTATGGATGTAACAATATTGCAAAACCTTGGTGTTGAAAGGAGAGTAAAGGAAGCATATGATTTCAATACGTTGAGCCGATGTGCCACCGACAAAGAACTTTGTCCTCCTCTATATACACTGTATGTGAATAAGAGTTTCTGTCATCAATCGACCAGTGTGATATAAGATGAATTTACATCAAAAACTGAATTAAAGATCCAAAAGTATGAAAGTCAATTTGAAGATTTTAAGCATTAGCTTAAAATTACAGTGCATTTATTCACTGTAAAATTATCACATCTTTTCGCATTCTCATTCAGCTCTTGTGTACGGATATGAACACTTTTCCAATCAAAAACATCAACCTGGGGTGCTGGTTTGGCGGAGTGGTTAGCACCCCATGTACTTGCTTCTGCCGGTCCAGGTTCAAATCCCGCCTGTGACCAGTTTGCAGAGTGTCTTCCCCTACTCTCCCACCCCCTTTCACAAGCCTATCCACTGTCTCTCTCCTATCAATAAAGGCACAAAATGCCCAAAAAATACATTAAAAAAACATCAACCTAACAAATTTAACCCTTGCATCTCTAGGCCATTTTTTACTACTTCCAGCATTGCTTGGATTTATTTTTTATTCTTACAAGTCTTGTAAAACTTCAACCATTTTAAGCAGAATCAAGTTCAAGACTTTTTTCGGACAGTAGGCACTATTACCGTATTGACAATGTTATATCAGATTGGTGTAACATATGTTGTATGACTATGTAGACAATACAAAAAATCACCTTTGCCGCCATAAGGTCCCCATTTGATCACTCTCCATAACTTTTAGGAAATAAAAATAATTTTTAAACAAGAATAAGATGTTACCACTCCGTGCTGAAACATGACACCAGAGTCAGGCTCTGTCTGGGCTCATTTGCATACTAACAGCTGATTGGATGGTTACTGAGGGCTGTGTGTGTGTGTGCGTACGCGTGTGTGTGCATGTGTTTGGGCGGGCCTACAGGCTGCCGCCTGAGAAGGTGCAACGCAGGGACAGAGAAAAGAGAGAAAGCAGGTGCTGTGTCTTGTCCGTTCTCAGCAGATTTTTCCGCTACCTCAGTTACCTTTGTCAACTTAAATTTGTAAGAGTGCTCCTAACATTTTTTCTTGGTAAACCAAAAATGTGAGGTGCACTCACACAATTTTTTTGGGTGCATGTGCGCCCAAAATGGTTGCACTCTGGAGCCCTGATGATTATTGTTTTTTTGTTTGTTAGGTTTTTTTTGTTTGTTTTGTTTTGTTTTGTTTTGTTTTTGGGGGGTGCTATCAGGGTACTTAGGATGTTATATCAGATTGGTGTAACAAATGGTGCATGACTGTAGACAAAATAAAATATTAAAATAATTTTATTACACAATACTCTAAAAATATAACACACAAACCAATGACGTACAAGCCTTTTCACTTCCGAATATGTTTCACTCAAGCCTTGGCTTTCATCCATCCATCCATCCATCCATCCATCCATTATCTGTACTGCTTATCCCTTTCAGAGTTGCACAGGGTGGGGTACACCCTGAACTGGTTGTCAACCAACTGTAGGGCCAAATAGAGAGAAAGACAAACTTTTACTCTCACACTTCAGTTTGAAGTCTCCAATTTTCTTTCCTTAAATTAGTTTTTAAATGTATTAATAACCTTGCCCCTGGACCCTTATCTAAATATTTTTCAAGACAGAACAGCAGTACAGTAGCAGGAAGCAAGGTGAATGGAAACTTTAGAATACATAAACATAAGTCAACATTTGGACAGTCAGTTTTCTCTTTTAAAGGCTCTAACATCTGGAAATCATTACCAACTGAAATCAAGTAAACCACAGATCTAAAACCCTTCTCTACAAAGGTTAAGTGCTGGCTAAAGCAAACCACAACTGTAATCGTTCTTAGTTTGCCATGTTCTTTATTTATTTTGAACTGGTTTGTGTAATTACTTAGTTTTTATGTGAATATGTATTTTTATTGTTCTGTAAACTTTTGTGTTATTTTATGCTGTTAAATATTGTCCATTTTCTGTCTTGTTTATTTAAAGGCCCAACTCGGGACAAGAGTTGGAAATTAGCATTTACTATAAACTCTCTGTGCAGCACATCAGATTCATGCTCAGTGATAGAACTATGTTAACCTGCATCATTCCTATCAAATAAACAAATTCAATTCTAAATTCAATTTACTTGATGAGCAAGTTTTTTTGGTTTGTGGGAGGAAACCTGAGTGTTTGTGGGGGACCCATGCATGCACGAGGAGAACACACAAACTCAGTGTTCAAAGAAAATCCCTGCAGAATTGCTCTAAAAGTCACTTGTAAGTATGCATATTTTAGCTAAAATAAGGAAGTGTGGCCATGTACCCCAAAAACACCCCTGCAAATTTTAAAGTCTGTCTGGCATCCAAATAAAGATCAATGATTAGACATTACTGACTATTAAACAGTGGCCACATTATCAAACTGCACTTCATGGTTGGATTAAAAAAAATCTGCGACAGATATTTGACCTTCCATATTTTAATATAAGCTTTTAAACACAGTCGTCCCCCCAAAAAAATCCATTTATGGTTCCGAAGATATACAGTACGTAAACAAAGTGAAAGCAGCTTCATGGAGTTGGGAGAATTAAAGGGTCAAATTGATCGATTGCTTTGACACCTACCCTGGCAGTGATAACAATGATTAATAATAACTCAATAAAAATAATCAACTTTGTTCTTCTGATAGCCTTGTTTGATTTTGTGGGTCATTCAGTGGCATCAATATTAACTACAGTCTGTTTCATAGGCAGTTAAAAAAATCCTCACAGGAGCTTTAAATGCACACACCGCCTCTGTAGCATCATTTGTAAAGATGCTACAGCACTCTGTGTGATTATTTGTTATTCCCCTACCTTCCTAATTTTTCTCATCCATATGCATGTTAGATTATGTTCGGAAATATAATATCAGCGTGCAGCAGTATCCCCATGACACAAGCAGCCGGTGTAAAATGTGGAGTAATCAAGTCTCAGCTCAGCGCGTTGGAGAATATTTAGCCCCTCAATTCACAGCAGAGTAAAGAAAAAAAAACAACACAAACTGTACAGATATGATTGACTCGTCTAATCCAATTACATTAAGGAACCGTTGTTCATTTAAGATGTGCATTAAGCTCCAATTTAAGGAATATTTTCTGATTAGCAGGCAGCAACAAACAGGGTAATTGTTGTGTCTGGTGATTTGTGCTGCGTGGAACGATTCAAGCCGTGTCAATCAAGCCCCAGCTCCTGGATGCACCGTTGTGACCCCCGGACCTGCAAATCGCACCCTTCCACGTACAGAGTGCGTGTGAGTGCACTGAGCTCCCTTACATTTGTTTATCCATAGTTGTATTTAACAGCCCTGACATTTACAGAAATTGATTTCCTTCACAGCCTTTGCATTTGTTTGAACATACAACGCCTATGACGCTGTAATCCCATTTTAATTAGAAAAGATGTAGCGGGCACGGTAAGCTCACGCGCTCTATTCCCCGCAGCGATGCCACACTGGCAAGGAATCAATCACCAAGGCACCGGTTGCCAGGGCAACTAACGGGGGGCTTCTGCACTACTGTCTAAGTGGTAAATGATTGCCGGTGTAACTCATTGGCGGATGTGAGGAGTTTTTATCTCTCTGTCTGTCTCCCTCGCTCGCTCGCTCTCCTCAGCCTGCCTCCCCCTCCTCTCGTCGCATATCCAGAGAGTTAATTAAAAGCAGCTGACATGAAATAAATCTAAATCGGAGCAGAAATGAAACATACAGAACAAATTGAATCCCCACGTCAAGGGGGGTTTGAGGTTGGGTGGGTAGGTGGAGGGGGGAGGCAGGAGTGGAGGAAAAGTGGAGATGCAGAATGTAATGAAGATGAACATAGACGCAGATGAAGAGGACGGTAAATGGAGAAAATGTGGGGGAAGGCAACCATTTAAGAATTTTACGCTATTTCCTGAACTCTTATTACAAATTTATAAAATACAAAACTACAGCATACTTTGAGCAATGACTTATCATACCAGTCACATAAAGTCTGAATAAATGAGGCTGTTTTAAGATATACAAATGCAAACTTAATGATTTTTTACCTACAGGTGGTAACTGGTTTCTTTTAAGAATATAAACATTTTTGTTAGTGAGGTCAGTGAAGTTTAAATAACCCGCAGGACAATTCTTTTATCAGATTCTTTTGTTTGTTTTTTTACTATCACAAATTCAAATAATCCCTCTTAGCCCCTTAAGGGCAAAATTGTCACATATAGAGTTAAAAGGCTAGTTTGGGTTTTTTAAAGTGGGCTTGCTCAAGGCCTATAGCACTTGTACAAGTGCTGATAAAGGAACTGGCAAGCTTTTTCCTGAAGATCCCTCTTCAGGAAGGCAACCATTTAACAATTTTACGCTATTTCCTGAACTCTTATAACAAATATATAAAATACCAAACTATTGTATGTTTGTGCAATAACTTACACCAGTCACATAAAGTCTGAATAAATGAAGCAATTTTAAGATATACAAATGCAAACTTAAGGACTTTTTACCTACAGATGCAACAGGTTTCTTCTAGGAATATAAACATTTTTGTTAGTGAGGTCTGTTTACTTATCCGTAGAACAATTCATTAAGCTGATTTTTTTGTTTGCTTTTTACTTTTACAAATTCAAAATAATCACACTTGGCACCTTAAGGGCAAAAATTGTCACATATAGACTTTAAAAGGCTAGTTTGGGTTTTTTAAAGTGGGCTTGCTCAAGGCCTATAGCACTTGTAAGAGTGCTGATAAAGGAACTTGCAAGCTTTTTCCTGAAGATCCCTCTTCAGGAAAATCATCTAGACGCAGATGAAGTGGACAGTAAATGGAGAAAATGTCAGGGAAGGCAACCATTTAAGAATTTTACGCTATTTCCTGAACTCTTATTACAGATTTATAAAAAACAAACTTACAGTATGCTTGAGTAATGACCTATTATACCAGCGACACAAAGTCTGAATAAATGAAGCAATTTTAAGATATGCAAATGCAAACTTAAGGATTTTTTACCAGTGCAACTGGTTTCTTTTAAGAATATAAACATTTTTGTTAGTGAGGTCAGTTAACTTTAAAAAATCTGCAGGACAATACTTTTAGCTGATTATTTGTTTGCTTTTTTACTTTTACAAATTAAAAGTAATCACACTTAGCCCCTTAAGGGCAAAAATTGTCACATATAGACTTAAAAGGCTAGTTTGGTTTTTTTAAAGTGGGCTTGCTCAAGGCCTATAGCACTTGTACGAGTGCTGATAAAGGAACTTGCAAGCTTTTTCCTGAAGGGAGATATCAGTACATGGTGCCACATAGGTCAAAGCTACTCAGAATTTATATCGGCTCAACAACATGCTACAGAAAGATTTTTAACAGTTTTTAACTTTTCCTCAACAAAGTCCCTACATTTAGGACTATTTTGTGATGCAACAAAAGCAACTCCTCTCATTTGATACGGCCAGAGAAGTGGGGTCAGGTAACAGTCACTGGAGCGCAAACTGGTACAAATCACTAAGTTTGGCTTGTTGTTTTTAATGTGGACATCATGACTCACCCCTCTGCAGTGACAAGTACTGTGTCATGTGTGTCATGCCCATTCTACCAATCAAAAGTCTTACTGAATTGAAAGAGCTCTGATGAAAGTACCAGGAGAAGCCTGTTTCTAAGTCTAACAGTCATGAGCCTCTGAGTTTGCAGACAGAGGCTCACAGGTTCATGCATTTGCACCACCAGGTAACATGTGTTCTATCATGCTCTTCAGTTTCCCCCTCCCTCTTTCCACCTGTGATTCAATCTACAAAAACTCTTCTTCTGTGTACTCTGGTCAGTAAAGATATCCTCTTCTACCCACAACTAATATCATGCTGTTGTTCCTTAAAATCACTCATTCAGGCTCAGTTTTTGTAAAGTGAGTGTTTGTTGTTTCCTCTGACAACCTGACTAGCTGGTGGCGTAGGGATACAAAAAAAACTCAATGTCCCAACTGTGTGTTGAGACATAGTTTTTGGAGTAGTTTTTTTTAACGTATGAGTGGGATAATCACAAGGCTTTCATTGGACAATGTTCTGTTATATACTAGCTGCATTCACTGCCAGACATCTCCCTCCAAGTTCCCCTATTGGCACTCATACTGACTAGTGCTCTGAGCCTTAAGCAACTGTACTTCAAAGATCCAAATTAAGCCTTTAAGTGCTTCAGTAATTTTTGTCAAAAGTTCACCACATAAAAGCATGTAATGTCTTAATATAAAATTTAAAAAAAAGATAATACAACTAGAAAAATACAATAAAATAAAATACAAAAGAAGATCATATCTTATTCGATATTTTCCATGATTTGGCACAGATAACAAATTCTACTTAATAATTTACTTAACAGAAGAATATGGTGTAAATAACTCTTTAAACATTCTATTTAACATTTTATTTGAGTAAAACAGTTTTTTCAGTACAATTTGAGGCAAAATTGGCTCAGCATGTGAGTTTTTATGAGAATAAACTCTGATCTACAGCCTGGTCCATCTCTTAAAACCTTAAAACGTAACTTTAAAAGTTTTTAAATGACCTTCAAATAGTAGTGTTCCTTGTAATGCACACTCCTTGTCACTAAAGGAGCAACTGAGAGGGAGCCAATATGCTTCTGTAAATATGAGAATGTCAGTCAATTTAAGGCAAAGTGTATCATACAATGCAAAAAAGTACTTAACTGCTAGACTCTGATTCTTTAATTTCTATAATTATGACAGTTTGTACAAACAATGTGAAACTAAAAATGTGTAAAACTGGAACTGCTATTTTGTTTGTACAAAAAATTCAAATGCTCAGGCAAAGAAAGAGTTGACAAAGCAGTAAATTACGAAAAACTGCAGGGTAGAGAAACGCTCAAACAAGTTTTAGTAAATGTATGTATTTTTTTCCACAGCAAAGAGAGAGAAACGTCAAGCTAAAAGAAGAGTCAACTGTTTTAGAGCTCACCCTGAAGGGGTCCTTTAAAGTGTCCTATCAGATGGCCTGAACAGAAAACACAAACACTCCGCCTGTGAAGATCTGCCCGGCGATAGACACTGCTCTTGAAACCCAAGCACTAGACTGTTGTGGAAGCTGTCACAAAACAACTCTGAGCAGAATTTGTCATTTTCACTTTTGCAGGGAGCTCATACATACTTTACAGGCAGAGTAAATAAAAGCAAAAACAGACACCAGTGCTGCAAAACTGCTTGTTTATATTCAGCTTCACTGTGAGAAGAACTTTGTGGAAGGAACGTGCAACAACAAACCTGCAGCACACCCCGAATCTCCCTCCGTCTGTACATAATGTAAGCTCTCACTGTGCATTGTACTGGGCTGACTGGGAGAGGACCAGCTGTACTAAATGGCTGCCTTTGCGTTTGTTTATTCCCTGTGGACGGCAGCAGGATTAAAAAAACAAGTATAGGCTTTAGGCTGGATCACCGAGCTTACACAGCTGCTAAAAGGGTTGAAGCAAAGGGTAAGGGCTCAACATGATGGGGTATGCTGAAAAATAATGTTCTGTTCATGATAGGAAACAATTTTTGATGTGGAATATTATCCACTTGACAATATTTGCTTTCCAATTATGTTGGATACCAAAGTGGGCACTTGCAATGTCTTTGAGTCCAGGGTCAGACTGACAAAGCAGCTCAAAATGGACATTTACCGGAGCCTTGATGCATTCGCAACAAACTACAAGCACTGTTCTGGCTTTGCTGGAACATTTTTCTACAGGCTATTTGTTCACAAGGCCTAAATTCACTATTATTCTGCTCTGACAAGCATCCATAAAAATTCTACCAAAGTCCATCCATCCATCATCTATACAGTTGATCCCTCTTCAGGTCGCTTGGAGGCTGGAGTCAATCCCAGCTGACATTGAGGCGGGGTACATCCTGAACCATTAGCTAACTGATCGGCAGAGCCACATAGAGAGATGGACAACCATTCACTCTCACATACCTAAGAGCAGTTTGTAGTCACCAATCAACCTAGTGAGCACGGTCTTGGTCAGTAGGAGGAACACAGAGTGCCCGAAGACAACTCATGCATCCACAGAAAGAACATGCAAACTCTACAAAGGAGGGTCCTGCCCAAGCTGGGCATCAATCCGGCAACCCTCTTGCTGTAAGGCATGTGCACTGTCTGCTGTGCCACCATAGTCGAGTTCTTATTCTATAACCCTCTCCCTTTTTAACTGCTAATGCGACCATCTTACAATGAAGGTTCGTCTATAACCTCTACTGAGCCTGCTAGCTCTACAGGTATGAGCCACCAGAGACAGACTTACATGCATGCCGTTACAGGCAGTGTCATGCTGCGTGTTTATAATATTTCATACATTAACCCCTTTGGGCGTCATGATGCCGCTGTTTCTTCCACCTACGCACAATGATCTCACCCACTGAATCTCATTCTAAAACATTATTTCCTGTCTTCCCAGGTTCATAATGGTAATCCCTGTTTATTCAAAGTAAACATCATCATCAGTCAAAATCACTGATGGTTGGTTAAAGGGGTATGCCAACATCTGCTTCTTTTGTATCTCGCCTCGCTCATGAGTCCATGACAAGCAGTTTCTTGTTTCATTCTTTCGACTGTACATGCTGATCTACTTACAAGCACTTCTGCGGTGTTTTGCACATGCACCATTCAGTTTAGTTTTGTATGGATTTCTTTCAAAAATTACATTAAGTGCTAATCTGAGTCTAATGGTAGAGAGCATAACATAATGTGGTAAAAAAAAAAGTGCCACAGCAAGCACACAGGACCATTTAGTAGCTGCTGTGGAGTTTATGTGATGGCTGTAGGCAGAGGTAGGCTAACGCTTCCCATTGACTACAAGTGTTTGAGCTAAGCTAACTAGCAGTGGGCAAAATTTGCTCCTCTCCTTCTTGTTACTGCACGCACAGTCAAAAGAATGGTGTCTATTTGCTTGTAATGGAATCAGGAGTGAGGCAATACGTGAAAAGAAAAAAGTTGATATATCCCTTTATATCCCTAGTATAGTTTCCTTTACAGTTGTTGCGTCTTCCAGTGGAAATCAATGTACAAAGGTGGACATTTGCTACATCCTAAAAAAGTGCCAAACACAGAGATGTGCTTGTAAAAAAAAAACACTCTAAATAATACATTTGACCTGACAGTTTCGTGGTGATGCAGCATATGATTCTGTGAAGATCCAAAGGGGATTTGACTTGGAGGGGCTTCGAAGAATAAATGTCAGGAGCAACTACTGTAGTTGATGCACTCATTGAGTTTCGAAAATAAAAAACAATAGCAGACGAATAACTACCTTCCTGAAAAACTTTCTCAAAACAGCTACATTTTAAAGAGTTAATGTTTCACTTATGGTCCATAACGACCTTTCAAATTTTGAACCCTGGGTTGGAATCTGTGTGACAATTAGCAATGTGTCACGAATGGTACAGATCATGTCATTTATTTTAACGCTGGGTTGAAGTTCTTCTAATAAGACCTACCTGTGCTTAGTTTTACTCTCCAACAAGTCTGTGTCAAATAAAATACACCACACTGGCCTGAGAATGCACCGGTGCGCACTCCTGCAAACTCAAGTTGTCCATCTGGCAGCCGGTACCTCCCGTCTTTCCACTGGGATCACTCCTTCCTCGTCTTCTGCCTCCCACCACTGTCTCTCCAATTAAAAGTTACACATCAGCCTCAAGTCGGAGCCAGACTTCCAGATGGTTGGAATGATAGAGCAAGCCTCTTTTTTTTTTCGTCTGTTGCATTGTCAGTGGAGAAATCAGCTACCTGTGTGTCTATTTTTCCAAAAGCGCTGTGCAGTTGGGTGGTTGGCGGCTGCTTTGGGAATTGAGCCGACTTCTTGAGCTTAGTTAAATCCCCAAACTCTGCTCTGTACTTTTAGACACAGCAGTCTGGGAAGTGAGCGGGGAAGTGAACATTTCAAAAGTTAATACCGAGATACACTTTTATTCTTGTAAGGCTGGTAGATGAGATTGTTCGTTTTTACTCTGCTGTCTAACTTTGCAGAGACATCATACAGAATTCTGCAATAAGTTTAAGAGTCCTGTTACTTTTGTTTCAAGCTTTTTTGGGTATGTTTTCATCAGAGCATTGAACTGAACAGAGCACAAAAGTGATGGCCTTCATTGTTTACAGGAGGTAAGTTCAATTTCCGTTTGTCATAATGTTTAAAAAAAAAGTTGGGACAAATGTGTTCCATTGTCTTGCCACAGCGACATGCAGTTCATCCTGACTAGTAGAATTCAAACTCAGCAAAATGCTGTTGCAGATATGACATTTATAGTGCTACCTGATAATTCAAAGGCAAATGGAACGCACGGTATCTCTGGGGCAGACTCACAGCTCAGTAACTGCCGGTAAAGCAAAGAAAATGTACTGTAATTACGTGAAAATACTGTGATAAAGAGCTAACTTGAGCTTACAGGGAGAGTAACATAATGACAGTAATATCATGCAGTAGAATCTGCACAATGAGAAAATTCAAGTGTTTTTTTTTTTTGTTAAATGGCAACAACTTTCTAAGCTGATGGAAAACAAAATGTTGAGTCAGAAATTTGCAATATTTCAGATGGATTTAATCTAACACGGAGAATAAATCCTTGAAGTTATTTCACCTTAAAGGGACTGTGAGGAGTAATTACAAAAAAGTCTCACCTTTAGATAATGCCTGATCGAAATACACACTTTAAGATGAGTTTTATAGCATCAAAATAGGTTATCTATAAATGCTATTTCTTAGCCTTTCGGTCGGGTCGCACAGAGCTGGACTGGCCGGATACTCAACTTCAGGAACAAGACAATTAAACCTTGAGAAAATTTATATTATTCGGACACGTCTTAGAGCACCGGGCTGTGTGTAGCGATATATAGCCAGCTACAAAACTACAATACTAAGTTTTCCAAAAATTGCTTGTTGTCACACATCAAAAACTACCGCTACGTAACTAGAAAGAGATACATTACCTAGTCACTTTGCATCCTGTAAGTTGTTGAAAAAAGAAGTTGTACAGCAATGCAGAGTTCTGAGGAAGGTCTGAGCTGCATTTATCACAACAAACACACGCTTTGGCTTGGGTCACGTCTTTTGATGCATTCCAGTTGTAGTCAGAAGTAGGAATTTCTGGGTTCTGAGTAGGAAACTGTAACTGGAACGTCCCCCGAAGTCTGAATTTCCTACTGGGAACTCGGGGAAACCTCGCCACCCCCGAGCTGACAATCGAAGATGGATGCCCCCAGTGTGAACAGTTATTTAGCTCCTGTAATAATCCATTTATTTCAATTCTGACTGGGGTGTGTCACTCTAGATCAGCTGTATACATCGTATTGTTAGACTTATATTGACAAAAATGCTGCCATAGTGATAATCACATTCTTCATTTGATATTTGTGAACAACAACGCAGGGCGTGCTAACAACAGCTAACAATAGCCTGGTAGATCGGCATGTTTTTTTCCAACTTCAACTGGAACGCCGATAAGTCGGAGATCATGTTACTCCCATTTCCGAGGTTATTGGATTGCAGCATTACGACAGTCGCCAGTAATAGATTCTCCTCATAGCACCTTTAAACATCAATACATCATGGCAAATGTATTTACATTGGACTGTACACGTACAAAAAGCTAGTTGTAACATTTAAGTCATAACTTAAGCCCATGTTGAAACTATCTCAGCTGGATTGTAAACTCTGTAGTAAGCAAGAACCTGCACAAAACTGATGCAACTCATTGCTGGGTCTAAAGTCACTATAGTTGAAGTACTGAACTTGGAATTCATCCCCATTCATACTGTATGTATACACTAAGTTGCTTGGCACAGCAGAGTTTCTTTGTCATATTTTGAAGTCCTTAATGGCACTGTTTTCTGAAAAGTCATGCGACTGTTACTCAAGCAGATTGTGGCTTATGGAAGTTTCACAGTGAATGAGTGTGGCTGATGTGTAACACAGGTATATGACACTAAGCATGAATAAAAATGCACCATACTTGAACAACACTTGGTAGAAACCCCTTCTGCACTGAAAGCTTTGACTGGGAGAGACTTTGTTGACGTAGTATAAGTACCTTGTGTCTATTGTCATAGCATTAGCATCACGTTGGTTGTCCAGTGAAAAATCGGCTATGGAATTTTTCACTGTGTTCTTGAGTTATACGGTCTGTAGTTCATGAACATGTATTACACTTACATGTTTCATTATTTGTTATAATTTTGACAAATGAATCAAAATAATGATAATAACTCATAATTAAAAAACAAACTGAGAACCTTGCGTTAGGATTCCCGGCCATTTTTATAGTCCCTTTTAGCAGTTCATTAGCAGCTGTTCCTTAAACACACAAAGCCTTAACATTCAAAATTGGGCAATATCAGATGCACTTTACTTTTACTTACATAAATATTGTGTGTTTTATCGTACAATATTAACTCACTTTATTTAGCTTCTGTTCAATCTTGTTGGACACTGTAAATTCCTAAAAATAATAAAGATTCAACATTTTTAAAGCCTTCTCACTTTAAAGCATTTTTCACACTTGGCTTAAAGAAGAGGAAGAAAAAATATACTTAAGTAATACTACATGGGAAATTAAATTCTTTAGACTTTGTTGTTAAAACGTGCTACATACACATAGACTTAAATACACATGCTCATGCACAAACGTCCTATGATCATGGACCCATAGAGGGATAGCAGAGTGATGGCTTGCTTGAGGGCCCTTTGGCAGTGCCCAGGAAATCAGCTAGCACCTCTCCAGCTACCAAACCAATTTCCCATCAAGGTTCAATTGGAACTTGAACCACACTCTGGTTCCCAACCCAAATCCTTCCGGACTAGGCTGCCAGCCCGACTTTTGCACAGTACTTTCCACACTGTGTTCTGTGTCATTTTTTAAAGCTAAAAATGGTTTCCAAGTCACTGTGTCCTGTACTCACATTTTTATAACAACATTCCAACTCTATTGGAAAAAAATCCCATAATTGAGGGGGAAACTGTGAATAGTTCCTGACAAGGACTTTGACCTTTATTAAAATCTTGAAGAAAAGGACATTTACAGCCCCACTATTTCATGAGACATGATGGTCCAATCTACTTCCCTTTAATGCAGCAGAGTAATCTACTACAGCAAAGGAAGCTAGACAGTACAGAAGTGAGAATTTCATAAACTGTTGGCTTAAATTTCAAATTGGTCCAGGATAAGCTGACATAAAAAATGATTCTGAAGACAGTGACAGCTTCAAAACAAAGGCATCCATCCAAGCGACTCTAAATGCGAGTTTATTTCCCTCTCAGCTCCGAGGCGCTGACATACATGAAGCTGTCACTGACCGCAGATCACAGGAAAGGCGTGTCAGCCTTTATTTCAACATCACAGCGTCTCGTCCGCGTTATCCCACATGCTTAAGTGTAGTTGACAGGTGAATCCCAGGGCTGAGGATTTCTGCTGCTCTCATGAAAGTCTGTCTGTGTACCAAAGACTATATAAAACCTCTTGAGACCACTAGACTGCAGCTCTTGCAAAATGTAGAAACCAATGGAAATAACAAAGAATAGGAGACATATGTTAAAGGCAAGAAGAAGTGAGTATTGTCTTGGTAATGGTTGGTATCTTCACAATGTATCCACTGCCAAGAGTGTGGAGAAGCATCAGCTCCAAACTGACCAAGAAATTAACACCAATCCAATGTGGGAGAGAACTTATGTTTTTTTATGTATCATTATAAGGCTGGCAGC
This sequence comes from Scarus forsteni, assembly GCA_036419115.1. Classification (NCBI taxonomy): domain Eukaryota; kingdom Metazoa; phylum Chordata; class Actinopteri; order Labriformes; family Labridae; genus Scarus; species Scarus forsteni. The sequence continues at coordinate 21,586,330 of JAZDUH010000544.1, read as the reverse complement.
CACTTTCTACATGATGTGCTGTGCTTGAATTTTTCAATTCTTCAGTAAGCATGAGTTGTCTTCCAATAAAATCTGACAGGCACATCTAATGATGAGCAGATCTGCCAATAGCCCAGTTTTTAAAGCAGCGAGGGACTTTAGCAGAATTTCAGTTTCTTGAACTGCCAGGAGGGATTGTAACAGAAGCGTTGGACGGTCGAGTTGGAAATCACAGTGGTGGAATAATTACACAAGCAGTTTGACACAGATTATAAAAAGAGAAAAAAAAACTTTTTACGACCCATGCAAAACGTAATTAAGTCAAGTTTTTCATGCTAAAATCGAGCCTTAGCCGCTTTGGCAGAGAGATTGTTTTAATAAAGCTATGCCAAGAGCTGCAATTCCTCAGGTGACCACTGAGCGACTGGCCTCCTAAGTGAGTCCATCTCTATTTGGCTCCATGTAAAAAAGCTCAGCTTTACAGCAGAATAAAACCTATTAATGGTTTGAAATAAAACCATAACCACTGACAGGATAGTATGCAGAACAGGAGTCTACATTTTGTCGGTTGATATGGTATGTGACGATCAGCTATAAACTAAAAGTAAAAAAAAAAGGTGTGTTTCATCATTTCATCCAACCTGATCTGGATCATTTGGTACAGCACAGTAACAGGAGATGGTCTTTCAGCTCTTTATGAATCTAAATTTGGCACCATATTGGTATTTTATTTGTGTATAAATCAGCCTCAAACATTTATGGTAAATCTTCTCTCAAAAAGAAAGCTAGCTACTGAGTGTTGACACTTAAAAGTGGCTTCTCCACAGACAACATTTTACTATTCTTGCCTATTCAAGTTAGAAAGCTACAGTAAGGCATATAGGTAATTTATAAGGATTTCTTTAATGGTATATCAGACATTTTCAAACTGTGCCATTTAAAAACTCGGAAGGACACTAATCATGTTCATCCATCGACAATTAAAGACTGCTACTCATGAATGCTTCAACCAACAGGCAATGCAGTCAACACAGGAAATACTATAATTTAAGGAGGACGGCAGAGTTACAACTGTCAAGTTGCATTAGTTTAAACACTGTTTATTTGTGGTCACAAAAATACATAAATGTGTGGTTGCTGAGGAGACTTGGTCCCTGGGAACACAAATCAACATAATATTACATGATACTTCTGATGGGTACATACTATCAACTATCTAAATGTCTTTGGATTGATCTTTGCATGGTTATTGAAATATCAGCAGTTAGGAATATATTATATACACCAAAGAATATACTCCAACGCAAAGGGAACAAAACTTCTTTACTCTTGTCCAATCAGCCTCTTTCTTAGAGCAAACAAATCTCTCCCACAGTTTTGAACTTGTACTTAACTTTTCCCAAAGGGATTAATGAAGTACTATCTAATCTAATCTAGACAAAGAGTGATCCCACAGCGCTATTACTACATGTAATCTACACTATCAACTCATGCTGAGCTTATTAGACAGCGCTGATATCTGGTACAAGGAAGCCAGTGAGTAAGTCCATGAGTCCAAATTCAGATTATCCATCGTGAAAAATGTATGATTTGTCACCTATATCAATCACATAGGACGTCTGTGCGATTTTATTGCAAAATGCAATATAACTGTATAGTTCAACGGCGGCCATCTTGAAAAAATGGCCACCATCATGAATTTTTAGGTGACTACTGAGTTTTATCAAAAGAGCAATCCCCGAGAAGTAAGTGTGCCAATTTTGGTGCTTGTTTCCACAAATGAACGAGTCTTTTGTAATTTGCAGTTATCTGCTCCACTATTAGCTAGCTTGCCACCCACACCCGCTACCTAATTATCTATTTAAATTTCTATCTGTACCCACACACCCATTATATAAACAGTATGATAATATGATATGTATATACGTTGGGGGGGAGGGTGTGTTTGTCTGTCTCTGCTTGCCATTGGTTTCTGTATGTTAAACCAAGGGAGGGATAGAAAAATACACCAATCAAAGCTTTGATTCCTGAAGAACAGCCGGTCACACTGTGTTATGTCATGGGGAGTACAGTGAGTCCCACCCTACATGGTGCTATGTTGGACTCTAAAACATTTAGCTCTTTCTTAAATCCCTCAATCACAGCGATAGCGATCATGCAAGCTGATTTCTCAGAAATCATCTTTAATGTAAATGCAGGTGTTGTAGAACAAGATTTCTCGAATATTGAGAGATTTTTTTGTCTCTCTTAGATTTTCAAGGATGCTTAATATTACACAGATTTTAAATGTTGTACTACAATTATAAAACTTACAATTTACGTTTCCAGGACCTTTTAATAGTGTACATGGTCACTGTATGCTGTGAATTTTTCTTTCTGCTGATGAATGGCCTGTGATATGCTTTGCAGAGGGTTTTTTTTCCACATTACTGAATGACACTACACCAGCTTCCCGGCTGTGGGAAAAGTGGTGCTAGCTTTTCAATCCATCTTCATTCATTTCAATTCACTGCACAAAGCACACAGGGACTCATCAAACCGAACATGGACTGATATTAATAAACTACAGGTCATCACTGAAGATGGATTAGCAATACAGAGTGAGGTTTCACATGCTTGCGTGCAGTTAGCTTGGCATGTGAATGCCCAAAACACATGTTTATCTGTGTTAATGCATGCAAATAACATCTAAATAAGGTGCAGTAGTCAGGGTGTAAGCTGAATTTCAGCCTGCCTGTTTGCCCCGTTCATCAATATTAAGTAGAGCTCTCAATTCCAGAGAGTGTGTTACCTCACATATCAAGAAAGATTTGATGTATTTTCTGGAATTGTCAGGACAAGCCAAAAACAGCCTCCTAGACAGAAGAAGTCAACATTTGTGATGGACTGGTTTAACAGCAAAGCCCCGCCCACAAAGAAACATAATACCACTTCTGCTAGATGCCTCTACACATCGCTTTCTCCTCTGATTAGCTTACTATCCTACCAGTAAATTAGCCACAAATACATGATCAATCCCTTTTAATACTTGACTCTACTCACCCCTTAGTACCTCACTTGTCTTAAATATGGTCACATATCTCTGGACTGAACTCAAGCTCCCAGAATGACCATCAACCAACCAATGGTGGGCTCACTGAGGCTTAGGTCTATTATTTGTTAAGTTTTCTCGACAATCCCTTCAGCTTAAAGAACTCTACTCATAAAAAAAAAGAAAGCAGAAATCTTTCACACAGCAGGGTCAAATCCTCAAAAGCCCAGAGGAAATAAGGTCAATTAGTAATTGAATAATATCCCCCCTTTGACCGCTGGTGCCATTTTAGAGTCACAAATCAATACAAAGCACCACAGTGTCGTTCACCAGGGTCACCCCTCCATGATCTCAGGCAGGAAATGTGTCTAATACCGTCTCCTCCGTCAAGCTCATTACCTGCCAAACGTGGGCTGAAGGTGAGCCTGTGTGGGTGAGCCTCAAGTATGCGGCCCTAATAAGTGCTAAAGCAGCATGGCGGGCAGTGGGGGAGAATACACAGTGATAATTGAGAGCATAATGGTCACTTACAGCGTGTTCAACCTCTGTGTTAAATATAGCCAGGCACATCCAGGAGACGAGGGTATCAAATGACTGCATTTCACTGCATCTTCCATAGGGGTTGTGCTTGATAAAGGGGTAATTGTAGTCAGGCTGTGGGAGCTGAAAGTACCTGCAGGATTACCACCATATATTTACAAGTTTCGAAGCTATTTTCAGGGGGAAACAGTGGTTTGTGTTTATGCTCACAGCTTTACTGGCTTAGCAGCAAGAAAGAGTAAGCAACTGTCTCAAGCTCCCAGACCCCGAGGGGCTTCCAAAGCCTCAGGTTTACTGTGTGTCACTTGGCTTGTGGTAATTTGATTCATGGCATTGCGTGTTTGTTTGGGAGTCGCAGCACTAAAGCAAAAATCAGCTAAAATTTTAAGGGCCTGAAGGCAGGTGCTGCATCATTACCTAAACTTGAGGGCTGTTTTGTGTACAAATGTGAAACTTTACTGTAGAAACAGCACTTGGAAAACTTGAACATCTGAAATACTAAAGTATTTATGAAAAGCACATCAAAACTGAGGTATGTGACTAGTGCCAAACCTCTGGTAATGTGATTTCACTTTGAAAGACTATTATATAGTTCTCTTGGTGCTTAACTTGCTACAAGCTCTTTGTGCACGCTGTAAGGAGGATGCAATGCTTAATGTAAAGAGAGGGAAGAAGAGGAATGGTAAGAGGCATTTATTTTGTCCAGCGAAGGGGTAGAGTTGCTAAATTACACGTTGATAACAGAATTATATACACACGCCAAGAAAAAGGCAAGATGTTGCTGCTGTAGGGTCTGTAGCCATGGCACTGATGTCTCATTTGCTTAAAAATTATTGTATATTTCTCTTTAAAATAAATAAAAAACTGGATGCATATTTGCTATAAGTAAGTCAGCAGAGGGCCAACAACTATCTCTGCATGTCAGTGGAGAGACTTGATAAGGTTGTGCAGTTTCAATACCTTCATCTCATCTTTGACTCAAATGTTTAATTAAAGCAACACATCAAAAAGTAGTTTGGTGAATTCTCATCATATAAGATATTTTCTTGTCTCACAGTGAGCAAAATCTTATATGCATACAGCCTTTGAAGAGTGATATGAAGTCACTCAGTCCAGCAGGCATTAGAAATATCGCTGCTGTCTGACTATAATGTACAGTTGCAGGAAAAAAGTATGTGAACCCTTCTGGATTGCTTGGGTTTCTGCATAAATTGGTCAGAAAATATGTTCTGATCTTCATCTAAGTCACATCACTAGACAAACACAGTCTGCTTAAATTAATTCAGCACAAAAAAATTATAAGTTTTCATGTTCTTATTTGACACAATATATAAACAGTCACAGTTCAGGGTGGAAAAAGTATGTGAACCTTTGGATTTAATAACTGGTTGACCCTCCTTTGGCAACAATAACATCAACCAAATGTTTCCTGTAGTTGTAGATCAAACCTGCACAACAGTCAGGGGGAATTTTGGACCATTCTTCTGTACAAAACTGTTTTAGTTCAGCAATATTCCTGGGATGTCTGGTGTGAATTGCCCCTTTGAGGTCATGCCACAGCATCTCAATTGGGTTGAGGTCAGAACTCTGACTGGGCCACTCCAGAAGCTGTATTTCCCTCTGTTGAAGCCATTCCATTGTTGTCCTGTTGCATCACCCATCCTCTGTTGAGCTTCAGTTGGTGCACAGATGGTCTTAAGTTTTCCTGCAAAATGTCTTGATAAACTTGGGAATTCATTTTTTCGTCAATGACAGCAATCGGTTCAGGCCCTGAGGCAGCAAAGCAGCCCCAAACCATAATGCTCCCTCCACCATACTTCACAGTTGGGATGAGGTCTTGATGTTGGTGTGCTGTGCCTTTTTTTCTCCACACATAACGTTTTGTGTTCCTCCCAAACAACTCAATTTTGGTTTCATCTGTCCACAGAATATTTTGCCAGTAGTGTTGTGGAACATCCAGGTGCCCTTTTGCAAACTTCAAACGTGCAGCAATGTTTTTTTGGACAGCAATAGCTTCCTTGGTGGTGTCCTCCCATGAAATCGTATGTACAATACATACATATTTATATATATACGTATAGATTTGTCAACAATAATGTTAGCCTGTGCCATGGTTTCTGTAAGTCTTCAGCTGACACTCTAGAATTCTTCACCTCATTGAGCATTCTGCGCTGTGCTCTCACAGTCATCTTTACAGGACGACCACACCTTGGGCAGAGTAGCAACAGTGCTGAACTTTCTCCATTTGTAGACAGTCTGTCTTACCGTGGACACATGGACATCAAGGCTTTTAGAGATACTTTTGTAACCCTTTCCAGGCATGCAAAAGGGTCAACAATTCTTGATCATAGATCTTCTGAGAGCTCTTCTGTGTGAGGCATGATTCACATCAGGCAATGCCTCTTGAGAACAGCAAACTCACAACTGGTGTGTGTTTTTTATAGGGCAGGGTAGCTTTACCCAACACATTCTGTCTAATTACATTGATTGGACTCCAGGTTGGCTGATTTCCTGGCTCCAGTTAGCTCTTGGAGGAGTAATTAGCCTAGGGGTTCACATACTTTTTCCACCCTGCACTGTGACTGTTTACATATTGTGTCGCATGAAACATGAAAACTTATAATTTTTTGTTTAAGCAGATTGTGTTTGTCTAGTGATGTGACTTAGATGAAGATCAGAACATATTTTATGACCAATTTAAGCAGAAATCCAAGTAATCCCAAAGGGTTCACATACTTTTCCTGCAACTGTATATTTGACAGATTACTGTAATTTCTCAAATATAACACACACTCGATTATAACACACACCCCATATTTTCACATTTTTTGCCTGAAAAACATGGTACTCAAATATAACACACCTTAATTTTGCCCAAACCTTACTCTCTTAGAAAACTCAAAAATTACACTTATTCAAAGTTTTCATCAATGAAATTTCAGCATTTTCACAACAAATGCACGATTCTCCCTCTCAAACAGATGCAGTAGCACCTTTGGCTTCACTCTGGGCCATTACTTGATTTCTGCCCAAGCATGTTCTATGGTAGTGTACTAACCAGTCACACAGAAGCTATCAACATGCCAATTTCTTTGACCAATTATAGCGCAGCTATTTGCGTCCCCTTGCTCACAAGACGACAGCGCTCTGTATTTGCCAGTGAGAATAAATGATGATTACACAAAATTAAGCTAATTAATACCCAAAATATTTGACAAGAACAGTTTAAGAGTCAGGTTAATAAGAATTACGTTGTTGGTGGTGCTGACGAGTCATCAGGAATGATTAATGGCTAAGTGCCAACCTAGCATGTGCTCCCAAACCTGACCTATATACATTAATAGTACAATTTTACTGGTTGCCTTTCACTAACCCTGACTTTACTGACCTATATGGAATTCTTTGTTAAAATTATAGCAGTTATTTAAACAAGTATTTGTACAAAATCTGCAGCAGATCTATCTTTTTGTATTACCTTTTCAGTAATTTAAAGTTTGAAGAGGAAATGCTGCATTTAGAATTCAGTTTACCCTTCAATAGACACAATAGCAGTGAATTCATTAGCCTCAGTTTGACGACATTTATGTGTCATTGCGTTGTCCGTCGTTTCTGCTGTTCAGTGTTCTCTGTACAGAGTGATCAAGGTTTAAATTTATTAGGTAATTTTTGCCTCAGCAGAATATTACACAACCAAACTGTGCATATCCTCTTGCCAAATTATCTCATACCACATATAACAAACAGCAGCTCTTAAATCACTGATATTCAAGCTGCCTGTCTATGGGAAAAGTCTTTGTTGTGCCAGCAAGCAGCATTGAGGTCAAAGCAAAGTCATTTATCTCTGTTGAGATGGAAATTAACTTCTGCCTGCAAGCAATTCAACCTCGCAAGAACCCTGCAATGCTGCTGACCTCTCGGGCAACATGTGTGTGGCAAAAATAGCATGATGGAGGACGTGCGAGTCCAGCAGATTAGCACCATGGCGTTGATATGACATACATTCTCAGGGAAAATGGGAAAATCTTTCAGCCATGGTAAGATGCAGGATAGAGATGTAAAATGAGATGGTTTTTCAGAATCAGTCAGTGCAAGAACTCAGAAATGTTGCAAATGTTGAACACTGAATGGTGAATGTCAGTGCATGTGATGGTGAACTCTATGAGTAATGAGGATTCCTGTCTTCATACAGCTCAACGAAGGAAATTATGTTGCAGTTTCCCTTATTTATAATTAATCTGGGCGGCCTGTCCAAATGGATTCCACCCACCCAAAGTCGTTAGTTGTGATATCATTACTCTGCCTGTCTAGACGAGTAGAGATACATCTGAGAAGGTTGCTCACATTAATCCATGTAAGTAAATATAATCATAAAGGAGGGAAATGACAATCTCTACATCAAGCAGAGATTCTGTCATTATATGAGGAAACACCTTCAGGCTAAGATGTGCCACTCATTGTGCAGAATGTTGTCAATGTTAGGAGCAGATCTGCCACAGATGTAAGAAACGAGGTCAAAGAGGAAGATGCAGTCAGAATGAGATTTTCTCTCAACTCAAACTTAATTACTTCAGTGTCTTTGTCAATGTTTACTTTCCAAATGTAAAGATAAAATACCATGCATGTAACATCTGTGAATTTCAGGGGATGTGTATGTTTCTGCCTTACAGTCCTTCCATACTTATACTATATGACCTTAAATCGCTTCTTAGTCCTGAAAATAATTTTAGAAAATCTATAATAAATATGTGAGATTGAGAAAGAAAATTGCACTTAATGTTGTTTTCAACTTAAAGGATAAGTTCGGTTTGTACAGCTTTCACATTGTTTATAGAATGAAGTAGAACAATATACTCACCCAGAAGGCTTTCCTGATCCAAACAGTGCTTCGAGAGATATTTAGATCCAAAATCGAGTGGCGGACATCCGTATAACGGCAGCCGTAAAGAAAGTTTTCAGTTCAGAGGTCAGCACAGTCACAAAAACATGGGTGGAGTGACACTGAACTGTCTTGGAGGAGTAGCCTGAGTGGACCATGATGAAATATTAGTGAAACGAATGAGTTTTTGGGCGATTAATGCAGTTTTAGGAGCAGCGCTGTATGCTCTATGTGCTACCATTATACAGATGTCCACCGCTCAATTTTGGATCTAAATATCTCCCGAAGCACTGTTTGGATCAGGAAAGCCTTCTGGGTGAGTATATTGTTCTACTTCATTCTATAAACAATGTGAAAGCTGTAGAAACCGAACTTATCCTTTAAGGGCAATAAACTGCTAATAACTACTGATATTTAACAAAATATACCACCATGAGGTTAACTAAGATTCCAGTTTAAACCTCACAAAATTGAGAGTAGTACTAATTCCAGGACGAGCGAAAACTCTTATCCTTCTATTAGCTTATTTTTCAGGGCTTTTCACTTCATCATGATGGATTAGTGAATACAGTTTGGAAACATAACTAATAGAGTTAAGAGTGACATGCAGGACAGGAGCCCCTAGGTCAGGTTTTTGAGTCACACCACCCACTTACAGAGTTTACTGATGGCTTTACCATTTGTCTGGCTGGAATAGGCTCAACAGAGCAGAGGTCATATATTTGAAGGATGGAAGTCCTCAGTCAAATCTAATTTGGTGATTATATTGATTCTTGAAGGGAATTTTACTGGTTTAACCTCTTAATCATGCCCTGTCACATCAGGTTGTTGTATACAGCCTGAGCTCTACTTGGTACATTGGATGTCCTCCAGTAACACGCTGCAAAATATTTTCACAACTTCTTTCTTGACATAAAACATAGGGTTAAATAGTGAGTCTATTTCAGACCTTTCTTTCTCTGTCGTAACAGCTGGGACTGAGAGAGGGAGCAGAGTGTCAAGTGCTGACAGTCAAGCCACACAGAGAGATGGGAGAGTATCCAACCATTATTCAAAACAAAACACACCACAGACAGTTTACAGTGATGTAGATAAAATCAGGTATCTACATTTCTGTAACACACAGTGTCAAATGATCAACAGCCTGGCACTGGTTCACTGGAGACTGCTGTGCTTAGTCAAAAGCACCTCCAAAATCTAGAATAATATTAAGTGTATTTGTCAAATTTTGATTGAGAATATTCAATATCACCTGATATAATTATAAATAAATAAATATGTCGACTAAGAAGTAAGGCAGTTATTCTTTAAAATGGAAGAACCCCTTACAGCCAACAAGCAAACTTATTGACATCATTTTTAATGAGATCCACAGTGAAAAACCTAAAATAAAATACAATGATTTTAAAAAGTGTTTTCATTGAATTGCCCTTGGCGTTTTTGGTGTTTGAGTACATGTTTTCAAAATCTTTTTCGTCTTTTCATAAAGGCCCTTATATGTTTGGCTCTTTTAAATCCAAAACATATATGGTTCTGTGTGGTTAGCTAAAAGTTGTGAATTATCTGCGATTCACCAGCTAGTTCTGTTTGTCAAAAAGTATCTTTTTTGAGACTATAATTACCAGGTTTTGACATCAAAAAGTTGCATTTTGTGACTCTAAGCTCTCCCCAAACTTGTGTTTCCCTTTTGTCTGCTCATCCACACAGCGGCTCGCAAGCCTGAAGAGATCAATTTCCTGAGCTCTGCTCTCTTTTGTGTGGCCTCAGAGAATCTGCTAGAGGGGATAATTGTTGTCTTCCATACACTGGCACCAGCTGCAGGGACTCACCTGGAAAAGTACATGCAATATAGAGCAGAGAAATCAATTCTGTACAACAGCGCTAATTGGGCTCTCAGCAGAGAGGGAGGAAATGGCTGCAACTCACACCCGTTTCCACCGTCCAGAGAAGATGAAGGGCAGCAATTGAATGTGACACGCAGGACTGCAAATCCCATAGTTACCAATGAGAGAAAAAGGCACATATCTGCAAATAGCACACAGTTAGATTCATCTGCTCGGCTTCAGATAAAATTCAACTGAGTCCAGCTGCACTGTTGCACATAATTTAATACATTTCTCTCGCAGAACATGGCTACCTTTTTAAATTTTTTAAACATGTTTCTGTTTCGCCTCAGTTTTGCTCCTGTGGTCAGAGGAAATCTGTTCTCGCTCAGTAAAAGGCAAGCAGCGTAATAATACAGGAGCTTATCTGGTCGAGCTGCAAACTGCTTCAAAGAGTCAAACATGCTAGTCAAACAATCATTGGATTTCCCTGCAGCCTCCTTTTTTTCAGCCCGGTAACAACTCTTATCGGCTTACAACACCTGGGATTCTTTGCACACACCCAATGATACAACAGTACAAAAGACAAGTATCTACACCTTCATGTAACTTCCATTTCTTACAAAACAATGACAAAAGAGTGAAGCTACCTGGCAAAGATAAAGTGTATGGATTTAGTGAATCCTTTCAGCAGTAGGTTTAAATGGGAACAATGAAGAACGTGTAAACGGAAGAGTGAAAATAAGGCCATTAAAAGGTTGATATCCACATGTTGTGCACCACAATACAGGCACCACTACTATAAAATATGCATTTTCACACTTTTGTCATGGAAGTTATGTTTTTTCAAAGTTCTTTACTGAAAGATAAAGTTGGGAGATATGACATAAACTTAAATAAGTTTCCCTGTTGAGATCCAAATGTTTTTTTGCCAGTTATAGTCCAAATCTGTAACTTCATAAAGTTCACTTATTTTTATGATCCTAATGAACCATAAAGAGCTCTACTTCTTATTCTTCATATTAGCAAACTTGCCTGGATGGTCAAAAGGTAAAGAGATAGTTCAGGATTTTTGAAGTGGGGCTGCAGATTCATGTCAATAGCCTAAACGTTAAACAGAAAGAGCTGACACGGAAGCTAGTGCTTTTTTATGCTACAGGTGGGGCCATCATTTCAGAGTTGTTTAAAGAGTTTAAGAGAAAGCAAACCACAAACACACTGAAGGGTGAGAATGCTGTATTGAACAAACTAAGAACAACCTACATTTCCTCTACCAAGCTGTGCTAGGCAATGTTTTGACACACTTGTATCAACAGGTAACAGGTTTCACAGTCTTAAAGTCTCCATAGTAGGTTTCTCTTGTTCTTTTAATTCAGACCTGTTGACTCCTATTTCCCACTAAAATTAGCAGGTAAACATAGGTTTTTTCAACATGGGTATATCTGCTAACAATCGGCAAGTTACTACATTATCATTGCCAGCAGACCCAGGTCAAATCGCCTCTGATGAATCTAGCTGATGTCATCACGTTGACAACATTATCCGTGCGCTGAAACCCAGTAATATGAACAGTTGAAAGGAGCATGTAGGCCATGGACATGGCGGTCAACTGTTTTCTGTACTTTGTTCTTTTGTCCCTCTTTAAAAATATACAAACTTGGTGCACACTGCGCGACATTCAAGCGCTGATGATACGCAGGCAGATGGAATTTGTTGCTAAGATGATAAAGAGTAGGCATATCATGCCGTAGGCACGTTCTCATCCCATTAATTAGCATGTTCACCTGGGTGTGCTGTTCCCACCGAAGCCAATTGGAGAAGAGCCTATAAAAAAACGTGTCGCCTGCAGAGCCAGTCGACGCGGGTCTATATGCCAATTAGAACCTTTCCTACTGCCAACAGAAGCTGATTGTCAAAGCTTAAATTTAAACTATTAATTTGGCTAGTGGGAAAGGGGCAAACGTTTTTGCCGTGTTTGCAAGTATTTCCAAGTGTCCAAAGTAGACGACTGTATTCCCAACAAAAATTCTCCCATTTATCCAGTTTGGTGACTGTCATTTCCTCTATTGAAGTCAGCATGCTAATGGCTAAAAGATACATTTGCTGCACCATGTAGCGTAGCATTACCAAAACAAAGAAGCTCAGTTTTGGAAAAGTGAGTTATGTATATTAATTCAATTGAGAGTGCAATTGTCCTATGATATTTTTGTGGCTGGGTTAGACATAAAACTTTTTAAATTACACAGATTTGGTGGCCCCATCTGTAGTGAAATATAGCTTTAGCTTCCCTGCTAGCTCTTTGGTACATATGAAGATCAGATCTGCTAATGGTCCACTGGTGACATGTACCCCATACAAGCCCACTTCAAAAATCACACACTATCCCTTTAAACAAGATTCTGTATGCAGTTGATTTATTTTCATCATTCACAGCTCTACTGCCAGTGTGCAGTATTTGCATGCAGTGGTGCATGTATTGTATGGAATATCTACTCTTGATACCAACAATCAAGACTCAATGGTCAAAACTTCAATGTTTTTGAATCTGCGAAATAACCAGAAAATCATGTGACACCCTCCTTCTCTTCACTCTGAGAAAAAATCTCTGATACAGTGGCAGAGCTCAGCGTTCACACTGTATGTTTTCTTCTATGGCTCGGATTGTGCCCCCTTTCTCTCTTTCAGACTCTGAATCAGCAGGTCCCTTCGGTAAACAAGGCAGAGTGATTGTTGGATTTGCATATTCCTGAATAAATCATATTGCATTTCTGCGATAAGCAGCGCACTACTGTTTGCTAGCTTTTTCCCCCCTCCTCCTTTTTTCTTCCCCCTCTCTACACCATTCACGCACGCCGCTGCCACGAATTAACCCTGATCACGAGGGACCGCAGCGAGCGAGGAGAAAAAGTGCTGCTCAAAATTCATGTTTTTAGGCGGGAGGAGGAGGGAAAAAAAACACCACGCCACCGGCCCCTGGTGGGGGCCGAGGGCTTGCCGACGACGTGGATGGTTAATCAGGCCTGATAATGATGCATGCCCATGTCCGCCACCAAGGACAGGGGGTGGGCTGAAGCGCTGGATGGTGGGAGATTGGTGGGGGCTAGAAAAGCCTGGGAGGAGAGGGAGGTGGAGATTAAAGAGAGGGTTGAAGAGATGGAGGTGGAGAGGAGAAACGGGGAGATAAGTGGAGGAGGACTCCCAAAGATCAGTCCATGAGGGGATGTTGAATAAGTCAGCATGAGGTTATTAAGTGTGGGTGCAAATTACTACAGAAAGCATATGGACATGTGCACATGATGGGCCTGATGGGGATTTGTGGTTCTTACTATGAAGTAGAGCTGGGAAAATTACTCCAAATTTTAAGTTTGAAGATTTTTAGCTGCTACACAAATACGTTTTTTTCTCTTTTAAAAATAATAAACTTCTGTCATAGTAAAAGCAATTAAACTTTAATACAACTCTAATAAAAGACAAACAATATTGACACAACCATTAATTTAAGACACCTAGTTTTGTATAATTGCTCATGTTTTACAACAAAATACTGCAGAAAGCTCCTGCAGAAACAGTTTGAACTGCACATTTGCACGATTGGGAAACTTGGTAAAAGCGGTCTTTTTTCTTCACTTCTCATCAATTTTAGACACTTTTTAAATGTTGTAAAATACTTTTACAGTTAAGGAGGTGCTCTGACTCTGCTCTAGTTGAAAAGAAGACTGAACTTCATCAGACTTGGTACACACATGAAGATTTTTCAAATCTTGACTGATTATTATTATTATTTTTTAATGTATTTTTTGGGCATTTCTGTCTTTATGGATAGGAGAGAAACAGTGAATAGGCTTGTGAAAGGGGGTGAGAGAGTAGAGGAAGACACTCTGCAAACTGGCCACAGGCTGGACTCGAATTCGGACCGGCAGAGGCATGTATATGGGACGTGCATGGTTTCTAACCACTCCGCCAAACCAGCACCCCCCCTTCACTGATTTTGAAACAGTGAGTGCCCACACATGAAAAGAGACAAAGTATTTATAATTTTGTTCCTGTAGAGAGTGGTGTGCCACAAAAAGATTGATATACGACACCAGGAACCAGTGATTCATTTAGAAAGAGGGCAGTGCCTCTGCTCTTTCAGCTTGTGATCACACGTGACTTCAATGTAAACAAACATGGTGGACAAAGTCAGGAGGCTAAATGCTGCAAGTTGTTAGCTTTCTGTAATGTCCTTGGCACTTGTGATTTCTGTACAGCTCCTCTTCTTGTCAGTTTGATATATTTTCAGGTCATGCTGTTAAGACACTTGTGTTTTTTAAACAAATCAACAACTCTGACCTCCATTTTGACATCCATTTAACTTTATACTGCGCCTTTAATCTTGTTGCCATGGCTATGTTTGCTTCCTGCTTTAGCCAGCTTACTTCCTGATTAGCTTTGCTCTGGTCCAACAGACAAAACACAGAAGATGTGCTTGGCTGACCTTGGTGCACTCCACACATAAGACCTTCTGGCTGTAAATACTGAAAATGCTTTAAATTTACGAATTCAATTCAGGGTAGCCTCCTACCAGATGATAAAGTGACTCTTATCTCAATCTCTAAATACAGGATAATCAGGTAAAGTAATCTTTAGGACCTCCAGATAATTGGGCCTTTGATGAGTTTGATCACAAGTGGAGGTCTGAGTCAAAAGTTGGCCTGATTGTCATGTTTTATGTACCTTGTTTTAGGTTTCTGTACCTTTCAGTAGCACTAAGCAACAAATAATTGGGATGAAACCAATTTGAAACACACTTTTTGAAGGTGTTTGACAAATCTGACGTGATACAGAAAAAGGTAAAAGTTTTAGCAGGTTTGTGACAGTGGGTAGGTCATTTCATACTGGCAAAAACTCTATCTTTAGATAATAAAAATGCAAAGGTAATTGCATCAAATAAACTAAACTGTAGTAAACCTTGGCAGCATTCTGAATCAGGCCAAAACTGTCTTTTCTTAAAAATGAATGTGCTTGAATAATAAAAGAACTATAAGAAATAATAAATCTGAAATATTGCCATAAACAAATGTAAGGAAAAACAGGCGAGGTAAAGGTTTTCCTTCTCTTATTTCATCATATCCATCTCTTTTCCAAATTACTTTGAACTGATTTTCTTCTTGGAAACTAGTAATTGGTTTTAGATGTTTTAAGATGTTATTGGATTACCGGAAACATCTGAACGCATCATTCCTATGGAACATATTGCCGTTAGTTTTCACTGCAAACAATCTATTCTCCGAGTACTAGGCCTGGCAATTAGTGTTTTAATCTGCATCAACATAAATTATATCGACATGAATTCAACATATTTTCCAGCCCTGAATTAACATATTGACACACTCTAGCATCCTTTTAATTGCAACCCTGGCATGTTAAAGAAGAAGAAAAAAAAGAACTCCATTAAAGCTGCAAGTAGGCCTCAGCCTTTTCGCCCATCAGTTCAGCTGATGACTGCTTTTTTTTCCTCTCCCCTCCTCATTCCCCTCACCTCCTTTGGAGAATTGGGCTGGTGGTATTTTGGCTGTGAAAAGGAAACCGTCGGACGGCAGGGGCATGAATATTCCAAATGACTAATGTTGCACATGCTTATTTTTGACATATCTGGCTTCCGCGGGGAAATAAAACACTTCTAATGCAGGGGGACCATCTGTTATCTGTTGCTGGTGTTTCAGAGCAGGCACGCACACACAGAAGAGTACACACGGGCGCGCAGACACAGGCAGACAGATCGACACATTCTCACACAGCGGGAGGCGTGCGCAGACAGCGACGCACACGTGTACTCACAGCTGAATCTGTTGGGAGGATGCACAACAGACAGGCTCTAAACTCCTATACAAATTGAACACTCCTTTTTTTTGTAATTCTACGTGTTTGTCAAATGTGTGGTAAATCCTGGAGCTGTAAGGTGACAGGGAATGCACACACTTTTTTATGCTGGCCATAAATACCTGGGCCTGTCTCCTTGAGGCAGCTGGAGCGGGATAATATGTGAGGGGGGGGGGGGATAAACTAGCTGCATCACCTTGAAAACACAAAACAGAAGGCTCACACAGGGTCTCTGCATCAGCAGCACATCTACACGAGGTGCAGTCGCTCTAAGATGTGTTTGGATCTGCGGCCAAAGGAAGAGATGTATGGTAAACAAAGCTCTCCCTTATGCATGGATAATCTGTTTGTTTTTTACAGACAATAGCCAAGCTCCTGCATGTGCCAGGATACTTCCCTTCAAGCGACAGAATATTGTGGATAGCTATATTAGCTGTAAGATTCGCTTTCAACTCCTGCGCTGGTGCTGTGTATTCAACGCCAATGCTGTTTTTGTAAAAGATCCTGGATGGTTTTTACACAGAGAATAAGAGAGGGACGCCCACCAAAAGCTTCCTCAAATTAAAATCCCATTACAGAGAAAGTATAAAACATGACTTATCTTAGCAACATGTATTAGTTTAAGTAATCCCATCAATCAATGGCGGTTACCGTATTGACAGCTATCATTTTATGTAGAAACTCAGAAAAGTCCAATTCCCAGCGCCATTTTCGAGCACTTCCTCTTCACTGTGAATGTCCCTGAATCAGAATGGAGGAGGGAGCTGAGGCATGCAAACCACATGCTGTTAATTTTGATAGCATTTCCCACAGTCATCGCTTATGTATGCGTCACTCCAACAATGAAGCTCACCTGGTGTAGATCCCACAGGCACCCACCCACTTTGGTCCAGCGACACTATAACCGTTGTAACCACTGTAACTGCTGTAACCGCTGTGGATGAAGTGACTTAGGATGGCAATTTTACGCAGCAGAGGGACCAAAATAAATCCCTAAATGAACAAGGATGGCAGGACATCAGCATAGTCCACTTGCGCGAATGCACTGTGAAAAAGAGCTAAAGAAAAGCTTAAGAGGGGCAAATAGCAGATTAATGCTGTCTAATTACTACACTGTAAATTACAAAGGCAGAAAAATGAAAGTGGGTCACAGGTAGTGATACCCAGGCCCTACCAGCCCCCTCAAAACAAAAAAAAATCTGATCAGCCACCACAAATCGTTCAATATTTTCCTTGCTGTGTTGTTGACTATGTTTCAATACATTAATTGATTAACTCGAAAATAGCTGGAAAACTGATCAAAATTTAATTAGTATTATATACTGTCTTTCAAAATTATGAAAACTATATGATCCAGAGTAAAGATTACTGTAAACGTTTGAATTACCTTCAGGCTTAGTTAAACCTGAACATGGGAGTTATCTGAAATAAATCTATTGTTTATTACTGTATGTAAAAATTTTAATGTTACAGGCTTTTGATACTTTTGTTTCTACTGTAGAAATGAGCATGGCATTCTTTGGCTTTTACATCAAGTTGTAACATTAAGTACAAGAAACTGTACTGTGCTGCACCACATCTTTATTTTTTTAATCTTTATTATTCAACTTGTGGCTGTTGCCTGGCAGACTCAAAGTGTCCTTGTGATTTATTTCTCCAAAATTAACCAATTGATAAGCAGAAAGGCAAAATTGCCACAAGAAACAAATGGATCTGAAACTGAACCTTGTTAGAGACTTAAAAGCTTCTACTGGTGTCCCACAAGGTTCCATTCTATGCCCACTTCTGGTCTGTAGCATAAAATTGCTAAAAAAGCAGTTATGCCTGTGTTCATTTCAAACTACCTTGCTCATTTCCAAATTTACTACTCACTACTGCTTTTTTTCACTTGTCTATTTTTACAAGTTGACAAGGTTGCAACCACAGAGGTTTATCCTAAGACCTTAGAGAGAGCTCACTTAAAAACTCAAGTGTCGTTGCTGATTGTTTTTCAATAATTTCTCAGTGAATTTAACTGTATTTGGTACATGACTATTTTTTATCTCTCAGACAAAGCTATCATGTGTGTATAAATGGCCTGTATGCTTCTTGTGAGAGTGTTTTTCAGTTGACAGGCAGTTCCGGTTCCTCCTTCAGTTTTATTACCTCCACCAAGGAGGTTACTTTTTCCACTGTTTTTTTCTTTTATTTTTTTTGTATTGTTTGGGCTTTTTTTTGTTTGTGAAGAGTACTACTCAAAAATTAATGCATGGATTTCGATGAAAAATGTTGGTCATGGCACAAGGGTGCAGTAATTAGATTTTGGCGGTGATCACATTTCAGGATTTTTTTCAAAGGACTTGTAAACACTGCAAGATGGGAAAGTTCTCCACCTTTTTGCTAATCACTCAATAGCCTCCAAAATTGTTTTGAGGACACTTTTGGAGAATATTAGTCATAGTAAAGGAAAAAAGTGATTCAATTTTAGCAGTGATCAAATCTGAATATTCATTCATCCATTATTTTAAGGACACTTTTGGATCTAGAAATTTCAAGGATTTGTTAACAGTGCAAGACAGGGCAGTTTTCCTCAATTTCACTAATAACTTGATAACTTTTGAAATTATTTCAAAGGTGTTATGAGGAGAATCTATTACCGACGACATAAAGACTCTGCTACCCATGAGCACGCGCGGCGACTGTCGTAATGCTGTGTTCAAGTAACCTCGGAACTGGGAGTGAAATTATCTCCGACTTATTGGTGTTCCAGTTGAAGTCAGAAAACATGCCGATCTACCAGGCTATTGTTAGCTGTTGTTAGCACACTCCGCATTGTTGTATGAAGAATGTGATTATCACTATGGCAGCATTTTTGTAAATAGAAGTCTAGCAATACTATCTATACAGCTGATCTAGAGTGACACACCCCAGTCAGAAGTGCAAATACATTGATTATTACAGGAGCTAAATAACTGTTCACACTGGGGGCATCCATCTTCCATTGTCAACTCGGGGGTGGCGAGGTTTCATCGAGTTCCCAGTAAGAAATTCTGACTTCGGGGGATGTTCCAGTTACAGTTTCCTACTCGGAACCCAGAAATTCCTACTTCTTACAACAAC
Source organism: Scarus forsteni (assembly GCA_036419115.1). Lineage (NCBI taxonomy): Eukaryota > Metazoa > Chordata > Actinopteri > Labriformes > Labridae > Scarus > Scarus forsteni. Next base: position 21,567,120 of record JAZDUH010000544.1, on the reverse strand, counting down.
TGGAATGCACCAAAGACGTGACTGAAGCCAAAGTGTGTGTTTGTTGTGATGCTAATAAAAATGCAGCTCGGACCTTCCTCAGAACTCTGCACTGATTTACAACTTATTTTTTCAACAACTTACAGGATGCAAAGCGACCAGGTAGTGTATCTCTTTCTAGTTACGTAGTAGTAGTTTTTGATGTGTGACAACAAGTACTGTTTTGGAAAACTTATTATCGTAGTTGTAGCTGGCTATATATCGCTACTTACAGCCCAGTGCTCTAAGACGTGTAATATAAGTAATAAAATAATATAAATTTGCTCTAGTTTTAATTGTCTTTCTCCTGAAGTTGAGTATCCAGGCCAGTCCAGCTCTGTCCGACCCGACCAAGAAGCTAAGGAACAGCATTTATAGATAACCTATTTAGATGCTATAAAACTCATCTTAAAGTGTGTATTTCAATCAGGCATATATCTAAAAGTGAGACTTTTTTGTAATTACTTAGAAACTCCTCACAGCCTCTTTAATAAAAATTTCAAGGAATATCAGTCATGGCACAAGGGAGAAGTGATAAGATTCTTGTGCTGATCAGAATCCAGATGTGGATCCAGGAATTATTTTAAGGATTTGTTAACAGAGCAAGACAGAGCAGTTTTCCATATTTTGACAGTAACCAAGTTGACAATGTTGGAACTGCCTTAGCGGAGGTATGTGCTGTCAGGGCACTTCTAGTTTTTAAAGTAGTTATTCAAAGATCACCCCCTGGTGGCTCCCCTGACAAAATTATGTTTGTCCTGCATCAAACAAAAAACAACACAAGCTGAGAACTATAAAGATCCATTCAGTTCAGTGGAATAAACTCTGATTTGAGCGTATTTTCACACATAGTGCTATATTGTAACTACACCCCACAGTGACAGCACCATAAACAAAAGAGTGGGTTTTTATATGGGGTCTCAGAGAGCAGCAAGGTTGGCGAGGTTAGATAAAGGGTTTAATAACTTACCTCTGTCAGCTGCCTGTAAGTGTGGATCTTCCCCCACCAGTCCTCCTGCTGCACCGTGTGAGTATTTGATCTACAAGCACATAATAGAAGCAAAGAGGGACAGAAAACAAGGTCAGAAGATCCATACACATATAAGACCTTGGGTTTCACCTGCATTAATGCATGAAGCTACAACAAAAAGCACGAGTGAGTGTCTGACAGAGAGAAAGAAAGTGATCATTTTCAGCTCAAGTCCATGACTCTAATGCGAAGCTCCCAGCAGACGTGAAAGACGCTGCGTGCTTGATGTTGCAAAATACAAGGTTCCTTTCTGTGCTCGAGGAGGCTCCCAGGAGCCTTTGAGAGACAGTTTAATGATGAAAGACAACATGCCTGGATGCAAGTGCTCTGTTTTAAGGTCGCTGGGGAGAAACATGCAGAGCCAAAACAATTTCAGGTCTTTAAATTCCCCCTTTTTTAAGATGCCTCGTTCGTTTTGCAAGATCCAAGTCACGTTGTGGATTCTCACCTTGTGGAAGGTTTTACAGAGATAATCGCTAAATCCTTCTGAGAGTAAATATTTTTCCCTGCTAAGCTGCAGCTGCAAAATATTGGTATACCCAATATCAAAATATTGACATTTATCTTGAGCTGGGAATCTACCTGAGGTAAGAAAAATGTGTGTTGTTACAGCTGTGCTATATTTCGTTGTTGATGCTTGTAGGCATTCTCCATTGTGAGTGTAAGAAGAATAAAAACATGGTGCACAGCTTCCCATCTAACCAGGGATTTTATGATACTATGGAGGACTTAACACGACAATATTCCCACACACGGGTCTGATTTGATGACTTGTCGCACGCTGACATTTTCCATCACTGGAAACCAGACTGTAAACTTGACTGTGTGAGGGAGGGGAGCTGCCAAATGCAACATGACTCACAGACTGAGAGCAGAACTGAAACCTGCTTAAGATCACTGTGACATCCCGAGCAGTATTTGCAGTTAATAATAAATATTTAAAAAACTGGACTGAATGCAAATGTAAAAGTTGTCATGTCAAAAAGTCACAGAGTTTCACTTAAGAAAGTGTTGATATATAAAATTCCTCTTTTTATTATCATCAGTAAAGGTGCTATGAGGAGAATCTATGACCGGCGACATAAAGACTCTACTACCCATGAGCACGGGCGGAGACTGTCGTAATGCTGCGTTTCAGTAACCTCGGAAATGGGAGTGACATCATCTCCGACTTACCGCCGTTCCAGTTGAAGTCAGAAAAAAAACATGCCGATCTACCAGGCTATAGTTAGCTGTTGTTAGCACGCCCTGCGTTTTTGTTCACAAATATCACATGAAGAATGTGATTATCACTATGGCAGCATTTTTGTCAATATAAGTCTAACAATACCATGAATACAGCTGATCTAGAGCGACACACCCCAGTCAGAAGTGTAAATAAATTGATTATTACAGGAGCTAAATAACCGTTCACACTGGGGGCATCCATCTTCGATTGTCAACCCGGGGGTGGCAAGGTTTCCCCGAGTTCCCAGCAGGAAATTCTGACTTCGAAGAATGTTCCAGCTGCAGTTTCCTACTCGGAACCCAGAAATTCCTACTTCTGACTACAACTGGAACGCACCAAAGACGTGACTGAAGCCAAAGCATGTGTTTGTTGTGATGCTAATAAAAATGCAGCTCAGACCTTCCTCAGAACTCTGCATTGATTTACAACTTATTTTTTCAACAACTTACAGGATGCAAAGCGACGAGGTAATGTATCTCTTTCTAGTTACGTAGCGGTACTTTTTGGTGTGTGACAACAAGCAATTTTTGAAAGCTTATTACCGTAGTTTTTGTAGCCGGCTATATATCGCTACTTACAGCACCGGTGCAGTAAGACGTGTCAGAATAATATAAATTTTCTCTAGGTTTAATTGTCTTGTTCTCGAAGTTGAGTATCCAGTCCAGCCCTGCTCTGTCCAACCCGACAGCAAAGCTAAGGAATAGCATTTATAGATAACCTATTTCGATGCTATAAAACTCATCTTAAAGTGTGTATTTCGATCAGGCATATATCTAAAAGTGAGACTTTTTTGTAATTACTTAGAAACTCCTCACAGTCCCTTTAAATTAAACTCTCTGCAAAACATGTCAGAAGTGGAGTGAAAATATTGTTTCTATGGAAATTTGTAGCAATGTTTTTCATTCAGGAAAGAATTACGGTCCAGATCTGATAATCTATGCTAAACTCTATGTGAGCAGTCACTTCCTGTTATCATCTCACTCGTAGCTCCCTCCTCTTTCTGCTCCAAAGGGTGCTGATTGGGCCGTGCCACTTTGGGCCGCTTACAATCTTTGTAGATTGGAGCTTGGCAGGATGGATCAACCTGGTTACAGACAGTGAATCAGGCACTAAAGATTAACAATTTCAGTTGTATTTGTTAAAAACCAAATCATTGTACTTGCGCTTGTAATAACCTGTAAAATAATCCTGAAAACTCTCCTGGTGTTTTCTTGACCCTGTCTCACATCTTTCTGAATATGCTACAACCATCATATTCAGAATGGTTGCATTTTACCAGGAACAATTTATGTATTTATTTTACATGTATTTATCCCGTATCATGAAAATAAAAGTTAAAAATATATTTAAAAATATTCTGTACTATTTCAAATTCTGCCACATGTTCCATTCCATGAACGAACAGGGGCAGGAAGAAGGAAGTCTTATGATTATCAGTTCCTTTTTCGGAAGAATAAAGCAACAATTAATTAGAAGGTCCGTCCACCAGATATTTAAACTGCTTATTGAAAAAGAAGACTGATGTATATTTTTTAAGTTTGAACATTCAATATCTTGTCCTTGTGCTGCTTCACTTGGTATATTGTGTTGTTATTCAAATTTTACACAATGTCCCAGTTCTTATGGAAGTGGGTTTGTACCCATGTGGTCTGGAAACTTTTCATGTTCTATAAAGAGATTTAAAAGCCATTAAGCGATGCTAATGGATGGAGACCAAATCTTATGTAAAACCGACTCTCCCAAAGGTATCTGTGGGTGTTTCTGATCTTAATTTAATTTTCTATATAAAAATTTCATCCACTCTTTGGTTAACACTGCTTTTGATTCACTATACAAGTCAAAGCAACCACATGACAATACCCAATGCTCAGTCGCCGCAGTAGCCTCAACAAGACGGGCCTCCTGCCCATATTGTTGCTGTGAGAGGCAGAGATAATGGAGGCATCACTTCAAACTCGATCCTTTCACTCTACCTATCTTTTCATGTCCACATCATTCCCCTGTTCCCGTTTGTCTGTGAAGGAGACAACTGGTGGTGTAAAAACGTTCAAGCGACCACATGTGCTTCTTCAAGAAACCAGTCTGTGTATGGAAACCGAGTCTTGCTCTTGAAAACTGACTTCCTTTGAAGGACCTTTATTCTCTGTTCCCACAGCTGCCAGGGATGTGTGTAATGGCTTAGACATACAATGGGTGCACCGTGGGTATTTGTCCGCCGAGAGTCGAGCCCCCCGTAAATGAAAAGAAATGCACACATACCCAGGAAGTGCCTAATTAATTGACAAGCAGATATTTCTGAATTTATAATCATCAAACAGACTTCATTTTGTTCCCCCACCAGCATCCTTGCCAACCCAGCTTCCCGGGCGACTTACTTAAGAGAGTTATCTTATAAATACAGCCCTAATCAAAATAAATGACTAAAAGCTCTGAGGGAGTTTAGGACTATACACATTTACATCAGAGGAACTGATGCAATTTAAAAAAGCTGCCTGTGCACCGACTGGAGGGTCGGATCAGCGGGAAGCCTAACTTATGTAATGCTTGAGTGTTGTTTTTTTTTCTGCTGTTGTTGTCTCAGTTTGGCAGACCTATATTCAAGTCAGCCAAGTAGGAGAGCTCTGACCTCCTTCTATGTGTGTGTTATGTTCAATTCCCACAGCAGCTGGCTCAATTGGTGAATGTGTCAGAATTCACTGAAACACTTTGCACTCAGCGTGGGTGTTCCAGGGCAACATTTCAAGTTTTGGAGATATACTGTTATATTTTACAATGAGATAAAGGGTTAGATGATACTATTCTTATCTATACAGTTTATTTTGTTGTTGATCTGAAAAAATAGACACCAGGCCTAATGCTTCGTGAGGTCTTTTTACAGTCATATATCTATTGACCTGTTCTGAATGTTAAAGGGGTATTTCAGTAGTTTTGAATTTGGGTTGTATCAGGTACTTAATTGTCAGTAAAGTGGCTAAAAGGGCCCACAGCAGCGCTTCCCCTTGAAGGAGAACAAGCTGAGACTTCCAGTATGGTGTTGGTTGGTACTATCATTTCACGTAATTGTGAGTTCTACATAAAAATGAGCCACAAAACAATGTTGGACATAGTAAATATGCATGAAAAATAAAGAGTTCTTTATTTTTCTAGAGAATAGCCACCCACATTAGTACCTGGGGTCAATCTGTGGACTAAGGAAGATGCAACAATGGCAGAGGAAACTACTGAACCAAATATAAGAGTGACTTAAGTGACAATGACATTAAGGAATGGAGGAACTTAAGGGCAATTTGTTTTGCAACGGAAGGTAAAACACACACTTACAATATCTCTTATCATTGTAAAATCATACAAACAGAAATAGCTGACACAACACAAGTAAACACAGAGTTAGCTTCAATAGTGTATAGACACCAGTCCTAATGCTTTAAAAAAAAAAGAAAATTACAGTCATATATTTATTGACCTGTTCTGAATGTTAAAGGGGATCATCAGGAAAGTGGCTAAAAGGGCCCACAGCAGCGCTTCCCCTTTAAGGAGAACAAGCTGAGACTTCTGGTATGGTACGCTGCTGTTGGTTGGTACTATCATTTCATGTAATTGTGTGAATTCTACATACAAATGAGCCACAAAACTATGTTGGATATAATAACTATGCGTGAAAAAAATAAAGAGTTCTTTATTTTTCTAGAGAATAGCCACCCACATTAGTAGCTGGGTTTGATCTGTGGACTAAGGAAGATGCAACAATGGCAGAGGAAACTACTACTGAACCAAATATAAGAGTGATGACGACATTAGTGAATGGAGGGTATGGAATTTGATTTGATTTAAGAATCTTTAATGCAATTAAGGGAAATTTGGTTTGCAACAGAAGGTAAAACACTAATCCCTATAATATCTCTTATCATTATAAACATACAAACAGGAATAGCTGACACAATACAAGTGAACAAAGTGTCAGTTTCACCAGCGCATTGTTATCATCATCTTGCCTACAGCTTATTAAAAAAAAAAACTATGGTCATTGGTAAGGAGGATTTAAGGTACCTATTTGATCTATTTGAAGAAGAAGAAATTCTACAGACCAAGATTCAGAAGGTCAAAAGACAGAGAGGACCGACTTCTATGGAATTAATGCACACTGGCAGAAGAATGCATAGCCAGTTGCTGTATCATTGAAATACCGTAATTACTCTCTAGTAACATGCCTGAAAAACACTTAACTCAATTAAAACACGTACCCAAGTTTTGCCCAATCCTTACTCTCTCAGACATCTCAAAAATGTCCTTTATTCAAAGTTTTAATCGATGAAATTTCAGTATTTTTACAACAAAAACATGATTCTCTGTTAGGTAAGACATGCAGAAACACCTTTTGCTTCACGCATGTGCAATTACTCAGTTTTTGGCCAAGCATGCTTAATCATGGTGCACCAACCAATCAGAGAGCAGCTGTCAACATGCCAATGTCTTTGGCCAATCACAGCGCACGTATTTTGCATCCCCTTGCTCACAAAATAGTAGCCCCCTGTGTTTGCCGGTGAGTGCCAACACTTGAGAATCAAACGATGATTACACAAAGTTAAACTTGAGACATTGTCTATATTGCTAATAAACAGAACAGTTAATTCAGACATATTGACATTCCGCTATACCAGAAAATTTGGTCCCTTACATCACTGCTGAAAAAAAATTTTACAGATATGTAGGCTGTTGATCTATCTTTTGTGTGTTTGGATCAATTATTCTGCTGTATCTCAGTTTGCCAGCTGCTTTATCTGTCTGCTATATAACTCAAAGCTAAACCTTTGTAAGGTTTAAAGGTGTCCAAAACAATCTTAAAACCATCTCTAAATCTAAAAAGGAGCTGGTGGAAAGTAGCGATTTATGTGATGTCAGTTGTGTAAAACAGTATGACACTGAACCGGTGTATTTACACCATCTCTGGAAGATATAATTATGGTTTAAGAGGACAGCTACAGTCACAGCCATCAGATCATTATATAAACTATTTTCTGTAGCTCTGTGGAGTAAAAATTATGGTCAAACTGGCTTTGGTGATTCAAAGATAAAACCAGAACCCAAAATTTAATGTCGGTCTCCATGATCAAACCAGGCGTCCAGGCCACCCGTATAAAGATTGATGGAGCTAGGGACTGAAAAATATAATTTGATTTATTGTGCGGTAAGTTTTCTGTCATCCATCTCTTTACAGAAATGACACAGTCAAAAGCAGCAGAAAGGCCTTTAGGGTCACAAAGCCCATAGAAAGATACATCAGCATGTCATCGGCAGAGGGATGTGGTCGTATTTGCTCACTGACTACACAATCAAATACAAATAATGGGTCATAAGCACAACCGGCATCACTGTTACCAGTACCACAATATCTTCATTTGTAAGCAAATGTTCAGAAGAAAGTGTGTCAACCAGTGAAGTGAAAAGGTGTTCCTATTAACTAATTAGCTAATGTCAAGTCAATGTTTTTACGCCAAGTCCAAGTTGACTCAAGCTTTGGTAGTTTAAGCTGTCCCCTAATAAGGTAACTCGCTGAAAGCAGTCTTATTGCAAAACAGTGTTTTTAACTTTATGTTGAAAAAATACAAAGAAGCACAATGCACTGGCTTTCAGTGATAAAAGACCATGTGAAGTAAATTCTAAAATTTGACTCTGTGAGAGAATTACAGCATTTCGGCCCATGCAGCTCATGGACTAAATTACGTACTTTAGCTCCTTATGCAGAACCCTGTCCCACCATGCATGACAACCACTGAGCTCTTTGACCCCTTAACGTCTGCTTTAAAGCTAAGCACTCTGTGTCACTTAGACACTAGCTAGATGCAAAAACAGGTCATACATATATATGTTTATATTCAATGACTTTAATACACTATACATATTTCATCTACCTCTGGCAATGTCACACACACATCCTTATCACTCCTCTCTTCATTTAGGCGTCAAACAGACCAACACCTCCCACTTTTTTGTTCCAGTAGCACGAATAAAACAGCAAATCCTCCTTTTGGATCTACATGTTGTGAACAAGCAATCTGCTGCTATAACTTCATCTTAACCATGCTATAGATGTGGCATGTTTCACATGGCATTGCTCCTTGTGGACTAAAATAAAGGTTTATAGTGAGCCGAGCTCTAAGTGGGAAAATATCAGGCATTTCAATGCTATGATTCCACAGAAGTTCGTGTGATGATCTATGTGAAAAGTATGGCCAAGCCCTAAAACAGTCCCAAACTGAGCCGAGCTTCAACGAGGGAATTTATAGGCATTTCAGACTCAATACCTGTGAGTTGATTTTTAGGCAAGAACCTTATAAATTGTGTCTTAAGGTCATCAAGGATTGGTGTTAACCTGTTGAGAGGGGCATAATCTGAGTGCTATTCAAGAAACGAATGGGTACATTTAAAAAAAAAAAAAAAAGCCACACAGAGTATAAAACAACAGACATTTTCCACAGCAGTTTGTGCAGTGATCCATGTGGAAAACAAAACCAGACCTTAAAACAGCCAGTTCTAAACAGGACTGAAACAGAGGGGTTTATGGGTATATCAAATTCAATTACTTTAAGCTAGTTTTTAGGCAAGAAAGTTCAACAATGGGTTATTGGGACACCTAAGACCAGTGTAAACTTGTTGAATTGGATTAAAATATGGGACATTTGGGTATATGTTAAAAAATTTGTGGTTTTATTTATACTTCACAATGACTTTATTTAAAAAAAAAAAAAAAAGTCAAACAGAGAATTGAAAACACTGCATGTTCATGTCATAGTTTTACAGCAGTTTATCAGTGATCTATGCGGGAAGGATAACCAGCTTCAAAACAGCCTGTTCTGAGCAGGGCTGAAATAGAAGGGTTTATACACATATTAAAATTCAATGCATGAGTGGAATATCAGGTGACAACTTCAAAAACATATATTTCGAGGACATCTGGGAGTAGTGTAAAATTACTGAAAATGAGTCAGATGGGCGACTCTTAAGTGCACATCGAAGATGGAACAATTTCTCCATAATTTACGATGGCTTCATTTTCAACTAAATTTTAGCAAAATTTGCGGGCTAAAAACAAACAGGAATATTTGGTCCATGGTCTGTAGCAGATGAAACAAGCTTTAAAATACCAATATTTAATGCTGAGTACATTTTTAGGCAAAAGACTAGGCAAAGACTTAAAAAATATGTTGAAGGAGATTTTTAGACAAGTGTAAACTTGTTGAAAATGAGTAAATATGAAACTTTTAGTGTCATAGAAACCACAGTTCTTAACACCTGGAATGAGCTTCATTTTTCAACATTTGGTTACAACTTTGCAATAACCTAATATAATCTTCAATCATTGGGCTTTTACTCAAAGGTAAGAGCTAGGGGTGGGAGAAAAATTGATTCACATAAGTATTGGAATGTTTTGGTTGACGTTTTTTAAATCAATTTTTTGGTTCAAAAATCGATTTTTTCCAAATTTAAATGCTTCATTTTAGTCTGTGGTAATAAGCCACTTTAAAATGTAATCCAAGCTTTTGAAGAGAGAGTATAAACAACTGGTTTAAATATATTGCTGAATAAATCCTAAAAGCGGTCTCACATCTGATGTGTATTTTTCCTGATATTGTCTAGCATCATCATTGTTTATTTTTTTCGCTGGTGTTAAAAAGCTATCTAAAGATTGCAAAAATTGGCAGTATTGTAGAACAGTAATGCAAATCGAATCGGCACCTCACAAAAATGGTAAAAATTTGAATAAGGAGAAAGCGTATCATTCCAGCCCTAGTAAGAGCCTAATTTCAGAGCTCTATTTCAACCAAAGTCTTTTTAACATTAAATTCAAACTGCATGATCAGCCCTATCTAAAGTTACCCTGGGAGATAACATACTGAAACTTGTCCTCGTAGAGCCTCTTTGGTATTTTCTCTGATTCATTTTCTTCCCACTGTTTGACTCGTGGTAGACTTTCCTGTAAAATGTACCAGAGACTGATTTAAACAGCCTCTAGCTTACAGTCTCTTACAGCCAGTTGGTAATGTCTAGCTAAGGTGAAACCTGATGATGGATGGCTCATCGAGTTTCCCGTCAGCCAAAGTTTTGATGAATATGTTGCTGCCACAAAGTGGAATACTGCAGATTACACTGTAAAGCCCACATCTCTCAAAGTGAAAAAAGTCCAACAAAGCTCTCTTTTAAATCAAGCAGAGGCTGCTACAGTAATTTAACACCAAGGTTTCAGCTGTACTCACGACATGACCGCTATCTCTGCTGGGGCACAGAGTTTAATAGTAAATGTGGTAGCAGAACAATGTTTGCCAAGCTCCCAGAATCCTCCTCTGCCTCGTGACACTGCAGCTAATACAAACTGAACTCCAGTTTGACATTTGGGGGAGTCTCACAGAGTCTGACTTTTGGACAAGAGGGGCAGAGTGAAGGGTCGATCGGGACCCTGCGTGGACCTTTAGCAGAGCTCTTCTTTCACTGTAACAAAATGTTCGTAGGTCGTCTTTGTCAAGCCCTTACATGCAACCCCCTCTGACCATTTCAAAAACTATTGGAGCGTTTTCTTACCTGCCTGCTGAACCAGTGTTACATGGGTGAGGTTACGGAAAGAACAACCTTTATTTTAGGTGAACAAAACAACAATATGACAAAAAGAACCTTTTCTCCAAGGTCCAGGTGGAAATAAAAAACACTCTTTTCACATCCTTGTGAAACAGTTGCTGTTGTGTGATGTTTTTGGTCCATATCCCACGACTTGTTTGACTATCTCTGTGCCTTAAAGATCAGAACTGTCAAAGTGTTTGTAATATTTTGTGTATCTATGTTCCCAGAAACTGAACTCCTCATAAACCTAGTCACATATACTTAAGTAAAAACATATTCTGGACCACAGTACCTGTGTTGTATACTGTATGGGGGTGTGAACAATCTTTAATTTTAAAAACCTGGTGGGAGAAAACCACTTCTCACTTGTCACAGTGAATGTGTTGAAATTCACAAGGTGGCAAAAAGGTGGCTTTTTGGCAAACACCTGCATGAAAAATAAACAATATTGTTTTTAACAGCTTTATGGGAGAATGGGCCAAGCAGCAATCTGTTTTGTTGTTGGTTTATTTTATTTTAACCTTTAGAAAACAGACAAGTAATATATATATATATATTATATATATATATATTCTCCTATAATCTATCAAGTTTCTGTGCTCTTTTGTCTTAACAGCACAAAGTTTGTTCCAACATTTTAACCAGCTAATTTGTCTTTGGTTAAAATGGCAGAACCGTTTTGCTACATTGTGGAAGTTATCTTAAGGTGATTAAAGTAATAAATGCTCTTTGTTGTTAATTTGAAGACTTCTTCTGATGTTTTTTAAAGGTGAAAACTGGGTTATGTCTAGGGCTGGGTATTTCCAGCAACTTCACAATACATATCCCGATACTAAGGCCACGATACGATACGTATCCCGATACACGTAAATTGTGAACACTATATGCTTTAAAGCAAAATTCTTGACAAGTTTAGTTTTTCTTTATAAGAAGAAAAAGAACAAGGATGAGTTTTAAGTGGTTCTACAACTTGAGAGATATAAATTCAGATCCTCAAAGATGGTAGACCTAAGTTCAAATTTAGAACATATGCTTCATTATGTAGCTCGTCTTCTACCTTGAACTGTGCCACTGTTAACATTACCCAAAGTGTATTTACAACAACTGTCAAAATATTCAGGTCGTATCTATTCTGTAGAATCCGTATCGATACACTTATCCCAAAGGAGTGCGATACAATATTTTGAGCACAGGCCTAGTTATGTCCATACCAATGTTGCACTTTATGGGTAGAGCTAGGTACTGCTCTGTTGTAGGAATTCTGGCTCCAGTTCTAGTTCCTAATGGTTCCAAATTCTGATTTCACATTTTTGGAGAGTAAAATAAGATGAATATTTTGAGCATATAAAATGTCTTGCAATGTTTTGGGCTGAGTTAAAATCTCAATAATTGACTATTTCTGAGAATTTTATTCCACCCTTTACACATATCAATAAATACTGCCATTACCCAGATGACATATTGATACAAGAATTAATTAACCAAAGTTTTTCAAAAAAAGACAAAAAAATACACAAACCATATAACCACCCTAACGAAAATTCTGTTTTTTGTATGGTGTTATTGGTTGGTTTTTTTTTGTAAGCAAATTCAGATCAAACATGTTTATAAATGATAATATGAACCAGGTTTAAATCTATAAGTATCACTGTTGTTATCCAGCCATAATTGAAGTGACTTACATACTTAATTACTCCTGATTGTGCCAGAGGCTTAACTCCGTCGTATATCTACTATGACTCATAGTACACAAACATCCCTCCTCTTTCCTCACTCATTTACAGCTATATACCAGCAGTATATCCATTTATGGCCGCCAAATATGGATGTTTTGATAGCAAGTGTGTTTCAGGTCAAAAACATCCAGATCATTTCCTCAAATTTCATATATGTTTGGCGAGTCTAAATGGACATCATATTGCAAGAAATAGAAAGCTAGGCATTGAATTGCTTGTATTAATAAGACAATATCTACAAATGAAACAAACAGTGCCCCAAAGGGGTCTTTAATTCAGGTTTTATAACTACTAAAGACAGCAGATCTTATTCTTAAACTGTCAAATCAGTTGTTTCCTTGTAACAAGGAATTCACACTTTATTATTATTATTATTTTAATATTAAAAACAAGTTGTGAAATTGGACATGGCAGGCACTTCTTAGCTTGTCAAAGCTGCCTTCCAATCCATTACTTAAACAAACAAGGGTTTTTATGCTTTTTGGAGCCCAGCTTTGTGCCTTCTTCTTGACATTATTGCACCGATACAGCAGCACTGAAGCTCTACAGAGCAGTGATAGTTTCATAACCGATAAATACTTCATTGATTTCAAAGGAAAATTAAAATCAGTTATGTATCTATCATTACAACGAGTACTATATCAACTGTTGGGTAAAAAATTAAAGCATTGAACGATTGAAATCCTTTGAAATGTATCTGCGATATAAAAAATGTAACATGTATTACTGACAAAACAACAAATAGTAATACAGTATGAGGCAACACATAACGAAGTGATTTACCAGGCTAGTAAGGGCTTGCTAAGCACTCGGAGTATGGTAACAAGATGTTTTCCAGGGACAAGAAAAAATGAAGAATTATTTCAAATTTTAGTTTTACTTTTTTACATTTACACATAAAATTTGTGAGATTTGTGGTAAAAAAAAAAAATTCCCTCAAATATAAGTTTTCATGTGACAGCAATAATACTGGTGTGTGCTGCTCTTCAAAGATGGCCACAGTGGAGGTCCCTGGTCCCAGCATTGCTATTTTGGGGGTCTTTTTTTTCCATTTGGTTTAAGTCAGCCATGTTTAGGGATCTGAAGCTGGCAGCAGATCAGTGTGGCACAGTCAGAGTGTGGTGGTGTAACCGTGCGTACATGTGCCTGAGAGACGACATGTGTTCTCAGCGAGAGGTAAAATAATGACAGGCAGGAACGGTTGGCTGGTGACGCCGTGACGAGGAAAAGCGTCTCATATTTTTGGGGCCTGGGGCTGGGCAGCTGTGTGAAACTTCTTCTCTCTTATCCCCCTCCACTCCTGTTCCCCCACTCCTCCCTCTATGGTGCTGTTTAAACAGGGGACAAAGACGCCCTGAGTGTTTTTTTCTCCCCTTTTTCCTGACGCCGTACATGGCTACCGGCGCTTTTCCTCCTCTGTATCTGCAGCTCACAGCGGAGTGACGGAGTGACTCATAGTGTTTCTATGAGTGAATCTTTTGATCAATTTTAATAGCACTTCCTATCAAAATATGCCTCCACTAGGAGAAGAATTTCCTTTCTTTTTTATTACTTATTATGATTTATTTTTACACAAGAGTTCCGATTGTGTTTGATATGAATAAAGATCAAAACGCTTACTTTGGTTGCACATTTCCCTCCTTTTATTGCGTGAGTCACGATGTCTGGAAAAGCATGTTTAGACTTTAAATTGCACTTTTACATCGAAAAGGCATCTTCAGATAGAAGCTGTTTTTTCAGAGTTAAAGTGTGAGTTTGCGTGAGACGAAGATGAATGTGATGCTGGTTGATGAAGCAAAAACGCTCAACTTTGAAAAAACAACAGTATGCTGTAAATTCATGGACATATGGCAGGTTTATAAGTGAGTTAGTTTGATGAGAACACACAACTTAATGCAAATGAGGGCCAGACTCATGCACACACATCTTTTATACATCACTGGCACCCTCTGCTGAATCCCAGGACACTAGTTCAGACACGAGCAAGAGCCAATTAAACCTCTTTAATCTAGTAAAAAGGATGCATTTCTCTTTATGTATGCATGCATTCTGGGTGGTGAAACCCAGAAAGAGAGAGGAGAAAGGAGGAAAAAAAAAAAAACAGCAGCTTGCATGTCGCCGTCACACTTTCAGGTCATGCCAGTTGGCTTCCAGAGCGCGTGACAGCGGTGAGATTGGAGCAGAGCAGGAACAAGAAAAAGAGCAGAAGGGGGGAGAGAACATGGCAGCCGAGGACTACCACTTCTACATCAAATGAATGTTGTCACAACAGAGCGAGCGAGCCGCCCCTGTTAGCTGCGACAGCGCTCAGCTGCTTGTCACGCTGAGGTGGAAACTGTACGTCGAGCTAGCACACTGTTTGTTTAATAAAAGAGAAAGGAAAAGAGGCAGCAAAGTGAGCATGCTGTAGTGTTGTCAGATCACTGGAAGTTGGCAGCTTTTTCTCAGCCCTCCATGAAATTAAATGTTGGGAAGGCAAATGAAGTGTGGCTTCCAATAATAGAGAAGGTGATTGTAGAAAGTTGCATTCTTAGCAAAGTTGGACTGAAAAACAACCACACTGATCATCTCGATGCATCATTTTATGCCCAGATCAGCAGATTTTATCATTGTGGAGCTGAGTAAAGGCTGATGTTAGCTGAGCATTTAAATCATTGTTGTATCGTGATAAATGGGGTGACACATGCAAGCTAGTTCAGGCAGGCAGCTCAGTCTGCACTGCTATCACATATGACATGCACCATCATTCAATCCTTGATATACAATGGAAAAATCAGTAGTACATTTAAATTGTCAGATTTCCCTTTTTTAATCTACTTTGCTCTGCCAGCTCTGCCAGCATCAGTGCCACCCTCTTGCTTTTAACCCTCTATCACTCCAGCACAGGGAAGGCCACGAAACTCTTAATTTAGTAATTATGTATTGGCTGCTTCTTTGGCCAGGTCTCTCTTGTAAAAGAGATTTTTAATCCTAATGGGACTTCCTGGTTAAATAAAGGTAGATAAAAAAAATGTCATAGCCGAAGATGCTCAGCCTTCTTTGCTCAGTGAGTAAAATTGGAACAGATTGAAGAAATTACCTCAATACCCTCTTGAGATATTGATGTCAAAAGCAAAATTTAAAGATGAGTCTCCATGGCCTTGAATACAGATCAATGACTTTTACAATTTCATGAAGTCATCCAAAGAGATTAAGTCAACATCATGGCCAAAACCATGTACTCTATATTTGAATTTAAAATTTAGGACAGAGGTACAATCCACACTCAAACTGTTAATGTACATACTGTATCTTTAAATAGAAAATATTGTCCATTGTTTTCTTGATCTCAACAGCAGAAAGTACACTTCGAGTAAATGGAGGACAAGCTAAGCCACTCTGGGAAAGCTCTTTGGGCTCAAAGTTTTGCAAAGCCCGGCTGTATATCTATAATGTACAAAGCAGCTGGCTTACTCCTCATACACAACAAATCTGCCGTCCCATTTGTCAGTCAGTGTCCAGGGTCCCTTCTCAAGAGCTCAGCCTCCTGTGACCAAGTTCTTCTTGGAATGCCCTTCACCCCTTATCAGCATATATGCTTAAAAATTGATCAAGTTTGATTTTGGAGAAAGGTGACAGCCCTTGTTGACTTAATTTTTGATTAACCTATGACCCCTAAAATATGTTCATTCTTGAATCCTAGAAAGATTTTTGGAAGTTGTAGAAAATGTATCAAAACCTTTCTGAGAATCACCTTGACAAGACTTCAGCCAGGATAGACAGATGAACAACAAAATGTCGTACCACCTAAAATCTCTACTGTTATAAAAGCAGCGTCCCTTTTAGGAAAATAACAATCCCCTTTAAATATTAACTTCCTCTAACCTAAATGCAAACATTAAAGTTGGTGAAAGAAGCACATTAAAGTTTATGTGTGAACCCAAAAGTGAGTAATCACATCATTTAGCACTGTAAATGTTGCAATCTGTGCAAAAGCAGATTTGTATCCATATGTTGGCATTTGCGGAGGAATCAGATGGATCAGCAGAAGTTCTGCAGTCATACTAACATTTAAAGAAACAGCTAAATGATCAGCCGCCAGAGAACTTGAGTCTGTGACAGAAGGAAAAAAGAGAGAGTGGGTTTTTTATAAAAAAAAAAAAAAAAGAAAAAAAAAAAAGGAGTAGGAGTGTCACGAAGACAGACAAAAAGAAAGGCTGTCTCCTAGCGGACGCCGGCGTATGTGTGGGCCTGTCAGGCGTCATCGCGTGCCGCTCACCCTGCTCGACACAGTGTAACTGAGGCAATGTACCCCCATGAAATATTCACCAAAGTTGTCTTTGCTCAAGAAGAAAAGGGGAGCGAGGGCAAGGGGAAAAATGTGCTGTGATAGAGAGAGAGATAGATGGAGAGTCCCCTGAATGCTCTTGATGTCAGGTTTGCTTAGGCCTCTTCACAAGGGGGGCAAGAAGGGGAGCAGCAGGGGGTCCATTAAATGTTCATACAAATGCACCCTGTACAGTGTGCCAGTCTCTGCAGCAAAGGACCAAATTACACTAAAATAGTCTGTTAATTCTGCTCCTCTCTTCAAATATCCGGGGCGTGCTTTGGCTTGCATGGCTGACACACTTGGGTCTGTTCCTGAAGATTTTCTCATGGATGCCTCACATGGATGCAACATCTTATCACGATAGTTTAAGCTGTCATTATGGATAAAATACAGGCAGTGAGTTCATTGCCTTCAACTGAGATTCACATTTGACATTTAAGAGCGAACTAGTGAACGTGTTTACCATTCTCAGCTGTGATATCTGATTTTAAATACCAGGGCTCTCCAGGTTTAAACCCCGAGGCCAGATGTGAGGACCTGCTTTTTATTATTCTTAAAATAGATGGAACAATCAAGCTTGTTTTCCTTTGTTATTCAAACCCCTCAGAAGCAATGAGCGGGTTGATAAGATGAGAAATGTTCTTTTGCCAGATGAAATGCCCTTATTAGAGCCACTGATAATATGTCCGCTCTGGTTCATGAGATTTGGAAGTGGAAGGACAATAATTGGTGAGTCTAAATTGCAGGTAGGTACGAGTTGAAAGCATGACTAGTTATCTGTCTCTCTATGTGGCCCTGTGATTGGGTGGCGACCAGTTCAGTGTGTACCCCACCCAATGGCTCTAGCCTGTGCAACCCTAAAAGGTGCTATGTGCCATAAATAATAGAAGATGGATAGGTGGGTGGGAAACAAAAGGTCTCATGTTCATCCTTTCCTTGTAATCATGACATCTCAAGGGATTTTGCTAAGACTTTTACAAATGAAAAGTCTTAGGTGAATCCCAGTTTTACCCCTATGACCTTCCCCTTAATCATCTGTTTTGAGTGCCAAGGGAAGGGGAGAAATGAGACGCTACTCGATTCCTGCTGTCATCAACCAGAGCCGCTTTCTGGCTGTGACGTAGGCAGATGCCACAATAACCATAGCTACAGCTGTGAAAGCTAGCTCGTTAAAATGAGAACTTGTAAATACGACCATAAATTCAGAACATGATGAATATTTATTTGATGATTTCATAATTACCTAAACTTTGCGCTTTCTTCAGTCTCAAGTCTGCGTTCGTGTCAGTATGTATTCTGGGAAATTCTCATACCTCTTCCTTTCAAGTGAGGTCCAGGTCTGTCTTCGTTTCAAGGGCTGAGTAGCCCTTAGTCTATGAACTTCCCCTTCGCCCTAAGGAGAACTTGAGCACCCCTTCACGAGATGGGAACTTGCAAAACCAAAGGGTAAGCGGTAAAACAAGGGCTAAGGGGTTGAATTGGGATTGACCCTCATCCTGCCTCTGCCAACAGTTATCAGATAAACTCTTACGCAACTCTAAGCAGCCCTGTGTTCCTGTTGCATTTTAGACAAAGATAAACACTTTATGTAATTTTCAAAAGATATACATTCAAAACTAAACCGAAGGGCACATGCGCAAACCACCTTAGAAGTGCTTAAGGACCCTCTGCCAATCTTAGGCTAAAAATACATAGCGTTACATAGTGCGGTAAAAAAGTCACAATAAGCACACAGGACCATTTAGAGTTGCTGAAAAGTTTATCTGATGACTGTAGGCAGAGGCAGGCTAACACTACCCATTAACTCTCAGTGTTTGAGCTAAGCTAATTAATGGTGGGCGTGCCTTGCCCGTCCCTTTCTTGTTACTGTATACAGAGTCCAAACAATGGGGTCTATCTGCTTGTCATGGACTTGAGAAAGAGGCAAGATACGAAAAGAAAAAAAAATAGCACATCACTTTAACGATAACCTGATCTGCCATTTAAAACTCATCTGATAAAGATTAAAGTCACTGGGGGCACATTGTGATCCCTTGCTGGAAATTCAAAATCTTGGGAAAGCTTAAAGGGATATTTCTCAAATTTAAAAAAATATTTAAGAATTAAGTAACTAGATATTTGAAAGTCATCCATCAAAGATCAAGGTCATGGGGCCCATGTTCGCTCCTTCCTAATAAAGGGTGCATCTACAGAAAGCTTCAAAAGAATATTCATCAAACTTTAAACAAAATGCTTTCTTACTCAATACTAAACTAGTTAGACATTTGAAAGTCATCCATCAAAAGTCAAGGTCATTGGATCTCATGTTCATTTCTCATTTAGAGTGCAACATCTGGGAAGAGCTTCAGAGGGGATATTTGAAAAAATATTTACTCTGAATCTGAAATGTTTGAAAGCCATATGCCAAGGTCATATATCCTCATGTTCATCCCCTTCTTGTGCATAAACAACCTCAAATTTGCTATGAAATTATTTGAATTTAGCACAAATGTTCACTCTGGCTCAGAAATTAACTGGAAAAAGGGATTTTTTTTTTCAGATATAGGACGTTGAGCCCCATATTCATCCCTTGCTTCTAAACATAATATCTCAAAACTGTTCCATATAATTTTCTTTACAATAATCCCAGATGCCATTTCTGGCTTAATGATCAATTGATTAAATTTGAAAGTTGCAGGTGAAGTTGTTGTTAAAGGTTCACCTTTAACTTGTAAAGGTATTCTTTGAGTTGTTCTCTTCAAGTTGGTGGAAATGTGCACTTTTACTCAAAGAGAACTGGTAGGAATTTTTATATCAAGGAAAAAGATCACTGAGGTTCATAATCAACCCCTAAACACTGAAAAGCAGCTTCAATAGATCACTAGAGAGAGTTTACCTGAAACTTTGGACAGTTGTTCACCCTGGCTCAAGACTTCAAAACTTAAATCCAGAGAGGTAATGGATAAAATATCAAGGCAATCAGACTTTGTTACTCCCTGTCTTTTAAATATGTTAGCTCAAGAGTGTTCTTAGGGATTCTGTTAAAACTTAAGTGAGATATATTGCTTTTGACTCAGGGGTAAACAGCCTCGATTTTCTAGGTTGGAGACAAATCTAATTAGTCCCTATGGTTGTTCCTTTGTTTTTTAACGCATATTTTAAGAACACTTTGACATTTTTTCCAAATTTGGCACAAATGTCATCTTTGACTAAAAAAAATACACTGACTCAAGTTTGGATGTCAAGGTCATTAGGTCTCATAGTCATCCTTTGCTTGGGGAGGTGATTAACATTTGACATTTTTAAATGACTTTCACCAGCAATGCCCGTTCTTCTTGTTCCTAATGATGCAAATTTATAGAACTGCATCTCAACAACAGCTGGATTCCCATGCCAACAACTCTGTAAAAATCAAGGCGTAAGATGTTTGATATTAGGTGTTTCGCTGGCCTGTGCTTAATCAGGGGTCCATTCAAATGTTAATTCCTGTAACTAGGGCCTGCAGGAATCTTGTAACCTTTTGACACTACAAAGAACACAAGGTGATATGAATATAAAAAATCTGGACTAATTAGCTCCTAATTAAGCTGCATGACAGATGATTCAGGAGTGATTTTTGCTTGTAATACAGAAGTCATTGCCATGGCAGTCCCTGGGATGGAATGTTCAATAAAAAAATGCCATTCATGCTTCAGCGTACCATGGCCAGAGCCCTTAATCCAGCTTGTTAGTCACGTATCCAGTCTGCAAGTAAAACTAATTTCCTGATCAGGTCGTTTGACAAATACACATAGAGAAAATCAAAATATCATCCAAACAAACTGAACATATGGCTGCAGCATGGAGGATGTAAAAATAAACTGCCTGGACGAGTTAGTGAAGAGGCAGAAACCAAGAGGTATGGAAACTCGACAGCTTACAAGTGGGTGAAAACCTCTTGAGAATCTAAGTGTCCTTATAATGCTGAAGTGCCATATAGCAGCTTAAATGTCAGCCACAGTAACACAAGGAAGGCTTAAAATGCTTGGCTAAAATGGTTTATCATTTTGTACATTTCAGAGCTGCTGTGTAGCTGTCTTTGTACATGATGAATTAACTGAATCCATTACACCTGCAGAAGGACGCTACTATAAAAACTTTAGTAAAAGTAGTACCAATAAACTTTCATTTTCATGCAGAGATGATTGAACACCAACAAAGAAAAAGCTGAACAGCTCAGAAGAAGTAGAAGTGATAAAACTCTTTTTTAATTGTCATCATGTGCCTGCAAAAGACTGCAAGGCGTGACTGTGGGTAGCACAGACGATCACATCCCTAAAAGGACAAAATTTAAAATGCACTCATCGCACCCATTTTCTCAAAAAAAGGTAATAAATAGGCCAATTACCAACTGGTCTATTACTGGAAAAAACATCAGTTTATAAGTATCACAGAAAATCCAACATCATTGTATCACAAGAGCTGTTTCTGTAAATGAAGTGCCCAGCATCATGACTTGAAATTCTAATTTATCACTCTAGACTCGGAAAAGGAAATTCTTATTTCTTTAAATGAGTCTTTTATTGAATTAAAAGGACATAAGGGACAGGTAGACACATATTTTCAGTTTGGAATCATTGTCTTAGAGATGAGAAATTATATTTGACCACATCAGGCCCTTTCATACCAAGCACAGAGTGTCTTAAAATGCAGCGCTAATGCCTTTCCTATTTTCCATTAACTGCAGTTGTCATGTTTGCATCCATGGATAACGTCTTTTTGACATATGATTAAAATTTCTTAGTGTTAATGCCAAGCAGTGTGTTTGTTATTAGATGGAGAATAGGCAGGCCACAGATGTGTTTGTATTTTGAGAATTTATAAAGTGACTCTACCTTTGACTGCTTTAAACCCGTTCTGAGAACAATACACTGTTACTCAGCATTATCCTGGTGTTTAGAGAACACATTAGTAAATGGGAAAACATTCACAAAATGAAAACACATCCATTACAAGGGATAGGAATAGAAATATTTTACTGGTACAAAGAAATTGTTGATTCGACCTCTCAAAAAATTATTTATCTATTCCTGTGGATTTTCTGTAGCAAAAATTCCTAAACAGAATTTTAAGATCAAATACTTGTTACTATTGGTATTTAATGGGGTGCTATAGAAATGAATTCTGTGTGTCCACCCTTGGCCGAAAACACTGATGCACCAGATGTTGTGCGTTTGGCATCATATTGTGTGAAATTAAGCCACAGCTTTTGTTGCCTCTGTCTGTTACATCTTTGATTCCCTGTTGCCATTTTGGTGACTGCCTCTGATGAGAGTGACCTCTTTGATTTGTTAGGCATCTAGAACTTAAACAGGCAACTGGTAAAGGAATTGTCAAGTATGAGGACTAATTACAGTGGGTACGGAAAGTATTCAGACCCCCTTACACTTTTCACATTTTGTTCTATTGCAGTCATTTCCTTAAATCATTTAAATTCATTTTTTCCTCACTAATGTACACAAAGCACCCTATACTCAGTACTGAGTAGGAGCACCTTTTGAGCTAATAAAGCCATGAGTCGTCTTGGGAGTGATGCAACAAGTTTCTCACACCTGGATTTGGGGATCCTATGCCATTCCTCCTTGCAGATCCTCTCCAGTTCTGTCAGGTTGGATGGTGAACGTTGGTGGACAGCCATTTTCAGGTCTCTCCAGAGATGCTCAGTTGGGTTTAAGTCAGGGCTCTGGCTGGGCCATTCGAGAACAGTCATGGAGTTGTTCTGAAGCCACTCCTTCTTTATTTTAGCTGTGTGCTTAGGGTCATTGTCTTGTTGGAATGTGAACCCTCGGCCCAGTCTGAGATCCTGAACACTCTGGAAAAGGTTTTCGTCCAGGATATCTCTGTGATTGGCTGCAGTCCTTTTTCCTTTAATTGCAACCAGTCGTCCTGTCCCTGCAGCTGAAAAACACCCCCACAGCATGATGCTGCACCACCATTGGAGAGTTTTTTGTAATTTTTTGAGCGATGGTCTTAAACTTTTGATCAGCTGACAAACAGCCTATTTCAGTTTACTTGTTGTTTTTAATAAGTTACTTTTTCAAAGTGCTTTTTGTCACACTTCTCCTTCTTGCTTTTGCATATTGTAGCTCTATTTAAAACCTCATTAACGTCCAAATGTGCAAAATGCATATTCTAGCAATTTTTCAACTGGTCTTTTGATCAGGACTATTTTGGGCAGGCGATGAGCAGTGCCTGGTTTCCTCCACACATATCTCTTAGAATAAAGGCCAAAAAGTCCAGAGAATCTTAGTTCTCATAGCCTGGTAGTCCTTAACGTGTTTTTTGGTGACCTCTATGTGGGCTTTCATATGTCTTGTACTGAGGAAAAGACTTCCGCTCTGCCATTAAGCCCGAACTGGTGGACGGCTGCAGCGATGGCTGACTTACATGAACTTCCTCCAATCTCCCCACTGGATCTCTGGAGTTCAGCTACAGCGATCTTTGGGTCTTTCTTTACCTCTCTCACCAAGGCTCTTCTCCCCCGATCGCTCAGTTTGGCTGGATAGGCCAGCTCTAGGAAGAGTTCCTGTTGTCCCAAACTTCCTCCATTTAAGGATTATGGAGGCCACTGTGCTCTTAGGAACCTTAAGTGCAGCAGAAATTCTTTTGTAGCCTTCAGTTCTTCAGGTAGTTCCTTTGACCTCATGCTTCTCATTTCTTCTGACATGCACTGTGAGCTGAAAGGTCTTACAGAGACAGGTGTGTGCTTTTCCTAATCAAGTCCAATCAATACAATTAAACACAGCTTGACTCCAATGAAGGTGTCGACCCATCTCAAGGATGATCAGAAGAAATGGACAATGCCTGTTAAAAAAACAAGTGTCATAGTAAAGGGTCTGAATACTTATGACCATGTGATATTTCAGTTTTTCTTTTTTAATTAATCTTACAAAAATCCTACAATTATGTCTTTTTTGTCAATATAGGGTGCTTTGTGTACATTAATGAGGAAAGAAATGAATTTAAATGATTTTAGGTAATGACTGCAATGTTACAAAATGTGTGAAATTTAAGGGGGTCTGAATACTTTCCGTAACCACTGTACATAAATTCTCTAAGCTATTCACTCACAGTTTTTGACTATGCTTGATTTACGATTCCATCCATATCCATTAATATGCGTGTGCCGTATAAATGAGTCAAACAGCAGCACAGTCGCTCTGCTGTTTATTATCAGCACATTTTATTAGAAATTTCAAATGTAGTTAGTAATTGAACAGAGGGCTGTGTTTTAGGTGCTTTTAGTTGCAGTAATTTTTGGCATCCTCAAGACAGGAACATGCCAGCTTTACACCTGATCAATCCAAATTCTTAGACAAACACATCCCTGAGAACCAAAGGGAGTGTATTGTTATTTGCTTTCTAAACAACAAAGTGCTTGGAATCAAAATAGCAAACACATCAGGGGGAAAATAGTGAAGACATATGCGTCATGTCAGGCATACAGTGGAGCCCACACACTCTTAAAGCCAGACCTCCCTCATTACACTGGAGAAAAGCCTAAAAAGGGGTGTGTTTTATTCAAGAAAATCAAAACTTTTCTTTTGCTGTAAGAATGTTTCAAAAGAATATTTTCTAAAATAAATCTGTAAGTTGCACTTTGAATGTCTTTTTTTTTCATTTTATTGTTAAGACTTCCATCAGAACAGCAAGCACCAACCTGTGCCAGAAATTGTATTACTCCTGCAATCATTCTAAAAGGAACAAAATTAGGCAATTTTGTTGTATTTTCGAATGGTGCATCAAAATTCAGAAGAGCGCTGCTACTGCTAACAAATAATAATAGTGCAAATCAAATCAACTGTGTGTGTTTCACTGTTGTTTTAATGAAAAAGCAGTGAACAGGAGTTTGTCTTATTATTCACATTCTAAGAGAAGCCATGCGGACGGTGAAATCTAATCTGCAACCCAGTGTTTTTTTGTCTATGGAAATGACAGGCTTCTTATCGGCAGAGTGGGTTATTTGAGCAGATTCTCGCCATGGCTTAGCGACGGGACTCAATCACTGCTGCCCAGCGATAGGCCTCACTCTGGCCCCCCTCCTCCCTTCCTCTCATCTTTTTATCTGGAGGAGCGGAAATGAAAGGATGGTATCTCGTACTCTCCACGTCTTCGGTTCAGGAGATGGAGAGAGAGGAGCGGACATTTTCTTTTTTAGCTGTCAGATGGAAACGTAGTGTATAAACCTGTAGTCTGAAAGAAATATGTCCACATTCAAGGAACTCTAAATTAACACAGGCCTGAGAAAGGAAGGTATTATGAAGCTTATAATGGGCCTGTCAAGATAGGAAAGAGCCACGAGATAAAATTAATAACACTTCAGTACTAGAACAGCATCATCAGGCCAAGCCAAGTCATCACTGGCAACATCTAAACTCTGGGCTGATCAAGCTTTCCACACATATGCATCAAAGGTATACACTTCCCCCTGATTTTATGCATTTTGTTTCCTTGCATTTTAAATCAATTAATCAATAAGTATATCAGTTTTTTTTCCCTATTTGAATATCTAGATCATGGCAGATAGCCATAACATGCTATCAAATGCAAGTGAGTTTGGAAGTCACACAGCATTACAGAGTCTACAACAGGAGGTATTTCATTTCCAAGTCAGATTTTCCTAATTAGAGGGGATAATCTGTTGTGAGTAGTGTTTCAAAATCACATTTTAGTATAAGAACAATGCAAGAGATGAAACCAGCATGCACCAGCAAGTACGATACTCTGATGAAAAAACAAATAAAGTGGGTTAAGTAGGGCCCGGTGCAGTCACACAATTTTTTTCAAAATAAAAAGGAACATCTTTCTTAGGGAAAATGCTCCAAAGGGGTCACTAAAGCCCCGATTCCACCAAGTGGTCCGGTATGGATTGGCACGGTTTGGCTCTGGCCGGATCGGTAAAGCCTGATCCTGTTTGCGTTTCCACAGGTCTACTTGGTAGCTGGCATCTAAGCCGGATGCCGATAGCATGACATCATAGCAGTGCGACACAGTGTACCCAGCTATTAAATACAACGAAGAAGAAAACGCAACACAGTAAACAAAGAGCAACGATGGAAGACATCCAGCAATTCTTCTTTTTTGTGATCAGCATGTGGCTTTTTGTTACAAAGTGCAACCAAGCTTTGTTTCAGAGAAGGCTGTGTGCCCCGAGAATTATCTTCACGATGACAAGTGGAGATTTAAACATTGCGGGGTTATGTGTTGTTCCGCTGTCGCACGGGAAGTGACGTCTCCTTCGACAAACTAATGGACTGCTGTGTTTCTAGCTCCACCTTCTGGGGTTGGATCGGTATGCTTGGCACCTCAACAGAAAGGTCCCAAAAAGTAGAACGGTACGGTTCGCTTATTAGGGGTCCTGTCCCAGTTTTAGGCTATGGAAACGCCACAAAAAGCAAGATGTACCAAGACGAACCAAACTGAACCCTCTGGTGCAAACGGGACTTATGGCTATGTATGCTTCACTTCCCCTCCCCCTGCCCTCCCTGTGTCAAAGCGGCTGCCTGAGACACCGGCAAAGTTAGCAGAGTAGCTACGAAATTCTCGGCTAACTCCAAAGTGCATGGCAGAGCAGTTTACCAACAACTATTATGTGTCAGGTGATCAAATGTTTTGCAAATTTTGTCAACATACTGTTGACTGGACCTGTAAAGATGTTTGTGAAAACAACCTGAAAAGTGAGTGATCATGTTTCATTCTTCATACTGTGTCTCAGGATTAAATTTGCTTAAAATATGAAAAAAAAAAAAAGAATTCTTAAAAAATGAAAGCAGAAAGAATTTAAGAAGGGAAAATTCAAAACAGAATCTGGGAAAAAACATGGATTTTATGAGGCCCCAGTTAAAGATGCTATGAGGAGTTTCTGAATAATTACAAAGAAGTCTCACTTTTAGATATATGCCTGATAGAAATACACACTTAAAGATGAGTTTTAAAATAGGTTATCCATAAATGCTATTCCTTAGCTTCGCAGTCGGGTCTGACAGGGCTGGACTGGCCTGGATACTCAACTTCAGGAACAAGACAATTAAAACTAGAGCAAATTTATATTATTTGGACACGTCTTAGAGCACCGGGCTGTAAGTAGCGATACATAGCCAGCTACAAAACTACAATACTAAGTTTTCCAAAAATTGCTTGTTGTCACACATCAAAAACTACCGCTACGTAACTAGAAAGAGATACATTACCTCGTCGTTTTGCATCCTGTAAGTGGTTGAAAAAAGAAGTTATACAGCAATGCAGAGTTCTGAGGAAGGTCCGGGCTGCATTTATCACAACAAACACACACTTTGGCTTCAGTCACGTCTTTACGACAGTCGCCGCGCATGCTCATGGGTAACAGTCTTTCTGTCGCAGGAAATTGATTCTCTTCATAGCACCTTTAAGTTCAACTTGCTAACTAAGGGAATCGCTGCTCAACTTATCATGTCCTCAGTTAAGAGCCTGAAGTAAAACGGTGGACTAAGTTTTCCAAGTTCCTGCATGAAATTTATCACCAGGTCAAGTAAAAAATGTTTTAATTTAAAAACATCATTGTTACCTGCAACTAAGTCAAGGAACAAGGGAATAAATCAATAAGTGATGATTACAATCATGTAGATAAAAGGAGAAATATACATCCACCAATTTACTGGGCACTTATGTCCCACTGCTCATTAATGCTAACAAGCCAATTCCACAATAGTAATTCAGAGTATTTAGACATGTTAATATTCTCATGGTCATAATTTATGTGACTTTGAACATTGCATTGTTTATGGAGAAAGACTCATTGCTCTGAGTAATCCAAAAGCTGCTGATCAGCAGAGATTTTCACACACAACTATCTCTAGGGTTTACAGAGAACGGTCTGAAAATAGAAAAGATATCCAGTGAGTGGCAGTTCTCTGGACAAAATTGCCTTGTCGATGCTAAAGGTCAGAGGAGGATGGCCAGGGTAGTTCAAGAAACAGTAAAACAACTAAAATAACCTAGAAATGCAGAAAGACATTTCTGGACACACAACACTTCAAATCTTTAAGATGGGCTACAGCAGCAGACGACCACAATTGGTGCCATGCCTGTCAACTAAGAACAGGAAACTAAGGTTAGAATTTGTATGGTTCGTCAGGATTGGACAATAAATGGAAAAATGTTGCCTTGTCTGATGATTCTCAATTTCTGTTGCACTATGCAGATGGTATGGTCAGATTTTGGCAACATGAAGGTATCCATCCACCCTGCTTTGTAACGAGTGTGATGGTGTGGGGAATCTTTGGCCCCTTTTTTACAACAGAGCATCCTCTGAATGCCAAAGCCCAGCTGTGTACTATTACTGATCATGTCTGTCCACATTTGACCATAGTATGCCTATATTCTGATGGCTTCTTCTTCAAACTGGTCCTTCAACATCAGAAGCAGAATGTCCTTTATTGTCATTTAGGGCTGGGCGATATGGCCTAAAAAAAAAAAAAATCACAGATTTTTTCCCCACAAAACTCAATTTAAGATTTTAATCGATTTTTTCCCCCTGAAAGAAAAAGAACTTCAAGTGACACAAAAATTACATGAATCAAGTTCTGCTTTTATGTTGTCAAAATATATTCCTTATTCAATCTGATCTTTATTTATTCTAATTAAAAGAAAAACAAGCCTATAAAAGTGCTTGTGCAAAACCTGACAGTGCCACCATCATAAAAACTGAAAAATGTCAGTGTATTTTTTCAAACTTTGCAACTCCTTACATTTTAAGTGAGTGATAAAAAAAACCTTGATTTTTATTTTTTAAATCTTCTGCAGAAAATAATTTGAATTAATTTATTTAATCCATATATTGCCAAGTCCTTTTGTCATTAAACAAAATGTGAAAGGTTAGAGAGCATCTCCTTTTTTAGTGCAATAGATGAACAGTTATGTAAAAAATAACTTAAATAAATAAAGTATGAAATAGTTGTAAAAAGTATATGTGCAAGATATAAAAGAGATAAAATACTTCTGGACAGTGCAATTGAAACTCTAAATACAAATAAGAGAAAGAAGGGATAATTATTGAAAATAAAAGAAATACTTTATTTATATATGGAAATGTATTGAAAATATACTGAACACTTATAGCGCAAATGGTGATTAGTGCTTTAAGATGTTAGATGGTTATATGCCACATATAGTTGTATTGCATGGGTTGAATACATGGAGCAGCAGTGATATAAATATTTCACATTTTACATTATATTGACAGCTGGGGTGGTTGTATTACAGAGTTCAGGGTGGTGATGACTCTCAGGCAGATGTTTTTTTGTCTGTTTGTCCTTGCTTTAATAGACCTGTAGCGCCTGCCAGAGGGGAACACGTCAACTCTTGAACATGACAATCAGTTCATTGTGCTCAAGTGGCCCCCTCCGTCGCTAAATCTCAATCTAAAAGAGCCCCTTTCAGATGTGAAGAGAATTGCATCATGGATGTGCCCCAACAAATCTGCAGCGAGTTTTATTTGGTCAGTATTAGGGCTGGGACGATACACTTTTCTCCCAATTTGATTTCATACAATTTTTTAGGGCTGGGGCAATACGCTTTTCTCCAGATTCAATTCTTTATGATTTTTTTTTAAAGGTGCAGTGTGTAGAATGTGGCATTTTATACATCCACTGCATTTCGCCAAACAGAAACAGTGAAAATAGGAGATATATGTTTCTATTTCTATGTAAAGTCCATCAAAATAGGAGTACAATCAACCTCATAAAAAGTTTGTTTTATTTTTATTTAGTTAGAAACATCTTTATAAAAAATTACATTATCGTGGGCCGCTGTTTCGTGTAGGCCGACATATTGATCCGCCGTGTTGTCTACGGGTGGTTTTTAGGGACAAAAAGAACAAAACGCGAATCTGTCTGCCGGTTCTGAAATCTTCCTGGAATGCAGGCGAAGAAGAGGAGAGGATGGCAGTGGATGCATAGAAAGTTGTTACTCTGTCCTAGGGATTCAAACTGTGTGTATAAACACACACAAAACATAAATTATGTGCTGTGTTCAGGATCCTTTTTGGTCTTCACAGGATTCCGTTGCTCAGTGACGTGACGTTTTGGCTGCGGTTAGGTTCATTCTAGAATCTGAATGCTAGATGTCTAAAAAAATGCCAAGTTCTACACACTGCACCTTTAAACCAACACTATGTAGCTTTTCAAACATAATATAATCCTTCGATATTCATTGTGATGGTCCACCACTTTACAAGCTGGGGTCTCAATGAAACTCTGTCGTGGTCTGGAGTGGTCTGTATCCCTTTCACTGGC
This sequence comes from Scarus forsteni, assembly GCA_036419115.1. Lineage (NCBI taxonomy): Eukaryota > Metazoa > Chordata > Actinopteri > Labriformes > Labridae > Scarus > Scarus forsteni. The sequence goes on along the minus strand of JAZDUH010000544.1, from coordinate 21,536,900 downwards.
GCTTATGTTCCAAGGTGGATGGTGGGAACCCTGCCACACTAAAAAACTACAGGTTTGGACTGCTTTACGGCAACAAGCCCCCCGACAGAGCTACAAGCAACGGAAGTCATTATATATCAGCAGCAAACTCAATCAAAAACAGCTCACCTCAACTGAAAGTATCAAACAAGTTTTGTTGAGGATACAATTGGACAAAGAAAGCGAGAAAAACAAGCTGAATGCTCAGACCAGAATAAACATCGGTTCTATGCTCACTCGCTGGGGAATAAAAGACGAGGAGGGATGTCCTCCCCAGCTCATCTATACAGTGCTAACGTTAGCGGCTAATTTATGACAAACCCGTTCCTCAAAAAGTCATTAGCCAGGAAAAAAGTACAGAAAAACCAGAGTTATTCCAGACATCTCCCAGTATGTAGCCATTAGACCTGATCAACCAGTGTGTGATATCGCCAGCTGAAGGTCTGCGTCTTTACTTTTATTCACTTTATCGTTTCAACAGGACAGGGGCGACTTCACGGTAATAAAACCAAGTTGAACTTAGCGATCTTTAACATCGTCATTTAGTCAAAAATAAATACATTACCTCGTTGCTATCCATCCTGCAAACAGCCGCTGAAGACAGAAGAATACTTTTGAGCGAAGTCCTGGCTTCTGTGATTCGCCTACAAAACAAAATGCATGCGACCGGCAGATCTGTATCCTTACGACAGCATGCACGCGCTAGAGCTCATGGGTAGTTGAGTTCCCTATACGGTCAAGCAAGAATCTTCCGTTGTGCTGCTTTAAGATTTAAATTGTGATTCTGCGATATTGCAGATTTTTGCACTCTTAAGTCAGCTTTTTTTAACACCAGCGAAAAAGATAAGCAATGATGATGCCCACGGACTATATCAGAAAAATACACATCACATGTGAGTCAGTTTTTAGGATTTTTCAGCAACACATTTTAACCAACTGTTTATTCGCTCTCTTCAAAAGCCTGGATTGAATTTAAAAGTGGCTTTTTAACACAGACTAAAATGAAGCATTTCAATTTGGAAAAAAAAAAGGTATTTGAACACAAACATGGATTTAAAAATCGTCAAACAAAAAATCCTGATACTTATTTGAATCGATTTTTTCTCCCATCCCTGGTCAGTATGGATCAAAACCTCGGAGGCAGGTTTGTTGAAATGTGATGAAGAATGAAGAAAGTTCTAAAGGCAAAAGGGCTCATGACTTAGAACTAGCAAGGTGCTGCTAAAGGTGTATAAGAAAAATTAAGGGTCTCACCTTGACAGTGTCACCTCTTGTCAGGGTGTCCCAAAGCGTGTGCTGAAACTTGGTGAGATCCATCTGATGGCCTCCTCCCAGCAAAGCCTTAAGAGGAGAGATATTTTTAATGGGAGTCTGATAAAAACTGAGCATTTGCTTTTACAGTCGAATGGAATACAAAGACAATATATGAATCAAACATGAGCCTCCATATTATCTTCAGCCTGTTTATCTTTAAATGCACTCGCTTTTCCCCTTCTAGTAAATTCTTAATACAATCTAATACATGACCTGCATCGCAAGTGGACACATCTCCTGTAAAGCACACATAGATTCTGACGTACATCTCAGGATGCACACAATCTCGCATCTATTTCAGAGCGCCTCCTGGCCCCTCAGGTACAGGCTTATAAAAAGTGCATTACATAACTGATAATAAACTGCACAGCATCCATCTTCCATTCAGCTCACCTCCCAATAATCCCCACCGCCATATCTGCTTATCTATTCGAGTCACTCCCTCATTAAATCAGTTTTTTACAGCCAAATGCCAGAAGTTTACTGCTCATAGAAGTCAAATACCATCAATCAGAAAGAAAGCTGTAGTTTACTGATAAACTGTGTTTTAATTCACTGTGGGACAAACACATCATTCCTTCTATCTGAATAAAATCTCACTAAAAAAAAAAAAAAGCGAGGTTGAAAAATTGACAAGCGAATTAATCTGCTGTTTTTGCCCGCTGGAATGGAAGTCAGTGAGGCGATGCGTACCAGCGGATGCCCATCAGTCACAGGGAGCGTGTGTGAGGCCTCAAAAAGCCGAATGTGATGCTGGGCGGTGAGATGGGGGAAAGGTGGTGCAGCTTTCAGTGTTTATTCATCTGAAACAGTGTCCCCTGGAAGCCATTTTGGCAGCGATGCATCACAGCAGGCGCTGACCTTTAGATACTATGCACAATTAAGCTAAGCTAATAAATACACACTGTGGATCTGGACATTTTCGACTCGAAGGCAGGTGCTGTGAAAACAAAAAAAAAGTTCTTTTGTGCTTAGGTAGCCCTTTTCAAAGCCAAATTGAAATGTGTTTGTTTGAAATGCATACAAATGAAGCTGTGCGCGCTGAAAGGAAATGAGCTGAATGCCAGTTTTGTTGGAGGCTGAAGTTCACAGTTTGTTATTCAGCCTTTTATCTTTTGTTGCTGGTGACATGCTCTTTGTATCTGAAGCTCGACCTTTGTAAAAGAGTAAGCAATTTATGGTTTGACAGTTTAATTCTGTTGAAAAACAGAAAAAATTGGTCCATTACTCCAAAGCTGTTTGACAGATATTTATTCTGCAGTGCTTCTGATAAGCAATTAATTATTGATTTAGTCTTTTAACATCAAAAAATGTTAGTTCAAGCTTCTCATTTGAAAGGACAGTATGTCATTGATTGAAGTTCCAACATTTTAATGACCAATGAAGCTACCAAAATAGAACAAAAAGACCAGTATGCAGTAGACATCAATGTGTGATTGTGGCAGCTCCACACAAATAGTGACAAGAAATGGTGCTGGCAAGTGGAAAAAAAAGCTGAGAGGCAAGACATAAACCTGTTCTATGAGGAAAATGTCTTATTCTGAAGATGGATTTTAAATACAACAATGGAAACACATTTTGTGCCAACTTTGTGATTCCTCTCAGAGTAGTGAAAGATTAGCCTGGCAGAGCAGACGGACCTGCCTGATCTTGAAATCATGCATATCCATCTTGCCAGCCTTTACTGTTCAACGGTTTCACTCTGCTAAATGCTTAACGGCCCAATCAGGGAAGAGAGGCAAGAGCAGTGGGAGCTGCAGGAAGTGACGACAACAGGAAGTGACTTGACAGGAAGGGAAGTCACTTCCTGTTGTACAAATAATGGGGGCTAATGTCGGTTAGCCTGTGATCAGGGTTGCTCAGTGATACTTGGAAAAAATATGCTCTCCTCATAAGTTTACTTCGTAGGGATTGTCTTTGACGAGGTTCATGTCACATATAATAAGTGTTAAATGATACGGCTGTTTGGTATAATCTAATGTAAAACGATAGTCTTCAGGTAGTTCAGCTATCATCTAACAGCCATAAGCCGCTAAAGTCAATGTGTAACAAGGGCTAACAACAGTTAACGACTGTTAGCCGGTAGCCGTAGCGGCTAGCAACAATTAGCCGCTGCAGCTAATGGCCAATAACTGTGGTTGGCCCTTGTGAGCCGTAGCAGCTAACGGTTAGCCGATAGCCGCTACGTTTAGCTGCTAACTGCTTGATATGGATTGGTCTGTGATGAGTGTGATGAGTGGAACGATCATCCAGTCACAAGATGTTGATGTTTTTGAAGGTTCTGTCCCTGAAAACATTTTCGCAGGGCGCCTTCCAAGATGGATTTGTGAAATATTTCCAATATGAAACTGTTCACCCGTTATGTCAGGTTCGTAAAAGATGTCCATCCACGGTAATGTGGCTCATTAAGTTGATTGGTAGGCTATGATGCAACAGGTTAATGCTATAGCCCTAAAGCGAGAAAGCTGCTGGTTCAAATCCCAAGTCCCTCAACATGTATGCTCTGTCTGTTTGGTACCTCCTAGTGTATGAGAGTCACAAAGAGATCAACACAGTTATTTGCTATTTCATTTCAAGCAAAATCAGAGGTTGACTTTGTACACTAAATATAACTTTAAATAGTTCAAGAAATGGTTGATGACATTAAAGTAAAGAAAATAGGAGGGAGGTAGTTTTCATCTGAAAACAACAGAGAACAAAACAAACTTATATTTTTGTTTAATTGAAAAATCATTGAATTAAGACTACAAATGATGAAACTTCACAAGTTATTCACAAAAATCAAAATTTTCGTCATGGCGGCTAGACGCTGATCCAGATCAACACCAAAACCGAATCAGTTCTTCCCTTGCCCATACTGAACATTTCCTGAAAATTTCATCAAAATGCATCCATAACTTTTTGAGTTATTTTGTTCACAGACGGACGGACGGACGGACAAACAAACTCTCCTGAAAACATAACCTCCTTGGCGGAGGTAAAAATAAAGTCTTTATTTCAACATAGAATTTTCTAAAGCAAAGACCAAAACAGTTAAGACCATCCATCATTATGTTTTACTTCCACGACACTTATGTTAGTTTTTCAATGAAATGCTTTGATAAGTAGAAAAGCACTCAGAGAGCGCAGACCTCCGCCAGCGGCACAGTCCTCCGCCAGCGGCACAGTCCTCATCCATATTGTGATTTTCACCATAAATATTAGTCCTACCTGTATTTCATCGAAATATTTAGATTCCTTGACAATGAAAACAAACCATTAGCAACTGGATTCATAAAGATATCTATGTTAGTTCAGTAGTTATTCACAGAAAATCACATTTTTCGCCATGGCGGCCAGACGCTGATCCGGATCAACACCAAAATAGAATCAGTTCTTCCTTTTCCCATGCTGAACATTTCCTGAAAATTTCATCAAAATCCATCCTTCACTTTTTGAATTATTTAGTTCACAGACAGACAGACAGACAGATAAACAAACTCCACCGAAAACATAACCTCCTTGGCGCAGGTAATAAGGCAAATGAAGTATTTCGAATCCAACTGAACAGAATTTTTTTCTTCAACTGAGCAATAGACATCCCGAAAAAATTTTTTTAAAAACACTCATTTTTTACCTCCCCCATCTCACAACAAGTCGTTAGGAAAGTGCAGCTTTGAGGCAGCCAAGCACAGACTCGTTTTTTAGCAGACCTTGGTTGTAACATTATCATAATCTAAAAATCTTTCACTTTTGGACCGTTCATTTTTATCATTGGTTGTGAAAAATATTCCATCATGAGGTTCTATTCTGTTTTACTTGTATTTTGCTTGTTTTGTTCAATTTGACATCTGCTTCAAAATTAAAGCTTTGGGTTCATGGCACATTCTGAGCTTTTATTCCTCTGTTTTTAACCCATCGAGTCATCACATTTGTTAGCTTGGCCGACACCTAAAAGAAAAGGACAAGTGTTGAGCTAAAGTGCATCTCTTCCTCTCCCTCAGGGTGCACGTGTAATGAGCCGCTACCTTGTCTACAATAATTAAATGGAGTCTAACAACTCAAATAAGGGAACAGGGCGTTGTTTGAAGGCCAAAATGTGAACTAAGTAAGAAAAAGAAAAAACAATTGGAAAACATCAGAAACTGTGACCACGAATGATGCAGCATCAAATCTTAAAGTTGCATAATAAGCATATTTACAGAATATTTCCTTTTCTGTAAACTGAACCTGAACCTCAATTTCCCTGAGATTTGTCTCCCGTTATGCAGAAATTCAGCAACAGATTTGACAAACAAGCTCCACAGCTGATTTAGTCCAGCCTATCTTAGGGCTGATGGAACAGTATGCAGAGATATTACCTTACAGAGGGAGAGTGGAGGCTGGAAAGATCAAATAACATTGTTACATACTGTGTTATGTTATGTGATAGATCCAGCTGGTCCCTGAAGCACAGTTCTACAAATACCACTTATATCCACCTAGCAGGAGAATATTGGGTTTCTAGACGGAGTTATGAAATGCATCACCTTGCAAATATGTGGAAAAACGCACAAACAACGAGATGAGACATTTATTACCACGAGCCCACACAAGTGAAAATATTACCACTCCCACGCAGCGTTAGAGCGCGTACAGCATGTGTGCATACAGATTCTACACATGCATGAGCACAGAGTCACATGTGTAATAAAGCCGCCAGCTGCTTATGTCGGTTTGCCTCCTCTAAGCATCCCTGTCACTCAATTTGAGCCTTTATCCTACATGAGAGCCCAGCCGGCGACAAATACGGCGGTGCGGCGTGTTGTTCAGATAGAGGAAAAAAAAGGACTGGCTTGTGATCCCCTCTCAGGCCCTTTGACAGATGAGTGCAGAAACATCGACCAAAATAATAGAAGTCAGAGGCAGATTTCCCCAAGGTGGCGAGAGCACTGGCTGATACTGAATAGTACATACAATCCCTCGAGTGCAGAGGTCCAATTTGAAGCCCAGATGGTTTTTCAGTGAAATCTTCCTTCTGGTAATTCCAGCTAGAACCAGTCTGGAACATGTTAGGCACAAATCTCGAGTTTCATTTGGTGATCAGAGATTATTCGGCCAAATCTGAAAGGACTGCATTACACTGGTTTAAAGATTGATTGTATTTTCTGATCTTACCTGTAGCCCTTCATTTCAGGCTATGATAATCACATTTCAAGAAAAAAAGATACCAAAATGCAATTGTTTAAAGGGACTGTGAGGAGTTTCTAAGTAATTACAAAAAAGTCTCACTTTTAGATTTATGCCTGATCGAAATACACACTTTAAGATGAGCTTTATAGCATCAAAATAGGTTATCTATAAATGCTATTCCTTAGCTTTGTGGTTGGATCGGACAGGGCTGGACTGGCCTGGATACTCAACTTGGGGAACTAGACAATTAAAACTAGAGCAAATTTATATTATTCAGACACGTCTTAGAGCACCGGGCTGTAAGTAGTGATATATAGCCGGCTACAAAACTACAATACTAAGTTTTCCAAAAATTGCTTGTTGTCACACATCAAAAACTACTGCTACGTAACTAGAAAGAGATACAGTGCCTGGTCGCTTTGCATCCTGTAAGTTGTTGAAAAAGAAGTTGTAAAGCAATGCAGAGTCCTGAGGAAGGTCTGAGCTGCATTTATGAGCATCACAACAAACACGCTTTGGCTTGAGCCACATCTTTTGGTGCGTTCCAGTTGTAGTCAGAAGTAGGAATTTCCAAGTTCCAAGTAGGAAACTGCAACTGGAACATTCCCCGAAGTCTTAATGTAGCAGAGTCTTAATGTCGCCAGTAAATGATTCTCCTCATAGCACCTTTAAAGTAAGTTTTTACAAACTAACTCCAATATTTACATTGAAAGTGGCAGTGGTATCATTTGGTACATCCTTAAATCTGATAATCCTTAAAAAGTTTTCTCAATAAATCAGTCTGATTAGGCCCCTGAGGCAAAGTAATTAGGAAAGGAAGAATCAAAGTTAAGCTGTTGGGCTAACTTCGCCAAGATATACAGAGGCAGAATCTTAGAGGGAAATACTGATAAAGCAGAGCTTTCAGATTATCCCTGACATTTCTTTGCTTGTTCAAAAAGCTGCTTGTACATATCTGAGACTTCTGGATGTTGGAGGAAGATGCAAGGAAACTCTGTGAGTGAGCCTCCAAGTCAAATTTGACTTGAAAGAGGTTTTATCTTGGACTTTCTCTTCAGATAACAGTCTTGATTTCTGACATTTTTAGGTATATCAAACAAAAAAAATCGGTCAGAAAAAAAGGAGTTCTGGGAGATTTGCTTCATCCAATCAGCATTTAACTAAATGAAAATACAGCTCTGATAAAAACCAGCACCTCGATGATTGATTTTTGCTTGATGTTTTGGTTGTTGTTGTTGTTTTTTGTTGGTGTATATTGAGAGTACTGCTGAATGGATTCAAGCATTTAAAAATCTGTGGCCTGCTACTATCATATCCTTCTAATCAGACTTTGAACATATTTTAGAGAGGCTGAAACAACCAAAGACATCGACTCTGGTTCGGAACAGTTCGAGACACTTTATTATTGCATACTTGACAGGTTTATCCAGGACTCTGAAAAAAAGATGGGGGAACACCTTTATACACCAGATTATTATCTACTGCTTCATTAAGGGAACCAGTAAATAATGACTGTTAGCCAAGTAGAGGAACATTCCACAAGAATAAGTCATTAAGTAACTATATCTCCAATATATATGTTTCAAGCTACCTTGTGCTGCACTAACCAGTCACAAATTAGACTATCAAATAGTCAGAAGACCAAATATCCCAAGTTTATTGTAACTTTGAAGACCTGAACAATAATGGGTTTAAATTGGGAAGTATTGTAACAACTAATTTCCCTGCTGAATAAAAGTAAATTTACTGGACTTGTCTCGGACTGGCCGGACTCAGGATTTTCCGTCAAGACCAATCAAGACCAGCACTGATCTGCTGTTCTTCAACATCATTAATGTTAACAAGGAGGAACAAATAGAACAACAAAAAGCTTCAGTTCATGTGTCATTTCCTCCTGTAATGACTGCAACCTTCATGGTGTTGTGACTGAGGGACACCCCCCTTAAAGCTAGGGTCTACGATCCGAAAACCAGTTTGGCTGTTGAGGCAGATTTGAAAAACGCAGCCTGCTCCCCCCAATCCGAACCGCCGTTCCCCACGGTTCGGATTGGTCAACTATTATGCCACTTTGCAGCGGATATACTGAATGGATTTTTTTTTCATTCTTTTCGGTCTTTATATTGCGTAGATTGGACCATAGGACCATAACGGCTTTATAAACGGTGTTATTAAGATGTACCAAGCTTCTAAATTGTAGACCATAGCTTTAACTGTTCAACCTAGTCATGGTTTTGAAAATAGATTTTGAAGGTCTTGGTCTTGTCCCTGTCTCAGCTCGTCTCGGTCTTGGTCTTGACTCGGTCTCAACTCCCAAAAGTCTTGGTCTTATCTTGGTCTCGGTGCATTCTGGTCTTGGTCTCGGATAGTGTGGACTTGAGCACAACACTACCAAGTACGCTCAAGTCGCTTTTGGTGTGTAGGCACCTTAACAATTACAGTATCATGACGACATAAGTAGACTAAAGGTTGGTTAAAACAATTGAAGTGAAAACTATTGAAACTGGACTATTTGGAAATTTCTTCTGCTGATCCTAATCTCAAAAAGTAAAATCCAGAAGGAAGCAAACAGCAGATCAGTGCTGTTAGATGTTTGAATTGGATGCTCTGTGACAGAACAGCTTTCTTTTAATTCTGCTATGACATATTGCACTATCTTGGTGAAATAATAACAGTCTTTTCAGATTATAGCCTGATAACACCATCAAAAAGCAGAAGTTAGTTCACTGTGGAGTGTAATGGATTTATTATGCAACCTCAGACAAAACTCCTGCATAGCTGGTTCAACAGGACGCAGGGAATGGTTTTTCAAAAAGAGTCTGATCACCTTCTCTTGCGCTATCATTGTTGACAAAACAGACATCATAAGTTCCATTCCCCTTGATTTTGATGACAAGTGAAACAAAAAAGATAATAAAAAAGCATAGTGTCATTCCACTGATAGGACTGCCTTTTATTGACTAAATCAAGAAAATTGGCCATTTGGCTGGTATCAGGCTCTTAAAGGTATCTGAAAATCTAGCATACCAGTGATTGTACACAAAATTCTCTAGCTTTTTTTCTTTGTCTGACCGAAACAAGTTTTAGAGATCATTTTACCCTCTTGCTGAAAAACCACAATTGAAAATAAACATTCAAGTTCCCAAAGAGAGTATTTTCATTAAAAGAGAAAAGAAAAAACATTGGTCCCTGTGGCATTTTATTTCATCAGCGGCATCTCTAACTCCATTTAATCAGAGCCAACCTTTGTGCAGAGTTTCACCCGCACAGCTCCATTTCAGCCTTTAATGGTGTTAAAATCAGGTGTTGTTGTGAGATTCTTCAGCCATGCTAATGAACGCTGCCTCTTTTCTTAAGATAAAAGCAAGAAGACAGGCAGATGGATCGATATGTGGCCTCGCATCAGTCTATATTTTGCTCAGTATCCGGGCCCAGGGAACATTTCATAAAGGCCATAGGGTCGGCTTATCACCGAGCTAAATGCCAATGTAATTATTAGTGTCTGGAGATAGTGGAAAGGGAAGCACATCCTGCGGCAGTACACCATATTTAATTAATGAATGTCACTCTGTGGAGGGGAGTGTGTGAGAAAAGAGGAAGAAGGAGGGAGAGGCAGAGCAACAACAATCCTGATCCTGACTTAAGAGCACAGAAACACCATGTAGAACTGCTTTTTATGACAACAAATACTCAGATAACACACATTTAATATATTCAGATTAAAACCACAATTCCGATGAAGTCAGGATGTTTTGTGAAATGTAAATAAAAACAGAACACTATGATTTGCAAACCTTTTCCCATCTATATTCAACTGAACACACTACAAAGACAAGACTTTTAATGTTTAAACTAGGGCTGGGAAGGTAATCGAAAAACAGTTGAAACCAACAATGAGACCCCCTCATCTAGTTAATTTAACTCATGTTGATTATTTTGATTATTTTCCAAGTGTAAGAGCGAAGGGCACGCTGCCAACATGGAGGAGACAAGCACCTTTCTATCAGAGGACCTTGTAGCCAAGATAAATGCCATCTCCGTTGTTTGGGCACATTTTGGATTCTTCTCAGAGGACATTGAGCAGAAAGAAGTTAAGTGTAAATACTGCAGGGAGACTGTTTCGATGGCCTCCGATAACAACACCAATTTGTTCTAGCACAGCATAAAGTAATTGTTCATTAATTGTAATCAGGGTAATGCTACGGCCACACCGGACGCAAATTCACAAAGACGCGCGTTGAGATTACATACAAGTCAGTGCAAAGACGTGTTTGGACGCAGATTCGCCCCGGGCGGCGCGCTGGACGCGTTTGGCGCGGCGCGTATGGAGAGTACAGCGCATTTGGGGCGTCAAATGCCTCTATGCTCGAGTTGAAAATATTGAACATTCGACGCAAATTCACGTGACGCTGTGCCGCGGCAGCCAATCAGCGATGAAATTCCCCACCAACATCACTGATTTGATGACGTGTGACGCTCCGGCCACCTGCTCCTACTCAGACCCCGCTGAAAGATGGAGGAGAGGTTGATCTGCGCTGTTTGCCATCATCCGGAGCTATACGATTCAATGTGTGTACTCTACAAAGACCTGAACAAAAAGGAGCAGGCTTGGGTGAAAGTCTCTGAGGAGACAGGTTTTGATGGTAAGTTCTGTAAACATTCGTTTCCAGCTGGATTTGCCTGCATGGGTCATCACTGAGTCCGACTGGCTCCGGCACTCTACTCTGCCTGTGCAGTGACGCACGATTCACTACGCGCATTTAAATTCATCAATTCGTGTCCGGTGTGGCCGTAGCATAAGAGCTTCAGTTAATTGTGATCCTGAGACAACGTAATATCTCCCACATCAGTTCAAACTGATACATTTTATTGTTTTTTGAGGTTGTTTTTGCAAATATTAACTCATTCTGAATTTAATACCAGCAATGTGTTTCAAAAAAAGCTGGGAAAGGAGCAACAAAAGACTGAGAAAGTTGGGGAATGCTATAAAAAAACATCTGGTTGTAACAATCCACAGGTTAACAGATTAATCTGATATAGGCGAGTGTCATGATCGGGTATAAAAGGGTTTACCACTTAGTTAACAACTTCACGAGCAAGTACTTTAACAGTTAAAGAACAATGTGTCTCATTGTACTACTGCAATGAATTCAGGGATTTCGTAATCTACAGTCCACAATGTCACCAATAGTTTCAGAGAATCCAACAAAACTCATGCACGTAAGCTGCAAAGCCGAAATGCGAAGCACAAAATTCGACAGCAGAGATCCTGGGCTGTTGAGCAACTAAAGTAACACATCAAGCAAGAATGGGAAAGAACTTAACTTACAGAGCTTTGATAACTCGCGCCCTCAGTTCCCAAATGCTTATTGATTGTTGTTATAAGAAAAAGTGACATAACACAATGGTAACCATGCATCTGTTCCAGCTACAATATTTTAGAACATGTTTTTCAATTGAGTGAATATTTACAAAAAATAAAATAAAAAGGTCCATCAATGTGAACATTACATATTTTGTATTTCTAGTGTTTTTTATGTAGGTCAAAAAGGATGTGCACATAATAAGATTTTTTCTTTATTTACATTTTACAACACATCCTAACTTCAGTGGCTTGTGGTTAAACTTGGTTCATGACATTCAAGATAGCAAAACTTAAAACTTTTCCCCAATTTGGTGTTTCAGCTCTTCGACTTTCAGGAAACACAACCTATAAACAAGCTTTGGCTTGGTTTGTGTGATACATAAACCACCTGCGAGTGTGGGTGCATATCAACCAAAGAACAGACGGTGATAACCAGGTCAGTTCAGTTTAGTGACAAATCAACCACACACTCACTTTTGAAAAAGATGAGTGACTCAGATCATCCTCCAGACTGTTAGAGACTGGAGAGAAAAAAAAACACACACACACAGTCGGAGCAGCTGTGTTCAGTAACACGCAGGGTTATATTTGCATCAGTGCTGCTGTGGTTTAAACAAACTGTTATACCTGTGTGGCACACCTGTGAGCCATCAACTGCTGTGTTTACTGGAGCTGGGAGACGGGAGCAGAAACATGGAGCAGCAGGAGTTTTGTGGCCATCCAGAGCGAAGGGCTGGGGGAATATTTACAGGACTTATGTGGTTAATAAAGGGGACACTTTTCAGTCTTGAGGTGTACAGGATTGGCTACAGCTGTTGACACTTGGAACCATTTTGTTTTAAAAAATTTGACAAAATAGAATGTTATCAAGAGTACATTTATTCTCCAGAAAAAGTGGCAAAGAAGCATTTGTGACAAAAATATCACTGCAAAATGGACCAATTATAATTAACATTGTTATTATTATTAGAACAGACGTGGATATACTAGCACAGTGGTTCCCAGACTCTGGTGTCGACTCTCTGCTCATATGTTAAAACAGGCAAGAAACCTGGTACCAGGCATGTTTATTGACAAATAATAGAATTCTGGCAAAATAAACCAATTTAAAGAGTGCCAATGTTCATTATTCTTCTATTTTTTTTATACTGTGTACACCTGATCCACCTGTATTCTCAGTCTATCTGTGATGCTGTGTTAGGCTTTGTCCATATATAGATGGGTATTGCACTTTAATATTTATTATATCCTCCATATCCTCTACACCGGCTATGTTATCCATATTGTTAATGTTATTTAAATATTGCACCTTTCTGATTCACCTCTTATACCCCAGTCTATTATTGCACAATACTTCTAGGTAAAATAATTTGCACTGTTAACCTTAATTTTAATGTCAATTTTATTTTTTGATATTTTTGACAGTCTGCAGCACGGTGGCGCAGCAGGTAGTGCATGTGCCTCACAGCAAGAAGATCGCTGGTTCGACCTCCGGGTCGGGCAGGTACTTTCTATGTGAAGTTTGCATGTTCTTCATTGCATGTGTGGGTTCTCTCAGGGCACTCTGGCTTCGTTCCACATACCAAAAACATGCTAATAAGGTTAATTGGTGACTATAAACTGCCCATAGGAATGACGGCTAGCGTGAATGGCTGTTTCGCTGTCTCTCTATGTGGCTGTGTGGTTGACTGGTGACCGGTTCAGGGTGTACCCCACCTCTTGCCCGGTGACACCTGCATAGGCTCCAGCCCCTTCACGACCCCAAAAGAGATGTGGTATAGAAAATGAATGAATTTTTGATGCAAATACGTCTACCTATTCCATTTTGTTTTCTTACTACTGTACAGCTTATTGATCTATATCTTTATATTTTATGATATTTTATTGACCCTTAATGCATTCAACTTTACTCTTGAACTCACCCCTGTACGACTGCAACACCTGAATTTCCGGTCTGTGGATCAACAAAGGAATATCTTATCTTAAAAACTGAGTCTTTTTTTCTTCTGTTTTTAAAATTGTTTCTGACCACACAGGAGTGGTTTGGAAAAAATTCCAAGGCAGGTGCAATTGCAAAAAAAATGTACAAATGCACTGTTAAACACAGCTAACAGCTTTTGCCTACCTGTGGACAGGCCCTTAGAGCTCCTGCCCTCTTAAGGTGCCCTTCTCGTACATACACCCAGTCCACTCAGAGTGCTGATACTTGTTGACCGGTCTACTACGAGGCTATTGGTCAGTTCATATCGTCAACAACTGCATTCATTCTCCATCTTTGCTCTGCACTGGACATGCCACCCAAGCCAATGGGCTTAAACTGCTCAAAAAACAACGGTAGGATTGTGGATCTAATAGGAGGAAGAAGTCCTGATGCCGCAGATTTTTTGTCTGGTGCATAGAAGTACTCTATCACACAAAGTAGACATGTAATGCAAAGTTAAGGACACATTGCTTTCCTTACTGTTGTCTATTGTAAACACAGTGAATACTGCACTGAAGCTTGATTTGAAAAAATACATCGTGAATATAAATGAAGTTGCAACATCTGCCAGAAAAATCGCAATTGGATCTTTGAGACAGGATCATTTTCAGCTGCTGAACCAGTTTACCCATTACGGGGCTAAACAACTTCAGGAAACATGAACAACTTATAAACAAACCTAACTTTTACATAACCCGAGCAGAGACAGCCTTAAGGTCTTTGACAGCCGCCAGTCTGAGTCTAGATCCTTAGATTGTGAACATCAAACCCAAAAGTCCAAAGTTCAGACACTTTAACAGGAGCAACATGTAACTATGTGACCTTTCCTCAGGTTTACCAAAAACTTTAAAGTTGAAACATTCAAACAATTACTAATCTTAGAATCTCAAGCAAAACTCTCTGTTTGAATGCCACTCAGTGACTACAACCACCAACTAAACTGTAAAAATAAATTTCATCCTGCTAGAGGACAAAAATATGCATGGGAACATGTCAGTGAATAGCTAAATTAGCTCCAATGGCATAATTGGAAAAACATTTGACTCGTATATTAGCATAATTCCAATTAGGAAGAAATAAAATTAAATTAAATAGATTTATTGTTATAAAAAAAGCAATGCATTTCCAATAATGAATTCCCTTTTCCCTGAGTGTCAACTTGGATTAGTGATTGACAGCTCCATCAATTAGTAAGGCAGAGTAGAAAGGATGCTGAAATAATAGCTATGAGCCATGGATGGAACATTACAAGTGAAGGGTGTCAGTTGACTGGTTTTTGGTTGTGAAAAAGCAGCTAATTTCATGGACACAATCAGTATCTGTGTGCAGAGCTCATTTCATCAAATCAGGCTTTGGGAACTAAAATTGATACAAAACTCAGTTTGCTTGATGAGAGGTACATTTTTTTCTCAAACGAACAAAGTTCCTTGGTTAATATATGGAGTGGTGATGATTTATCCAAGTTTCTAATCTGTGATTTTAACCATATAACATGCACTTTAATCTCTGTCTAAAGATGTCAAAAATATTAACAAATATATCAATAAGTACTTATTTCTCTTGGGTTTGCCACTGGTATATGTGAATAAAAACATGTTCTCATGGCATTTTAGCCTATACAGCAACGGTGTCAAAACTATGGCTTGGGGGCCAAATGCGGCCAATTGCCCATTTTGAATTGGCCCCTGAAACAGTTCAATGAATTAAGACATTTCGATTACAAATCCCCCCAATCATGCAACATTTCTGCCATATTTACTGTGACAAGGTCTCATTTACAAAATATACTGTAATAATCATCTTCAAGCACCAACATTCTTGCAGTTTAATCTTGGTTTGTGTCTAAAAGTAAAGAGAAGCTGTCAGTGTCTCCCACCTCTGCTGCTCAGGTTATTCTTGCCCTGACTAGGTGTGCATCCAGTGATAGCCCAGGGTTACAAGGGCCCCTTGATAGCTGATAACCCACCCTTGAAACCCAAAAAATTTAATTTAAATACACTTAAAGTGAGGTGCAGCAAGTGGCTCATGTATTCCTCTTTATGCAGCCCTCAGTGGAAAAAGTTTGGACACCCCTGCTTTACAGCAAGCAAGTATTCATGCTATACAAGATATAGAAGGAGCTAACTCCTCATGCTGTTACATCCAGTTGTAGATATACAGTATATGCTTAAACCAAAGCCTGGTAGCTTACTGTGTTGATGATCAACAAGGTTTTAAGTATAAAAAAAGTCTTAACAGGTCTGAAAAAAGTCTTACATCTGTTAACTAAAATGCATTCTTGTGTTATTTTGGCCTTCACAGCAAGCACTAGCGTGGCTGTTATTACAGAACACCCTAAAGAAGCTTGTTGCACTAAGTTGTAGCCAAACGTGTTCTTCTAACAACAATCAAAGATGGGCTTAAAAGTTCAAGCCAAAACATTGTAACACATGCTGATGAGCAACAGTTTTACATGTTTAAAAGGCTGACATCTGAGTGCAAAAAATGTTGGAATGATTTTTTTGCCTTTATAGCGAGCTAGTCCAGGCATGGCACAATTAATACAACACTGAGAAAAGACTCCTTTCTTAAAGATGTGTGTGCATTTCAGGAAAAGGGTGGCAAAAAAAAAGCACAAAGTAAAGCAGGACAACTTAATATGCTGATGACTAACAGTTTTATGTGAGTAAAAATTTAATGCGTATAACTTTTAAGCCTGTATAGCAAGTAGGCATTAGCAATGCTTGTAATTTGCAATACTGAAAAGAAGTTCATTGTTTTAAGTTTTAACTTTATATGCTGAACTGACAGTTGTGTTTGTTCAAAAGGCCAAAACATGAATTGACTAGAAAAGCACTCAGAGAGTACAGAACTCTGCCAAGAAGCTCAGTTACGGCAGTGGCTATTCCACTCCAGTTGCACAGCCTAGGCTCCGCTTATGTGTGTCCAAGTGTAGAATGCTGCGTATTTGACGTCATCTCCAAGTTAACAGTGTTCCAGTTACAAAGATGGAAAAAAAGCCAATCTACCTGGCTATTGTAAGCTGTTGTGTTAGCAGAAATCCTCTGCTGGCATTGCAAGGGAAGCTGGGAAATGTAGTGGCATGCGTTTGAAAAAAGTTGACGTCACTTTGAAAATAAACTACAATTCCCATAATTCCAGAAATGAATGGGATTTACCATTCTAAACTTCAATGTTTTTCTGACAGCAATCTGGACCAGATCAGCACCAAAATGTAATGGCCTCTTCCTTCAACCAAACCACACCTCTGGTAAAATGTTCATGTAAGTCCATCCAGTAGTTTCTGCGTAATGTTGCTAACAGACAAACAAACAAACAGACAGACTCTGGCAAAAACATAACCTCCTTGGCGGAGGTAAAAAAAAGAAAAAAGGACTGATATTTTAATGAACAGAAAATAAGCCCTTGCAATGTTTTGAGAGCACATTTAAAAGTTAATTATACTAAGTTGCAGGTTCAGTGGGAGGATACGTGTATACATGCAAACTATTTATACTGACGACCAACACGTTTAGTGGTGTAAAAGGAAAAATGTGTCTAAAAAAGACTGACATTTGAGAATAAAAAGTTCGCTTACCACTTAGCTTTAAACAGCAAGCATACAAAACTGGAAAGAGGCTAATAGACCATTTTCACGGCTCCACTACTTCCTGATATTAGTTGTGTATGTTCATTTCCTGTCGTACATTATTGGCCAGACTAATTAAGCCAGGTGTGCTTTGCTGCAGCAGTTACAAAGGCAAACCTGGATTAATTAGTTTAACAAATAATGTGAGACAGGAAATGAATGTACACAACTTATTTCAGGAAGTAGTAGAGCCGTGAAAGTGGTCTATTGTGTTAAGTATAAACTGTAGTGTCCCATGTTCCCACAAATATCCCAAAAGTTCGAATAAATCTCAATTTGGGAAAGTCCATGTTACTATACTACAAGCACCACTGTCGTAGATACATGTATGTCAATCAACAAATGTGTTGCCAATATGACCCATAGAATTCTCAAGAATGCACATAAATGTTCACTGTTGATTGGTCTGTTTATGGGTCAATCAATCTCAGTGCAGCTGCAGCTTGCCCATCTTATTACACTGAAAGTTTTGTCAGGACAGACAAAAAAGAGCCTCAGAAAATGTGTCAGCAGCTTCCACAGAGCTTCAGGTGAGGAACAGCTCTCTGTTTATAACATAAATGGATTTGTCTTGTGCTACAAACACAGCAATAGTCACTTTTTTTTTTATCCCTCACTGAGAAAACGCAGAATATAATGCTGTGTTAAAACTAGCAAACATAAAAATTGCTTGTGCCGTTTGTCATGAGAAACATTAACAGAAAAACGAGTTACTAAATTAAAACCTAAAACCAATCGTAAGTGATCTTTACTGACAAGAATATGGAGGTGTATGAAAAATAATGAGAAATGACTATAACCCCATTCACACTTTCCAAAAAACCCTGAAATTATCCAGGAAATGTGAAGGTGAATGTGTGAACACAAACAGCAGAAAAATCCTTTGGAATCCGTTAGAAATAAGAGAAAGTGACAGCCCTACTATGTAATGTACAGATCTTTAAATCCTGTGGTGTTTAGCTGTTTTAAAAATGACTGCAGCAAAGCCGAGACGAGACTTGCGCACACTCATGCCACTGCTGCTCAGTAGCAGAACTCAGCGTCCTGTGGTACTTTGGAGAAGGTCAGAGGGGTCTGCCGACCTGTCTCTTTGCTTCTCCTGCTGTCAGGGTGTATGCACACGACAGGCAGGCTGTCACACAGGAACACAACTTTCCACCATGCCCCCTGTGCTTCGCATCCGCTCCCCCCACCCTGCCTCAATCGCAACCTCCCCATCTCGATCTTGAAGCGCTACTTGAGTCATGACTACACCTGGGACCCTCTCGCCTCGGTGCCATTTCTGTCATCGGATCAGCTGCTGACTCCAGCCCTACACCCCCCCTTCATCTTTTGTTGTCTGCCCACGTGTTAACTCTAAACTGCCTGGAGAACAAAAAAATAAAAACGCAGCCGAGTTGAGGCGGCTATGAAAAAAAGAAAATAGATCAAGGTCCTGGAAAGCTGCAAAAACAATGTCTCTAAATGTTTCTTATGCAACAATTTCTATCCCTCTCTCACATTTCTTCTGAAGGCGACACTCCTCGGCACACAGAAGTGGGTATTCTTGTTTGGAAACAATAGCAGGCGGGCTTCTGAGGCAACTGTTAAGCTATTGCAAAGCAGATGCTTTTTTCTCTCGCCAATCAATTTAACACCTACACCTCCCCTCTCCTCCTTCATGCTGGCTCCGGCTCATCAGTTTTTAAATGGCACCAGGCATTCTTGCATTGTTCTTTCGACTCACTCGGAGGACAAGAAATGTCTCCGCTGAAGTAGCAGCCCTATCAAGCCTTAATCATCAAAAGGGTCAGCAGAAAAGGAGACTGAAAAAGAACATCCAACAGAAAAATATAGCTCAATGCTGCAGTTTGGGGAGTCTTGCTGGTTCCTTATACTTCTGTAGAGGCAATTATATTTCAGAGGGAGTGTAAAAACAGGATGAAGATTTGGAAACATTTTTCTCCCCTCTGAGTCTTGTGCGAGACAGAACTGCAAGGGAAAAAGCCATCTGTGTCTGACTCTTATCCCTGGCTCCTCCAGAGCCTGGATGAGCCTGAGCCAGCAAATGTCAGTCGGATAAAGACGAAGCCTGACAGACAGACACAGGAGTTTTGTCATTCCGTGTGTCATCCCTTTGCTAGCGAGCCCAATCTTTGCCGGTCTCAAAAAGCCCCTGAGATGATGTGGGTAGGGAAACATTCTCAGGGTGAACGTCAGGTTGTGTAACTCCTCCAAGTGCCACAATAGCTGGAAACGTTGAGGACGCGCGCGCTATTCTGGTGCCCCCGCGGCCTCTGAGAGCTTTCATTATTGTCTTATGTGCTGTGCGGCTGGGCTCACCATGGAAACACAAAACACATCAAGCGTTTCACCACAAAGGATATGAGGTTCTTCAACAAGATGTTCTTTCAGGGGCCTGTGGTCTGTCTGGGGTCAGAGGATATTGGATGTGACTTGATATTTAGAGAGAGAGAACACGAGATTCTGTTATTTATCAGAGCACAGATGCAGCTCAGGCTGTTTTCTTTAGAGGATCTGTGATTCAGATAAAGCTGAATAAAAACAGCAGATTATATCCTGAGGAGAGGGCTGGACAAGGATGACTGTTAATGCTGATTTAAAAAATGTGATACCAGGCCTCAATTAATAAAGAACTCACAAACAGGACTTACTGAGCACAAGATAACCTATTTGAAATTAAAAGTCTAATTCAGGAACTACAATGATATTTGTTCAAAGGGCATTGTTGATAGCATTAAAAATGTAACATTTAAACCTGTTTGATTCTACTCCAACAGAAATACAGGTTGTGTTAATAAAGTTTGATCTTTACTAGAATCATACAAATGGTTATAGTTCCAGAATTGTGTTAACCACTTATATCTTATAATCACTGGCATACACACTCACCAACTCCCTCATCAGGTAAACAGTTTATGATACAAGTTATGAGACATGGTGCATTATCCTACTAAAGGCAGACATAAGAGGGTGGGCACACTGTGGTCAAGCACTGGACATGGTCAGCAGTAGGGGTGGAAGAAAAAAATCAATTCACATAAGTATCAGGATTTCTTGTTTGAGGATTTTTATATCGATTTTTTCCAAATTTAAATGCTTCACTTTAGTCTGTGTTAATAAGTCACTTTTAAATGCAACCCAGGCTTTTGAAGAGAGAGTATAAACAGCTGTTTAAAATATATTGCTGAAAAAATCCTAAAAACGGACTCACATGTGATGTGTATTTTTCCCGATATAGTCTGTAGGCATCATCATTGTTCATCTTTTTTGCTGGTGTTAAAAAAGCTAACTAAAGATTGCAAAAATCTGCAATATCATAGAGTCGCAATTTAAATCGAATAGGCACCTAAAAAATCGTTAAAAAAATCAAATGGGGAAAAAAGCGTATCGTCCCAGTCCCAGTCAGCAGCACTACCAAGATGGGCTGTAAGGTTTCTATTGCTCTTTCCGCCAAGCATCCCAGATCAGTTCAGTGCAGGATGTAATTCCAAGGGTAAGTGAAGGTTAGTGGAGGTCAGCCCCTCCTGGCATTAACAAGTATGTTGGCTCAAATATCCGAAATGTATAAGCATGCGTAAAATTCATCTATGTAACCAACAAACATTAGTGTTTCCCAACATTAACCAACTGAAGAAGGATGTTGTTTAAGCCCGGAGCCATAGTTTAAAACCTGAATGTCTATTTGTACATCTCCAGACCGGAACTATGATATGTTCATTTTATCTGTTTGTGTCATGTCACCCATGTTTTTTTTTTTTTGTTTGTTTGTTTTTATGTATTTTTTTGGGCATTTTGTGCCTTTATTGATAGAGGAGAGACAGTGGATAGGCTTGTGAAAGGGGGTGAGAGAGTAGAGGAAGACACTCTGCAAACTGGTCCCAGGCGGGATTCGAACCTGGACCGGCAGAAGCAAGTACATGGGGTGCTTGGTTGCTAACCGCTCCGCCAAACCAGCACCCCATGTCACCCATGGTTTTAAGTTGAAAACTTTGTTGGAGCCTCCATTGGCCTGAGTAACACCTCCTGCTGGAGGTTTTGCATGTTATCACCATTGTAGGCCTGTAAGTCCACGTGGCATCTCCCTCTATTTGTGGAGCACCACTTTAAAAGGGCATTCTGTAGCCTAGCATCTGTTTGCATGACTCCCTGAAGAAGGCTCATTGTCGAAAAGCATCAAAGTTCGTTTTAAAGGTCTCCAGACCATGCCGTGCATTGGAGTCAACTCTTACGATAATCTGAGTTGGCCAAAACACCAATGTTTGAATGCAGCTTAAGTATTCTGCCCAACATGATAAGGAACTTTTCATTTTGTCCACCATCCATTTAAGATGTTTTTTTGTGTATTCTTCAATCAGTAGCACATTCTTTTTTACATGTTACAGCTGATGTCACCTCTTATGCTACGGCCACACCGGACGCATATTTGCGTCGACGCGCGTCGAGATTACATTCAAAGTCTATGCAAACAGGCGTCTTGACGCAAATTCGCCCCGGGCGGCGCGTTGGAGGCATTTGGCGCGGCGCGTCTGGAGCGTTGGACGCGTTTGGCGGCAGCGAAGCGTCGGCGTTTTAGCGCCCCAAACGCCTCGGCCTTCGAGTTGAAAATATTGAACTTCGGCGCCTGTTCGCGGCAGCCAATCAGCGATGACATTCGCCCCGGCGTCATTGATTTGATGGCGTGTGGCGCTCCATGACCCCCTGCTCCCCACTCAAGCCCCTCTCAAAGATGGAGGAGAGGTTTATCGGCACTGTTTGCTATCATTGAGCTATACTATTCGGGCGTGTATACTCTACAGAGACCGGAACAAAAAGGAGCAGGCTTGGGTGAAAGTCGCTGAGGAGACAGGTTTTATTTAATAATGTGTGGCCTTGACCTCCTGCTCCTGCTTAAACCCCCTCTCAAAGATGGAGGAGAGGGTTATCGGCGCTGTTTGCTATCATCTGGAGCTAAACTACTCGGCGTGTGTCCTCTACAGAGACTGGAACAAAAGGAGCAGGCTTGGGTGAAAGTCGCTGAGGAGACAGGTTTTGGAGGTAAGTTCTGTAAATATTCGTTTCCAGCTGGATTTGCCTGCACGGGTTTATCACTGAGTCCGACCGGCTCCGGCTCTCTACTGCGCATGTGCCCGGACGCGCGTCGTCCCTCAGCTTGTCAAAATGTCCAGCGTCCAGCTTCGGGCGTTAAGCGCGGCGCGTTACAGGCTTTACGCGCGTCAAAATTCGCCAATTCGCGTCCGGTGTGGCCGTAGCATTAGACTTTTCTTCTGTCTTTAAATACATTAAGGAAGTTTCTCATCCAAGCAGGAAGCAAAGTAATCTTAGTTTAAAACAGTAGAAATTACAAGGATAAGGCAAAATAAAGAACAGTTTCCCCAGTGTGTCTCGCAGCCTCATTGTTAACCTTGAGAGGGCTTAGCAGAGAAAGCAACTCAACTTTAAATTCAATAAAAGTACAAGCTGTCACATTAACTAGGGTCCTTGGATGTTGGTGAGTCATTTTATACATAAACTCCTTCATTATTCATATACAACAGAGTTTACTGCTGTATTTTAGACAGGGAACTTTGAAGCTGTTTGACACCTTTAAGTCATAGTTAAGGCCACACTTGTGTATCAGTAGAATAGTAAATCAACATTTTAAGGTCTTAAAAAACATTTCTTTGCATTCCCTATATCAATGCACTTGTCAGGCCTGCTGCTCACTGACAGTGATGACATAAATTATCTAAAAAAAATGAAAATCTTGATATTAAAACTGCAGTGACTATGGTAAACTATCCCAATCAGGTACTGCTAATGCTAAAAACATAAGCCATTTGACAGCCCAATGTACTATGTATTTATATAAATATAAAAGCGATTTTTTTCTTTATGTTCGTAAGATTCAACCCCTGTCCTCAATCCAAAACATCCTTTTTGTTCTATTGATGCAGCAGAAGATCAATGATCA
This sequence comes from Scarus forsteni, assembly GCA_036419115.1. Taxonomy (NCBI): domain Eukaryota; kingdom Metazoa; phylum Chordata; class Actinopteri; order Labriformes; family Labridae; genus Scarus; species Scarus forsteni. The sequence goes on along the minus strand of JAZDUH010000544.1, from coordinate 21,513,493 downwards.
GTGTAGTCACCCGGGAGGCAGCGGTATAGATTGTCCCAGAGGAAACCGATGTCTATTCTCAGTGGACAGAGAATAGACATCGCTGCCCGTTGTTCAGTGTGTAAGTTGGGTCTTTGGGAGTTGCAGTTACACGGATGTGACATCAATAGTACTTGTCAAGTGGTTAAAGCTGATAAGAATACAAATTGTTGCTCTGAGGTTGGTTTGAGTCTGTTTGTCAGTGCAGCTTCAAGACTGGGATGTATTTGCGATGGAGAAGAGGAGGCCTGAATAAAGGGGGATAAACTTTTATAAGTTGAACAAATATCATATGATTGTTTTCCTATTTTGGTGGGATTTCTTAAGACAGTCAAGAAGTGTGATTCAAGTAAAATCAACCTCTTTTCACTGTCTGCAGCTCACAATGACAAGAAATCATCACCATTTAGCACCAGTTTAAGCATCTCCTGGTTAGCTTCCTGTACAGGATTGATTTTGAAACTCTTTGATTGGGTTTAAAGCTTTAAATAGACAAGGACCATCCTACTGAAGTGGTTTGGCTCACCACTACACTCCAGCTAAATCTCTCTGGTCATCAAAACAACTGCTTTGGTTGGTGCCTCAGCCTAAACTCAGAACCAGAGGAGATCAAGCCTCTGCGGTGGCTTTGGAACTCCCTCCCTCCCCACATAAGAGCTGCTCAATCCCTCATTACTAATGAAGGCCCATTTGTTCCCCAGTGTCTTCAACTAAACCAGCCAAAGCCCTCTGTTTTAATGTATATCGACACCTTTCAGATAGTTTTAGACAGCCTAATCATCTTGGTTTGATTGGTTTTGGTTTTTATCTTGTTTTACCTTGTTTTACCTTAGCCTTTGTGTTTTCTTGTCCCATTGGCCATTTTAGTTTATTTTATGCCTTATGGTGGTTCTCATAGCTATTTTCCTATCTTGTTGGTCTCTTCCTAGCTGTACAGCACTTTGGTCAACACATGTTTTAAAAAGTGCTATGTAAATACATTTGAGTTGACTTATGCTTGCAGGGGCTGTTGCGCATGAGGCTTATGATCCCCCCTGCAAGAGCTGAACAGTGTTTGTGCACCAGTGAGAAGATAAAAGATGCCACAGGACTCTTGAGACTTGAACGACATCAGAAAAAAAGGATATACCTTTTTTCCATTTGTGATATGTGTTTTGATTCTTTGGGAACTTGTAAAATAAGTATTTCAGCATTTTTTGTTCTTTAATTGCAAACTGCAGTCTACTGAAGTGACTATGATTCACACACATATGTACACAAAACGAGCAACAAGTGTCTTTACAACTTGATAAATACATTTGTGGCTTGACGATATTCATGATTTTGGAGAATGTCTAAAGTGAAATTTCCTTGAGTAAGCCCATGTTTTTTTTAATCTCTTAGAGCATATCATGTTGTGCTGAAGGACATATGTGGTTGTCACAGTTGTTGACTGTTTTCAAAGATGGAAAGGGTTCTGTAAAGACTTTCTATCATATGCTACGAGGGTATGGCACTACAATCCCTAACCACCTGAAAGAAACACGGGAACAAGAACTCAATGTGGAGATCATGGATGAGAAGGGGGTAGAGGCCTGGATGAGTGCGAAAATCCTGAGTATCTGTAACAGAATGAAAGCAATTCAATTGAAAATACTACACAGGGTTTCATATCTCCCTCACAACATCACAGATTTAATGCTGACCTCTCCCTCTGTCCTAAATGCAAAATAGAAAAGGGCAGTCTTACCCACTGCCTGTGGTCTTGTAGGAAAATACAGCATTTTTGGTATATCGATGGTAAGGAAATTAATAAGATGTTAGCTATTACTGTTGAATTGTACATGCTTTTAGAGATATATACTGCCTCCATCTCTGATAAATACAAAGAGAAGCTCTGTAAAATGCGGCCATTTTGAGATAGAAAAGTAATTTCTTTTGAACTGGGAACCAGACAAAGTCCCATCTTAAACACACTGGAAAAGGGTCATACTTGAATGTGTATCACTGAACCTTCTGACATCCTGGATGCATGACAACAAGAACGCATTTCAGAAGATATGGGAACCTTTCCTGGCACTTATGGACCTAGATACTGTATCTCTGCTATTCTCACAAGGGGTTTGTTTAAATAAAAGCTGGTAATGTACCAAATGGCTGCGGTGTATTTTTATTTTCTATTTTTTATTTGTATTGACACTTATGTTTATGTATTTTTATGTATATTTTGTGTGAATCCTGAGTCTTCCAACTTTTAGTTTGATTGTGAATCTATGAGCTGTTCTGTTTGTTTGTGTTTGGTTGTGTATGTTTATTTCTGTTTTGAAAAATTAATAAACATATACTAAAACAAAATGATGGGTTATAAGATGGGTTATATCTAATGTCTCTTTGTTTATATATACTCTACAGACACATCCATGACTATTTCTATAATTCTCATTAGAAAGAAATCAGCTTACATTTTCTGAAATATGGTCAGTCTTTGAATCTGTAACACGTGTCGCCATTTTATAGCAGGAAACAGTCTGCATGCATCATTGTATTTACTTTACAGACCATTCGATGCACTTCACTTGTCCATCTGGGAAAGAGCCTTTAGAAAATGTTTGGAAATGTGCCTTTCAGAAGCATATCCAGGGAAGTGACTGGACAATTGTTCCATCAACCACATTCATAACTGGTAATTAGTTGATGTAGCTGGCAGGTGTTACTGTGGCAGTGTAAAGGACAGTGTGTGAGCCACTTTTTAAAACAAAGTCAAGCCAAAACATGTTGAAAGTAAAGCAAAAATATCCTCCTAATGACGGAAGAAATGTGGTCCAGATTGGATAAAACTGCTACTAAAGCTTGAAGTATCAATGTTAATCTCTATCCTGATTTACAAGGCTATTCTTGCCTGTTTCCATCTTACTTGAGTGAGTATATTCATGTGAAAAGCTCTGGAAGCTACAGTCTTCGTTCTGTGACTCAGTCACAAAATCTACTCTTGCTATCAGCCCCCAAGGTTCATCTTGAAATGGGTAAAAGAAGCTTCAGATATGCTGCTCCTGCAGACTGGAATCTGCTACAAGACAGACTGTGTCTTGGAGAGCTGGTCTTTTTAAAGGGACTGTGAGGAGAATCTGTTTCCGCCGACATTAAGACTCTGTCATAATGCTGCGTTCCAGTAATCTCGGAACTGGGAGTGACATCATCTCTGACCTATCGGCGTTCCAGTTGAAGTCGGAAAAAAACATGCCGATCTACCAGGCTATTGTTAGCTGTTGTTAGCACGCCCTGTGTTGTTGTATGAAGAATATAATTATCACTATGGCAGCATTTTTGTAAATATAAGTCTAACAATACTATATATACAGCTGATCTAGAGCGACACACCCCGGTCAGAAGTGCAAATAAATTGATTATTACAGGAGCTAAATAACTGTTCACACTGGGGGCATCCATCTTCAATTGTCAACTCGGGGGTGGCGAGGTTTCATCGAGTTCTCAGTAGGAAATTCTGACTAGGGGGACGTTCCAGTTTTAGTTTCCTACTCGGAACCCAGAAATTCCTACTTCTGACTACAACTTGAACACACCACAAGCCAAAGCGTGTGTGCGTTTGTTGTGATGCTAATGAATGCAGCTTGGACCTTCCTCAGAACTCTGCATTGCTTTACAACTTCTTTTTTCAACAACTTACAGGATGCAAAGCGACGAGGTAATGTATCTCTTTCTAGTTACGTAGCGGTAGTTTTTGATGTGGGACAACAAACAATTTTTGGAAAACTTAGTATCGTAGTTTTGTAGCCGGCTATATATCGCTACTAACAGCCTGGTGCTCTAAGACGTGTCAGAATAATATAAATTTGCTCTCGGTTTAATTGTCTTGTTCCCGAAGTTGAGTATCCAGGCCAGTCCAGCCTTGTCTGACCCAACCGGAAGGCTAAGGAATAGCATTTATAGATAACCTATTTTGATACTATTAAACTCATCTTAAAGTGTGTATTTCGATCAGGCATAAAGCTAAAAGTGAGACTTTTTTGCAATTACTTAGAAACTCCTCACAGTCCCTTTAAATCTTTTTAAATGCAGATGAAATGCTTTAGAGGAAGATGAAGTTGGCTGTAAATGCTTTGATGGAAAGTTTTCTGCTCTGTGACTCTGGCTTAACTGGTTGATATGTTTGTATCTGTGTCTGAAGTTGTTTTATGTCTGTAACTTTGTAAATGTGATGCTGCCTGTCCTGGCCAGGATACTGCAAATGAGATTTTTAATCTCAGTGAGATTCTTCTGGTTAAATAAAGGTTAAACAAATAAATATAAATAGTCACTTCCTGCTGCTGGTTTGCTCATAGCTACCACCCCTTCCTGCTCAAAAGGATTCTGATTGGGCCATCCTGTTTTCAGACTTTAAATCAGTCTGATCCATCTGCACTGCAAGGTTAAGCATCCATTGGTTGGTTTTACAGTTAGCTGTCCCAGAAAAGGAAAATATCCAGACAGTTCTGAAGACAAAAAGGGATTCAACCCAAAATAGCAAGTTGTTCCTCATAGAGTGTCCAATGAGTGAAAACCCAAGATAGGCTGATGACACTTGAATCATACAAGAAATCTCAGTCGGGTCTTGTCCAAGCAACAGAAAACAATGCCCCCTCACTTTGCTGCTGCCCTCCATTGCCTTTGACCTCCTGCTGGTTCCATTACTTGAGCCACCTGCTGAACTCTCGCTTTACCAGTCATGACAGTTAAATGACTAAAAAAATCGACAAGTGTGGAGGAGACTGGAGATGCAGAGGAGGGAGAAGGTGAGGCTAGAGATTGACAAGTGTTAGTCAAGGAGTCACATCCAAAAACAGCCTCTGACTCCCCTCCCCGCCATCTTAAGTCAAACAGAACATGACACGTTACAGCATTTTGTTTAGCGGGTCAGTTTTCTCTGGATCACTCCAGCCTGTCATTTCATATTATATAACTTGAAAGCACTCCAGCTGGGAAGCAAAAAACATTTCGCTTGCGATGGGAGGTGAAGAACGTGGGGGGAAACACAAATAACACCCCCCTTCTTATTTCCATCAGCCCAATGAGCCTCAGATACCCAGAAGGCTTTTAACACAAGACTATAATCTTGTTGGAATACAGGAAATGAGATGCAAAACCCGAATATGGCTGCCAGTGTTTACTACCATGACTCGGCTCGCCTGCACGTACCTTCTCTCTACCATCCCTGATCACACACACAGTAACACCTTAACTACAGAATAATCTGCAGGCAAACGCAGCGTTTCTGTGCATTGACTGTAAAGTAACAACATGGCCTACATGCATACAGTCACCTCAGTGTGAGTAGAATCCTAAGTGCAGCTTAGGTCTGCAGATTTTATACTTCTAGGTTACTCGGAGTGACGCAAGAGGATGTAGGGCTTCCGAAAAAAGGCGTTTCATAAAGTTAAATACAGACAGGAAGAAGAAAAAACCCTCTTATAGTCCCATCAAGAGGCAGAGCTCTCTTCAGAACTCACACATTAAATCCTAGAATCACTGCAAGCTCCCTCCAAAAGCATTAAAAAGGAAATTCTTGGAGGCAGATGGGAGAATTGTTCATTCTCTGAACAGGAGGGATCTTTTTCTCCCTCTCCATCTCTCTCTCTTTTTTCAAGAGGAAGAGCGAGCAAGAGAGAGAGAGACACACACACACACAAGCAGAGAAGCAGCACCGGAGGCCCAGCCCATGACAAAACAAAGAGATTAAATGACCTGTGAATGTGACTTTCCATTTTTTCTCCATTAGCTTTCGCTAAACTTAAGTGGCCTGCTGCCCCCTTCTGTTGGAAGGAGGAACATAATAAAAAAGAGAGCAGGAAAATGCACTCCCTCTTTTCATTTGTTTTTGATTTGGATAACAATCCCACTTTTAGGGTAAAACAGAGTGTAATAAACAGGCTGGTGTAGATTTGCACTCCTCACACAACATGTACTTTAGAAGCGAATATGAGAACTCAGAAGCCTTTAAAGGTGATTCCTCAGAAAAAGTTTGAAACCTTACTTTCTCTAATATTTCTCCTCTTTCATTATACTAATTAGCACAGTATTTTATACCCTTGGTAAGTCTGATTGGTCACTTTTACAACAAGGTTTAACTTGAAAGTGAGGTAAACTGGGAAAAAGGGCCCTCTTTCCCAGGAGGGAAGTTTACAGTTCCTTGGTCAAGCAAAGGTGAGAAACTGGTCATCTTGGGATGTTGTCTTCCTTTGTCGCACAATTTGTGGTCTGTCTTTGACTTCACCTGTCTCACAGGACTCGGTTATCAGTTTGGAAATGCTATCAGGGTTGACGTAAATACTGCTGCTGCTTGCACTAGCTTCCGGTTGCAGGGGATTCTGCAGGGGCACAGCTTCCATGTTAAACTGCGTGGTTCATTTCACAAACGCTCAATCCATACAAGTTGTACATCACTGTAAATGTGTCTAATCAGGCTTTCCTTTAAAATGAAACACAGTCCCAATTTACATTACTGAAGGGGAGAAACATTGGACCAAAAGTAACATTTACAAACTTCTTTGAGAAGAACAAGCAGCAGAGAAATGTACTCTTTTTGGTGTTATCATACAACAAAAATGCATGCCAGTAGCCTGTCAACAATCCACCTCCTCATTAGAACAATCCCTCCTCTGTTGCTCTCTACCTTTCACAAAATATGTCCTCAAAAAGTCCCTTTGAAAGATTTCCCCTGGTGATGTCAAAAGGGGGGGTTATCCCTTCCCTAACATTGAGGCCTAACTGGTTGTGACAAGCATAAGCATCAGAAAAATTAAAGCTAGTTACACTTAATCATACGTGAGTGTTTATATGCCCATGAATGATGCAGCAGCACGAAGCTGATCGTCAGGACAGGTCTCAGGTCTCAGGTCACAGGTCAGGAGGATGTGCGCTAAAAATATCTGTTCTGGGCAGGGCCGACACAGAGGGGTTCACTGGCATGCCAAACTCAATTTTTGAGTTGATTTTTAGGTAAGAAACTTCAAAAATATACTCTGAGGACATCTGTGAGTAGTTTACACCCATTGAAAAGACTAAATATGGAACCCTTCGATAGCCTTTTGACAAATTTCCAATTAGGTGTATGTCTCTTTAAATGCAGCTCCTTCTGGCCCAACCCATATGCCCTCCTATGGCTGTAGTCAGGAATCAATGGGTGCAGATGCCAGGTGGGGGTATTATTATGGTGACTCACTGTGATGTCAGCATGGCCTTCATTTAACAATCTGGAGCAGAAACCTAAGCAGATTTGAGGACAGAAATCATCTTACATTGCATTCCATGTGTAATCTATGTACCAATTTAGCCAATCCCAGACCAGGTATCAGTCTGGATATGTTTGAACAGTTACTCCATGGGTCAGAAAGTGTTACTTTTATACAAGCTGACAATAGCGAACAGGGAAAAAAAAAACAAAAAAAGTTTTTATCCATTACTTTTACCCCCTTTATAGACTTTATTTACATGCACTAACAAAGACCTACATCCAATTGTGGTTTTAGGATCCCAAGTTGACAAGTACATGTAATCTTCAGTCATTAACAGGATGGAAAAAGGGATTTGTGGTAGAGTGTAATAAATGGGAACAAATTAGCAATAAGCAACAAGGATAGCAGTGCTCTTTGTCAGCTTTTCTTCTCACTCTATCAGAAAACAACCTAAAAACACAACAGTAAAACAGTCTGTAGTAAATTAATCATGGGATATGGTTGCTACATTGATATAATGACTTAACAGCAGATAATAAATGACAAACAAGCAGTGTTCTGTTGTTTGTTAATGAGCTGCTTCAAAGAGTTGACTTTGGTGTGATGAGCAAGAGCTGACTTCTGCTTTGGGATAGATCCCCCACTTGTGTATTTTTTTTTTTTTGATGACTGATCGACAGAAAATACCAATATGTTATCATATAACGGCTAGTTTGAAGCTGAAAGATTTGCTCCTGTTACCAAGCTGAGAAAAAAAAGTTACAGATCTGTAAAAATAGCTGACATTCCCATTACCACAAATGAGGTTTAACAGAAAGCAAACTTTTTGCTTACTTTTTCAATATTCAACTTATGGGACAGCGTTTTAATGTCGGACTTCTTGCAAGTGGTGGATCATCTTTGCTGTCAGTTTTGCTATGGTTTGCCTCCTGCTAATGCTGTGATGTCACAGTGGCATGGTGGTATGGTTATAAAGGGTCAAAAGACAACTTTACATCCCAGTCAGCCACAAGTTTCTTTTCAGTCCTTTAAAATAAAAGACTTGTCAAATCAAAATGGGGATAAAAGCTACTCTAGCTTAAATAACAAAGGCATTTCAATTATCATTAAGCTAAGAAACTCTGTTATCTGAATTATGAACCATAACATGGTTACTTACAACTTTTATCTTACTGAGCCAGCATATTAATAGCCATTAAATAAAAGCATCCTCGGATAAAGATAAAAAATAGCAATAATAAAAAGACCTTATCCATCTTTCATTAACTAATATCTCATATCTTTAAACAAACATTTAAATTCTTGCCTTTGAAACATAAACAGTCCAAATCTGCCCTCCTGCTACACAACACAAAAACAAAATGCAAATACCCCGGCCCCTCCTCTGAAGTGAGATTTCACTGTTGGCCGGGGCAAAATGTCAACCAGCCCAAACAGATGGTGTGAAGAGCGGGGCCGAGCGGCTGACCTTGGGCGGCTGAGACGGGGGTTGGAAGGGCAGCGCAAGGAGCGGGGTGTTTGGTTTGTTTTGTATGGTGTGTGTGTATGTGTGTGTGTGTATCAGAGGATGTTGTGAACATCAAGAGAGCTCTGTGTTGTTTGCAAGAGAGAGAAAAGGTGAAGTCACGTCAGGCCGCCGGCTCGCTTTGCAGGTGCTTTCAGGCGCTGTGGGATGCTGTCAATCTGTCACTGTGTGGAGAAACGTTGGGAATGGATAAACGGTATGGGAGAGGTTTTGGCTGCGTGGATATGTAATAGTTATATAACAGTGTAGACTTTTCCAAGACTCTTATTTACCTTTCAATGTATCTTTAAATTTTGAAATAAAGAGTGAAACATGATCAAAACTATTTTTAGAAACTATAAAACCTGTTAAGTTTTTGTCTGCCTTGGCAAAAAGTAACTGAATCCACATAAAACAGCAAGTGTCCAGGCTGCCTCACTGGTTTATGTTGACAGAAACTAAAATAATGAGTTGGGATGAATTTCTATCCTTTCAAAAAAGCACAAATTTCAAGCTAAAGGCATTTCAGCTGTGGTGGAAGAATCATTCAAAACAGTGCTGTCACCTCATACTCAATATTCAATTATTGTTTCAGCATGAGGGTAAAACTTTCTGAACTCTAAGTACACATTCAAGTTGAAAATTTGCAGTTTTAAAGCATATTAGGGCTCCTGTAACAGACTGTCTGTCACTTTCTTGACCTCAACAGGAAGTCCACTTCAAAGAAATGGAGGACAGGCAAAGCCACTCCATGTTAGCACTTTGGGCGCCACACCCCATTGTGCTAAAATAATAATCAAGACCTAGCTGTGTTGATAATGTGCAAGCAGGTGGCCTCCTCCTCATCCACAACAAATCTGCATACCCATTTTTTGGCCTCCCACCGAACTGCTGTGGACCCCCAACAGAGAAGAGAAGATTGCAGGATTTATATGCAAGGATATGACATCCTCAGAAGAAGCCTTGGTAGAGCTTAATAGTAAAATAATGCAATGAAAATGTCTCTTTTCTGTGTTACAGCAATGCCAGCGGAAGTGAGCATAAATGCTAATAAACAAAGTCTTCAGTGATTTGCATGTATGCTTGAAAAGCAATCATGTTTGACTTTTGGGAAAAGTGACAGCATGAATTCACCTTGCACGATCAACTATGTATAGGATTCATTTAGATCTGCGGTGGTTTCACAGTATTCTTGATTATTATAATGCATTTTAGACAAACATGCTTATTATACTATGTTTTGAGTTTCAGTCTTTGCCTTGTCAGCAGAACCAGAGCATTAGCATTTTCCTCTAAATGTTTTTGTACAGCCTGGAACAAAAGTGTGAACCCTTGTAAGAACATTAGGAGAGAATTGCTTTAATTGTTGCATTCTTCCCGCCACCTCACAGCAGGCCACTCGCACCGTGGGCATGCACACGGTGAGGGTAGGTAAAGGCTTTCAGAGCCTTTTCTCCTCAAATATGTTGAAATTGTCCATGAAGCGAGAACAGCAGTTTGCTGATTAATAAAAATATCTTCTGGAGTGTAGATCTTCTTAAACAAAAAGGCTCCTTAATTCAAATAAAACAGTTGGCTTCAAGTCAATTGAGAGGCATGGCAGCAGAAAGGTGTGGTGAGCATGCATCGTAAGGCTTCAAAGTCTTCCTGCATTACAACTTGAAAATGTCTTCCCCCTTTTTAAATACCTAGTCCACCAGCTCCATAGTTCACAGGACTTACTTCTTTAAAGCAGCTATCGATGCCAAAGAGTTCATTTTAATGAGATCTTTATGCTTTGTCCATGCACCACTACCTCCTGACTCTCTCGTCTTCATTTCTGCTTTGTTACTAACCAGTGACAGCTCTTTTACTGTACCTAAGAATCTCAGGGGAATAACCACTATCATTAAACTGTGAAAAATTCAAGGTTTCCAAAGGCACTAGCAAGCTGTTGCAGGGAATTCCCAACCATTTAATGCACCTAAAGTTCTCTTTTACTCAACCCAGCACTCAAAAAGGTGAAATCCCTCCATCTCTGCTCTCATGTTATAACCTGCTAGAAGAGCTTGAGCAACAAAGGTCGACTTTCTCTCTTTTTAATCAGTAAAACATTTTCTATATTCAATTTCCCCTGTTTCTGGTACACTGAGTAAGCAGGCTTTAGAGGGAGAGGTGGGTGGGTAGTAGATGGATAAGTGAAATTCACTTTTTTCTCAAGAGAAGGCAATTTCCTGCTGCTCTGTTCACCAGCACAAAGCTACAGTCCTGGCTCGGTCACAGATCAGAAAATATAAGAAAATATGAGAGAGCAGGCTTCTTTTTGCAAGATTTATTTCAAATGTTTTAGTCTGAGTATTGAAATGATATCTGCTCAGATTCCTGTTGTATTTGAAGGACAGAACAAGTAGACAATTTGAGTAGAATGGTGCTATTTTTCAGACAATCTTCCTGGATTCCTATGATTACCTTCCAAATGTGAGTGAACTTGAATCTGTGTTAACAGTGCTTTCTTCAGGAGTGGAGGGCTTTAACATAATCATAGAATAGTGAGGTGAAGATGCGTCAGAATATCCCTTTTTCCTCTCCCGAGTAGAGTGCCTCCTTTGATCATCAAATTGTTCTCCTGAAAATCTGCTCTGTTCTTGAATTATCTGGGCCGCTGAAGTGGAAACTGAATTTTCTGCAGAGGCTAAAGCTTCTTAAGAGGATGGGAAAAGAAAGGGGGAAAGTAATAAAAAAGGTGAGAAAATGGCACAAATTGAATAAGTGTGCAAAAAGATAAAAAATATGGTGCTGTCCATGAGTACAGAAGAAGAAAAGTAATCAATGTCTGGGCAGTCGGGAGGAAATTAGACTTTTTTTCTGTCCTCATATCGCAAGACAAAAACATCCAGTGTTTGAGAAACAAATGCAGAACTTTTACTTGGGGAAGTGCTGTGTGGACCAAATATAATATCTCAGTATATTTTCAGACCAGAAAAAGAATGTCCCTCAAATTGTGTGAAGTGAAGCGAACTGGTTGTCACAACGGCTGAATAAAAACTTTGCTATAGATCAAGTTAAACTAAAAAAATCCTTGAAGTGTTTGTCTCATGCATATGTAATGTCGAATGGGTCAACTTTACGAACAGCTTGAACGTACACTATACACTTGCCAAAAGAATTTGCTCACCTTCTATCCATAGGGTTCAATATAGCGTTGGTCCACCCTTTGCCTTCTCCTTCTTTTCTGGGAAAGGCTGTCCACAAGGTTTAAAGGTGTTTATGGGAATTTTGACCCATTCTTCCAGGAAAGCGCATTTGTGAGGTCACACAGTCTCCGCTCCTAATTCATCCACTCAGTCTCCGCTCTAATTACATCCCAAGGGGTTCTATCGGGTTGAGGTCGGGACTCTGTGACTCTTGACATGATTCATCACCAGACTTGCATCCACTGGTGCTACAGGTCAGCTGTACCTTAGGAAGACAAATGGGGTCAGCTCACTGGTTTGTTCCGGGTCTCTGCGCACTGTTGGGTTCTCGACAAAGGGGTCAGCTCAACTTCCATGATAACTCTGCGCCTTCAAGGTCGATGTAGTGAATCTGCCTTAGCCACATAATGAGTTCTGGAGAGATGTATGTTACGCGCTGACAGCTTCCTTATAGATACAGCTGACATTTTCGGCTACTGTTGTTACCACATCACCCCATACGTTATCTTAAAGTCAGAGTCTACTAGTTGTTTGCTGGTGGAATATTCTATGCAGGCGAATTTGTTCCATGAGAAACTTGCACAGGTAGCTTCTATCAGCTCCGCATAGGGTTCACTGGCGTCTGAGAGTGGCCCATTCCTTCACAAATGTTTGTAAAAGCAGTCTGCACGCCTAGGTGATGATTTTATACACCTGTGGCCATGGAAGTGACTGGAACACCTGATTCTGATTATTGGATGGGTGAGCAAATACTTTGGCAATATAGTGTATGTCTGCTGCCAGCCTAATCAGAAGTTACAGCGATGTGGACACAGTAAGGTGATCTGTACTAACCTGGCAATAGAGGTCTTCTTGGCATGCCAAAGAGGAAGAAGACCCCAGGGCACACCCACAACCTGCTTGAGGGATAATATATCCTGTCTGGATTGGGAACGCCTTAGGATCCCCAGGAGGAACTGGGAAGTGTTGAAGGGGAAAGAAACTGGGTTGAACTGCTTCCCAGGCACAGATAAGCAGAAGACGATGGATCGATGGACGGATAATTTCTTAATAAGACTGAAAATTTTACATAAGTATGATCAGTAAGACTACAACTGAGTCCTTTCTGAAACCGATTCTTTAAAGATGCTGTGCGGAGTAATTATAAAAAAGTCTCACTTTTAGATATATGCCTGATTGAAATACAAACTTACTTTAAGATGAGTTTTATAGCATCAAAATAGGTTATCCATAAATGCTATTCCTTAGCTTCGCAGTCTAGTCGGACAGGGCTGGACTGGCCTTGATACTCAACTTTGGGAACAAGACAATTAAAACAAGAGCAAATTTATATCATTCGGACATGTCTTAGAGCACCAGGCTGTAAGTAGCGATATATAGCCGGCTACAAAACTACGATACTAAGTTTTCCAAAAATTGCTTGTTGTCCCACATCAAAAACTACCACTACGTAACTAGAAAGAGATACATTACCTCGTCGCTTTACATCCTGTAAGTGGTTGAAAAAAGAAGTTGTAAAGCAATGCAGAGTTCTGAGGAAGGTCCAAGCTGCATTCATTAGCATCACAACAAACTCACGCTTTGGCTTGGGTCACGTCTTCACGACAGTCGCCACACAAGGTCATGCACCTCTGTTTTCTGTTTTTACAAATCAGCATCAACTACATCGATATAAACCATATCATCATACTGCACAGCTTTTGTAGAATAAATGAATTTATATCTTTACCGGAATTTACCCAGTCCTATTCTCTCACAGAAAAAATACAATGCTGTCAATGAAACACTCCTCTAATAAATACACTAAGAGCACGGATGCAGAGAATGTATACTGTACGACTTATTAGGAAAAAACACTCACTGAATCCTCTTATATTGTGCCGACTGCTGGTGCCCTTGGACCTTGATTAAGGTGCAAACACCGGGCTGCCTGTCAGTTCTAATGCAAATTGCTTATTAAGTACTGTCAATGGCAGCCTGTTTAATTTGCCCAGCTTGATCACCGTTTGTTGTGGTTGCAGTTAAGTGCACATTTTCATATTCATGCATATTCATACTGATTCATTCTCCTCCAACATAGTTATGTTCATTAGGAAAAACCTCCCCGTTAGCCAGCAGTAATAACAAACGAGTGCTTATTTTCCAAAGCATGAGTTTTTCATTTGCTGCTTTCTGTTATGAACCTTCGCCACTAAATAAGAAAGAGTGACAAAAGGCGAAGGAAGAGTTTTCATGCTCAGACATAAGGGTAGAATACTATGACAATCTCGACATATGGAAATATTGCCAGTGTTTTTGTGCAATTTAAACAATTTATAGGTGTTTATCTGCAATTTTTGAGGATTAAACAAAAAACAGCCCACTATTAAGTATACAGGACTTAAATTCATGTTGCCAATCAGTTTTCAGTATTTGATGATTTTCATGGTCTTTGTAAGCCATCTCTTAAACTGATAGACCTTTATTGTAAGTAAGGGTATGGATAAACAATATGGCATATACCGAGCTCAAGCCATTTTGTTTATAGCCAGGGATGTTGATACTTAAAGCCCAGTAAGAAAGAGGCTCAACAAGTTTAACTGAAACAGACAGACATTCTCACAGCTGTGAAGCCTGAGCGAAAAATCACTGCTGTGAAACTGCTTTTCTTGTTTAGAATCGAAATGAATGTGGAAGGGACCCTGTGGTACGAGTGGAGAGCACAGCAGACCTAGACTGACACTCAAACCCAGAGAGATGCAAAGAAGAAGCTATTGAGAAGGTGAGGTGAATAAACATGAGCAATGTTTGTAAAAGCTGGAAACTGATATACAACAAGACCTCAATTTGGCTTATTAAGATTAACAAAGCCATTTAAAGATGATGTCTGTTATGGTACTTTGCATTTATGTTCTGGTTTCTATCTTTAATATCTAACATTTTGGCCACCATTAACAATCCATCTTCCTACACCACTGATATTACTGTGATGTATCATAAGATTCAACTCGAGGCCCATTTTGTTGATATATATGCTCCCTGTTGCTGCTAGCAATAAACAAACCACTTTTATTAACGGCAGTAATGTTTCTCTCTGTTGCTATGCAGATGACACACAGGTGTTCCTCCTGCTGAAAGAAAAGTGCTGTGGATACTCGGTGTAGTTTAGACCAAGCTTATCTTAAAGAGCTCAATGATTTGCTGACCCTTTTCAAAGAACAATAAATAGAATACACTACAAAGAGATGATATTTAATGTCCAAACTGCTAAACTTTGTCATCTTGTTGCACGAATATGAATTTCAGTTTGAGGATAGTCTTTGTTGAAGCAGTGAAATACTATATTCAGCCTGTAATGATTTGCACAAGCACTGCCTGTACATCTTAAACAGATTCGCTCCCTCTCTCTCTTGTCAAGTTATGGTTACTTCCAGAACACAAGAAACCAAAATGACTGATGTGATACTGCAAAAATCAACAGATGACCTACAGTTGCAAGGAAACATTTGGTTGAGGTTATTGCTGCCAAAGGAGGGTCAACCAGTTATTAAATCCAAAGGTTCACATACTTTTTCCACCCAGCACTGTGACTGTTTACATGTTGTGTCGAATAAAAACATGAAAACTTTTATTTTTTGTGCTGTATTAGTTTAAGCAGACTGTATTTGTCTAGTGATGTGACTTAGATGAAGATCAGAACATATTTTATGACCAATTTAAGCAGAAATCCAAGTAATCCCAAAGGGTTCACATACTTTTTCATGCAACTGTAAGAGCTGCTGCTCTACCATTGTTTGCATAGTTTCTGTTAGATTGCGTAACATTACAGACTAAGTAGTTTTTACAACATGTTAATGAGGAAAGGACAGTTTTAGGAGGAATGCAATAAGAAAGAATTGACCTGTCATAAGTATTTAACATTCAGAAATGCTGGAATAGCTTTTACCATTTTTTTTCTCTTAATAATGTTTTGTTCAAGAGCCTTAAAGCATATTTTTAGTTTCAGCCAGAGAATAGAAGAACCGCAAAGGTAAGTAGGACACACATTCAGCCTTCAAAGTGCCCACCTGAGTTATGCTAATAGTTTATTGGCAACCTGATAACCTTTACTGGTGGCCTACAGATATTTGTATATTATCTGCAGTATTGTAGTCTACACTGTAAAACAAAAACTTACCACTGCCTCTTTCTCCGAAAGAACCCGCTCCTCATCATGGACCAGCATGATTTTAGCTTGAACTTCATCCACTGTGATTCTGTTAGGCAGAAAAAAAGCAATTTTATGAAAATTATCTTGAATTTAATACGATTTTATGACTGTCAGTTCATCGCCCTGGTCCAAACTTTTGTATTCTGGGTAACAAACAAGGCAATGTGTGCACACACTGTTAAGACTTTTCTGAATTATTAGTAAGGCAGGTGGCTCTTGTGTTTTTTTCTCAAGAGATGGCAGTGAAAAGCAGCACAAGCAAACTCCCTATATTGACATAAAAACAGATTCAACTTTTGTTTAAAGTGACATGAGGCAAAGTTAAATGATTCTGAGTTTGTCTTTAGGTCAGTTTGGCCTATGTAAGTGTTTCACTGGCTCCAGTTTCCTGTCCTTTCAGCCTCCGACTGGCACACACAACAATCAAAATCACACACACAAATACCACCACCATCTCTTATCCCAGAACACTTAGATCTTTTCTTCTGCTGTTCTTCCCTGCTGATGCCTTTCTTCCACAGCCTCCAACCTAAACTAACATTACTGAGCTGAGATAATGACTGGATCAATCCTGGGAGTCCATCAAAAGCGGAAAGAGCAGGCAAACATACAAAGCGAATGGCTTGTTCCGCTGCTGAGGATCAATGCTCGAGGTGAGTGCGGGAGAGAAACAATGGCTTAGTCCTTTGTGAGGCTGCACAGAGACGAATCTGGGAAGAAAACTGGCTTTGGCCCAATCACAGAAAGCTTTTTTTTAATTTTTTTTTACGTTTCTTATATGTATGGACTATGGCAGCAGAAAAGCAGGTGCTTCTTAACACACACCTGCAGCTGATTTGACTGAAAGAGACAGTAATAAACATTAGGGAACTGGCTCTCGCTCACACATACATGCTCATAATCCTGACAGAGAGGAGGGGATAAAAAGCACAACCTGTTCACGGGCCTTTGGGAGGCTCCATCATGGTTCATTTCCTGAAGCAGTTGGTAGACTCTATTTATAGAGCGGCATACTGGTACCAGTTAATCCTGCACTGGGCTGCCAACTGCCTGCCAGCTGGCACACTGGGTCGCACTCGTATGTGTGTGTGTGTTGGGCTTGGGAAGGTTTGGGATGAAATATTGGCCAGGAAGTCCAGAAGCTACCTTAATGACCAATGAAAGAGGGAGTTTTGCTCCCTATAGATCAAACTAATGGAGGAAACTTTCAGACTCAAACTTTACAGAGCACATTCTCTAAAAGTGACAAAACTATCTGAACCTGCTAACCTGTGAATCGCAGGGAAAATTACTAATTTCTCGAGTTCATATTTGTATGAAAACATAATTATGATGCTAATCAGCTGCATGTTAGCTTCTGACATCCTTTTATGTATTCAGGAGTGGTTTCAAAAGTTCCAGGATAAGGAAAAAAAGGTTGCCATTTTTTGTCATGAAGTAATTATTGGTGCCTGAATGGACAGGAAAATGAGATTACTTCGCCGCATAAACGAGCGAACAATTATCTATGAATCTGCATTAAGGATAATTAGCAATTCCAATCGAGTGGATTAAGAACGGGGTAGTGTTTTGCTAAGTGTCATTAGGGACAAAGCCAAAAGCTTTTTTTGTACAAGATAAAGAGTCTGCAATGTGCATGCTAATCCGCTTCAAAGTCAGCAAATTGCCAGGCGATGTGCAAGCACCAGGTATACCGGTGACTCTGGGCTTTGCATTTATCACAACGGCGGTTAAATCAAGCCTGACACTTGGGCGTGTGTGCTGCTGCGCCTTTCAGGATAAATGGTGATATAGCATACATACACAAAAAGCCTGCGCCTAGCTTTATTCAAATGGGCATCAATACACGTCCCGCCCTGAGAATCCCATTGACTGACGGGGGCTGGAAAACAATGGCCGTGTAGAAATGAGCGTCTCTTGCAGATATTTCAGCTTAGTAATGCGTTTGTTTAAGCGCAGACGCCGCTCGGGATGGAGAGGATGGATGGAGTCAGAGCTGGGGAGGTATTGAAGAGGGAGGGCAGAAGGGCTGAATAATGGTACACATCCAGGCGCAGGAATGCATAAGTGGGCACATAGCGCTCGCTGGAAAACAGCTACACAAGCACTTCGTCCTCGATGCGGCCATATGTTTTATAGTGCTTTCAGTTTGCTGTGCCCGGCCTTGCTTCCTTTACGGGAGAATATGCCCAGTTAGCTTAAGCAGTATTGATTTTTTTTCTTATTTAGGCGTGGTGTGGGAAGGTGGAGGAGAGCAGTGGAGGAGAGGCGAGCCTGCTGGATATCAGGGGGACTACTTTTTCTGCAAGGCACCAGCAAATTTGAAGCAAAACTGAAAGCCATTTTCAGAGGTTAAACACTGCTCACGACAGCAAGTTAGGCAGCCTGGGTGGCAGAGGGGGAGGCTGGGAGATTGAGGGATGGAGGGGAGAGGTGGGGGGGGAGTGCTGGGAGTTGGAGATTAAACAATGCAAATAAGGCAATGGATTACTTTGTGGAGTTTGCTGAAGAACAAATAAGTGTAGGAGTTTTTTGAGGGAATGAGATGTGTGCAGTCAGCTCAGACTGATGAGAGCGCACTGCATCAGAAGTCAGGCTGGAACTAATGACTGTAGAACATATACATACTGATGGGTATTAGGTGGTAGGGAAACATCCATTTAGTTTATAGGGCGAGCAATGGAGGAGGGGAGAGTTACTTCATGAGTCATTATTTTAATCCTGGTTGTCTTTTGGGTTGTTTGTGTTCCGCTTTAGTGCATTAGCAGGGATGCTCGTGAGAACTACAAGAGAATACAAGTTTTGTGCTGCTCATGTAGAGGTCACATATTTCCCTACTTTCATCAAGTTAACACCAGTCTAAGAAGTCCTCGGAAAATATTCATATGGAGTCTTGTCTAAAAATCATCTCACATGATAAATTTTGGCATGTCTATAAACCCCTCTGTTTCAGCCCTGCTCAGAACAGGCTGTTTTAGTGTAAATCAATATGAGCTGTGTCTGACCTAGGCTTGTTCAGTATACAGGTACCAAATTGGTAATGGGTACTGAGGCCATAAAAATGGAACTATACTGCGCTTGGATGTGACCAGTACTTTTTTACATGGCTATGTGATGTCACCTCATAGTAATTTGAGCCGAGGCAAGTAAGCCGGAGCAAGTGAGTGAGCAGCATGTAGCAGCAAACAAAGTTGGAGCAACGCAGAGATATAAAGGAGAGCAAAAGAGAGATAGGAGCAGGGAGAGAATGGCAGCTGCTGCATCCGTCACTGCACCGCAACTTGTAGATAAATCAGGTGTGCGAAGAGCTTTATGGAATTGCTTTAGCTTTAAAACAGATAAGCACAGTGAAGCCATTAACACAGAAGCACCACTGCGTAAACGTTGTTACAAAACATGTCTAGCCAAGGGTGGAAACACTTCACACTTGGCAATACACTTGAAGGAAAAGCATCCAGACCTGCATAAGGAGTTCAGAGAATGTCAGGTGATATTGTATATAACCATGATAAAAAGCCATATTCAGTGCTAAAAGCAAAAAATGCCAGCCACATTCCCTCCACACAAAAGGAGCCCTGGAACGAATTCAAGCTGCAATGCATAAGGCTACCACTTAAATGGCCTATTTATATTACTTTACTTTATATTATTTGATAACATTACCTTGACATTTTCACTGGGAATTTTTTTAAACATTCTGGTCTCTTATTTTTTTTCCCAAGAGGTGTAAATGCATGAGTGCAATAAAAAATGTTGAGTTTTTGAATTGTATTTTATTTGTTTTAAAATGTCCTGTCTTTGTGGTATTTTATTTTTATTTACTGATGCGGTCATAGTTCTAAGATTTTCTATTAAAATAAAGTCAACAATGACACTTTGTGTGACTCTTTTATTTGGAAAAGTATCAGAACACATGTTGGTACCAGTATTGACACAAAAAGTTTCCTGACAACACGTCTCTGACCAAAGTCTACTGTAGAGCTAGCAAGTATTTTGGCCAGGATACAAGCTGTGTTGCTTTAAAATCTCTGTTTCAAAGTACCTGATTCTTGTTCTTAAAGGTATGTTGTTTTTACAGTTAGATCTCTCAGTATAAGCCCTTTCAAACATGTTTGTACTGGTCTAAGATGTCATTATAAATTACTTTTAAAATTTCTTGCCTCAAAATCTGCAAGACTATTAACCCTTTTGTTTCAGCTCTGCCCAGAACTGGCTGTTTTTTTGTTTGACTCTTTTGGAGCTATGTCTGACCGTAGCCTATTGCAGAATTTGCTTGGTTTTGTGTTTGTTTTTTTGTTTTTCTATTTGCCAGGGTATAATGGAGAAGCTGTGTTTCCTTAAAATCTCTACCCAAAAACATACATTGAATTAAAGGATAAGTTCGGTTTCTACAGCTTTCACATTGTTTATAGAATAAAGTAGAACAATATACTCACCCAGAAGGCTTTCTTGATCCAATCAGTGCTTCGGGAGATATTTAGATCCAAAACGGCGGACATCCGTATAATGGTAGCACATAGGGCATATATAGCGCCGCTCCTAAAACTGCATTAATCGTCCAAAAACTCATTAGTTTCACCAATATTTCATCACGGTCCACTCACGCTACTCCTCCATTACAGTCTGTGTCGCTCCAGACATGTCTTTGTGACTTTGCTGACCTCTGAACTGAAGAAGAAGTATGTTTGCCACCACGCATGCGCAGTATGGCTCATTGTTTCAGGGGAAGACCACCGGCTACACAACAACTTTCTTCTTCCAGTTTTGTGCAAAATGGACGAATATCTATCGGATGAAGATGTTGTGGAGGAGAACTTTGAATATGATGGGTGTCCTTACAGTTTCGAGCCAGAGTATACAGATGAGGAGCTCATCAGAAGGAGGACGCTGAGGCAAAGAGAAGAACAGCTCTCCAGAGAGTACTGCGCATGCGCAGAGGCAAACATTCTTCTTCTTTAGTTCAGAGGTCAGCACAGTCACAAAACATGTCAGAAGTGACACAGACTGTAATTGAGGAGTAGCACGAGCGGACCATGATGAAATATTGGTGAAACTAATGAGTTTTTGGACGATTAATGCAGTTTTAGGAGTAGCGCTATACATGCCCCGTGTGCTACCATTATACGGATATCCGCCGCTCGTTTTTGGATCTAAATATCTCCCGAAGCACTGTTTGGATCAGGAAAGCCTTCTGGGTGAGTATATTGTTCTACTTTATTCTATAAACAATGTGAAAGCTGTAGAAACTGAACTTATCCTTTAACCTTTTGTTGGTTTTCTGACTGGTCCACTGATTACCCAATCAGAATGAGAAACCTCTATAAAGCAGCCAGGTTACAACAGTCAGACAAACTGTGACAGTAGAGTGATTTAATGCATTGCAGTGAAACTGTTATCAAATATTTGTTGAACCAACATTGAAAATTACAAAGAAGAGCTTAAGGAAACAGTTTAGTACTGATAATATTAGGTGCTCTAGGAATATTTAGCAGAAACAATAAAATCATTTTGTTGATGTGAACAGCCAAGGTAAAATGGCATCGCTATTGTCATTCAGTCAGATATTTTGTTCATAGAAGTCTCAATGAAAGGTTAATTCTTTTTTTATCTGTTTCAGAAGCAAAAGTCATCTATGTACCCTTTTCAAACAAGCTACCTCCAGTCTCACGTTATGCTTAATGATTCTTAAAAATCCACTTAGGTTTTACATTTTAACATGCCTTTGAACCCCCTTTGTTTAAGCCCTCACGAAATGTGTCTGAGTAAAACAACTGTGAATTGTTGCTTAGTCTGCAGGGGGTGCAGACAAGTCCCACATAGGAGTTTTAAAACATGCAACTGGATTCATTTTTTTGTTTTAGACACTACTTTAATTGATTATTCAAAATGTGCACGAGTCCAACACTTTGTTTCAATTTACATATATGACTTGTGTCATATGGATGACGCCAGGACATGTCATACACAGTAGAAGTGCATTTGTTTATAATTGGAAAGTGATTGTCCAACAAGAAACTGATGTGTAACACAAGTTTTTTTTTTCTTTTTTGAAGCTCAGGTGAGGAACTGTGCTTAGGATATTAGATATGAATGTCCGCTTCTGACAAAAAATGCATTATATTGTTTTGTTGTTTAGTCCTGTGCTGTGCAAGTATTGTTTCATTACAAAAAAAGCTCTAACTTTATCAATGGTCAAACTGAGCCTGCAAATTCTGCTGTCCAAAAATGAAAAAATAAAAGTGCGGTGGTTTTCTACATCAAAAATATCAACTGCATAACACTACAAGTATTTAAATGTCCAGTGTGCTGCTGGTGTTTTCATCCTTGCTTCAAGACGCACAGCCACAGACAATATGCATTGTTCTGTTAGTATTGTGTGTACAATTAAGCCACAACTTTGACAATCTTATTTCTGTCTGCCATCATTACTTTCTCACCATTTCATAGAAATTAACTGTATCTACACAGAATGTGACTTAGTTGTGTGAGATATCTAGTAGAGCTAAGTTAAAGGCACTAATAAGGAAATTATGACATATAACAGCAAATTATTTTGATCTTTTAAACTTGATGGAACCGATTCTTAACTGGAATCACTTCTTTATTCCCATATATGTTTTAACCCCTAATCACGCTTATAGTCGATAACAATGGCAACGAATAACAGCAATTTAGATAAAGGTAAATTTGTTGCAAATGGTTGGATACTTTGGGCCATTAAAAAAATCCTCACCACAAATTTCAGTCTCTGCTGTGATCTGATATAAACTCTCCACAGAAGCTTTAATATATATCTTTAAATAGCCCTCAGCAATTGAAGGAAAAGTTCCTCATATATACGTTGGTATACCTGAATGATGAGGTTGACCCTCATTTTAGTTATTAACTTAAATGTTGTAGATCAGTCCAATAATGAGATTTTAAATTGCAGTCTATATCTGAGCACAAAGTGTGCTTCAGCCTTTGTGATTCCACTTCACCTCACTCATTTTTATTATCCAGTGGTTAAAGTTTGAGGAGCGCTATGTTCAAGGACACACAAAGAGACTGCTGAAATATAAAGATAGATTTGAAAACCTCAACCTTGCTCCTTTTTTTTCTGCACACTCCCCAGTTTTCATGCCCGCTCTGGAAGATTTTTTCAAAAACTGCACAGTCGGAGGATAAAATACACTTTAAGAGTTTCTTCAGGATTGGATTTCATAGCAATCTACACGCTGTGAGTGAAGCCTTTATGACCTGAGAATGTCAAAACCTGAGGAGTGTTTTAGTATAAAAGCAATGATTGATAAAACAGGACCAGTCGATCTTTTCTGAGAAAAAGCTTTGCCCAAGCTGTTTTACCATGTCTTGGATGTTGTTGCCACAGATAAACTTGTGCAGGCCCACTGGTGTCCACACAGAAAATCCAAAGAAATTGACACAGAATGACTTTCATATCATTAAAACCCTATCAATTCTCATCTGAAGAGAGAACAAGTTTCAATTAAAACTGTTTCAAGCTTACTGAAGGAATCAATATCTTCTGACTTAGATCCTCATATTGGTCTTTCTGTGTAGACTATGTATGTTCTCCACAATTATGTGTGGGATTTTTCAGGGTACTCTAGAGTCTTCACAAAGGCTGTGTTCGAAGTGGCGTACTACTCGTACTACTCATACTAACCCCGCCCCCATATTGAGTATGCAGTGTGTTCACTGTACAGTATGCAAATTTTGTGTATGCGAGAAATGCCCGGATGTATACTCAATCGGCTTCGATTTCTGAGTATGGAGTGGAGCTTGCTTCACGTACTGCTTCTGCCCCACAATGCATTGCGCACTTCTGACGTGGGAAGACGAAATACAAAATGGAGACAGCCGGCAGCAGCTTCCAGCGCCAACCACAAAGCACTTATAAATGTAAGTGGTGTATAGCGTTATCACCATGGATACACAGGTGTTTGTGTTAATTTTTTTCATCCACAGCCGCTCGGTTTGTGTCATGCAGCTGTTGATAATGAAAACACTTCGCAATAACTTGGAAACGTGAGGGGGGGGGGGGGGGGGGGGTACTGCCCGGTGTTTACGGTACGTAGACGGAAACACCCACCAAGCGGACGCTTTGGTCTCCGAAATCGGCGAGACAAATTAAAAACAGTCGCTATTTCGAACAACCGGGCTCATACTGGTGATATAAATACTTACTTTCTCGCTAGAAAATATATTATTACTGAATGAATTTGTAGTTTTTCCGGAATGCAGTCGTTTTCTGTTGCTTGTGGTTGGACTATTTTAATTTTCCCGGCGCTGCTTCCCGGCTGGCACAAAATGCATTCTGGGGTATCAAGTATGCATCTGTGTGTAAACGCTCAGGCAGCCGCGGCATACTCAGATCATCTATGAGTATTCAGTATGCAGCATGTACTGATTGAGTAGGTAAGTAGACAGTAGGCAGTACGCCATTTCGAACACAGCTAAAGACCAAAGACATGTTCATTAAGTTAAGTTGTGAACATGAATTGCCCTCCTATGGTTTGAAGCAGAAACTCTGATCATGTCTTTAGTTTCAACGCCACTTGTACCTTAAATTGAGGGCAGGGATGTGAGCTAGGAAGAGTGGGTCGCACAAACTACACAACTGTGTGACAGTACAGCAGCACCACACAGTGAAGTGAAGTAGTGCGCAACTGTAAAAAAGAGCAACAATGGAGGACCTCAGCACTCCAGTACTCTGCAGAACATTGTTTCATGTGAAAATTCTTGCAGCAACACCAGTGGACAAATCTATCAAAATGCATGGGAATTGACAATTTGTGACCAACTAACAAACGGAAATGCTTTAAGCACCACCCTATAGGGCCGGTTTGGTACCCTCAAAGT
The DNA here is from genome assembly GCA_036419115.1 of Scarus forsteni. Taxonomy (NCBI): domain Eukaryota; kingdom Metazoa; phylum Chordata; class Actinopteri; order Labriformes; family Labridae; genus Scarus; species Scarus forsteni. The sequence continues at coordinate 21,488,539 of JAZDUH010000544.1, read as the reverse complement.
GGGACAGCATGGGTATACTGCTTTGGTAACTTTTGCCTTTATTTTAACAGCAGAATCACCTGTAATTGCGTATCCTCATGAGCAGAAGTGAACTGAAGTTCTTGGCGGAAACACACCATAAGTGTGGCCCTGTGATTGGCTGGCGATCAGTGCACAGTGTACCCCACCTCTCCCCTTACAATTAGGTGGGGAAGGCTCCAGTCCCCCTGTAAAAATCAAAAGGACTAAGTGTCCCTGATGTTAAGAATATCTCTTCTTCTGTTTCTATTTTTTCACATTCCTTGTGTTTGATCTGAGTGACTTATTTGTCCTCTCCCTTAGGCTGCCCTTGTGTTTCTTCGAAGTGTTTCACCATCTATCAAAAACCTTGTGGCTTGTGATCCCATTATGTAAAGGCTATATTATTAACTTTTACGACAATGATCTTTAGAGTGCCTTAAAACCGAGCCTTAAAATCTTAATAAAGACTAATTAGACACCAACAGTGCCATATTTTAAATTAATAAACATCTCAAGTTTTCAGTAATGTCAATAATGAATGAATAGATTAATTAAATCCATCCATCTATTATCTATACTTATATATACATAGGCCTGTCATGATTATCAATCAATCAATTAACCACATGATAAATAAAAACGTCCTTGGTAAGTTTGCCGGCCTTGATAAATTGACAAGTGCATGCGCGTGTGTCTTCCTCCTCTCGCGCATTGGTTCTATAGCGGATTGAGCAGAGTGAACCATCTGTCACCCATTCAATCTTTGGGGGGAGGCGGGGCTGCTCGCGCGTACACACACACGGAGCTGAAAGTGAGCATCGTGGGGAGTTACAAGGAAACAATCACTAACATGAACGATGGCACAAAAGCCATGATTTCTGAGCAGTAAGCTGCAGCCCCAGTGTGGGGATATTTTAGGTTTTAAACAGAATGAACAAGTTGTAAGCCCATGAACACCAACGAGCTGATGTGTCGCATTTGTTTGAAAGTAGTGACAACGAAGAATGGGAGGTGCAGCAGAGCTTTTATCCTGACAGTCAGCGCTTACTGAGGCATTTGGAATGCAAAGTAAATATAAATAAAACAGAGCTAAATGGTGCGTGCTCACAGATAGTGTTGTTCGCTAAATTGCAAAAGAAATGCAGCCCTTCAATACGGTTGAAAAGCCAGCATTTCAGGAATGTAACAAACGTTTGACAGACAGTACAAATTGACTGGGAGAACATACATGTCACAAACAATTCCGGAACTGTATAAACTCCATTTTATTTATTGTTATTATTGTTGTATGTGTTTTCATAGGAGTTTGTTTTTTTCTTCACGGAGACAGGGTCTATTTTTATTGTTTTTGATCATTATACTGATTTTATTTACATACAGGATTTTCCCAAAAGAGAGTCCATTTCATTTTGATTGTTTTTTTTCTCTTTTCTTTTGTTTGTTTAATTTTTTACATGTTTTTTTATTCATTTGTTTTACTTAAAAAGCTCTTGACCTTCCAACTACAGTTAGGAAATTAAAGTTCATTACTTTTGATACGATTTATTGACTTTATTATGACATATATTAAATTTACAGTTTGAAAAAAATGATGTTTCGAAATAATATTGACAATAATATCATTTATCTGCAATAATTTTTTTGACAATTATCGTCCTGCAAAACTTGTTATTGTGACAGGCCTGTATATACATATCCATTTGGGGTCATTGGGGGGTTGCAGTCTATCCCAGCTGACATTGGGCGAGAGGTTAAGTACACCCTAAACCAGCCGCTAGCCAATCGCAAGGCCACATAGAGAGACAACCATTCATGCTCACACCTAAGGGAAATTTGGAGTCACCAATCAATTAAAGGAGCATGCTTTTGGTCTGTAAAAGGAAGCCGGAGTACCCAGAGAGAACCCACATATGCACAGGGGTAGTATGCAAACTCCAGATAGAAAGGCCAGACAGACACGGGTATCAAACCAGCAACTTGCAAGTGTACTCCCTGCTGCGCCACAATGCCACCCCAATTGTGAAAAAAAAATTGCTAAAGTTAAAGCTATGGTCTACGATTTGGAAGCTTGGTACAGCTTAATAACACCATTTATAAGGCCGTTATGGTCCTATGGTGGTCTTTGGTGCATTATAAACAGAACATAATAGACTTAAGAAGGAGAAAAATGTTTGTATATCCGCTGCAAAGCAGCGGCTGTTCGGTCCGTGAGTCCATCCAATCCCCTGTCTGCCCTGCTCCGCACCGTCCCGCCTCCTCCCCACTTCCTTCCTCATGTACCGGTGAGCAGCAAGCTGCACAGCTACTGAAGCGTCATGGAGCTGGGAGGTGGCTTCTGTTAACCTCCACATCGAAGAGAAGGAAACGTAAAAGTTTCGAGGAAAAGGCCGAAGTAAGGAAGAAATATGAGCAATACGGGTCCCAACAGAGACTCAACATTTAAGGAACAATGGAGTCATGCAAACAAAAGGCAGAATGATTTGGGATTATTGGCCGCAACACGCCGCCTGGCGAACGACCGCAGCTCCGGCCGCAGCACTGGGCGCCGGCTGGCGAACGACCGCAGCTCCAGCCACAGCACTGGGTACCGGCCGCCATCTGACCTTCAGCACTGGCCGTTCCACCCCTGGTTGAACAGGTAATAACTTTGTTTACTACAGTGGGAGATGTCTGCTGAATAACTCTGGTTAGTCTGTGCCTGTACTGGCTAATGACTGAACGTTGTTGGTCGGAACGGGTAGGCTCTGTCAATAGATTTTAGCATAAGTTAGCCACTCATCATTAGCATTGTAAACTGAGCTGGTGAGGACACGCCGAGAAAGATAAATCTTCGCCCACAATCGGCTCTGCTCTGGCGGCACCAGACCTGCTTTGCCGCCGGTCCAATTGAAATGACTACCGCTGTGTGTTACAAGGGGGATGACTGTCGTGTTTGTTACTTTCAGTTGAGCTAAGTTGTTTTTGGTTGTTGTTGCTGCTGATATTTCATGCCAGCCGACTTGTTGCTCTCTACATCATCAGCAGAACAGCCTTGGTCTTAAAGACAAACTGATTGGCCCCCTAAGTCTGGGGAAAAAGCACTTTACATAATGCTAATTCAACAGCCAAACTGGTTTTTAGATTGTAGATCCTAGCTTTAAGAGACTTCTTGTGATTTTCCATTATGCCAGGATACGTGACTTTGCCATTATTGGCTCACTGCATGGACACGTCAGCACAATTGTGTTGGGTCCGTTTGAGGGATCGTCATAGATATCAGCCAATGTGCACACTTCCTTGCTTTATTGTACCTGACAGCAAAGTCTAATTGTCCTGCTGGATATTGACTCCTAAATTGGTCTTGCCTAATCATAATGGATCCAGAAATGAACTCACCTTGGGTCGTGATTCCACAGATTAAGGCTCACAATTTGTTTCATTTATGTCTGAGTAAAAGTCTGAGGCTTTGCTCATGGATACCCCCCTACTGAGGCCCCGACAGTCCAACTTCCCCCAACAGTGGCATTCAGTCAATAAAATGCATTTTCCTCAAAGACAGATAAAACTGTGATGTTTGGGATGCAGTTAAGGTGTTAAAACAGACACTTAAAACTTGAATAAATAATCTGCTCAAAGGCTGAAACGAGCAAATTAGCATTTAGCTTTTATTTGGAAGACCTGAGAGTTTCAGCAGACCTGCAGGTTTCTGGGAGTTTGTTCCAGACAGGTGGAGTGTAAAACTGAAAGCTGCTTCTCCATATTTGGTTCTGACTGGGGACCGAGAGCAGACCTGAACCAGAGAACCTGAGTGGTCTGGATGGTTCATTTGGAGAAAGAGGAGACTGATCTTTTTGAGCCCTAAACCATTCAGAAAAAAATGGGGAAAATAAAGCCATTAAAAGTAAAGTAATACCTTTTTTTTTACTAAGTATTGCAGGTAGTTCTTGATATACTTTACAAAAGGAGTAAAAGGAGAAATAAATAAGAATATTACTTTCTTGAGCATCTTGTCAGCAAACGGAATTAAGATGCACCGCAGGCATCTTCTGGTGGTGCTTTGCATTATAAACAGGTACCAATAGACTTAAGAGGAGAAAATGTTTTTCTGCTTTAACAAGCATTGAATAATCAGAAATCATGTTCGCTCCCTTGTTAAATTAAAAATAAACTGTCAGTGATTGAATAATCAGTATATCCTGTTACCTTCCATCTTTGTTGCTGTCCAGTAACATGAAAGTGCTGCTCACGGTGCTGTTCTGAAGTCTGAGTCCTGGAAACAGAAAACAAAAGATTCCTGCGTCAATTCAAACTCATCAGATAATTTGAAGACGCAACATTCTGGCTGTTTATATTTAAGGAACAATGAGTCATGCAAACAAAGAGGTAATATTTTTATAATCACAAAGCCGTGTTGGATTTCCTCTTTAATCACCAATCAAAGCGATAAAACACTAATCCATCTGAAGGCAAACTGAGAGGCAGGGATGGAGAAGAAGGGCCGGGCTGGAGCTGGATTTAAAAACACAGGGAGTGGAGGGGGGTTGGAGGGGGATTGGAGGGGTGGAGGTTTTTTGGGCAATCAGGCAATGAGTCAGTCACGCTGTGCAAGAACATTTGGTTTCCCTGTAGGGAAAAAAAAAACAGCATGTCAGAGTCCAGAATGCAATCAGGAGGCTTTGTGCTGCAGCGGCTGCTATGACAGTGATTTCCCTCTTCTCCATTCAGATGAAAAAGGGATGCAAAAAAAAAAAAAAAAAACTTCCTCAGCGGCTCTTTTAGCAGTGGGCGCGTGACCCCGGCTGATTCGAATTTTTTGTGAATTGGAAGTGGGAGGGGGAGGAAGTTCTCTTAAGCGTCTCTCACATCATCAGCAGAGCAGCGAATGTAAAGGGGCAAACTGATTGGCCCCTAAGTCTGGGGAAAAGCACTTTACATAATGCTAATTGCACATCCGCCGCAATTATCTTCCAGTGCTAATTACAGCAAAGCTAATTGTGGAATTAGCATGTTTTTTGCCAGGGTACAGTAGAGAAGCTGTGCTGGCCTTAATCTCTGTTCCAAAACGAGCACTGAATACTTGTTTATGAAAGCGTGCTGTTTTAGATTATAGTTACAAACAATACTCATATACATACGGGTTTGAACTGATCCCATAAGTGCCCAGAACAAAAAGTTGGACTAAAAATCCAGCCAGGTATTGGTTTCTGGTATGCCAACAAGCCTTTCTGCTCATCCCTGTTTAACATAAGCTTTTGTAGAGTAGATCCTCAAGAGCTGTCTCTCCTTTTCAGGAAGTGGGTGTGCCTTCGGCATTTCAGTACTGAGCTCTAATGTTTACTGTAGATACCTTTAAAAAAGGTTCCTTTTGCTGTAGTAGGCACACATGTATGGGAGTGTCTCCTACCAGTGGCTGAAGGCCTTCTCACAAATACTATTGTCACATATTCTTGAAAAAAAAAAAAAAAAACATCAAAAAAGCTAATTATCCTGATACATGGAAAAAATTAGCAGGATGCCGGAAACGTTCAAACGAATCCACAAGTGTAAACAGTGAAGGCAAAATTATGGCTGGACTTTCAATCAAGTTATTAAGTCATAAACTTTCAAACAATATTTGATGTATATTTATGTTGTTTTTATGTAATTACTTTGATTTTAAAATGGGACAACACCTATTGACCTGTTTTATTTAATTTAAGAAGAGAGCTGACTATTAAATCAGCAAAAAAAGTGCAAAACCATTTTTTCTGCCATGAGAAACATCCCCCCAATTGGGGTTTAGGTTTTCAGCTCACATGTGGCAGCCAGAAATTGCTTAATCCTAAATTTCCACATAGTATGCCTGTGTAGCAATCCATACACGCCACTGATATAGCAGCAAATCAACCTCAGTCTCTTCAATTAGTTAGTATCTACACTCTCCACCTCGGTTTGTCTCTTGTGGTGGTCAGCAGCACAACTCCGCACTGGTTCGCTGGAAATACACAGCAAATCTATTTTTATTTAGTGACACTTCAGCCCCACATCAGTCTCCACCAATTATATTCAACCAAAGCAGGGAAGTAAGCACAAAATAAATCTCTTTGTGAAAGTAATACCAATGCAGATATTTGATCAACAACATGCAGGCAATATTTCCTATTTACATTTTTAATTGGTACAGCTGGGGATGGAAATGCAAGATGAAGGCTTACCACTGCAAACCAGACAGAACTAAAGTGAACCAAACCAGACCACTTGGTTTAAACAAAGCTTGAGAGAGCCAAAAACACATTAACTTCTTTAAAGCAGGGCACAGTCGGACCTAGTTTGAGGATTCATTGTAAACAGCCAGTTCTGAGCAGGTTAAAAACTGAGAGGTTTGTATGCATGCAAAAATCTAACAAGAGAATTTTGCATAGAGCCTCAAATGCATTTTTTAGGATCCCTTGGACCTGTGAAAACTTGCTGTCTACAAGTCAGATATGGGACCTATAAGGAACATTAAAATTATTAGAAATATCAAATTGCATTATGCCTCTTAGATACAATGGAGAGCAACATAAGTTCTGAAGTTTTTTAAGCAATGTATGACGATAGAAAACAAAATAAAATCCCAAATTGGGTGTCTTGGCCTTCTATTCTTCTTGCTGTGGTAACAAACAGGTATAAGTAGTATGAGATTATCATACTGTAACAGCTTTTTTAACATATTCACATATGATATATCAAAATAATTATACAGTATTGCCATTAAGATAGAAATCATAGAGATGAGATCTGTGGTCCCTAATTGCCTTCTTTAGTCAGAATCATCGCCCTAGCTGCTGCCACTGCTTAACTGAGGGGAAAAATCCTGATTTGCTTATATTCTTCAACTCTACGCACAGCATCTGTCACATTAGTGGCCCTATTCCTCTGTTTGTGCCGCACTCTATTCCCAACCTAGTGCTTGACATTCAAAACCCATCTTCAAGTTGCTTGGTCTCGCAAAAACAGAAAAAAAAAGTACATGGCAGAGGAAGAGAAATGGTTTCATCCCTCCCCTCTGCTGCAGAGCGGTGGCTATGAAAAACAACCATAAGGAGGATGGATGGAGGGGTGGAGAAGAGAGGAGGAAAAAGATGGAGCGGGGGCTGATGTGGTAAAAGGTAAGAGGAAAATCAGTAAAGAATGTGGAGACTAACAGAAGAAGGAGTGGAGGTTGGAAACGATGGTTCTTTAGGCCAATGGCACATATAGGGGGCTATGTTTACTAATGGACACCATCACTCATCCGCCCATGTTGCCCTGGCGATAGCGCGGCACACTCGTAAAATAAGCGAGGCACAAAGAGAAAGGAGAAAATGGAACGTATCAGCAGGAGACTGCAGTTCTACGGAGCATGTTATCCACACACAGAGCTTTTCTTTGTTATTGTAGGCTCTGCACTCCAAGGCTAACAAAACACACATTCTGCTTTCTTTTTAGACGCTCTCAAGCAATATTTCCAGGAAGGAAATCGCCCTGTTCTGTGGGGGGAAAATGCTTTCAGATGAAATGTATCAAAAGGCTGCAGGTGTCGCATTGAACTTTTTACTTTGCAGGAAAGAAGGGGAGGAAATGTAAAATCTGAAGATTGAATCTGCAAATAAGTGTTTTAACCCTAAAGGGTGCAGCAGATGGTGTGGATTTACAGCATCAGAATGATTCAGATTCTGCGTCAACAATGCAGCACAATAAAAAACACTCAAGTGTGCAAAAATACAGATTTAAATCTGTCTATGATTTCATCAGGGTTAAGATTACAATCGCCTTTCTGTTGACTATCCTCACAGGTTTCCTACATTGTTGATACTCTATTTACTCTATTTTAATTGGGCATATTATAATGTTGATTTCAGTTTGCTTACAGAGCACATTAATAACCTTTGCTTTGTGACTGCTCTACTTTGCAGTGTTTCTTAACAAAAAGCAAAATATCATGATCACATTATGCTTTTTAATTTACTTAAATGTCATCTTTTAAAGGTGTTAATATGAATGTACATTAACTCAGACAATTGGAATAAAACCAGAGCATTATCAAATTAAGGTGTATTTTAGACAAACAGCTTGTCACTTTGTTATGATTCAGTTAAAGAAAAGATGCTACAATGGCCTTATGTCTTTATGTCCCAGCCAGCATTGGCTGAAGAAAGCCAGCAGGTTAAACTACTAACGACAAAATCCCCGCCCCCTTGGCTTGAGAAATTTCTGTGCAAAGTGCTGCCATTTTTGTTAACACCATTAGCAAGAGATTGGCCTACACCATGTCTAGACCCAGAACCTACCACTGCTCGGTTGTTGGCACATATATCTTCACATACAGGGTACCATCCTTAATTAGTCCTTTACCCAACCGATGACCCCTCTGTTTCTGCTAACATGAGCCCGTAAGATAGGCTAAGTTGTGGCTATGTCCCACTGCAGTGACTAGGCCGAGATTAGCATGTTGTGCGTTAGCCTGTGATGCTTGTGGGAACCAAGCTTCGCTGTTATCTGGTAACTGGCATGAATTTGCGGTTCATGTGTTTCTAGGACTGTAAGCAGCACGTGGCTGGAGTGGCAGTGCGTTCCATGTATGTACTATGAAGACTGCTGCTATGCTCTGGCCTGCCCTCATAACCAGACGTTCTGAGCAGAGGGGTTATGTGAGTGAGGAAAGAATGCAGCTGTGCTTTATTCATAGGCTTTTTGGACCAACGTATGTTAATAAAATTTCACAGAGACATTAAGGATCCATGCAAAACTGCAGAAAAGGAGCAAAATATGGGACCTTTAACTCCTTCAAGCTTTGTGTTTGTCTATTTTCTTCTATTATTCTTTTTGTTTCTTTTAATCTCCAGTGTTCCCCTCCCTTCTCTTCACTCTTTATCTATGAAAATGGGGAGCTACTGCAACAGCCTTATTTGAAAAGGTGGGTGTTGACCCCCATTCAGACCACCTAACTGTGGCACTACTTTCCCCTTCTTCCTTCCCAAGTTAAACTAAGTCAGGGTGTCCAGATGTATCCACTCTCTGATGTGTTTTCAAAAGTGAACATTTTCAGGCACCCATAGTGCTGTATCCATGTGGACAAAACACCTTTAACCATGAAAAGCTTGGGTAGACTCGATGACCCCTAAACCTGGGGGAGGTAGAGTTATGACCCAATGTGACCGTGGTGAGTGTTAACCCCAGTTAGATCATCTCAACTGAACAGTACTTCCACATTCTTTGCTCTAAAGTTTCTCCTCAGACTTTCATAATAAATCTGATGGACCAGGGGGAGGTAGAGCCACAACCTGAACTGACAGCAATGAGCACTGGCCAGGGTTAGATCTCTTAAACCTGAATCTACTTCCCCCTCCCCTTGTTAGTCTCTTTCTTCAGACTTTTTGTTGTTTTATTTTCTTTTCTGTTCTATTTACCTTTATTTCTTTAATCTCCAGCCTTCTTCTCTTGTTTTGGTTCCTGATGAGCTTAGGGGTAAATTAACTGTCTAAACCTACAGGGATGAGTTTTCGCCTGGATAAGCAGATCACACACTTACTTCTCACTAGAGCTGTCCCAATTCTGATACCAATACCGGAAATTACTCTGGTACTGCCAAAAATGCTGGTATCGGTATTGGCGAGAACTGAAGTCCAGGCACCACCCGATAAATTAGTAATCTATTTACTGTTTAGCACCATTAAACTCTGGCACAGTTCTTCTTCGCTGCTCTTAAAACAGTAGCGCTGTGCTGCAACCTGCAGGGACCTGGAGGAATTGATCACGTGACACAGACACAACAGACACACGTGTGTCAGAGCCATAGACTGTAAAAAACATGCTGCATCACTGCTGTATTTATTCATGTTTTACAGGATTCATATGAGCCAGGCCTTACCACGATGATAATCATATCACAGTCAAGCAGTTGGTATCAGCCGATACCCAAGGCACAAGTATTGGTATTGTATCGAGAGGGAAAAAATTATATCGGAACATCTCTACTCCTCATCCTTCATTAGACTTCACTCTGTATTTTATTTTCTTGTTTTTTCTTTGTTATTTTCTATCTTGTTTGTCCCCTCTTTTATTGTTGATGGAAGTAAACTAGTATGGGGAGGGAGAGCAACAGCTTGATCTGCCTGAGGAAGGCAACTTCCATTTATTTTGCAGTGGGATCAAATACATATCATCATATTTTGTTTTTATAATAATTACATCAAATTTATGAGTCTGTTATTACGATGACCTTTTCTTCGTTTTTTTTACAGAGAGAATATGGAGAGATATATAGTGTCCACCCTTCCACTGGGTAAATCAATATCAATTATGGCCGACATGACCCAGCCCAAGCAGGAAACCAGATCAATAGCTTTATGTTTGAGGGCTGATGTGTTATTGCAGGTGAAAATGGGGTATAAGCATGAATTTGTCCTGTTTTTCTCTGACCTGCACTTTAGTCGGAGGGCTTTTCCCCTCAAAGCTTAATTTGAAATAAATAATTGTATTAGTACTTTAAAAAAAGAAACCTTAATCCATTCCATTACAAACAACACTGCTCTCCCTTAGGCTTGGGTATATCATGGGATCAGATTAGCTCTGTTATTTTTGTGAGCTTTTAGTGCCACATCTAATACAAGGAAATTAATCATTCATTAAACAGATAATCTTTATTGTTGGCCTTAAACATCTTGCTGTTCTGCATGGCTGCATTCTGTATAAAGTGAATAATGTATGTTGCAGAAAACGATGATAGAAATGAGGTTCAGCATGCTGACGCTAAACTTGGAGGTTAATTTGAGGTGACATTGCATAATATCCCAAATTCAAACAGACTGAGTCTCCCTTTCATTGTGAAGATTATTTTAGGAAACAAAAACAACATGAAATCTCAATTTAGACATCTTCAGAGGTAAACCAAAGCTGGCCTGACTGCCAGCACACTTAATTTATGCCATTTGGTGTCTCGCTGCACTCGTGTACCTTTTGAGAACACGAGTAGTAGAGGGATGGTCTGCGGCAGAAATCAGGTCAACCACTGGATTAATGATGAACTTGAGGAAATCCCCTCAAACTGTGAGTGAACCCGCAGCCAGTGCTGCTTTGAATATTTGGGCGCACCATTAAAGAGACATTAAATGCAGTTTGTGTCTACATGAGGGGGATCATATCAAGTAAACATCATCAGAGGAGGAAGAGACCTCTGTGTGAACCCAGAGATTATTCAGGTTGGAAATCTGAGGTTTTAAATAAAGAAAAAAGAAAACCAAGCACACATGATCTGTGTCCTTTCTGACTGGATGGGCACAGCAAAGTCTTTGTTATTCAATGAGGACTTATGCAGGACTCCCAGCATGCTTTGCAAGACATGCTAAATGAGCAAATTACATACACAGAACAGGATAATGTGATATGGTATTAAATAAAATACAATACAGGTCTGATAATGCAGGACCAAAGAAGGACTGATAGCTTCATGTAGTAACTGTGAATTTGTCAGCTGCACATCCATGAAGCAAACGATTCATCACACCAGATCCCAGAGATGCTCTACTGGATTGAGATCTGGTGACTGTGGAGGCCACTGAGTCACATTAAACTTATTGACATATTTAATAGATGATTTAAGCCTGATGGTACTGTGCATTCCTTGCTAGAATTAAAAAAAAACCTGAATATGGGTAAACTGTGGTCATGAAGTGATGGAAAACCTTAGCAACAATACTCAGGTAGGCTGTCAAATTGAAATGATGCTAAATTGGTTTTAAATGGCTTCAAGTTGACCATTGACAAGGACGGGAATTTATAAAGATTTCACAAGATAAAATGAGCGATATGGTCCAATAATGGATCAATCAAGCAATATGTTACAATACAAAACAAGATGATTTAGTTTCGACTTAATTTCCTTTATTCTCGTCTTCTTGGGATTCCCTTTATTTAAATATTTGTTGATTTACAGTAAGTATATATTTAGGCCAGTCATAATAATCAATAAATCAATTAACTGCACAATAAATAAAAACTATCTTGGTAAGTTTGCCGGCCTCGATAAATTGACACTCGCATGCGTGTTTGTTTCCCTTTTCTCTTTCTACCAAACAGGCTAGATTAGAAGATGGTTCACTCTGTTCATCTTTCTTGACATCGGGGCGCACTGGTAATTATAGTAGAATTCTATAGTGGAGTGAGCCCTCCTGTCAGTCATTCAATCTTTGTGGGGAGACGGGGCAACTCACGGGTACACACACAGAGGGCTGAAGTGAGCTTCGTGAGGACTAACAAGGAAACTAACACTGATATGAATGATTGCACGAAAGCAATGGTTCCTAAGCCGGCTGCCACAGCCCCAGTGTGGGACTATTTTAACAAACCTTTGACAGACAGTACGAATTAGCTGGGAGAATTTACATCAAACAATTCAGGAACTGTACAAACTCCATTTTATTCATTGTTTTTATTGTTGTGAATGTTTTTATAGTTTTGTTTTTTTCTTTAAAGAGACAGGGTCTATTTTTTATTATTAGATTAGCATAATGATTTTTATTTATATGCAATTTTACCCAAAAGAGAGTCCATTTCTGTTACCTTGTTTTTTTTCTCTTTTTTTTGTTTGTTTAGTTTATCATATTGTTTGTTTGTTAAATTTATGTTATTTAAAAGCCTTTTGACCCTCCAATTACAGTTAAATACTCTTAAGAAATTAAAGTTTTGATACGGCAAACTCACTATATTATGACATATGTTATATTTACATTAATGAAAAAAAAAGTTTCAGAATAATATTGACAATAACATTGTTTATCGGCAATACTTGTTTGGACAATTATCGTCCAGCAAAATTTGTTAGCGTGACAGGCCTATATATATTTATGTATGTACATGTGTCAGCCTCCAGTATGTACATATAAGCTTTTACCCACTTTGACTGTTAGATTAACATTTTATACAGTGTTGATGTTAATAAATGTTATTCTCTTTCCTTACTCATTAATAGCTTATAGCCTCCTTTATTATTGGTCCGACTGGTCTTTTTTTAGGTTGCTGAGGTTCTCTGATATTCTACGTTGTATGACCTGCTTGTCATGTTCGAGTTCTCCCTGTTACTTGGGTCATCTGTAGGCTGTAGTTCGTTTTTAGAGTCCTTGTTTTTTTTTTCCCCTTGTGCCTGATTTCTTGTGCTTGGTTCCTATGACTGTTCTTAATTGTTGCCAAAGCTCTTCGTACACTTTTGTTTGTTATTATCATTATCATTATCATTATTATTGTTGTTATTGTAACAAGAATGAAAGCACAGATTCTATATGACAAAGGATAAGCCATGTGAAGCAATATCAAACAATATGATATAATATGATACGATAAATTAAAAAACATTACACTATATAGTCCCTTCTGGTTTATCGGTTTAAATCTGAGTGCTTCACTCATTATCTCCTTCTCAATAAAGCCAACCTATCAACAGAACAGTATTCTTGCATGCATAACACCTAAGCTGTGTAATTTCCTTCTAAAAGTCCTGTAAAAAAACACATAAATAAAAAGGAGATAATCTATAAAATCCTCTACCCTCTACGCTAAAGCAATATCTTTAACCTCAAAATCTTGCAATTATTGCAGTACAAGAAACTTCAGTTTTCCAATAACTTTTCCCTTTAAAACTTCTTAATAACTGTGTGTGAAGCCCTGGAGACATGTTTGAGTGACAGCAGCACTGACGGAAACACTGTTAAGTTCTACTGTGCAGCCTCAGCTGTATGTTCCTGTAGCTTTTCATTTATATTTAGAGACACGCTATTGACAGGTAATAAAGGGAACAAGGAGACATTCTTTGTTGTGACGCTTTTATATTTAATTCATATCACACGAACTCTGTCCCTGTAGACCCACAGCTATCTGATGGTATTTGTGGAATAGGGATTTATGGGACACAGTAAAGAATAAGGTTGTAAAGGATGAGACCAACAGGAAGAGAAAATATTAAGTTTATTGAGACATAGGCCTAGTATTTAGATTGACAGGTCAGTCTCTTATGTATAGGTAGAAAAGTGTATGTAGTGGGTTTCAAAACAAATGTCTTGGTTTCTCTTTATCACGTATCAATGTAAAGTAATACTACATCAAATTAATTGTATCGCATCTTACTGTGTCTTTTTGTTTTGTATATCATTGCATTGCATTATTTTATACTCTATAACATGATTTTGTGTCTTTTTATATTATATATCATACCATATACTGTTTTAAAACTTTTTTTGTACTATGTATCTTACTGTGCTGTATTATATTTTCTCATCATCATTATCTCACAGTGTATTATTTTGTATTATACTAGCCTGACCATCGAGGGTGAAAAATTACGTCAGTGCTGAAGTACCAAAAAACAGCAGTTCCTCAAGTGTTTACATGAAGCTAGCGGCAACAAACACGTAAGTTATATGATCTTTTTGTGTGATTTAGTCAGTTTTCACAGCCTAAATATATATTTTTACAGTCCACTGTAGGGCTGGGTATTGATTCAGATTTTCTGGATCGGTTCGATCAATATTACCAGGTCTCAAATCGATTCAAAAGATATTTATTCAGTCTGGGATATCTCAGTTAAAATAATACTGTAAACTTAAAAAGTGACTTTTGACCTGGTACATTATTAAAATTGTTTTTACATTAAGAAATGAACCCAAAGCAGTTACATTAATCTTATATCAATTATATACATTAATGCGTGTTCTGCATATTACTTGTTTTCTGTCCAACTGCTCTTTTCCTTCGTGCTTGTAAAATCCGAAATAAGTATATACGTCAGCCTTTAAACTCGCCGGTGGTGCCCATACAGTGCTATTTGCTTCTGCCGTGTTTGTTTGATTACTTGCAGTAACATCTCACGAGATTTTGTTCAGTGGAAAGCAGCGCTAAACGCAGATCACGCAATACTAGCTGGGTTGATTCCACAGGCTGCTTCTCTGCCTGTCCAATAAAGAAAAAACTACCCAATGTAAAAGATCGATCTTTGGATTTTCTGGATCGATAATGAACCATTTATCGATCAAATTGATTTTTTAAACCCCGCCCATGTCCACTGCTTTATTGGATCAAGGATAACCAGTCCTGGATAGTTGGATAGTTAGGGGATATGCTATGTCACCATTTGCCTTAAGTTCCACCTTAAGTTTGTTTTCTCTATCTGTGAGTAGGTTGATCCAAAGTTAAATCAAAATGGTCATGTACAACATGACTGCATCAACAGATTTACTCAAACATTTTTGGGCTGTCCTTATGAACTTCTGAAATATATCCAACATAGTGAACAAGCAGTTGAGTCAGGTTAATTGTGTTGTATTTGTGTCAAGCTGTTTGTATGGTGTCGTATTGAATAGCACTACATCAAATAGTATTGTGCATTTCTTTTATCACAGTATGGTACAAACTCATATCACATTTTAATGGAAAAATATGTTACAATTGTTGGAATTACATATAAAAATTGCTGCCTTAAGAGTGAATCAACAATAAAGTACTTTAAATTTAGGTATATTTAGTGTTTCATCAGGACAAAACAAGGCATTTTATTGCTTTTAAAACTCTTTACTGCTCATAAATGAGTCATTAAACTCAAATATTTCTTACTACATTTAACAGTCTAAAGTACTGCTTGCTCCAAAAACTCCCCAGACAATGGTTAATGTGGGTGTTTTGATTAAATCTATCAGGATCCAACCTGCATGAATGACAACCACAATGGTCTGTCTGCTGATACATTGCCTGTTTTTAGGTAATACAGAGCAGCAATTTCCAAACTATATTTTGACATCAAAGATCAAGCAATTATTATAATCAAACCATATTTATATCCATCAGTAGTTTATTTAATATTTGCCACAGAATGTTTTCAGTTTCCACATTAAGTAATAAAATCTAAGGCCTTATCAAAAGTGTTAAACATGCTACTCTGCAAATGTATGAGCCTGGAATTAACTTAAGAAGCTTTACCTTGTAGTTACATTTGAACTCAAGGTTAGGGTCTACAATTTGGAAGCTTGGTACATCTTAATGACACTGTTTATAAGGCCGTTATTGTCCTATGCTCCGATCTACACAATATAAAGACCAGGGGTGGACATTAACTCAGTTGGTAGAGCGTCCGCCCCATGTACGGGGGCTGCCAACCCCCAGCAGCGGCTGCTGGTTCGAATCTCGGCTACAGCCCTTTGCTGCATGTCGTCCCCCCTCTCTTCACCCGCTTTCCTGTCTCTCTCAGCTGTCCTATCAAATAAAAGCCATAAAAAGCCCAAAAAAATAACTTAAAAAAACAAACAAAAAAAAAATAGCTCTGTTACTTAGTGGTTAGCAGTGTTACTTTCAGTTATGAGAAATCTCATTTATCTTCAATGCCAATGAATATTTTCTGCCGGCCGGCTTCTTGCTCTATCGGAGGGGGCGTGTTGTTAAGAGGCAACACTAACTGGGGACGGGATCTTGGAACAAGGAGGGGCAGGCTGCGTTTTCCAAATCTGTCTCAACAGCCAAACTGGTTTTCAGATCGTAAACCCTAGCTTTAAGGGAATGAAATTTGTCTTCATTCTTCTAAAAACATAAAATTATCTATTTTGCAGTTTTCTCTGAGGATTTCAACACTGGCTAAATATTTCTAACCAAAGGGTCAAGATATCATAGGTTTTCTATTTTCCAAAGATGACAGTCAAAAGGCCTGGCATTTTGGTTTGACTTACAGTAATGCTTTAAAGTAACCTAATATTGCACAGCAGCTGGATCAGCCTCAATAAATCTGTAATCTGTGATTACAGACTCATCCTGCCAAGATCCAATCTACAGGAACTTAAGCTCCAACCAAACAGTACAAACAACAAATAACAACACTGTAGGCTTCTCTTTTAAAAGGATATTTTTGCTCCACTTACGACAAGAGTTTGACTTACAAAGTGGCTCACTTTGCTGGATATGCTTCTGAAAGATTCTGCCCTCACCAAACATGCTCTATGGACTCTCTCTCCCAGATGGACTAGTGAAGTATATTGAATAGTCCCTCTCCTGTGTCAGCTTAGAAGTTATCTTGCAGACGGATCTGCTAATTTAATGTCTGTAATCAGGCAAATTAATCTTGCCAAGCTCCAATCTACAATGAATGTGAGCGGCCCAAGGCGGCATGGCCCAATCAGAGTCCTTTAAAGCAAAAAGAGGTGGGAGCTAATAGTGAGACGACAGCAGAAAGTGACTGCTGCTTGTACAGATATTGGCATGCTGACAGCTTCATTAGCAGTTTTATCAGATCTGGACTGCATTTCTTTATAAAATGAAGAACAGTTAACAACACTACAAAAAGCTCTATGGAAAGGATATTTTTGCTCCACGTACAGCATGTTTTGACAAGAGTTGAATTTACAAAGTGGCTTTTGTTCTATCCTTTAGACTCATTAGCGGTGCATGTCTAAAGCTTTATACTGTATAATTGGCCTGTAATGAATGTAATCAGCAGAACGATCATACAATCACCTGTCCGACATGCTTTTGAAAGGATGTGCCAGTTCCAAAAAACACTTTATGCAGGCTCTTTTCTAGATGGACAAGTCATGGACATTGAATAGTCCATCTGGTCTACCAGGTTATGCATGAAGGCCAAAAGTTTAATTTTGGGTTTTTAAAACGCCAAACAGGAATAGTTTTGATCTCTATCACAAGCTGCTTCTTCTGCCAACTACAGAACTGTTGAAGGTTTTGTGATTTTTAAAGTAGGATTATTGTTGCAGTGTTTGCATTGTTATAAAATGAAAGCATTGAAGTCCTTATAGGGTAAACTAAAACTCATTAACTTGATACTAGATAGTCACGGCAATAACACAAGGTTGTAAAAGGCTGCCTGTTTAAATGTTTCGAAACTTAAGAAAATACAATGTAGCAAGAGATATTTAATGAAACACTATAAGTGAGTCCTATTTTAAATCAAAGAGTAATAGGCATCTCTTTCCTTGAATTAATTTTCACACTAAGTGTTTCAATGACTGCATGTAGCCCTTAATATGAACAGTTCATTTCTATACTCTGAAGCTTGTAGATATACTGTATATCTGGTCAATATGTCTGTGTCTGTGTCAACAACAAGCTGACACACTCTCCTTACTTAAATTCAGACCCTCAAATATTATATCTTCATTTTAATTTTGTGACTGTTGAGTTTAGATAAGTAAAATTGTCATGTGTTTTTCAGCATGGTAAAAGTCATGTTTTATCCAGATTGCATTTAATATTGAATGACACACTTTAAGAATTGGGCAAATAATTTACAAGCTGATTGCTTTTCTAGAAAAATCTCTAAATGTCTGTTTGCATTTTTATGTTATTTATAAATAACAGTAATTCTAGCCACTTAATATCACTGGCAAGCACACTGGAAAGCCATAAAAAGTTGATAATGACACGTGTGCTTACATATATTGTCAAAGTTAACAGGAAAAAGTCCAAAAAGTAGCCCTTAACGCTTTCACTCAGTTTCATCACCACACACACATTCACACTCACAAACTGTCATTAGAAGTGCATAATAAAAGCCTGGATGGATAGCCAACATGGACGAGACATGCCAACGCAACCAGGGAAATGAAAATTTATGGTTGTTACGGCTTGGAGATGAGCAGTAATGGAAGTAAAGGATGACAGGCTTAAGAACATGCTGGTGATGGTGATGGTGATGGGTGGGGGATTCAGTGATGACTAGCAAAGGTCAGCTGGCACAGCGGGGAGCATGATGGATGTGTGCTCTGAGGAGTCAGGAAAGTCAAATGACCTTTATTAGCAATCAGAACTTTGGCTGGAGGGACAGATTGACACAAGACAGATGATCAATTTGTGGTGATTCAGATGGGAGCGGAAAGATGACAGTAATCGAGAAAAACCGACAAAAGGGGCATCAGTCTGCATAAATATGTTGCCTTATTAATATCAGAGCAGTTAAAGATATGCTGGACCTTTGAGAATATTGCAACTAATGCAACTTGAAAATAGTAGTGGACCACATTATAATTTTATTAAAATTGGGACAAATTGTTTGGCCCCAGTACAGCACGTGGTGTAGCAGGTAGTGCATGTGCCTCACAGCAAAGAGGTTCCCGGTACGAATCCCAGGTTAGACAGGGGCCTTTCTGAAGTTTGCATGTTCTTCCCAAGCATGCGTGGGTTCTCTCTGGGCTCCGGCTTCCCCCTACAGACCAAAAACTTGCTCATTTGGTTAGCTGGGGACTCTAAATTGCCGTTAGGTATGAGTGTGAGCGTGAATGGTTGTTTGTCTCTCTATGTGGCCCTGTGATCGACTGGCAACCGGTTCTGGGTGTACCCCGCATCTCACCTTATGACAGCTGGGATAGGCAGAGAAGATGAATGAATGAATGAATGAATGAATGAATGTTTGGCCCCAAACTACAGTAAATACACTTCACTATGAAGAGCAATTTTTATTAAATATATTCCTTAATACAAAATAATTAGTGAGTATCAGAGGCAGGAGATTACAGCAGGTCGGCTAATGGCTGTTATCTTTTGTTTGCTGTGTTTAAGTTCAAGTTATGCTAAAAAATAAAGAAATAATTGTGTTTTACAATTATGATCATGTGATCATAATAAAGCAGCCCTACTTCACACTGTCTAAAATGTACAAAAACATATGCAACATTTTCATTTATTAAGGTTGTTAAAGTAGTCTATCTTTATATCACTTACTCTGCTTGAGGTCACTGGGGGCTAGAACCTATCCCAGATGACCTTAGGCAAGAGGCAGGCTACATCCTGGATGGGCTACTAGCCAATCATAGGGCCACAGAGAGGAAAACCGTTCATACACTTACTTTAGAGCAAAACATCGTCATTGACCTAAGGAGCATTTTCAAAAGCTTCAGACTCACATTAGTTCAGCTTGTTCAAATAGAGAATTTGTCCTTTTTAAAAACACTTCTACTAGTGTGATGTTAAGATAAGTTTCCAGGCTACTTGGTGTCCTCCATGGTCTACCTGCGAGCACTAAAGCCCCTCTTCCTTGTGCGCTGAGTTGGTTTACACTTATATCACACTGATAAATATGCTCAACTCATTATCACTAGTACATTATCATGTTGTGGGAAGTTTAACCTGCCAGCTTGCTTCACTTATACATAGCACGACCAACTCATTTTAGTCAACAAAATCTACTGTCATTTTAGTCGACTTAAAATATGAAGTTTAAAGTGTAAAGGCTCATTTATGCTCAACGTACGGATAAGGATGCGGACAGAGCTCTCCGTCTGTGTTTCGCTTTACGGATATGGGCCAGACGGAGCAGTACCACCGGAAACCGTGGGGGCAGTGTTGGTGCTGTCACTACCCGATACGCATCTCCAGAGAGAAACAAAAAAGAAAATGGCGGAGCTCTTTGAACAAAGGTTGTGTAAGCTGGTGCGAAATTACAAACATAGATATGATGTTACTTGTCCGGGACACCGCAACAAAATAAAACTCCAAATCAGCTGGGAGGAGGTTGGGAGGGAGCTAAATGTTAGCTCGTTTGTTGTTGTCAGACACTTTTGACTCCAGCCTGCCCCTTGGTGGATGTAATGGTTAACATCCATTGCCATCGTAAAGGATGCATGGGTGTATGTGGGCAGTGACGGAACCATCGTTTGAAACAGACTCGTACATTTTCATGAGTATGACGAGCATAAATTTGCCTTAAGGCATTTCTTTTGTTTCCTTGAATTTCTGTAGCCATGTTTTACACTTGGAAAAAAGGACACATCCAATAACCCGTCATTGACTGCTAGTAAAGTTTGAATGCATAGATTACCAGAAACAAATCTCACTATTGTGTGAATTGCAGCCACCTATATCTAGACTCCCTGGTAGACTATCTCAGTTACAATACCTGAATTAACAACAAACAGTGAACCTGCTCTATATGGATATATCAATTCATAAAGAGAGAAGCTCTGATTGGATCACTCCTCAACTTAACCAGCCACCATGACGCTAAGGCAGTTGTGATTGGATGTCCCTCTTAACTCGACAAACCTTTCCACACAACCAAAGCAGCTGTGATTAGATATATTCCGAACTTGTTCCTACTTTCTACATGATGACATTAGGTCTGATTGGATTCAGTCTCTTACAAAAATTTGAGTCTAGTTTTATTTGTTGATGAAATTGTCAGTTAATTTAGTTTTAGTTTTTGTCCCTGTGCGCTTGTTTTTATTAGTTACTGTCTAGTTTTTGTCAGGTGAGAAAAGGTTGACGAAAACTATGACAAAAATAATTAGTCCACAAAATTAACACTGGTGAACATGAATCCATCCAAAGAAAATATGCACATTTTTTTTCAGCTAAATTAGTACAAACTAACTGAGCTGTATGTGTGAAAACCACTTTAAAGACTTAGCATAGTTCCCAGCCCTAGTTAGACCTGGATCTACAGACCTCTATCTGTGATAAAGGTGTGACAGATTTCCAATCCAATGCTACATATAATGATGTCGAATCCTAGTGGACTTCAGTTTAAAAAAACGGCTGAGAACATTTCCCATTTCCTTCCAGCCCCACAACTTTTCTGTACGTCCTCACACACACGTCTGAACGTCACTTTAAATGCCGAGCCAGCCGGTGCTTGGAGTGATAAGGGAATTTCACTGTGAGTCATATAAGAAACGTCTGTGTGAAGGTTTGAGGGACGTGAAAAAAGAAAATAGAGGGAGAGAGAGAGAGCTGTGGGACTGCAATATGCTGCGGCTCAGCACTCCTCTGCCGCTCCGTTTATTTCAGGCAGCTGTGTTTAACCCTTCCAGCTGTTTCTGATCTTCTACCATTTGTCATCCTGAACGTGTGCCCTACAGTGTGAAGGTCAATTTACTTTAGGTGGAGCTGGAATAAAATGGAGGCTGCCCTGTGGTGGCTGTAACAATAGCCTAACCATGTCAAGATTTGCTCCGAATGGGGTAAAACGAAATCAAGGCGGGTTAAAGGTGGTAGGACACTTACCGCCATTGCCTGCTTCGAGCGCCCTCAGTGTTTGCTCTTTGAGTCTGTCGGCCTCGTTTTTCCTCCTCCGGTGCTCTTCCAGTTTGATCTGCAGGTCTTCAGCTACCTGCTGGAGATCTCTTAGCTGAGCCTGAAGGAAGACAAAGCAGAGACAAACAAGACATTTAACACAAGCATCTATATATTATTCACAAGAATTTTTGGATAACTGAAAACTTTGTGATAATTTGTAACATTTATTTGCATCTTCTAGGGTGAATTATGCTTTATTTTGAACCAGTTAAATAATCGGACAACATAACAGGTAACTAAAAGCAAAAGCATGACATTTAAAGGGTTGCACCAACTATGTCCAACTCACTTGGCACTTCCTCCAATGCAAAAGCAAGAAAGGTGCACAAAGTACTCACATATAAAGTCCAAAGTACTCCATAGAGCACTGTTTCATGTGGACATTATTTCATGAAAAGCAGAAGATATTTGCTCTCTCTGATCCATGGTAAAAGGGACTGTGAGGAGAATCTATCACCGGGGACATTAGGACTCTGCTACCCATGAGCATGCACGGCAACTGTCGTAATGCTGCGTTACAGTAACCTCAGAACTGGGAGTGACATCCTCTCCGACTTATCGGCGTTCCAGTTGAAGTCGGAAAAAAATATGCCAGTCTACCAGGATATTGTTTGCTGTTGTTAGCACACCCTGCGTTGTTGTTCACAAATATCACACAAAGAATGTGATTATCACTATGGCAGCATTTTTGGAAATATAAGTCTAACAATACAATGTATACAGCTGATCTAGAGCGACACACCCCAGTCAGAAGTGCAAATAAATTGATTATTACAGGAGCTAAATAACTGTTCACACTGGGGGCATCTATCTTCAGTTGTCAACTTGGGGGTGGCGAGGTTTCACCGAGTTCCCAGTAGGAAATTCTGACTTCGGGGGGCGTTCCAGTTGCAGTTTCCTACTCGGAACTGAAAATTCCAACTTCTGACAACAACTGGAACGCACCAAAAGACTTGTGCAAGTCAAAGCGTGTTTGTTGTGATGCAGACCGGACCTTCCTCAGAACTCTGCATTGCTTTACAACTTCTTTTTTCAACAACTTACAGGATGCAAAGCGATGAGGTAATGTATCTCTTTCTAGTTATGTAACGGTAGTTTTTGACGTGGGACAACAAGCAATTTTTGGAAAACGTATTATCGTAGTTTTGTAGCTGGCTAGATATCCCTACTTACAGCACGGTGGTCTAAGACGTGTCCCAATAATATACATTTGCTCTAGTTTTAATTGTCTTGTTCCCGAAGTTGAGTATCCAGGCCAGTCCAGCCCTGTCCGACCCGACCGGAAGGCTAAGGAATAGCATTTATAGATAACTTATTTTGATGCTATAAATCTCATCTTCAAGTGTGTATTCCTCACAGTCCCTTTAATTAAAATATAGCGTGGCATGTTGTTTTACTGTTTCAGCTGCTGTCACACAGGACGTGGAGATTCTCGCAACCCAAAAATTGCTCCAACCTCTGGAGTTCAGTATGCTTCGCACCCCAACAGAAGGGTGCTATTAAAGAGAACAGTTTTTTGGGTACATTTCTCCAATATCTGATGGTAGAAATTGAGCTAAGCGTTCATTTTGGCATGGAGTCAGGACTGCTATTATGCTTGTATTCGACTGTTACACAGCTGATTCAAAGCTATTCAAAGCTAACCTGCCACTGGTGACCCCCCTCTAAGCTGTCATGCCTACCTGCATTCATATCACTTTATTTAAGCTGTTCTAGTGTGCCTACTCTTTGCTGTTTCCACTGCAAACTGCTTTGCAACCCTCCTCCACCCCAGCTCCTTCTTGATGCTTGCTCTGGGGGGACTTTTCTGCTTCTCTCCCTACCACATGCTTTCCTTGTGCATGTAAGAAAGGCAGAAAAATGTGAACATAAATATTGCAAAGAAAATTAAATTTAAGTAAGCGCTCTGGTGTCTCGACAGAAACACCAATGTTTGCATACATAGTCAAACTAGACCAAATTGTTTGATGGCAGAGTAGGTTTTAAATGTTACCACATACCAGATGATCAATGACTTAAATTTGATTTCAAACTACATATCAAAACCTTTCCTCCAACAATAAATCTGTCTCCAGAATTAGAACTTAACCTCTGCTTTACTTAATAAAAGGGTACAATTGCTGTCTGCGCTGTTATTTGTCAAGTTAGCCTAATAGAGGTGGAAGGTCCAAGCCTATTTTGACAGAATAAAGTCACTCAAATTATTGTATCCATAACTCCAGTCACACTTGCAGAAAAACAAATCCCCGAATCAATCCAAGTACGCCACATGTGTTTTTTCACCTGGACTTTACCCAGAAATCACCTGTTTTCTCCTAGTACTTTCCGTTTTGTGTGGTTCCAGCTCTCCTGTGCTGTGCTCTCATGTTTACAATGGCTGCGCAGATATGTCTAGATATGTTTCTCCTACAGGAGCAATCTGTGGGCTAAACAAACACCCAGCTCAGGACGTGTCCTCTATCTACAGGAGTTGGTACATCCCTATCATGACATCGTTAGGAGAAACTTTTCATTTAGACTGTTTGAGCACATCTGTGTTCTAAAATGAAGACAAGCAACAGATGAGATGGAGAGGATGTTTTTTCTTATGCTAAGATGTTTGTGGACAGGCCATGGAGAAATGGTTTTAAAACAGAAAACATTAAAAAAAATTTTTGGCATAATATGGAACTTTTAATTATCCACCACCTTATTTCCATATTTGTACACTGACCTCAAACTCGTGCTGTTTCCATTTTAAACATTGAAATCCTATTTTTTAATCATCACTTCCATCAGAATTTAATTATTTTCTGTAGAAAACTGCTCTCTAAAACATTGCAGAAAATTTAAATTAATATCACTTAGGATTTTTAGTCTTTAAAACAGTATTTTAACATGTTGCAGGTGCTATTCACCAGTAAACACATTCTCATTCTGTAAAAATGGAGTCCATAAATCACTGCTGCAAACTGAAGGTGGCTTAGCAAGCAGCATGTCCTAGAAAGGTAGTCATCCTTGTCCGCAGCCAGCAGAATCCATCACTGCTTTATGAGAGTCTCTGAGGAGAGATGAGGCAGTATTGACACACACACACACACACACAAACACACAAGCACACACAAACACACCCTGCATGTCTGCTGCTTTCATATTAATTGGTCCATTACAGAGAGTGATGATAGGTTATGCTCGGTTGTCAAAAAGCTGTCGTTTTTCGGCATGACAGCAACACCCCCTGACGCAAGTGATTTAAATAGTCGACTGCTGTCGTGCAAGGTTTTGAAAATAGACATGAAGGTTGCGGTTTGGTAGAGAGGATAGGTATATTGGTGGATCAAAAGAAGAGAAAGTTAAGAGAAGAGCCAACTTGGGCACTAAAATATGGAAATATCACTCTGAAGCTGCATTGTAGAAAAGCCTGTGGGAGTAGAATGCCATTTTCCTCTTTTCAGTTGTTGTGTTCATTGTCCTTTTACTGTCTAGCAGTTATGAAAAAGCAAATATGCACAATTTTCTCTAGTTTGTGGACAGATGACAAAAATATTTTTCACATGAAAGTTTAATTTGAAAGTACAAATGGAGCAGTTTTTTTGTCAGAACAACATGAGTGCATTTAACTAGTTTGTCAGTATCTAAAAGGAAAATAGAATAGTCGATTTGCTTCCATTCAAGCATTAGCTTTCTTCATAGAGCTTGAAGCTTAATGCCAAAATCAACTATTTACTGCATACATTTAGATGGACAGTGCTTTTAGTTGTATGTACAAAACTGAGGCCAAAATACTCCAGTGACAGGTGCTGACACATTGCACTGATGACGTACAAACTCTAAAACCAATAAAGTTGGGACCCTGTGTAAATTGTACATAAGAATAAAATATAATGATATTCAAATCCTTTTTGACCTATATTTAATTAAATATACAACAAAGACAAAGCAACAGAAAAAAAGCTCATGTTAACGACAATCAACAAGCAACAAGGACACCAAATGTTTCAGCTTTGTTGAATTCTTTCCCATTCTTGCTTGATGTACGACTCCAGTTACTCAACAGTTCACATTCACATTTTGCACTTTAAAATGCATCACACATTTGCAATGGGAGGCAGGTCTGGAGTGCAGCAGGCCAGTCTCGTGCCAGCAGCTACAGGTGTAGCTACGAACGCTGTTAACTGACAATAGTTTTTCGAAGGGTTCTTGAGCCCACCTGGTAATATCTTTGACAAAACAATATCAGTTTATAATGTTGTGCTGCCTGAGGGACTGAAGGTCATAGGCATTCAATGTTGGTTTTCAGCCTTGCCACTTTCATGCAGAGATTTCTCCAGATTCTCTGAATCTTTTGATCATATTATACTTTGTAGATGATGAAATTCCTGAATTCCTTGCAGTTGTATGTGGGGAAACGTTCTTGAACTGCATATCAGATCAAAATATTCCAACTGGCATGTTTGCATGATGTGCTTTGATTGTGATCAAGTATTTACTCTGATTACTATTGACAACATAAACGTGGTTACTTATTGCAAGATCAGTGCTGCAAACTTGAAGTTTAATTTGTTCATACACAATATCAACGTTATGAGTTAACAAGAATTTATGTTAAGTTGTTTGTTATGAGGTAAATGTTGCAAATTAACAGGAATGAAGTTGAAAATTACAAGATTTATATGTTAAATGAACAAAATTAAAGTTGCACCTTGACAAGAAAACTAGGGCTACGAATTTCCTGCAACCCAACAATAGGATACAAATCCTGATACTGAGGCCACGATACGACATGTATCCAGATACACGTAAACTGTGAAAATTGACTACTCTTTTAACGGAATTCTGGACAGATTTTGTTTATTATTACAAGAAGAAAAAGAACAACGATGAGTTTGAAATGATTCTACAACTTAAGAAACTGAAATTCAAAGATGGCAGACCTAAGTTTAAATTTGGAACATGTGCTTCATCATGTAGTTTGGCTTCTACTTCGAACTGTGCCATTATTGATATTACGCAAAGCATATTGACAACAACTGTCAAAACATTGAGGCCGTATTGATTCTGTAGAATCGATACACGAATCCCCAAGGACTGTTTTACTATATTTTGAAGTTTCAACATTTTGAGCACAGGTCTAAAGACAACTGTTGTATATTTAAATACTAGAACTAGAAAATTTGCAAGATTTAAACTGCTTATTTACAAGATCAATGCTCAGAACTGACAAGATCAAAAATGTGTATTAACAGAATCAATGGTAAATCGACAAGGAAATTGTGGCATATTTACAGGATTGTTGTCTTTTATGTGCAATAACAACATGAAAATATAATTTTTTCAGAACAATACTGTAATTTAAAGAGTCGGAAGCCCTAAATTAATAAAACTACAATCATAATTGAACAAGTTTGTTATGGCTGTTCATATTTAATGTAAGAGCTCATAGTCATTGTTTAAAGCCAAGAGTTTCCGGCAATTGTTAATGTATTCAAAGATAACAACTTTTAAAATCAATCAGCAGATTTCCTTTTAGTTCATATCTATGTCTCTTATTCAGGCACAGAAGATTTGCTAATATTTGGAAATAGCTTTTAAAAATCTAACCACAGCAGTAAGTTACAACATCAGGGAGAAATTTACAACCCATTTGAAAGGCTTGTGAATTAACTAATGCCGAACATCACTCCTCCAATGAAATGTGCAATAAAAGTGGGACAATCATCAGACAGATAAAGAAAAACTCTTGAGAGAAGATTGTATTCATTAAATAAAAGGCTTTAAATGAGATTTTAAGTTTCCTGGCATCCTGTTTCTTTGACAGCACATTTTTCCATAACCCCTGAACCTCACAGGAAGTTCACTTTCCAGTCATTGTGTTAGATTTTTGAGACGAGGCCCCCCCGAGGTAACCCTGCCGAATCAACAAAAGACACACTAGATGTGCGGCGCTGCTGGAGGGGGGGTTGCTGGGTGACGCTTCAGCCTCGATCTGCCAATCAGCTGCCACAGAAAAGAACATGAGGGGGAATAAAGAAAGGAAGAGAAAGGCAGAGTGCAAGGTGCATCCTCAGAGACTATCGGCTGGCACAGGCGATGTGCGTGCAACAAAAAGTGTCCTTCTATCGGAAAAGTCTCAAAAAGCAGCATCTTTTTTTATTTTTACTGTATTTTTTTATTACAGGCAGCTGAGATTGCCTTTTCTTTCAAAGTGCTTTCAGATGCTTGGAAATAAAGCAGTTCTCACATAGCCATGTGAAAGGAGAACTAAAAAAATTCAGACATTTATTTATTTATTTAATGGGGACAGTGCACATTAATGTCAATCTATTCAGAAAACAACAGATGTAAATATGCCCGATAATAGCATCAATAACACAAAAGCATGATGCCAAAGAAATCACACACACAAAAGCAGGACATAGAACATGAAAATAGATCACAATAAGAACACATCACTGTACAGTTCATCTCTAAAACCCTAGAAGTTAATGGTTAAATGACTGGTTTGCTTTCAGCGACTGCTCGTCATGCGTTTTCAAAGTTTGTAATGTTCCAGATCTCACTGGCTTTTACAGAGATGAGAGTTTTGTCCAAAGGCTGTTTTTCTGTATTCACAGTCTCCTCTCGAGGAGGCCCTGCTCATGAGACCGCCGTGAGCCCTTATATAAATTCTTTAAATGAACATAGCCACATGCTGAACTTGTGCACTAAAAATTCTCTCGATAAGTCGTACTTGACCATCAGGAAGTACGGTGAGGGCAACGTGTGTTTCCTGAATGAATTAATGAGACCACTGAAGAAGCAAATATAACTCCAAACTTCTAAAAAGATATTCAGTTCTTTACTGATTCAATTTGCACAAAACTCCAGGGCTGCAGCATCTGATTCTGCCTCTTCTGCTCACTTGTGATCATTTTCTTGAGTAAATTTAACTCAACTACCTGCTTCTTCCTGTTTTGGATGGGCTGTAATTCCTCAAAGCTTCTGTGAGGATCTTAAAGCAATAACACATTTTGTTTCTTGTTTTTGCTAAACTCTTTCTATGCATTTGTTGGTATTATTTTGTTAAAAAAATACATCTCTTTTTTAAAACCCAAGACCCTGAACCGTCCATAGGCAGAAGAACACAGCCATTTGCTGCATTATGAAAAAATGGCAAGCACAGGGACTTCCTGGAGGGACAGCTCTTTGATATTTTTCTTGCAACAATACAGTCAACTCAACGTTTTGTTTTTTTTTAGTTTATGTAAAACTCACACAATTCAATGAAACAACTGAACCCACCAACAGCAATGAGCCTAACTGGTTGTCTGAGCTTGTTCTCCCTCATGATTTGACTGGCATTGTAACCATGTGGTTGACTTTTTGCTGCCTTGACACTTTATGTATTGTATGTATAATTTTGAAAGCCTATCTTTGTCTGTTTTTCCTTATTCACCTCTCTGAATAGTGTTTGTGATACCAATATGCATCCACTGTACATGAATATAATGGTTTGAAAACTAGAAAAAATCAGAGGTGAATCGTTACTGCATAGCTTCTCAGTAATCTAACGTTAAGAACAAATATCTTTTCACATATTTCCAGATCCTCTAACAATCATTATTTACTTGAAGGAAATAAATCTGATGATTAAAATATATATATCTAATTCCTTGGAAAACTGGGTCAACCGCTAAGGTTCTAAATTTTGCTGTTTGTGATGTTTTCAATGAAAATTTTGTAGTAGAAATGAAAAAAATCCATTCATTCCCAGGATAACCCTAAACAGGCAAGTCAACCAGCTGGTTGACCAACACACCTGCACCCTGATTGGGTAATCTGAAACGTAAAAGCTGAAATGTTGCTAAATAGTGGGGCAGATAACTGCAAATTACAGAAGAATCGTTCATTTGTGGAAACAAGCACCAAAATTGGCACACATACTCCTTGGGGATTGCTCTTTTGATAAAACTTGTTAACCACCTAAAAATGCGTGACGGCGGCCATCTTGAAATTTGCCACCAACATGCATTTTTAGGTGGCTAACAGGTTTTATCAAAAGAGCAGTCCCCAAGGAGTATGTGTGCCAATATTGGTGCGTGTTTCCACAAATAAACGATTATTACAATTATCTGCCCCACTAAAATGAAGAGGAAAAAACACACGTTTACCAGTAGATAATTTTTGCAAATGTATTTATTAGTTTGAAAGTCAAAGGGTTAAAGGTTTTGCTAAGAGGCCTTTCAGGCATTTCACTTGCTATTGTTGAAAACCTGATACAACTGAACACCAAAAACACTGAAATATCCCTTTAAGATGAGAGAGACCATTACATTTAGCTGCAACCCTAATCCCCCTATCCACCCACACCTACATTATTTACACAACTTACTTTCAACATCACGAGTACTTAGGCCTATCCTGGCTGACTTTGGGCAAAAAGCAGGGTACTACCTGGACTGGTTGCCAGGCAATCACGGGGCTAACATAAAGAGACAGACAACCATGAATACACACACACACACACATAGGGGCAATTTAGCATCAATGACTAACCTAAGCAGCAAGTTTTGAACAGTGGGAAGAAACCCGAGAGCCTAACATACATTTTGTACATAATATCTGGCCACCACTGAGGCCACACGTAAAAATATTTGTCATGTTTTTTGACTGTCCACTAACTCTAATGCAGACAAGCAAAAAGGCAAATATAATGCCACCATAAGTCACAGTCTTTAGTAGGAAATGCTCAAGCACTGGTAGAGAGGGTTTGGGGATGTGATCATATGATACGTCATGAAACTGAGTAAATATGCAGCTTTGGGTTTTACATGAGCGAATACCTCATGCTGACAGGATAGCTCAGCAGGCAGTTGTTGGTGCTGGATCACCTAAGCAGCAAATGCCAGAAATATGTATCATCAAAACAATATCACAGAGCACAAGCTGCTCATTTAAATAGATTCTCACAGCACAAAACATGTAAAAGCAAATTAACCTCAATGTCCCCATCAATCAAAGAGTGTTAGCAGGCGAGCCAGGTAATAACACTGCAGAGACTGAGTGGCAGCACGCGAAGCCAAGGTGAAAAGTTAATTAAATCTATTGAGAATAACAGAAACATTGTCTTTACGCTGGAGGTAAAAGGGGACGCTTGTTTTTGTGATAATTTAAAAGGCATTCTGGCATCATTTGGAAGCTGACAGGGCAAAACTAAACCCAGGACACTGGGAAGAAACTGCAACAACAATTCAAAGATACTACATTTCAATACAAAATGTCGTCTCCCTGTGGATGAGCAGACCAAAGCAAACAGTTTGTTCCAAAGACAATGCCAAAGAGAGGAAGTAGTTACTTTCTCTAGGACTCTGACACACAGTATGCAGACATATGGGATTTATATTGCGGATGCAACAATACACTTAGCCCGTGGTTCAGTGTGTGGCTCTGTTTTTTGGTCATGGTTTTTGGTTTGGATCAGTTTTGACAACCTTGGCCACTGGGGTGCTTTTTTTGAAATTCTATTAAATTCTGAGACATTTAAGGCAAGTTTTACCAGAACAGCAGGACTTTATTGAGGGAAAGGCTATATTTTCCATTCCTAAATAATTGAATTATTTTATTTTGGAGAAAAAAAAAAGAATAAAACATTTTTAAAAGCACCCTTTCTCCTAAAATATTACACAACAAAGCAGCCTTTTCAGGTGCTTTTTACCGCTCTTAGATAGCTGTTATACCTATTTTACAATGCTAGAATACAAACAAATTCTGCCTCTAAAGACTGACAGTATTGACGTTTTTAAACTAAAAAAATGTTTGTTTTCTTTAAATAAATACATATGAACACATCAAAATGTCCTTTTATCGTATTACTGTCATTTTTCAGATCTGTCATCTCACACATCATAATATAACTGTTTCTGTTTGCTTGTAAAGGGTCATGAAAACTCCTCAAGGTTTTATCCAATAGTTACCCAGCAGACATAGTCAAAGACTCAAATGACTAAAAAATCTTAGCCAACTGGACTCTAGAAGATCTCTGGATTTGCTTTTTCCATTTTGAGCAAATTAGGAGAACTCTCCTGCAAATACCAGAATGTTATGAGTATCCTGTAGAGTTAGTAGATTTTTTTTATCCAAACAGATGGTGAGAAGGTTTGACATGTAACATTTACTTAATGCATGAGGCTGATGGGCTAGGATTTTTTGTTCCTCAAGTACAATCTGATGAATATTTTTATTCCACGAGACCTGATTGCAGTACTGGTGAGTTCAAACATTATTGATTTTCAGGACTGGCAAATGCTAAACTATCTTCACCCAAACTCATTAGACAGATTAGAAGAATGATAGTCCCTCATATTGCTGTCCATTTTCTCAAAGCTGCCCAACTTAGCACACTTTTGCTACTACCAGCATGAGTTTACTAACCACAGCACTCTGACTCACAGGCACAAAAGCAGCAGATCAAATTTGAATAGGAAAAGGCAAGAATAAATGAAAAGCTTTTTGTGCTTAAAACCAAAGATGAGCATATTGAACCATGGATGTGCAGAATCAAGCCTGGTGTGATTATGAAAGAGATTACATGAGAATCTTTAAGTCTTTCCAAATAGGCTCATAGATTGCTAAATACAAAGGTAACACTTAAAAAACACTTTTGCTTTTAGAGGCAATTTTGTTCTCAAATGGTTCCTTTTTGGTAGAAAATTCCTGCATTATAAGGTTGATTCTCTGTAAAGATATGCGGCAGTAAAAGTTGATGTTCATAAAAATTTAAGTTACCTAATAAGCAACTTCTAGCCTGAGACTTATTAAATATCATATCGGATGATAAATCATATATGATCAAATAGGATGTAGTTGATGAACAGCCTATAAAGTGGTCAGCTCTCTAGAAAAAAAACTGAATAAAGGAGTTTATAGAAAAAAACAGTGTCTCTCAGAAGCTCTTTGACAAAAAACATTATTTCTACATAATTTACATTTGCTTAGTTTCAATCTGTGTTTGGATTACTTCAGTGCTCATTGTTTGGTTGTTTGTTTTTGCTGTTGTTGTTATTTTACAGGAGCTTATCCCAACTCTGAGAGGCAGACTGTACTTATACTTTGGGAAGTAGAGGGTTCATAGCAAGTTCAGCAGTCATTTACAGTGGGCGTGCAGGGACAAGGTTTGTTAGCAAGTGTAAGAGGGATGTCAGACGGAGTTAAACCAGTCAGTGGATCTGGATTAGACTAAATTAAACCAAAAACAGAGGAAAGTCATTTATGTAATTTTTTCTTCTCTCTCTTGTCATTTATTTCCTCTCATAAATGAAAGAATGAACAATAGCCCAATCCAGCTGAGGTGAACGCTTGCTTGTGCTGGGCAGAAAAGCTGCTGGAATAAAATCACGTGGTCTTAAACTTGTAACAAAATTTATTTTTGAATCACTGTCATTATTGATTTCAACACAAACACTGTGTTTCAGTGCCTCACAGGCAGGGTCTCCGTAAACTGATACATCATCAAAACCTTGAAACCTCTACGTGCCATGGGGACAGATTTGTGATGCAGACGGTTCAGTAAAAGATCAGCTTTCAGCATGCTTCCCTCTGAAACTTAAATGTCAATCAAAGAATGAGCAGTCTTAATGATAAGGTGCACACACAAACACACACTGACCTAACAGCACCGCAGCCATCCTGTGTAAGGCTCTATGAGTACACTGAAAGTAAGTCACTGCACAGTGATGTGGTCAATGTGTGCTCTCTCTTCTGAAAACTTGATGCCTGTAATAACTGCAGCATTTACTGAAAGCACTTGATTTGCCACACAGTCAGTCTGTATGCATTTAGTGCTTTCATCACAGATTTTGTTTTGTGCTTGAATGAATCGACAAATTTTGACTTAATCCAGAACTGCTATCTACAGCTCTGTAGAGGATGTCCTGATCAGGCTTTTTGTAGCCTACACCAATCATCAAGTACCTGTCAGTTTGATTTGCACATGACGACACTGTTCCTATCTGGTGTTTTGTTTAAGTCTATGAGTATTTTCTTCACACAAAAGTACAAAAATCCTTTATGGAAGATGCAATAGTATGTTCCAGTAAGGATTAATTAGTCTAGTAATTAAAAGAGCATTACATCTAAGAACATTTAATCCAATAAAGTATACAACTGAACGTTAATTAAAGTGTAACAGAAATCTAAATTTTCAGATCTTGAAATTACATACGAAAACATCATGTACTTACTTACTTTTACAAAAAGGCATTTTATGTATTAAGCCAACATGAAGGCGTCATTACGTTGCCAACTGGACTGAAATGCATCACAAAACACAGCATGCATGTTTTGTGGCTACCAGGCGGCCATTTCTGGGCCAGAAAATGGGTGAGCCCATGTGGAAGAGACCAAAGCTATGGTCTCTCGAGTGTCCACTTGAGGCTAGCTGCAGGAACCCTGGAGGTGTTGTAATGGTGTACAGAAAACAGGTGTATTGATGACGTCTATGTGGGAATGTGTTGCTCATTTAGCTCAGCTGACTAGCTTTTGTCCAGTTGGTTTCAGCGCAAATTTTGACATCAACTCTGCTTATCTCTCCAGGGTTTGGTTTCAACAACCTCAATTTTCAACTGCAGTAAAGACTCAGTACTTTTTAAGTTAAGTGCAGTCTCATAGCGTGGCTAAATACAGCAACATCCTCACAACAACAGTTGAGTAAACAGAGGCAATAGAGCTGCCCTCCCCGCAGTGAGAAGATGAATTTTGTTCCAAAGACCTTGCAAGCAGACAAAAAAAAATACTGTATCAAGCAGAGGCACCATCGGTGGGCTGACAACAAAGAGCATGGCATTTCCTTTAATTTGTGTCAAAACTGTTCCAGATACCAGGCATGATCCCTAATGGAAAACCGAAAAGCCCCAATTAAGAGGATGACAGGAGCAGCAGGATGAACATATAGCTTAACTAAAAAGGTGATTACAATGGTGACAGCAGGCACTGACTTTTGATAAACATCAGGTTTTGATTGATTGCAGCACTATCTTTAGTTTAAACCACATATTGACTTGACCAGTCTATTTAAGGAGCGTTTTCACTGAGTGCCAACTATTTCATTAGAATACAATTATTTTGTGTCTATCACAAGTGTGAGCAAAAGTTTGCAGATTAACTGTCTCTGTTTGCAAATGTGCAATGTATTGAGTTTATGTATACACTGAAATATCCCTGTCCCTCAAAAAGATTACTTCTTCAGCTCCACAACAGGGCCTGACGTGACCTGAACCAAGTGTATGTTTTGCTTAAGTCAAACTCACCCAAAGTTTTGAAAGCAATAAAAAACAAACCATGTTTTTCTCACAACAGGAACAAGATAAGGCTTTTGAGGTGAAACCCCAACGCCTCTCTGCTGATCCTGCTACACGCCACAGTGCAGCCAACACTGGGACAGAATACCGTGTACCTGTTTCTCCCTCCAGAGCAGCACTCCCTCCTCAATCAGCTGCTGCTTGAGCTGCAAACCCTCGTCCAAGGTCCTCATCTGGCCCTCCACATACGCTCTCTCTTGCTGTCCCAGATTCCTGCAGGAAAAGAGAGTGACAGCTGAGGATGCATGGTCCCTTCATTTTAAGAAAAAAAACAAAACACCCCCGCTACGGCCCCTCAGATGGTGCAATCCAATTTTTAAGGGCCCACAATGCAGCAGGAATCCAAATGGGAGAAATATAAGAGTAAATAAGACGGGGGCTGATGCTCTGCGGCTGCACTAAATTGTTTTTGAAGTCTGGCAAACTCAATACGAGAGTGGACCTTGTGAAAACATAATGAGGTATTCTCAGTTTGTGAAATAGCACATCAGCGTAAATCAAAGTATTAGAAGTTACTTTTTTGCAGCAAGCAGATGATACATTTGACACAACAGGAGCTTACATTCTCATACACATATTTATTTACAGATCAAACACCTTTGAGAAGGTAATCTAGATTGTGAAGAAGCCAAATTATGTTCATGAAAACATCCATAAGTATGGAGAAAAGTGAATAGAGAATCCAATCTATAAATCTTTTGCATGATAAACTTTTAAAAGTAACATTATGATGTACATATATAGCAAGAGAGGGTCTGAGCTGCATCAAGTTTTTAATCATGGTGACACTATGCCCCCTGGTGGCACAGAGAGTGCCTCACTATCACGTGTATGCAGTAAGTTCACACAGGTATAAAGCTTATATTAAAGAAAATTTAGATTCATCATGTTTTTCTCGGCTGCTCTTAATGTTCTGTCCCAAAACAAATGGGCACTTCTAGAATATTTATCCCATCATCCTTGCATGAGTCTTTAACAACATATTTTAGAGACAAAAATCAGCATGTGTTATTTTTTCAATATTGAATCTCAGTTTTTGATTCAACTGACCAGCAAGTGTTCTGGCAGCGAGCGTGGCTGTTGTATTCATCTGAGGCATCGCAGCAATCTGGCACCCGACACGGGAGGAAGCAAACCAACGCACATGGAAAACAAAACAGAAGAAGATTGTTAGGAAGGAGAGGTGAGCAATATGTTTTATTGGATTGTCTGGTCAATAAATAGTTTGGCGAAGGAAAGGAGAACAGAATTTCTTTACAAAAGAAATTATTCACAAAAAAGGCTTGTGAGCAACTATAAGAGTCTTTTTTTCATGTGCTTTAAGAAACAGCATAGCTAGGTATTGCTACTGAAAATAAAGATTTGTGACTCTATTTCAGTTAAATATGAAAGATGATTTAATGCACAGGTCATCTTATGCTATGGAAAATAAAGTCATTGGAAACAAACAAGGGATTGGTAAAAGCCTGATTCTATCCAAAAAAAACTAAAGAAGAACTGCTGAGGTTCATCAAGCAAGCTGCAATGTAATCAATTTAAACATTAATGTAAATCCCGTTTCAACCAACATTATTGAATGTGAAAATACCCTGCAGTCATCAAAAATTAATTAATGGGTAAACCTAATTTAAGACAAAATAAACCCTTTTTAAATACAACTTTTACAAGATCGAAATTTGCATATAAATCATTCTTTTATTGATGAAAAACTCCACACAAAACAGATGAAAATGGCTAACTCTTTTCCTTTTTTCAGTGTTGTGTTAAGCTACCTGGGCTAACCAGCTTTCTTCTTTAATCATAGCTCGAAAAATAAGAGTAATTTGAAAAAAAAAACCTCATAGATGGTAGACAAAATGTGGACTTAAGCCTGAATTGACTTCAAACCAGTCCAGTAAAAGGCTGTGTCGCTGTCAGAATTGCATATCTATGAACTGGTGTGTCCGTGAAGCACTGCAAAACTCTTTCTTAGCATTAGCTAACAATGTCATCTGTGTTGGCTCGGCAGGTTCTTAACATCAGTTGTTCAATACTACATAGAACATGTTTCACTAGTCTGGCTGGGCAACAGCCCACAGAAAGTGTTTGGGAATGGGCAGAACCTTTCAAAAGTTTATTTTGCAGGTGATTGGTCAGTTATTTTGTCAGTTCCATTCATTACGGGCTAATCAGATAATGTAATAGGCAGGCATTACTGCTTCATAGAAAAGTACAGAACACATCAGAAGTGGGGCCAAAATATCTTTTTGTTGAGAAATTGTTTCAGTGTTGATATTAGTTTTTCATTTAAAGACAGATATGAGATCCAGACCTGATAAAACTGCTGCTGAAGCTGTTAGCATCTTTGCTAATCTGTGTACATTTAGTCACTTCCTGCTCCACACTTGTAGCACATGCCTGTTCCTGCTCTAAAAGGTGCTGATTGGACAGTGCCGCTTGGGGCCCAACCCAGAAGCCATAGATTGGAGCTTGGCAAGATGGACTAGCCAGTCAGCCAGTTATGTTACAATATTTCTTGCCTGTTTGGCAACTAAAACGTCATTCTAATGTAGCGCTGCAGCTATCGATTCTTTTTGTAATCGATTCCTCTATCAAATTTTTGTCGAGTAATCAGATAACAGTTAACATTGCGCTCACTGCTTTTTTTTTTTTTTACATTGAATCACTACAATTTATTATTAGTAGTAACACACAAAACAGAAAAGCCAGGTCACTTAAGTTAACAACTTATTCTTCTTATTTTGAACATTCTGAGCATAAAAGGGATCTCAAAATCAAAATCTATACTTTTATTTTTACTCTGGGCCATATTTTGCTTTTTTCAGTATTTTTTTTTAAAGTTTGGTTATTTTTATTTTGTAATCATGCTTGCCTCTTTTTGCTAAATTATTGCCTTTACTACTGTACCATATTGATGATCTTATTTTGATTACTTTATTTCTAGGACCCAATATCATACTTAGATACTAAGATAATTTAACTAGCTAATGTACATTTCTATAACATATGAAAGCATTCCCTACATCTGCTTCCTCTACTCACCGTCAGTGTTTCCTGTTCTACTCCCTGCAATCAAATTCAATGTAAAGTTATTGGATGTGAAAAGTATGTGAACAAAATACACATGATTCTGGGCAAGTAGCCTCCACAATGATCTACGTTCTGAACCAGCCTTTACACGGAGCCATAATCAAAGTAGGTTATTTACCAGCCCATATCTCAGTTATTGATCACATTAGCTGCTTCTGTTGATGTATCATGAGTGTCATCCTGTTGTGTCACTCTGACGACGCACAGACCGGATGTTTACTGTTGACGGGCTGCAGCATTGACGACGTGCTATCATGCTAAGCTACGTGCTAAGCTAACTCCGTTTGACATCAGACACACTGCACTGTGTTTTCTTTTCGTCCCTTCTTGTAGTGACCACACACTTGGGACACTCTCTACCATTTCTTCTGCAGACTCTCTCCTTTCTGTCCCTCTCTTTTCTCTTCCTTCATTAGTTTACAAGCCGCGCAGCAGCAGAGGTAGCAGGCGCGTTGTGCCACAGAAATGACCGTCCGTGTCAAAACACCGTGCACTGTATACTAGTCCAGATATATATTTTATATGTATAATTATATATTAAACGAGGCTTCGAGGCACACAATTTGCCTCGAAGATATTTTGTAATCGAACATTCGCAATTATTCGAGGAATCGTTTCAGCTCTATTCTAATGTGTAGTTTTATTTTTCGAGGAGATGCACAAGCTTCTCTGCAGGTTTAGAGAGACTCGATGCTAAATCAGGCAAGTTTTGTGTAGAGGTGTCTCAATCCCTGCATTATTTGGGTGACCCTACCTGTTACAAACAGGAATCAAACTGTATTAACCCTGGTGAAAAAAACTAATCTTCTCAAAATGTAGGTCATTCTGACTGTACACTGCTACCTCATGCGTTTACATTATTGGTTCCTTAAATCTATATCGGTGCAGTTTTAAGGTAATTGTGTGAATATAAAAGAGGAGAGACATGTCTATTTATAAGTCTCAGGAGGAGGTACCAGCCAACAATGACAAAGGTGGAAATGTTTAAATGCATGTACTCACCTGAACACACAGTAAAACTGATACAGCAGATAGTCTCTTGATTTGAGTTTAGATTTTCGTTGGTGCTTGATATCACTCCCTGTCTGGTTTTAAGGGCCTCTCAAGATCACCCACTTATAGGATGGGCTGCATGGTGTTTCTATAAGTGCTCTGATCTGAATTTAGCTCTAATGCTTCACCCGAGAGAAAGGACACAGTGTGAGACCTCTCAATTACCCAGAACCCCATTGGTAACCGCTGGGAGATCCCGACGAGGGTGGCCAATAAAAATCTCTCCCTAACCCACAGGAAGAGCGAAAAGCAAGGATGTGTCGGCTGTTAGAGAGGCTTCATTCGAGGCAGGAGAGGCGTGGGAAGACAGGTGGGAGTGAAATAAAGGAAGGAGGATAGAAAGAAGGAGGCTTTGAGGAATATTTCACCACTGCTCCTCTTTCATTCTTCATACCTTCATTTTTTTAAACTCACGTCGGTAACATGCCGCCTAACGCTGCTGAAAGCGCTGGTGACAGAGCGCAGATGTCGACAACAGAATGTATTGATTTTCTCAAAGTGCAAAGCCAGCAGAGAACAAAAATGGACGAGAAAGAGGGACTGAAAAACTATCTGATTAGGTGTGCAGCTTGGCAGATTTTTACCAGAAAGAATGGAGAGCAGCCTTGAGTAAAGGACAGGATGTTTTTCAAGGAAAACTGTGTGCTAAGAGTTTACTTTGGCATGTGTGTGTTGGAGAGCCATGTTTTGTTTGCTGTGTCTCCTTCATCTGTCTGTTTGTACTTCTTAAGGAGTGAACCAACATGTCGGCTTCTCAGAATAATGCGAAATATGAATTCTTGTCCATGTTTGCAAAGCATACAAAGGAGCAGAAGTAAACAGACAACTTTAAACCAAGTCAAGGATACAAGAACTATTTTGCGTAGACTCAACAACATGAGCATTAATGATGACACAGCATGTTAGAGATTACTTTGCTTTAACCTTCCAACAAACTTTTACAGATAAAGAGATGCTGTAAATCTTATTGGTGAGCTGTCTTTCTTTAAATAGA
The DNA here is from genome assembly GCA_036419115.1 of Scarus forsteni. Classification (NCBI taxonomy): domain Eukaryota; kingdom Metazoa; phylum Chordata; class Actinopteri; order Labriformes; family Labridae; genus Scarus; species Scarus forsteni. Next base: position 21,448,057 of record JAZDUH010000544.1, on the reverse strand, counting down.
CTGTAGGGTCTCTTACATTCACCTTCAGTCTCAGGAGGGAACATTTTTGTTTAGTTTTGTTTTTATAATGACATACCGTAAAATACCAAATAAATGCCCGGTCCCAAATAAACGCCGGGTGTAGCAGTACATTTTGACAAATAGACGGCCGTTCCAAATAAATGCCAGGTGTAATTTATTCGGCGCAGCGTACGAGCTCTGGTCGAAGTTTATAGAACACACATGCGAATGCTGAGCTCACAACTGACAGCTGACACTTGAAAGAAACAAGATCAGACTGAACCTTCACAGTTATTTGTCTCTCTAGACGTCCTGTCGGTTTCTCCTCCCTCTGTATGTCAACAAATGCATGTTGGTGTAAGCTGCTCTGTTTTAGACAGTGCAGTTACACTCAACGTCCACAGAGGACACTAGAGAGCAGAAAACCAGAATCTTACAGACTAGGGCTTAGAAAATTCAACAAAGAATACATTGCTACTGCCGCTGTTTATTTTTTGCCCTCAACTAACATCAGGAGGCTGGACACGTCAGTTAGCGGTACGTTGCTGCTTATCTCCATGACCCTGGTGCAGCGAAAAAAGAAGAAGACCTTAACTTAACTTCCAGTCGTTCCTGACCAGTCTTAAGAGTGTTTAGAGAGAGCTGAGTTGAAAGAAGACAAGAGTGTAACAACGGTACAGTAATCTTGCCTTGAAAATGTACAGGTGTTATTCATATTGGTGTAAATAAATAATTTGATTATATTTACCATATTTTTTCATTTTTTGCTAAGTAAAATTTGAGTGCAAAAGGAATTGAACGCCTGTTCCAAATATTCGCCTGGTCCCAAATAAATGCCTAGTCTGCTCAATGATTGAAGCAAATAAATGCCCCAGCTACTATTTGGTATTTTACGGTAAATGATAAAAATCTTTTTGATGTGTTTTCAGCAAACCCAATGGCAGAAGCTCTGGGCACAAAACATAAAATCAACAGTAAGTTTGAAAGAAACACAAGTTCCTCATGCCCTAATAAGAATGAGCACTCTGTGAAGAGACTGCTAACCTGACAAGCATCTTTATACATTTTCAATACCCTTTCAGACTGGCCAAGAAAACCATTTAAACCGGGTCACAATCGGCTCCTGATGGCAGTTTGAAAGGGTTTAATCAGCATTTCAAGAGTTATTTCAGCTTGCCCCCTATCTGCTTCAGTGGGAACATCACAACCAGGTCAACCCACTAATTTATGTCATAATGTCAGCATAATGTGCTCACAGCATAACATCGTGCCCGTCTCCTCTGTCTGTAACTTCAGTGACTCTTTGCCATCTTAGCAACAAATTCTAGCTACCTTTTTATCATCAGCTCTCAAATGTCATTCAGTCTGCGCCGAGTTTGTACATTTTTAAAGAGGGACAAAAGTACAAAGTACAGAAAAAAGCTTATCAGCGTGTCCACAGCTTCCATGCTCCTTTACATGGACGGGTGTCAACGTGCGGATGATGACTTCAACGTGATGACATCAGTGTGACGCACCAGAGGAAAAAAAACAACCATGCAGCTTGTCTGCTGCCGATTAGACCTGGGCCTGCTGGCAGTGGGAAAGGAGTCACTGCCGATTGTTAACGAGTCAACCTGCCTTAAAAAAACTTGCATTTACCTGCTAATTTTCATGTGAAAGCGATATCAGTTATCTAATTACCTGCATGGGCCTCTGTTGCCACAGCATCACAGCCTTCAACTGACCCAGGCTCTGTACAAGCAAGCTCCAGGTACTGGCAGTGCTGATGATGACCTACTCTACCACATGGCCTGAACATCACTGGGGTCATCAGGTGGAGACCTTCTGTCGTAGGTGTTTAGTCCAATCAGCCTACATGACATCTCAATGAGGCCTGTTAGTGAACTCTGGCATACAAGAGCCTCCTCCCTCCATGTCAACTCTCACTGCCCACCATGTTGGTACTAGTTACTACTTTATCTTACCTACCTTACCACATGGCCATAACAGCCATAACTGCATGTCACCTTCAACAGACCCTGGCTCTGTATATGCAAGCTCCAGGCGCTGACATGTTACTTTCTCTTGTCTATGGCCCCAGTCTGCAATATTCCTTCTTATCCAGATCCACTGACTTGCTCGTGTGCTTTATCTCCTTTGCTATTTTCCTCTGACTTTATCCCTGTACACCCAATTCTACAAGTAATGAGACTGCTGATCTTCCTGTGAATCCTCAGCTCCCCACCTCTACCAGGCAAATCCTAATTTTCCACCCCTGATGTTCAGCTTTGGCCCAAGAAATCTAGTGGTCACTGGAGACTCAGATCTCAGAACTAATCATAAAATTAAGAGTGTTACTCAGACCAACTCAAATTAATTCCCAAAATTAAATCATTTTCATGCTCTTATTCTGTCCCCTCGACTGCTGTAATGCATTCTAGTCTTGAATATCTACTTCATCACCAAAATGCTGCAGCTATAGTGATAAATGGCTCAAGAAAATGAGTGCATGTTAGCCAAGCTGTGGCATCATTAAACTGGCTCTTAGTAAATTACTGAACGGACTTTGAAATATAATCATCTATTAAAGCTGTTCAATACCAGGATCCTTGTAATATCAGTGCTTAAAGGGACTGTGAGGAGAATTTGTTTCCGCTGACATTGAGACTCTGCAACCCATGAGCATGCGCGGCGACTGTTGTAATGCTGCGTTCCAGTAACCTCGGAACTGGGAGTGACATCATCTCTGATTTATCGGCGTTCCAGTTGAAGTCTGAAAAAAACATGCCGATCTACCAGGCTATTGTTAGCTGTTGTTAGCATGCCCTGTGTTGTTGTATGAAGAATGTGATTATCACTATGGCAGCATTTTTGTAAATATAAGTCTAACAATACGATGTATACAACTGATCTAGAGCTACACACCCCAGTCAGAAGTGCAAATAAATTGATTATTACAGGAGCTAAATAACTGTTCGCACTGGGGGCATCCATCTCTGATTGTCAACTCGGGGGTGGCGAGGTTTCACCGAGCTCCCAGTAGGAAATTCTGACTTTGGGGGACGTTCCGGTTGCAGTTTCCTACTTGGAACTCGGAAATTCCTACTTCAGACTACAACTTGAACGCACCACAAGCCAAAGCGTGCATTTGTTGTGATGCTAATGAATGCAGCTCGGACCTTCCTCAGAACTCTGCATTGCTTTATAACTTCTTTTTTTAACAACTTACAGGATGCAAAGCAACGAGGTAATGTATCTTTTTCTAATTATGTAGCGGTAGTTTTTGATGTGTGACAACAAGCAGTTTTGGAAAACTTAGTATCGTAGTTTTGTAGCCGGCTATACATCGCTACTTACAGCCCGGTGCTCTAAGATGTGTCTGAATAATATAAATTTGCTCTAGTTTTAATTGTCTTGTTCCCGAAGTTGAGTATCCAGGCCAGTCCAGCCCTGTCCGACCCGACCGCGAAGCTAAGGAATAGCATTTATAGATAAACTATTTTGATGCTCTAAAACTCATCTTAAGGTGTGTATTACGATCAGGCATGTATCTCTCTTTTAGTACTTTGATCAATGAATTATTTTGGTGTTGTTTGAGTTTTACTTTTTCCAACTTATATTTTTTTTATGCATCCATATTTTAAAACTTTAATCTATGCTATTCTATGTGTCCTTTTGTAAAGCACTTTGTAACATTGTTAAGAAAAGTGTCTAATAAAAAAGTTTGATATTATTATGAGGATTATTATTATCATCATCATTGTTTAAAAAGCCTTACCACAGATGCCATCATTGACTCGTGATGATGGGATGTAGTGAGGGCGGAAACCCAGGTTAGTGCAGTAGAATCGCCCACGAGGACAAGCCGAGGTGCCTGCAAGGGGAGGGGAGCAGAGATCTACTCTTAAGAGGGCATTACTTTTTCATGTGCTTATAAATCAATCAATCAATCAATAAATCAATCCATCTACTTATCCACCATTTGCCTAGATAATTCAAAGTAAAAAATTTACAACAATGGAATACAGAGCCCTTTCTGACCCTTGTCTGTGACACTGTGACTTCACAGCATTATCTGGAGCAAAACAAAGCAAAACTGGAAGCAAACATGAAATGCAGACACCAGATAGCATTGATTTCAAAAGTCTGTGTTCAAGTTATACAGTAAATGAAATAACAAATAAAATCAGCCTAAATAATTGATATAAGATGTAATAATCTACCAGAAAACAAAAAGTGAGTAATAGCTGTATTTTTACATGTGTCCTGCCCTGCTGATATTGAAGCAAATTCACACTATTTCAAAGAGCGCAGGTTCATTTGGTGGAGTTTAGTGGTAGACGTAGATCCCTGAGCTATCAAACACTGCTTCTTTTGATCCAGGTGCTGTTTCATAAAATTTTGGTGGTGATCCAAAGTCAAATGCACATCCAAGAATTTTTTAAAGGATCTGTTAATAGCGTGAAAAGGGTCGGTTTTCCACATATTTGTCAGTAACTGAGTAAATAGAATTTCATGACATATTCAAGTAATGTTGGCTATGACCCCAGGAGGATGAGTTTACATTTTAGTGATGTTCTGAACTCAGATATGGATTCTGGATTCAGGAATTATCTTAAGGATTTCTTCCTTATTTTGCTGTTGTGGCATTTTAGTTTTACAATAAGACTACAAAAGGGTATGACTCAGAGCTCTAAATTATCATTCCTTCATAGCTGTGTCTCCTATGAGGAGGATGGCGGCTGTCTGGCTGTTATAGAGCCTGAATAGCTTTTAGTGGTTCAAGTCAAACACTGTTCTCCAAAATACAGAGGGCATGGGTTCAATGATTATGAACAGTGCAGAGTGCACCAGCCAAAGAGGTGACTCATAGTTTTTGACACTGGTAAACAGACACCCACTTGCCAATGCTTTGTGTTTTTACCTGGTTCATCTGAGCCATCTTCACAGTCGCAGTAGTCATCATTCACCTGTTCAAATGGGATCATTTTAGAGCCATCGATGCACAGAAAGGACTTCTTCTCCTTGTAGAAACGCTTATCTAATGCAGAACAAAAGCAGAAAACACTGTTACAGCCTGCTGACCTTGAACTGAGGATAGAAATTTCATTAGACGGGGCAGAACTAAAAAATGCATTTATGACAATGATTGCAAAGCAAAATCTCGTTGCAAAGGCTCATATTCATTGATACTGAGCTCACATGAATACTAGAAATAATTCTCAGTATGGTGTTATTCCTACAATCCTGTAAACACTTTAAACATCTTTTTTTCATTTATTAAAGCTTATAAAGATGATGACAACCCCATGAGAACTCTCAGGATGTTGTCTGCAATGAGGATGGTGAGTTATGTAAGGGACAGCGCTGACCGTCATGCAGTGTTATTCTTAAATAGGATGATAGCTTCTTAGCCTTAAGCTAGCTCCTAGGTGACAGTGAACTTACAGGACGAAGATATCCCTCTTATTTTCCGCGAGTCTGCAAAACCACAACAGCAGACAGCGAGGATAATTGTGTGGAGGCGCATGACAGAGGGTTAAATCACAGACTTCTCCCTCCTGACGCACAAACACCCGCTCAAAGCTGGTTCAAACTCATAATACTGCATCCTACATTCAAATAACGTCTATGTCTCCACTTCCTGAAACAAGCTGTGACGTAACGCTGCTGAGGGTCTTTATTGGCTTGTGTTAAAGTCGCGTGCGGTTCTCTGGCCAATCATGAGCGAGTTTCGCCTGCGGAGGCAGAGAAACATAATTTACCGAAATTACTTTGGATGTATTTGACCTTTTTAGAGGCAGACTTGCATTTTAAGCTTGACATTTTTTAGTAGTTAGCGGAGCTTTCATTTAGTAATTTGTAGTTTGTGTGGCAGTTTCGAGGGAGTTAGAAGATATTGCCATTTCGTCTCAGATGGCCTATTTTGCTTTCTGCAATTTAACAATACAAAAGGGGTTCCCTCTCTCACGGAGGTTTCTTGCATATAAGCATGATAAATGCAGTATTTCAAAATAATAATAGTAAGAAGAAGAAGAAGAATTAGGAAAAAATGGGGGAAAAAACATAGAAATAGTTCGAAAAAACGGCAAATTACAGATATTGCAAACTGGAGGCAGTTTTAAACCTATTTACATTTTCGATCATAATTCAAAGTGTATATGAGCTACATTTGTAATCACTGAAGTTGAAAAAAAACTCAAATAAATGACATAACATAAAGAAACTTGTTGATTTTTTTTTTATTTAAAGGACTGGCCTATTTTAATCATATAAACCCAAAAGCTAAAACTACTACAGGCATGAATACTGCAGAGGAAGCACTAGGACAAAACTGTTGTAATGGAGATATGTCATGAAATCCAGTTTATCCAGAACTAAAGTATATATTTCAATGGTCACAATAAAAGGGTTTTGGGGCAACAGTAGCTCAGTCAATAAGGACTTGGGTTAGGGATCAGAGGGTGTTTGGTCTGTGTCCAAACTAGACTATGTTTTGGGAGTTAGAAAGTAACCAGCTGACCTCCTGGGTACTGCCCAAGTGCCATTAAGCAAGGCACTGAACCCTAAAACTGCTTGTGGCAAGCCATTACTCTGATATCCCTCCATTAGTGTATGATCCAGTGACCTGTTTGCATTAGCACATGTATTTCAGCCTGTGTTTGTGTAGCATTGTTACAGCAAAAGAGTGGAAATAATCGAATTTCCCTATGAAACATTTATAAAGAATGGCTTTTCTTATCCAACAATAAAAACATTTAAAAGTATTATTTATTCTATCAAATTTGGGCTATTTCTTTTTAAAGAAGAGCATATCAGTTTATGCAGGGAGCTGAAAAACTAGTTTCATTTTACTGTGGATGTGAATGTCAAACTATCAGTTATTGACCACAAATGGATGAAACAGTAAATAAAAAGAAAGTTAGCATTACAACAAATGAGGTGGTGGGCATTTATAATATTTTAAAAAGAGTTAAAAGCTACATATTATTGGTTTTAATTCTTCTAAATGTATGGTTGTTACATACATTTAGAACAAACCATAACACTTCTTTGTTTCTCCCTCTATGTATTTTCTGTGGACTTAAATAAATACAATAAAATACTACTTTTAAAGTAATTATTCATAGCACCTACTAGAACAAAATAGATAAAATTCTTCTTCTATCCACCTCTCTGTCCCTTTTGCACGCCTCAGCACCATGGGGGGCCGAGCATTCAGCCGCTCGGCTCCCCAGTTATGGAACTCACTTCCCCCTGACCTCCGCAACACTGACTCCTTACCGCTCTTTAAAACCAGACTTAAAACTCATCTGTTCAGACTTTCATACGCCCTCTGATCATTTGTGTTGTCTTTGTATTGTATGTTTCTTTTTATACCTGCTTTTAATGTGCTTTTTATTTATACTTGATGTGCTCTTTGTTTGTGACTTGTGTAAGGTGACCTTGAGTGTTTTGAAAGGCGCCCTGAAATAAAATGTATTATTATTATTATTATTATTAAAATGGGTGAATTCCTATAAAATAACATTATAACAACTTTTTTTGATAAAGCAGCAGTGACTGAATTTTGTTCACCAGCAGACAAAATAATCATTTGCTTATTTTTTCATGCTAATTTGTTGCCAATAAATTGGGGAAAATAACTGATATTAGTTCAAACTCACTGTCACCTAAACCTCAGATGGTTCAAGAGTAACACTGTGGATACTAATTTTCTGACTTTTTTTAATGGAAAACTTCCGCTATGGTTGAATGGCTTTGCTAATGGATTTAAAAAGACAGAATATTCCTGAGAATGTGCAGACTCAGTGTCAGTACACTAAAGTAAATGTAATGAAATGCTTTTTACTGTAGATTTTGCTTGTGGAACTATAATGTATAAAAGCAACAATGAATTTAAACCTGGACTGTGTGAGTTTCACTTACAGTTTGTAAGTTTCACTATAATTGTCATTGTTGACTCACAGATAAGTCTGTTTCACTGTTAAAAGATGTTGTCAAGGCAAAAAATGCAATGCAAATGACTGCGAACATTCCTCTTTATCATTGCAGCATATTACCAAAACAGTGTGTGGGGTTTCAAATTAATCTAGTCATAAAACTGGACATTAAAGTATTATGTTGTTCTTATATGTCATCTGATTTTCTATCCAGATAGATACACGGATAAAATCATGAACACAAAAGCAGAAGCACCCTTTAAAAGTTTATTTACAATAATAAACACTTTACAGCAAATGTGTACTCTACAAAAAGCTGTTATTCTGAAAAAGAAATTGACAACTGAGTCCTTTTCAGAACAAAATCTTGGTTTCAGGCACTTAAAGTGAATTAAAACTACATGAAAAGTCAGTACTGAATAAAACATTCATGTTTCAAAGCTGGGGTTGTCATTTGTCCGTGTTAAGTCGTGCGTAAAGACCTGTACTGCACAGAGACTCCTTGCTCTGAAGGTAAGCAAAGTCCCTGATCATGCCAGGAAAGGTGTAAGAGTCCAAAGGTGGACGCAGGGGGAACACTGGCATCAGTCCAGATGTCATGTACGGTGACACAAAACCTGTCATGGCCCCGTTTGGAGAGGAGTAGGCCATCCGCAGGGGGCTGACCCCGAGACGAGGCCCCAGCCCATACAGACCGTCTCCTCCTGCTGGTGCTGGTGGCATGTGGAGTGGGGAGAAGGCAGACTTGCTCCCCAGAGCAACAGGAAACCCAACAGCAGATGGCCTGGGCACCTCAGAGTCTGTTTTGCTTTCTTTGGAGCTCAGAACCAGCTCGATGGACCTGACAATGTCCCCTTTGCAGGTTCTCACCATGGACTCTAGGGTGTCCCGTTTCTGGTGGGGGAATATCTTGGCCATGATGTCGGTGGGGTCCCGCTCAAGGGTGGGATAGTCTCTGGGTTTCTCAGACTCACTGCCGGACTCGGGATCAGAGGAGGAAAGTGACCTCTGTGGGCTCTCGGAGCGGTCAAACACAGGAGATGGACTGGGGCTGTTGTCGGTCAAAGATGTTTGATTGTCTTTGTTTGGAGACAGGTCCTTGTTATCGTTAGGAGAGGGGAGGCGTGTGGCGTGGGGGGCGAAGAGGGGCCGACCCAGTAGTCCGTTGTAAAAGTTGTACTTGCACAGTTTGTCATCTGAAAGGGAGAGAAAAAGACGTTAAAACCTTTTCATGAATGGGTTTTTGCCCAAATACTGTCCGTAAAATATAAAGTACTCATATATTCCCTAAATTACACACTGTTTTAGGCAATTTTGGGATAGTGAGACCATTAATTACCCCAAAAAATGACCAAATATATATATATTATTGCAGAGTATAAAATAAAACAATTTAAAGTTTTGAACAAAAATTACATTATTAAAAAGACATTCGTAGTCATATCAGCAACAAATACATTTTTATCAATTCTAGTTTTTAAATTTAAAGTAAATTTAAATTAATTTTACAAGAAAATGTGATTTATATTGTCTGAAAAAAAAGACCAAAATTAATTTACATAATTAGCTTTATAGATGAATTTGAAAAGCTGCACTGAACCGACTTTAATATCAAATATTTTCGTATTACTTTTGGTATTTTAATCAATTTATGCATGTGTTTTGGTGTATATGTATCTTAAGTGACTGTTACACTCTTTTAAATATGGGATGTCAATTTGATGCCTCTTAAGTTGGCAGATAACTTTGAGCATGATTTCTAATTCGTTTCGTTTTGTAGAGTTCATCGCATTCTCTGTTAAACTCACCCTCTTTTTGGTTCTCTCCTCCAAAAACATCAAAACTAGGAGCTGTTGGGGTGTTGCTGTTTGACGCTGCCGGCACCCCGGGCCCCGTCGGTGACCCCTGAGGGATCCTCGCCTCCGTGCCGGGGTACAAGAGGCGCAGCTCCCGGGCCTCGCTCTCCTCCTGCGCCTGCTGCCTCCTCAGCGCCACCTGCGCGGCCATTACGCGCTGCCTCTCCGCTATCAGCGTGCACTTTGCGCACACGCAGTCCCTCCAGCGGCAGAAGCGCTTGTGGCCCTTGAGCGCGGACACGACACCGTGGTTTCTGCACCTGGCGCACTTCGGGGTGCGCGGGTATCCCCTCTCCAACGCAGGGTTGCACGCGCGGAGGAAGAGGGGCGGAGGGCGCAGGAGGGAAGGGGGGACCTGGATGCTGCCGAGCGGGTTGGCGGCGTGCCCGGGTATGCCGAGCGGTCTGATCCGGCTGTCCATTCCTGCAAAGTCGTCCAAAACAGTCAGTCAAGAGTTGTCATTCAAGGAGATGTGGCCTTCTCTAAGTGTTTCTCCCAACTGACGCTGGCACCCTGAACCCTCGCCTTAAGTGTCTCCTCTCCAGGTGGTTTGACATGAAATACAACACCCTCGACACACCCCTTTCCGCTCCAGCCGCTTAATACCCTATCATGTTTATTTGCATCCCGAGTGAATAGTGGGCTAATCTGATGCAACTGAGCCTCTACATACAGCTGTGTTTTGAGGAAAAAGCTCAAAATGCAGATTCTTCTCGACACCTTTTTGCATTTTGGGAGACATTTTGGGCATTAAAGCTCCTTTGCGAAACTTTTAACTGTTTGGAAACGGATATGGTGATGATTATGATAACACATTGGATCTACCATAGCCATAGAAAGAAGCTCACTTAAATACAAATAAAAATCACACCGATGACAATTTGTTTGATTATTGCAGAGTGACAAAGTATCTCTGCTCAAAAGCCAGGACCACTATGGTGCAGGCAGAGCTTTGACCTGGATGTGTAAACCAGGTTTCAGGTTTCCTGCTCCAGTCCTGTCAGTACTATTGTCTATTATATAAAGATGCCATAACTGCCTGTAACCGCTGCTAATATCAGACAAAGTGCTTGTGAAGACTAAAACAATACTCAGTGAATCCGTGAAGCGTGTTCTTTTTCTCTAAATATGCATTTTTGTTAAACTTAAGGCTTCAGAGACAACATGAACTCTTGAAGGCATGCTTAAAATGAAGCAAGGTTAATCTTTAGTTGTTCATCTGTATCCTTGAACATCCTGCCCCTCAAACTTTAACCACCAAAAGAAAATAATAAGCAAGGTGAGGTTAGAAACACTAAAGCTGAGGCACTTTTTGCACCCAGATTGAAATACACGGTATAAGGCTGAACCATAACACAAATGTTTATAACAATAAGAGGATTGGTCCACATCATTCACTCTCTTATATCTATGATAGGTTCATATATTCAATTGCTCCGCACTATCAATGTTAAAATGTTTTAAAGGTCCAATGTCTCAGTATGTCTTACCATTTATATCATGTCTGGGTTTCAAGGATGATTCTATTCAAGTTAACAAAAATTAGAAATATTGTCCCTGTAGATGATCAGATGCAGCTGTTTTTGCCTCCACTTTGAAAACACTCAGATCTGAGAGACCCACATCCTGCAAAATGTAATTGTCTTTATGTCAATGTTGTTGAACAGGTCTTGGGGAGCAGAAGAACATGACACCTATGACCGAACTCTTCATTCTCTGAGAAATACTCCATGCTTCCTTAAAGAAAATGCCCTTTAACTCTTTTAGCTCTATTCTACCTCTTTATGGAGTTTATGATTTAATGTCTATACAGCCTCCACCTACATTTGTGTCTGCTGTGCATCACAAACAGATGCCATGACTGTTTTGAAAGTCCACTCTGCAGCTCGTACCCCTCCTCCCACCTCCTATCAGACATTGTTTGGGCAACCGACCGCGCAGAGATCATTACCACAGCCTCTTGTAACTGCCCCGCCCCCCAAACTGACTGTGTCCAAAGGACAGGGAAACATTAAGATCTCAAGTGGGTGCATCCTCAATAGTTTTCTGAGACAATAAAATGACTCTTAACACACCTCACTCCACAGAATGATCAGGCAAGATAACCTTTGAGACAAACAGATGATGGAGCCCTTTCTGACTTTGGTTAGAAAAGGGGATCCGAGCTGATATTCTGGGTGATCATCTTGTAGTGTGCACCCCAGCTAAGACAAATCTCAATTGTTTATCACATTTTTGATATCAGAAAGGTCAAATGTGCTTTACACATAGGGGAAGTGTCACATTTTAATGGCGCGTTTTGGCTTATAAACAACCTTCAGATCAGAAATAAACAGCGGTTACATTAAGAAGTCATTGATTCATTTAAAGTTCCTTTGAGCATTTTTTGTAACATGTTAATTTTGGACCTGTGGACCTTGTCCTTAACTACCGGTCTAATATAGAAATCTTTTAATGTAAAAAATGTTAAAGAAAAAATGCTGTTTTGGCTCCCTGCATAATCACTTTGTCTGGCACCTACCCCCTGCCAGTATAGATGGCAAAAAAGTCTGGCCTCTAATGGAATGGTTTCACTTCAAATACCACAAAGAAACTGCAAATTTCATTTCAGTCAATTTCAAAACAATATTAAAATTTACCACAGTATCTTTTAAGTGTTGCTTGGTGTCAGTCTGATTTGTTTCATATGCATCAACAGTAGAACTGCAGATTTTGTTGAGGAAGTTGTTAAACATAAGGAAAAACATGTAGCCTCAGGTCAGCCAGATACAATGACCTCCCTGCTGAGCAATGAATATTCACTATCAGGATGTTTTCTTAACACAACAATGGCCCTAACAGCAACAGGTAATTATCTACCTGGTTATTCTGTCAAACAAATTACCCCAACAAAAGGCCCATCTGCCTATAAGCGCCCAGCGAGATAGCTGGATGACTAATCACTCCTTGTCACATGTTTCATTCATTTCTCTGCATCCAAACTGGATCCCGTTACACGCAGCAGATTGTCTTACTGTTATTAGATGGGAAGCACCTTAATGTGACAAACAGACCATCACCAAGGGGACTACAGACAAAACAGCTACTTGTGTTGTGTACACTTCATGCGCATAACTGTCATGTGAAGAGAGTTAGAATACTCTGTGCTTAAAAATCTCCTTAGTGTGGCACATGTAGCATTGAGACATCAGTGGCTTCTGTGGCTTCCCTGTAGTTCTGACTCCACTCCCTGAATAATGGATGTGGGTTAAAGAGGCAGAGAAAAGAAGCACTCAACCCCCTTGTGGGCTGTTTCTCTATTGAGATAATGATTCCCCGAAGGACATCTCATGGGCAAGTTCTGTTAGAGCACAGACCTGGAGAACAGCTTACATTATAGTACACAGTTATGTAACGCAGACATAAATATTATTATGAATTAGTAGCTCTACTTACAGCAAGTTCATGGACTTGAAACCTGCTGAAAGAGGCTGGTGTTCAACACAAAGACATATCAGAGTCAGGGAGGCCTTTTTCCACTATTGGAAAAAGGCCTCCCTGACAATAACAATAACCAGTTCCTCCTTAAATTCAAGAAGACATCTGTGCTAAACTAGGAGAAAATGCTTTTAAACCATCTTTAGATATAACATTTGACTAAGGATGAGCTTAAAGCCCAATAACCTTGACCTCTGCTATCCTTTAACCCACAGATTCTAATTAGGACATTTTCATTTCAGAGTATGGTGTTGGTATGCTAGGGATGAACTTGAGATCGCCAAACACTGATCTACTGTATTACCTTGATCTCTAAAATATTACATGATCACTTCAGCATATTATAAGATTTGCTATTTAAGCAGATGATGTGATTTCTCAAAGCCGCAACTGATTGTGCGCAGTGGTTTTGCATCTGGATTTAGTACGTTTGATAGCAGGTGCAAAAAAGGGCACTGTTATGAACGGGAGGCTGTGATCATGGTGGCAAACAGGGGTCGCATTAACCAAGAGCGGGTGGTCCACACCACTTTTGCTTCTTTTATTAATTGCGCATGCAGTGATCGTAGATCACCCGCAACATGCCCACTGATGGCGCGTGCAATTTTTTTAGTTTGCACACTTAATTTAGCACCTGTTATTTTGGATCTTAGTAGATTAGGCCCTGAATGTGTTTTTGAGGTTTCAGATGGCCCTTGACCTTGAAACACAAAATCATTTTCAAGTCAGAGTGAACGGTTGTGCAAAGTTAAAATGTTCTAGATATCTTGTTCAAAATAAGGAATAAATATGAGGCCCAATGACCTTGATCCTTGACTCATGACCTCCAGAACGTGATCAGTTTATCCTCAAGTCAGAGTAGATATTTGAAGAAAATCTCTACAAGGACTCTTGAGATATGGAATTCACAAATAGGGGATGAACACAAGACCAATTAACCCTGATTTTTGACCTTAAAGGGACTGTTAGGAGTTTCTAAGTAATTACAAAAAAGTCTCACTTTTATATATATGCCTGATCAAAATACACACTTTAAGATGAGTTTTATAGCATCGAAATAGGTTACTATAAATTCTATTTCTTTAGCTTCGCAGTCGGGTCGGACAGGGCTGGACTGGCCTGGATACTCAACTTCGGGAACAAGACAATTAAAACTAGAGCAAATTTATATTATTCAGACACGTCTCAGAGCACCGGGCTGTAAGTAGTGATATATAGCCGGCTACAAAACTACGATACTAAGTTTTCTAAAAATTGCTTGTTGTCACACATCAAAAACTACCGCTGCGTAACAAGAAAGAGATACATTACCTCGTCGCTTTGCATCCTGTAAGTTGTTGAAAAGAGAAATTATAAAGCAATGCAGAGTTCTGAGGAAGGTCTGAGCTGCATTTTTACTAGCATCAACAAACACACGCTTTGGCTTCAGTATTTTGATGTGTTCCAGTTGTAGTCAGAAGTAGGAATTTCCGAGTTCCGAGTAGGAAACTAAAACTGGAACGTCCCCCGAAGTCAGAATTTCGTACTGGGAACTCGGTGAAACCTCGCCACCCCCGAGTTGACAATCGAAGATGGATGCCCCCAGTGTGAACAGTTATTTAGCTCCTGTAATAATCAATTTATTTGCTCTTCTGACTGGGGTGTGTCGCTCTAGATCAGCTTGATACATAGTATTGTTAGACTTAATTTCTAATTTAGACTTTATTTCCAAAAATGCTGCCATAGTGATAATCACATTCTTCATACAACAACACAGGGTGTGCTAACAACAGCTAACAATAGCCTGGTAGATCGGCATGTCTTTTTCCGACTTCAACTGGAATGCCGATAAGTCGGAGATGATGTCACTCCCAGTTCCGAGGTTACTGGAACGCAGCATTGCGACAGTCGCCACGCGTGGTCATGGGTAGCAGAGTCTCAGTGTTGACGGAAACAGATTCTCCTCACAGTCCTTTTAAATGTTAATCAGATAGCCTTAAGTCGGATGAGACATTACTGAAAAGTTTAAAATAAATTACAGAATGTAGTTCTTTCCCTTCTGTTCAAAAACTGGGGATAACACTGTGGTCCACAGAACCTGATCTTCAGCCCTCTTAATAAAATCTTATGATCCTTGTGCCAGAGTGGACATTCATCCAAAAGCTCAAAACAAAACCATGAAATCATTTTTGTGGCATCATACCCTCGAGCAGGGGGTGACCATGAGAATCTACAAGCTATGACCTCCAAAATATGTGTAACATCCTTGAGTGAAATTGGACATTTATACATAGTTCAAAAAGTGATGTTGAGATATCGCTTTCACATACGGGTCTTATAACCTTGACCCTTGACCTTCAAGAATTTAATTGTCAGATCCTTGAGTCAGAACAGACATTTTGGTGAAGCTAAAAAAAATGTTTGAAGCATTTTTAGATATGGTGTTCAAAGAACAGACACAAGGACACTCGGAGAAGCACACACTGAGCCTCCAGCTTTGATCGTCCCTAACAAAGGCATAAAAATGCAAACATTTTACAAAGTCAAACATAAAGGATAAGCTGAAAAAAGAACTCTTCCTCGCTGTAGAAAAGCTCATTTCTAAAGCAGCTCATTTTGCAGTCTAAGTCATTTTTTTCAGTCTGTGTGGGCCTGGCTGCTCTCATTTTGATTGACATCTGTCTGGCTCATCTGCACAGCAATGACGCATCTGACAATCAGCATGTAGGGCAACAATAGACCATATGGCTGAGTCACCCCAGACAGAATAATAGAAGGAAGCAGAAGCTCTGCCATCTGAGGACTTCTGATTATCTGAGTTGTTCACTGAAGAGTAAATTAAAATAACTTTTCCAATTATACCATTGTCAGTAGTTAGCATATATGGAGGGTAAACTCAGGTGCCCCTGTTGGTTTAAATGTATTAAACCTACAGTACACATCATTATTTTTAGGGATGCACAATCCTACAGGCATAATACCAGTATCAACAAATAAAAGCTGGACATGTTGACTATTGGTATCTCAATATTATCACAACCATAAATATCAGCCATTTATAAACCCCAAATTCAAATGAAGTTAGGGAACCTGTTCAGTAAAAATAAAAACATAACACAATGATTTGCTTTTTGACTAATATTCAAATGAAAACTCCTCTAAAAGGTATATTTTATTGCAAATATATCCTCGTTTTGAATTGGATGCTGGCATCATGTTCTAAAAATAGTTAAGACAGGCATGTTTACCGCTATGTTATAATAAAAATAACAATATCTTGAATTAGTATAGCGCCTTTCCTCTTAACAGCACTCAATAAGCATTTGGGAATTGAGGACATTAATTGTTGAAGATTTGTAGGTGGAATTATTTCTTATTCCGTTGCTTATTGTACGACTTTAGTTTCTCAACAGCCCTGTCCCAGCTTTTTTGGAACATGTAGCATATGAAATTGAAAATGCATGAATATTCGCAAGCTTATTATTGAACATTAAATGTCCTGTCTTTGTGGTGTAATAACTAAATATGGGTTGGAACTGATTGCAAATCATTGTGTTATGTTTTTTTACATATTAAACATTCCAACACACGGTCACAATTTTCATCATTGAAGGTCTAAATTTGCAAATAATACAGCCTTATTTGTTTGAAAATCAATTCTATTGTAAAAGAGACCTGATGTTCTTGATGAAATGACGTGTAAATTAGGGTATTGTATCAGAGACCATAGGTTTGGAAATATCAACAAATTGGACATCTGCCAAAAAACAAACAAACAAAAAAAAAACCCACACATATTTGGCACCCCTGATTTGTAATATATTTTTGGTCAAAATAAAAGAATTTGAAATCAAACCAATATTGAATAAAAAAAAATTAAATAAACAATGTTGGCGCGCTTTATGTAAATTTAGGTTTTACTGCATCCAACTCTCCAGTCTAGTGACATGTTAGTATTAGACATGTACCATTATCACCATAACTAAAGACACTACGTCACACATTGCACCAACCTTACACCACAGAAATTTTGCACCTATTCATAGTGTAGCCCTGCAGCATCACATCAACATCACAACACACAGTGCCACTTTTGTGCAGCTTTTCTCCTTCAGTTCAGTTGTTTCCTTCAGTGGCCCATCTTATCACTTAACTTTTTTTTTTATTTCCCTCATTGTATTAAGTGCTATTCATGTCCATGTGTATTTATGTGATGCTGTTGTGATTGTAAGTAACTTCATTAACTGTATTGCTTCTGCCTATCTTTACCAGGACACCGTTGAAAAACAGATTTTTAATCTCTACTACTTTCTTTTCCTGTTTTAACAAAGGTTAAAAAAACATAAATAAAAATAATCCTGCATTAACAGCAGGGATTCTGGTGTGATTGAAAGACAGCAGTGATCAGTGGATATGGGCGAACCAACTTATGAGTTCTGGATTCAAGCTAAGTAGCTATCAGTGCAAGCAGAGATGCTTGATGTCAAAACATACTATGTTGCTAAATCTGCACACAAACTGCACATGTGGACTTTGCTAAAGGCATTTTAAATGATTGCAAAGGAAATTTAAAGCCCTATTTTGATGACGTGAGTTGCATAGAAACAGGGACAGATACAAGAATTATGCCATATTCTGACATACTAAAATATGACCCCATTTATACAGTTGATTATGTGGATCTAATCTACTATCCACTTCTACACTTGCCTCATTACACCGATGCAAACCCTTACCTCAAGCACACACAAACTACACAAAAGAGCCAAAAAGTTGTGTGTAGGCATTTGTCGTAACAAAAGCCTCCCGATAATGACTACAGAACACTGCTATTTGCAGAAAGATAGACCACAAGTCAGGGTTAAGGCAGATAGGGGTTGGTACAGATTCACTCCAGCTGTGCAGGACATGATGAAGATAATCCCAGATGCATCCATCAACAAAAAAAGCAAAAAATACAAATAAATGCCGGTGATGCAGATGCTACAGGGACGCACATGCAGCTCTTGTTTTTTTATCATTTCATCCACTGTGAAGGGAATTTGAGGTTTGGATTTGCGGCTGGAAAGTTTATCCAAGCACGTTAAGCTGCTCTCACCTGGATTTTTTTAAACAAGGCTCTTACACACTTAACACAGTCCAGTGAGAGCCTGTTTATGCATGATGCAGCATGCTGTTCAATGCTTGTATTAATGTCTTAGCTACTTTATATGAAGCTGAGAAAAAGGCTCTGAATTGTTTTACTAATTACCACGAGGAGGAACATAAGACAAAGAGATGCTTTTGGAAAATGCTGTATAGACTGGATTAGGAATAAAAGTCATAGTGATTATTTGACTCATTTACTGCCTCTTGACTGTAACTCTTGATCATAGGATTACTACATAACCAGTCCAAACTGGACGCTCTGAGTACATCTTAGCAGGCCAATGTTTCCCTATTTAAAAGAACATGCTTAAAAGTTTTTTCCCATCTTTTATAGTCTAAAGACTGTTAGATGATTTCTATAAGCGCTGTCCAAACCAGTGAAAATAACTGAGATTTTAATTTAAAAAATATCCTCCCAAATACTTGGAATACAGAAATACTTATAGTCACTTTGTCCTTAAACTTCCAAATTTTTAGATGACCTATTTTTCTGTTTGGCTGAATATGAATAGGCAAGAAACAATACTGTTAAAGCATTTGTAGGAATGAGAATTAATAAGAATTTATTTGTGCCGCACCATCCACCTTATCAGATCAATTCTATGATAGTCACCTAATTAATTCCCATTGATTTTCTGCGTGGGCAAAAGTTGGCCTAAGTAGGATTTCAGTGACAACATCATCGACCGCATCATTTCAGATATTATTGCTTCTACAAGCTGGTGTTTACACCCACTAAACATTGTGCAGTAAGCATCTAGTTTTGACCACTGTCATGCCCCATCCTTTCCAGGAAGCAATCCTCTGTTAAGCCTCGTCCCCCTTAGTTACTTTAAAGCTGCGTTCACACCAAATGCGTCTTCAGGACCATAATCGCGTCACCCACTGAAGTCGTGTTGCATGTCCATAAATACCTCATTTTGGTCACTGTCGCCTGACGCCTTGACTTGGTGATGTCATGTCCACTCAAGTTTCACCGCAATCATATCATATATCATATAATAGGATGTATAAGCTGACATTATTCCAACTGTATCCTTTTCACTCACCTACCAACCACAAAACACTGCAGCTGATGGCCCTGAAGCATCATCGTCTGTCAGTTCGCTGCAGTCTGTCCAGGAAGAACTACGGTACTCACTGACTTCTGTTTCTCACAAGGACATAGATTGTTACTCTGTAATCCGAAATAAAAACTGTCTGTCACGGGTACCGTCACACATGCAGACACCGCTGATTGGCTGTTGCCGCACAGCCACACACATCGCCTGGAAAGATCCACTTTTTCAACTTCGGCAATGCACGACGAGTGGTTGCCTTAAATGCAGCAGTCGCATCACAGGAGGGTTAACCCAACTCCATCACGGCTGTACATTGGCTTTGCATGGAGAGTGATCGCGGATGACGCTCAAGTCTGGTTCAGTGTGTAGGCACCTTTACCTGGTTACACAAAATCTGATGTTGTGGGGTGCTGGTTTGGCAGAGTGGTTAGCAACCAGGCACCCCATGTACTTGCTTCTGCCGGTGCAGGTTCGAATCGCACCTGTGACCAGTTTGCAGAGTGTCTTCCCCTACTCTCTCAGCCCCTTTCACAAACCTATCCACTGTCTCTCTCTATCAATAAAGGCACAAAATGCCCAAAATACACTAAAAAAAAAAAAAAAAAAAAAAAAATATCTGATGTTGTTGGCCTCCATCTTGCTTGAAACAATTGAAATTATTTACTTTTTAACAGATTTTATTCATATTTGATACTTCTTCAAATTTTGCACAAGTTAAAGAATGAAGACTAACTTACAGTAGGGTATGTAAATGAAAGTCAATTCTTTGTGAATCTTTCAAATAATTACAAGAAATGCATTAATTTAGACTCTGGATGCTCAGTGAAATGTCGGACTGTGAGTCTGACACCTGCTGTTTGATGCTTTGGTCGGGATTGTCTGATTCTGATTGGTTTATCATTTAACCAATCAAAAAGCAAATAAAGGGTAAATTATTCTAAATTATTATAAGTATAGCATTTGTGTCAATTTAAAGTAATGTATGACGTTATTTGAATAAAAAGTAAATAGAAGGAACCTTAGGACGGATCCTTGGGGAACTCCTTGGTTGATAATCTGCAAGAAAAATTCATATCATGTGCAGCTTTTGATTTCAGTCTTTTCAAAGTAATAAAAACATAATGTTGACAATAAAAACGGAATATGCAGTCATTTGTATACAGTATCATTATATGAGCAGGGATTACTGAGGCACCTATTTGGTGACAACCAATAAGGGACCTTTATAACATTTATAACCACTGATTTAGTTTTGTCGTTGGACAGAATTTATTACACCACAATAATGATAACATCCTCCAAGAGAGGTATGTTTTTATTTAGCATTTGTTAGCTAATAAGCATGATAGCTCAAAAAGGAATGGGCAGATTTGACACAATTTTTAGGGTACGTTCATCATGGCTAATCAGATGGACTGTTCAATATATTTCACTAATCCGTCAGGGAAAGACTCCATATAAAGTGTTTGGGGTGACTGAAACTTTACAAAGCATACCCAACAAGTGATTGGATGATAGTTCCATCAATCAACATTTATTAGCGTCCAATCAGATGTTGTAGGTGGGAGCTACCACGCTACAGAACATGAGCTGCTTTGGAAAAAATAACTCCTACCAAATCCTGTCAGAAATGGAGCGAACATATCCTTACTATTGAGAGGTTTGTTGTGTTATTTGTTTTCATATAATAAAGTAATATGGTCCAGATCTGATAAAACTGCCACCGAAGCTGTTGGCACATATGCTTTTCACTTGTGCATGCAGTCATTTCCTGCTGTCATCTTGATTGTAGTTCGATCCTCTTCCTTCTACTAAGGATGCTGATTGGGTCATCCCACTTTGGACCGAGTACAATCATTGTAGACTGGAGCTTTGCAAGATGGATCTGTCAGATTACAGACATCGCATCAGGCAGATTAGCTGCTGTGCAAGTTTAAGTCATGGCACAGGGAAGAAGGGATAAAATTTGGGTTGTGATCTGAACCCGGATGTGGATCGAGAAGCTTTTTCAAGGATTTTTAACACTGTGAGGTAGGCAATTTTCCACATTTGTTTGCAGGGAATGTTTGGTCATGGGTAAAGTAAGAAGTGATTATTTTTTTTGTTTTTATACAGCATAAGTAGATAGGGACCTAAAAGGGTTCCCTGGGGCACTCCCATTTCTGACCACCATAGACAGGGACTCCGTATATTTGCAGCTAATGATTAATATCTATCAATTATTTCCGAGGCATTAAGTAACTCTTAATTACTGCTAAAATGTACTCAGAGAGCCTAGGAAAGATTATGAAGAATGCTACATATTTTTAACCCATCACAATTAAGCACTTCTGTGACTTCGTTCAGTGACCCTGCAGTTTTAAATTTAGCATTAATCATCCCTTTTGTGTCAGATATTTTTAAACTTCACCCCCAAGACGACGCAAAGGGATTAAACAGACACAGTAAGAGTAGATATGGCCAGACAGTGTCTTAATTGTGTTCTTAGCAGATCTGCTCCCGTCAGATATGGTGTTTTAATCACAGCCATGTGCCTCGGAGGACAGGGTTTTATCAGCACAGCTTCTTATCTGCAAGCAAGGTGGCGGCTTATCTACTCCCAAATCTCGCAAAACCTGATTATGTCTCCTACTGTCAGAGAGGTGAGGAGGAGGAAGGCGGGAAGACGAGACATTCGTTAAACAGTTAGTCTTTTCCTGGGGTCATTGGTCTGTCACCAAGTCAAACATGCCATTTTATCTAAGTGCCCATTTCCTATAATGGAAATTCTGTAGTTTTTTAAATAAGAATTAAATGTCAGGAGTTTATATACCGTTTAAGGACCAGACCGGAGAAAGGAAAAAGTGTCTTTGTGTTGTACTGATTAGAAAATTTAAAGTAAAATTGTGGGAATTAAGTCACAATATTTTCAAAGGTGAAGACGGACAGTTATGAGTTTTTTAGCTTTTCAATGTATTTTACAACTTGTCTTTATCATTATTTTTATTACATTAAGTCTTCACAGTATTATAGGCCTATTTTAACTGTTTTCATTAAGCACTCATTCTTCTATCTCCAATTTGACTCCAGCAAAATCTTAAACCAAATTTAAAGTCCATTCATGTTTTTTTTGATCATCCAACCTAACATTTTTCAGTGATTTAAAATGATTCTTAAAATTTTGGTCAAAACTGTTCTAAAACCTGTAGTTTGAGATGTTTTGACTTTTACATGAATCTGCCAGTTGTCAAAGCGGAAACCCTTTTTTAATCTTATTCTGATTATTCTTATTTTGATGTAGCCATTTTTGCCATATTTTTGTTGTTTTGATTTTACTTATATTTTGACTCCTCTCTCCAACATGCATTATGACAGCATATCATTCAATTTTTCCTCTTTTATGCCTGATCCCTAACTCTTCCATGGTTGTAACTCACCTGATGCACCACAGCAGAAAATGCCGCTGTGTAGTTGTTCCAAATTGATTCACCAGCACTGACTTCCCATTTCGTGACATGGCATTCTCATGGTGCATTTCAGCACCCCGAGGTTTCATAAAATCACAGCTCTCGGGTTACAACAAATTTTCCTCTCTCTCAGCCTGCAAAGCATATTGACCTTTGTGTGTTTGCGTTCACTGCCATCACTTTACACCCTTGTCACTTGAGCTCCACACAGCAGCCACAGCTCGACTGCTGAACAGGCGAAACCGCCAGCAAAGATGGCGGTCAGGTTTGTTGTCTTTTCTGCTGCTTGATAGTTTTTTTTTTTAATAAAGTCTGATTCATGTGTTCAAGACTGTCTTCGATGTTTAACTTTTATCCCACAGACACTTAGTGAGAACACAACACAGCATTTGCTGATTTTCTCCTGTGACATTTTTTTTCTCAGTAGAGATCAACACAAAACTTTTTTTTAAGTGACTCTTTAAAGTAAGCGTCTGCTGTTTCTTATTTAGTGCTGGGGGAGTGTTATTGGGCTTTTGGACTTGATGTCTGTGTTTACATGGCCTGAAGCAGAAGTAATGCCTCTGTCAGCCCCACACATAAAAAAATTTAAAGACACATGTAAGTGCAGATTTTTGATCTTACATAAGTGACGTTTGTCACATAGTTGACATTTAGGGCGTTTTCACATTAGGCCCACTTGTTTCGAACTGTGCCACGGCGCGGTTCGCCATGGGTTCCCCCCGACGTCCCCCTCCTCCTCTGGCTTGCATTCACACTGGCAACATCGAACCGTGCCCGGACCCACTTGTGTATTTACTCAGTTTGAAACAGCAGGGGGCGATATGCACGTAACTGGTTACCAAACCTGCTACGGAGGAGAACGAAGAAGAGACTACCATGGTAACCATTTCCTACACCAGACAACCAATGTTTACGTTTTGCTCTCTTCTACATTTTCCTTCAAATGTGTTTTTTGTATCGTGTTTGAGACGGCATCAGCGACCTTCTGGACCCTCGTAAATCATCGTAATCCTCAACTAGAATAAACAAATCAACAAATTGAGTTAGCAAAAGATTCAACCGCAGGATTAACAGGAAGTAATGCATCAAAAGTAGATCGGTTTGGACCACTTTGTTTCACACCTGTGAAACCACACCAAATGTAGGGAGATGGAGCGGATCAAGACCACCCCTTCATGGAGGTCTCGGACCGGCTGATTTGGTGCGCACCAAAGTGCAGTGGTTGCGTTCACATTGACACTAACGTACCAAATCCTGGGCCAAAACTTCTTTGGTGCGCACTAAATGTGGTTGGTGTGAAAATGCCCTTAGCGTCTGGAAACCATTTTAAAGGTCTTTTTGTTTCTCTGAATCTTTTCGTATTTTAATACTCAAAATTTCTACAGAAATTAACTTTGGAATAAAATATTGAAGTTTACTTTTAATAATAGGCTACTGCTCAAACATGAAAGCTTTTCTAGACATTACCTTGAACAGCAGTTCTATTAATACTTCAGATAAGCTGTCTTATACTGCTAGTCTATTATCCTGCTGTCAAAAACCTTGTATTTTATTAACCATCTGAGCTGCAAGCAAGTTAAAGCTCAGCTCATGCATCAATAAGATAAAGGAGTTAGCAGCTAACCCACCACAACCACTTTTGTAAGTCAGAAAACAACCAGTTCTCCCTCAAACTGTTAGGACACATCCCTGTGACTGGAATGTCTTCATTACCATGCAGTGTTGGAACACTTTTGGCGCATTGGTGGCACCATTCTAATTTATAAGTTTGCTAGCTATAAGCTAACTTAGCTAAACAATTAGCTGAGGGAAGTCACTAAGTTCTGCATTAGTTAGCTTAAATGTAACGTTCCTCAGTGGGTCAGAAAATAACAAGTGAACTGTACCTTAAATGTTTGACTTATTTTGGTATAAAAGTCTAAAGAGCAGCTGTGAAGAAAAGGAATTTAGTGTTTATGTTTTATGAAGGGCCCTTTTCTCCATAATAATTATAAGAAATTTGTATTAAATAAGCATCATGTCTTCAAACACTTACCTATGCCCCAGCAAAGGATTCGTGGTATCTGTCAGAAATACTTCCTTATGCAGCATTTCAATACCTCAAGGATACTTCAAGCGATCCTCAAACTTAACAAAAACATTCGCTTTGACTAAAAAGTCTTGAAAATTTTGAGGTTATAGGCTGAATTACACATTTTTTAATACCTCACTTGTGAACCCAATACCACAAGAATGCTTTGATTTTCTTTAAACTAAACACTGATATCCACAATGATTCAGTGATAATCTTGTATGGTTTTTGAAAAGGACATGGCAAACTATTGCAGTCCTAAAGTGTTAACCACTGGACTATTAACATATCAACACTTACTTTCTGTCCCCCCTTAAGATGATAGATTAAAAATGCTGGATACACACACTGCTGATGTTTTAAACGAGACCAGGTGTAATTGTTTTATAAAAACCATGTCTCGCTGTGGTCATCACATATATATATATAACAGTTGTGGAACCCAACAAGAGCACCCATGAAACTTTCTAATGATAAGATTAAAGCCAAGATTATCTTCAACTGAAATATTAACTAAGAAATTACTCAACACGCCTGCTATCACCCATTAACATAGACACAAATTAAAATCTAACACCAGTCGCACATGATGCTAGGACCAGATATGAAAATAAAACTGTTTTGGATAGAAATAGCGGAAAAATGCTGGCATCATGGGTGTAGTTACAAGGTAATTAACAGCGTTTAACAGTGCATTTATAAGTTCTTAATGCTTTTGTGTGGATGGAATTTCTTTGTGTGCCCGTTTGGACAGGGCTATTTTTAAAAATGGAGGAAAACCTGTTATAAAATCACTGCCTGCATGTGGGCATAGCCTCAGGCTCGTCTCTGGAGCCCTCGACGTGATACAAAAAAATTTCCAAGGTAGCAGGTACAATCAAGACTGGAAAACCAACTGCGTAAAGTCGAACAAAATTGAGCAGATTTCATGAAGCTGAAAAAGCCCCATCATGTTAAACATTAGTCAGATTTTCTCAGATTTTCTGTTCTTTGAAATTGACTCACTGACCACATTGACTGAGAGCTGTACTGTACTTTCCCTACAGAACAAGTGTATACCTCATGGGGGCATTTATCAGATAATTCTAGCTAAAAAAAAAGGCTGATGAACCTTTGACTTCTTTGTTTCCCTACAACACTTACCACAGACTACAAACTTTCTAAGTCTTAATGGTACAAAGATATCATATGTCAGCTAATGCAGAGAAGAAGCAGAGCATCTATATCACACTTAAACACACACCTGTGCATTTGAAAGCACAGGATAACAGATTCTCCTCTGATTCTCTGCTTCTCCTTTAGTTTATACATTCTGCTATCTTCTCCCATCTGCCTCTCCCCTATTAAATATTCCTCCTTTTGCTCTCTCTGTCTCTCCTCCTCTTACACCTTTACTGGTGGTCCGAGTCTGGTAGGTATCCATCAGGGCCCCTCACTTAGCCCTGCAATGCCTCAGCGCCAATGAACAATGGTGGGCCAGAGGAAGCCAAGTTTGCTCAAGAGCACTGTGTACGAATGTATATGTGTGTGGGTGGGTTGTGTATGCGTGTGCGCACCCCTGCGTACCGTTATTAATCATGCATATTACATCTGCATCAATATGGGCACAAGTAAACGGAAATGCTGGTTCTGTCATACATACTGGCTCATTGTGTGGATTTAAGAGCTCTGTGTGCTAATTATTGTGTCCGTGTGTGTAGGGAACATTAGTGCCTTGAAAGGTTCTGGTCAGGTGCCAGTGAATACACCCTTCATTGTGTAAACAGGTTAGGATTGAACTCTGAGAGTTCCTCATTCTGCTCTGGATACACTCTGTTTGTTTCCTGTCTAAAGCAGCGTCTTTATTTAACGATACACTTGCAAACGAGAGCTTTGCAGCTCAACAATGCATAACTTAGTGGCACATGAGCACAGCCCCTTGTGAGGGATTTAGAGAATCAGGTTTCCAAGTGTGTGTCTTTTTTGTTAATTCGTGAACAAGGAAATAAATGTGTTTATAACGTGGGAAAAACCTTGTGCTGCTTTTAATCCTAAAACACTTTTCATGAGCAGACATTTTAAGTGTGAGGCTTTCGTTAACTTAAACATGATTAATATCTGATTTGGCAGGGGTTTAAATTTCCTTTTATCTTGATTAACTTAAATAAAAAATCATATTTTGCCAGATAGTATGAAGCCACTTGAAATATCTAAAAAAAGAAGATTCTCTCCATTCCTAGTCTCATATTGAGTGAGCAAACAACCGGACCTCCTAGGTGTTGTTTACATGGACTTGAGTGAAAGGATCTGTCGTCATCTTAATAGCAAAGGCTCCTGGTTAGTTTCTGTTTGCTGAAAAGATTTCCTCCAGCTGTGAGGGTCTCTGGATGTCTGTTAGATCTGATTGAGGGGCTAAAAAATCTACACAAAACACTGACTCTTGTTTTCAGCGTGTTTGGAAGTCAGTTCAGTATTGTTTCTATCATAATAGGACGAGGGCATTTATTTAGCAATACTCAAAGATGGAGTTACTAACTAGTCTATCTACTCATTAATAATTTTATGAATTCATCCCCGCAATATTGGTCAAACACTCTGAACAGTGCTGTACGCTGTAGCTTTGGTTATTGCAGTATTGTTGTAGCACTCTACCACCTGGATGTAAACAAGCACAGTAGACAGTTTGCACCATTTGCACCTGGAAGGAACAGTATGGTTATTTTCTGATCTGGAAATAAAGGGTTCTTAAATGGTAGGTCGGGACCCAGAAGTGGTTTGCATTGCTGATTTTATAGGACCAATTATGTCTGCCTGAAAAATAGTGTGGCAAATGGTGTATGACGTACAGAGGCCCTGAGTTAATACCGTCTTATGATCTAATTTTGTTTTTTTTTTGGGAGAGCATCAGTATCACAACAGGGCATCATTTGCAACAATTGCTAGGTGAGGGTTTTCTCCAATCATATTTGTAACTACTATTTTCATAGATAATAGGTCTCTTCTTCAGTTGCCATCGAAGTGGATTTCATGACTGACAGCCAGCCTCGAATTCAAAAATCGTGTTTCACTCTTTTCATCCCCAAAATCCATCAGTAGTCATTATTGTGGATCATTATGTCAGCCTCCAAACAGGGGAGACCCGCGATACATTAATATAAAAAGCCTTTTCTAACTTAATAAAAAGGAAATGACAGTTTTATGGGGATGATTGTACATCTATTTCAACTGACTTTACATACAGTACAGGCCAAAAGTTTGGAAACAACTTCTCATTCAATGTGTTTTCTTTATTTTTATCACTAATTCCATTGTAGATTCTCACTGAAGTAATGATGGCCACTCGTTTCTCCTAACTTAGCAGATTGGTTTTTACCATAATATGAATTCTAATAGTTGTCTGATAGGGCTGTGGGCTGTGCATCAGCCTGACTTCTGAACAACACAAATGATGGTCCCAACCCCATTAATGAGTCAAGAAATTCCATTAATTAACCCTGGCAAGGCACACCTGAGAAGTGAAAACCATTTCAGGGGACTACCTCTTGAAGCTCATAAAGTGAATGACAAAAGTCTGCAAAGCAGTAGAAGGGCAGATACTTTGAAGAAACTAGAATATAAGACATGTTTTCATTTATCTCACACTTTTCGATTAAGAACATAATTCCACGTGTTCATTCATAGTTTTGTTACCTTCAGTGAGAATCTACAATGTAAATGGTGATGAAAATAAAGAAAACACATCGAATGAGAAGGTGTGTCCAAACTTTTGGCCTGTACTGTACAAATAGTAACATTATGTCCAATATTCACAATTTCTGTTTGGGGAAATGCTGCCAACTTCTACACACTACACCTTAAAAGGATAAATATTAACCACATTTAAAGGTGCTATGAGGAGAATCTGTTTCCGAAAACATTAAGACTCTGCTACCCATGACCACGCGCGGCGACTGTCGTAATGCTGCGTTCCAGTAACCTCGGAACTGGGAGTGACATCATCTCCGACTTATCGGTGTTCCAGTTGAAGTTGGAAAAAACATGCCAATCTACCAGGCTATTGTTAGCTGTTGTTAGCACGCCCTGCGTTGTTGTTCACAAATATCACATGAAGAATGTGATTATCACTATGACAGCATTTTGTAAATATAAGTCTAGCAATACCATGTATACAGCTGATCTAGAGCGACACACCCTGGTCAGAAGTGCAAATAAATTGATTTTTACAGGAGCTAAATAACTGTTCACACTGGGGGCATCCATCTTTGATCGTCAACTCGGGTGTGGCGAGGTTTTCCCGAGTTCCCAGTAGGAAATTCAGACTTTGGGGGGCATTCCAGTTACAGTTTCCTACTTAGAACTCGGAAATTCCTACTTCTTTTTTTTTTTTAATGTATTTTGTTGGGAGGCATTTTGTGCCTTTATTGATAGGAGAGGGACAGTGGATAGGCTTGTGAAAGGGGGTGAGAGAGTAGGGGTAGACATTCTGCAAACTGGTCACAGGTGGGATTCGAACCTGGACTGGCAGAAGCAAGTGCATGGGGTGCCTGGTTGCTAACCACTCCGCCAAACCAGCACCCCGGAAATTCCTACTTCTGACTGGAACGCACCAAAAGACGTGACCCAAGCCAAAGCGCGTGTTTGTTGTGATGCTAATAAATGCAGCTTGGACCTTCCTCAGAACTCTGTATTGCTTTACAACTTCTTTTTTCAACAATTTACAGGATGCAAAGCGACGAGGTAATGTGTCTCTTTCTAGTTACGTAGCGGTAGTTTTTGATGTGTGACAACAAGCAATTTTTGGAAAACGGTATCGTAGTTTTGTAGCCGGCTGTCCGACCTGACCACTTAGTTAAGGATTAGCATTTATAGATAACCTATTTTGATGCTATAAAACTCATCTTAAAGTGTGTATTTCAATCAGGCATATATCTAAAAGTGAGACTTTTTTGTAATTACTTTGAAACTTTAATAGCCTCTTTAAGTGCTGAACATGTATACGTGCTGAACAAGTGTTATGCCAGCTGTTTATCTCTGTTTGTTTTACTGTTTAATTGTTGCAGTACCAGGTCAGAGTGAAACAATCCGAAACATGTCCAAATAAACCACTGAGAGGAAAAGACAAACAAGAATAAGAAGGAGGTGATTGTGCTATCAGATGAACAGCATGGAGACATCAGTGCTGCACATCTCTGTCAGGGTGTTATGGGAAAATATTCTAGGCTTTCAGTTTCAGACAATAACAGCTGAGAAACTGTTAAACATTGTGTCTGATAGTGAGAAAAATCTGCAGAGAGATCAGATGAGAGGAGCAGCCGAGATTAGAGGAAACATGAAACCATCAGGGAAGCGGAAGTTTCCTTCAGCATGAGGCACAAGTTTAAATATACACATTTTCCATTAGCCTGTTTGTAACTATTTGTCTTTGTAAGCTTAAACCCATAAGCAGCTTTCTGAGATTTTACGTGTTGTCAATTAAAACTTTAATCTGGTTAAGAAATATCCATCTGAACCATCCCCAGCATACCTGTGACCTTATGTTTCACATTATATCTCCTCATTTCTCACAACTACTGAGACGTGATAGATCTGTTCCAGATGAGTAGACGAACCACAATAGTTTCTTTATTTTGATCTCCTGGTTGTTATTTTATCAACTCATGTGCTGTGCCTTACACAGAAAGTTCATGACCTCAAAATAGAGTCACAGAGTAACTTTCATTGATATTTAAATACTAGACAGGAGCAAAAAGAAATTAAATATAAGTTACTACAAAGCATTAATCATGAAGTTGAACTTGAACTTGATGTACTATTCAGCTACAATTGATGTCACTAAGATCATGACGTCTTTGTTCCTCTCTTCACAAACTGTTAAAGTACTTTTATTTTCTATAAACATCTTTAACTTTGTACCTGTGCTATGATGTCGGTACTGTTCCAGTGGTTTTGTATCAGATATGTGAATATTAAGAAAAAGAACTCTACAAAAGTCTCAGAGTTATCTGAAGACAGCATGTGGATCTGAAGGCTGATTTACACTTCTACATCATAGTCACTTCACAGCCTTTGCTCTGAGCCAGTGGTCACCAACCTGTAGATCTTGATCTACTGGTAGCTCCAGTAGATCTTTAACACAGATGTGTGTAAGGTCTTAATGCAACACTCTTGATGGAGATATCCACGTATTTATGACACAGACTGATCTGGTAAATCCAGTTGCTCGTGAGGCAAACTGACTGTCGGGGTGGAGCTACCATGTGGCATCAGCCTCCCTGCACACTGGTTGGCTACCCATGATCACCATGCCAACTGTAACTGTCCCTTACTGATTTCTATCATTGTGTAAAATCTCTACCTATAATTGTGTAATGAAACAGAGACAAGACCCAAGACCAAGAAATTACTGAGCATAAAAATTGGGACATTGTATATGTCACTCATTTTATTTTGAAATGGATGCACAGGAAATTGTTCTAAATAGCACTGCATAAATCTTAAAATCAGATCTCCCAATGTGTTTTGTGTAACTGCAGCAACCGCACAGCATGGCCCCTCAATTGAACTATGCTACTCCTTGTGCCCCCACTTAAAAAAGTCTGGCTCAGCCCCTGCTCACTATTACTGATGGCCCATTATCTTATTAGTTTTTGGTTTGGCAAGATGGTAAGACTGACAAAAATGTGTCATGTCATCGACTTGAAACTCAACCTTTTTAATTGTGAAAGAATTGACTCTCGACACAGAAATGGTATCTATTTGGAAACACTGGTTAGTGCACAAAAGGTGTAAAAATAGCTTAGTGAATCAGGCATCTTCACACATAATGGTGGATGAAATCCATGTTCTTTGTTAATGAGCCAGATTATTGTCTTCGATGGTACATAAAGCAATTACGAAATATAATAGGGAGAATTATACAGTTAGACTTATTAAGTTTACTGTTCTGATGAATCCTAAGAACAATAACTGTAAGTAATCCCCAATAATGGGAAAAACTACCTATGGTGCCAAGTGTAAAGTAATCTAAAGATATAAAAATTGGAGACATTTCTTTTCATTCGCTACATTTAGATGTTTAACACTCTTTACACGGGGAAGATTTGTATTTCATGTAGGGTTTATCTCCATCAAACTGAGATCTGTTGGCATCAAACCATGGCAACATGCATCTACATGGACTGACACCTGGATATGGTTCAAAGTCTGTGGAGAACCACATTCAGTCAAGTACAGAGACGCAGGAACAGATAACAATGCACACTACAGTCTATTCACAGCTATAGACTGCAAAATGCTGGTTGCATGCAGATTCAACCCAGATAAAGTAAAAATACAAAATAAAGTGCTGACCACAGGTGTGAACAAAGCACCTTCTTCAAAAACATTTACAAATGGGGGACTCGGGGGATCTCTGAGGAACTTTTTGAAGATCCAACTCTTTCGCATCTACAAAAACTGGAGATAAATGGGATCTTTTATCACTTTAGATGTTTTATAATTGTACAACTGAGGTCCCAACATCAATGCGGGTTTCAGATTCTGAGAACTGCAACCTTGAGTTCACAAGCTCTGGGGAATTTATCTGATCATGACGCCCTGAATCGCAAACACAGCTTATCATGGCCATCGTCCACATTTTGGTTAAGACCCTCTTGAAGAAGCTTTGGAGGCTGTGAGAAAGTACAACTCCTTATGTGAAGATATAGGATTGTTTGCAAGAACCGTGAGGCTCTGATAAAAGGCACTTTTATTGGATTAAAAGGTCTCTGAAGTCACCTTAAAGAGGGTAAATCAAGGTGAAATAAATACTGGCATCATTAGGCTTTACAAAAAAACAGAATTAATCACTTGAGACATAAAATAAGTGCTTTTCATTTTGAATTACTGGGGAAAGTGTCTAAGAGGAAGGATTAAACCATTAAGTGTTTTACAGCATTACTGCATATGTGGAACTATGTTCTGACAATAATTTGTTTTGTTATTTTTAGCTTGCACATGTTCCCAATAGCTTTCCTGATTTTGATTTGAAGGTACAGAACTATTCAGATGGCTTCACCACATGTTCATAGTGTGTGCCTGCTGAGCAGTATCAGTATATATCACAGTAGCATCTGCATACGGTGAAACTTAAACCCAACAATGCATTTTATAGAAGACGTACCTTGTACAAAGCACAATTTTGTCTTCATGCAGAGAGGAATAATCAACATACAGCTGTGTATTGTAATGTTTGGACGAAACACTCATGGGGTATTCCTAGTGATTACACTGCAACTTGGATTTTCCAACCTCTGTGATCAAATAAAAAACACTATAATCGACTTGGAAATGTCTTGTTGGTCATCCCGCCGCAGGGTCAGGAAATAGTTCCACATTCAGGAGGGAACTTGGGCATCAGAAAGAAAATTGCGGTCAATTACAAGCCAACTTTATATTCATGCATAAGAATGAAGAAAATACAGCAGCTCTTGCTTCTTTGTGCAGCAGTCTCCATTGTTGCTATGGCAATGATAAACATGTCATGTGCATCACAGCAGCTCAGTCCTTTTCCAAATAAAATTTAAAGCATTTTCCTTGAAAGAAAACAAGGAAAAATAATATATATCATATATGGATAAGTCATTTTTTGAACAATTTGAATTGATTTACAATTTCCTGAAAGTTCTACATGTTTTTTTCTTTAAGTTCATAGACTAATGAGCTTATTTTCACTTTATCATGGAATTCACTTGTTGCTACAAATCTCCTTGTTAGGTATGACTGACTATGTGTTTTATATGTCTTACATATTAATGCTTAAACTGTGTTGCTATCATTGTTTTTCTTTTACTTTAATTGTATTTTATTGGAACAACATGTTGGCTCAGCAGGTAGTGTATGTGCCTCACAGCAAAAAGGACGCCGGTTCAATCCCCAACTCAGATAGGGCCCTTCTGTGTGGGGGTGTACATGAGCCACGTTTCCACCAAGTGATCCGGTTTGGATCAGCACGGTTTAGCTTAGGCTGGATCGGTAAAGCCTGATCCTGCTTGCGTTAGGCATATAAGAAATGGGCTATGGGCCGAATGCCGATAGCATGACGTCATAGCAGCGCGACACAGTGTATCTATTAAATACAACAAAGAGGAAAACATGACACAGTAAAAAAAGAGCAACTATTGAAGACATCAAGCTATTCTTCTTTTTTGTGATCAGCATATGGCTTTTTGTTACAAAGTGCAACCAAGCTTTGTTTCAGAGAAGGCTGTGTGCAGCGAGAGTTATCTTCATGAAGACAAGTGATAATTTAAACATGGCGGGGTTATGTGTTCCGCTGTCGCAATGGGAAGTGACGTCTCCTTCGACCAATCAACGGATCCCAGTGTTTCTAGCTTTAGCTGGGGTTGGATCGGTATGCTTGACACCCCAACAGAAGGGTCCCAGAAAGTAGGACGGCATAGTTCGCTTGTCAGGGGTCCTGTCCCAGTTTTAGGCAATGGAAACGCCACAAAAAGCGAGCCGCACTGAGACGAACCGAACTGAACCCTCTGGTGGAAACACGGCTATGGTCTTCCCGTGCATGCATGAACTCTCTCCGGGCACTCTGGCTTTCTCCCACAGACCAAAAACATGCTCTTGTGTTGTTGTCTGTCTCTATACGGCCCTGCAATCAGCTGTCGACCCGTTATAGACTGGTTCTCAGCTGTTTCCCTGTGTCTAGCCCATTGTGGGCTGAGATAGACTCCAGCCCCCGCAACCCCAAAAGGGAAGAGCGGTATAAAAGATGAATGTATTAAGTTTTATTTCCACGTTTTAGTCACTGATAGTGTATTAAGCTTTATTGTTTTTGAAAATGTGATAAACACAAACATGAATTTTAGTGCTTCAGTTTGTGCAACTCAGAGCATGAAAGTTCAGACTGTTAACTTTTCAATATTTAGTGTCTTTTTTTAAATGACAAGTGCAAGTATACAAAAGTGATTTATTGTCCTGATTTTTACAACAGGATTTGAAAGTAATGACAATTATAGTGTGTTGCAGAATCTTACCTTAAACGGTGAATGAATTCTGTGCAGATGAAGAATTCAAAACCTACCTCAAATTAAAAAAAAAGTAAAACCAACATATGAGTAGCATTTAAGTTTCATACAACTTCTGCTATAAAAATCCACTATCTAACATGACGTGGTTGCAAACCTGCCTCACAAACAGCCTTCTACCCTTAACCTGACAAACAAGGTCACAGCACGGTCAGCTACGGCGTTGAAGCCTCGTACAGCTTCTAATTTTGGGATCAGGGCTTAATGAGAGGACGAGAAAACAACCCGCTGGTGAGAACAAGGGGGACGGACCCAAGAGACGAGGTGTACGAGGAAAGGATACAAAGGACAGCTTAGAGGACCTCTGATGTCACCTCAGCACCAGCAGAGAGCCTCAATGAAACTCAAGTGCCTCCGCTGTGTGGCTTTGTCCGACTTTCGTCAGGCCTGTCCCTCTCTCACAATAATGAGCCCTTTGACGAGTGATTAACTCCGTAGTGGCTTTTATTATATGTCCTTTCACAAGTGTTTGTTTTAATTGCAGTTCATCACCTTTTAAGTAGCCTATTCTATGAATATCTGGGAAAATATAGTCAAAGAAAAGTCGAGGAAACATGAGCTCTTAATTTTAGTGAAAGTTAAAGGGCTTGTTTTTAAGTAACGGATTGACACAGAAACAATCTACTTCTTTATTTCTGCTCTGGGATTTTACAATCAGCTGCATCTCATAGTCTTTGTGAGTTGGTGTTTTTGTCCATTTAAGCTAATCTAGAAGGGGCTAAAGGCCAGAATCAGAAAATGGTAAAAACACGAGTCGTCATGGGTTAATGTCCTGGTAAAAAGCTCAATAAAATGATAATTAAAGTTGTGGCTGTGAATAACTCTTAAAGCAAGAAATAAATTAAAATGACAAGTCAATATTCAGCATAGAGTCTGGTGTTTTCTGATTTAATTTGTTTGTTTATTTAACCCTTTATGGGTCATGAGGTCAGATACTGCAATCTTCATGCTGCTTCAACCTGGATGTATTTACTCTGTGCTACCTCCCCCAAGGAGGTTATGTTTTCAGAGTCTGTTTGTCTGTCTGTGAACAAAATAACCCAAAAAGTTATGGATGGATTTTGATGAAAATTTCAGGAAATGTTCAGCATGGGAAAAGGAAGAATTGATTCAATTTTGGTGTTGATCTGGATCAGCGTCTGGCCGCCATGACGAAAAATGTGATTTTTGGTGAATAACTACTGAACTAAAATAGATATCACTAGAAAAGCACTCGAAGAGCGCAGATCTCTGCGGTATGTTTTCATGGTCAAGGAATCTAAATATTCAGATGAAATAAAGGTAGGACTAATATTTAGGGTGAAAATCACAATATGGCTGAGGACTCTCTTGGAGTGCTTTTCTAGTTTAATTATGCAGAGGGATGGCAGTTATGCTAGCTACTTTACTCATGAAAATGTGTGCCATTCAAGCAGGAGCGCATGACATGTAGTGTTCTGCATACACCTCAGTTTAAGTCCAAAAAGATTTTTCTGCTGTTTTATTCAGTTTCACTAAAAATGTCAAGTTAATGTCAGACAGACCAGATGGACTTCAATTTATTAAAATTGTTCATCTTGGCAACAGCCCACAGAAAGTGTTTGGGAATGTGGCATAACCTTTCAAAAGTGTATCCAAAAGGTGATTGGACGATCATTCCCTCGATCACATTCATTTCAGGCCAATCAAATAATGTAGTAGGCAGCCACCACTGCCACATTGTAAAATCTATAACCTAAGCTAATACATTGAACAAACATTGCCACAGCTTGTCAGAAGTTCTATCAAAAAATACTTGCGGTGTTGTTATGAGTTTTTCATTTAATAAAGGAATGTGGCCCAGATCTTACAAATAAGAAAATCTGAAGATCTTTAGCTTCTATGATCATCTCTGAAGGGGCACTCACTCCCTGCTGTCACTTCACTTGTATAGGTCTCACTTCTTCTTGCTCTATGGGAAGCTTATTGGTCCGTGCCGCTTTGGGCCGAGCACAATCATTGTAGTTTGGAGCTTGACCAGATGGATGTGTCTGATTACAGACATTGAATCAGGCTGATCCATGTGCTGCTCAAGGTCAACACTGCTCGACTTTTAAGATAACCAATTTTAGATACCTCAGCAAAAAACATGCACATTAAACAGTAGCTTATAGTGAACTCAAGACATTACCTATGGAAAGCTTGCAGCAGTTATGCATGAATACCAACCCTTGAATATCAAACAGTGTCTTATAGTGAGCCATATGGTCTTATCATAAGTGCAGTCTTATTTTCAACAGGCATACCTCATATGAAGCACTAGTCAGCGTAGTGATGGTGATATCAGACAGATTTTTACTATAGGTCAAGGAAATTAGAAAATCATCTTTTTTCTCTGTCAACCAGCATACAAACAGCTACATGCCACATAGCTGTTAATCACATGACTGAATTGCCTGTCAAGTGAAGTGACATTGCACCTGCTCACTTTGCTTTTGTGATGCTCAAACACTTTTAACTTAGAAGCTAACAGAGATAAAACGTACCTAGCAATTGTTAGTTTTAGAAATATGTTGCTGGAATATGAGTTGTATAATTTGTAAGGGGCCAAGAGAGTAGGCCTATCCATGGGGCACTCCTTTCCTGGCCACTATAGACAAGGACATTATGTTATTTATAGCCAGTGATTGCATTTGGAGGAAGAAGACATCGTTATTTTTCCCTCATAGAGAAATTAAACCTTCTCAGAGAGCCTTAAAGGATTAATGAAGAATGCCACGTATTTTGACCTCTAATAATTATATACTTCTGATACTTTGATCAGTGAACCTGCAGGTTGAAGTTAGCATAGATCAACATCTTTTAAGTCAGTGTTGGTGATCCAAACATGAATGCAGGTGCATGAATTTTTAAAAGGATCTGTCAACATTGTTAGAAAGGGAACAGGGAAGAAGCGATAAGATGTCAGTGATGATCAGAATCTGCTGAGAACTTATTGAGTTATAGCAAAACTAAGGAGAACTGCCCTGTCTTTCAGAATCAGCTTGATTGACAAGGTATGTTTGACATACAAGGAATTTGGAAGCAGTTCAGTTCGCTCTCCAGGTACAGTATAGATACACCCAGTGTATATCTCATATTATAAACAAGACAGAAGCAGAAATCACAAGGCAGGAATGAACATTTTAAACTAAAGTTTAAAATTAAGTTAGGTCAAGAATAGAATAGAATATGTACAATACACAATGGAATATGTATGACATGTACAATGTACAAGAACAAAAACAAGAAACAAGGTGCACAGGTGCATACACATGGGAAGACATTTGCAGTTTGGAGTTCATAGTGGTGACCCTACATCCAGATTTGGATCACCACCACCACATAATTACATCTTCCCTCTGCCATGATCAACATTCTCTTAACATTAACCAAAGCCGTTTTTAACTTTTTTAATTATTCTGTTTAGTCCAACAAACAAACTAACAAACGCCAGCCAAAACATAACCTTCTCAACAGAGGATAATGAACCATGACCCGTGACAATGACTGTTCAAGCTTGTGATTTAATATCCTCTTTTCTTATTAAATAGTTTGTGACTACAGTAAAGTTGCACTTGTATTACCATGTGTCTAAACTACATATATTTCAGACATTTGTTAGGGCTTTGCAGGTACTTATAACAGCTGTAAGGATCTCAGCTGATCTCTGGCATCTATATTTTCTCAAGTGGCCAAGATTACTTTAATTACTCCTTAGCTAATGAGCCAGCACATGTTAAGCTAATAAGCTAACGTGTGTTTCCTCTTTACAAATGGTGGGATTTAGTTTCTCATCCGGCATTTTGACAAGTGTTTTCCCTTCTATGTTAAGTCGAGGGTTTGATCCTCTCAGGTAGGCGGGGGGTACAGTAGTACCCCTCAGGGATCACTGCCCCCTGTTGGGAGAATTGTTTTTACCCCAGCTGTGATTTGCTTGTACTGCAACACCTAATCCCAAATGCTATTTTGTCAAATCAATGCCTGGACTTTGTCCTATAAGGGCCAGCTTGGTCTCCTTTAGCAGGCGGGGTGCTCGGGCCCCCCGATGAGGAGACAAGCTGAGGCTGCCCTTCACAATAAAACAGCACACCACTCCACAGCAGCATGACACTTCCTCAGCCAACAAATGAGATGAAAGCCTTAAAGCATGAAAATAGTGGTTTGGAAAAGCTTCTGAAGGCTGCTGTCCCGCCAGCGCAGAATAGAGATGGGCTGCCCACCCGCCACAAAAGATGAACCCAACGGGGAGGAACATCAAAGAGTGATTTCTGTCAGGGAAAAACACCCATTTGTTTAAGGGAGCCCACTGAGAAAAACGCAGGTGAATTTTCAGGTAATAGCAGACTACCAATAAGAGCAACAGTTTATTTATGTGTCTGATTTTCCTCTCTGTGAAACCTTTCATTACAGTCTGAAACAGCCTCTCCCCCGTACAGAGGCCCTCTCTGCTTTTTATATGTTCTGAATTAACTGACAATAATGTGAGAAAATTTAAGATTAAGCAGGATACACGGAAAATAATACTTGAGACTTCATTCTGATGTGATATTTCTTTACATTTTTAAGAATAAACCACAATATTGAATACTTTTAAGACAAACCATGTTTATCTTTAGGCCTTGATTTTGATCAACAATATTATGAACTGCAGGACACTCAACGATTTGTCTTCTTTTTAAACTGGCACAGAATACAGTGATTCTGACAGCAGCAGATTTTGTTCTCTGCTTACAGGTGGATTAACCCGGCTACATGCAACATGATCCATGTAATACTACAAGACATGAGCTTAGCTTAATAAGGTGTGAAATTCTCAACAATGACCTTTTGTAGCACTGAATAAACAGTGTCCATAAAGAAACTGTCATTATGTCGTTCAGAGTCTGGATTGTTATAGGAAAGCTCAAATCTAGGTCACTAAAATTATTTCTCATCCACTAAAATGCATTCTGGTTCAAAATATGCATATAGTGTAATGGCACATACTTCAATGATGGGCAGAACTATAAAAAAAAAAATACAAAAAAGTATTAGATTAGTGATTAGACAACGAAGAGGTGTTGTAGCCTGTGCAGAGATGTTTAATGCTCACAGCTGGATATTAAAATTCTTGACAAAGTAGTTCAGGTTCTTTGTTTTATTTATTTATTTTTGGTCAATGATACTGATGCAAAATTGTTATATCCGAATTATTAAATCATTTTTTTAAGTTTTCAAGTGTTTTTCACAGTATATACATTTTTGAAGACTTTCTTATAAGATTGAATTAAACAAAAATACTGTAAAAAATAATCCAAAATCGTCATTTTTTAATTTCATAACTATTTCTGAAAGCCATTTTTCTGTTCGTTTTCAGACTTTTAGGAAACAAAATTTTTCATTGATGCGTTGCTTTTTGATCTGGATCTATGAAAACATTTTCCCATTTTTAATATATTTTTCAAGAGCTGTCTTTTGACAGATTTGCTTTGGATTTTATAATAATAATAAGTTTATTTTGCTTGTCATATCAAAAACTCCCTTAAACAATTAATGAAATAGTTGCAGCAATTTTTCGCATTTACATTTTGCAATTTTTTTTATCAAAGAATCTTGTGAAAAATTATAAAGCCTGTAACATGAAATTCAAAAACTTTGTTAGTGTCTTCAAAAAAAAAAAAAAGCATGTCTAAGTACATAAATTGCTTGGAGATATTCAGGGATAAAAAGAAATACAAGTGTGACATTAAAGCTATGGTCTACAATTTGGAAGCTTTGTACATCTTAATAACACCGTTTATGAGGCTGTTATGGTCCTATGGTCCTATCTACACAGTATAAAGACCAAAAAGAACGAAAAAAAATCCATTCAGTATATCCGCTGCAAAGCTGCATACTGGCTGACCAATCAAGCCTTGAAGGCAGTAAGGTTCAATTGGTCCGTGAGTTGGTCCGTGAGTCCATCCAATCCCCCGTCTCCATCACTACGCAGCGTCATGCCCATGGTCCCGCCTCCTCCCCTCTACCTCCGGTGAGCAGCTAGCAGGGTTAGCTACTGAACTATCATGGAGCCGGAAAAGCCTAGCGCCAAAACCGGGAAGCCGCTTCCCTCTCCCGCGGGGCCCAACGGAGCTCTGCTCGCAGGTTGAGGCCTGTTAGCGGGCTAACGGTTAACGAATGGCCTCAGCCGGCCGTCAGACCTTCAGCATCGGCTGTTTCGCCCCTGGTTGATCAGGTAATGGCTTTGTTTACTACAGTGGGAGATGTCTGCTGAATAACTCTGGTTAGTCTGTGCCTGTCCTGGCTAATGACTGGTAGCGGAGCGGGTTAGCCTGTTAGCCGCTAATCGTTAGCACTGTAAGCTGAGCTGGGAGGACAGGCCGAGAAAGATAAATCCTCCCCCACAATCGGCTCCGCTCTGGCGGCGCCAGACCCGCATTGCCGCCGGTCCAATTGAAATGGCTACTGCTGTGTGTTACAAGGGGGTTGTCTGTCGTGTTTGATACTTTCAGTTGAGCTGAGCTGTTTTTGATTGAGTTTACTGCTGATATATTGTGCTAGTCGCTCGTAGCTCTGTCCGAGGCGACACGAGCTGGGGGCGGGATCTTGGAACACTTAGGGGAGGGGTGAGGGAAGGGGGGCAGGCTGCGGTTTCAAATCGTAGACCACAGCTTTAAGTGGGAATTTTGAATTTTTTGGGGGGTGAAAATCTTTTGTATAGAGAAATAAAATCAAATAAACGTTTCGTCAGAGCTTTTCACTTTTACCAGACCAGATAAGACCACAACTAAATAAAAAATGCAAAATCATGTCATATTACTTAAACACATCATCAAGTGTAAAAATAAGGAATCTTCCTGCCATGAGGCAAATAAACAAACATGTCGTAATGATCTCACTGTGAAATTCCTCAGGTTTAAGAGTTTCTGGGAGCTTCATGTAATCAGATTTCTCCATGCACATGAGTGTTTATT
The DNA here is from genome assembly GCA_036419115.1 of Scarus forsteni. Classification (NCBI taxonomy): domain Eukaryota; kingdom Metazoa; phylum Chordata; class Actinopteri; order Labriformes; family Labridae; genus Scarus; species Scarus forsteni. The sequence continues at coordinate 21,406,080 of JAZDUH010000544.1, read as the reverse complement.
AAATGAACTGAAATGAAGTGTGGGCGTCAGATAGCTGCACATTCCCCACTTTAAGTAGTGTATATGAATGACAGTGAAGGTATGCGATATCAACGATAAAACAATGCGAGCCACAAATACACAACTCATGAAGGCAAGATAAGAATTCTCTGCTCAACATAACACAGGATATTCTATTACTCTGTTTTAGAATTAAAGGTCCAAGAATCTGCACCCCTTGCGTTCTGTGAATGAATCATGCCAACACTTATAAACAACAAGCCCCATCCATCTCAATATATAAGATGTCAGTGATGTGAATAATGTAATTTTGCTGTACCAGGCAACGTGCTGACAGGTTCCAATCTTATAAATAATTCACCAATTTGAGTAAAATGACGGGGGTTAAAACTTTGAGGAATTGAACAAGCCAACTCATCACCATCAGGCATGTATTAGTGCAGGACAGAAATCTCTTCTTTTTTCGCTGCTGCACGATGAGAATAATGAGCAAATCACCCACTTCATTAAATGTTGGCCTCTACAAACTGAGTCATGCTAGTTTGACAGCTAATGTGAGCGAATTTTGCATAATTGCTCCTCATTTTTATCTCTGGATGTGTTTTAATCCAGCTCCCAGCATGCCTGTGCTGTTCTGCCCTCTATACCTAAAGTGACCATGCATGGGTTCAGTCCTCCATTCAGAGGCTCTATTTTCCAGGTGATCGACTCTGAAAAACGTATGTAGTAATCCCCAAATGTTTCCCCTGTCTTTGAGGAGGGGTCGCCATTGTTGGGACCCTGGGAGACCTGCCCGCTTGTATGGCTGTCATGCTGTGCCTTAAGAGTGGTGGGTGGGGCAGGGGTTTAACAGGTGGAGAGATACCTCAGGAGCAAGACGGACCAGATGTGCCAAAGCCGAGCCAGGCCCCAGTTTGCCTTCCTGCAAGGGGTAAGGATTTCCAGGTTGGTTAATTACACAAATAATTAAAATACATTTGTTTATATTGAAACTAGAAAAGTACCCAGAGGGTGCAGACATCAACCAAGCAGTGTGCCAGGATCTGGATCAAACTCAGCACATACATGGAGCTTGTTATCCTGTATGAACACAAAAAGTTTTGGGAACATCACTCAATATTTTCATTTTATATGAATTATTTAATGCCATCAATGGGATTCTAAAGTTCAATGTTTTTTTGTGACATCAATCTAAATTGGATCCAGATGAAATTTACCTTTTAGATGGAGACCTGGACCCCATATTATCCTGTAAAATTGGAAGCAAATTCATTAAAAAATTGGCAGAGATATGATTTTTCAAATCCTGCCATATGTTAACTTAATTTTTTTTTTAATTTTGGAATTTGTTTGCATCCAGATAAATGTACTTATCACCACCAAAATCTAAGTATTTCTAAGTTGGGCCATTAAAAACATCTCTTTATAATTTCTGCAAAATCATTCAAGCAGCTTTTGTGTAATCTTACTGACAACCAAACAAACATACACCAGAAAAAACATAACCTCCTTGGCAGAGGTAACTTAGCCTGACATGCCAGACAGACAGTTCCATGTATCCACCACGAAAAAAATTTCACTAACCCAACTGAGAAAGAGCCGTTTGAAAATGTTTTCAGAGGCACAACCTTCAAAAATAACTGCATAACAGCTTTTTATTGGGTGAACATTCAGCTCATTACACTAACCACAGACCAGTCCATATTAAGCAACGCGGCTACGTATGGCAAATGTACCAGCTATACATAGCGGCTAAAGGCTAACTGTTGTAGCCATTAGCTTAAAGGGACTGTGAGGAGTTTTTTAAGTAATTACAAAAAAATCTCACTTTTAGATATATTCCTGATGGAAATACGCACTGAGTTTTATAGCATCAAAATAGGTTATCTATAAATGCTATTCCTTAGCTTCGCAGTCGGGTCGGACAGGACTGGACTGGCCTGGATACTCAACTTTGGGAACAAAACAATTAAAACTAGAGCAAATTTATATTATTCGGACACGTCTTAGAGCACCAAGCTGTAAGTAGCAATATATAGCCGGCTACAAAGCTACGATACTAAGTTTTCAAAAATTGCTTGTTGTCACACATCAAAAACTACCGCTACATAACTAGAAAGAGATACATTACCTCGTCGCTTTGCATCCTGTAAGTTGTTGAAAAATGAAGTTGTAAAGCAATGCAGAGTTCTGAGGAAGGTCCGAGCTGCATTTATTAGCATCACAACATACACACACCTTGGCTTGGGTCACGTCTTTTGGTGCATTCCAGTTGTAGTCAGGAGTAGGAATTTCTGAGTTCCGAGAAGGAAACTGCAACTGGAATGTTCTCTGAAGTCGGAATTTCCTAATGGGAACTCGGTGAAACCTTGCCACCCCCAAGTTGACAACTGAAGATGGATGCCCCCAGTGTAAACTGTTATTTAGCTCCTGTAATAATCAATTTATTTGCACTTCTGACTGGGGTGTGTCACTCTAAATCAGCTGTATACATAGTATTGTTAGACTTATATTTACAAAAATGCTGCCATAGTGATAATCACATTCTTCATGTGATATTTGTGAACAACAACGCAGGGCAGATCACCTTTTAAGTACATTGCAAATATAAGAATGATAACAATGATAATTTTGATCACAATAAATGATATGAAATTTCACACTGCTACATCCCTACTGTTGACTTTGGACCTTTAAAACCTAGAACTGAGGTAAAAGTGTGGGACAATGTCATGGACCAACTTCCAGCGGACAACACACTAAAATTTTAGGTCATACATGTTTCCTATTTTAGTGTGCACTCCTGGTAAAAACACAAATGTGGGATCATATTCAAAGGAGCAGCTGCTATCTGACTGCAGCAAAAAATAAAGAATATTTAGTACATCTACTTGGTGAGTTTTGGCAACCCGTCCAAATTAATTTGTCTCCTTAATGAGCTTCCTCCCCCTCTTCGTCTTTGAAGAAATGAGCAATGCCATGAGCAATGGCTGCGACTCTAACATCCTTCATTGCAATTGGCTGCAGATAAGGACCACCACCCACATTAGCACACAGGTCATTATTTGGATTTGTGCAAGCAGGTGGTGATGGAAGTAGGAGAGTCCGTGATCAGACTCCAGAGTATCTCCTGATAAACATCAGCGGCCTTGGAGACACACCGACATCAACCCCTGCAGTGCTAATCAGGAGCCCCCATATCTCTCCCCAACCATGCAGTTATTACGCACAGTATGCTGTTGAAAATATGGGACTGATAAAGGCCAAAAGGATGGAGAGAACTGCTCTGGGTTACAGCTTTTAGCAGCATGGGGATGAAGCAGTCTCTGCTGTGTATGAGAAACAGCATTGGAGGGGGGAAGAGGAGAAAAGTCCATCCAAGAACATTCTTATATTATCAGCAATATATGAATGAAAAAAATACAGATAAAATGTTTATATTTTAAAATACATAATATTAATTATTAATATGTTTTACCTTGCTGTACTGACTTGTGTGCTCATCAAAATCTGAACAAGAAAGCTGATGCTAATGTTTACAAAAATGTCAAACTAATGTCTTAATGCTAACTAACTTTTAAGGCTAAGGTGAGACAGTCATTTTTCTCCACTTGAGGACAGAGACATGGCGTCCTATGCTTTGTTAGAAGCATGTTAGCAAAGAAATCTAACAACCTGTGTAGTAGCCTACCAAATTGTGCAATCATTCTTTGAAAATGAATAATAAATATTTCCACTAAACTCTTGAGAAAGAGGAGGTCTTGACTGTTACGCGCATAGAGTGGTGGTTTTGAAAATAGTCAGTCAGTTTGTGCTTTGATGCTAGCTGCTGGTCACATGGAAAAAAAGACATGAAGGAAGTGAGCTTCAAAGATGGCAGCTTATTTCTATGGACAGAAAAAATAAAAAGCTTTAATTTAAATAACACCATTTGGACTTCCTTTCCCCTTTATGTAGCTAACACTGTGTTAGCTTCACAGCTATATGTACTGTTTTCAAAATAGCAATTAAGCTAATAGGCATTTTTAAAAAAAAGTCAAAATAAGTTCTTATGTTTAACCTTTTCACTGCTGTATTTGGTCTAAGTATCAGAAACAAGCAAGTTCACTAAAAGTAAGCAAGCAGTTATTTTTGCCACTTAGGCTATACACTATAAACAGCTGGGTTATTTCATCTACTCAACCACAGGGTTATACAATGTTTTACCCATTATGGGTTATTTATATTGGATTTGGATTATTTTTGCGCAACTCGTACATGGAGTAAAAATCCATCAACCCAACATCACTCGGTTTACTCAGCACCTGGGTTGTTTGTGCATAGACATGCAGACGTGCTCCACCATAAATCCCCACACCAAGCCAATTTACAACAGAGTTTCCAGTCAGTTTCAGGCACCCACGCATATGACCACCTGAGGGGTATTTCACAAAACATAGAAAGGGGACTAAGCCAGGATTTTACAGTTAACCTTGATGCATTTACTTGTGATTTGGTTTCACTAAAGCAGAGGCTCAGAAGTTACCTTGGTTACCTTTGGTTTTGCAAGTTCACTTCTAGTGAAGGGGTTTCCCACTTCTTCATAAAGTACACAGCTCTTGAAACAAAGACAAACCAGGACCTCACTTGAAAGGAAGAGATATGAGAAATTACCCAGAACACACCACATCCTCTGACAAGATGACAGAGTTGAGACCAAAGGAAGCACATGAATGTAAGAAATTTTGCAAAATTAGTAATTTTCATGGTAATGATACTTGTGTTTTTATCAGATACTCAATCCTATGTTACTCAGTGTCCGAGTAGAGTATACAACAAATATTATGTAGTTGAAACAAACCAGAATAGAAATTGATTTGACACAGCATTTGGGTAGAGTTTATAACAAATATGTGGGGTTGGATTTACCCAGATTTGCAGTTAATTTGACCCAGCAACGCAGGGCGTGCTAACAACAGCTAACAATAGCCTGGTAGATCGGCATGTTTTTTTTCCGACTTCAACTGGAACGCCGATAAGTCAGAGATGATGTCACTCCCAGTTCCGAGGTTACTGGAACGCAGCATTACGACAGTCGCCGCACGTGCTCATGGGTAGCAGAGTCTTAATGTCACTGGTGATAGATTCTCCTCATAGCACCTTTGAAATGGATCAACCAATCTTGCTGGGTCAAATTGACTTCTGCTGGGCTGGTGCTATAATGACCCAGCAGGTGGGCTATAAAACAACTCTAAATAGGTTATTTTTAACCCAACAGTTTTTACTGTGTAATATAACAGAGCAAATGATATGCCACATTAAAAGACAACCATGCTAGCAAAAACATTGGCACACTTACATATACAGTAGCCTATAGCAGTCTTGGAAATGGCATTAGCCTTAAAAAAAAAATCAGATACTTAGTTAATACTGATGTTACACTAATCTTTGTTTTGTTTGATCCAAACTCTTGAGGACTGGTGCTGAATGCACTTAATAAAAACACAACTTTTATCTGTGCTGTAGAACTGGATAGGTTTAATTTCACATGAAAAAGAATCTGCTCAAGTAGTAAAAGTGAATGAGCTAACATCTGTATTAGCATTTTATAAGCTGTGGTGGTGCAGGGATGATGCATTTTGTAGGCCAACGTGGAAGTTAGCATTGCTCTGTGATGCAGCCTGCATACCTGTCGTTACTGAATGAAGAAATTTTACACAGGGCAATGCAAAGGGCTGTTAGATATGTGTGTTCTATTTCCCACGAAACTTGGACTTGGGAAGTGGGAATTACATCACATCCCATTAAGAGCTGGTAAAGTTAGTGTATGAATGAATGGTCAAAGGGGTTGTTCCATGTGGTGTATCTGTATTATTTTTAGATCCATAGTTATAAAAATAATTTATAATATGGTTAAACTTGCAACATTTATAAAAACAGTAATAGTAAAAAATAGCTAAATGATAAAAATATGATTAAGAAAACTGTGAGTCTTCTGAAAAAGAGATTTAAGTATTTAAGTGGTTTAGATTGTGATAACTCAAACTACTTAACGAGCTGAAAATTGTTGCTGTGACATGTTGGCAGATGTTCGTTCCTGATGAATCCATCTCCACTGTAATCATCTCATCTCCTCCTCCTCTCCCTCTCTCTCTCCCTCTCTCTCACTCTCTGTCTGTTGCTTCCTTTGTTTGGAGGTTTCAAGTCATCACAGATAAGGAACGTATTCACACTTTTAATCAGATCATCCTGACGATCTGCTCCCCTGCAACATGCATAGTTTGGCATGGTGTTTTTCCTATGAGACATTCACATCAGATCTAATCCCCCTAAAGCTCAGCACTCCAAGGGATGAGTTACTACGGAGAGATTATCTTTGTCTGATGCAACGTTGGAGAAAAGGAGCAAGTGGTCAAAGAGTCTTGCTGGAAACTTTTCCTGCCTTAGTTTTACGAATTCAAGCCTGAAATTGTCTATTTGGACCCCTTGACTTCCAAACTAAGACATAAATTTGCAACAATTAATTGATTATTGGTAAAAAAAAAAATTAATAAATATATTCTCTCCTCTTCACTTAGCAACATTTAAGCATTAATTTTTCAAACTACCCAATCAGGAAGCAGATATGTTGATCAACCAGCTGGTTGACTTGCCCGTTAAGGGTTATGGGCATGAATAGATTTCTTTCATTTCTGCAACATAATTTTTGTTTTCTCGATTGAGAATATCACAGAGAGCAACATCTAGGTATTTAGCAGTTAACCAAGTTTTCTAAGGAATCGTAGATAATAGTTTTTAATCATCAAGCTAATTTCCTTCAGCTAAATTATGATTGTTAGAAGATCTGGAAAGGTGAAAAGATTTTTTCTTACTCCGATGATCTTACCGTTAGATTTCTGAGGAGAAATGACTCACTTCTGTTTTCTTAGTTTTTAAATAATTATATTCATGTACAGCAGGACCACCTACCGGGTACAAATTGGTGTTACAAACATTATTAAGGGAGGGAAAATATTTAAAAGAAAACAGACAAAGATAGGCTTTCAAAACTTAATACAGTGATAGGGCAGCAAAAAGTCAACCGCATGGATACAGTGCCAGTCAAAGAGTTCGTCCCAAAAGCTTTGCATTTTCGTTTTTGTACCTTCTGCTTAAGATCTTGTGAGGATTTTTAAATGGTTATCAAACAGACAAGTATTAGCAGTCCATACTTTGTCCATACTTTTAATAGTCTTAGCATAATGGAGGAATACAGAGAGTATTTAGGGAGCATGGCGGCAAATGGCGGTGTCTTTCAGGATGCTCCTTTAATACCCAATCATGACGCTCACATGTTTCCAATTAACTTGTTTTACTTGGGAATATTTAGGTGTTTTTTGAGCAGTCCCAAACATTTACAGTATTTTGTTGCCCCTGTCCCAGCTTTTGAAACATGTTGCAGGTTTCAAATTCAAAATGAGTGGATATTTCTAAACATCAATTAAGTCCATCAAGTTCAACAATACATCTTGCCTTTGTTGCGTTCAAGTTAATGTAGGTCAAAAAGGATTTACATGTCATTGTATATTTTGATTGTGTTTTATACAGTGTCCAAACTTCAATGGAATTTGGGTTTGTAGTTGCTTTGTAATACTATTAGCAACGCAGAGATTGTTATCCCTTACACATGTACATGTTACCCCAAACATAACATTGCAGGGACATACTTCAAGACACAAGTTTCTGCGTAACACAGACTTTAGTAAATGCTATTAACATATTGTTGGTCATGGTGACATGGTTCTTCTTGATGCCAGAGTGAAATTCTGTAACTTGTGCTAATATTGTCATAGATAAAACCAAATAAAAGTATGCCGTCTATGCTTATAATGTTAACCAAACTGATGGTATTTATGCTAACATAGCGTGCTAATGTTCCTAAAATGTGGTCATTATTGTTAATGTAAGATTTATACCTGTATCTACAGGTAAAATAATGGAACCCATGCTAACATATGCTGCAAATCTCAGGGCTAATGTGACATAACATGCTCACACTCATTATATTGGACAAGGACTGAGCAGTGATACAGGATGGATTAGCGTAAATTTATGACACCAAAAAACACCTATCAAAGTAGTTTCATCTTTGCAGAAGAAAAAGGACAGCTTTAATCACCCAGAGAAGTATGGTTCCTTCAGGGCACCAGTCCTCCATCTTGCCTGCAGTCATTAATTAGATCTAATCAACACCGCAGGGAAAAGTTAGTCAAGACTAATTAGCCAAAATGGAGCCTGTGTAATGGGAAACAAATGAACAACAGCAGATAACTGTAGCAGCCTGCGCGGTGCATTATGACTCATTTTGTCTCAACAGGAGATTTTTAGAGCAAATTATATTCACACTGGATTATCATTTTGGGGATTTTTTCGTTTTAGCTCTGATTGAATGATAAATTCATCCTTAAGGAATACATTTGGGATGCTTCCAAGGGTTACTTGTCTCCAGCGTTTTGGGCACACAAGAGTGCACACACACCTCTGCCAGGTTGTCTATTGTAAGCAAACAAGGCCTCAGAGGTCATGAGAAATGTCGACTTAATCCTTCCTATTGCTTCTGAGAGTCAAGGCAGGGAGCGACGACGAAAAAAGAAAGCTTTGTTTCTCCCATAGCGCCGCGAACAAAAGAAGCTGGGATTGGGGGGGAGAGGCGTACACACACACACCACCTGCAATTAAGAGCTTAGAGCTCGTCCTCTTGGCACAAAAACCCTGAGCGAGCGCGGAAAAAGAGAGGAAACGTCAAGATTACGTGGGAAGTGCTACGAGGTATTACAGGAACTTGTGAGAATGAAGACGTTTGTCACAGAATATTAGTTACAGGATGCAGGACAGTCACCTTATACCCTGCTGAAGACGAACAGTGGAGGGTTTGATAATTATTGGCTATTGATGGCTGTGAAGCACTTTGACGACTTTACACATACATTGTAAACAAGCCTCTGTTTGTTTGCCCATATGTCTTGTTAAAACATGAATACGTGGACATCTGTGAAGGAAGGGGGGATGTGAAGTCGTTCGGGGGGGAAATGTGAATTGAAAGAGTAAAAAAGCACAAAGTTTCCTTTCCGTGAACTTCTAGGAAAAGGCCAACTCCATTAAAACAAAATTGGGTCAAAAGCACTGAGTGGAAATTAAAATCAGCTCAGGAGAAGAGATGATTGTAATTAGAATCTCTTCAATCAACTCAAGTGGAAATTACAGGTTTGAGTTTTTACGTTTATTGCTGAACCACGAAGACTTTTTTTTTGGCGCTCCAAAATTTCCACTGCTCTTTTAAAGTTGTATTTGTATGAAAAAGTACAGAACGCTCCAAATTTTACTGAAAACTTTGAAACAAGATGTCTTTGGATAGAACAAGTTTAGTAAGAGGAAAGTGCGGAAATGGCCTGGTAGTTAATGTTTCTGAAGAAATACAAGTGCCAAATAGTTAAAGCAGAAAAATAGCGTAGTTTGATGTTGCAGAAATCTTACAAGCAAGGGGTGGACTTAAGGGATAGTAACCTTGGCGTTTGACCTTGTACTTCTAAAATGTAAACAGTTCATTATCAAGTCAGAGAAAATATTTTTGCTAAGTTTGACGGATACCTTTAGAGCTTCTTGAGAGATGGCGTCACAAGCCTCTTAAAGTTGGGGTAAGCATCTTTGATGGCACTGTGATGGAAACAGTTCTACTCCACCCTCCTTTCCATGGTAGTGCTAATAGCCACACTACTTCCCTTCTGCACAACCAATCTGCTATTTGTGTATCTTCAGCTGCCCTTAGTATTATGCAAGTGTAATATATTTGCATCCAGTAAAGAGCCAAAAAACAAAACCATTCATAAAATGAATATTACCTGTATAATCTAAACAACAACTAAAGCTCATGCATATAAAACGAGTGCATATTTCTTACTATAGGAGCCAATTAGAGCACTGCTCCTGAACTGAGCCCTGATTGGCTGACAAGTGGGGGTCTCTTGCTAGATTTTGTGATGTCAAATAATCTTTTAGTGTTAGTAATAACATGTTGATAGATTTTCATGTTCTTTTTTGGGGGCCAGTGAAACAAAGAATAAATGACACACTGCAGCTTTAAATGATTTTGCCCATCTAACAATAGACTCAATCCTGTTTATTGTTACAGCCAATCACTGTGAATGTTGGTCATTTATCTGATAACTAACTCCACAATATTGGTTTCAGACACTGAAAATAAACATATAGACATGGTCATATTTCTCTCTGATGGTTTTGTTTTCTTCTTGAGCTTAGTAAGGGGTGTGCTTTTTTCAGCCTGTCTCTCAACCATCTAAACATTGGTATCAAAATATGTATTTTACATGATTAGATACTGTTACAATTTTAAAAAACGATACTAATTAGAACTCCAGTAGACAATATCTGGTTTCCCTGCTTAAAGTTTTGCTACAGCCTAATATGACCTAAAATTTACATTGCTGCACTGTAAAAAAAAAAAAAAAAAAAAAAAGAAAAAGTAATATAACAGTATTTTACTGTTTATTTTACAGTTTGTTTCTGTATTTTTAACATGTCAATTAATTCACAAAAATAAACTGTGATTTTACATGTGAAAAATCACAATATTTCTTTTACAAAGAAACCCCATTAGAAATACGGATATTTATGTTAAAATACGTTAACAAGTGTGTTGTAATTTTCCAAATATTTTTCTGTTATTTAAGGGAATAAACTGTATAATTCAACTCTAAAACTCTAAAACAAAAAGGGAAAATCATTTAAAATTACATAGAAATTAATAGTAAAAATATCGTAACTTTACAAATATTATTCTGTTATTTAAGGGAATAAACTATAAAATTTAACTTCACAACTCTAACAAAAAAACCCTTTTTCCATAAAATAATGTCTTTAAGGGTGCTGGTTTGGCGGAGTGGTTAGCAACCAGGCACCCCATGTACTTGCTTCTGCCGGTCCAGGTTCGAATCCCGCCTGTGACCAGTTTGCAGAGTGTCTTCCCCTACTCTCTCACTCCCTTTCACAAGCCTATCCACTCTCATATCAATAAAGGCACAAAATGCCCCCCAAAAAATATATAAAAAAATAATAATGTCATTAAAACCAACTATTAGCAGCACATTCATGTAAATTTAAGCATTATTCTGCGTATTAAAATTTCGATTTACCATCTTTATGGGTAATTTAATTGTTTTTTAACTTTAAATGTTTGTAATTAAACGTTAAAGAACCTTACATTAAGGCAAAATCTTGTTAAAATTACAACTACAAACTGTATTTTAATTACGGAAAGAAACTGTATTTTTATGGGAAAGCAATTTTCTGTTATTTCACGGTATTTTTTTGGCGACCCAGCTGCCGGAAAATTACTGTTTTTTTACGATTTTTTTTTTTACAGTGTGTGTTTTTATGCTCTAAGCTAACATCAGGGTATGACAACAAAGAAGGGAGTGAGGGATGCTTTGACAAGTCTCTCTGTGTTCAGTACTCAATAGCTTGTAACCAGCCATGAGTGGTGTTAACCTGCCACTGAACACACTACAATTACTAGTTATTTATATCACTGACATTTTTTTTAGACTTTTCACATTGAATTCTAAGTTATTGCCTTCCTAATCCAGTCAGAACTATGTTGTACTTGGCCAAATTTTTTGGTTATGAGAGGAGGTTTTTCTTGGTAATTTCTGCTTTGCTTTCAATATAGTTACCACCTTATTATCAGTGTTATTACCACAGTTATCATTTCATTACCAGCTAAATACCTAGTATTGTACACACTGTTATCTGAGTTATTTATGTTTTAATCCAGTCAGAACTTTAAAGACAATAATGGAGTTTTAAATAATCATTTCAGCTGGACTTTTTTTATTAAATTAATTAACTAATTATTATCAGAGTTATAAACCAATAATTCCCCAAGGTTACCATGTTATTACCAGGTAATTAGTGGACTGTAAAAGGAAGGATTACCCCTGTGATGTCCGTTTGTTTAAAAGGGATAGCTCACTTGCCAAGGAAGACACAGAAGGTTTAGCATCTTTGGCTTTGACATGTATTGAATGTGACAGAAATTAAGAACCAGAATCTGTGTTGTGATTCTGTTTAGTTATGTCAACATGTTTTTGATCCCTATTTCTCAAGTTTACAAACTAACAGTGTTTTAATTGCTTCTTTGACCACAATCACAGCTACAGCCTACATCTTTATATCATCCTGGTCTTAAAACCAGTGAGCCATGAGTGTAAATACACCTTAAAGCAGTTAAACTATGTATTACCTAATAAGGTCTAAAGATCTTGAACTGAAAGACTGGAATCTACAAAACTAGCACAAGTCTTTGTCTCTTCTGCTGCTCTGAAATCTTACCTTTGTGCATTTTATTTTTGGACAATCAGCTTACCGTCACCGAAGAACCCCAAACACGCCTAAAGGATAAACCTTTTTTCTAATTTTATTGATAGAAATGAAGGAGAAGTTGTTCTCACATGTTGCAGTAACACCTTTTGAAACTATGTGAATTGTACCACGTGATTCCAAGTGGTCTTCTCCAGGGGTGGCACTGCATGGCGCCTGGTCCCGGATCATTTATAAACCCACACGCTGATCCATGCTGGTAGCCCCCCTGAGCAGCCAGGGGTCCTGCAATGGGTGTGGGTGGCAGCGTCACTCCCCAGCAGAGGCTGTCGGACATGGATCAAGTCAGGCATGTAATCCCTCTCTCAGAGCTGGGACGCACCATCGGCACAGGAAAATAAATATGGACGGGTGACGTGCTGAAAGGGGCGATAGGGGAGAATCTCTTACGGAGAGGAGAGGGAGCGATTATGATGAGGAATTGATTATAGATTATAAATTTCTGGTATTTAGTGGTGTTTGAAGGTAAATTATTGGAACAATTATTATTGATACAAAGGATTAGTGTCAGTGGCACCATTTAAAGGGGAGTAAACAAGCTTTCCAATGGTTTAAAATTCATAGCCAAGAAGCATTTTCACAATATAGAAATACACTAACAAACACTAATTTTCTTACTTATTGGGTTATGTTTACTTAAAGGTGATTGTTGAAGCTGGCTTTGGAGATCAAATTCTTGAGTTGGTAAAAATTTCTGTGAGTGCAGAGTGAGTTGAAGATGGAGTCAAATCTCAAAAAATTTACTCTCCTTAGAAAAAGAGATTAAGTTCTGGAAACAAGTAAAAACAAGCTATCATTAAACCCAATATGTAGGTGTCTCTGCAGCATATTTAACTGAACTCTGAACTTAGAATTAACACTTCTGGTGCCAATCATCCTACCAACAAATGCCACAACGCTCAAGAAGAAAATCTGCAGTGTGGGTAGGACCTCTAGATCTGGAGCCTTGTTGTTGTCAGTGAAATTATGGCATTGAGTTCTTCATTGATATGTTTTTTTTGCACTGGAACAGTCATGACCTCCCTGTGCTGAAGAAAATATGTTCTAAACAAATGATTGATATTTCAGAACAAAATATTAGAGAATTAATTACTGCGATTTTCACACCCTGCAGTGTTATTTTGGAGGTTACATTTTAATTGTTAAAAAAAATACCCTGAGGTCATACATTTCTAACACTTGCAATGTGACAGTTGATCATTGCAAACTTTGCAATTCTCCCAACAACTAAAGTGTATGTTTTAGTTTTGTATTTTAGTATTTATGTTTAGAATAATGCAGATACTGTTTTTATAATTGGTCTGTTATTTATTTATCAGACCTTTTGCTGCTGTAACACTGCGAATTTCCCCCAGTGGTCTGGACTAGGGCTGAATGATTTGAGAAAATAATGTAATTGCGATTTTTTTCCCCAATATTGCGATTTACTCTGCAATTGTTTTAATGTTCCTCATCTTATGTATTCTTAAACAAACATAAGCAGTAGATCTTTTTATAGTAAAACCAATATGACATTAAATTAATCTAAGGATAAAAGATTTGAGAAAAAGTGGAGAAGTGAGGAACAGAAGCAAAATAGGTATGAAATTGCAAAAAAAATTGGGGAAAATTGTCAAAAAAATCCAAAAGTGGCTTAGGAAAATTGATTACCGCAGCAAAATTGGGAATTCAATTGGAAATTAAATTTTGAAAAATCATGTAAAAATAACAAAGATTTTTCTGACAGTGGCCAAAAAAGATGAATGGGGCAAAATATGCATAAAGTTGTAAACATGGGGTTAAAAAAAAGGTAAAAATGGTCCTAAAGTGGGGAAAAAAGAGTATGAATAGAGGTTAAAAAATAGGCATAAAATTGCAAAAAACTAAATCACAATGCAAAAATGTTCAACACATTTTGGGCTAAAAGTATTGAACCTTATGCGATTTGAGAATTGCAACAACCTTTATTGCCATTTAATCTAATTTGCAATTAAATGTTCAGCCCTAGTCGGGACCCATTTAGACACTTTAGAGGTGTTAGCGTTAACTCTGGTAGTGTTAAAGTGACTATTAGGAGTTGCTTTGTATGGCCTCAAATTAGAAATCAGACCATTTAAGTCTTTTCAGGATCTACAGAAACCCTGATTTTGTTAGTTTTGATTGAGAGACCCCTAGTGGCAAACTGTAGTACCACAAATGTTCCATTTTTGCTTTTTTTTTTTTTAAATAAGCTTTCCACTGCAGAATAAGATCATATTTTACCTCCTAAAGCAACACATCTATACACACGGGCTTGTGAGTGCAGACTACATTTAAGATGTATTAACTGCACTCACAATCTACCTTTCAGCGCCTCAGTCACTCTTTCCTAATTCAGATCAATTATCCCATTTCCCCTCAGTGAAACACTGTTTCTCATTCAGCATAATGCACCTGTAATTTGTCAGCGCTGTGTCATGAGCTCCACTCTGGACTGTGACTGAATGTCAGCTTTCTCCGCTGTCTGAGGCTCATTTGAAATTCAAATATTGCCTCATTGCTGAGCCTCCATAATATTGACTTTCACTTACTCTCCAGAGGCCACAGAGATATATTTAGGACAGGATTGTGTTTTTTTCTCTATGTGAAAACATGTATGCATCCAGGGCTTTTTTAGTGGAAACCAGAACTTTGATTTGTCTTGACTGCAGCTGAAATCCACATCCTGTTGTGACAATCAGCAGAAGAATTGAGATTAAGTTGTAGCTGTAATTAATTCTTTACAGCTGGCAAGCCTGTATTTGAATCATGATGGGTTTAGCTGTGCTTGGCAGAAATTATGAATTATAAATTAGCCTTATAATTTATTCCAAATCATGTCGTCCATGATCCCTCATCAGTGTGTGATCCACAGTCTTTCAGTCGGTCTACAAAAATCTGCTGAAACCAGTCTTTAAGAGATACTAGTCTACAAAAAGTCTCTTAACTGTGTCAACATTTCTCTGAATGAATGTAAGTATCCATAGTGTAATGACACAAGTGTTTTACAGTTACATTATATTTTTTTGGTCGTTTAAAGGTGTAGTGTGTAGAAGCTGGCAGCATTTCGCCAAACAGAAACGGTGAATATAGGATATAATGTTTCCATATGTATGTAAAGTCCGTCAATATAGGTGCCCAATCATCCTCATAAATCTTTGGTTTTCTTTTTATTAAGTCAGAAAAAGCTTTTATATCTATGTACTGTGGGTCTCCCCTGGAGGCTGACATGACAATCCACCATGTTGTCTACTGGTGAGTTATAGGGACAAAAAGAGTGAAACATGATTTTTGAATATGAGTCTACAAAAGTTTACAAGACCTATAATCATCATCTTTAACTGAAATATTCATTCATTCATTTTCTGTACCCGGCTATCCCTTTCGGGGTTGCGGGGCGTTGGAGCCTATCCCACCTGTCATTTGGCGAGAGGCAGGGTACACCCTGAACAGTGGCGGCTGCTGGTCAGTCAAGGAGGGGAAGCTCATTTTTTTCCGGCCTACATCATAATTTTGTTTATTTATCTAAATGATCTGTGATCCTGTTTGGTGTCTTTTCCAGGGATTTTATTCCCCAAAACTCACTTTTGACCAGACAACACATTTTGTGACAGCACTTCCAGTGAGCCAGCTCACCTTGTCATAACAGGAATGCTGAAAAGACCTGATACTTTTCCCCACCTTTTGCACTAAATCAATCTTAGGAGTTGATCTGCCCTGCTGTTTCACTCTAATTTTCTCTTTGTAAGGAAGACTATCAAATGGCTTTGCCAAAATCTGGTCTACAGCATTAATACTATCTGCCATGATGTGCAGCTTACTAGCAGCTGGAGCTGCTACGTGAGACTATTGACTGGCTGTGAGTGTGAGTGAAAGGGAGAGAAGATCTGCATCTGCTCGTTGGTGAAAAGAAAAGTGGCAGGAGAGAGTCTTCAAACACAACGCTAGTCGTTTTTAAGAAAGATAAAGTCACTGGAGATCGACAAAGCCTCCGGATCAGTCCAGAACAACTGAATGTAAAACTTAGTAGATGCTGCAGTAAAGGGTGATACTTCAAGATCGCTGATTGGCTCATTTCACTGTCAATCAAAAAGGGATTCGGCCCCAGACAAGATCATCCAATCATCACGCAGAAGCTGAGCGTCCAGGCCAGCCCACTGCCTCATTGACTCCCAGAGACGCTGAGCGTCCGATGGGCGGGACAAAGCCCGGCGTTTATCCAATGACCGTCCAGTTTCCACAGTGGAACAACCCACTCTATATTTAAGCGCTGAAGTCTGAAGACGCTCAGCGTCCGACTCCGACTGTAGCGCTGAGACGCTGCGGGGATGAATTAGAAGGAAGTTGCGTCAGTTACCTGTGATAAGTAGCTGATTCTGAACAAAAGATGAAGGTATTCTAGCTCATATTTAGTCAATGAAATGTACACACAGCAGTACATATCACCACTTTTTTGGGGGATATTTTAGGGGAAGCTGAGCTTCCCTTGCAGTCTTAGAGCAATCGCCACTGACCCTGAACTGGTCGCCAGTCGATCGCAGGGTCACATAGAGAGACAGACAACCATTCACTCTCACACTCATACCGAAGGGCAATTTAGAGTCACCAATTCGCCAAATGAGCATGTTTTTGGTCTGTGGGAGGAAGCCGGAGTGCTCGGAGAGAACCCACGCATGCACGGGAAGAACATGCAAACTTCACACAGAAAGGCCCTCCCAACCCGCAATCAAACCGGCAACCTTCTTGCTGTGAGGCAGGTGCTCTACCAGCTGCGCCACCATGCCGCCCTAACTGAAATATAATCTATCAAATTAACAGTGACAAATATGATTGAAAAAACCCATACCTCATAACTGTTGTAAATGTCCCCCTTTGCACAATCCTTTTTGGTCTTCACCGGCTCACTTGCTTAGTGATGTGATGTTTTAGAAATGGACGGGCTCATACCAAAATCTGAACGCTGGATGTCGCTAAAACGCCAGTTTCTGCACACTGCACCTTTAAATTTGCTTGAATAGAAGAGAACAGTCAATTAAAGTCACAAAAGCTGAAGTAAAAGCCAAAATGTAAGGACTTCGAATTGACTTAAATGAGGGATGGGCTATTTGATTTAGTTATTTTTGTTGTTGTTTTTTTTTAATTTGGTTCATTTCATGTTCGACTGCTCTGGACAGGGTCAGTGTAAAAGGGCCACTTCAAGGTGGTCTTCTGCTAAACCAAGCAGCAGCATCATTTGGAGTGAGTCCTTGGACCAGCTCCAAACTGAAGGCCAAAGCTCAATATCACAGGAGATGTCAGAGTACTCTGGTGTTTTCTCGAGTCTTGTTATTACCTCCACCAAGGTTTTTCTTCACACAGCTTTTGTCCTTTTGTCGGTTTGTAAATTTGCTTGTGTCTGATCAATAAAACTCAAAACGGTCGTAATGGATTTCAGTTAAATCTTAAAGGGAAGGTGGCCATGGCACAAGGAAGAAGAGCTTTTGGTGGTGATCCAAATATGGATACAGACCCAGTGTTTTTTAAATGATTTGTTAACAGGAAATTTTCCACGTTATTGCTAACAACACAAGAAAATCTCTCAACAGATTTTGACGACATTTTCTGAGGCTGTTGGACACGGCACAAGAAAGAAGACAACAGAGTTTGGTTGTTATTTGAATCCAGATTAGGATCTTGGATTAGTAAATTAAGTTATTTATTTATTTATTTACTGAATATTTGTTGACATTTTGCTACAGAGCAGTTTTTTTATGATTATACCAGTAACTTATCTAACAATGTCAGACATGCAGTGATGGAGGTTTGAGCTCAAAGGTAAAGTAAATAACAGTTTTATTTTTACAAGCATATTTATTAAAGCACATGACTTAGTTTTACAGAAACAGTTTTGCTGCACTGCTTTGAAGTATTGCATTTATTATTGTTTTCTAAGATTATTTATGAGGGCATTTTGTGCCTTTATTAATAAGAGAAAGTGACACGGGACAGGCTTGTGAAAGGGGGCGGGGGAGCTGGGAGAGGACACTCCATACAATCCGAACCGGCAGAGGCATGTATATAAGTCATTCCTGGTTGCTTACCACTCTGTCAAACTGGCACCCTGGTGTTTTAAAAGTATTCTGTCAAGTTTTCATGTAAACATAAGTTTATTGTGCTAAATTACTGGGGAGCCAAACTGAGGGAGTAGGAAGTCCACATGACTCAAATAAAACTAAAGAGGCAACTATTCAATTAAAGTCTTACTGCTAAAAAAAAATCCAAGATTTTGAGTATCATAATTTTGCAGTTTCATAATCTGGAACTACAGAGCAATAATCAATAAAAAAATGAGATGGTCACCCTGCAGTTGCATCTTTGGTCCACTAGATGGAGTAATTCAACACTAAAAAGTGTTTTTTAATTGGAGGAGTTCACACCACATGCAGTATCAGGTACATAATTTATGGTATGAGAGCCTTAAAATACTAACATTTAAATGTATTTAATACTAACATTAGACTTAATGATTGATTTTTCTATTAATATATACATTATAATCTGTCAGTGAAACATAAAATCAAACTGTTCCACTGTTTAACTTATAGGCTTTGTTTGCTTCATCAACAGTGTATTAAAGTACCTCTCAAAAATAAACAGTTGTTACGTTCAAAACAAAAACTGCCAAAAAAAACAGAGTCACACATGAAGAAAAGTGCAGACAGACTTGCATCCTACTCTGATAAAACATCAGTGTAAAATATGGATTATCAATTTAGTTTACATGATAAAGCTTCTTTTTACAAGAAAGCCCCTTTTTCTTTTCTCGCTGTTTTATATTAGTGTATTGTCTGTGTGATAGATAAATAAATGAAAGACATCTCATGAGGTCAGTCTATGAATCTCTTCTGCTGCCTGACGGTCATTTAAAATCATAAATACTGTACCAATGAACCATGTTAAAAGAGACCAGATACATATTTCTGTGTTTGAAGAGTTATCATTACTTCACTTGTTGGTTTTAAGTGGATATGTCGCAGCATTTAGATGCTGATGTGATGAAGTTTTGCTAACCACTCAGAGTCAGGCAACTTGCTAAAGTTTACAATGAGCACCAGAGTCTGGGATAAAGGGTGAACTGAGAGATCATGAATGTTGAGTATTTTAGAAACCACTGATCTACAGACATTTTCAGGCACAACCATTTCAAGGGTTTACACAGAATGGTCTTAAAGAGAGAAAATATCCAGCGAGTTCTCAAGATAAATATGCTTGGTTGATGCCAGAGGTCTGAGGAGAGTGACCAGAGTGGATCAAGATGATGAGGTAGACAGGCAACACTAGAAGGAGAAACACTGGATGCTGCTACTGTTGGTTGAGGATAGGAAAAAGAGGCTAACTGTTTACATGACAGTGTTGTCACAAGAAACAGAAAGGTTTTCCTTTTTGTGCTTACACAGAGATGGTGTGACAGGAATATGTGTTTACATGAACCGCAACAACTGAAAACGTGGCAGCACACATGCCAGGGGCCTATTCTACGAAGCAAGTTCAGCCTAGCGAGCTAGCCTTGGAGCTACCTCGCTGAACTGAGCGCGGTAGCCAGTGGTCTCGCTAAACGGTCTGACGACGCTGGTTATCAACCTCATAACTGGATCCAGCTCTGCAATGAGCGCGTGCACGCATATAAGGCGGAGCCCGCCGCATCTGACCAATCGCGAACATGGACCAGTCTGGAGCGTCAGAGCAGGCCGGAGAGCGAAGGACAACCAACTTCACACACGGGGAGCAGGAGGCGATCATGACAAAGTATGAAGAATTAAAACATGTAATAAACGTCAAAAGCAACACTGTCATCGCTGCAAAAGCACGGAAGGAGCGCTGGCAGAAAATTGCTGACAGTCTCAATGCATAAGTAAAGCACGCAAAAAATCTTTGGTGCCATTATCATCCTGAAATAGCACTGTTCAACATGCACTTTTACTGTAACATGCACCAAACATGTCTAATTCATTTCCAAGATGAATTCATTCATTTGTTCATTCCTATCGTGTTTACATTTTTGATATGTAGGCCACATGAGCCCCACATGAATTCCTGTCACAATTTTAAGACGGGCAATAAAATATTGTCATGGAACAGAAGTGTAGACATTGAAGATCTTGTTACGGCAATGAGAGTCCTCCCCCAGATTTTACTCCTGCAGAGAAGCTGGCCGAGAGATCTCATTGGTCAGTGGGTGGGGTTTTTATAGTTCGCGAGATCAATCTGGAACCTAGCCTGCCCTGGAGCAGGCTAGCCGTTCAGCATACGTTGCCATGGAGACTTGCCTCGCTAAGAAGTGAACCCGTCTCGTAGAACAGGAAACCTGGAACTTACCCTCAAAGTTACCTCGCTAGGCAGTAATCCTGCTTCGTAGAACAGGCCCCCTGGCCAGTAGTTTCAATATACGTCTGCACACTAACGCTTTCCAGTGATGACAAACTTATAAAAGTTATAACAAATGCATCTCTGCGGGTCAGAGTGTTGGTGCAGCAAATCCACCTTTTTTTGGAGGAGAGATAACAAACCAAACAGGGCTAGCAGCACACATCTTGCTCGGTAGCTGTTGTTGTTGTTGCCCCTAGTACTTGCATATGCACCGTGGGACACCATTTTCCTGACAATGCTGATTCCTCTTTACACAGAGACAAAAAAGTTTTCCAAACCTTTCTCTCTGCAGCCTGGTTTCAAAGTTTGCAAATTCAGGCACTCTGGGCACTGCTCTTGTGTAACGGAACTTAACAAAAACTCAGTTTTTTCCATTTTCATTGTGGTGTACATGAGGCCTTAGCTAGTAGATGATAAAAAATGTTTTCTTGTCTACTGACCCTATATTTTTGGAATAAAAAAACAATATTAACATTTTTTCAACAGTTCGGCTGATGGTGTGACAGAGTGGGGGTTGTTTTCTTCACACTCTTAGGCCCCATTTAAGCTCGTCCTACCTGAGTCGTGTTGCTGACCATGTTCATTCCTTTAGTGCTCATCTTCTGACGGCTTCTTTCCACAAGATAATGCACCACATCACAAAGCTCAAAACATTTCAGACTGGTTTCTTGAACATTAAAGTGCTGCTGCTGCTTCCACAGTCCACAGATCTCAATCCATAGGGCACATTTAGGATATGGTAGAGTGGAACACTTGCACCATGAAGGTGTAGCCAGCGAATCTGCAGATACTCTGTGTTTCTGTCATGTCAACATGGACCAAAATCTCAGAGGGGGTCTCAGCAAGGTGCCCCTACTGTAACGAAGTGGCCAATGAGAGAAACACAAAACCTGCAGAGAGCAGCCGAGCCCACTGGAGAAAGGTCAATTAGTTTAATTGATATTTTAAAAGGAGTCACTGCTGTACAAAGTTATATCAGTGTATGAGATCGGAGCGTGAGATCGACCCTAGATACACGCTGAAATCTGTACAGACGTTATCTTAAACTATCTGGTGAGGATGAGCAAAGATATTATGGGATTATCCATCAATATAAGTAAATGCATAAAAGTTTGATTATAACTGTCTTTATCTCATTGCAGTTTATTATTATAGGGATTTAACTTTCACCTTAAACCCTGTTGTAGTACTCAATGTGCCTGTCGAGCTAAATCAAGAGTCAAAGTACAAACTGTGTTTATGGACGGCAGTAAAAAGGGATCATTCTGGAGGAAGTGACACCACTCTAAACAGACACTAAATCAATCACTGGATCTTAGTGCACTGACACTCACTGAGAAACATAGCATACTTTGATTCTTATGTAATTTTACTGCTGAGGTTGTTCCACAAGACTCTTGAGTCAATAAAACATAATAATAGTTATCTTAAATTGAGAGATACAAGCCATTTAAAAAGCTTATTTAGTGCGTGATTGTACTGTTGTATCATTTAACTTAATCATAGCATTAAAAATGAAATATAAACTGGCAGCAAAATACTCCTGATACAGAGGTGATGATACCACATACAGACGTGGACAAAATTGTTGGTATCCTTCCATTAAAGAGAGAAAAACCCACATGGTCACTGAAATAATCTGGAACTGACAAAAGTAATAATAAATAAAAATGTACTGAAAATCAACTAATGACAATCAGACTTTGCTTTTGAATTGTAGTCCAAGAGAATTACTTTTAAAAAACAAACTAATGAAACTGGCCTGGACAAAAATGATGGTACCCTTAACTTAATGTGTTGTTGTACAAACTTTTGAGTCAGTCACTGTAATCAGGTGATCTCTGTAACTCTCAGTTAGACTTCTGCACCTGTCCACAGGTATTTTGGCCAGTTCCTCATGAGCAAACTGCTCCAGCTGTCTCAGGTTTGAAGGCTGTCTTCTCCAGACTGCATGTCAGCTCCTTCCACAAATGTTCAACAGGATTGAGATCAGGGATCATAGAAGGCCACTTCAGAATAGTCCAGTATTTTTTTCTGAGACATTCTTGGGTGTTTTTAGCTGTGTGTTTTGGCTCATTATCCTGTTGGAGGACCCATGACCTGTGACTGAGACCAAGCTTTCTGACACTGGGCAGCACATTTCACTTCATTGTCATCAGTTTCCCTCCTGCAGCCACGTTCAGGGAGGTTGGCTACAGTCCTGTGGACCTTAAACTTTGAATAATCTGTGCAGCTGTAGTCACAGGAACATCAAGCTGCTTGGAGATGGTCTTATAGCCTTTACCTTGAACATGCTTGTCTATAATTTTATTTCTAAACTCCTGAGACAGCTCTCTCCTTAGCTTTCTGTGGTCCATGTTCAGTGTGGTACACACCATGATACCAAACAGCACAGTGACCACTTTTCAGCCATTAAATAGGCAGACTGACTGATTACAAGCTTGGAGACACCTGTGGTGATAATTACAGGGCACACCTTAGTTTAACATGTCCCTATGGTCACACCATTTTCAATCCTTTGTTGGGGTACCATCATTTTTGTCCAAGCCAGTTTCATTGTTTTGTTTTTTAAAATATTTCTGCTGAACCAAAATTTAAAATCAATGTCTGATTTTCATTAGCTGATTTTCAGTAAATTTGTATTTATTATTACTTTTGTTATTTTGTGGGTTTTTCTTTCATTAAATGAAGGGTACCAACAATTTTGTCCACATGTGTATATAACGATACATACAGATAAATAACAATACAATAAGCAGGGGCGTATATTGTATATATCACAATGTAAAAATAAACTATTTCTATTTAAATCTTTTACAGGGTCAGAAAGCCACAATTTTATGTGCATGCAGTTTCTAGTCAATGTTATTTATATGAAGCACAGTCCTGTTTGGATAAATTTTACTCTGCTACAGTGGCAGAAGTAATTAAAGTAACTATAACATAGACAGAGAATGAAATGGCTGCCAACCAGCAGCTGAACAAGGATGCAAAACAAATGTCACAAAATTCAAAATTACCTTTGAAACACTTGATTTATCACAGTAAAATATTGTTCATTAATTCAAACCAAAAATATTGGCAATGAACTGGTGTATCAATATCTGATGGTCAGATGGTCAGATCTTATGGTGCATTCCAGTTGATCTCAGAAGTCGGGTTCCACACTTTGTGAATAAGATCCTATTCTAATTTACAAAGTGCAATTCTCACATCCAAGAACCAAGGAAAATGAAATGCACCATAACTGACATTTAAATTTGTCGATATACCGTTTTTACACCAATAATTTTTGTGATAGGATATTTTATTACTCCTAATATCATAACAATACAGAATCATCTTTGCAAATCATTTTAACTTTTCACTAACTACCCCTTACATTTGATTTAGATTTTGGAGGAGCCCTGCAACTGTGTAACAACATTTTTACAGCTTCAAAAGAAATCCTGTTCATACTTGACTCATAGTTCAAAAAAGATTTAAAGCTAATATATTTACCACATTTACTCAGATTCAAAAAGTTGAATCCACATTTTAAACCAATACAGAAAAGTTTTACAGGTACAAAATATTTTATGTACCAACTCAAAAACTTTATAAAACATGTTATGTTTACCAATAGTTGTGTGACTGAATTGTTTTAAAGCCTTTAATTGGCCAAGCATGCTAAATTTGACAAAGTTTAATCTTAATTTTTAACCCATATTTTGAACAGTAAAGATTTTCAAAGACATAAATCCCATAAAAATGGGAAATAAGTCATACCTTTACTTTTCTATGTTACAAATATTTTAAAGCGTTCATTTTCCTTCTCATATTTTTACGTTTTTACAACTGAAAACACACAAGACTTTTTAACACACATTAACAGTGGCACATGAACTCAAATTTACATTAAATATTTAGAAAACTAAAACTCCATGGTAAACATGTGCTATTTTTTATATTTATCGTGACAAAAAGATTAAGAGCAACAAATTCTAGTTCCTATTTATTCCCATAATTATTTTTTAATCAAACGCACTATGATAATGGTCTGTTGTTTTACCACTTTTTTCACATTTAGGTTTAACAGTGTTAAATGTTTGATCTATTTCAATTTTATGATTTTAATGTTCCCATCTTTCCATATTTTTGTGTTGTGTGTTACAGCTGGTAATTACCATTCATACTTTACTAGAAGACTATTTCTGATGTTTTTGACAATGGTTTCCCAGATTCAAGTTCCCTGTACTTACACATTTTTTTCTGTAAAATGACCCAATCTTTACGAGTGTAACTTCCTGAGAGCCGCTAAATCCTTTTCCTGGATTGGGCCCCATTCCTGAAAACACATTTTTTACAGCACATGTTTCACAGCTTCTTTCCTTTTACATGTTGATCAAACTTTACATCTGAAAACCCCTCCTGCCCTTAACCTTACCTTTATGACACAAAACTTGTGTTCACTTGAGTGAACAATGTGTTCAGTATTCAGTGCATGTCCATGATCCAACAGCCCGGCTCTGAGGACACAGCTTCTCCCCTCAAGAATGCAGCCATAGTGCCCCATTGTCCCAGGACACAAGCTGAATGACAACGACTCTGCTACTCTACGTATGGGACAATACCAGTGTTGTTTCTTTAACACATGCTCTCCCATTTTGTTACAAATCTTTCGTACCACACCATCGATTACAAAATCAGCAAACAATGCAAAGGCATTTCAGAAGCAACCATTCCAGACACCCTTTGTCACCTTTGACATCCACCATAATGAAATGCTAATTTTCACACCAAGTGGAGCTGGAAAAGTTCACTGGACATGGTGTTTTAATACAACTTTTTAAACTTACAGTTTTATTGCAAGCTTACCCTTGAAGTAAACAATTTCAAGTCAAAAACAAGTTTTTTTGATCTCTTGCCAAAAATAAGATTAGGAAATTGATAACAATGTCAAGTTTGCTGAGGAAAAGCTGTACTTTAGCCATCAAGTGGTTAGCTTAGCTAAACACCAGTCATGTATAAGGACAGTTGGCCTTCTGCAGGATAAACGTTACACACATAGCTGTCAAGTCTCCAATTTTGGCCTGTATCGTGATCGTATATCGTATGATCGTATCGTGTCGCGGTCGTGGTCGCGTGGTCGTATCGAATTTTACCCCTCTTTTCCACAGTCCCGTCATATTAGTATTCCCCCACAAATCTCCTGTATTATAACAATAAAATAACATTCCTCTGCCCCTCCAAACTGAACTCTGTCAGTTTAGTCATAATATACGTATTTATAATACTACGTCTGCCACTTGACTCGCGAGAAAGTGGCGGTAATGCACCAAAATGATGGCTTCCAAAGAAGAAGTAAAAGCCACCTGCAGTAACCTGGGTAGAAGTTGTTGCGAGGTTAGTGCCAACAGCGGGAACAAACTCAGAAAAACAAAGTGAAAGTGGTTATTTAAATTTCTTGTACACCTGTCTTAAAATGTAGGGGTTACTAAAGCCTGGTTGGGGTGGTGGAACGGCTCACAGTAGGCGGCGGAAAATGTATCTTATTTCAAATCCAAAACTTGACAGGTTACAAAGCCAAACTATTTACTCACATATTTCAAAACTTTTAGTAAATAATAATAATAATAAATAAAATAAATTAAGCAAAAATAAGTCAAGTGTAGCTTTGGAAAGTTGTCGCCCCTGGTTTCAGTATAATCTAGAGCAATGATTTTCAACTGGTGGGTTGTGACCCAAAATTATGTCACAGTCCCTTTTTCAGAGGGTCGCGAGCCTTTGCCCCAGCAAATAAAATGTAATGAAAGAAACTACTTACTTTTATTTTGAAGAGGATTTTTCATTGCATTGCAATTTCAATTGCTATTTAGGTGGTGATAATTCCTGTAATGCTAATTGACGCCTTTTTAAATGGTACAGTGTTTTCTGTATATTCAATGAGTGTGTACTCAGCTAATGCATGTTTTTGAGTCTTCCAAAACTGCTTGTATGTTGTACTCTGAGATAAATTTACATTCTTGTAACTTTGTGTCCCAAGTCACACTTGTGGGTTGTAATTAAAATACAGCTAATTGAGTTTAAAGGGAGTCAACTTTTTTGTGTCTTTTTGTGATATTCTGTACTATCTCAGGCTCAAACCACAGCAGCTTTTCATTAAAAACATTTCAGAAATGTAGCATTTGGGTTGTCATTAAGGGATGATGGCGTGTCTTAAAGCCATAACAGTTAATAACCACTAGTTTAGAGCAGAGGTTTTAAAGTGTGAGGTTGCCCCTTGTTAGAATTATATACAAGCTAATGCTAACATTTGTCCAAAGATGTCATTTTATGCTAACAATTATTCAAACATATGTTAGGGCAGATCAGTTCAAACATGTTTGTTCAACAGGTCAAATGTTTCATAAATCTTAACAGTACAGTCTCAGTCAGACAGGACTGTGGTTTCAGTTAAGGTCTGGGGGGCCAGGTTCCCCATTTTGCATCCTGTAGTTGGTCCTGTGGTTTTGCGGAACTGCTAGAACTTTTGTTGAACTCTTGGTTGAACTTCTGCCTTTAGTCTGACCTTTATCCAGACATTATGTTTATCTTCTTGACAGACATACGTAGCTTATAAAACCAGACATGATCTTACCACGTGATAAGTTGGTACTTCCCAAATCCTGATGTGTATAAGATCTTGTGTATGCTATTGTTCAATGCTCTTTTCCTGTACATCCCTGGTGAGGTGCAGAACTGAGCCCTCAGCAGCTGAGTATTTTTATTATTTTATGTATGGTCTCACATATTGTCAATAAATGGTTGGCTAACCGATCTAATCTGGACTTGTGCCTTCTTCCAAACTGAACATGAACTTCCAACAACTTGGTGACCCCGACGTGATTTGGCTGAAAGGCCTGTCCGTATTGAGGACAACGATCGGTGGACTCGGAGGAATTCTGCACAGACAATTAAGAAAGTGGCCGCTGAAGGTAAGCAGAAAACCTTTTGATATACAGTATCAGAATTTCTGCAATTGACAATTCTAAATTTAACATTGTCTGTGTTTGAATGTCCTACGAGTGAGTATAATAATTTTGACAAAATTTATTCTTTTCTCTCTTTCTTTCTCAAAATTGTATATGTTAATGAACTGAGTAAAATATGTGAGGCCATACGGACAGCATCAACTCATACAAGACGGGTATAGCCGGGCGTTGTATGTTTGAAGGAGTGTAACTGTGTGATAAGAGAATCAGGCCTGAGGTTACACAGATGTGTCCTGAGAAGCATCCTTGTAGTGTTAAATAACAGACACCAGTATCTCTTATTCAATTGACACGTTTTAGGAGTCAGGGTTCTTTTTTTGCAGGGATATCTGGGGGTCGGTAGTAATCTGGGTGTGGTACCCAGTCCTCAATGAAGGTGACGACTTTCGAGGTTGCCTAGTCTATAGTGTAAGACGTAATAAGAATGCGGTATTCGTCCTCCGATAAGTAAAAGGTGTGGTACCTTGAGGTTGTCACATGGGTTCAAATGTTTGGGTGGTTTTTCAATCAGTTTTGATACATTGAGGTCATTTGTGGAGAGTGGACTGGAGATTAGAGATCCACGAAATCCTCAAAGCAAACTGACTATCGACTGATTGCTCTGTGGGGTCTGGGTTGGGCGTAGTTTGGGGGTCATCGTGTTAGGTTAGGGTGTGTGGTCTGAACTGAGAATAAAGGTGAATTCCGGAGGGCCATAGGTGAGACGCCTGGCTCCAGGAGCTAGGTAGAAGCTTGCTCACGCCTCCTGAAGGATCTGGTATTGCACCATTCAAGGGACAGGCCACTCACGTGTATAAAATATTTGTGTGAACATGAATGGAGAATGACAGAGAGGCAAATATGAGAATGGGGACAGGGTCCCAATAACAGGGTTCAAGTAAATGTCCATAAATTATGGGAGGACATGAAAGATGAACATGAACTAAATAATAAGGAGGAAGCAGGGAACTTAGTGCACTAGATGACAGAATTGATGGTGGCAGGTAGTCTGTTAAAAGAAAGACTACACTATAAAAAAATAAAAGAAAAGCTGTAAAAATACAATAAAAGATTTGGCATATAAGTGTATTAATAATATTACAAACAACACCTGTACAAATACAGGATAAATTTTTACAGTCAAAATCTATATAAAAAAAAGGAATATTACTGTATATAAATGTCCATTATACAGTTAAAAGAAAAAGAAAAAACATTAGAATCAGATGGTTCAATCCCTGCAATACCAGGGAATAATTTATTAATTTGGAAAACGGCTTGATATATCTACAATATCTATCTACAGTAACTTCATGTTAAAATAATAATTTTTCCATGTACAATAACAGAGTTAAAATATATAAACAGATTAGGATCATGAATCTTAATGATTTATCTATAATTTATCATTTTAGAGTATTAGTATAGAACAACAACAATGACATAAAGTATACACAAAACGTGTACTTGGAAGTACTACAAATTGTCAAAAAAGACAAAGGAGGACATGAAGTAAAAATACACAATCGGGGGTGGTTTGACACATCTGTGATGTGACAGATTCTTACAGGAAGCAAAACACACAATAACAAATATGTTAGGTGAATTTTTAGAGTAAAATGAGAAACACAAGACAAACATAAAAATATAAAAGGCAACTTGACTAAAACAGGATCATGACAAGACGATTAGTAATATTTGGATTAAGGTCAAAGTCATTGACTTTATAACTATTTCTTGCAAATGGAGAAAATGTTAAAAATCAGTTTTGAATACATTCAATCTGGACAATACATTGTGTGTTTCTTTAAGGTAGAAGTAAAATAAAGGACAGACTTACAGTAGTCTGACCTATTCTTTGTAATAAGGAAAGAACTGGTAAATTACTTTTGAATGTAAAACAACATGTTAAGTTGCCTTTAAAACATGATAATACAATCTTATTATGGTTAATATTTTGTAATTTCAAGATATGTTTAAATTTTTGCTAGTATCTGTTAATTAACAGTTATTGGACAGTTCTATACAAAATTGGTAGTAAACCCATAGAAAATTGTATGTAAAATTACAATTAAAGATATACAAATACAATAAATTGTCATTGAAATCAGAATATAGAAATAATCCAGAGATATTTTTAACTGACTGTAATTTTAAACATTGAAAACCTAAAAATACTGAAAAAGTAAAATCATTGAAACTAGTGTATTAATGTTTTATTTGAAAACAGGAAACATCTGTATAATATTACAGTATTGAGCAAATGCACAAATTTTTGATTAGGTCTTTAAAGAAGTGAATCCATGAAGGTAATTGTGAATTTAATTTCAAATTGTGAGATTTTTTTTAATTTAACTAAATTATGGAAAAAAAATTGAGTCACGTCATTAACCCAATTAAAAGTAAATAAATACTTGAATGTTTGAGGGACCTATGAAACACCTGGCTGAATTCCAGAATCATGAAATGATGCAGCCAGTACAATAAAAAAAATTATGAATAATAATAGATCCTATTTAAAAGTGCCTTTCTGACCACAAAAGGATACTTTACAAAGTAACTGAAAACACAATTAAAATAAATAAAACAACAGAGAAGTGGTGATATTAGTGTTTGTCTGTCTGTTTGTCTAACCCCTCCCTTCTGTTTCCTGTTTTGGTAACTAGATGGAACGTCCGTGGTTTTCATTCAGACATTACAGATGACACTTTGTGCGTCAAACTGAAAATTACATTGACCAATTTAACATCTCTGCAAACAGTTTTCTCAACAGGTGATCTCCATACTTGTCAAGGAATAGGAAGAAGAGAGCTCCAACGTTAAATATGGCCAACATGTCTGGGGAGAGGGTTTCAAGTTTTACTGGAACCTACCTAAGTGGTCTGGTCTCTGTATGGTGGCAAAAATTACACCTTACTGCCTAAAAGTCTGGCTTAGTGTTTACAAACTGAGCCCGTGGATTCAAAAATCACTGCTCACTGAGCCACCTGACCATAAACTGACTGAGGTGCACACTGACCTGACAGACCTACCTGACCCCTCTGAGGCTGCAGACTCAGAGTGAAATTTATATATCCTGTACATTTACTGTTTCTTAACATTGTGGAATTAATCACCATTTCCTCCTTGCCTCTGGTGCCATGTGGGGCCTGCACCATCTGCGGTGCAGCCCTGGAACTATGATAACCTGTTCAATCTTGATTTCTCTTGCAGCTTTCCTACCCTGGCTGCGGTATTGGCTACTACTCCAGCATATCCTTTCAATGTTACTGCTCCCACCCCTACCCAGGTACAACCTCTGCCTTTTCCATGCCCTCACTCCATGTTTCCCCATCTGATGATGGAGAGGATGACAACATCCCTGATGTCTTACTCCATGCTGATTTTGACACGATGAAGATGCTCTTGGCCACCCTAATCTGCTACTGCTCACTAACTTGCAAATATCAGAGCCTGAAGAGGATGATGTTGAGTTTCCCTCCATCCACTGGTGTCGAGTTTCCCTCCACCTAAACACATTTCCTCTTCATTAACCTCTAAAAGGGGGATTTGATCCCTCCCACGTGATTGACAAATATGCCCACACATTGAAAATTGCCCGTATACACACCTGATACCTTATGATTAAGTTACTTCTTATGCATTTCATTACCTGTGTTATATTATGATTCTCTCTTATACTGATTTCACCCTGTCAGTGTGAGCTTATACTTTTAATCTATATTGTCTTCTTTTTTTTTTACATTAGAGTTATTCTCAGAAGTGCATAATGGTCTTATGATCTCAATTTAGTGGTACCATGGCTGATACAGTTGTTATGCTAATGTGAAGGTTTAGTTTATATTTTTAGATATGCCTATATACCTGTTCATTCATTTCCTCCTGCTCATTGTTGTTATGTTGTTTGTCTCCTGACAGTCACCCACCTGCTCCCTTAAGGAACTACATTTTGGCACTTTGTCATTCCCACTGTCCCTCTCATCTCTGCTCAGCTATGGAATGCAGATACGTAAACGCTGGCGTGTCTGTGGGAAGTGGCTCACCCCTCTCCTGATTCCACAGTGGTGAGACATGACTGTGGGCCCTGCTCAGTCACACAGGATAATGATTGAATTAATCTGTCTGATTGATTGACATGACATAGTCATGTCAAAAGGGGGAATTGAAAGAATTTGGATTAATTTAATGTCTCAATTTGAGCATCAATTTTGGGTGTGGCTCTGACTGACTTCTTTGTTTGTGCATTGGCAGTAGATTGTATTCTGCTCTTTATCCATAAAAGGCCTGATGTGTCTCAGCAACAACAATGTTCCAGTACTGATGTACTTCCTCCTCAGACTACTGCAGCTAAATATACACTGTTCTCTTTTTGACGCTCACACTGACAGGTTTCATTTGTGACCTAGGTCAAGAAGATTGTTTTTTTTTTTAATACTAAAGTTAACACACCTCATTAATTACATCACATAGTCACATCACACGAAGACCCGACGTTCCTGAAGGATCCCCAAATACACCATGCTATATATGTTGCTAAATGTTTGCTTTGAAATGTTTTGAGTGCTCATGTGCGGAGCTGTGGCCGGTCGAGTCTGAAGATGGTTTAAAGCTCCCAAGGACAACGGATTCTTGGCACAAGGATGGAAATGTCCTCCTGGTCAATAAAGTTATGCTTTTGCTTTTATTACTAGATTTTAGAGGGTGTGGGTACATTGCCAATGCAACGAAGAAATGCTTGCTCTTAAAGTTAAATACACTTACATGCACACACATAGTTAGTCTCACAGTGTTTAGAGATTTCCACAATGTGCATAAGCTTGCTGAAATGTGCTCCTGAGATTGTGTCCCACTTTGGTTGTCGCCCTAGGGGTGAAGGGGGCAAGGACAGACACTTTTGCCTCGCTAAGTTGTTATTTAGGCTTGTATGTCCTCATGTAGGCTTATTTAGCACCCGTGAGGTTTTCACTCTGTTTGACACAATATCATTTTAAAGGACACTCCAGCTTCATAGGCTTGTCGCATACATATAGGTTTAAACCATTAAATGGTTTAAAAAGGGGGAAGTTGTTAGAATTATATACAAGCTAATGCTAACATTTGTCCAAAGATGTCATTTTATGCTAACAATTATTCAAACATATGTTAGGGCAGATCAGTTCAAACATGTTTGTTCAACAGGTCAAATGTTTCATAAATCTTAACAGTACAGTCTCAGTCAGACAGGACTGTGGTTTCAGTTAAGGTCTGGGGGGCCAGGTTCCCCATTTTGCATCCTGTAGTTGGTCCTGTGGTTTTGCGGAACTGCAAGAACTTTTGTTGAACTCTTGGTTGAACTTCTGCCTTTAGTCTGACCTTTATCCAGACATTATGTTTATCTTCTTGACAGACATACGTAGCTTATAAAACCAGACATGATCTTACCACGTGATAAGTTGGTACTTCCCAAATCCTGATGTGTATAAGATCTTGTGTATGCTATTGTTCAATGCTCTTTTCCTGTACATCCCTGGTGAGGTGCAGAACTGAGCCCTCAGCAGCTGAGTATTTTTTATTTTATGTATGGTCTCACATATTGTCAATAAATGGTTGGCGAACCGATCTAATCTGGACTTGTGCCTTCTTCCAAACTGAACATGAACTTCCAACACCCTCAACTTCGGACAGGTTTTCCCAAGAGTTTGTTTTCCATAATGTCTTGAGTTTATTTTTTACACAGCAGTAGCGACCACACTATCTCATTTCCTGAAATGAATAAAATAAGTATATCATATTGTATTGTATTGTATTGTATTGTATCGTATCGTATCGTATCGTTCCGTTTTGTATGGTATGGTATCGTATGGTATCGTAGATTAACAGAGCGACCGCCCAATCACCTGCCAGATATGCTTTCAAAAGATTCTGCCCATTCTCAAATATTTTCTATGGGCTCTTTCCTAGATGAACTAGTGACTTAAATTGAATTATAAATCCAGTGTGTTAGGTTAGCCATTCCTGCAAACAAATCTAATTTCCAACCTCCGGGATCAAATGAAACACACCACTAGTAGTCTGTCTATTTTCTAGTTTTGCTAGTTTTTGTTTGTTTGTTAACAAGATACAATATAACAAAAATCTACTGGACAAATTTTATTGTTTCAGGAGATGTTGGTAATGGCCCCACTTAAAAATGATCAGATTTTGGTGGTGATCCAGATCACGCCATTAGCGAACAATCGTTTTTGCCCTATAACTTTCTAATCAATGATGATTCCAAGTGCTAGATGAAGGTTTTCAGGGTCAATAAATCATATTATGATGGTAACTTTATCATGAACTATTGCTTATAGATGTAACAGAAATATGTGAGCTACCTTGGCGGAGGTTTGCGCTCTCTGAGTGCTTCTAGTTTTTGTGTGTTTCTGCACTTTCAGCAGTTTTAACCAGCGGTACTTTGTTTAAAGATGCACAGATAACCTTCACTGGGAATGAAATGCTTCACTTAATATTCCACATCAAAGCAGGTGAGCCTCGATTGTGGAGGTCAATTGTGAATGAGGCAACACATCATAACTATAATCCAAAGTGCAAGATAAAATTGTCCACGATAGATAAATCTGATGAGAAAGCATTAGAGGCCTTATCACTGACAAAAGTCGCTGTATTATGATTAGTAGGTTTATGATGGGGAAGCTTTGGTGAATGCCTTCCTCTTGCATTTATGGTGACTGTATCTGGTTCGATGTTTAATGGTGGCAAAAATTCTTGTAAATATGAATAAGTGGCTGTAGTGTTTGCTTACAGATTTATGCTTTGGTGTGCTGCTACTATGTTGTCCTGAATCTGGACCAATAAAAGTTTCCACTCTGAAATTTTTCTCCACTTGGCCACCGTTCTTTGTAAGCATGCCAGCTCGAGTTGTCACTGTCGGCCAGTCCTTCACAACTCATTTCCATGCCAGTCACAAACAGGGCGGCACAGAAAGCACTGAGGAACAGAAAGGGGGCTCAGTTGAGTGCCAGCCATGGGCAGCCATACCAGCAGCCCCCTCCTCTCTTTTTTTTCTTCACCCCTGCAGAACAATGCGACAGTGTTTCACTGTGCCAGATTCACTCAGAGAGGTTGAGCCACGTTTATTTATGAGAGTATCCTCGAGGTCGTGCAGCAATCGCCCTACATTTGACACAGTCTTTAAATGGCCACATCAGCAGACAGATAATCAGCGAGATAAAGAAGAGCATCTTCCATGCCAACAGGGAGGGGCGGAGGCGCTGTGGGGGCTGATAGAGTGGAGGGAGGGCGGTATATAAATGGAGGCCAGTGGGCATTCACAATCCCATGCTCTGTTAGCGCTTCATCACCAGTTGCCCTCAAACCAACATAGCCTGCAGACATGACGTTCAACGGAACCTGGAAGGTCGACCGCAGCGAGAACTATGACAAGTTCATGGAGACAATGGGTGAGTTTGAGACAGTGTAGCTCTCAACAAGTGGGTCATCACAAGGATGCTGCATAACTAAATATTTTATGTGCTTCAAACCAGTGAGATATGTTTTTTTGAGTAGGCAGATTTTGCAAATGAGACGGGCAAAGTTGTTTGCTTTTTCTCTTTGACCTTTTAAGCTAACAGTTTATCCACAGTGCAGCTTTAAAGCACATGTGATAAGTTTCTGACTGCTATGACAATGATTAACAAAAGGCAATTACAGCACCAGAAAAAGAGATTATTTTTGTTTATTCATTTTTAATCTGATACCACTGCTGTAGGTGGGGGTAGGCGTCAAATTTGTTACGAGATACCAGTGTGACCTTTTTTTCAGTAAAGTTTCTTAAAGTGTAATGGTTTCACTATGTAAAATCAGCAAGATATTACTTTTTTTTTGTTGATATCTCCTTGTTTTTTAAGGGGGCACCAACGTCAACACATACGTTAAGCTAGCACAGAAGCTTTAAACCTTACAGCAACACTGTTGGTAAAAACAAAACAGTGTGTGACTGATAAAACAAGTGTTTGGCTATAATACAGTTTATGTATCTTATATAATTTTTGGTATTTGACATGTACAGATAAGAAATACATTGGTAAGTACGCTAACTAGAGGGACTGAAGAGCACAAACCATTAATAAGGCATTTCCGACATTGTTTCAATGTGGAAAATGCCCTAACTAATACTAATAATAAATCTTTTTATGTTTGTTTTTTTTGTTGATGATCTAGCAAACAACATAATACATCGTTCTTATATAATAAAATAACAATCCCATTCATATAAAACCACAATAACACGCTTTCATAGGGATGTGACAATATCACAGCAAATTTAATTTTTAAAAATCTACAAACGGTGCAAACCACCAATATGAATCTTTTCAGTATTGCTTCAACTTTAAAGGGAAACTTTGAGGAAAGAGGTGTTTTGTTCTGTGACTTAAAAAATTACATTGTGATTAGATCATGTCTTGTATTGACACATAGTGAATCCGGTATAGCGTTACATCCCTACCAACAAACACAATATGGCATTTTACTTAAATACACATATCATATTACGTTCTTCAAGCAAACTGATCAAATTCTAGAAACATTTTTAGCCTGTGGTAGAAGAATTTCTAATACAGCAATTATTTATTTCTTGTATCTCAGTGTGAAATGGCTCACAGTGTCAAAAAGCCTGATTCAGCCCACGAGCTGCCAGGTGAACTGTTGTCTGCAATGTGCTATTACGGTAATCTGGGTGACTGTATCACAGCTTTCCTATGAGTAACACATAGTGCTAGGATATGTTTGAGTTGTTTATAGTGTAAGGTATATTAATAGCAGCAGCTAAATTCAGATCTTTCTTTGGACACGGGCATGGTCTAACACTGGGGAAGCACATGATTAAAAACATACTCTGGGTTTAGAAAGTGACTTACTACATCTTATTGATATTCATTTTGTCAGCAGTGAATAAGCTCCATGTTCTTCTTGTTTTCTGTTTTTAGGTGTTAATGTCATGAAGCGCAAGCTGGCAGAACATGATAATCTGAAAATCACCATCGAGCAGACCGGGGACAAGTTTCACGTCAAGGAGTCCAGCACCTTCCGCACCAAGGAGGTTGACTTCACCCTGGGCGTCCAGTTTGAGTACAGCCTGCCTGATGGAACAGAAGTCGCTGTAAGTGTTTGTATCCTATCAAAATAAAACCAACACGTTAGTTGTCATGTGGGAAAGCCAAAAAGCAAGAAGACATTTCACCTGCCAACAGTGGACATGTTTCTAATTTGAGGGGTGAATAAATAAACACAATGAAACCATAAAAAGAACATCCATCAACACTTGTATACTCTTTCAACCAGGGAGCTTGGGAGTTGAATGGCGAAACGCTGTCAGGCAAATTCACCAGGAAAGACAACGGCAAGCTCCTGACCACGACTCGAAATATTGTGAACGGAGAGTTGGTGCAGGTCAGTAGGTCCACATGCATTTCCTCAGTAATATTCAGTGTGATTGTACATTTAGTCTCATTCAAGTCTCTCTGTTTCCCTGCAGACTTACAACTACGAGGGCGTGGATGCTAAGAGGATTTTCAAGAAGCAGTAACCTGGAGGACGAAGTTCATATTCTATTTTTATAGGGATGGCACTGTAGATTTTTTTTAAACAGCAAGACAAGGCTAATTTGTTTTCTTGTGAAACTTCATATACCTCAGAAGATATACAAGATTTTCAGATTTTTTAAGGCCGTGCTGTTATCAGCAATGTAAGTCAGAAATATTCCAGTTTATCATGCCAGTATTGGGACAATTCATACTTGAAATCACCTAATTTGTGG
The DNA here is from genome assembly GCA_036419115.1 of Scarus forsteni. Classification (NCBI taxonomy): domain Eukaryota; kingdom Metazoa; phylum Chordata; class Actinopteri; order Labriformes; family Labridae; genus Scarus; species Scarus forsteni. The sequence continues at coordinate 21,368,475 of JAZDUH010000544.1, read as the reverse complement.
AAGAGTTAGCAATATTTGCACTAAGCCAGCCCTGAGATGTAAAAAAAAAAATTTTGTGGTGCTTTTTCCTTTTCCAGCAGATTGAGGTTAAAGATTTTTTTACAATCTGATGAACTTTTTCTGAAGTATGGGCATTTAAAAGACTTCAATCTCCTCTCACACATCAGAAGAAAATCTAAATACATCATCAAATATGCACAAGAACAGAAACATCTAGAGACCAGAGGGACATATTTGAATGAAATTTTACTGAAAAGTGTCTCTAATGTCTGAGTTTAAACCTGCCTTTGTTGAACTGTTCCCACTCAAGATGTAACATTTTATATTGTCCTTAAAAAATGGGGAAATATGTCAATTTGCACTAAAAGTCTTTGTTGTGGTCTTTAACAATAAAGCCATTTTGTCACAAAGCTGCATTTTTGTCTTTCTTTACATTTTCAAGGCTAAAATATATGATTTCTTATTCATTAATCCATGCAGAAATGTATAAACGGGTATAAAAGTGTATATATATGTGTTAGCTAACAGTTATGAACAATTTAGACACCCACAATCACCAGTGAGCTAATGTGAGAGTGAACAGATGTGACCTGTGGTGTGACTTCTTTAGTATCATACATCAGGAGAATAAAGTGGTTTATTTAATTAGCATTTGGTAGAGAGTTCTTTAAATATCTCCAACATTTGACTGACAGCATTTGTGTTCTACCCGATCAAGTTGCCATATTTGATATTATCCTCAAATTCAGAGTGATAGGTCAATTAGCACCTACTCTATGGTCTTTTGCTTAGTTGTTACAGTAACTATTCTGATCACTGTAGTTATATTTTACAGCCTTTTTGGGCTTTAAAAATAAAAAAACATACCTAAAAAATATGTAAGCTAATTCATGAGTGAGTTATGCCTATTTGTTTACCCAACATTCATCATTCTTGTAAGAAATGTTGCCAATAGTTGTCACAGGGTAGTTTCATGAAGTACAACTAAGCTCTAATAAGTTTTTGGTAATTAAAAAGCTGTAAGATGGCAGTTACGTTGTATGAAAAGTGCAAATCTGAGTTGTGCCATGTGCCATTACTGCTATTAAAGGCTTCAACAAAGGTATTTAATCATGGCTGAAGGAAGAACAATACTGTCCCCACATATAAAACATTTGCTTGTATACATGTCTACATGAAGGAACCATTTCATTCAGAATTTTATAGAACTTGTTCTGATATATTTTCTAATGAACTGTGTCTTTTGGTATCTCTGTTTTTTCCTAAATTTTTCTGTGAATCCTTGAAGCCTCCCATGGACTGCTGTTGAAAATTAGCACTGTACTATAAACACTTAAAGAAGTGCATCATGGGACCTGTGTATATTCAAATATCACAGCATCAGTGTTACTGCTTGTCCATGTCAAATGAACAATAAATTAATAAACGTTGCTGTTTGGTACAACAAAGTTCATAGTTTCCTTCAAAGTTTTACTTTCCCCATGCAAGTTCTTGAATTGTCCACAGACATCGGTGGGATAACCTAATTTCCACTAACGGTCTCTTATTGTAGGGTTTTCACACCCTTGAAGATTAAATGAATTAGTAAGTTGTTGTGATGACTTTTAGTAAAGTTATTTTGGAAATAATAATGAGAGTACATGTGTTGTCCTTTAAGTTTCCTACCAGCAAGATTTTAAGCAAAAGTGTTCTTGGAACATTCAGGCATATTTCTAAATTTTGGGCACATAAAATTCCCTTAAAGCTTCTTCATGGAAGAAAATCTATGGGAAAAAGCACATAAACAACTATATCCAGAGAAAAAAAAGACCCTGAAATGCAAGGAAAATAGCTTTTATAAAGATATATTAAGATATATAGAGAGAGAGCAAGATATGAATATATATATATATACACACAAATTAAACAAGGATTGCAAATTAGTTCAGGCCATAAATGCTGTATCAGTGGTAACTTTTTCTTACTTTAAAGTGTTCATACACAAACAGAAATACAATAATTAAGTATAATAATGCTGATTTTCTTTTTTTTTAAACCATTGTTATTGTGTTTTACATATTGTATTGTACTTTTCCAATGCCCTTTTATTGAATTTTTTGATGTTTCATTTCCGTCCTGTCTGCTAAGGTTTATTTCTGTTTTCTGTTTTCTGCCTATCATTCCTCTTTAAAGCACTTTGAACTGCTAAACTAATTAAGCTGAGTTTGAAGGCATAAAATAAGCTGCAAACAACATAAATATATTCATTTTAGATCCAGAGCACACAGGAGCAAATTTGTTTTGATCCTCTCTGAGTTGCAAATGTCCAAAAAAATTACAATTTTCGAAACCTTCAATGGAATAAATGGAAATTTACAAACTGATTGTCCTAAATATAAAAACTGTAATCCTGACTTAAACAACCAGATTTGTCTGTGTTGTTTCTTAATCACATTCACAGTCCATTAACCAGTGCAACACTTACCTCCACATTGGCCTTTAAAAACCCGTCACCCCTGCTCCTCTGCATTAGGGATAATTTTCTAACAAAGGGCTTAATACTATTAAGAGCACATATTTGACCTGATGGACTTAGAAGCTAAAAATGATTAATCAATATCAATAAAATAATAATGAAATAATCAAAACCTGATCAAGCAATCTTTGTACAGATAAATCTTTTAAAGTGGTCATGTTTAGTTGTATAATTCTGCATGTAAGTCTGACTAAAATAAAGTAAATGTTTATATTTATGTTTGGATTTAATACCCTCAATTTACTGTTGATTCCCATAAATCCTCATAAATTCCTCGAAAAGTTTACAGTGGGAACATTGCCAAAATACTCCAGCTTAACTTCTCATGGAAAGTTTCCTCCTCTTTGCAACAGTGAAGTGAAAATTTTCCATTGTTAATAACATCCTTATACATGACTAATCTTTTTATATCATTCTTAAAATAAGAGAAGGAGGGACAATTTGCATTAAGCCTTCTTTATATTAGTTTTTACTTATGTTGTAATCCGTATTTGCACTTAAGAAGATGAAAGAAATAATATATTTTTAATGTTAGTACAGTCAGATAAGAAATTATGCAAGTCAATGTCAAGTCAAGGTGTATCCAGGTCAAGAAATCAACTATTATCAAGATGATGGACTCAAGCACAAAGATTATCTCAAATTGATGGTTGATGATTGTCCCATGTTCCTTAAATTTTATCAGCAGTGCAAGCTTATCATCAATATCCTTATCAAATGGAAATTGTTACCCTTTGAACCTCCATCAAAATAAACAGAGTTGTTTTGAGAGAGGACAGATGGCCTAAAATATGTTAAATCAGAAAGAAAGAATGAGGGAGGCTCACTATTGCTAATTTAAATTATATTTCAAGACTTTTTAACCTGAGAATATCAATTGCATGTTGATACACCAAACTCTGCAGAACCTGATATGACTTTGAGGGAATCACTAAGTTTACCAAAAATGATTTAACTCAATATTTAACCTTTAGGACAGGGGTCGGCAAATGGCGGTCTGGGGACCACATGCGGCCCTCTTTATCACTCAGTGTGGCCCCTGAGACATTTCAAATGTCACCAAGTTGCAAATATTAAACATGGGAAATGTTACAACGTGATTTAATCCAAGTTGCCAATAGACTGTACACTTCCTAAGATATAAACTTTTACATATTTAAAAAAAAAAAATCTTAACTTACTTGTACAAGTTTTAATCAAATGTTGATACTAGCAGTAATGATGTTTATAAAGCTCAAGAAAGGATTTTACAGAATAGTTTTTTTTTTACAAACAGAATATTAGAGGTATTAACCCTATAAAGCCAATTGTATCATATTTGATACATACTTTTATAACACCTATTTCTACTCAATATGATCAACAAATTACAAAAAAAAAACATCTGACTACAATCAGATAAATGATAAAAATGTCCTCAAATGGATTTTCAGTTGCCAAAAACACCTAATGTATCAAATGAGATACAAAAAATCTATATGTTGAATTTTATTAACATTTTGATTTTTATGGATTTTAGCAGAAAGTGAATCAAACATTTCAGCTCCAAAAAATTAGAATTTTCTGGCTATAATCTATGGTCTTTGGCCTTAAAGGGTTAACTCAGTATTTTCTGTTTTGATATGTTATCAATAGGCTAATTATAATAGTATTATCTGACAGCATTCATGAATCATCACATTTGGCCTTGAGGAAGAAAGAATAAAATTTGTGGGATTAGGATTCAATGGAAATTTTTCACTGAACACATTTTCTGTATGCACAATTTCACTCTGATTTGTATGCTGTTCATATTGACTTCACAGGCCTGTTACACATCCTTAAGTCCCTTAGAGCAGGAAGAGATACGAGTTACAAAAACAGAAGGTTAGCATAGATGCTAACAGCTTCAGAGGCTGCTCTTTTCCAGTCTGAGCTACATTTTTTTCTTAAATGTAAAACAAATAAAGCATTGAAAACACTTTAGAATAAAAAAGATATTTTCCCTCCATTTTGACATGTTTTTCCAAGAGTTTATTCTATGAAGTGGCATATGTTGTGGGTTTTACACCATGGCAGTATCCCTACTACAGTAATGAATGTGATTGACAGAACAATCATCCAATCACCTGCTGCATTTGCTTTTGAAGGTTCTGCCCATTCCCAAACACTTTCTATGAGCTGTTATCTTGAACTGGTGGTCTGGTGTGTCAAGTTAAAATCGCAGATCTTCTTTCTAGAAAACACTGTGTTAAAATAATGTTTTTCTAAATGGGAGCTTTTAAATGAGGATTCAAGGCAGAATCTTAAACAAACTCAGGGACTGCTATGCGACGAGCATGCAGCTATAAAGATGTTGGCAGTGAAGTGGAAGTCCCCACACTCTTTATACATTAATAGCTGATCTATAAAGATTTGATCAGTGAAGCTGTTTGTTGCTGAAGTGAAACATGAAAGCAGGGAAATATTTGATAGCATGCTGCTGTATTAATGAGCAACATTCCTCTCCGGATTATAATCATTATAGATATTAATTTTAACATTAGATTGATCTCTCTATCCATGGCTGCATTGATTATACGTCCATAATAACTATCTTCACAACCAGACATGAGGTCCCTCTTAAAAATGTGCCACATGTCAAGGGACTTACCTTTAATAATATATTTTTATTATTGTATATCTAACAGCAAATATATATACAAATAAATATTGGCTGAATATTTTCAGCAGAGACAAATGTGATGAGGACGGTTTTATGATCCAGGCATCCATTGTTTTGTCAATGTCATAAATTCTTATTTATAAACTGATATAAACTGATTTTATGTATGTTCATATTTATTTGTATACATATATGTGTATCTCTAAAAGGCAGAGAATGACTTTAGCCTCCTCTGTCATAAAGTGCCTTGAGATAACATTTGTTATCAACCGGCATTATACTAATAAAGATTGATAGATTAGGATTGAAACACATCTGAAGTGCTGAACCAATGACGTACCTGTTTTGTCCTTTATTTGATCTTTTTTCATACTATTGAACTGTATTAACTTAATCAAGTTTTTATAATCTATCCTGTATTATATATGTTACATTACAGAGACAGACCACAGTGTAATCTTACTTTCTAAAGCAAAGGCAATGCATGCCTTACATTTTTGTATACAAGGGAATTATGATATAAAAAATCTGGCAGGGTCTTTCCAGCTCTAAAGCTTCTTCTCCACAGCATGACTTCAGTCTGATCACATGACCGCAGCAGGGTCTTGTGCTGTCATGTGCTGGCCTTTGGGTGCTCCTCTCAGCAGGAACTCATGCTAAGGGAAGATGGATTTCCTCACATGATAGGGCAGTGGAAAGATTGCAGATAATGAAGCTCATTCATTTAAAAATATCATAACCTCTTACAAAGATAGAAGGACTGGGATGGACTTTATGCAGTGGACCTGTTTGACCACAGGAGGGCGGCATGTGCACATTTGAGTATGTAATATTGAACTCCTTGACATGTTGGACACAAAGATCCTTTAAGCATCAACTTGGGCAGCTTTCTGTTTATTTCTGCTAAATTTATTAAACAATCATCACTTAAATAATATGGGATAATATAAATAACGACAAGGCGTAAGTGTTGGCAGGTGAAAAATACTTTTAAATATGCTTTAAATCCCACTAAAACATACCTGCTAAGTACTACACAGTAAAACTATTATCCCTACAGGCAGCAGTTCAATCATGATGTCAGAATCCATCGATCGTAGCCCCCCTGCTGGGCTTTGAGTGACACCCTCTTTCATGGAGGTATAAACCCGCTGGCCCAAGGTTAATCTGGCTGAGGCGGAGCTGCTGTGAACACCAGTTTACCCCTGAATCCACCATGAGGAGTGAACTCCTCTGAGACCCTCCTCAGATAATGTGAGCTGCAGAATTTTCTGTGCTGGGCTTCAGTGGGTTGGTGGGCCTCTATTTTTTATGCTGGCAGATCTGAACTGAAATGTGAATCCTATTGTGAACATTTTTAAATCAGGCACACTTTTATTTGAGATCATATTTTTAAAAACAATATGAACATGATCAATTCTACTGTAACTTTAAAAATCTTGGTGCCCTACATTTTAAAGGAAAAATGTCAGTTTTTACTCACTCATCGGCGCCGTTGAGCACAGTTTATCTCTGGATTTGCTTCTTTTCAGGAAATTAAAAAAAAAATGCTTCGACTTTCTAAGTGAAGATTATATTCGCATGATTACAAATTATTTATTGTTAATTTTTTAAAACCCACTCACTAAAATAGAGAGTGACCAATAGCAGTGTTTTATGAAAAAATGAAATGATAAAAAATGGGGAAAGGAGATTTGCGCCCAGCAACAGCAACCTTGTTTTGGTTGTACCTCGACTTTTACGTTTTTTCTTTTTTAATGTTCTCCGAAGTATCATTTCAAGCTACTTGATTTTTTTCTGAAGTATTCCTTACTCCTTTCTCCTCTTCTAGACACAAGTTTGAGTAACTGGAAACAGCCCATTTGGTCAGAATTTATCACTTCGAAGTCGGACATCTTTAGCTAGCCTAGCTTTAGCCTTTAGCTGAGATTTGACGTAATTCCCTCTCTTCTCCTCCCAGTTTTGATGTATAAACCCAAAACCAGTGAAGTTGGCACGTTGTATAAATCGTACATAAAAACAGAATACAATGATTTGCGAATCCTTTTCAACTTATATTCAATTAAATACACAGCAAAGACAAAATATTTAATGTTCGAACTGAGAAACTTCATTGTCTTTTGCAAATAATCATCAACTTAGAATTTAATGGCAGCAACACGTTGCAAAAAGTTGGCACAGGTGCATTTTTACCACTGTGTTACATCGCCTTTCCTTTTAACAACACTCAGTAAACGTTTGTGAACTGAGGAGACCAATTTTTGAAGCTTTTCGAGTGAAATTCTTTCCCATTCTTGCTTGATGTACAGCTTAAGTTGTTCAACAGTCAAGGGTCTCCGTTGTTGTATTTTACGCTTCATAATGCACCACACATTTTCAATGGGGGACAGGTCTGGACTACAGGCAGGCCAGTCTAGTACCTGCACTCTTTTACTACGAAGCCACGCTGTTGTAACACGTGCAGAATGTGGCTTGGCATTGTCTTGCTGAAATAAGCAGGGGCATCCATGAAAAAGACGCTGCTTGGATGGCAACATATGTTGCTCCAAAACCTGTATGTACCTTTCAGCATTAATGGTGCCTTCACAGATGTGTAAGTTGTCCATGCCTTGGGCACTAATACACCCCCATACCATCACAGATGCTGGCTTTTGAACTTTGCGCCTATAACAGTCCGGATGGTTCTTGTCCTCTTTGGTCTGGAGGACACGACGAACACAGTTTCCAAAAAAAATTTGAAATGTGGACTCGTCGGACCACAGAACACTTTTCCACTTTGCATCAGTCCATCTTAGATGAGCTCGGGCCCAGTGAAGCCGGTGGTGTTTCTGGGTGTTGTTGATAAATGGCTTTGGCTTTGCATAGTAGAGTTTTAACTTGCACTTACAGATGTAGACGAACTTTAGTTACTGACAGTGGTTTTCTGAAGTGTTCCTGAGCCCATGTGGTGATATCCTTTACACAGTGATGCTGGTTTTTGATGCAGTACCGCCTGAGGGATCGAAGGTCACTGGCATTCAATGTTGGTTTTGGGCCTTGCCTCTTACGTGCAGTAATTTCTCCAGATTCTCTGAACCTTTTGATGATATTACGGACCGTAGATGATGAAATCCCTAAATTTCTTGCAATAGCTGGTTGAGAAATGTTGTTCTTAAACTGTTGGACAATTTGCTCACGCATTTGTTCACAAAGCGGTGACCCTCGCCCCATCCTTGTTTGTGAATGACTGAGCATTTCAGGGAAGCTGCTTTTATACCCAATCATGGCACCCACCTGTTCCCAATTAGCCTGTTCACCTGTGGGATGTTCCAAATAAGTGTTTGATGAGCATTCTTCTACTTTCTGTCTTTTTTGCCACTTGTGCCAGCTTTTTTGAAACATGATGCAGGCATCAAATTCTACATTGGCTAATATTTACAAAAAATAACAAAGTTTACCAGTTCGAACATTAAATATCTTGTCTTTGCTGTGTATTCAATTGAATATAGGTTGAAAGGGATTTACATAACACCCAGTTTTGAGATCAACTGGAATGCGCCATTACACCTGCGGCAGCCATCTTCAATTGTCAACCCAGGGGGCATAAGAATTCTCGGACTTTCCAACTCAGAATTACAACTTTAGGGGGCATTCCAGTTGTACTTTCCCTCTCTGAGCTCAAAACTCCCAGCTTCCCTCTGCTTTCGGAGTTGTGAGCCAGGAAGTACTAAATGGTAACATACTTCTGCTTTTTTGGACTAATGGTGTGTTCCATTTACCTCGAAACTGGTAAGAGGGGAGTGGGAATTACATCAAATCCCTGCTAGATGCTTTTCAGTTAGGAGTTGATAAAGTTGGGCTATCTGAAGACGTCCAACTTCAAAGTGATAAATCCAACCAAAAGGGCCTTTGCAGTGACTAAATTTAATTTAATTTGCAACTAGGACTATCCCAGTTTTGAGATCAACTGGAATGCGCCATTACACCTGTGGTAGCCATCTTTTTTGTCAGCTTAGGGGTGGTAAGGATTCTCAGACTTTCCAACAAAGAATTCCAACTTCAGGGGGCATCCACTTGTAATTTCCCACTCTGAAACTGGAAATCCTGACTTCCAAGTACTTTTGGGGTTGTGAACCAGGAAATGCTAAAGGCAACATACTTCCTTTTTTGGGGCTAATGGTACGTTTCATTACAGTGGAGTGGGAATTATGTCAAATCCTCAGCAGATGAGTTCCATTTGGGAGCTGGTAAGGCTGGGCTGGCTGGAGCTGTTCGACTTCCAAGTGCAACCAAAGGAGGCACTGACAGTGAATTAATTTAATTTGCAAAAAGGACTTTCTCAGTTCTGTGATCAACTTGAACGCACTTTTACACCCTGGCAGCCATCTTCAACTGTCGACTCAAATGGTGGTGAGGATTGTCAGACTTTGCAACTCAGAATTCCAACGTCAGTTGATACATTTCGGAAATCCCAACAACTGGAATGCACCATGACTCCTGCACCGCTATACAGAGTAGTTTAGGGCAAGGCAGGGGAAGAAAGGTAGGACTATTTTTCATGCTGCATTACTGACACAAATCCTGATGATATTGGATTTAAACTTAATTCTCAATTCAGATTCGTAGACTTCAACCTCATGGTATCTACAGAAAACAAGCCAATTACAACCTTTCTTTAAATTTTGACTTCTTTGTGACATTTGAGCTTTCATTTTACCTTGATTCAATCATGTAAATGAAACAGCCTCCCCTCATTTCCTCTGTCTCATGGCTGACCCTAATGCTCTACTGTAATAAACACAGCATTATCCACATGGAGGAAACACTTATTGAGAGCTCAGGCTGTCGTGTATTTTAATAACCACTTGGTGGCGCTGTGGAGCTCCTTATGACCCAAAAGAGAGGGCCTTGTCTGTTCTATGATGTCATCCTCAGTCCACTTATCATATGACACACACCCTGTTTGTGCAGAGGAGCACACACACCTACAGACGTATTGATCTGAGCTCTTATTATTAAAATAACATCTCCCTGTACTTTTGTGGAATCAAAAGTCGACTGTCTCAACAAGGAATCTGAGAGAAACAGGAAAAGTGGTGGGAGAGTTCGCCCTCTGTGTTTTGATTGCTGGGAGACTTGAGGGAGAGGGGGCCCACCCAAGGGAGATGGGAGCTGTGGGTGAAGGAGAAGGAGGAGGAGGAGGAGGGTAAACAGTGAGAGGTGGACAGAGAGGGAGAGGACGAAGAGAGCACCAGGAGGACGGTGCAGGCAGAGAACACCCCTCTGCCCCCTCCTCTCCTGCCGTGAAATCAAATTTACTGACTCACTCTGAAGTCGTCAGCTTATCTGGAAGAGTAACAATCACAAAAGACACCAGCAGCGTGGCGCGGCGGGAAGAGTCAAGGCTTTTAGTTGAGCAATCAGTCCAAGAAGACACCAGCTCCATTTAGGCCTGTGCTCGACAATGACTGTGCAGACCTTAGCAGACACTCTTTTCTGATGAGTCACCGGTTAGTCAGTGTCGGATTGTCTTTCGGAGCCCGCTCAAAGCCCTCAGACCCCACACTGACTCTGGATTTACACCACAGAGCACACTTTGATGTAACTTTTAGCAGCTGTGTGAAATGATGTCGATACAAGTCCAAGATGATCTCACCGTGAAGAATAATCAGACTCGATCATTAACTGAACACCAGTGCGGAGAAGATGTCACTGCTGTTGCATACTGGAGAAGAAAGATGGTCAAATTCTATTAACAGACCTTAATGCCTATGAAGTTGGGATGCGTGTAAAACATAAATAACAGATGATGATTTGTAAATCCTATTTAACCTGTATCAATCAAATACAAGGCAAGATAATGTTTGTGTTTTGTAACTTTTGCTCATTTTCATTTCTTTAAAGGATAAGTTCGGTTTCTACAGCTTTCACATTGTTTATAGAATGAAGTAGAACAACATACTCAACCAGAAGGCTTTCCTGATCCAAACAGTGCTTCGGGAGATATTTAGATCCAAAATCGAGCGGCGGACATCTGTATAATGGTAGCACACGGGGCATGTATAGCGCCGCTCCTAAAACTGCATTAATCGTCCAAAAACTCATTAGTTTCACCAATATTCCATCGTGGTCTGCTCGCACTACTCCTCCATTACAGTCTGTGTCGCTCCACCCATGTTTTGTGACTTTGCTGACCTCTGAACTGAAGAAGAAGAAGGTTTGCCTCCGCGCATGCACAGTAGGGCTCATTGTTTCAGGGGAAGACCGCCAGCTACACAACGACTTTCTTCTTCCAGTTTTGTGCAAAATGGACGAATATCTATCGGATGAAGATGTTGTGGAGGAGAACTTTGAATATGATGGGTGTCCTTACAGTTTCGAGCCAGAGTTTACAGATGAGGAGCTCATCGAAAGGAGGATGCGGAGGCAAAGAGAAGAACAGCTGGCCAGAGAGTACTGAGCATGCACAGAGGCAAACATACTTCTTCAGTTCAGAGGTCAGTACAGCCACAAAACATGTCTGGAGTGACACAGACTGTAATGGAGGAGTAGCGTGAGCGGACCATGATGAAATATTGGTGAAACTAATCAGTTTTTGCATGATTAATGCAGTTTTAGGAGCGGCGCTATACATGCCCCGTGTGCTACCATTATACGGATGTCCGCTGCTCGATTTTGGATCTAAATATCTCCCGAAGCACTGTTTGGATCAGGAAAGCCTTCTGGGTGAGTATATTGTTCTACTTCATTCTATAAACAATGTGAAAGCTGTAGAAACCTAACTTAGCCTTTAACACATACCAAGCTAGAAAAGTACTCAGAGAGCTCAGACCTCCACCAAGCAGCTCAGTTCGGGCAGTGGCTTTTCCACCAGTGCTAATTTTGCTTTGATTTTTATTTTCGTCATAGTTTCCTTATTCCCGCTGACAAAAACTAGACTATAACTAAAACAACAAGCGCACATGAACTAAAACTAGAATTAAACTAGCTGACATGTTCGTCAACAGGTAAAACTAGACCAAATTTGACAGAGACAGAATCCAAACGATCCTAATTTCGTCACGTAGAAAGAACAGACAAGTTAGGAATATATCCAATCACAGCTACTTTGGTTGTGTGGAGAGGTTGGATGAGTTAAGAGGGACATCCAATCACAACTGCCTTAACTTTGTGGTGGTGAGACGCAAGTGTAAAACATAACTTCAGAAATTCAAGGAAACAGAAAAATCCCTTACACTTTACACTACATATTTTAGTCGACTAAATTTACAGATTTTGTCAACTAAAATGCTGTGAAACTTCATTAAATAAAACTAGACCAAATTTTTTACAAAAATAGGTAACTAAATCATGACCTAAACTTAAATATATTTTGGGCAAAAGACTATAAAACTAAATTACAATGATGTCAGATTAACACTGTTTTCTACAACCCCTGTAAGAGATACAATTCTGGATCACCAGACCTAGAAACGTGCCAGAGTCCAAACAAAACTCAGCACATACGTGGAGGTTGTTATCCTGCATGAAAACAACAACTTTGGGGAACATCTCTTGATATTCTGATTTTATTAGGAATTACTAAATGTTGTCAATGGAATTTCCCATTACACAGTTGAATGTTTTTTTCTGTGACATCAATCTGGATCAGGTCCAAATGAAATTAATGTTGATGATAGAGACATGGACCCTTCATTATCCTGTGGAACTGAAAGTGAATCTGTTTGAAAATGTCAGAGATATGCTGTTTTAAATTGTTAAGTTATGGGATTTTTTTTAATTTGGGGAATTATGTGCATCCAGACAAATATACATATAGCCAGCAGAATGTTATATCTACGTTAGGCCATTACAAACATCTTCTGAATATGTAAGCAAAATCCATCTAGTAGTTTTTTTGTAAATTTACTAACAAACAAAGAGACAAACATACGCTGTTAAAAACATGACGTCCTTGGTGGAATTAAAAAGCCAAAAAGTGTTTTATTTTTGTTTGTTTTTTTACCACTTTTAAATCGCTTTTCTGTAACAAAAATCAGCAAGTGTTTGTCAACTGAGGACACTAATACACTAACATACTTTTTAGATGGAAATCTCTCCCATTCTTGCCTAATGTATGACCTCAGTTGCTCAAATGCCCGGGTCTGCGTTGTTGCATTTTGCGCTTCATACTGTGCCACATTGTTCCCCACGTTCATTAGACGACGTCTGTGCTCTTTTACAAAGTCATGCTTTTGTAACATGCAGAATGTCTTGGCATTTTCTTGCTGCAATAAGCAGGAATGTCCCTGAAAAAACAGCATTTGGATGGCAGCTGTTGCTCAAAAACCTGCATGTAAACTTTCAGCACTGTCAGGGCCTTCCCAGGTGCACTAGTCACCCATGCCATGGGCACCAGCACACCCCCATACCATCTCAGATGCTGGCTTCTGAACATTTTGCAGATGACAATCTGGGCTGTCCATTACCTGATAACTGTTTGCAGAGGCAGGCTAACACTTTCCATTGACTCACAGTGTTTGTGCTAAGCTAATTAGCGGTGTGCCAGCTTTGTCCATCACCTTTTTGTTTCTGCACAGTCGAAGGACTGGGGTTTATCTGCTTGTCATGGACACAGGAGTGAGGCAAGACACAAAAAGAAAAAAAGTTATCCCATTAGCTGAAGTTGTACATCAAGTAAGAATGGGGAAGAATCCACCTACAGAGCTTCAACAAATAGTGTCCTCAGTTTCCAAACACTTATCGAGTGTTGATAAAGGAAAGGTGATGTAACATGGTGGTAAACAGCTTTTTGGAGGTGGTTGCACACATCATATTCGATAAGTTTTAGAATTAATATGTTACTGTGTATTAGTAGTGTTTTCAGAAACCTAAAAGATGGTCAGAAGTACAGCATCTAGTCAATTAAGTTTGTCACGATGCACCACTGATGTGTGTTTCTCTGCAGCTGGAGGAGGATTTAACAGAGGGGCAGAAACACCTCTCTAATGGACTTGTCAAAGACAGTAACACCATTACAGAGTGTTGCCAGAATGCATGTATGCATCCAGACGAAAACGTCCCCCCCGTCCACGCAAGGACTCTTCATCCCCTTCTTTGCTCGGCCCCGACACCCTCTGTGTAACCCCTCCAGGCAGGGACGAGTGCGTGTCATGTGAGAAGCTGGTGTGTGCCACCCGGTGTGACTGCAGCCGACAGGAGCGAGTGGAGATGTGGAGAGAAAACTAAATTGGCTTTGGCCTCTGTCTCAGGAGTAGCCAGCCCCTGGGTTAGTAGGGCTATTCTTATAGAGGGCAGAAAGAGGTCTGCCGCTCCCCCGGTGCAAAAACCACTTTATAGGATCCCACATCATGTTTTGACGGCCTCCTGGGAATGTGGGGGAGGTGTTATCTAATGACAAGTGTGAGACTGGATGAGGAAATTGAGCTCTGTGTAGGCCTTTGTGGGTAAAGGCGATTTACTAGTCAGAGAGCACTTTAATATAGAGCTCCTAAACAAAGAGCAGGGCCATTTATTTCTATTTAAGAGTCAATTGTGTGGTATTAATGATTTCTGTAACTCTTTTAGGCTTCTGTTTATTTTGTTAGCTCTTAATGTTTTTAAGAAGCTTATTTTTCTACACTAGGCTCTGAAGTCAATCTGGCAAAGAGGCCACACAGTTAAATCACAATTACAGTAACTACATGTGAGGAAAAGTAGCCTGGATGGGATTTGAAATTAAGAGAAAATTGAACAAAATGTTGACAAAACTTTCCTTATGGTCAAAGGTCAAGGTAAGGCTGGGTGATAAAAGTTATTGAAAAATAGCGTTACACTTTTAAACAAGATGTAAATTAAGTCAGTATTGTTTTTACTAATATAGTTGTTGATGCTCCAAAATAGCAGTGGACAAGACAATAATTTGAGGAGTTGTCTTAACCCCTTGTATGACCCTCTCTGCCTCAAAGCCAATTTTGGATTTTTTTTTTTCAAAGATAGCCAATTTCGGCTCTGATTTGGCAACAAGTCCAAAGTGTTTGTTTGTTTGTTATGTTTTACACAGGTTGCTAATGGCCCTTTTCCATTAGCCCTACTCTACTCTACTCGACTCAACTCCACTCTACTCGCCAGGTGCTGCTTTTCCATTAGCCCCAGTCGCCTGCCTAACGGGTTGAATGGCACTGCGGTGACGTCATTATGAGTGCGACACAACAATCTGTGGCTTTTTGTTACAAACCGAGTAAAAAAGGAAAGCAGGAGAAGGCTGCAGGTGGTAAGAAGGAATACCCCTTGAGAAGCACGGAAGAGTTTTGGAAGCTATACAACAGAATGAAGCCGAGGAATCGAGCTGAAAAGAGAAGACGTATGAGGGTAAGCTTATGGTAGCTACCGTTAGCATGCTAGGTTATCACCCTCATGACTCATCAATGATGACAGTGTCTGACCAATCAGTAGCCGGCAGTCGGTGACGTCATCTTTCAGTATCGTCTCAGCTCGCTTGGAACCAGAGTGGAGTAGGTACTAAAACTAGCTTGTTTTAGGAGGTACCGGGCTAGTGGAAACACGCTGCAAATCGAGTAGGGCCATGGCGTGCTAGTGGAAAAGGGCCATCATTTGACTCAACTACTGTGTCAGGATCTGAGTCATACATTTGTGAGCAAACTTTGGTCCTCTTCAGGGATTGCAGATTTTAGCGAAATCCTCAGTTTTGGAGCAAGATACTGGACTTTTTAAAGATGGCAAAATTTGGTCCAAATTTGGTAACAGGTCCAGTGTCATGCTTCTTTCAGGCCAAATTCTGACTTTTTTTTTGTAAGATGGCTAAATTGGTGCATTTTTCATAGACAAGTCTAGAAGTGCTATATTTGGGCCAAAATTGGACTTTATTCAAAGATGGAAAATTTCCGCCTAATTTGACAACAGGTCAGGAGTTATCTTTTTACAGGGCCAAATTTTTGACATTATTCAAAGATGAATGTTTTTTGTAACATTTTGGCAACAGTTTTGCCATCATCTTTTAGTGCCACTTTTGGACTTTTGGAAAAGGTCAAATCTGGCCAAAAAGATGGTAAATTTTGCTCAAATTTGGTGAAGGGTCTAAAATTGTTTGGGAGGAAATTTGGAATTTTCTCAAAGATGGCTGATTATGGCTCAAATTTGGTGACAGGGTCAGAGACCTTATTTTTAGGCGGGCAAAGTTAGACATTTATTGAAGATGGATGATTTTCACTAAAACAGATTTTGAATTTTCCAAATATAAACTTCTTTTAGGTATTGCATGGGCAAAATCTGGACTCGAGGACTTCCCACGAGGGAAAGTTGGATTTTGTTTTTTGGTGGGGGGGATTGACAATTTTCCTTTAAATTTTGCAACAGGTTTGGATTTTTTTTTGCCCAAATTTGGACCTCTTTCAAAGATGAACAATTTGATTCTAATTTGGCAGCAGGTCTGAAGCCATCATTTTTTTTACTTTTTCAAATATGGCTATTTTTTGCGCAAATTTGAACTTTTCTCAAAGATTGCCAATTTTGGCTGAAGATTTGGCAACAGATCAGGAGTCCTCATTTTTAGGCCAAATTTTGACTTCAAAGATGGACAATTTTGGCCAAAATTTGGCAGCAAGACTGGAGTGGTTTTATTTTTGGGGCCAAATATGCTCTGTCAGCAGTATTAATATGGAGGAAATCAAAGACAGGAGAAACACTATTGATGGTTGCTTACAGATAAAATAACTACAAAATGAATATGGCATAATCATTTTGGTTTGGTTTTAATCAATTATAAAACACAAACCATAGGCGCCCTGGGTACCAATTTGACTTGTTTGTTGAATTAAGAAGAAATTCTCAAACAAGATTTACCAAAGTGGCGTTATACATTGGAAGTGTCAGACCATATGTTAGAAGCTTTTATGTGCCACAGGCTTTATTACCAGCAATGACACCACAACACAATGAAAAATCCCAAAGGGTTCCAGTTTAAGGAACCACTGCTGTGCTAACTTCCTGCCTGGCCTCCAAAAGAACATAATTCCTGCACCACTCTGTATTTCAAGAAAGCTCTGTGGGATTGTCTTTTCACTTTGTACAATGGTCTTCTTCATCTGAAACATAAAATGATTAAATTGATAAATAATAAATCTACTGAAGCTGTTAGCATCTATGCTAATCTCTGTATGGGCAGATACTTGTTGCTGCTGTCTTGCTCTTTGTTACACTTTAACAAAGTGTAGAAACCAGAAACAAAGAAACCAGATGTGGGTCCAGGATTTGTTAAGGCATCGTTAACAGTGTGAGACTGGGCAGTTTCTCCATACTTTTGGCAGTAACTTGCCCAACAGTGTTGGAAATGCCTTGGCTGAGGGTTATGCTCTTGCACAGCTATGCACTTTGAAGGAGGAGCTACTACAGTATTAGGGGTGTAAGTAAAAAATCCTTGGACCTCATCACCATCCTTTGAGATTTCACAAGAACTTTAGCCCACCTTGGCTGACCACTGTTCGACACTTTCACTGCATGGCATTAGAAGGCATAAAAACGCTAAGGCAGAACTCCTATTTATTTCATAATCAAATTTTGATTCCTCATCTTACACCAGTTAAATTCTGACAGCATATTTTAATTTGGCTCAAGTTATGGTCTTTTGCCTCACATATCTTTTACATTTTGTCATAATTTAGACATCTAAATTGTTTTAATTTCAGTCTAGATTTGGTTGATGAAATTAGAAATTTTAGTCGACAAAATCTACTGCAAATTTAGTCAACAAAAATAAAATTTAAAGTGTCAGGCTTTTTTTTTATGCTTCCTTAAATTTCTGAAGTCATGTTTACACTTGGATCCCACCAACACGAGGCTAAGGCAGCTGTGATTGGATGTCCCTCTTAACTTATGCAACCTTTCCACAAAACCAAAGTAGCTGTGATTCCTAACTTGTCTCTTTTTCTACACAACAAAAATTAAGTGTTTGGATTAAGTCTCTGTCAAGCATTTTTGTCTAGTTTAATTGGTTGGCTAAAATGTCAGTTAATTTAGTTTTAGTCCTTAGTGCAGTTGTCTGGTTGATGTGAACGCTGGTCTCAAACTCTGGCGCGTACCAGTCAACCGCTTTTGGGTCCGCTTGGTAGGGGTGGTCTCGGACTGCTACCAAGCTAACTCTGGAGCAGTACTTCTGGTGTGAACCCCAGACGCACCAATCACAGGAAGCGCAACATTCTACACGTCATATCCTGTTTTGATCAGTGACAAAGTAAGCAAAGTGCAGCTAACAAAATGTTTGGCAGGGGACATGCGTGGAGTTACAAAGAAGTGAGGTGCCTTCTGGATATATGGAACGACGAAAATATTTCGACACGACATGCGTGTATTGACATATTTAATATCCACAGTCTTTCCGGTCGTTTGTATGCGCAGTTTGTTAAAGTCAGCTCCAGATCAGCAGCAACACGAAAATTAGCAGATGATGCTCCATGATGTACTGTTAAAAATGCGAGGGATTTGTTGTCTATCCGCCTGAACTGTTTAAGCACTCACTGAACGGAAATTGCTCACACGTGACAATTTTTGGGTCGTTTGAGTTTTACCTTTTTGAATGCGAACCAGCTGATTGAGAAACTGCAACAATAGATCATCCTCGCTTTAAGTTCAGATTAGAAAACGGACCTTTTGGTGTGAACACGACCTTAGTTACAGTCCAGTATTTCAAGTGGGGAAAAAAGGTTGTCAACGAAAACTATGACGAAAATTATCAGTCAACTAATGCCCCATCCACACAAAGACAAACCGAGGTCTAAACGCATACGTTTCTTGCAGATTCTGCGTATCATCCATATACGAAGACGGCGTTTTGGGGGTCTGTAAACGATCATTTTTGAAACCAGGTTCCAGAGTGGAAAGATTTTGAAACGCCGTATACGCAGCTGTGCGATTACTGGCTCTCCGTAACTTTTTGGATACGCTTACGTCATACTTTCATATCTTCATTGACACTTATGCGCCACACGCAGCAACGACGTGAAGCATATGTGCTGATGAAGCTAGTGACCCTACTATACCTGTTGCAGCAAAATCTCCTTCTCAATCACCGAGTTGAACACATTACGCCACTTTATCACAATCTCTGTTTACATCTTTTGCCGCAAGTGCGCATGCCCACTGTTTTTTCGTCTGTTTCCGTCATATCGTTACAGCGCCCCTAGAGGTCTGGCATGTGTTTTACAGCGCCTTCATGCGTACGCCTTCGTCTTTATGACGGTCGTTTTTGAAACTGTTTAGTGTTTTGTCTTCGTGTGGATGGGGCCTAAATTAACACTGTCTTGCTCTTGTATTTAACTTAATGAAGCTTCAACACTTAGAAAGAAGCGACAACAACAGCAGGAATGATGTCAATCTTTAATGGCAGATGGCCTGAAATGTCTTCATTTAACATTTTCATAAAAACTTCTCATTTTGATCACTTTTTCCTTTTCTTTTTTTTTTGGTTTCAAACAAACAAACCTCTGCAATTCACTGAAATACAGTTTCTCCTTACAGGGTCGATGTACATAAATATCAACAGTACTGTATGCATTAAGAAAAAAAGAAAAAAGAAAACACATGCGGTGAACATGCACAGAACACACAGGTACGCACATGATATACGAAAAGTAAAAGGAAAAGTTCTTATTGACAGTAAGGAGGAGTCATGATGTTCATTTCCAGAAACTTCTGTACCGCACTGCTGGAGACACAGATGGATCCATTAGTCCAAGGAGCAGGTTTTTCTCTGGATTTCACAGTGAATTATGAAGATAAACAGCTTTCATAGATCAGATACAAACACACAAAGGAGCTCTAGAAAATTACCAAATGAATATACAATCAAACTTACAATAATACTTACAATGAATTATATAATGGGCATCATCTATTACCTTTAAAAACAGAACACCCTTAGAAACACACGCACACACACTCCTTATAAATACTTGTTCTAATAAATTTGGTGCCACACTCGGCTTTAAAAAATGTCTGTAAAAGCAAAAACTGCTTCAGAAAATCAGTTTACATGTGCATATTATCATTATTATTATTAATAATCATTACAAACACTGACTATATGATTCAACCACTCCATTATGATTGTACACACCCAGGCTACAGATGACAGGAAGGATTGTTTCTCGACCAGCCTTTCTTTTTTTTTTAACAGTCACATCATTGAAATGTGACTTAGCCTCATCAGAAAAATACAAGAATCTGTTTGTTTTTGTGAGAATGAGACATGAATGAGGAATTTGGCGTCAAAAATGTCACAGAAATATGATCACTCCATGATATGTCAAACAGCAAAGACGTTATTGCAGGCCCAGAGGACACAAGATTAGAAAAGGTTTTTTTTAACGCTCCAATCACAGTTATGCAAATTCTAAAATCTACTAAAAAATAAAAAAAAAGAGGCAAGGTTGGCTCCCTAAAAATAGACAAAAGAGATAAACTGCTCTAAGTGAAAGTTCTGTCAGATGCAGAGTGGCTCTTTGGAGTGACACCAAAGCAGACAAGCTGCAAAAAATTGTCATACTTCATAAGAAATCAGATTGAGGCGTACAAAGCAGTCAAGACGGAATAATTCCACTAGCCTAGATAGCTCTCCAGTGTAAAAAAATGCCTTTGGTCTTTTGTTTCTCTATACTGTGCTGCAGTCCTCCTGCAGGAACAATGAGACGCAGGTTCCTTATTATAGCAGGGCTCAGGTTTTTGTGTTCTGCTGTCTCCCCGGTCACTTTACCTTCAGAGATTCTTCCTGTCCGAGCTCTTAGTTTTTTTAAGCACCGTTGAACCATTTGAGTAAAATAAACAGATTTAATTTTAGTTTCATTTGTGTTGCTCAGTGAAGAAATTTGCACCAAGTTTTAAAGTTGGGTAAATAAAGATGCAAAGAGATACTAAATAACTTTAACTCTTAGATTTATTACCTCCTCCAAGAACGCTTTATTTTAGCTGGCATATGTTTGTCTCTTTGTTAGCAAGATAACGCAAAAACTACTCCACGGATTTGGCTGAAATCTTCAGGAGATGTGGTAATGGCCTAATTTAGCAATGATTTGATTTTATTAATGTATTTTTTGGGCATTTTGTGCCTTTATTGAGAGGAGAGAGACAGTGGATAGGCTTGAGAAAGGGGGTGAAAGAGTAGGGGAAGACAATCTGCAAACTGGTCACAGGCGGGATTCGAACCTGGACTGGCAGAAGCAAGTACATGGGGTGCCTGGTTGCTAACCACTCCGCCAAACCAGCAACCCCAATGATCTGATTTTTTTGTGATATGTAGATTTGATTGATGCAAAAAATCCTCTAAATTAAAATGAATTTAATAAAATGATATCACTGCCATTTTATAACAGATTTGCTTCCAATTTTACAGAAAACTAGAAAAGTACTCGGAGAGCGAAGACCTCCGCCAGCACCACAGTCCTCTCCCATATTGTGATTTTCCCCATAAATATTAGTCCTACCTTTATTTCATGTAAATATTTAGATTCCTTGACCATGAAAACATACCATTAGCAACTGGTTTCATAATGACATATATTTTAGTTCAGTAGTTATTCACAATAATCGCATTTTTCGTCATGGCGGATCCAGACGGTGATCCGGAGAAACAACAAAATTGAATCACTTCTTCCTTTTGCCATACTGAAAATTTCCTGGAAATTTCATCAAAATCCATCCATAACTTTTTGAGTTATTTTGTTCACAGACAGACAGACAAACTCTCCCGGAAACAAAACCTCCTGGCGGATCAAACCAGATTGATGTCACAAAAAATCCACTGAATTTAAGGTGGGAAATCCCATTGATGACATTCATTCATTCAATAAAATCAAAATACCTAATGATGTTCCACAAAACTTGCGTTCATACAGGACAACAACCTCGACCCCCATGTATGAGCCGGGTTGATCCAGATCTTAGCACTAATCTCTGGATCAGAATTGTATCTTTTACAGGGACTGAAAATCCACTGCAGTAACTGAGCTGCTTGGCGGAGGTTTGCACTCTTTGAGTGATTTTCTAGTTAGTTAGGTAAGTGCTGAAGTCCAGATCAAGATCAGTGATCATGACTATAAACCCCTCTATTTAAACCCTGCTTTAGAACAGACTGCCTTGGTTTGTGTAACTTGAAATGATTACAGGCTTTGTCTGCTCTGTGCTCAAATGTTTACTGTGGTTGTATGTGGAACAACGAATGAGTTCCATTATTAAATGGGTTGTGGAGGGGAACTATTATAAGGGAGGATTTTTAAATGGTCTGCTTTCTATTTCTTTAAAGGTGGTGCAAGAGGGAATGGAGCCATTGTCATTTTTCATCTCTAGAGAGACGCTATAGTGTACAGCATCTAACTGCTGCCTTTGGTTACTTAAACAGGGATATTCTGCAGGGACAAAACATTTTTTTAGTATTTTTGCACCTATTTTTTGGAATCAGAGTATAGAATATTCACTGACCTACAGAAGAAGTGATATGCCAAACTACTTTCTTTGTGTTCTAAATATGACTGAGAACAGGAAATCTGACCGTGTGCTCTGACTCACTGTGACATCACACTGAGTCAATGTCCACCCCTAAACTGGTACCGCCACACGGTCTGTAGTCGTGTCAGCATGCTACCTTTAAGTAATGAGGGAGCTCATTGGCATTTCAGGAGAAACATAGCAAACCAGAGCGTTCTGTGAAGGCTGTTCAGTGCTGGTTTATACGAAGTCAAAAACCTGTCCTGATGATAAATGCTGAACATATTTAGACTCAACATGGCGCAGATGATTCGAGTAGAACCACAGGGGACTGCATTAAAGAAAAGGTTTCTTATGTATCTTTAATGATGGCGTGTTTTCACAACAAATATGAGTCCTGCTGCCATTCACCTCTAATCTTAATCTCATTGCAAATAAAGCTTTGCTGACAGCGCATCCATGTGATCAGCAAACTGCAGAAACGAGGAGCTGTATCAGGTGACATATTTGCACATCTAAAAAAGACTACAAAGTTGGCTTCTGCGGGGTAAGGACGTCACACAAAGACACGCAGAATGTAGAAAAGACAAGAGCAAACCAACAGGGCTGCTTTGGTTTAGCAGGACGACTTTCCATTCTCTAATGGCACACAAAAAGAAAGATACGAAAGTTTCTCACACAACATGAACCAATCATCAAACATCGTCTTGATTACAAAAATACTTTTTTGTATTTCTTTAAAATATCTAAAAATGTACAGCATTGTTTTTTTCATCTTTTTTTTGCAAAGTCATGCTTCAACATGTATTTAATAATCATAATAACATTAATATGAATGATATACAGAATAGTAATAATTATAGTCATATAATAACATTACCCAGCAGCGTTTTGGCGACACTTCAGGAAGTCTGGCCTTGCACAGCTCCTGCGTAAATCCTCTTTGATAGAATGCACAGCGAGAGGTCTGCTACAGTTTGTGTTAGCAGGGCGACACGGTCCCTTCGTTGAGGTGTCAGAGGGGGCGTGGCCAAAGCGCTGCTGGTGAATTTGAGTATGTAACAGTATAAAAAAAGACTTGGGGCTTTTGGAGGGAGGGTGGGGGTGCTCGATGTGTGATGGAGGCTGGGGTCTGGTATGTCCTGAGCCCCATGAGGCTGCTGCTGCCTGAGTGAGAGAGAAAAACGAAGAGGTGAGGCTGCCATGGTCACCGCACATCATTCTTGTACACAAATGGGAGCGTGAGGAACTGTTTGCACGATGCAACCACAGGACTCATGAAGAAGGGAGATAGTCACACACGCAGACACACACAAAACACAGCTATCCTTTTCTTCTCAATTTCTCACAGAGATGCCAAGACCACACACACACTTTCATCCCACAAATATCTTGTACCCGCTTTGTTTCGACAACACTTTCTGTTCAGCAAAGAGCTGAAACATACACAGGTGAATGCTCAGGCTTTCCAGTGGATATGTTTGGCAGCAAAGTATGGTTTCCAAAGTAACTCGGCTTTCACAGCTTCCTCAACAAATCTACTCTGAAAAACAAGACATTTCGCCACGAGGGAGCAGAACGCCACTTTGCAATGGAGGTGAGATTTACACCTTTTGTCCTCGCCTCTGTGGATCAATGCTCGTCAAGTCCCAAAGCTGTGAACTCACCGACGGTACGCTGCTCCCAGAGCCAGAGTCAGCTCCATCCTCCTGGTTTCTAATTGGACATGAGAGGCAATCAGCAAACGCCCGTCACAGCCGGCCACGGCCACCATCACACATCAGGAACCTGAGGACAAAAAGGAGGGGAAGATTTAGAGATGAAGCTGGAGCAGCGGCTGTGATGTATTAGAGTAAAAATATGTGATCATGGTTTGTAATACTTTCATATGGGACTGTTACATGCTGTCTTGATTTGAACACTACCATCATCTCTTATTTTAGTGGCTGGTAAAAATAATTTGACCATAGATAATATACTTTTTGGCTAATCCTCAAAAACTGCACTCAAACAGTGCTGTATATTATGACCTGGAGCCTCCTCTATTAAAGAGTTGGATAATTATTTGAAATATCAAACACACATGTGCCCTTATAAAAAAAACCCTCAACCAAATAATACCCCTTTTTATTGAAGCAATGCAGACCAATAGGCTGCAGCAACCAGCACATCATCAAATTGTCAAGTTTAAAACTTCTCTTCCCACTGCCCACCGTACAAACACTCCTTCGTCTTAACTTCTCTACCTCCTGACCGTCAACAACACAGCCACCTTCATCAGGCCTGAGATCAGCACCGTGTGTTGATGCTGCTGATACTAAGTCCAGGTACCAACATTACTGACTTGTAGCTGTTGGTCTACGCTAAGACAAGGACAAAACACAGGACAAAACATAAAGCTCAGTTCAAAGGCACTCTTATAGAAAGACACAAAGACACAAAAGACATAAAAGACACTAGCAAGGACTGTTAAGAGGAGAGTGACTGACGCTTCAGGCGTCAGTGACTTTGGGCCTCTGCCTCAAAGGCCCTTTCCATGCCTCATAGGAACCCAGACAATACAGGAGTCTTGCAACATAAAATGAGACAACGAGGACTAAAATGAAAGCTCAAAAAAATTTCAGTAAGAAAATAAACGGTGATGAAAGCAAAAAATACAAAACAGGACAGCAAATATAAAAAGATGCAATTATGACAATAAAAGAATAAAATAAGAATGAGAATAAAAAAAAAAGATAAAAAAAAGAAAAACAGACTTGAAAAACTAAAAAGCCTAAAAGGTTATCTATGAAATGATTAAAAGTGTAACAAAGGTGAATTACAGATTAGATTAAATCTGAGGTAAGATTAAATAACTGCATTAATGTTAACATAACATAGAAGATAAAAATAAAAGAGGATGGACATTAAAGTAAGAGATAAAAAGATAAGAACACTGACAGAAAAGGCTAAAAAGACAGTAAAGACAAAATAATAGATAAAACATGAAAGACGGCATCACATAAAAGCAAGTTTGTAAAAGTGATTTATAATCTTTATGTTTGTACTCTGTTTTACTCAGTTGCAGAAAATGGCAAAAATTTTTCCTCTCTACTTTTCTATCAATAAACATGTCAAATAAATAAAAAAAGGATGTAGAGCCAGCCCTCTGACTTAAAAAGAGATTCAGACATGTGAAGTAAGCAGACTGCTCCATTGAGGGAATCAATCTGCCATCTTTTTCCACACATCCTTCAAACCTCAACCCCAGCTGTGGCACACAGGATGTCAGCCATCAGTTGTCTGAAATACTTGCTCAATAACTGTATCTCCCATAATCCCACACCACTTTTGGCTCCATCACCCCCCCTTGACTCCCCCCACCGGCAGCAGACTGAAGAGAAAAGGTCAACCCTTGGACCCCTTCACCCAAACCCAGATGTATCACCAAAAATAGTAATCTCCTGGAGGCCTCGGGTTCGGAGGCTTTTTGAAACAATAAACAATTAGAAAAGCAAACATGACCTTAAGAGGGAGGAAGAGACGGGCTGTTGCAGGTGAAGAAGAAGAGGAACAGGGCTTGAGAGCTTTTGTTTCTTTTTTGAAGGGGCACGGCTGGCCTAGCTAATGCCCTGTTGCGCGCTCAATCAGGGGTGAGGGAATCGATGCGATACTCAGCCGCTCCGCTAAGCTGATGCGACGCATACTTCCAGACCGCCCTATTTGTTCTGGCTGAGACGCCAAGGTTAAAGATTGGGTTGATCATTGAACATGTCTGTGCAGATTAGACGAAGGTTTAGTGATCTGCAGGCTTAATGTGTTACAGCCAATAACTCGGGCCGGGCGCATGATGTGAGATAGGTAAACAAGCAGTGTTTGAGAATGTGGGAGGTGACGGCTTTTCTCATGAATGTACGCTCTGTTTCTTGGCTTTATATCCTAGCAGAGAGAATGTTCCTGTGTGTGTTATCAGCGAGCATTGATCTGCTGCAAATGAAGAGAGAAGAGGCTTGTTTGAATCTGCACTTAAAACTGATGCTAGTTTGAGCTGCTCCACTTTCAAAACCTTGTGGGTGTGTTTAGAGACTTTGCTGGATTTGCTATCTTAGCAGTATAGGTTTCTATTTATATGTTGTTTTAATAAACTGTAGAGCACTCTGTTGTATTAAATCTATAGAGGAGGATTTGACAGGGAACAAAAAGAGGGAAGATTTTGTTCATTATGAAGAGAAAGAGTTAAAATGTGTAGGAAGCAGAACTATTGTCTGGCTGTTTTATGTCTTTGCGAGGTGACAGATAAAGTTCAGCGATGGGTCAAGAAGGACGGTGGAGTTTCTTCTTAGAACTTTTACAAGCATGGGATAAACAAGAGTCCCAAAGAGCTTAATCTCTGAAGTCTAAAATCAAAGCAGTTCCTCCTTGTTTAAGAGTCAACATCTGAGCAAAAGTGGAAAAAAATGAATTAAGGCAGGGGTGGGAGACTGCAGCCCCTCTACTCCCTCTGTGTGACCTGCCAGACAGTTTCAAACAAGAAAAAATAGACGGTCTCAAGGAATCATGACAACATCTGCCTGGAAAAAATGATTAAGTTCCTGAGCAAAGACCTCGACCAAGGCAGCTAAGTTTCAAACAAATCTCTACAAAAGTAGTGCGGTGTGCGGACCCCCTTGAATTTTGATCTGCCACCCCACGAGCCAAAGCAAAGCTCTGCAGTGTGGGTTATTTGCCATGTAAGAGGGAGGATTCATTCAGAATCAATGTGGTTTTATAAAAACAGGCTTCTGTAGGCTTCTTTGCTTTATGTTGTTGAATGTGGACAATCATATGGTGGCATTAAAAGATAGGAGTGTCCAGATACAACTGTTTCACCTCAGATATGATACCGATATTGCAGCCTTGAGTATTGGCCGATACTGATATCGATCCAATACGATATCAGCAGGAATCAGACATACTTTTATTACTTATTTTGTAGTATGGACTGTAAAAAATGGCTTGATCAGGTTAGATTACTCAGAGAAGAGTAGTCAGTATTAGGTATAACAAAAACTGACCCATTTGTTATGAACCAATGGGTTCCAAAAAAGTTAACCTTAAACATAAGAATATGCCACAATAAAATAAAATAAATTAAAAACAAATTTGAAGACCCTAAAAAGTAACCTCAATAAATCCAATAATAACAAAAACATATATTTAAACTGCAAAATACCCAGTGTTTCACTTAAATATAAGCATATTCTACAACTGGATTAAATAAATAAGAAATAAATTAGAATGGACTGCTATAATGGAGTGCTTCTATCGAAGATTTTAGACGCCAGCCGTTATTATCCGATATTTTTTTTTTGCTGATATCAGACTGATATTCGATATCAATAACGGAACGGGAACGACTGAATATACGGTCTTTGACCTGAGACATTCATGCTTGAGTTTAAACTTCAATTTGTGCATAATAGAAAATAAAAATCCCTTAAAGTGTTCTGAAGACGAACAGTAGTTACTCAGCAAGGATGAATATGAGGCTCTGCAGCTTGTCCTTCGATCTGTGATAGTCAAATAATTTTTTGCATCTGTGGCCGATTGTTTAAAGTCTGAAGAAAGTCCCTCAAAGCGTTCCTGACATATCACATACTCAAGCAAAGGATATACCTTGGGTTGGATACAACAGTTCTGTTAAATTTGACAAAGTCCCATAAAAACTCAGAGGACATGGTGTTAACAAGCAAGGGACTGATATTAGGCTCTGTGACCTTGATCTACGACTTCAGACGTCTGACGAGTGTGTTCTGGCACCACACATGGTGTGAGTGCAAATGCTGAAGAAAATCCCTTCCGTCCATTATCTGTTATCTTCATCGCTTATCCCTTTCAGGTTTTTGGCGGGCTGGTATCAATCCCAGCTGACATGCCAGAGGTTGGATCCCCATAGACAGTTGCCAACCAACTGCACAGCCACATGTAGAGACAGACAACCACTCACTCTAACAGTCATACCTGGGGGCAATTTGGAGTCACTTATCAACCAAATGAGCATGTTTTTGGCCTGTGGGTGGAAGCCGGAGTGCCTAGCGAGAACTCATGCATGCACGGGGAGAACATGCAAACTCCACACAAAAAGGGCAGAGAGCTTGTGTTATTGACCCAAAATATCGGTATAGGTGATAATGACGACGGTAATATGAGCATATCGAACATCCCCATAATCCAATAAGGATAAATATGAAGCTCTTGACCTCAATAATGTAACCTGAACAATTTGGGAAAATAGTGAATTCAGGTCGTTGATTGGTGAACTGGCCAACCAATCAGAACGTAGAGTCCCATACCAAAGCCCAAAACACAGTTTAAACACCCTTCTTCATTCCTTCACTTAGGGAAAATAAAAAACACGGATTGAGTATGAAGAAATGCTGTTTGTAAAGTGAGACATTTTCAATAGTTTCAAACGAGAGAGATGACAGCAACAGATTTTGTCTAACCTATTACAGTTTCTAAGGGGGGAAGGACTTCACAGAGGGTCAATTGTTTGACCTATACTGTAAATATGATCTAATGTGAGGTAACAAAGATAACAATAGTCTGTAGCTCTCTTAAATACAAAATATGTAAAAATTATTGGTTTCACATAACAAACTTCAGCACATGTGTTATATACTCTGGCATAAGCTTATTCAAACTTTTTCTGCAGTGTTTCTTTCAAAGTGACTTATTCCTGTAGAGGGGTTTTCTTCATTCTGCAGGAGAGGGATGAACAAAATGTAATATTTCTAATCTATGCACATGCATTAAAATACTGACAAAGGCTCTTTTATCTTTAGTGTTTGGCATCAGGGGGATCTGAGTGTGTTTGCATATTTGATATAAACTTTATTTAAGTTAAAATGTGGGAGGATTTTAAACTCATCTGCAGAGTTTGGGTTTGTTAGGATCAGGGTGAAATTAATGTGATTTGACATTATGATTTACTAAGAAGACCACTAGGAAATAAACAGATTATTTCTATAGGGACATTCTGAGTGCTTATGGTATCTGCTCTAGAAGCTGACACATTTTAACCCGAAAAAGTGACAAATTAGGAAGTACCTGAAGACAGCTTCATGGCACTTTTCATCAAAGAAATCTGATTTAAATAGAAACATGCAAAAAGAAAGGCTTCGTCTGCAGGTAGTGTCAAATCAACACAACCGTTCCTTCTGAGAGCTTTAATATAGATTCATAATTGTATGATCCTCAGGAATTCAGACTGAGCTGTGGCGTGGTTAAAATTTCATTACACATGAAAGACCCTGCAGTGCAGTAACTGCTCCAAATCAAATCAAATTGCACTTAAACTGCCATGCAATGAATTCAAGGCTGACTAAAATAAACGCAGACTTTTATCATGATAGATGACACCACTTAGGTGTCATGTGTCTTCTCTTCTACAACGGACGGCAGTTTAACCGATTACTTTCTGAGACTCTTAAAAATATTCATCCAACACTCAAGGACAGCGTTTACAGTAAAGGTTAAACATCATCAGTTAGTGAATCCAGAGCTTAAACTTGTGAGTCCAGTTGTATATTCCTTTAAGATGTCTACCTGTGAAGCGTGGCCCTGAAAAAGCAGCCTGTCTGAAGCCCCTTTAATCTGCAGAAAAGCCTTTAGGCCCCGGCTGTGTTTCTCACATACCAGC
This sequence comes from Scarus forsteni, assembly GCA_036419115.1. Lineage (NCBI taxonomy): Eukaryota > Metazoa > Chordata > Actinopteri > Labriformes > Labridae > Scarus > Scarus forsteni. The sequence continues at coordinate 21,338,205 of JAZDUH010000544.1, read as the reverse complement.
GTTAGCTGCTGGAGCTGGGTGGTGATGAACACAGCTGCTGACATGTATCCAGCTCCTGAGAGCCTGAGCAGCGAGGAGGCAGCCATACTGTACGGATGTGTGTGTCTGTGTGTGTGTGTGTTTATGTGTCAGTGGGGGGTAGAGGAATAAAGCCCCACTTCCTTATTAGAAGGGGCCCCAGCTGGCCCTCTGCTCTCCTGTGGGAGTTAGTTAAACATTGTCCAGAAAGCAGGGCTGGGTAACATGCACAGAAAACCACTGTTAGCTGAATGTGGCGCAGTGCATACAGTGCTCAACGAATTTATCAGACGATCATCATAAGAAATATTTCAGAATATTCCATTTTGAACAGGAAAAAGGAATTTCAAGCTGAATTCATCTTTTTATATCCATATTTGAGCCGCTCACTGGGCTTCTCTGAGAAGTCAGAAACGAATCAAGCATAACGGTCAACCACTAAAACGAACTTTCCTCTTCAGGAATGCAAGTAAATAAATACAGTTTGACATTGAATCAAGAAATAAAAATGTGCTTTATGATTTTTTCTGTTTTTTTTTGATAAAGTAAATTTGATTCAATTGGAAAAATATAATTATAGTTTATATTTCTGCTTAAAAAAAACATCATTTTGATTAAAGAGCTTCTACATACTGGTGTATAAGCCATTACAGAAACAAAAAATATATTTTGTTAATTATCAATGCCCCTCGACCCAAAAGGGATGAGGTATAGAAAATGAATGAATGGATGAATAAATAATTACCAATGCTGTTAATGTAGAGCAACTGTGGCTTAAACATTACATTAAGTGGTGATCTGATAAATCTGTAAAGCACTACAAACTGTTAAATATGTTTTTATTTTAGCATAACTTAAGTTATAAAATAAAATATGATATAATTTGACATCAAATAATAACAATAACCATTTGCTACTAAGGAAGGAAAAATAGAAATCACACAGACCTAATGTTGAGCAGTTTCATGATTGATCATGAAAACTGAAGACACGACCTTTACCTTTACAAAAAATGTTAAACCACTGACATTTCATTCATCACAGCTGTCAAAAATTATATTCTCTTGAAATCACATCATGTAAAACCTGCCAGCAGGAGCTTATCAAGCTAAACAACAACAAAAGATCACAAGCAGAGACCGGCATGTATAGTCAGCTCTGTCCACCTCCTCAACTTATTTATTATTTTTAATTGAGACCTCTATTCAACAACTTCATACAATGCATTTTAAACTTCATAGTTTTTCTTATTTGCTAAAGAATTTTTCTAGATTTCCTCTTGATGTAACAGTTTTAATAACCTAGCATGTTCTGTTTTTCTGTCTGTTTGAGTAAGGGAGAACAGCGATTTGCTCTATGGTATGCAAGGAGTACATGCAGGATGCACTATATATTGACTTTTTTTGCCAATATACCATATGCCCATATTTCAAACTTACTTTAGCCAATATTAATACAGAAATAAATGAAAATAAAGTAGTGTTCTTTGGATTACATCAATATTTCACGAATTTTTTATCAGTATAATTGAACATAATCAGCTCTTATCTAATCTGAGTATTTCCAAAGTGGAGGGAAAAAGAGCTGCACTTGATACTCTGGTGATACATATTTAAAAAAAAACATATGTATTATTCAATTTGAATCAAATCCTTGCTTATTACACACTGAAGACGTGATGTAAACAGACAAACACACCAGAACATGGGACCTTTCCTAAACTTTAGCAATATTTTTGAGAGAGACAGAGAGAGAAAGCCCTGCTTAAATTGCAGAACGAAGTTTGTTGGCAACAATAAGAAAAGTGGGTGGAACACATGAGAGAACCAAATGTCCTTGTCTGATCCACCTTTTCATTCAAACAACACCAAAAGTTGTGCAATTTTATCAACCTGCAGAAGTTTGCACATCATCATTAATCATTACAGTTACCAAATAATGTGCACTTGAGATGATTCCTGTTCCCATGGCATCACACGGGAATCAATACTTGATTTTTATGACTTTAAATGGTAATAAAATAAAGTTATATATTTCCTTTCAAATGACCATCTCAAAAAGATTATCTTGTGTTTGCTGTATGTAATTCTTAGATAGTGCATTTGACCAGGTAACTATTTTTTATTTAAATCAACATGAATATTAACTACATCCACCAAACAAAGACTATCTCACCTACATATCAATCATAAAACTACTTACATTTTTGCCCAGCCCAAAAAGGAACCATTGGTTTTGTCGGGCTATTGGCCAAGAAAGCCCCTCAGGGAATGAAGCCAGACACACACACATGCACTCCCTCACACATGAGTCTCTCACCCACAAGCACGCATGACACACACACTACAGTCCCCCACCATGTCTTGTCAGATGGAAAATCCGGATTACCTTTCTGTCCAGTTCAGTAGGCATTAATGTCCACTATTAGGTTGTCTTTGGATGGAGCTCTGTGCCCGAGCATGAATGTCAAATATAATTCACCTTCACAAATACTCCCAAGAAGTACCAGACTATTCTCTGAACTACATACAGCACAGTGTGTATTCAAGGAGTCAAAACCAAGTTGCTTCATACTAAAACTCACACAAAGTGGCACCCTAACTGGCACTTTTTAATACACAAATGATCCTGTCACTAACGGGCAGATTGTTCAATAGCAGTGCAACACAGTCTGCTCCCCTCGCTGACCTCGGTTCATGTTTATTCTTGTCGTCTTGCGGCTAAAATTGTTTCAAAGTGTTTCACAAGCTCTGTGCTTAACAGATTGTGCTGCACAAATAAGTAACACCCTCCTCTCGGCCTACATCGGGACATTAAGTGACTGTGTTTCAAACCGTATCCTCTGTAAAAACAAGCCGAGCCGAAAGAGACAGGGTCTGCTACAGCTGCAGAATGTCAGGGCCGAATGAAGCAGCAAGGCTAACTCCACTCTCACTGTTTTCTGTTGAGGGGAAACAGCTTTAAGTCAAGGTACGACAAACTTTGGTCACAAGACGAGATATTTGAGGGAAGGAGAGCTATTAGGTTCAGAGTTTTTGAAAGTACTTCTCAATCTAAAATATTATTGCTTACTTTTATACTTTGAAAGTTATTTCCAATGGATGACCAGCTTTATAGATGCTTTGTCACTGTGACATCACAGCATTCGCAGAAGGAAAACAGCAAAACTGGAGGCAAACATGAACAGCCATCACAGGCTGGCAGACAGCACGGAGTACTACTGTGCTTAAATAATGCTAAATTCATAATTATCATGAATGCTAACAGCTTCAGTAGCAGTTTAATCAGATCTGGATTCTTAATTCAGATCTTAATTAAATGAAAAACAAACACCAAAACTACAAACCTTTCTATAGTGATATTTTCACTTTACTTCTGACAAGTTTTGAGAGGAGTTTGTTTTATTCCTGCTTACGACATTATCTGATTTGCCCGAATTAAATGCTGATTGACAGAACGACTGCCCAATCACTCGCCGGATATGCACCTCCCCAAACACTTTCTGTGGGCTCTTTCCCTGATGGACAAGTGGAATATATCTAACAGTTCATCTGGTGTTTTGGCTTAATTTAACTCTGCTTGGTTGAGAAATGTAATATTACAAACTAATTATAAAACGTTCTGATTTATATGATTTAAAGGTGTACTCAGCGATCTTCTAATCCTCTAATCTAATGCAGTATTTGTCAAATTCACCATATGTCTCCTCTCCATCCACAAGATGTCCCCACTGACAGCATGTTGAAAAAAAAATCTGGTCTCAATACACAGCCTTGACTCTGAATTTCAGCCGGTAAATACTGGGGCTCGGGCCGAGTTACCAAAACAAAGTAAACCCCCCCACATCCAGGGGGCGATCATACTCATGCGCAGATCAGACAGAAGGGGGAGGGGGAGTCGTAGTTTGCGTAGCGTGCGCAGTTAGCGTAAGAGAGAGATACAATAGTTGCGGTAGCAATGGCTGAAAACAGCCCAAAAGAAAAAGGTCAGAGGGGTGAAAAGTGGAAAAGAAGGACTATGAACATGAAAGAGCAAAGACCAGGGTCAGTATTGACCAGGGTCAGCATCCGCGTCTGAAAACAGACGTGGATGTCGCCGTCCGTCTGCTGGATAGGTAAGCTAAGCAACATTAGCTTCGTGGTGCTTCACATAACAGTAATAGCTGTCGGGCATTCATCTTATTGTCTTATCTGCCAAAATGTACTGTTGTTGTGATGTTTTCAATAATGGCAGTCGAGTTGTCTGACCAGTCAGGGTTTCCTTAGCTACGTCAGCTACGCAGTTTCTACGGCCGTTTCCATGACGATGCACGTCAATCAGCTTTCGGGAGGCGGGTCTAAATTCGAATATCATCAAACCCTCTTCTCGTTTTCTCCCACATCGCTGACTACACCTTGAAGTGTCTGAATGCTAAAAGCATCTTTGAATCCTTATTTCATTGACACCTGGTTAGAGTTAACTGCGTGGAGGCTAATCTCCATCACCCATTTGAAGAGTAATTTCACCCCCAAAAACCTGCATTATATTAGCAAATGAACTTTTTTTTAAAAAAAAGATGCCACCATCAAACAGGAGCAAAAGATCAAGCTAACAAGAAAACTCAAGGGAAAAGAAATAGATAACTCCCAACATCAAGCTCCTGCTAGAGGTGCATCTCATGCTAGCACACTCGACCTGAAGCAAACACACAATCCAAAGTGGAACATGAAGAGAGAAAATTTAGAGGGCCATGATGGCCAGACCAAATCTTTATTGTCAAAGCTGGAGTGTTCACTGCAAGAATTGAAAGGTGAAATGACAAAACTTGAGAAAAAAAACACTGACAATATCCATAAAAACAACTACCCATTTTAAAATTAGGCTGTAAATATGCTGTTTAAGGTGAATTTTAATACTGATTATCATAAGGACTGGTTGCTTTTCAGGGGACTGCATTGTTTATTTTTTTAGCCCCAGGGTTTGTAGCTTGATGAAATAAATGAAAACGTAGACCTCTCAGAGCCTAAAATGTGGCGCCATGTATTCAACATTCCTCATACTGTCTTTACGTGTACGGTGTGCTGTTTGATAATGACTGCTTCTCTATTGCCTCTTGAGAAATCTTGTCATGTAGACAGGCTTTGAGTGTTTTTTTCCAGGTTGATATTTCTCTGTCTCGGAGATGTCTGCCCCGAAAACAATGCAGTAAAGATGAATGAAGTTTGTTCCTGTTGAAAGTTGAAGATGTCAGCTTTTGAATTTCCTCCTCACAAACTCCTGATACCGGGGAAATTGCCCCAGTTCTTCTGGAACATCCACACACGTCACAGTGAGCAGTTTTACTGGAGGCTGTTTCTTTAAAAATGAGTACTTACAAAGAAAACTGCCCACAGTGACGTATGAAGTGTCCTAAGAGCTCAGAAGACAAACTATTAGCTTATTTGATTGCAGTTACTTAATACTTTAACTCCTCCAAAAATACTCCTTTCACATCAGTGGTACAGACTGATGATTGAGCACCAACACTGGACAAATTAAGTTCTCTGTGTGCATGTAAATCTACCACATTATCCTCCCAGTATTCTGTCTGGATGTCTCAGCTTCACTTCACCCTCCACTGAGAACCGGATGTGGGGATGTTGTTGTTCCAGCAAGGGGCTAATATCCACTGGGGCAGCCTGACCCTTTAAATGACTTCCTCCTGGTTTGATAGAGGAATAATTATTTCCTTCAAGCCCCTCCTTCCTCCACTCCCTTCCCTTGACAGAGATGAAATCCCCAAAATTACTCCAAGTGCTTTTTTTCCTCATGTTGTATGCTTTAATCTCTGTAAACAGACAAATCAGCATGGACACAAGGTTACAAAGGGACAGTGAAGGACTAGCACCAATCAACAGCTTGATGAATGTTAGCCTCCATGCTAACATCGCCACCCACCCACCTACTCTCCACCGGCTCCCTGAGGGGTCGAAGGGGCATGTTCCTTCCTGTCCCGAAACGTTGAAGGGAGGGTTTTGGTGACAGAGTGACTGGCGCCGCGTGCGAACACACACACACACACTCACACGCATCCAGATGCACAGAGACACAGTCAGCCTGCAGAGATACAAGGACTAGCAGAGGATTTGTTGTGCTTTGTGGTTTTGTTTTTCTGCAAGCACAACAGTGTTTAGTTTGTCTGAAGTGGGGACAGAGCACATGCTCTGTGAAGCTCAAACTCATGAATTTATCAAAGCGTTTATTAGAAACCAGCTGCTTCCTGTGCTCTCTGCAGCTCCATTCCTACTAATTCACCTGCAGTTTTCTGTTTAAAGCAAAGCTCCATGCTAATCATTTTTTAATACATTTTCATAACCTCCCCCAATACAGCTGAAACCAGGAACCTCAGCAGTTCATGGCGGATAATCCACATTTACGACCTTTTAGAGCATCACATCCTCATTCTCTCTTTTTGTCTTTTACTTTTTACAGTCCTCCACTGTGTGCTTCGTCACGATGTGGAAATGCAGAGAGCATTTCCAAAATTAAAAACAGTGTTTCATTCTGCCAGGGTTTGACAAAGTGACAAATATTCCATAATATCTGCCGCACGATAACAACATTATTATAGGACAATATTCAGTGTTTTTATGAGAAAGTTAGAGAGCATGCAGAGACAAATCATTACACACAAACATACACAATAAAGGCAGAGCTGTGAAACCAATAAGTTCTCTCTGATCCACTAAAACAATGAAGCTTGTGTAGTGTAAGTAACCATTTTTAGGAAAAAAAGATGATTTGCTTAAATCAATATTTGAGGGGGAATTTGGATGCTTCATTTTAAGTTGTACGGACCTTTATTTTATCATCTGTAATGGGAGAAATTCTAGAGCATACAAGGGTAGACTTGAAATATACTAAGTAAATCATCATCCAATTTCTGCACTTTTCTTAAGATCAGAAAAGCACTCAAACACCTTGAAACCTACTATCCTGTGAACAGCTTGTTTCAGCTCAACTGATAATTTCACCATATCGCAGCTGGCTAGCGTCATCCACTCAAAACTGCGGCAAATCACATTATTTGCTAATTATTTACTCAGAAACTAAATTCATCAACACAACCGCTGTATGATTCCTCATTGTCACTCTTGCCTGCTTTCCTCCTGCTTGTCTTGAAGTGCCAATAACTGCCTGTGGGCTGTGCAATATGGCCTGAAACTAAGATTTTTTTGATTATTTTGTTCTTAATATTTTCTGGCTCTCAGAGAAAACGGAAAATGACAAATGACCCCAGAATTACATATTTTGCTGTACTTTGATCAAAATGCTGCATGTCTCAAAAGGTAACAACATTTCTGCAGGATTTAAAGTGCGTGCTGTTACTGTTTTGTAAAAGTGCACAAGTACACTTTGTTGTTTTTAATTCTATGGACAATACAAGGCTAGAAATCTGCCAGTGCAAGACAGTCAAGCCCTACCATTGCCAAAACACAGGAAAGTTTTAGTATGTCTGTTTTGTATTTATCACAGAGTGCTACAACTCTTAAAGCTGGGGTTGGCGATTTGATTTAGATACACTTTTTGCAATACTGGTTAAAATGGTCTTTATGACCCGATGGTAATCAACTCATAATGTGTTCTTAAAACAGAGCAAAAAAATATCCACTATCTACAGCAGGAGTAAAACAGGGAAAACCCCAACCAATAATCATGCCGGGACACCTGTTTTTAAACCAATGGTGGTTAGGCGGGGAGCCCTGAGGAGATGCTACTTTCAAATTCATGCCAGTTTTCCAAAATCGCCAACCCCAGCTTTAAGTTGTGGTGTTTATTAGAAATAAAGATGAGTGTGTACACTACAGAAACCTGCAGGGAGCAAAATGAGCAGAGGAGTTAGGTGTAAACAAGAAAAATTACCCAAAAAATCTAATTAACCAATAAATTGTGTAATTACGTTAGCATAACTGTAACACTGGTATTTCACACTGTGTACTAACTGAACCTGAAGTAAGTGGGCTTCAGTGACAAAATCAGGCTAATAACAATAAATCAAATGTTAGTGTCCTAACCATGGATGTATTATAAGAACTGGATAGGGTGGCTCCGCCTTCCACCGTGTAACGGATTTGAAGCCAGAATATCCCCCGTCAGGGCGCCGCCATTGTGCAACCAGTAGAGAATTTGGGCCATAATCCAGACGCAGCTGTCGTAAACGGTCGCAACACTCCGCAGCATACGCCGTACACAATCATTGTGAAGCTGCAGTAAACCGCGGTTATTTTTAAACTCTAATAATTTATAAAAAAGAAACTTTTCAGAAAAAAGAGGACTTGGAAAAAACGCAGCCCAATAATACTTTCATATCACCACAGCATATGGATGGGAGAAATATTTCTACGAGGTGTAATTTTTTGAAGTTTCGCTACGGCCCGTTCAGATGAATGGGGGAGACGGAGATTTGACCTATACTGCAGCCAGTTGCTAGGGGGAGCAGTTTTTGCGGCGGCTTCAATTTTAGCCTAGCATCATGGCGTCCATGTTTTTTACAGTCTATGGTCCTAACCCACACTAATATTTCTGCTTTGAAGCCTCAACTATAAAGATGACAATAACAGAATATCTCAGTTATTTAGCTTGTATGCTGGAAAACTGATCGGTTTAGATTTTTAGGAAAAGCATGGACAGCAGGCACCATTCAACGTGACATCCAACATTTGTTCAGTTAAGACTTGGTGTGACAGTGGTGCACCTTACAAAAGAGGAATGAGAGAAGTGAGGTGACTGTAGGGATGCATATTATTGGCAAAACGCCAGTGTTGGAAGGTAATTTCTTAAAAGAAATTAAGAGAGTTTCTGAGAGTTGGCTTCAGCAGATATTAAAATTTCTGCTGATATTTACAGCCAGTTCACCAGCCATACATTTCAGAGATATATATCCATTATGTTGACTAAAATAACTGCATAGCATTGCTTTATCATCCCTGAATGACAACATTTTCAGATCAACATAACATTTAGTCCAGAATGAAGTGTTGTTCTGCTCGTTTTCATCTGTTTCTTTAAATATCAAACTGTTACAGTGAAAAGACAGGGTGAACTTTTGTAAAGTGGAGACTGCAAACGCTTGACAAAAACATACTGGAATCAGTTCCTATTTGTATGGTATATATTGTTGTCTAATTAATGAATTAATTATGTGCTTAGCCTTAAGATGTGCAAAATCTGATACAATAAATGGGAATATTGTGGAGCATATAAGGCAGTGTGTGAATGAAGCCTGTTTTAAGTGGGTGACTATTAGCAAATGTAGCCTTGTCTTTAAAAAAATGAGACTGTGTGGTTGTGTTCATCAAGACCTTTCAGTTTATCATGCAGCTATATTGTCTTCTACTAGATTACAAATGGATATATCCACCACACAATCACAAATATAAAATATCCCCAATTATGTGTCAGTTGCAATCACAATTATAAATACATAATCAATCAATAAAAGTAAGTTTAAGTAGGGATATAAGGATATAAGCTTTGTCCTTTACACTTGTCAGTGGTATAAAGAGAACAACTGGGGATCATTACTGTAGTCAAAGCAAAGACGTGCTTCAAGGAAACTGTTTGGACAATCAAAGAAAAGAAAGGAAAGAAGGAAAGAAGTAGGGGGGTAAGTGCTGTAATTTTTTAAAAAGTAGTCATTATAAGAAACCTTGAGTACACCACCAAACTACACCAGGACAAAGTGCTTACACGAACACAGTGACTTTCACCCCTCACTTCAATAACATCACCTACCAAAGCAGCCTGTGGTATTAGCATTTTGGTCGTATTTGCTGAGATCAACCCTGTCCGTTTTATTAAAATGTTGGCGTCGGAGCTCGTTGTATATTCTGTTTGACTCTCAGCCTTTGATGCCCGAGATCAAGCATGGCATCAATAGGAGAAGTCAACCCTCCGTACGCTGTGACCTGAGCGGGGAAGCTAATGGAGTTCCCCCTTAAAACCGCATCGCTTGATCTCCTGTGATGATGTCTGAGGAGTGCCTGTGGTTTCATTGACCCAGTGAGTTTTATACACCAGTATTTGCTTCTTAAAAGGCTAATTATTTTTGTTTGCTCTTGGAACACATTTGAAGTCAGCTAGCAGAAGTGTGGCTAATTGGGTGGTTAGTTTGTGTGTGGTGTGAGGACGAGTAAAGGGGGTTAATTGACATACAGGTCACGCGGAATAACAGCCTGTCATATTCCTGACGTACAGTATGATTAAGAATATCTGCACTTGTCTAAATAAACTGTCATAACATTTACTTTAGTCTTTTCATAGCGCAGCACAATCTAAACTTCACTGACAGTGTAGGGCAAGGGGCTGCGTGATTTTAGTGTGTGTGATGTGTGTGTTGTTACTCACACATACTTCAGCAGAACTGCCTGGACTTCCATCCCTGAGGAGTTCCATCTGCAGGTGGGAGCCAGCGAATCTAAACATGCATAATCAGACTTACATTAACACTCACATACATGAAATGATGCGATGACAGACAATCCACACAAGGTTTAATGTGATGAAGCACTTTGTGAGTTCATATTCGTAGGTCAAAAGGTTTTGTTTACCGTGTAAAAATATATCAATTATTCAGAGTAATGTCTCCAAAAATATGCCTTTAACGCTCGTGCTGTCAGTGGAGTGAAAGAAAACAGACAGTCAGTGTCAGTTCAAAGCTAACAGCATTGAACTATCGAGCAGTTTTCCCTTTTAACCTTCATTTGTTCATTAAAATAATAAAGGTTGTAAAGCTCTGGACATCCATACAAGGCAGATATGCCCTTGTGATGGGTATGATTTTTGTAATTCTCCTATTTTTCCTGCATTTCTGCTAATTTAAGCTCACTGCAGCTGGCTGTGACTACATACAGATCTACAGACATAAATAAATGTGGAATCCCTATTTTTGGCCCATGCTAAGACATACACACTCATGTTCATATGCTTAGCTAATGGGGATCTGAATCTCTGTTTGCAAGACCATTCAATCTGAAGTTTGATTCACAGGCTAAGATTCAATCAACATGAAGATTTATTAAAGGCCCCATGTCCTGCTAAATCAATTTTTTTTACTCTTAATATTGCAGGAAGAGGACCAAAGAGCAAGACATGACACCTTTTACTAAACTCTCAGTTCACAGACAAAAAGAATACCATAATTTCTTGATTATAACACCCGCTCTTTTGCTTTTAAATAAGCTCAAATATTTCGGTTGCGTATTGTACATGAGTAGAAGCAAATGCTTTGAATATTTTGTCTCGCCGATATTGAGTTTTCAACACATTTGATACAAAAAGTTGAAATACTCTTTCTCGCAACAACAGGCAAACACAGGGCACTGCCATCTTGTGAACAACACTTCAAAGACAGTGTTTTCTAGGCAAAAATTGTGAAAATATGGGGTACATACTTTAATCGAGTGAATGTTATAATTGAGAAATGGTTGTAAAATAAAATGCTTGAATACTCCTTAACAGGCTCTGCTTTTTTCTTCCTTGGGTTTATAATGTGACTTCTATACAGCCCTACATGTGTGTTTTCTGGTCCTCACAGGAAGACACCATGACCTCCTCCCCTCTTCCATCAGACTTCCTTTGAGCAGCCAATCAGCTTATTCATATCGCCTCCTTTAGCCCACTCCCACTCACATCTGAGCATTTCCAAAGGGGAGGAAAAAAGAGCCATGGGACAGAAATTACATTTGTCATTTTTTATCCACCTTAAGTCAAATCATTGCTCAAAAGACAGCCAAGAAGTGATGTATACAGTTAATCAAACAAAAAACAGGGGCCCTTCTGACATGATTTCGTCCAATCAATTAATTCTGTTACAGCTCAATTTGATAATTGACTGAGAAATCCCTGAACTTCGTTTTTCCTACTTTAACACATGTCAGGCTGTACGTTGATGGAATAAATTTGGCAATGAAATGGTCTCTGTACAAAAATAGTGAAAGAAATGTGGTGTAGTCATGGCATTTGTCCTTGTATGCATTGTAACAGGAAGAGGATGTCCTAAAGAATTTCATGATCCTATCTAAACTTCATAGGGATGGGAATTGCTAAGATTTTTTCAGTACCAATGATATTAATCATTCTGCTTTTTGGACTGATTCTTAAACTGCTCCTGATCTTTGCCTGCTGATTTTCTCTGGACAAAATCTGGCCTCTGTTGGTCCTCAGTGGCAACAATGTCAACACATGATATTCCCGACATTAAATGCTGTGCTGCAGAGATACAAGGGGATAAAATGACTCTTAACACATCTCATACTAAAGTATAATCAGGTAAGATAATCTTTAGGCCCTAAAGATAATCAGGCCTTTGCTGCACTTGATTGGAGGCGGAGATCAAACCTGAAAGCTGGCCCTGACTGCTGTGTTGTGTGGACCGTGCTTAATGCTGCTGGCTGTAGATGCAAAATGTAGACTTAAGCATGTAAAGAGGACTGACTTCTTCTATTGAGCAAGAGAGTGATTGCTTAAATTCCCTTGTTGGAACAATCTGAAGTAAATATGGCTGGCCGTAGATTAATAATTTCGACAGAGAAACAAGAGTTTGAAGATTCCAGCAACCTTTTACAGACAAGAAGGCAGAAAATTATATCAAATTTTTATGTTGTTGAGCTTAGCTGATTATACCTATTTTACTGTATAGACTAAACAATTAAAAGGGACATGACTTTATTTATTTAAAGTAAACTAATTGCTGACATTCTCAAGCTGAATATATACTCTACATACATAAGTAAATGAGGAATAATGATTTTGTTCCTAGACGTTACATTGGTAGGTGAATTATTAAGCAACATTGAATTCAGAGATTCCTAAAAAGTTCTTCATAATGTAGAAGTCTACCATGACAAGTAAATCATTGTAGGCAGCGTCTCTGTACAGTTAAATGTGATCTTTTGGCCTACTGTTACGTGTCTTGCAGTATATTTAACAAAGCCATTTCAGACATGATCTTGTCTTTTAACACAGTTCACATGATGCTACCCTACAGAGGAACTTTTGTTTTTAGAAAAAAAGCCTTAACAAAAGGTTGATTTGTCTTCATTGAATAAAAATCCATCAACATGACCGTAGATTTTCAGAGAATGATGACACTGTTGCTGACTGAGCCAGACAGCTGAGCTCATCTTGGCCTAAATTAGATTTAATCATTTGGCATTTTTTATCCATGCGGTTTTTTAATGTCTAAAATCAGAACCCACTCCAGGTCAGAAGTGACGCTAGGATGCTAACATTACCCACAATCCCCTACTGACATCCTAAATCTGGAGTCTCTTTGTGTGTGTCAGAGTGAGCTCACGTACTCAACAAATATGGAAAAGTGCCAGCTCGGCAGATTCATCTTCATCTCATATTCTGACATCATCCTCGCTCCAGCTTTGCTCTCGTTGCTAGAGGCCTTTATACTTTCACAGCAGCTGCATTATGTATGGAAATATGCTCTTTATAGCCGAGATAAAAGACATTAAAGAAACTGTTGTTATTTGAGCCTAAAATATCACAAAGAGCCGAACAAAAGAAAATCAAAAAAGTGAAATTCAGAAACAGCATGTATAATACTAAACTCTAAACAGTCTTGCTGCAGAAAACGAGCTCCATGAGAAGAATTTCAAGAGATCAATACTGAACTCAGACGTGAACCCACAGTGGAGCCTCACAGATTAGAAGACCTCGATACACTTAATCATGGCTGGCTGAAATAAAGGGATTTATTTGATGAAAGAGCAGGTGGGCTAAAAAATAACAATTTGACACCACTGCAAGAAAAATGTCACTGTAGTGGATAAAATTAAGTATCCTTTAGGGTACCATGATTTACTTCTCTAGTTAATCCTATCTTGGTCTTGAACTGTTACTATGAAATTTGCAGAGTCTATGCACATTCTATGCACCATTTTCCTTGCTACCTCAGCATTAGAGGGTGGCTTTGACAAGCTTAGTACGTTAAGTATTGGCTGATTTAGCTTTTCTGTCATTGACCTTTGTGTTCCCTAAGTGAGCTGTATTTCTGCAGTTTTTTTATTTCAATGCGTCATTCTTCATAAACCACAAGTGTCATGTCCATCTCTTACAGCCTCTTCTTGTTTAAAACCCAATTTAAATCCACACAGCAATTATAAATGCGACCAGTGCTATCCTTTTGTCTCTCTCTTGTGCCGCCATGTTTGTTTGCTCACCCTCCCCTGCACAATAAACACCACCTCTGCTGACCTCACCAGCAAAATAGCTCAACAGCACCATCATGTGGACTTAGAAAGTAATTGGTTCATTTCTATAGAACCAAAAGCTTCATTAAATGTTGGAAGTCATTACATGAAAAAATAGTGATGCTTGGCAGCTGCTAATAAATGTACTATCGCCGTGCCATATATCGCCATACTATGGTGTATCGATCCCTCCTTTCAGCCCTTGTGTTTTTTACTGGTACATTGGTTGCATCTGTTTACTAGCGGAAGCCAACTTTATAGATTAAAAACAGGTACTAAAGAGCAGCTTATAGGCTAGACTTCACTGGACAATTCATTGAGTAAAATGGATCCCTTCAGAAAGTAAAGTGTAAAAGGAACTTCTGTATGTTCTATACAGAGAGGAAAGACACCATTTCAAGATTGGAAAACCTACCTTGTGAAGGACTAGGGAATTGATGTGATTTTATTGATACCACTGACATTCATGATTCTGATAATCAATTGGATTCTTTAATGATTCCCTTAATGATTCCTGTTGATTTGCTGAAAAAAAGGTTGTCTAGTGTAGGTTTTCACTGGCAATGACCTCAAACACAAAACTAATCTTTAATAGCTTGCCTGATAAATGCTCCTGCAAGTTTCTGGTGATTCTTCTTACTGAAATGTGTGCAGTAGGCATCTTTCTATCAGAAAATAAGACCCAGTTTTGGCCACCTCTGCCTGCTGTCTGCCATGCTTTTTTGACTTCTTAGTCATTTATGCTGACTGCCTCTACTGAGAGAGTAACATCCTCAGGTGCCGATCACACAGAGATTTATCGCCAGAAAAGAGTGACCAGTAAAAAATGAAATGTTTTCCATTTTTGAGCATGTACAAAAGTTGAAACATTAAGCTTTGCAGTGGAAGATGTGGTGTCACAGTTTATATCACTTTCAGTCAAAGCAGAAACAAAAGACAATAAAAACAGACCAACGCAAATATTTTGGTGGTTTCTGTTGCCCTCCGTGAGCTAGCCAGAGGTTTTTTGGCAATATTATAAATCTTTGTGACTAAGAAAGAAGAGGGAAGGATAAAGTTTTTCATCAAAACTGCTGGATGGCAACAAACTATAAGCCCACCATGTGTTATTAAGCAACAGTTGTTTGTTCAAGCTCATTTTCCGATCATTCTATTTGGCTGCATGTGTGTGGATGCGGATCCTCTCTACAGGGGCTCCCCTGCTCCACCCCCTGGGTGTTTTTGGTGCGTCTGCTCCTTGGGAGACATGTCTCTGTGTGATCACCCCTGAATTTGCATGGCATATCGAACAAAGTGGAAGAATCTGATCAGCGAATTGATTCGAAAAAAAAGACAAATAGTGATTCTTGGAGGGAGTTATCGATTTCCATCCCAGTAAAGGACATTTTCTATTTGAGGTTACAAGTTTCTTTGACTGTAAGAAAAGAAAAAAAATCCCCAAACCAGGCAGAGTTTAAGACAACACATCAGAGGTAAATGTTGATGCAGATCAGTACATTTTGTGTTCTGTGAGGTGCGTCTGTGGGATGGAGCAGAGTCATTTCAGGCCTGACAGCAGCAGCTGTTTGTGAGGCTACAGAAACAGTGAGGGGTGAGTGCTTGAAGGTGGTGTTGATGGGGGTGATGGTGGTGGGGGGTAGGAAGGAGGAGGGGGTTGGGTCTGCAGGTTACCTGAGCGTGGAGCGAGGAGGGGTAGGTGAAAGCGGGTGGGAGGGCCGGCGACAGCTCCGCCGGGTACAGTGGGTATGACGCCCACACGTCTGGGCTGCTGGGATATAGAGCAGGCACTGTGAGCTCATCTGTGGAAAGAAGAAGAGGAGGAGTGGAGTGAGGAAGGTGGACAGTGGATGGCAGGTGGCTACAGAGACAGGGTGGAGGTGGTGGTGCTGTGGGTGATGGTGAGGTGCTCTACAGGTGGGCCTTTGTGATCTGAAGTAGCTTCCTCTCATTCCCAAACTTTACAACAACTTTCTGTGATCACAGCTCTCTCCAAAACAAGCATCCAATCACAGCTTAGCTACTGTAGCCGTGCAAAGAGGGCCGGATCAGCCTTGGGTTTCTCAACATGTCAGGAAGGTATGCGTTTGGCTGAGGCAATAAAACTTAAAAGATTATTATCAGTGTTTGAAAATGTCAGTTCCAGAGCCAAAAACAGCACAGCAGTACAGTGAGAAAATGATTAAACAGGGTCTTTTTCAATCAAACATCAGCAACGTCTCCATCCCTCTACAGAGGTAACTTGGCATTACTTTAAATCAGGGCTGACTCTACAGTAATTGGCCATTTTTATCTCTACATTCCCCACAGTTTAATCACCTATACAATTATAGTTTTGCAGCTGAAGCAAGTAGTAAGTAGTTAAAATGGTCTATATTGAAAGGGTAAGCCATGTTTTTTTATTTGAAAATCCAATTAATGTAAAAAATTTGCACTCTGTGATATTGACCATTATAATTATGGGGCATGAACACCAAGGACAGTCTTTATAATTGCTAGGATTGTTTTGTTTTATAATCATTTCTCCAGTGGATGGTTCATTTCACATTTTGAGTATCTTAAAGTGCTTAAAAGTCTATTTTCTTCTGCAGGATGATCAGGTCTGGTCAAAATATTATGAGTCTCCAGAAAGACTTCAAGAGACTGGCTCAGCAGTGCCCCGTACAAATGTACAAACAAACAGGATTTCCGGGGAGTTTGCTTTAAAAATCAGAATCTTTGCCCATGTCCAGCACCCTGAAACTTAAAAAAACCTCTCAACGCTAAGGTGAAATGCTGAGTGTTAAGCTTCTATATAAAATAAAATGTTAAATTTTAACCTATTTTTGGCCATTCCCTGGGGTCACTGATCAAAAGACCTAATTCACAAAAAAATAATTTGT
Source organism: Scarus forsteni (assembly GCA_036419115.1). Classification (NCBI taxonomy): domain Eukaryota; kingdom Metazoa; phylum Chordata; class Actinopteri; order Labriformes; family Labridae; genus Scarus; species Scarus forsteni. Next base: position 21,321,086 of record JAZDUH010000544.1, on the reverse strand, counting down.
ATAATTTCAGGAAACTAGGAAGTAGATTTTTTTTTAAGCCTTGCCTGATCGTATTTTAGTTGGATTTTTTTTGTTTTTTTATTGCTGCAGTGACTTAAAGGTACAAGACAGTTTTATGGTGCTTCTTCTGTGAGAACAGTGTGAGCGCTGCATGTGAACTTTTCTTTGGCCACAGCCCAGATGGAAGAAGAGCACTTCTATGAGGTTAAGTTGCTCATTCATGAGCAACACCATCGGTGCACAACAGGAATGTGACGCTACCAGCTTTCCCAACAGTCACTTCTGAAATGGCACTGGTTAAAGGGCTGTATCCGACCAAAACGACTCAGAGTCAGCAAAAATGCAGTCATGCTCTCACTTATATTTCCGTCATGCTAACGTTAGGGTGCTTACAGGTGTAGTCTGTTTAAATTAAAGTAATTTTTACTTTCAAATAGAAATTCAGTCTCACCAAACTTCACTTTAATCACCATGTTGTACCCTTTCTGTGAATTTTAACCATTTGGCATTAAGAAGAAAACAAAGTCTGTGTTCAAAGTCAAATAAGATCCAGCAGACTGAAAGTAAAGGACACATTTTGTCTCCCAGGTAAATTTATCAGCACTTCCTTCGATGCTGTTACGCACAAGCCTGACATGAGGCTCTGTGAGGAGTAGGGCTGGGTATTTCAGCAAACCTCATGATATGATACTTATCCTCATACTGAGGCTACGATTCAATATGTACCCCGATAATCGCAAATTATGGACACTTATTGCCTTCATCAGAATTCTAGATAACTTTCTTTTTTTTTTCATTGCCAAAAAGAGAAGATTGTTCTACAACTCAAGACTCTTAAATTTAGGTCCTCAAAGATTTTAGACTGAAGTTAAAATCTCAAACAGGTGCTTCATCATGTAGTTTGGATTTGACTTTGAACTGTGCCGTTGATAACATCACACAAAGTCCGTCAACAACAGCTGTCACAGCATCTGAGACAGTGTGGATTCTGTAGAATCTGTATCGATACACATATCGGCAACAAATGCATGACAATATTTTGCTGCATTATTATTTCGAGCACAGGCCTAGAGAGGAGCGGAAGACGTGCTACTTGGGTTCTCCACTTCAACATTTTCTGCATTAAGCAGAAAACTAAACTTATCACACAAGGTGTACAAGGTTGTTGTCAGTGATGTTTTTTAATGGATTACAGGTCCAAAAACAAACCTTGTAGGCAAAGATTTTAAATGTCAATTCACACTGGATGCATTTTACTTGGCTGACAGCAGCAGTACATGTGAGTTTGCATTTCAGACTGCCAGCACGAACCATATTTCTCACGCTGGTCTGCCACACCAAAACTCTTTAGAACAAGAAGCTTGCGGATTACATTCAAAAGCAACAGGCTAACTTAGTCAAAACAGACCAATGACAGAGAGCTGCATTTTAAAGATTCCCCAGTTGTAACAGTACTTATAAGTAACTCACTATCAACTGACAAGTTAAAGACAACTGTAGAAATGATTATGTTTGAAAATGTCTACATAACGTACTGCAGTATATAAATTTATTTTATATGTATTATAAATACAGTTGGAGATTTGAAGACCAGGTACGTTCTTTTCGAAAGTCAATTTTACTCATTCAAAATTGTGTCCTATTTTATTGTCTGTCACATCTGGGTGCTGAAAGAACAGCATTTTATCTTTTTGTATGTGTATACAAGAGGAAGATGACTAAGAAACCAAATCTTGATTCTTGTAAATGCTCTGATTAATGTAATTACAAAATTGAATGCATTAATTTCAGCTCTTCATCTTATTTTGACAGCCCTAATAAAAGCCTAAATCTAATAAACGTTTAAATGACTGTGCAAGTTTAATAGATAAATTGGCCCCCACAAGGACAGTACACTGCAAATCACTGAGGTTTAACAAGAGGGTAAGCAGGGCTTACATCACTGACATCATGAAAAAGGCTTCTAAAACAGACATACACTTCTAAAATCAGTTATTCTCACTCATGTCACGTCAACAATGAGAGGAAACCACCTCAGATTTGATGAGTTACTCACTGAGTCGAGTATTAAGTGGCTGTGGAGAGAAGATCATAGTGCATGAATGAAGAGATAGGTGACAGTGCAGAGTGGTACAGAAAAAACAAGATTTGAAATGTACTTCCAGTAAATAAAAAAAAAGAAGAACAGTCAAACGGATGATCTTCAGATAGCTCTTCAATTTCAAGCAGCATTTTTCCCTGTGCTTTCCGTGTCTCCTGCATAGTTTTTATCACAGCATGATCAGAAAAACGTCTGATTTAAACAACTCTTATCAGGAAATGACGGCAATTTCTCTCCTGGTGATTACGTCATGGTTTCATTAATCGTTTCCTTCCATGTTCCAGCGGGGCTCTGAGTACACGCCCTCTCTCCAAGATAAGAGCAGTGTGATCATGTGGGAAGAATGTATGACCACAGCTGGCTTATGTTCAACTGTTCAATGGCTGATTTCTGCTGAATCTTTAGAAAAATATTTGACTAAATGGGAGAAAAAAAAAGCTGCACAAACCTGGTACTCAGACTACAGGTTTAGAGTCAAGGAGAATCTGCCAGTGATGTTTCATCGTTCACTGTTTGAGAATCATTAATCTAGTAGGGAGCTGCCACGCTATGAAACACTAAGTTAAACTGTTACAACTAGAGCTGTCAAACACCCAAGATATTTTATCAGCATTGACTGATGAATTTTTGAATAATTATGTTTCAGCTTAGTGACTTTCTCTCTGTAGAAACAAGCAGTTACGGCAACAATTAAGCTGAGAGATTTCTCAAAAGGGGTGTGTATCGGCAAGAATCGAGCGATATCTTTGGCGATATAGGGGTGATGGCACATCACTGTATAGGGATGGAAATTGCTAAGATTTTATCGATACCAGTGCTATTAACGATCCTGCTAACTGATCCAAATCTGTAACGATTCCCTTATTGATTCCTGCAGATCTTCAGTGTCAACGATGTCAAACACATGTCACAGCATAGAAAACTGCTTCTGCAAGTTGCTGGTGTTTCCACTCACTCAAGGTTGTGCAGGAGGCACCTTTTCTGAAAACATAAGCCACAGTTCTAACCAATTCTGAACCTTGTCAGTGTAGGGAATTGATAAGAGAACTGATTAGCAAGAAGACTCATGATATCGATTCTTTGATGGAGCTGTTAACGACTCTGAACTGGAATTGGTTTTCGATTCCCATCCCTATCACTTTATATTATTTGATAGTATATAAGCAGGGCAGAATATACTTTCTAGTCCATCAATTGACAAGTTTCCTAGTAGCAAGGGTAAACTAAATTGTCTAAGTGATACAAATAAACACAACAGAGATGAGGTGATTAAAATGGCCGACTGCCTGCTGTCAACGAGCAGCAGGAAGCAGAGCCACAATAAAATAAAAATGTCCAACATTTCTTGAAATTAATAACTAATAAAATATAAGTATTGTCTTTTAAAATTCTATTACAGCATTGCATATGAAATATTTTTGATATATTGATGTATTCATGTTTTCTTATACTCTAATCAAATAGTTGTACTTGTTATGCTTTTGCAAAGTAATTTGGTATTGACTTCAGTAAAGAGTTCTCCACTACTTAGTTTAAAAAGTAATACCAAACAAAAGCTCAGTAAAAATATTGACTTAAATATCAAAAGAGCTTGCCACAGAGAGGAAAGTAGAACTTTTGATGACAAGGTGCAGGCCATGTTGACCTGTCCCATGAGCAGTTTCTAATATATTTCAATTGTATGAGACTGTCAAAGGCGTAGCAGTGTCCTTGTTTCCTGTCATTTCCAATCAATGCTTTTCTTGGAACTTAATCTCCTTACAATTTACAGGTCATGATTGACAGCCCTATTTATAACAGAGGTGTGCAGAATCTGAATAAAAAAGCTCCTCTCTTCTTGTTTGTGAGGGGCTTTATTGTCTGCTTCACAGGATGGGAAATCAAACTTCTGGCAGCCAAGTAAATCTACTTTTTCACACAGAATCATTGCTAAACACTCCTCTATTAATAACAACACAGCCTAAAAGGAAACAGCTGTCCAGTCGACAGAAAAAAAGACAAATGAACAGCCAAACAAAGCAGCAACACTTAGAAAAAGTAAGAGAAGCTTTGGGACAGATGGATAATAGTTGCAGTACTCACATGGGTCTCTGCCAATGAACTGTGGCCCAGGGCTCTGCTGGGAGGGTGGGGGGTTGGGGGTGCCAACCAGCTTGTTCTTGGCCATCTTGGTGTTGGCTTTGGCAAACTCCAGCCGCAAGGTCTGGGGGATCTCTGGATCAAACCGGACCCCCTGAGACCAATAGGAGAGATGTGTCAGTTTAAATTTTAAATATGATTTTCTGATCACTTTTACAACTGTAACATTGCTATTTTAATAAAAGGCTCTTAAAGCTTTAAGACATTTTTTTCCATAAGATGGAATCTAAAAATGTCACAATAACCAAACTTTACATTTTAATATTCTTGTAAAAATCAAGTAGTATTGGTTCCTGTTTTGATGCTACAGTGTCACTCCTGGGTACAGAATGCTGGGTCTGTTCTTTGTTTTAGTGATTAAACATTTTAGGCAAACTCCAGCACACCGTTTTGGCAAAATAATCAAAATAATGGAAGTTTTCTATGGATTCACTCCTTTATTAAATACTGGTCTTATGTCATAGTGGTGGATTTTAGGGCCTGATCATACACTTGGCACATCTGTTTTGGTGTGCAGCGCAGGTGTCTTTCCGAAAACATCCAACACTGTGGTCAATCACAAAGCTAGGTAGTTTGTATTTTAAGACTCAGAAACAACTCCCCCTCCTAAAATCTGAACTTAGTTCTTTCCTTTATGACACTGTTTTCCCGATGTTCAGCAAAGATATCTAAAAATCTGCTCAGATCCGTGAGAGCACTGAAAATGTCTACACTTGAGCTTGTCCCTAAAACACAGAATACACTACAACGCACCCCCTTCACGCATTAACAACAGTGCTTTTGTTGATCAATTAAAATGACAAATTTAAGAAAAACACAATGTTACAATTTCACATAGTAGACACCTTTGTTCAAAGTGATGTAAATTTTAGAGCAAGTACCAGAGAGAACATTAGTAAGTGCAACAAACTGCGTCTCGTCTGATAGGACATGTGTTTTGCCATGTAGTGCTGGAGGTAGAGCTTTTTTCCCCTAACAAAGCCATAGGTGGAAAACCTTCTAAACCCTTCCCATTATCATCATCATTACTGTCTTCATCATAATGAGGGTTTATTTCCAAACTTTCTCTGTGTGCAGTCTCCTGTCCACATGTGGTGCTTTTCCATTTGTGGTGTCCGCTCGACCTGGTTTGGATCCTAGCCGCTTTGTTTTAAGTTACAGTAAAAACTTTATCAGCACCTCTTAAAAGGTAGACAGGCCTGTCATTGGGAGACTGTGTGAAACTACAGCAACATCTTCACCAAAACAAAGGAGAAAAAAAAAGTGTTGCACACCCTTTATGACCTGTTGCAAATAATGAGAGTAATTTTGTTACAAAGATGGCTGCAAGCCCTAAAGCATGATTTTTGAACCAGAGGAGAGTTTGGGAAGTCATTCAGCATCCTGGAACCAACAACAAGGGTACTGTATTTGTTAACCACTACCCCTGATTTGTGGTCATACTTTCATCATTCAGAGGTCAGCAGTGTCTCCACATCCTGTTTAGTCTCTGCTTAGCTCGCCTGGAATCAGCTTAAAGTAATACGAAGAAACTTTGCTGGTTCACTGTACAGTCCCTAATGGAAAACCAAAACAACCGCATAAAGTCATGCTAATACCACATCGTGGGAAAGCCCCAATAGTTTACAGAAATACACAGAAGCCCTCATATTCAAAGACCTACATGCAAAATTGGGCTATTAAACTATTTGCTACATAATTATGAGTGCCATCTGCATTTGTGCTTACAGACATTAATGCAATTTAGTCTGTTCAGTGTTGTTTGAGCATAAGAGAAAAAAGCTAAGGATTATGGTAGAGGGCAAATTAATATTTCCTGCTAACCTTTTTGTGTTAAACCAAACTTACTTCACAAAAACATAAACCTAACATATTTTATTTGTCTAGCAGGAGATTATAACAAGAAATATTGATTTATTTTTATTTTTATGCTGAAGTGTTACAGCATTTTTTAATGATAATTTCTGATGTTGTGGGGATTCTTTGGTGAAATATAACTTTAATCTGAGGTTTAACACGTTCCACACTGTGCTCTATGTGCATTCTGTTTTTAAATAATACAATAAAAAAGCTTAAAAGATGAGTATTTTACAAGACATACAAGATGAAGTTGCATAATTGAGAAAGAGAGTAGCTTTATTATATCAGCTTTCACTTTCTGCTTCTCTTCAAATCTTTATTTCAGGGATTTCAAAATTATGGCCAATTAGGAACTGATATGTCGACCACATAAGGATGATGTTGGTATTGATTACTACAGCTCAGCCTCCAGATTAACATGTTTTGTCAGGGATTGTTAAAAAGTTTATAATATCCTTGAGTATCAGGCGTAGTTGTCACTGGCAGTCTTAAAAAGCTTTGTTGTTTTAAATGACAGAAGTGTCCAAAAATGGCATTGTCTTTGGAGCTGTCAATCACGGCAAGCTGAGGAGATTTTTAAGTAATTGAGTGGACTTTTTATTCTTTCTAAAGGCTCGAGGGAATCGTAGTCAAATTTAGAAGCAAATGTTGATTTAGGTTCGGAGAGCATTGGCACATAAATCAACCTTCACCTTTGCTTCTTCAACAGTCAGCACCTTTAAACAGCTGTCCTATTTCTCATACATAACATTATCATCAGCAAAAAGTGATATTAGACAACAAAATGGTGTTGTGAAGTTATCTTATGACTAATGTTGTTCAGTACACAAGAAGGAAGTGTGTATAATCTGGATGTGGATCCAGTATAATTTTTTTAAGGATTTGTTGACATTGCAAGATAGAGCAGATTTCCACAATACTGCAAAAACTCAAGAAGTTCTCAACAGATTCTGATGACATTTTCAGAGAATGCTGGTCGGAGCAAGGTAAAGGTGATTAGGTTTTGACTCCAGATTCAAATCTATCATTTTTCCAAGTACTTCTTAAGATTGCAAGGTCAGTTGGGACAGTTTTCCACATTTTTTCTGCTAACCTGATAAATCATAGATGAATTTTGATGATATTTACAGTAGGCCTGGACGATTATGGTAAAAATAAGAATCCCGATTATTTTAAGTGACATTGAAATCACAATTAATATACACAATTATTCATTTATTTAAAAACTTCAGTATTGATTTAAACCTAACTTTAAAGAACCAGCGAGTGGCACATACAGTATTATTGATCCACATAAGTCACACACACTCGCTGTGGCTGCACATGGAACACAGAAGCGCTATGAAGTATAGGGACTTGCATACACGGCACTCCACACTGTGTGGCATATTAATCGTTTTTCTTCGATTATAATGTTTTTATGATTGTCAGATGGCAAAATTGAAATCACGATCAAAATCCGATTAATTGTCCAGCCCTAATTTACAGGCATGTTTGCTATGGCAAAAGAAATAAGTAATTATGGTAGGTGTTAACTATAAGGTAATTTTAACTATAGGGTAATTTTAAGTATTATGGTGTTGATCCATTTCTTCACAATGCAAGATAGGACAGTTTTTTACATTTTTGGAAATAAGTCAGTTTTCAGCAGAGTTTGATGCCATTTTCAGGGAATGTTGGTCATGACACAAAGGAGAAGTGATTTTTTTGTGATGTCTTTTATCCAGATGTGGATCCAGGTATTTATAAAAGGATTTAACAGGACGAAACAGGGCAGTCTTCCACATCTCTGACAATAACTCACTTGGCAATATTCAAAGTACCTTGTCATTATTGCTCTAGGAGCAGTTTAAATAGTAGATACAAAGTAAACTTGGAGTTGTAATGATTTATTTCTACTTTTAGAACTGTAGTTAATATATTTGAACTCTAAATTGTTTAGAAGTCAACTAATCAGAATTGTAATACTTTTGGTCATTACTAGCATACTTAAGCTGTGCAAGTTCATAATGACTAGTTAGATAACACATCAATAACATGCCCCCTGAAAGGTTACCTTCAGTCAACATCTTGGAAAGTGTCTTTGTTTCCAGAGGGTAGGGTACACCGCATGACGTCTCTAAATGACGTTAAAATGAGTGTAGTTGAAGCTGACAAAAAGAACAATATTGTTCTCTTGTGAAATGGTGTCTTAAACATAAATGAGGGCATTTAATAAACTCCCTGCTATGTGCTTTGAAGTAAAAAAGCAGTTAAGCCAAATCTGGGTTAGTTATCATGCATGACTTTTTTATTTACAGCCTTGAGCATTGTCTGGATGTACAACGGGACCTGGATATTACCTGTTAATGTAAGCTTTCAGAAGTAGTATTATTTCAATTGAGTACACACCTAAAAGTAGAGTGTTTTGCTGTTATAAACAGATTTTGTTGAGTAAAATAAAACCACATAAAACTTTTTACTTCGTGCCTCAACATTAAAACTTCAATCAGTTTTGAAGTCAGCCAGAAATTCTGGCAAATTCTTAAGAATGCAACACTTGAAGCACTCGAACACGCCAGATTTTCCCCACTTTCACAGCAGAATCTACTTCAAAAGGTTTGTCATGGTCAGAAATCCAAATCATTACTCTTTCTCAATTACTTTTGCCCCATAACAACAAGGAATGTGACAAAACAAAGGTCCCCATTCAAAAACAAAGTGCCCATTTGTTTGTGTGCAATGGCAGCAAAGAGGCCAGGAAGTGTTCCACTAGCAACTATGAGCACCCTCTAATTAACCTCATTGGATTGTCCGTAAAGGAGAAGTGCAGGGAAACATCGAGGGTCAGATCAATGAGGAGAAAAGTTCTCTGCAGCACAAAAAAAAAAAAGACGGAGGAGAAGCTGCGTTGATGGTCCCTGCAGGCTCAGGCAGAGCTGAGGCTGAAACAAGCGCAGGATGGCTCTTCTCATGAAGGGGAGGGTATTAACTGGGATTGCCTTGGCTCAGTGCGCTCGCTGATTCTGCCAGTGGAGGCTGCAGAGGTATAATAAGGTACATGAACATAATGAGGCCTGAGAACATCTCACTTTGAGGCAGGTTGATTCTTTGCATTGAGAGTCTTTTAAGCTTCTGAGCACTTCCTTTGCACTTCTGCTCTTTAAGATAACTAACAAATAAAGATCAATAAATCTTAAATGAGATACAAGGTTGAACAATAATGTTCATACCAGTTCAGACAACTCACCATCATTCAGTTACCAAACAACCTCCCTCCCATCAGCAGGCTGTTTAGGCTACAACATTTCTGCTTCTAGCTCTGCCAACTCAGCCCAACTTCAGTGCTGCATCCTCACTTTTAACCTTCTAAGAGTTCAGCATCTAACCCTGCGCAACAACAGAGTTATGGTTAAAATCTCATTACTTCTCAAATTCTGCATATAAAATAAACCTTTGAGGAGTGATGGGTTTGGATCTTAGAACTATGTCCTGGAGCAGTGGCGACTGCTGTTCAGCCAAGGAGCCTACATCATAAATTTGTTCATTTATTTAAATGTCAATTCTACCCTCCATTTTCTTAAAATACTGTAGCTTAAAAAATATTTTGGTAATTACCTTGGCTGTTTCTTTAGGGCAGCTGAGGCATGATTTTCAAGAAAATGATCTGTGACCCTGTCGTACCAACTAGGTGTCTTTTCCAGGGATTTTACCAGTGTTCTCTCAATGGCCAGCAAAGCTAGACTGCTTAAACGGCCTTGGTCCATTGTGTTGCAGGTGTAAGACATGAGCTGCTTTAAACAGGAGAAGCTCCGCTCCAGAACAACTGAATGTAAAACTTAGAAGATGCTCCGGTGGAGGGTTATACTTCAAGATCGCTGATTGGGTCATTTCACTGTCAATCAAAAAGGGATTTGGCCTCAGACAGATCATCCAATCATCATGCAGAAGCCGAGCGTCCAGGTCAGCCCACTGCCTCATAGACCCCCAGAGACGCTGAGCGTCCGATGGGCGGGACAAAGCCCAGCGTTTATCCAATGACCGTCCAGTTTCCACAGTGGAACAACCCACTCTACGCTTCCCCATCGAAGTCAGAAGACGCTCAGTGTCCGGCTGTGTTAAAGCACTGAGACGCTGCGGGGATGAATGAGAAGGAAGTCGCACCAGTGACCTGTGAGAAGTAGCTGATTCTGAACAAAAGACGAAGGTATTCTAGCCCATATTTAGTCAATGAAATGTACACACAGCACTACAAATCACCACTTTTTTGGGGGACATTTTAGGGGAAGCTGAGCTTCCCTTGCAGTTTTAGAGCAATCGCCACTGTTCTGGAGCCACAATACATGTTGTAAACAAACAAACCCGAGTTACCTCAACTGGTAGAATTATGTCAAAGTATCTGAAGACTCCATTTGACAATTAATGAGTGTAGTGTTGAAAAAACTGACTTAAAACAATCAAGTCAGCAATCCTTACAACATGAGTAGACTTTATTGTTAGAGGTGCCAGAAATAGCAACAAAAGCCAAATATTATGATAAATTGATGTATTGATAATTTCTTACACCCCTACTTTTGATAAGAAATTAAAGGCATAATTCTACACAGGCATGCCACTATAGGGTGAAAAGCTAATACAGCTCAAAATACTCATGACTGACAGGGATCCTCATATGTGATAAAATTCTAGACATTTTTTCTACCTTAAGTCAAAAACTTTTTACAATAAAAAAATAAGATACTTCTTTGTGTTTTCATTTAATTGTAAAACTGGCTCTTCATGTAGTCTCTGTATTGCTTAGAAAATTAAAATTAAACCAAAACTGGGATGATTAGGCTTTTAAAAGTCATGAAAGATAGAGTGTCTAAATCTGAAATTAATTATCATTTAGGCCAGAAATGCCTCTGTTTATAAAACCCCTTAAAAAGTTTTGCCTGCTTCCTTTCACTCACTTTAATATAACTAAACATAATTTTACTTCTTAAATGTGGTCTTAAATTTAAAAAAAATATGGCCCACTGACAATGAGGAAAATTTTACTGTGGTTTTCTTGGTTGCCAAAGTTGCCCATCCCTGCATACAGTAAAGGAAATGAAACATTAATACACAGACTGTAGCAGGCGGTTTTTTTTCTCTATTCAGACAATCAAGTCAGTGTTTAAGAGTTTGCCTTGTCAACTTTTTATAGTAAAAAGGTCTGGAAGCTCTATTTTCCTGCCATGATACCAAACAGGTATTTGACTTTCACTTTATGTATATCAAAGTTTAACATTCTGCTCCTGTGGCAAACATTTGCAGTAACTTTTTTTGGAAAACAAGACATACTGCATATCATATACCACCATTCAGCTGAAAAATTAGAGATATGATTTTTAGTTCATGAGGCTCAGACCAACTGCTGAATGCATTGTTCTGGTGGTAATTGTTGCATTGATGCTGGCAGACTCTTTTGGAAGCTCAGAGTTCGGAGAAAATATCACAGAAATACCATGACATGAAAACAAATTCCCTCTTCCTTCAGTTTTTCTGTCTTTCCCACATTTCAATATGCAGATAGATGTTTGCAAAATCTCCATATGACCCTCGAGACAAAGCTTTCCCCGAAAAAACAACAGCGCTGCTCGGTTCTCAGCCCCACTGTGTTTTTCTACGGAAACAATCTGACTATTGTTGGCTCGTAATAAGATGATAATTTTTATCCTTTCTTCAACTCTGCTCTGCCTTTGATGCGCAACAATATCTCGACATCTGAAAGTTGACAGACTTTTAGTTCAGCTGTCATGCCGTCGCTTCAGGAGGATGATAAAACTGAGCTTTTTTTCAGCGACAAAGACATCAACAAGAAGTTAAAAAAGCTGAGGTAAAAGTGGTGTATATCTAGACAGGTTAGAAAAACAAGAAGAACTAAAGCTGTGTGAGAGCGACTTTGTTTGAAGATAGCTGTGAGGATGCTTCATATTTGATTCTCCCTCATCAAGGCTTTCTCCCGAGCTGCATTCTGAAATAAGTGAGATTAAAAGTAAACCCTGGATCAACATCTTCTATTTATATGTGAGGACGGAGTTAATTTTCCTCCTGACCTTGCAGGAAACAAGGCATAGCGTTGAGAAGAGGGCTTTATTTACTTACATTAAGATGTACAGTACATTATAGGGCTGGAAGCACAGTACTGAAAAGTTGAAGACACATCCACTTCATGAGTGGTGAATGGTCAGTGTAGCTCATTGGGATTTACACTAAAACAGTCTGTTTAGAACAAGGCTGACGCAGCAGGGTCTATAGGCATGCCAGGATTAAATTTCTGAGAGGATCTTTAACTCCAAAAATGTTGCCGAAGACAATAAAGACATGCATGATTCAAATCACATTAACTCCTCCAGTGCTCGCGCTATTTAAAAAACAGGGGGGAGGGTCGGGAAGTGAGCTGAACTGCTGGAGAGCAGAGAGAGTGGTTTCAGAGACAAACTTGTGAGTGATTTAAATGTGGTTTATTAGCATTATCTGTGCAAATGATGCAAAAATATTGTAAATATTAGCATTAGTATCATTCTGAAGTGTATTATTTGCGTTCTTATTTTGTATTTCTGCCGTGTTTTGTCATATTTAATTACCTCCGCCAGGAGGTTATGTTATTGCCGGCGTCTTTTTGTTAGTTTGTTTGTTTGTTAGCTTGTATGTTTGTTGAAGATAACTCAAAAAGTTATGGACAGATTTTGATGAAATTTACGGTAACTGTCCGCATTGGGACAAGGAGCAAATGATTAGATTTTGGGAGTGATTCGGATCACCGTCTGGATCTGCCATGATGAAAAATGTGATTTTCGTGAATAACTACTGAACTAAAATTGATATCATGATCAATCCAATTGCTAATGTATGTATCCACGGTCAAGGAATCTAAATATTTAGATAAAATAAGGGTAGGACTAATATTTGTGGTGAAAATCACAATATGGGTGAGGACTGTGGTGCTGGCGGATCTCTGCGCTCTCTGAGTGCTTTTCTAGTTTTTCTTGTAATTACACACTGTTTCAAATATTTCTAACATAATAAAGACAAATACTTGAACTGTTTACAACTATGTCTCATGAAAAAAGGGTGAAAAATGAATCACAGGCATCTCCTACACATTTATTGACAACAAAAAGACCAGAGGGCCTGTTGTAGTTATAACAGTAAACAGGTTAAAAACATGTTCTGGGAGTGCTGGATTGGCAGGGTCAGTAGCAACCGTGCATGTACCACGCATGACGATACTTTTGACTTTTGTGGGTGACCTAGGTAAGGTGATTGCTGAGACTGATTTGCTTCCCCCACTCTCTTTGCCCCCTCCAGATCTAGTCACCATCACTCCCCTTTAAATATAGTCAAAAAATGCTCCAAGAATATCTTAAAATAAAAAACATGTTCTTAGAATACTTGGCAACAGTGTAATCTTATTGAAACAAAGTAAAACAAATCATCTTTAGATTCCTTGATTTTTCAATTGGTTACATCAAACATAAATCAATAATAAATAGTAAAACAAAGTACAACAAGCTAATGATTTTAAGTCTTATTATAACTTTCAGAGAAGAGCTGCATAGTCTGAATTACACAAACACATTGGCAGCATCAGAAAGGATAATGAAACTAAGAGGGAGAAAGACTTTCAGCCCACAGCATCACAGATAGTCTAGACACCTGATACTGATCAACTCCTGGCTGTACCTAAGCAAACTTGAGTGCAACCATGCACAAAGTATGTGATTCATCTGGTGTTGGTGGCTCAGTCTGGTAGTTGACTCCACCTTTAATTACAAAGTGTCTTTGAGAAAGACACTGAGCCCAAATTTATACACCACTGTTGATCAGTGGTGTATAAACTGGTATAAAAAGGTGTGAATTTGTTAGCTCACACAAATGAACAACTTAAAAAGAAACTCAAACCACCAGTGAGTGAATGTGGTGGTGAATGGAAGTAATCAGGCAGATGTGACCTGTGGTATAAAAGCACTAAAACTCATCAAGATTGGCAAAAGTGCTGCACAAGCAAGTCCACTTTACTGTTGCTGTGTAAAACACCTTTAAATGATAAATCAAGACAAAATTGGCCTAAGAAGACATTTTTTGCTCTAAAGACCTTCAAGACAGCATACAAAAAGTCTGCTCTCTGTGTTTTAGTTCTGTGGACCTCATTCTGACAACTTAAAGTTGACTCAAGAAAAAGACTCAAGCCCCCCCATGAAACCCTCTGGCACTCTCCCTGGGGGTCTCAAACCCTAGGCTAAAAACCAAGGAGGTAAAAAAGTAAAGCTAGGGAGAAAGTGAAAGCACTTTCTTGTTGCACAACTATATTTACAACATTTTGGTACATGGAGATTGCATACAATGCTGAACTTCTTCAGTATCATGGGTTTTGAAAAAAAAACACTGTCCGAGCCACACAAAAATGTTGGTAACATTGACAAGGAGCAAGTATTTCTCACAAATGTATGCAAATTAGACAATAATTGGGAGTTTGCCAACAATTTAAAAAAAAACTCTCAATAATAAATTGTACACTGTTGGGTGATTTCTGTCTTTGTTGTGGTTTTAGACAGGTAACTATGTTAGTATGTTTTCATTTATAATCAAAATAATCCTTAAAGGATAAGTTCGGTTTCTACAGCTTTCACATTGTTTATAGAATGAAGTAGAACAATATACTCACCCAGAAGGCTTTCCTGATCCAAACAGTGCTCCGAGAGATATTTAGATCCAAAATCGAGCGGTGGACATCCGTATGATGGTAGCACACGGGGCATGTATAGCGTCGCTCCTAAAACTGCATTAATCGTCCAAAAACTCATTAGTTTCACCAATATTTCATCATGGTCCGCTCACGCTACTCCTCCATTACAGTCTGTGTCGCCCCAGACATGTTTTTGTGGCTGTGCTGACCTCTGAACTGAAGAAGAAGAAGAAGGTTTGCCTCTGCACATGTGCAGTACTCTTTGGAGAGCTGCCTCCGCGTTCTCCTTTTGATGAGCTCCTCATCTGTAAACTCTTGCGCGAAACTGTAAGGACACCCATCATATTCAAAGTTCTCCTCCACAACATCTTCATCCGATAGATATTCGTCCATTTTGCACATAACTGGAAGAAGAAAGTCGTTGTGTAGCCGGCAGTCTTCCCCTGAAACAATGAGCCGTACTGCGCATGCGCGGAGGCAAACATACTTCTTCTTCAGTTCAGAGGTCAGTACAGTCACAAAACATGTCTGGAGCGACACAGACTGTAATGGAGGAGTAGCACGAGCGGACCATGATGAAATATTGAAGAAACTAATGAGTTTTTGGACGATTAATGCAGTTTTAGGAGCAGCGCTATACATGCCCCGTGTGCTACCATTATACGGATGTCCACCGCTCGATTTTGGATCTAAATATCTCCTGAAGCACTGTTTGGATCAGGAAAGCCTTCTGGGTGAGTATATTGTTCTACTTCATTCTATAAACAATGTGAAAGCTGTAGAAACCGAACTTATCCTTTAAATAAGTTCTAATTCACCATTTTGACTGAGCACTTCAACAATTATCTTTTGGTTAAAATGCAAATAACTGTCTTGGTTCTTACTGTAAGAAAACATTTATTTAAAACATTTATTTAATGTCAGTCTTAAACACTGATATATTTCCCGCACCACCTAAAAGTGTAGAAAGCAGTCCTGCTTTGTTTGACTCTGCTGCCTTTTCTTCATGTGACAGGAACTGTAAAAACTGGTCTGCGTTTTCCGGACATCACATGCATTTGCACAGAAGGCAGACAGAGATGCGATTTCGGAGTCATCACAAGATATACGGAGCACAGAGAGGGCATGACACTTACGTTCAAGGCATTCTTAGCAGCCTCCGCCTCTGATCGACTGTCAAAGCTGACAAACCCCACCGGCTGGGGAGACAAGGAGACAGAACAAAAGAAGAAAAAAAGAAACATGGTTAAAGGCAGAAAACTGAGTCGGCGTTTCTGTCTGAATGGCATAGACATGTTGTTCTTTTTTCCCTCATAATATAATTCTCTTTTACCCTCTATTTTTTTGCTGTCTCCCTGTTTTTTTCCTACCCTGTTTATAAAACTGTGGCGACAGAGAGAGATAGAGAGAGAGGGGGGAGAGATGGAGGCTGGACGCTTACAAGGAGAGTTCATCATTCTGCTCGCCTATGCCCAAATACGGGCAACGTGAGGGAGAGAAAGTGCATGTGAGGGAGGCAGAAAACAGAAAGAGGAGAAGGGATAGAATGTAGAGGTTAAATATGTGAGGAGAAATGAGAGAAAGGGGAGTGAAATTGTTTTTAAGACCTCTACAAATAGGCCTGTCAATGAGGAACAATACAATATGTTCAGGTGACATCACTAAAGCTGAAAAACAACACAAGGATTCACTTTTTCAGGAGGAAACACAAGTGTATGTACGAGGGGATGTTGTGAGGAAGAAGGGTGGGGTTGAAGGGAGAAAATCTCCAAACATGTTGCTCCCATGGGGTCGCACTGCTGCGTGTGATCTGGAAAAGCAGAGCAGGGTTATGGGAATTTTGAACAAGAAGAGCAAGGAGGAGGAGGGGGAGAAAAAGAAAGGAAACAAAAAAAAGCACCAAGTGAAGACGTCAGGAGGACGCGTAACAGAATTATAAATAGAAAAAAGGTCTGAGATCTGGCTCTTGCTATATATGGAGAAGGCTTCAGAGCGTGAACCGTGAGGGCGAGCGATCGATCGACTTTGTTTAACGATGTATTGGTCATTAGTTGAGAGAAAAGCAACGAGAAGCTTGAGGAGTTTAAGAGCAATTTGCAGGATGTGACTGAGAGCATCAGGTGACTTTTGGCCTGAGGAAGGTGGCAATTATAAAAATATGAGGCAGGTTATGAGGAGCAGGGAGGCCAAAGTGCACAGTGATCTGCTGAGTGTCACTTATTCCGGTAACTAAGAGGAAAACTGCACAGGCAACATTTTTACTTTATGACTTTTATAGTCTTTACGTTAGACAAAGGTTATTGTAGCTGTAAGCCATAGCTTGCAGTTACAATAATTAGCTGATTAATTGATTCTCGTCTTCAGAGTCAATTTAACCACTTTGAAACAGTCTGAATTTGGGCATTTTCTTTGTTCCACCTGCGGCCGCATTCAACCTTCATGATGAAAAGGCCATAAGCACACATGTGCAGCAAGACCATCTATCTGTTGATCCATACTGCCCATAGTGTTTGGGTTCACGGAGCCTGAAGCCTATTCCAGCTGACAGTGGGTAAGAGGCAGGGCACAGCCTAGACTGTACCAGACACCCACAGGGCTGGCATCCACAAACAACAGGACTGGGCCTGTCCACTTATACACAGTATATGAATAGCTATGCCTGAAAACTTGGATATGAACAGTACATTTACACTGGAATTGAAAGTACAGTTCTGTAGCATATTTAGGGTCCTGAAGCAGTGAATGACCCTGTCCAACTGAGGGTGCTCCCAGCATTATCCAAGTGTCCACTGCTCTCTTGATCTCAACAAGGTGTGGGTACAACTTTCAGAATATAAAGCCACAACAACACAAAACATCTAAGGAGGGTTGCGTGGAAGCACTTTGGACTAGGCTGTGTTGATTATGTGCAAAGTAGCTAGCCCACTCCTTATCCATGACGAATCCACAGGCCCATTTGCCCGACTTCCACCCACCCCAGCCAGAGGCGCAGCAAAAGGCCGTCATACACAAGATTGCAAGATGCATATGAAAGGGCATGAGGCCCACCAGTGGGGACCCATTGGGGGTAAAAGAGTATATCTTTGAAATAAGTGTGTATGTTCATAAAAGGTTTAAATTTGATTTATGGGAAAAGTGACAGTTTCAGTATATAGAGGAGCAGATTAAGAGGCACATGGCCGGACTTTTATGAGGGTTTGCTCTGTCCCTGCTAAGTTTTTTCTGTTCCCTCTCTGGACAAGTGTTTTCTCTTCAAGTATGTTTACTTCCAAGCAACACAAGGTTGCTAGGTTTTGCTGTTTAGTTTGGATTAGAGACTGCTGGGGGTCTAGTTTTCCAGTTTATGGTTAGTCATTTTTGTTTAGTTTTCTCTCAGGACGTTTGGCAGGGGAATGGTACAACGGCCTATTGCAGGTTCCTCTCACTTTTGTTATTTTATGAAAATTCCCACCTCTTTTTGGATCTTTTATTTGATTTGAATCTTTTCACTTCATAGAAATGTAAACACTTGGAAATTTCAGCTTTATGCAGCATTTTTTAATTTGTTTCACGTTTTTTTTTTTTTCTTTCAACACTTTAAGGCCCCCTTCCACATGCGGGCCCAGTTGTTTCTAATAGGTTGACCGGTTGGCTCTGGTAATTGGTCAATTCAGCGCTGTGTGGCACAGTGTTGACAACTACTCCACATTCATTCTGTGATCTATGTTCTGCACTGGGCTTGAACCACTGTTACAACAATGGGAGGACGTCACATCGGAGAAGTCCTGATGCTGCTGATGTTTTGCCTTGTTAGTTAGTGAACTCCATCAAATAGAGGAGACATGTTAACACATCACAGGCATACAAGATTCAAAAAAAGATAATATGGGCCCTTAGAGCACAGATCACTTACTTACCAAAAACTACCTAGATCAGAGGTTTCTGGCCTGTTTTTGCTTTGCAAAATGAACATACAAACTGGTTGTATTGAGCCAAAAAAATCCAAAAACAGAGTGCCTACACAAAAGTTTTGAGTGTAAACCTATGAATATGGTATTTGCCATAGTTAACTGATGTACATAAACCATATTTTAACAACCTCAACACTGGAAGAGCCTCACACCCCCTCTGAGACCCTCAGACCCTAGGACTGGGTGCAAGTAATAAGATCACTTAATGTAGATATTAATCACAAATGTAATTGTCTTTAAATGTCAAGTCAATTGCTTTTTTTCTTTTCTTTACTAGTCTTTAATATCTTTGTATTTGTCTGAGGTCTTTTTGTAAATGTATTGGTATAAAAACTGTTCCTACAATGAAATTCATTTTAAAAAAGCTAACAGCTTTATATGTTCATCTTAGCGCACATGTGTAGTGTACACAAAAATGAGTCATGAGTGATTCATGCAAATTTAAAACTGTTTGATAATCAAATGATATTGCTGGAGGTTATTTATAATTTACTGTTTAACCAATGTGTTTGCAAGAGTTGCCCGTTAAATCCAAAATTAACTGATGAAGCCTTTTTGCCAGTTGTCACGAAGAGTGTTGATAATCAGTTTGAGAGATGAACACTGGAATAAGATGCTCTGGTAGATAATAATTACTTTTCTTAACATCTGACTTAAATTCTGACTTTTGTGATGTTTATTACAGAGACTAATACCCCAACAATGAAACTGCAATCAACTGGTATAATAATATTAGCACTGTAATCAACTTATTGCAAGTCTCAACTTGTTGAAATTGATATCTAAAATAAGCTCATACAAAGTTGTGCTTTCACTGACTGAATGTGTTAGTTTAAGGTAATGGGTGGAGGCCAAAGTATAATGATCATACTCTTAAATCATTCGGTAAAGTCAGATGAAGCTAACACTGTCTTTTGTTGCAATTAGATTAATGGGTGCCAAGTTCGTGTGTGAAAAAAATACTGATAATTTAGTTCGGGATATAAAAGGGAAAAGCTGCAAACAGATGTTAAACATCACACTGAGAGCAGATTGATTTGTTTGCTTTCCTTTTCAAAAATCTTTAGCGTTTTACATCATTATCGCATTATTAACTACTGAACATTGTTACTGAACATTTTTCTCATATCATGCAGGTCTTCTAAGTGTTGTCCCTTGGTGATTTTATAGGCAGAGGTGATTTATCACAGGGATTTTTTCACTTAATTTTAATTTATTTATAGACCCGGCAATGACTCATCTAATCTTAAAAGGATTGACAGATTAAACCCTAAGTCCCCCTTTAGCTGCTGGTCCAGACACAACGCACTTAGGTGAAAATATAAATATAGATACTTAGCTGCTAATTGCCTCTTAAAAGTTTTTGATGACATGCAACCCCAGTGAAACACAAAAACAGAAAGTCCCAATTGTAGCAAGAGGACTTTACTTGCTCTGCAGAAAAATTTCACTACCATAAAGAAAAAAATCTCTCCTTTGTTCTTAGTGTTAGAGGTATTATACTTTGAATCGCCCTAAACCCTTCTAATGAGCTTGTCATGTCTTTATGGGAAACAGTGTAATGTGGTAATACGAACACTGACATGAAGCTAAATTGCTTAAGTCTGGATGTGGACACCTGCCAGCTGAGCTCATTTCCAGTCCTGCGCCCCTCGAGGCTAAACTCAAGTGTCAGTTCTGCTCTTGTCAAAACGCTTCGCTTTGACACCTCAAAAATTCTTCTTCACCGTCTCTGCCGTCTTTTCATCCTCGCGCATCCCACCGGAGTCGACTGTCTACGGTTTCAAGCACACTATCCGACCGCCAAAGGCAAGTTGGTGCAACTCTTTTTTACCTCCCCTCAATGAAGTTTTTTTTTCCTACTCCAGGTACCTTCTGACAAAGTGTGCTAATCCCTTGCAGTCAACAAGCCGATAACCGCAGAGAGAAGAAAATAGAGCAAAGGAGAGACAAAGAAATTAGAGGTGTTGATGAGTTAGAAACAGAGAAATGTAAACAGTAAGAGCAGAACCAGAGGCTGACTAATGCCTTGAGTCATTGGTATGGAGAATAACAGCCTTCAGTGAGTGCTGGAGCTTACCTGTTTGGAGGTGAGTTTTATCAATGAGCCTTCATAACCCTGTGAAAACAGAGAGAGAATGTCAGCATGGTTAAGTCATTTGTTAAAAAAAAAAAAAAAAAAAACAGCTTAGGATGTCATTTTTTGCTTTGAATGTGGTTAACGTATTCATTTTGATGACTGTGACACTTATGTTCAAATAACCTTCTAGTGATTCATACTGAGTATCCCTGATAGTTCTGTAATATCAGAACGCAGTAACATGGTGTCAACAACTCTACATTCATTTTCACATCTCTGCTCTCTACCGAGCTTGCTACTGTCAGTGTGAATAAACACCTATAGGTCTATGTGTTGGAGTCAAAGGGATCAAATAATTAAACTTGCTCCTGGTGCCATAAAGTGGAAGAAGGAGAAGTTCACATGCCAGAGTTATTTTTTTCTTTTTTCACAGAAGTGCTCTATATGGGCTCTTTATAGTTTTATGTTTTTTAAAAGAAACAAACACCAAGGACAAGCATGAGGAAAGATTGGATATATTGCTACTTAGTCACATCACTTTCTAACCTTTTTTTGTTTGATATCAGGTATCAATGATTGTCCTATTTAGAGTGTCATTTGTGGCCATGAAAGTTGTTTTTTGCATAGTCAGACACAGTTCAAGAGGATTTGATGTAAAATAGGCAGCTTAAAGTGGGGCTGAAACAGAACGGTTTATAGACAAGCCACAGTCTAATACCTGAGAGAATTTCTCTGGTAAGGCATCAAAAATGTCTTTTCTGTGGACACCTGGGTCTTGAGGTAGGTTGAAAAAGTGGATACACTATTGGCATCAAGTATGGATAATTTTAATAGATTACTTTCCAACACTGAATAAAGCATTTGGTTCAAAATACATAAAATCATTTACTTGTCAAGTCCACACAATGGTGTCATAATGTGACATTCATTAAGTTAGAGGTTTGTAAACAAACATGGCTGCACAGGAGAGACACACAAAAGAAATGCACTGTTGACATTTAATTTCATTTTTTGGACTTTCTGTGTTTGGATTTTTTAAAGGAGCCAAACAGATGGACATGACACAGGGTTTGAAAGGAGTGACCCATGAGAGTAGAAAAAAAAAATGAAAAGAAGGATTTCATATCTCGGCACAACCCACGGCAAGCAAGAGTGGACAACAGGAAAGCTAATGCTAGGCTAACACTAAGCTGATCTCGCTGATCCAACAGCCAACATTTGACATGGTTAGCTTGTCAAAACTGCCTCTCAGTAATGAGTTATCTGAGAAAATCGCTCAGTCTGTTACAAACTTTATGTTCAATTTTAATGACATGCTGGTTGGAGCTCAGGTATGAGCCATTTCTTAACTATAACTTCAACAACAGCAGCACCAAAGCCCTTCGGTGACATGCTTTTGATAAAACTGATGTACACAATGAATAAACTGAGACATGTTTCTTAACATAAATTCTATAGACTCCTATCATACTTTTACATCTTTTTGGATGTAAATAGTAAAAGTAAAAAACTGCAATATACTGTCATGTAATGTATTGTTATGTATTAATACTTTTGATATAAAAAGGTTAAGAAATGGAGTGGGATTGTTGTTAAAGAAAGATGGGAATTGGAAGCAAATGTTATAATAACAGATTATGACTGGGAGGAAACATTCAGATCTAGAAATAAATTAACTAACAGTCCAACACTGAGGGAGTTCTAGTGGAAAGTGAGGATGTGTTACTTTAACTCCCCATCTGTCACCGTAAAATATAGCAAAATATCAAATTAGTGTTTGAGGAACTGTGGAATGGTAGGTGATTTCACTCAAATATTTTGGGATTGCCCGAAGATCAGAGACTTTTGGAAGGGGTTGAAAAAAGAAATAAAAAAAATTCTGGGTACTGACCTACATCTCAAACCAACTCTGTATATACTTGAAATATAACATGAAGACCTGAGCGATAAAGATAGCAGCTACTTGGTGAGAATTTGGCTCTTGATAGCAAAGAAAATGATCACAATGAAGCCATGTCCCCCATCATAATGCAATGGACGGACAGAATAAACAAGGGTAACACTCGACAAATTTGAAAGAAGATGGGAACCAATAACACAACACCAGAGCTCTAAACACCTATTTAAAAAAAAAAATGTGTTTATTTGAATTTTTTTACATATATTGCTGTTTAGAAGTTTACTTACCTGTGTGGGTAAATATTAGAGAAACCTCAAAACTGAAGATCGTTGTTGATATCTGTTTTCTGTTTTTGTGAAAAATATACGATCTTGACTCATTTTTGACAAGAGGGGATTTTTTTATGACTGAAGGCAACATGATACGGTCTAACTTATGTACATCTTCTGTTATCTGCTGTATGTGGACTAAATAAAAAGTTAAAAACATGTATATGTGTATTTTTTAAATGAATTAAATACAAAACCCCTTCCTTAAGGTTAACAGGATGTGTCAAATCAGATAGGCTGGAAAGAAAACTTTTTTTATGTCTCTTCTTAAATGCTACATGGTGGTTCCTAACTGGCCTCGGGTTCCACCATCACCTTGCTGCATATTTTCTAACCTATATCTTTCTTTGATGAAATATGTTGCAGTTTGGTCCTGTGATGGATCAAAGCAGATAACTGGATTTGCGTAGCTGTCTGCAAGAGCAATCGGAGAAAAAAACATCATAACACAAGAGCACTTTCACCCTATTTCCCACATTAGAAGTTAAACATGAAAAATGTCTTCAGTGGATTCAACTCTTGGGGAATTTTGATCAGTAAACATAAAGACATATATAAAAAATAAGGTACGAGAAAATATTTAATAATGACAAGATCTGATATTTTAGCATGTGAAGTCGTCATTATGTTCCTGAATAGCAAACTTACTAACTTATTATGTTTAATTAACTTTTGTCGCATTAGACAGTTAGCATTAATGTAAAATTAGTCCTGAATGTTACTGATGGACTTTAACCCCTTCATTCACCATGTCCACTACAGTAGACAGATATTTAGAATAAATGTAATACCTTTCATGTTGCAGTCTCATGTCCAAATATCAGTTTGTGAACTCCAAACCCTTGTCTCAAGATTCAAATAAATATTATCTTTATACTTTTTTTTTTTTTACCATATCGAGATATTGCATCCAAAATCCAAAATAGCAGACAAAGCGAAATTTGGAATTTAGATTTCACATGATTTTGTTCCTTTTAATTTTAAATTTTGATGTAATTCACAAGCGAATAGTTTGATCAAACAGCAATAATATATATACTTCAGATTTTGCTTTTTTAATTTACTCTCAACAAATGTTTGCCAAAAACGTGTTTGTGGATCTTTATTGACTTCCATTTTTTTCTTTATTTACCATGTTGATGCACGGTGAAGTGGACAGACGTAAAACTACTTCCAAATATAACACTGAAAAACAATGACCATGATTTTTCACTTGTTTGAAGTTAAAAAGAAGCATTGAAAAAAAGTATTCCTTTGCGATTTGGTAATTCATGCATGAAAGTTTTATGGAAGATCCATGTTCGAAGGACTCTTCATTTATCTCTTTCAACCACAAAAGCATGTTGCAGATGTGCTGCTATAAAAAACAATAAAAAAACAAAGGTTTGCTGACATCACAAGAATCAGATATTGTGTTTTGTACCTTCACCAAGGAGGTTTCTTTTTTTTTTGCCAGAATGTGTCCTTTGTTTGACTGTCTGTCTGTCTATCTGTGAGCAAGATGACTCAAAGTTCTTAATGGGTTTTCAGGGAATGTTGGTCATGGCACAAGGAAGAAATGATTTAATCTGACCTGGTGTATAAGACAATCACATCAGTTAAACATAAATAAAAGCCAGTCAAAATAATGGGGATTGTCAATTGTTTCAAATGGGCAGGAGCCTGAGCACAAGAGACTGTCTAACCAAACAATTGTTGACAAAAAGAGCTAGACAAAGGATGATTCAATGAAATGAAAACCCTGTGAGAAATAACAACAGCATGGGGACAGGCAGACTGAATTCTTCACAGGGTTCAAAGGTTCAAGAGGGTTTAATCCATGTTTCAAAAAGCTCCTCTGAGGAGCATATGGACTTGTTTGTTGTGCCTCACTTTATAAATCAAGATTTACTGCTTTGTTGCTCATGTTATAAACCATCTACTTAAAGTGCATGAGCATTACTCAAGGTAAAGATGGATGCATTGCAATTGTCCTATTATTCACTTTAACTGTTGCTGCCGCTGCTGCCACATTAAGGTGCATTATTCAAGGGCAACGGTCCAAAAGGCTTGCAGCATCTACCTCCACGCTTTCACCTGAGCTTAACTCTGGGACTCTCTTAAGTGCCTGTGACAAAGTGAAGTTTCTGAGGTGAAGCGAATAGCTTTGTTTTTGTATCGAAGGCAGCCAGCCATTTTTCCATGACACCCTTACGCTTCCCGTGGATCAAGATGTGATTGAATCTCAGCTTTAGGAGCACAGACACTTGAGCCTCGCGGGAGAGTTTCCATTGCCGTTTATTTCATCACCATTAATGGAGGTCCCATTGACTGGTGGATGGAAAAAAAACAAGCAGCTAAGAATAGCTGCAGCCCATCCATTTAAAACATACAAACATACCTTAAATGGTCTGAAGAGGAGATAGAGCTCCCGCGGCTTAATATCCAGAGGAAGCCCACTGACAAATAGTGTTCGGACCTGAGGAGGACAAGACAGAGATCATGTATTTTTCATTAAGCTCCAGCAGTTATTAATGGGTGCTTTACATCCATGACAGGGACAGATGAGAAAATAAGGAAAAGGACGTTGAACATGGCTCTTCAAGGCTGGTTTTAATGCTAAGAGGTAGGGCAGCAAACTGTTGACCAAAATAATAACCATATTCTTCATCAGTATTCAGATCATCATTGTAAATTAGTTTAGGGAGGAACCGAGCTACCACCCAGCAGCTTTATGCCTCCACATTTGCATGAAGCTTGGAAGAAATCCCTGAGACATTTTAAAAAGAAAATAATGATTACGAGGCTGTTTTGTGAGACCTTTAATGATCCCAAATAGTTTTGGATAAATGACCTCTGGAATTGATTCACTTTTCCTTAAAACACGGACATTTTGTTAAAGTTAGACAAATTCTCTTCAAAACAGTTGTGAGCTGTCACACATTTAGAAGCAAGGGATGATCATAATGCTGAATAATCTTTGACATTCAGCCTAAAAGATCTGGCAGGTTCATCGCTGATGCGTAGAGAATGGTTTAGGAAAGTTTGACAGAAATCCTTAAACCATAATTTAGACAATTAACCATTTTTGATGAGTTTAGTGTTTTAAGTTCTATGTATAAGTTTCAGAAGGTTCCAGAACATGCCTGATGTACATTTTAACAAAGTGTAAAACAATTCTCTCAACCTTGGACATTTTACAAAAATACTGCACAGAGTAAAACAAAGGTTTCATGAGAGTGACCCACATAACCGATTATATAATTAGCTTCATAATCTCATTGTTTATCCTTGATTTGAAAATGAGATCTGTGCAAAGTTTGACAGAAACACCTTGGGGCAATCTAAAGAAATCATGACCACAAGCAGATCGATCATTAAGCTCCAGCAGTTGAAGTCAGAAAAAAACATACCGATCTACCAGGCAATTGTTAGCTGTTGTTAGCACGCCCTGCGTTGTTTGTTCACAAATATCACATGAAGAATGTGATTATCACTATGGCAGCATTTTTGGAAATATAAGTCTAACAATACGATGTATACAGCTGATCTAGAGCGACACACCCCAGTCAGAAGTGCAAATAAATTGATTATTACAGGAGCTAAATAACTGTCCACACTGGGGACATCCATCTTCGATTGTCAACTCGGGGGTGGCGAGGTTTCACCGAGTTCCCAGTAGGAAATTCCGACTTCGGGGGACGTTCCAGTTCCAGTTTCCTACTTGGAACTCAGAAATTCCTACTTCTGACTACAACTGGAACGCACCAAAAGACGTGACCCAAGCCAAAGTTTGTTGTGATGCTAATGAATGCAGCTCGGACCTTCCTCAGAACTCTGCATTGCTTCACAACTTCTTTTTTCAACAACTTACAGGATGCAAAGCGACGAGGTAATGTATCTCTTTCTAGTTACGTAGCGGTAGTTTTTGACGTGTCACAACAAGCAGATTTTTGGAAAATTTAGTATTGTAGTTTTGTAGCCGGCTATATATCGCTACTTACAGCCTGGTGCTCTAAGCTGTGTCCGAATAATATAAATTTGCTCTAGTTTTAATTGTCTTGTTCCCGAAGTTGAGTATCTAGGGCAGTCCAGCCCTGTCTGACCCGACCGCAAAGCTAAGGAATAGCATTTATAGATAATCTATTTTGATGCAATAAAACTCATCTTAAAGTGTGTATTTCAATCAGGCATATATCTAAAAGTGAGACTTTTTTGTAATTACTTAGAAACTCCTCACAGTCCCTTTAAATTCATGTGTTATTTCCCCCTGTGATGACTGCAACCTTCCCAGTGTTGTGTATGAGCGACACCCCCATTAGCTGTTCAACTTTGTCATGGTTTTTAAAATTGATTTTGATGGTCTTGGTCTTGTCTCGGTCTTGGTCTTGCCTTTGTCTTGGTAGATTCTGGTCTTGGGCAAGTCTTGGTCTCAGATAGTGTGGTCTTCACAACACTACACTTTAGTAAAGTTTCAAAATTCACAACTGGGGCTTAACTAAGTGTATCGCATGTTGTAGAAAAACGTGAAAGTCTCCTCAGTTCTTGTTTACCAGACTTTGCTTCAGGCGTTTCCAGACATATTTAACCTAAAACTCAACTCATAAACTCAAGGACACAAGAACTAGAAATGCTAAAATACTAATTCATTTCCTCATTTCAGGACTCTATTGTGCACCTTTTTTTTTTTTTTTTTTTAGCACTGATAGCGATGAGGCTCAGCTCACCCACACACCCTATCACACACACACCTTTCCACAGTGAGCGCTTTGTGCTCTCCTGTGTAATCTACAGCCTGCTGTGTTTTATGGCAATCCTCCCTCACAGCTCTGGCCTCTGTTTTACATTTGAACTTTTCAACTTGCAACTGGAGCTGGTGTTGCCGGGGAATTACAATGTATATATTCGCGAAGAGAGACTGTGAGAGAATTTAATTGTTGTGGTCTGCAACCAGTCAGAGAAGTTTTGGGGGGAAAAGCACAGCGGGAGTAACTGGAGAGACTGCAAATGTGTTTTCAGGCAGGGATGATGTTGTTGTACATGCGTGCTGACAGACTGCAAAATGAAGGGTGTACTGAAGTTAGAATTTAGGGTTGTCAAAAGGGGAAAAACAGTTGGAAACTTAGAGGAAATATTTTCGTTTTGAGACCAAGTGTCAATTTTGAATTACAAATTTTACCGCTGACCTTCGTCTCAACTCTACCAGATGAAAAAGTGAGATGACATTTGTGAGTAAGAGATACAAGAAAGCTGATATCGAGTAGGTGTGTGGGGGCTGAACTAATGAGCTGAGAAATGGGTTTAACCTGAAATATCTCTTTGAGAGCTATGGGAGAAGAAACAATGAATTTATTGTGTACCTAAAGGTAAAAAGAGCAGTTAAGCAACTTTTTCCACACAAGTGTCAAACAGAAACACAGAAACAAGCATAGCAGGGTGCTAATGTGGTCTTTCTGGGAGAAATAAGACTTTTAGTTTGAAGGTGGCTGCCTGACAATTCCAAGAGCACAATATCTAAATTCTTAGAAAGTTATTTTTGGCTTGTTTTCAAGCACAAAAACTTCACTGTAGAATTGGGCAATATGACCTTCATATTATATTGTATTTTATATGTAATTTTGCGCTTTGCATCAGTCAAAATATGCCTCCTGAATAGAAAAACACATATTCAAGTTGCACCTGACTGTAAGTCGCATTTATTTAGTGCTCTGACAGAGGGGTGGTTGCCTTGCATGAAGTGGTCACACCAAGTAGGCCCACTGCATCCTTTCGGTTAACCGAAAGACTAACTGGGGAAGCTAGAACAAATCTGTCTCGCACAGACCTCCACTTCTCCTTCGCCACCCACCAACTGATATTTAGTTGCTCTCCAATCTCCTCCCAGCTGTTTTTATTTGCATTTGTTTATCCTGGTGTCCAGGCAAAGTAACATCAACATCAACAGATGTTTGTCATTTCTGACTTACTCACTGTTTCTCTTCAAGAAAGTTCAGCCATTATTATTTCTTCTTCGTGTCTCATCAGAGCTGCGTAATGGGCAGTAACAGCAACACTGCCTCCCCCCTTGTTTTCAGCCCGTGGTTAGCCTTCTTTATTTTAATTTTCCAGAAAATATGGTACATAAAAACGGACTAAAAAGGAACCCATAAATGCTCCGAGGGGGTCACTAAGGCTGGAGACAATGCACGCTTCACTTCACTTACCCCGACTCCTCCCCTCATTAACGATTTCAACATGAAGAAGCAGCCGTCTGAGATACCGGTTAAGATTGTTAAGAAGCTACGAAACTCCCGCTAACTCCAAAGTACAAGGCAGAGCAGTTTCCCAATGATTATTATGTGTCCGGAGATCAAACATTCTGCAGATTTTGTCATCATACTATTGACTGGAATTTTAAACACACATGTGAGGAACACCTAAAGAGTGAGTGTTTATGTTTCATTACTTTATACAGTGTCTCAAGGTTAAATTTGCATAAGGTACAAACATTTTTTTTTAAAAGGGACATAAAACAGAAAGTGAGGAAAAATAAAACGGAATTCTGGAAGAAATAACATGGATTTTATAGGGCCCTACATAGTGTATTGAAAATTAAAGGGGTCAAGTCTTCAATGCAATTTAATTTCTTTTTTTCCCATCAATTTTGGATAACTTTGCCACGAAAATTCCTTATTTCTTTCCCTTTCTTCTCTTGCTGAAAAGGCAGGTATGTTGAGTCTATTATGGAGCTCCTCGAGTTTGTCACTACAAGAGCAGTGAAATGGTAAGACATGTTACGCTTAAATAAACGCACTGTGCTGACGTGCTTCGAGTTTATGTTTCCCTGATTCCTGATTAATGTTTACACAACAGTGGTTTAAAAAATGGTGTAATGTCAACAGAGCCAAAGAGGTTCCACTGCCATATTGATAAGTTCAAACATTATTAATCTTCAGGTTGGCAAATGTGGAACTAACTTTTCCTCTAGTCCAACCATGGATTGGAAGAATTAGGGGTCCCTTACACCGCAAGTGTGGATGCATATTGCTGACCCCTGTCTAAGAGAAGTAGTGTGGTTAAAACAAAAAATTAGAGAAAGCACAAGTGGATGACTGCATAAGCACAAGGTTTATCCACAAGTCCATCTCAGGTTCTTTTCATTCAAGTGGCAAGCAGGACAGAGAGTGTCTGTGTGAAGTTTGAGCGGCCAATCTACAGATCCAGCCATCTTTTCAGAATAAAACATCCCTCTGTCCCCATTATTCAAATGATGGTAATTTAATTAATTATCTTTGTTTTCTACGGCCCAGTACCGAATGTTCCGCAGCCCGGTGGTTGGGGGCCTCTGCTCTATCACAAAGACGAGACATGAAAGCACACGAAAGGGCACATTTAACTTCAAAATGCAAAATATGACCTCTTCAGCTCAGCCGTGATTTCCAAAGAAATGTGAATAACCAACACATTTGGATAAAAATGTCAGCAAAAAATAATTTGGCGACCTAAATACAGAATGGCTGCCAGAGCATTTGTGTGATTTAGATGGTGCATGTTTATCTGCAGTTTTAATCATAAAAAAACAATATTGGGAGGCTACAGTTGTTGCTGTGGTTACGATGCCGTTCTGATTTTGCTTGATATTAAGACAATTATCATCATTTCTTAATAGAATTTTTTCACTTAAATAAAAAACTCTTATCTAGATAAAATATTGAGTCTAATTTTTGTTCTTTGTTTCCAAGATAGGCACTATTTCCCTTATCTCAAGAAAAAAACTAAATAACTGAAGCAACACAACAAGCTCTAATCTCTCCTTATACCTGGAATTATCACCTAATTGAAGTCAGCTAGACACAGGAAAATAATTGCTTTAGTGCTCAAGAGACATTAAAAAAATTAAACACTAGGCTGTGTGAATCAGAGCGACTCCATTATACACCCACATCAATACTGCGATAGTGGATTTGGAAGAACAATTGAATTACTCCGAGCTCTGATTCAATTTAAGGCTTGATTTTTGAATTACAACGCGGGTATGAATTACACTCAGTAAATTTGAAGCTTTCTGATTCATAAAGTAGTAGATTTACAAGTGAGGAGACAAAGGAACTGCTGAACTAACACTACACCTCATTCCCACATGTAACCCGATATGCCCCACTGATGCCAAAGGCAGAGCGCAACACACAAACAAAGGAGCTTAGCAACTGGGCGGGTGATGGCCGCCGAGTGCCAAACCGGCCGTCCAGCCAACAGATCTCACCTCGCTGACTTTCTCACCTTCGCCTCTTATCTTATCTGAGAGGAGCTGGACCCTGCAGGGTCCGTCACTGGCCCCTGTCTCTGGCTGTTCTGTTTAAGTAAACTCTTTGGGAAGGTCTCCTTTTATGGAGCTGCAGGGGAACAAAGAGTAAGGACAGGATGGTATCAATCAGACACAAGCGAGGGCAGAGCTGACAGCTCTGAATTAACTAATAGAGGGGTAGTAAAACATGCTGGAGTCAGAGGCAAACAGAGAAGTGAAACTAGATATTCAGAAAGGTTTTTGAAGTGGAGACAACTAAGTTTAATATCTTTTAAACTCACTGGGAACACAAGGTTTTAAATCACTGCTAATTCCAAAGTTAAACTCTCTTCTTTAAAGATGGAGGGATAATGAGTTTCCATGAAATAAAGAGAAAGTTTGGTCTTGGCAAACACAAATTCTTTCGATCTCTATAAGCAAGTACGATAATGATAAGAAACTGAAGAAAGCTTTCAAACTGGAAGAAAAAAACAGCAATAAAATAATACATCAAGCTAAGAAGGAAAGCCGATAAAGGTTGTATCTGTGCACTTAGAGAATACCAAGCTTTCAGTTGAGCACTCAAGAACAAACAGAAAAAATAACTCAATATCCAAATATCAAAAAAAGACAATTATCAAACAGCCACTGATTCTCAGAAATTGAGGGAATTTTCATGTAAAAAGTAATTAATATTTCAGACATATATTTCATAAACGTCCAAATATAGTCTCTTATTTGAAGATCAAAAACAGATAAATTAACACTATACTGGGGTATATTTTTCCTTTCAATATATCTGTACTGTGCCCTGGTAGTACTCTGATGAACAAGTAAAAAAAGAATACCTGTTTAAAATCATGACAGTGGCATATAAAAACACAATAACCAGGAAGTGGTATAAAGCTGATCCTCAAACTAAATAATGATGGATGCAGACTGAGGGTTAAAATTACTAATATGCTAAAAGACCAAAATACCCAGCTGGAAGATAAATCGGAAAAATGGAGTACGTACAGGAAAAAGGTTAATTACACTCAAAGTAAGAAAGACCATCTTTGATAAGGATGCATGATATTATCTGTTTCATGTTGGTATCGATAGGAATGGTAATTGATAAGGTTTTATCAATGCCAATGCTGTTAACGAGCCTGCTAATCAATCCAATTCTTTAACGTTTCCCTTATCGATTCCAGCAGATATTGCATGTGGGCAAATGTTGGTCTTATTTTCAGTGGCAACAATGCCAAACACACATCACAGCATAGATAACTGCTTCTGCAAGTTCCTGGAGTTTCCTCTCACTTAAGGTTGTGCAGTAGATGCAATTAAAATTAAGCCACAATTTTGACGCTTCTGAACCCTGTCAATGGAAGGAATTGATAAGGGAATTGATTATAATGATATCGATTCTTTGATGGAGCTGTCAACGATTCTCAACTGGAATTGGTTTTCGAATCCCATCCCTAGGTATCGGAAGATAATTGCTTCAAAAGCTAAATATCGGTATCAGCAGATGTGAACATTTCTGTGGATATTTCCCGCATATTTATTCTGTATATTTGCATCAACATTGTGGAGTTTTTTGCATATTAACCTTAAATTGGAAGTATAAGCTCCCAAAATAGGGTGTGTTTTCTGTCAGCAGATAAGCAAATACGTTTAATGCTGATAAAAGGGCATATGACCCTTAATTTTACTGTTGACATGCTGCTGACAAGAGATGCACAATATCAGAGTGGTATCAGTACCAGCACACATTGGTCTAAAAAGCTGAATATCGGGCGATAGTGACATTTTTGCTGATATTTACAGTGGATATACAGTATCAGCCATTCCTATCCGTCACAATCATTCCTTATATCAGCTGTAATATACACAAAATACATAAATGCACCATAATGCTACAATTTATCAACAGTGTCATTTATTAAAGAGTAAAAGGCTGCTTCTTTGTTTCATTGGAAGCAGCATGTCAGTTTCCAAAAAGCAAAAATGTTGCCGTCTTGACAAAAATACCAGCCATGATGAGTTCTGAAACATTAGAATATCAGTAAAAATCAAACATTGTGCATCCCTACTGCTGATGGCCAGTAAACACCCACTTAAGATCCTCTTCGCAAAACTAAGTTTCTGTCATTGTATCCACGTATGGTGCAACGCTCATATGTAGCCTGATCATGCTTCAGGGAGACGCACAGACTCTGCACGAACAATGTTATGTTCGCTGACTATTGAGGCCTTCATCAGACAGATGTGAGATGTGATTTCTGGGCATATGTAAGTCCCAGTTGAGGAGGAAAAACAATATATTGTTTAACCCAACTGCTTAATTTTCCAACTTTTACAGTGCCAACAGACAAATTACTTTTTTGTTATTATATCACTTATAAAAACCAATACATTTATTATGATGGATGGATTTAATTATCATTTCCATCATATTCTAAATATCTGCAACATTTTTTGTCCTGAAAATATTAATAACGAAATAGTAATCTTTAACTTTTAGAAATCTCGCCCATTTCAAGAAGCTCTTAATCTTAAAATGAGAGCTAAGCTTAAGTTTTCCTCTACTCGTTAAACACTCTTTTGAGAGGACGCCCCACCCGCCTCCATCTGCAGCCTCAGGGTGGCACCCACAGACCTTCCAGGTGCAGTAACAGAGTATCAATAAGGTGATGACCTCATCCGGCGCTTGTGGACTCAGGGATCTCTGATTAGAGGTGCATTGATCCCCTGAGACTTGCTGCAGAAGTGGCCTTAATAGGATCTGATGTTTTTGGCCCGGGGCTCCACGCTCTGCTGTGCTCGGCTGAGGCGTTGCCAGGGAACTGCGCTGGTAGCCGGCTGTGAGGTGCTCAGCTGGCTTGTGGTAGGTAGGGTCTGCTGTTTCTGATTGAAGCCTGACTGCGTGTTGGTTAGCGAACACTCCATAAATGGTCAATGATTCAAAGGCCTGTACTCGGCTACTCAGCACTAAGGATATGCAGGTATGTGACTCACAAAAGACCCAATAAAAAGTGTCCTAAAACTCAATAAAACAATGGCACAGGGTTTATCTCTGCTTTTGTTTGATGAATACGCAGAATATGCTAAACCCCCGGCATGACCTCCAGTTCAGTTTACTACATCATGAAACTTTGATTCCTCTCTTCACCCCAAGTTTACAACTCTCTGCTTTCTTTCAAGCTCTTCTTGGAGCGACATAAATAAAAGCTGATACTGTAATCAACAGCAGATGTCTGCAGGAGTGAGCTGATGACACATTTGCCTGTGAGTCATCCCTCATCCAGCGTGTGCAGTCAGCTCCACACCGGACACACGACGGGCAGATCATATATCACAACAGCTGACGTCAGGAAGTCTCAGGAATGAGGACCGACACAGCCAAGAATGTCCCATTGTTCTGAGTGTGTAGCGTTCGCATTGTTGTGTGTGTTTGCACATCACTGTCTTAAGTGTCTCTCAGAAGACAGAGTGAAATCAGAGATTCAGTTCCACATTACTCTGTCAGGAGTTGGGGAAAAAAAAGCGTGTTTGGGACGTAGCTTACGGTTGTTTTTTTGACTAATTTCCTGGATGTAGTGTCGGAATCATTTAATAAACAAAATGTCATAACAGTGAGTAAGATTATGGTCACAATGTTCAAAAATCAAAAGCTGCTGCCTTGGAACTTATGCAATGAAAAGGGCAAAGAAATGAAGTTAGATTATTGGACTGAAAAAGCATCAAAATGTCCAAAATTTTACTTCCTGCACTACAGTGTTAATTTTGACAGCACTTTTTAGTTTAGTTTTAGTCTTTTTCCAAAGAAACCCTTTAATTTTAATCATAATTTAGTTATCTAAATTCCATAAAATGTAGTAAAAGTTTTGGTGATGAAGTTTCACAACATTTTAGTCAACGAAATCTACTGTAAATTTAGTTGACTAAAATATGAAGAGTCAAGTGTAATGTATTTACACTTGGCTCCGGCCACCATGAAGCTAAGGCAGTTGTGATTAGATGTCCCTCTTTTTTTTTTTTTTAAAGTTATTTTTTGGGCTTTTTATTGCTTTTAGTTGATAGGACAGCTGAAGTTGTGACAGGAAAGCGGGTGAAGAGAGGGGGAATGACATGCAGCACAGGGCTGAGGCCGGGATTCGAACCTACAGCCGCTGCTGGGGGTTGGCAGCCCCCGTACATGGGGCGGATGCTCTACCAACTGAGCTAATGTCCGCCCCGGATGTCCCTCTTAATTCATCAAACCTTTCCACACAACCACAGTAGCTGTGATTCCTAACTTGTCCCTACTTTCTACATGACGAAATTAGGTCTGACCAGTTTTTATTTGTCAACAAAAATGTCAGTTAATTTGGTTTTAGTGTTCGTCATTGTAAATATGTTTTATTTAGTTATAGTTTTCATAATGGGAGAAAAGGTTGTTGACAAAAACTATGATGAAAATAATGATTGGACAAAACAACCACTGCTGCACTAACAGCATCAGTTTACGACATAGAAATTAGCTTGGGATTTTCAGCGTTCAGGGCTTGAGCACAAAAATATACTCAGACTAAAATGTTTCACAGAGCGTGAATCCAATCAGTCTTCCTTTTGACATTTCGTCATGTAGAAAGAAGGAACAGGTTAGCAATCACAGCTACTTTGGTTTTGTTGAAAGATTGGATGAGTGAAGAGGGACATCCAATCACAACTGCTTTAGCTTTATGGTGGCGGGATCCAATTGTAAAACATGACTCCAGAAATTCAAGGAAACATTAAAAAATGCCTTAGACATTTTACTTTTTCAAATAAAATGATGTGAAATTTCATCAACTAAAACTTGACTAAAATAAAAACAATTTAGCTGACTCAGTAATGACTAAACTATAAGATATTTTTGGCAAAAGTCTATAACTAAAACGAATTAGAAAGTGCTGTCAAACTTTACACTGTTTTGTACTGAACACTTTTTTTTAAACAACCTGAAACTAGAAACTGGTACCTGTCAGTCCTGTCCCAAGTAGCAGCTTGTTAGCAACCATCCTCAAAGACAAAATAAGACTTTAAAAATCTTCAGTGAGATGTTTCCAGATATATCTAATGTTGCAGAAACAGATCATTTTAATGTTGCATGCATTAGTTCAATTTGAATCTTGAATTCCCACCTCCCCATACAAAAAATAAAAAATAAAAATTTTCCCACAACCACAACGCCAGCATTTTCTCAAGTTTGATCATGGAAACACATTAAACTTTCTCCAACATATCACTTCTTTTACCCAGTATACAACACCTCTGAATCAGTGCTTGATGCCAACATTCAATTAATGCAACACAACAAATAAACATCTGCATCAACATCAGCTTATCCAACATGATGGGTGATGTTTAGAGAAGACTGTGTGATTAGGGGTTGTGAAAATAACATTTATTAATTGCTACTGATCTGACCAGTATAAGCTTAAAGCAGGGGTCACCAGCCTGTAGATTTTGATCTACTTGTTGATCTTTAGACAATTCTGAGTAGATCTGTAAGACTAGATGCTTCATCCTTTATCTGACACACAGGTAGACCTTTTTGCTTATCCATGACATTTCTGCTGAATCAAGCTGCTCTGCAAGATGAACTGGGTCGGACTGGTTTCTCTCCACCTCATTAGTTTGTTGTATTAAAAAGATATTAAGATGAACTACATTGTGTTTTATGCTAACATTGTTCCAGTGCTTAGTGACGAGCTTTGTTTTGTATTAGGCTGTATACATTGTAAAGTGCTAATGAGATTTTAAATCCACAGAATCTTTATTTTTAATTCCTGCCCTTAATCACATTTATGGACAAGAGATTGCCTCTTCGATTGTGAAGCTAGATGATGATCATTCAAATTTGAAGTTTTGTTTGTGGTTCTCAGTGAATTTAGGGAAGTAGATTGTGCCATCTCATTTAGCATCGCAGGTGATCTTCAGATGAAAAGGTTGGAGACCACTGGTTTAAAGTGTTCTCTTTGGAGAACTTGTTTTGCCATTTTTCTGCTCCCAGTTGTTTTTTTAACCCACTCAAGAGTTTGACTGACCTGAAGAACTGTTACAAACCTGTCTGCTGTGTACCTGAGAACAATGTGAGCATAATGTTTCACACTAGTCCGATTGCTCATGTTTCTTCTTCCTTCTGTTTGTTTTCTCTCTACTTCAGTCAAATCCCACGGAGAGGAGCGACAGTGAAACTTTGAAAATTAAGATCTGAGATGTAATGAACCAAATTTGTCATTAGAGAAAGCAAGATGAAGGAGCAAAATTACAAAGGATGGTATATTTAGAAAAGAGCTAAAATTATCATCTGGGGGACAATGCTTTTTTATATCTTTAATCTGAAAAGTCATGTTGAGTAAAAATCAAACTCCAGGTGTGAAACAAAGAGACCAACCTTCCACTTAATGTCACGAGGCGTTCAGGAACAGATGCAGGATGTGACGGTAAAAACAGCCTGATATCTGAAGAGCTCTGCTCATTTCTGCACTACACTGTAATTTTTCTTCGGCACTGGAGGTAATTTGTCAGCCGTGATAAAAGCTGCTTGATTTGTCTAATTAAATGTCCCGGCCTCTTATTCATGTGTCATTTCTATTCAGCGTGCGTTTTGGACTTACAAAATCTGTATCACCTACTGCCCGAAATCCCTCTTTATACTCTGTGTGACTTTCTCAGATATTTGCCCTGACTTTAATTGAGAGCTTTTTTGACCGTTCATTCTGGCTGAAACGAGGGACACGACCTTGGCGCGATGTGAGATGATTACTATGTGTTTCTGAGTGTGTGTGTGTGTGTAATTGTGTGTCCGCTAGCCAAGTTATTAGACAGAGGGCCTTCGACCCAGATGTGGCAGGACGTGGATTTGACCTTGAAGCCTTGAAAGTGAAGGTAAACTGGCTCACGGTGACGCCTTTGTACATGAAAATGCTACAGTTAGATGCAGCTCAGAGGAAATGTTTTCTATAATATGTTTCTTCTTGGTTACTTTCAAAGCCCTTTACATACATGAACTCTTATAGTTTCAATCAAATATCAGAGTAGGGTCAGGCTGGGTGACAACAGACGAAAAATAAAATTCCCAATCATTTCCAACAGAACTCGACTTAGGATTTTATAAAACTCCAAGTGACAAAAATTGCATGAATCAAGCAGGGCTGGGCATTATATCGATTAAACTGATTAATTCCAATTATTTTCCGCAGAAGATTTAAAAATTAAAATTTGAAAAATTGTAAAAAAGAAAAACAAAAAAATGTAATTAGTTGCAAAGTTTGTAAGAATATAAATACTGAAACTTTACAGTTTTCATGATGGTGGCCTTGTCAGGTTTTGCACCAGCACTTTCATAGACTTGTATTTTATTTTAAGTTGGATTTAATATTGATCAGAGAGAAACATGTTGGCAACCTGTGAAATCCCTCAGCTTTCAGTGTTTATGTAGGCAAACCTCCCTGAGTTAGAACTACATAATCAACATTTTATGAGACACAATCCAATTTTAAGAGGGACCTTCTGATTGATTTAGGAAAATATTTTGACAACATAATGGTAGAACTTGATTCATGTCATTATTGTGTCAGTTGGAGTTTTTTTCTCTTTTAAAAAACAAATACAAGCCTGAACACGTGCGTGTGCAAATTCTAACAGAGGTTACCATCATGAAAACCACAAGTTTTTAGTATTTATATATTTAAACTTTACAGAAACATATAATTGGGGTGAGCCAGAGAAAATAATCTCAATTTTAACTTTTAAATGTTCAGAAAATAATTCAAATTACTCGATTTCCAACCCTAGGGTAACCTAGCCTAAACACTGCCAAACTAGCTTTTTCCCACTTTCCTCTGACAGCAGGATGTTTTTTTTTCTCTGGTGTTTCCCATAGTACTTTCTAGTTAAGCCAGCCAACTCAACAACATTTCCCCTTCACCTACAATAACAGGAAAATAAAGATGTTTATCCTTCTGGGTTGAAATGAGATCCAATTCAGGCATCCAGTGGCTGGTTAATCTTTTCCAGGATACACAAGTGATCATATACTAGTAGCCCCTAGGGCCACATCAGGCCCTCCACATCTTCCCTTTTAGCCCCACGAATATTATCACATTCAGAAAATGTGAGGGGGATACATTTTATTTGTTGTTGTTGTTCCTTTTAATTATTGATGCAACCCAAAATGCTTGGGATTAAAACACTTAAAAGTAATGGCTTCATGTTTGGTCTGTTCAACACATGTCCACCTGCGAGCCATTTTCAGTCAATATTCAGCCATGAGAATGAGTACACTGGAGTCAAACACAGTGATGGAAAACAAGGCAGACAGACAGAAGTAGCCAAGTAATCAAAAAACTGCCCCAAGTACTTAGAAAGTGAGATCAGTCCCTATCACACATACTGCTTCTGCTAAGGCTAACTCTGCACAGTCCTCCTGTAGAGTGCTCTGCATATGCCACAAACTCTGCAGTGTTCACAATCTGTTGGTTTCAATAGCCTGTGCCTCATTTATCTCCAGCTTGTGCCAGTAGTGCAGCTGTGAGCTGGTACGTTGGAAATATGAGGCAAGTCTATTTCAGATATCTGTTCAGCCCACATTCAATGTGAGCAAGGCTTGTGTTTGTAAGAAGTTTTTACATCAGCCGATACTGATGTTGAAAAAATGCTGACTTTGCGCAATTATTCAAATTATTACCTCCACCAAGGAGGTTATGTTTTTGCTAGCATAGGGTTGTTAGCAATATTACGACAAAACAGGAATGATTTTGCTGAAATTTCAGGAGATGTTGGTAAGTGCCAAACTAAAAATGATTACATTTTGTTGGTGATCCAGATCCAGCCCTTAGCAAATGATCATTTTAGCTTGGTAACTGTCTAAGTAATAATGATATTAACATGACTCCAAGTGCTAGGTGTGGGTTTTCAAGTCAGGGAATCATAGTATGATGGTAACTTTATCATGGAACTATTGTTTATAGATTAAACAACAATTTGGGAGCTACCTTGGTGGAGGATTGCGCTCTCAAATGGCTTCCTGGTAAGATATAATACAGTGCTGTTGAAAACAATAAAGTGGATGTTAAAAAGTCAGTGACTGGTAGTTTTGTTAGAAATATAAAAAAAAATAGGCCTGGTTTCCAGTGTGCAGGAGTTTGGCTGCAACTTTAGATGATTAGAAAAAAATAAGGTTGATATTGGGTGTCTAATAAGGCTAAACGATTGGAGGAGACGATCTAAAACGTGTTTTTTTCCAGCAGATATTGCAATTTCAATTCGAGTCAAGATTTTCTTCAAGTCAAGCTTCAGTGCATTTTTCACTAAGTTTACAGTACAGACAAGAGTAAGAAAGCCAATGATCAAAAGCACATAACACATTAATCATCATCTAATATTAATGATTAATAACATGTTCCCATTATTTTAGGGATACTCCAAATTCTACTCTCAAACAAAGGCTTGTGTTGTTGACCTGCGTACAAACACTTGTGTTATTGCAAACTGGCTGCAGTTTTCTGAAATAGTTGACGCAACAGATCCTGGGACAGTCAGGAGCACTGCAGGATTGTGTTTGCTGAAATTTCGATCTGAAAATGATAAATCATCAGTCCTTGTGTCTATTTTTGTATTTTTTGTTGCTAATGTTTCAAAAAGTTATCAATATTTGAAGTTTCTAAAAGATGAAACAATGTCAGTAACGATAGACACTAGGGTTGGGGCGATGCGCTTTTCTCCCGATTCGATTTTTAAGGTGCCGATTCAATTTGAATTGCGATTCTACAATATTGCAGATTTTGCAATCATTAGTTAGCTTTTATAACACCACTAAAAAGATGAACAATGATGATGCCTACAGACTATATCAGGAAAAATACACATCACATGTGAGTCCGCTTTTGGGATTTATTCAGAAATATAGTTTACCCAGCTGTTTATACTCTGTCTTCAAAAGCCTGGACTGCATTTAAAAGTGGCTTATTGACACAGACTAAAATGAAGCATTTAAATTTGAACCAAAAAATCGATTTAAAAATTGTCAAACAAAAAATCCCGATACTATGTGAATCGATTTTTTCTCCCACCCCTAAAAGACACTTAAGTATTGCTCTTTGATATGAAATTGTTGTGGATATTTGAATAATTGTCCCGATGTAATACTCTGGACATAAAAAAATAAAATAAAAAAAGTCTTTAAATTATAAACAAATCTTAAAATTCATCAAAGTTAAAAATTCTTGATTGTGATTTCTATTTGTTATTCCTTTGCTGACAAATGTTTCAAGCTTTATCCAGAGATGTATTGATACATGATTTTGGACATTTCACATCCCTAGTGTTGGCCAGTCGAGTAACTACACAGAGGGCCTTCAAGTGTGCTGTGGCAGGATGTGGATTTAACCTCGGGGCCTTGAAAGTAAAAGCTGAGCGGCTTCCTGTAGCGACTTTCTGCATAAAGATGCAACAATTAGCTACATATCAAAAGAACACGGCTCA
The DNA here is from genome assembly GCA_036419115.1 of Scarus forsteni. Lineage (NCBI taxonomy): Eukaryota > Metazoa > Chordata > Actinopteri > Labriformes > Labridae > Scarus > Scarus forsteni. The sequence goes on along the minus strand of JAZDUH010000544.1, from coordinate 21,279,293 downwards.
GAAGAAATATTTCACTCCACATGTTGCATCTTGGTTTGCTGAGCTGAAATCAAAGTCAACCCAAAAGCCTGTGTGAGCTCAGGGCAAGTTGAGTTTTCTTGCGTCAGTTGAGCGGCGCGTTATTAAAAAAAAAAAAAGTCTAACTGACAGACTCCCACACTCCTCTGCTATCTGAGTTGTCGCTGCTCTGTGTTGGCACCGCTCTCCATCATCCTCACAGGGTTTTTTTTCCCCTCTCTTCGTCTTCCGTGTCGGAGAATGTGAAGAGTGAAAGATTGCAGGGGCCCCCCCGAGAGGTGTCAAGCAACCGTAAATGGATGACTCGGTTTCGTTCGTTAATCGCCGGCGTTTGACGGGTCGAGTTTCACATGCGTGGTCAGAGGTTAGGGCAGGCTCTGGTCAGGGGTCAGCTGTCGAGGTTGAGCACACCTCGAGAACGTCACGGCTCAACTTTGCTTGGAGAGTTTCTTTGCTTTTCTCGCTCCCCTCAAGTGCCGTCGAGCAACAATTACGGCTCAGTGAGGGCCTGTAAATGTTCCAACAGGTTAACCTTTAAAAGACATTTAAAACAAATGACCGGGGGAAGGCGAGTAAGCGCTCACTCTGCTGCGGTTTTCCTCCTTCTTCTTAGCTCTATCACGGTTTCCATTGTTTTAAATGTAGGCTGGAAAAGACAGCCAAAAAAAAAAGAGCCTTAAGGTGCTATTCAGATGGCGTGTTGTTAAAAAGAGCGACTTCTTCCCTGTCAGCTCAGAGTTCATCAAAACCCTCCATACCAGCTTGCTCTCTTCCTCCTTTTCTCTTATCTGATGACTCTCTGTGCACGGACTTAACATTCCTAAGCGCTCATTAACGTGAACTAATCGGCCAAGTCCGCCCCGCCTGCCTTTTCCTGGACTCCCTTTTGTTGCCTCCCTGCCCGAGTGGACACCTTACACTGTTTGGTTTAGAGGGCTGGGTGGGCAGAGGGTTAAAGTGTCCCGAGCAAGTGGAGACAAAAACAACAGCAGATACTCAGTCATGCTTTGTGTCTCCGTGAGGAAATGTAAGCCTTCGGTTAATATGTTCCTGTTATGTGCAGCTGTTCCTCATTGTGTTCAGAAGTGAGACAATTTGAAGATGCGCATTTTTAGGTCTGAACATAATCATCATTTTGCTCCGACTTTGACACTTTGTCGTGCATGCTTAAAAAATGTTAAATGTCAAACCAAAGTGTGTGAGGTTAACAAAAAAGGACAATCAGCTTTAGCTCCCATCTGTGAAGCTGAGAACATAACGACGTTTGACTGCATGGCTTTAAAACTGTAGCTTAAATACTAATCAACCAACTTTCAGTGCAAAATTCAGTGAAATTTGTGGAACATTTTCGAAGTTATTCAAGGATTTTAAATTTCTGGTGCATGGAATATTTTTTCCAACAAAAGAAAAGCACAGTTACGACTTGTTTTAACACCATGCAACATTTTTATGATTTACATCTGGCTTTAAATGCAGACAAAACAAAAATTGTTATTCTCAAATTCTTTCAAACCTGCTTTCAGTGATCACAGCTCAGGGTTGTTGGACAGAATTAGATTTTTCTTACCAGTATCTTTCTGTTTTAATTGAAGATTCCCTTTCTTTTTCTGCTCATATTCAGCAGCTTGTTAAAAAATTAAAACCGAAGTTAGGCTTTTTCTTTAGAATAAAATCACGTCTCTCTTTTGAATCTAGAAAGAGACTGGTTTCTGCTACATTTGTCTGTGCTGGACCACAGCGATGTTTTATATGTACACTCCTCTAACGCTCTGAGGTTCATCACATATTTTAAATCTCTTAATCATCATTTTTTGCTGTATGTTTGTCTTGAACGGTCTTATTTTTAAAAGTATTCAAGGTCTGCGCCCATCCTACCTTCTGACCTCCATCAGTCAGAAGAGCATAGGACTGCATAATCTTCGTCCCAGGATCTTTTCTTATTGTCTGTTCAAAACTTAAGAACTGAAGTGGAAAAAAAGTTTGCAGCTCAGCTTAGAGTGAACTATAAGAAGACCTGAAACTAAAACTGGACACTTTTAAGACAATGCTGAGGGACTCTGAGCTGATACATCTGGCTGAAGATGTTATGACTAATGTACTTAATCTGTCTCACATGGGCAACTTCGGCAAATCTGTCTGTCTATAATTGGGACTTTTCTTATTTAATGTATTGAAATCTTGTTTTATGTGTTAGATGCCCACATGTGTTTGTCCAAAAGTGTTTAATGTGCTGCTGTCTTGACCAGAACACTCTTGAAAAGAGACTTTTAATCTCTGGGGGTTTTTTTGTCCTGGTTAAATAAAGGTAAATGAATAATAAATAAAAACTGCTATGAAAGGTTCAATTCATTTCACTAAAAAGTGTTGAGTATTTAAGCAGTCTTAAATGCTTGGGCATGACTCGTGCCTTATATCTATTCAACTTTGTACAACAATGAATAATAAATAAAACTGCTGTGAAAGGTTCAATTCATTTCACTAAAAAGTGTTGAGTATTTAAGCAGTCTTAAATGCTTGGGCATGACTCGTGCCTTATATCTATTCAACTTTGTACAACAACATAAAAGTTTTAACTACTCCTCTAGATCACGGGTCATCAACTCCTTTTGCTGAAGGATCAGTTTATTTCTTGGCACACGCTACAACCAACAGATTTCTTACAAAGTGAGACAATATTTTGGTTCAAACTAGTATATGTAGTTCATTGTTTTTTCTGGATTGATGCATCTCAGTCCCTATTACTGCAGAGCTTCCAGCCATATGAGGCCCTTTCAAAAATCCTGTCTTCTTCATTTGGGGGCTGTCATACTTTAGTTTTTGGCCACGTTTGGCTCTAAAGTCGTCACTCCTGGTTGAATATCTGCTGACATACAACAGATCAAACATCAAGTTATTTATTGCAGACATTAAGGGTTTAAGTAACTCCTTGTAAAGAAAGAATAATAAAAAGAAATCCTTAAAATGACCATAAAAAGATTCATACTCACGTTTTCAGGATTTTATAATATTCAGGGGCCGAAACTAGTGATATAAAAAAAGTCAGTTAGGTTAGGTCTGGGAGCACATGCCAGATCGCCACTTCACTGGTGACATATCTGCACCAACTGGTAAGTGTTTAAGTCAAACATGTACAAAACTGTTGTAAATACCATTTCTATATATTTTATTTTATTTAAATTCCTTAGTTTCTTTTTGCATATTTCTCCTTTGTATTTTACAGCTGCTATAAACTTGGAATTTCCCCTAATAAAGGAACATCTTCTCTTATCTTATCTTACCTGCAATTCAATTTAAGGACACTCGGGGCAAACCCCGTGCTGAGGCTTCAGAAGCAAGTGACACCAACACCCTTTTTAGCTGCATTTTAAACTGTTGTAACTGGTGGCAGAGCCCCAGGAAATCAGGTTGTAGTACTCCAGCTGCCAAACTAACTTCCAAGTAAGTTTCAATCAGGAATTGAACCGACCACCTGTCTGTCCCCAGCTCAAGCTCTTACAGATTGAGCTGCACTGCTGCGAACCCAAAACAGAAAGCAAAACATCTTTATTGCACCACATGTCTGCCAATAGTATCAGTGATATGGACGAGATTGAGGCACACCCCCAGAGAGTAGGGGGCTCCCAGAGGCTTGAAGCTAGCTGGTTTTTGGCTAGAACTCAGCAGGCACTTGGCTGGAAGGGTTAAAACTGAAGCAGCTTCATTTGTATGCTATATAGACCTAAATGTTTTTTATGACATTGTTTTAAAAATTTGGTTCCCGTAATGTCTGTCGAGGACAAAAGCTGATGACCCCTGAATTAATTCATTACTAAAGATTACTTGTTGCACATAAATCCTCTTTCTCATAAATCCACTGGCCAATCCTATCCATGTTAAGTTGGTTACATTATATGATAATAATGGGGACTTCTGTCAACTGGACTGACAGCTCAGAAAGCTAATCTGCTTTTCCTGGAACGTATAAAGTTCCACGCAAACAATAGACAACATAGCATGAAGCTTTTAGACGGATAATCCAAAGTCAGCTCACTTAACCTTTTTTTCAAACCTTCCTCTAAACTTTTTTAGCTAATCTTGAGCACTTTGACCATGCATGGCCAGCCGTAAGGGCTTGCTGGCACTCTGTTTCGCCTGGTTACCGTTCCACCCGGCTCACTCCTGTCTTTCGGACTCTTCCTGTGACCATAAAAGGTCCTTCTGCTCGGATATCTCAGGGTCATGCTTTTCAACGTATGGGCCGATAAGGGATAAGGAGTCTGTCTGGTGGGACTAAAAATGGGCAAAGGGAGTGAGTGAGTGAGACGGAGAGAGGGCAGGAGAAAGAAAAAGGAGGGAGCAGAGGCAAATTATAAACAGTGCCAGGGCGGAGGGAAGGAGGGAGGAAACAGTTAGAGAGCAAGATAAGGAGGGAGGAAAACAGGGAAGGAGGAGGGGAAGGGAGATAAACGGGTGGAAGAGAATGGGCGAGGATGGACGGGGGGGTCAGAAAGAAAATAAATTACAGAATTACTGACAGAAAAAGTGAGCCAAATATAGGTAGAAAGAAAAGCAATACTGCTGGATAATTATAGCTTGTGAATGAGCATGCTAAGTGGAGGTGACAGAACAAGCTCATGAATACAGTATGACAAAGCAAGACAAGATGGCCGACACTGTCTGGGAAGAAGCTTTTTTCACTTTTCTAGCGCATCATTAAAAACAAAGCAAAAGCATGTGAGAGACTTCACCTCTCGTAGGCCGTTTTTATAGTTTATATATAGCCACAGATGTTTAAATATCTTGTACAATTCTTTTCTTCACCTCCTTACATCAGGATCCTTTGCCAGCCGTTCCTGACGCTAAGCCTTGTTGTTGTCTTTTCAAATACCTCTTGTCCCGCAGCTGACAAATGGCGAAGATAAGATGACAATTCCCTGAGCGCCTTTATAAATAAACTCCTACCTATCCGACGGAAAGCAGGCGCTTGGTTTTACAGTGTGAGTGTGCTGATTTGGAGAGCGTTTTATAGTCTTAATCTACAGTAAATCTTTGCTTTCTGCCCGCTCATGGCCACTTTCCCCCTGCGAGGTCCCCCTCCTGTGTTAACGTTTCATGTCACAGAGCGTTAATGCATCTGTGTGCCCTTTTCATAGATACATGCACACGAGTACAGACCACACACGCGCCCTCAGCGACGACCGTGGCCTCCCCTCCGCTTCCAACCGGCGCGGGCTTCTCCTGCAGCACCGCTCCCCACGGAAAAGGTCACGGCGGCCACATGACCCCCGCTATTTGAAGAGGAAACCTGGTGGATACCCAAAGCCGGCCAAGCACAATCCAATTACACCCCAGGGAGACACGACGCATTTGCTGAACTGTGCTCGAATGATATTCTGTTTCTCTTCGGGGCGCTCGTAAAGATCCACTTACATGTTTACGGATGGCCAAGAACAAGAATCAACAGATGTTTTACGAGGCTCAGACCCCTGCTTTGGAGTCCGTGAAAGGTGGATTAACTAGTACGGGGATTATGGGTATGATTCTAATACATGTCCAGATACCCTATGCTCAATCATTCGTCAAAAATGAGCTGCATTTCTGAAGGGAGACCTCCAAGTGAGAGCAGGCTGCACAGGTCTCCAGTTAAACAAACACCGGTTAGCTTGTGGGAAATTGACAACATCAGGGTTTAAGGTCAAGCTCAGTCGGCTGACTCGGTTAGCTATGATGCATTCCACAAACTCAGAACCTGTGCGTCTTGTCCTCTCTTCTCTCTCTACCATCCCCCTCTCTTCTGACTGTTATCTATGAACACAAAACAGGTCTGATAATTATTTTGTCCAAAACCGATAAAAGGAGACTGTTGTTTCATTTCTTATGATTAGACCAAGAAAAAAGTTGAGTTACAGTTCCTTGTTTTGTCTGAAACACAGTCCTACAACATGTTTAGTTTGTCATGATGTAAAGGAGAAACGTGGCTCATCCATTTATTCCATAACCTTAAAAGGAGTTTAAGTAATGCGCTTGGGTAGGCAACAGAATACTGTAACTCTTTGAATATGTTGATAAAAATAATACAATCTTCAATATCTTATAAGTAACATCACCAAAATTCAGAAATACCTGACCTCCTACCAAGACGAAAATAAAAAAAAAAACCTGCCCTCAGGGTGATGCCACACGATGCATCATCATCGCTGTTTAAATGTTGCCAACTGGACTGTCTACATGCAAACAGATATTCTCCAGCTCTTCCTCACTGTGAGGCTGCTTTGAGAACACAGAAATTTTCCAAAAGAATTGATTATTATTGTTTCACAAGTGGCCCATAGCTGCCATGGTTACAACAGATGTTGAAACCAACATGAAACTTTTTAATTCCACACTTTGATCAAGAGGATCAGAAATGTACTGAATTGAAATTTAAACAAAACTTATTTACTTATCATACCTGCAACACTATTTAGCATAGCTACAAGTTGAACTGTGACACCAGTCAGACTTGTTGTTTGAATAGATATAAAAATAAAACTGCTTTTGCATAAAAAATGTCTGTGTGTGGACAAAATCCAAGATGGTGAGCAGGTGATTCACTTTTGTTTTCAGTCATTAAAAAAGCTAAACACTGGCTGACTATAGTTTGTACAGATATTGAATGTTGTAGCAACAGCATCAAAATACTGTGAATTTTGTTACAATCATAAGAAACAAAGTTAGTTTTTCTGCCATGATTAAGAACAGTAATTTATGGGGTGCTGGTTTGGTAAAGAGGTAAGCAACCAGACACAAGCCATGTAGCTGCTTCTGCTGCTCTGGGTTTGAATCCAGCTTGTGGTCAGCTTGCAGAGTGTCCTCCCCCTACTCTCTCAGACCCCTTTACAAGCCTATCCACTGTCTCTCTCTTTCCTGTCAATATAAGCACAAAAATACTCAAAAAAAAAAAAAAAGAATACTGAAAAGATTTTGTTCCAGTGACATTATCAATAATGCTTAATAATCTGATTCATAATCATTTCCATCATCAACCCCTGTGGATTTTCTGTTTAGAGAGAAAGTCTACTGACACAGCTTTTAGTTAGTCAACAACATGAAACACATGGCACTCCTAATAATGTGCTGAGTCAACAAGTGTTTCAGCATGCTGCACTGTTTCCTCGCTTTCTCAAAATCAGACAAACATCACACACAACACTCTTAAGGTCCTATCAAACAACTGAGTCACACATGAGACCACTTCTGTCTCCTGTCAGGCATAATTACCCTCTTAATTGTAAAGGAAATCATTCAAAGGAAAATTATATCGATGTAGCTAGAGCTGGTTCTCAACTGGAACCAGTCCTCAAATCCCATCTCTAGCAATTATGCCGTGAGACGGTCCTTTGATTCCACAATGGGACAATGTTGGTGTCTTTTATTATATAAATTGGGCTACACAGTGTTGCTGATGTAGAGTCCTATATAATCTGTAATCACGGAATTTGACAACAAAAGCAGAATTCATCAAAACAGGGAACATCATGTAAATGGCCGACATTTTACGTACGTTTTTTTTCTGACTAAAAAGGCATGTATCTCTCAGAAAATGCTCCGAGGAGTACACTGATGCTGCATTCGCACCGCAAGCGACCCAGCTACCAAAATCGCGTTGCCCACTGACGTATCGTCGCACGTCCATTAATACCTCATTTTGGTCACTGTTGCAGTTGGCCCTCGCTCAGTGACGTCACGTCTGCTTGAGTTTCACTGCGATCATATCATATATCATATAATAGGGTGTATAAGCGGACATTATTCCAGGTGTATCCTTTTCATTCACTTATCAACCACAAAACACTGCAGCTGATGCCCTGCAGCAGTATTATCTGTGAGTTTCCGGCGGTCTGTCTAGGCGGAACTAATGTCCTCACTAACTAATGTTTCCCACACAGACATAAATTGTTCCTCTGTAGTCCGGATAAAAAACTGTCATGGGCACCGTCACACATGCACACACCTCTGATTGGCTGTTGCTGCATAGCCACGCATGACATCGTCTGGGAAGATCAACTTTTTTTCTTTGACATCACGTGACAAGCTATGTGGTAGTGTGACAAGCGTCTGTCGCATCGCGGGAGAGTTAGCCCCGCCCCATCGCACCTGTACATTGACTTTGCATGGAGAGTGATCGCTGAGGTAGTACAAGTAGCGTGCGGTGTGAACGCAGCATAAGGCTGGGGAAAATGCACCCTTCACATTCTCTCCCCCTCCCCCTCCTCTCATTAGCAATCCAAACATGTCGGCTAAGTTGGCAAAGAAGATATGCAACTCCTGATTACCTCCAAAGTACAGGGCAGAGCAGTTTCACAACAATCTTATGTGTTAGGAGATCAAATTTTCAGCAAATTTTGTCAATATACTGCTGATTGGACCAAAGGTACATGGTAGGACCATCTGAAGAGTGAGTGATTATATTTTATTACCGTTAACTGTGTTCAGGGTTACATTTATGTAAAATACTACAAAAAGAAATTTAACAAGAATTAAGCCAAAGAACAGAATATGTGAAAAACTAAAATGTGATTTGGGAAAAATAATGCTGATTGTTATAAGGCCCTACTGATGCAAGAAGGTTTTCAGTTTGAGTGGAGTTCACATTCTCTCCATGTGTATGCGTGGGTTTTCTCCTCTTATTTCACTTTTCCTCCTAAAGAAAAAAATTATACTTTTTCAGTTAAATGGAGACTCTAGATTGTTTTTAGGTGTCAGTGTGAATGGCTGTTAGTCCCTACATAAGGGCCAAGTGATCAGCAGGGTACCAGCCAGAATTAAAATTCTGAAATGGATCTGAACCTGGGCCGACCCTTCAAGCACAACAGCCTCTGTTTACAGGGGGCACTGACATAACCACTGCTCTGCCTCCTTATTTTTTAAGAAAATGAAATCTAAATGAGAATTCATTGGGAAATGAAACAGGTGTCATATCCCTTCACTTTACAACATATTCAGATAAGAGTCTTAGAGATTCCTTTCTTACAGATAAGTGCATTGATAAAAGATCATTAAAACCAGGGAAGCAACTAATGAAAGATCACTGTTGGCTTATCTGTTGATAAACTGTCTGATTAAAAACCATGAAAGAAGATGCTCTGATGAGGTAGTCATTTTCTCTTTAACCACTCATTTTATGTTAAACATATTACACTTATTTATATATGCAGTTTAATCAATAAGTATCTGAGTGTATTGGTTAATCTATAAATCATACTGGCTTGAAAGCAAGTAAAAAGACTCTTGATATGATACATTTTTGGTCAGCTGTTCCCTCGCTGCATGCACTGTCAGATGATGTTACCTTCCCGATAACACAAACATGTCTGGAGTTTGTCACCTCACCTCTGTCACCACCAATAAACGTCAAAAAGTTTACAAAAACATGGGCGACTGTAACATTTCAACCATCACAAATTATGGCTGGGTATAGATATAGAGTAAAACAAAGTGATTTATGTCAGTATAGCTTATACTGAAGCTCAGCGTAAAGGATGGACACCAGGCCCAGAGCTCAGTGAGGAGATGGTCTACAGTAAGAACCACAAACAGGAACATGCTTCTCAGCACAAGATGATACAATGGAAGCTTCTTTTCTAAACATTGCAAACATATTTGTTGTTTATTGGTTGACAAAATGGCTGACGAAAATTCTGATTTTGACCTTTTTAAAACCACTGATACCTGTAATAATGGAGATTTTCTCCCTTTTGATTAACACAATATTTAAATGTTGAAAATGTATTGATTTTCTGTGTGGGCAGAAGGTTTACAACAACACTATAGTCCCACACGTCACTACTGATATTCAATGTCATGCTGCGTAAGTGAAACACTGTGTAGTAACTGTTATTTTTTATTAAGAAATTCAGTTTCAATTTGAGCACTTTGCCCCCTGCATGCCATCAAAGGGATTTTGATCCTGACCGCTCAGTCAACTTTAAGTTAATCACAAACACTCACCGGACAGCACAGCAGCAATCTTGTGTAGTGCAGTGTGTTCACCAGGAACCTAAGTTACTGCCAAGCAAAGTGGCAAACATGCTCCCGCTGCGAGTTTGTATTTCTAACTGTAGTTTGTTACAGGCTGTGTGCTGGAAAGAAGCCACCCTGTTCAACTTTCTGTCGGTGCTCAATAGAACTCATAAAGCCCTCAACTGATTTTTTTTTTAATTTAATTTAATGGAAGGAGAAGTGGACCGCAAGGACTTGTTAATATTGCAACACAGAGCAGTTTTAACAACTTTCACCAATAACTAGGCTAAGAATGCAGTTCTAGTTTATGAAACTAAACTAACTACTTTTATTAAGTATTGATAAAATTCTGTAATTATTGCAAAAAAACATGATATTATCTCTATCATACTGCCCAGCCCTACCAACTACTTACTTTTGAAATATTATCTTCCAAGTATTGTGCACCCCTCACAATACTTGCCTTTTTTCAGAAGAAAATACACCAAGGTGAACACGAAATCAGGGGTGGGCAACTTTGACTACCAAGAGGGCCACATAAAAAGAATTTCAGTGCCCTGCGGACAGCTCTGTTACCTCATGTTGGGCACTCACAATAAGGAAAGCATAAGAATGAAAAATAGCAAATCTAAAGCTTGAATTTTTTTACCAATTTTAATACATTTGAACTCAAACACAATTAAAATTTCATGATTTAATGACACATAAACCCAATTTCAGCTTCTCTTTAATTATAAAAGAATGAATGTTTATCTCTACCAATATTTTCCAGTATAGATTTTTTTAATGAGACTATTTGTTATATTTCTAAGACGCATTACAGATATTTGGAAACACCATCATAGGAAAGTTCTTTACCAACTTGCAAAAAAGAAAAAGAAACTATACCTATCCTACTATGACTATTATGTTGTACTGTTGACTCATGATGGACTATATTTACCAGTTGTTAATTTTTCTTGATATTAACAATTTGAGTTTTTTTTTTTTTAAATGATTGTTGGGCCACATTGAGTGAGGTGGAGGGCCACCAGTTGCCCACCCCCGCTCTACATCAAGCATCGCTCTCTAAAAAATATCCATAAGCAATTTTTGGTCCATTTTCTTCATCCAAACAACAGGTCATGTTTATCAGAAGGACATCAAATCTAGTTAAACACCCCTGAAGGTTTTTTTTCTCTCCTTACAAGGCGTGGAAACAAACCCAGCTGTATCCTAAACCTCCCCGAGTGAAAGTCAGTCTGTCACCTCGGCTCCATCAGAGTCCGCTGAGTGTCACAGCATGTGAGAGCATCCAGAACACCTGATAATCACACTTATCAAAAGCAGCCTGAAAGATTAGATACTGCAACCTGCATACTCTGCCTGCCACAGCGCCATGTTTGGTAGGCATTGGTTTACATTAAGCATCGCCGAGCTTTGCTTTGCAGCCATGATGGTTGAGCAATGAAGCGGGCACGAGAAGCCAAGCTTGCTACGGCGCTTTACTGGTGCGAATCAGTGATCCATTGAGTCACATACTACACTGTGAAGAGGAGAAAACGAGAGGAGGAGGAGGAGGAGGCAGGGGAGTTCTGCTTCTGTTCAGCATGTGAGAGTCATACCAGAGGTTGTTAAACTTTGGCTTTCATAAGGTCAGCTTTTATGGCGACTTTAGGGCTGTTTGGAGTTTTACTATAACTGCTACTGTGATAATCATGAATGTTTCCACACAGAGGAGTTAAAACGTAGTCACTTAATCACTCAGAGAGGAGTTTGTACCCTACTTATTTTCATATATTTTAATGGTTGAGCCTTAAAGTAAAGCTGCAAGTCGTCTCTGATCGTCGTTTTCTTTACACACCTCATTACACAAAAGACAAAGTAAGGCTCCCTAACACTGCATTAATTCACCCCAAGTAAATTTAAGTCCCTGCCAGTCTGGGTGGCTTCCAAACATTTCTACAACCATTAAGATTCCTCCGGCCATTACTCTTTCTCGCTGTCTTTCTGTCTGCTTTTTACACAATGCATAAAACACTGGTCTGGTCTTGACTGGTGTGGCTGCTCGTGAGCGATACAGAATTTTTAGCAAATAAAGGAGGAGAGAAAAATCATGATAGCTTTCTCTTGCTCGTGACTGATCATTGCCATCTAATCTGCTCATATTTTTAACTGCTTAGTTAATTGTTTGACGTGACGAATAATGAGGAATATGAGAGGTCTTATTACAGTTTCACAGATATTTTGATTCTCTTTTGCCCGAAAGCCAGGGTTGGAAATTCACATTTGCAATGTACATGTGCTTTTGTTATGTGTGGTAAATTTATAGAAGTATCACAAAAGACTGATTTATGACCCAAAACAGGCCTAAATTGAGCCCCTGTCTTCTGCTTGTTTCACATTGATTGTATAAGTAGTAGTTTTTCCCACATTACTTTTTTTCTGTTTAATTTTTTGAGAATTCGGTTCGTAGTATTTTATGCAAATTTATCCCCAAGACACTGTTTAAAGGAATGAAATATAATCACTCACTCTTCAAGTGGTCCTCAAATATATCTTTACAGGTCCAACTAACAGTATGTTGACAAAATCTGCAGAACACGATCAACTGACAAGTAATAATCATTAGCAAACTGCTCTACTTTGGAGTTAGCTGAGATTTCCCCCATTGTCCCCGGCCTTAGTGACGCCCTCGGAGCATTTTTTCTGTGAAATACATTCCTTGTATTCCAAAAGAAAAAAAACGTTTCCATGATATGTCAACCATTTCTGTAACAGTTTGCATTTATATTGATTTCCACTTTTGATGTAGAGTTCTGTGATTCTGTTCCTGATTCCATGATTGTGAAATTATAGGGTCCTAAATCTAGTGCAGACCAAACAACCAAACACTAGACTTGCTTTTTCTGAGCACACCACAGTTATATGTTACATGTGTTAGCTTGCTTACGTAGTCTCCACTGACAAGCAGGGAATGGCTTACATTAGCACCACCATCTGAGAAGAACAAATGCAACTTTTATCACCAATAATACTGTTGAGCTTTTTGGAGCTTAGCAATGTCATTACTCAAAGCAAGTCAAATATTTCCAGGTCATAGTGCAACAATAGCTTGGATGGGCATAACAGAGAACAGCTCTAACCAGTGTTGGAAGTATTTGACAGGCTTTGGTGTACTTGCAGAAAAAAACAAATCAAGTGAAATATGAAACAGCCAAATCAAAGGTGTTAAAGTGACCTAAATACCCTACTGAAGGTTTTTTAAAGCTGCTGTCCTGCTCCTATGAGGGCATGCTGTGGCTGTAACTCATGGCCAAAGTAATGGCATTAAATACAGTAACTCCCAACAATTTCATAACAAATTACAGCGTTTTACCAATAAGGGTAACAGGTTCACGTGTTACCAAGGTGTGTATTAACTGAAACAGCTATATCAGGACTTTTATTTTTTATCTAGTATCAGTTTAACACAACTCAGTCCTCAAAACAAGAAACAAAACTTCTTATTGCCTAGATAAAATCAGATGAGCAAATCAGTATCGGTACCAGTAAATAACATATTAAATGTTGTCTGTGTTTTGTTCTTGCTTGAAATCACAACAACACAGTCATCATGCATTGTGCTGTTGGTATGGTAACACCTGAAACTGATGCCCACAGACAGAAATTGATATGATCTTATTGATAGCAAAGCCATTATCGATTTAACTTATCAATTCCATTTCTTATTGAATGTGGGTTTTTGTGTGTGTGGAAAAAGTAAGCCTACACAGGTTTTCAAAGTCAGCAAAGTCAATGCATGGACTTCCTCATGTTAAACGTTGTGCTGTATGGACAAATGCTTCTGCAAGTTGCTGCCTTTTCCAACTTCTGCTTGAAATACTGCAGACACAGACAATAGATGTTGTGCTGCTAGCATCATTCTGTGTCACATACGCTTCCGGGTTTGACTGTCCCCTCTTTGCCATGATTACATCTTTGATCTCCATGTTATCGTTCCTGCTGACTGCCTCTGATAAGACTTTGATGTCCTTGAACTGAGTGGTATGCAGGACAAAGTGGGAGACTATTGATACTGATTGCTTTAGCTATTTGTTATCAGTTCTGAACGGAAATTGTTTAATGTTTCCCATCCATACTGATGCCAGTACTAATATTTACTTGTAAGAAGTAGAGAGCTCAGACCTCCGCCAAGCAGCTCAGTTACAGCAGCTGCTTTTCCACAACCCCTGTATAAGATACAACTCTGGATCTCCGATTGGACTGCTGGGTCTCCAATCATGTCTCTGCATTTGTAGAGCTCTTTCAACGGCATGCAAGGGAAGCTGGGAAATGAAGTCACATAGGCTTGAAAAACACTGACGTCAATCTGTACATAAACTACAACTCCCATAATGAAGGGGGTAAAACCCTCACAGCAGCTGAGGAGAGTTGAACGGGATTTGCCATTATAAACTTCAAGGTTTTTTGTGATGGCAGTCTGGATCAGATCCAGATTAAATTTAGCTTGATAATATGGATGTATTGTATATGTTATCCTGTAAGTTGAAGCGAATCCATTAAGTGATGGCAGAGATATGATTTTTTTAATTTGGTCAAAAAATACTTAAAACTATGGAAATGTTTTGCATCCAAACAAATATCTGGACCACCACCGAAATCTAACCTTTTTAAGTTGGGCCATTCTCAACATCTCTTGAAATTCATCAGAATCCATCCAGTATTTTTTGCGTAATCTTATAAAAAACAGACGGACAAACAAACAAACATACTGGGCCTGAAACATACCCTCCTCGGTGGAGGTAACATCAGTGTAACAGTAGATTTTTAAATATAGTCATTCGGTGATACTAAGGTGAGTCATTCATACATTCTGCCAATATTACAGCTATGATATAGAGTTTATGCAGTAATATGCATGCCAAATTTATATGTATTATTTAGTGCTGGCTAAAAATTTAGACCTCTCACAGAAAATTTAGACTTTTTGTGACATTTTTTTTCCAAAAATTCTGAACATCAACCTCCAGACCTGTGAGTTTTCATGAATTTAAGTTGCATTTCTTCTGCTGGTGCATCCACAGAAACCTAAAATTGCCCTAAAGGATATTGTGCACAATTTCAAAAAATACTTTTCAAGCATCTAAAATGCAAAGATAAGCTGCTCTACAGGGTTTCCATAACTTAAAAGTTCCAAGCCCATTCCCTTGTCGTGAAAAGACACCATTTACTTCAAACTAATACTCGTCATCTGGTTCCCAAGAAGTCCATTTCCTCCTCTGCACAGCGCTACACTCTGTCTGACTCCATCGAACCTCAGCAGTGGACCAAATATGGTGTTACATCAGGCCAGCGGGGAGCGTTTGGCTATTCAGTTACAGAGTGACGGAGAGAACAGAACACCAGGCGTTTAATCAAATTGCGCCAAGAGAAATATGTGATATAATCCGATGTATACCTTTCTCTCTTACGTCACTCTGCAGCGGATGTGTGCAGCTCTGAAACAACAAATCTGTCATTTGCTTAGAGATAACCTGCAAGCCAAAGAAAACCTCCTCATGTACAGGACTACAAGCAAATTTACAAAGAAGGAGATGTTTTGGATCTTGATTGAGCAATGTTTACAAAGGAGAGGAGGAAGAACTGGGCTATTACCCAGGAACGTTGAGGGGAAATGGATTACCTCAGTTTTTTAGACAACATCATTCTGGTGTGTTAGGACATAATTAAGATGAGTTCACTTTAGCTTGACTGTAATGCAGCAGATCTGCGCTGCAAAGAATTATTGCCTTCATGTTGCAGCAGCAGATATTTGGGCACTAATTTGCCCCCGGGTGATTCTGAGCGCTGTGTGAAGTTTGGGCTTTACGGCTCAGTAATAAAAACTAACAACACTTGGATTGTTGGAAGGCAACTTCTTAATGTCTTCTAGTTCATTCACAAGTATATTAAGGGATTTATGAATTTTAAGTTCTTCATTGGTCCTAACTCAGTTGCGCATACAGAGGGTGCATTTGAACTTATCAAAATAGTAAAAACATGTGGACGAGTTGAAGTATTTAAAAAAAAATAGTGTGAGAAAGAGTACAAAAGCAGTGATAAACGACTTGAAGAGTAAAAAGGACAGGTAGTGATAAAAACACATGCCACAGGGGATAAATCATTAGCTTATTTTTTGTCTATTTCATGTAAATGCTGACACGTCCTGCTGTTTTTCATTAAAAGTGCCCATGTGTCCTTTGGAAATTTGGTTTATGCAGATTAGGTGGGTGGGTGGCACTGGTCCTTGCTTGTACTGCCCATTTTTCAAATGTTGCCAACTAATTTGTGCGATTTAGTGAATATGATGTCAGTGTGTGGGAGCATGTTTTAAGACTGAATTTCTTAAATAATTTCCTTAAAAAGTTATCTAAAGGGCTAAACAGCTGTTTGATTTTAGGTGAGCAACTGGCAACTGTGTAGGAGTTTGACAGCAATTCCTAATTAGGGATGCACAGTACTGGATTTTTACCAGTATTTCAAAACTAATTACTGGCAATACCTATGCTAATGTTTTGTTAAACCTGTTCCTTTCATTGTGACAGTTAACATATGACAGAAACAGGCGTGTATCCCTACACTCTCTGTCACTATAACAAGTTAACATAGGATACATATGTCTACAAATAGACGGTCACAAGGAAATAGGATTGCACTGTTGAAAGAATAGTGTATTATTGGTATAGTTATCACTATCGGTAGAAGTAAGTTTGGCATTATCATGTAGGATTTTGTTAAAATCCAAACTTACTTTAATAATAAAGTCATTCAATCTGGTGTTTTGACAAATTATAGTTATTACTATGCAGAACATATATTGAGAGATACAGTAGGGATGCACAATATTATCTAAGCATAATAGGTATCAGCAGACAAAAACATTTTGCTGATATTTGCAGCCAATATTTGCTGGAAAAAACTGGCCAAACATATCCCAAATACTGTCTGTTATATTTTCAACATACAAATGTACTTAATGTTTTGCCTCATTATTATTGAATGTCCACTTTCATTGATTAAAGGTATAATTTATTGCCTTTACCACACGTGGATGAAATTTTCAGGCAATGTTGCTCATAGCACTGGAAAGGACTTTGGCAGCAAACTGCATATAGATGGGGATACAGGAAGTTTATTTAGGATTTGTTAGCACTGCAAGATAAAGTAGTTGTTACATTTTTTTTTTTAATTAACCTGCCAGACAGTTTGTGATATGCTATGGCAGAAGTTTGTAAACTCAGAGCACAAACTACTTAAGAATAAAAGGGTTTTTTTTTGTGTAGCATCCATTTCAAACAAAAACTTACTGGACAGGTCAATTTTAGTTCAGTAGAGACGTGCGTATACCAGGCTTGAAAATACCATCATACTGGATACTGGCAAAAACGTATACCATGCATCCCTAGTTTACATGTATTTTTACTTATCAAAGAAATATGTCAAATGTTATTTTTGATTCATTTTGCCCACCCCTGGGGTGCACAGGTGCACAAATAAGTGTGAGAAACAGACAATGAATGGTTGTTATACAGTCAGTCTGAAAGGCTAATTTGTCTGCATGACTTTAGTAAGCTAACTTTGGTAAGCTATGGAGTCGATTTCACCGCAAGAAATGCAACAAATAGCGCCGTTAACAGGTGGAACATCGCTGAAGAACATTTCTGATGATTGAAAAATATCTGAGTAACAATAAATCACTTAAAGTCAGTAACAGTGGTTTAAAAACACGTAGAAACTGTCTTGCTAGCTTAAACAATGTTTGATAAAGCAGCCGTTATGCGTCACGAGAACGACCCGTTAAAATTCAAATTGCAGGTGTAGGTGCTCGCGCGCGGACACGTACCTCCTCCTCGTGGTTGGTGAATTCACTCTGCTCGTTTTCTTTCTCGATTTTGTTGTTATTCATTCTGAGTCGGGCTCTTTTTCCCCCTTCACGTGGACTGTCTTCTTCTTCTTCTTCCTCTTCTCTCGTCTTTCGCTTCTGTGGCGCTCCGTCCTCCTTCTCCAGGACCCCAGTTTTTGACGAAGCCCCTCCGCGACAGACAACAGTCCAGCCGGCCGCTGTCCTACTGACCCAGGCTTCTCCCTCTAGTTTGGCGACATCAATGATGACCGGCCGAGCTTCGTGTTTCAGAAGAGGGAAAAGTCAGCGGGGAGTGTTGCTCTATGTGCGGGCGGATATTCCTCAGCATTCCCTGGAAAGCTTCTCCGCAGGCTCTTGTTGCTGTTCCCAAAATGAAATACAGTAAGTGTTCAGTGGACTGCGCCGCAGGCAAACTTCTCTCCTCATCTCCGCGTGAGGGAGGAGGAGGAGGAGGAGGAGGAGGGAGGGGTTTAGGGTGGGGTGAAGGGTGGGATGCGCCGTCTGCTGCGCTTTAACAAGTTTTATCAAGTGCTGAGAGAGCAGCAGTGGAAAACTGGTGCCTATCACCAATCGGCCTCTGGACCAGCTGAATGTTATTTTAGTCTCTGCAACATTCCTGCAATATTAATGCAGTGTGCTGGCCATCTATAGTGGATTATGAGGCAGCATTATGTCTCCTCCAGCTTTCATATTCATTAATAGAGGCTATTAAAGTCTCAAACACCTCTCTCTAATGTGTGGAAGCAACTTATACAATGAAAACACAAAGAAAACAGCCATGGAAAACTAGGTCTGTGGGTGGAATTATAAAATAAAGTAGTAACTGTGGGGAAAAAAAACAGGCTAAAATTGAGAAATGTGAGATTTAAAGCTAACAGCATATATAAAGACAACATTATGATATAACAAAACAAAAAACAAAGATGTAGAAAGAAATCAGGGTTTGAAGAATGTGATTTAAATGGTCAACATTGTGATACATAAAATCCAAGTAATGAAATTAAAAAGAAAAAAGTATGACATTAAAACACATTTTTGAGATTAAAAGTCAGCATTATAAAACCCCAATTTTTAAAATAAAGATATTAAACATAAGATATAGATTAAGACAATCAGACAAGAAATCACCATAAGGGAGTATATAAAACATCATAAAATGTAAAGTCAAAATTTTGCATAAAAAAATGTAAAAAATTAGAAATAGAAAGGAAAGCACATTTAGTCATTGTTATGACATCAAAAGTAAAAATCAAGAGAAATGAATAAATATAGGAAATTATGAATCAAAACATGAGGTTAATGCACAAATTTATGAGAATTGAGGTCAGTATTGTAAATTTAAAAGTCCAAATATTGCCAAAAAATTAAAATAAGATGAAGATAGGAAATCTGACTTCACAGTTGTGAAAAATAAAAGACTAAGAGATGTAAATTCAACAATTATGAGGTGTCAAAATGAAAAATATGGCTCAAAAGTACAAGATTATAAAAGATTAAAAGTCAACGGTATACAAAATCAACATTTTTGATGTGGTAAATCAAAAAGCAAAAAATGTACATAGGAAATCAAACGTAATAATGATAAAAAGAGATTACAAGTATAACTTAGAATCAAACACAAAATTAAGATAGCAAATCAGAGTTATAAACACAACATTAAAAGGGAAAATATGTAAAATAAACTCGGAATTTTGAGACTTAAAAGCCATAAATATAAAATGAAAGTACAATATTATGAGATATAAATTCAACATTATACTTTGTACAATCCAATATACAAATTTTTATGACGCAAATAAAAAACTTACGTATGAATCAGACTAATGAAAAATTTTAATTTATTTGAGAAATAAACTCAAATTGTTTGGATTAAAATGCAGGAGGTGAGAGCACAAAATTATGAGATTACAGGTTAATATTAAACATACATACATTACATAAAGTTTTTATTTTGACATAATGAATTAAAATAATAAAATGTAGATAGAAATCCTCAAAGAAAGTTGATTACTACGAGAAGTTTTTAATTTACAGAAAATCTAAAATGTAAGATTCATGACTTTTCGTTTCATTAGTTTGACTCTATCACACATATGTAGTCTGTAATTTCATTAATATGCCTTTTGTCGCATTGTATTATTTAAGATGTAGAACTCACAATGCCTCTGCTTTTGTTTATTGACATTGAGGTGCACTGTGCCGACAAAACGCCCCCGCTCACCCCTGCAGGTGGTCTTTCCTCTTCCAGGCTCTGGTCCTCTTCCTCAGGCCTGGGAGTCAGAGGGCCCTGTGCAGTATCTGAGCTGTTCCCAGAACTGCACTCTTCTGGACACAGACCTCTGATGCTATTACTGGAATCTGCTGGAGCCACTCTATCAGTTTTGGAGTCACAGCCCTGAGTGCTCCTTTTCCTCTTAATGGTACCACTGTGGCCTTCAATCTCCACTTCTCATGACTATATCAAGTGGAATCTGAAGGAGCACCATATTCATATTCATATAATAAAGCCCCTTAAATATGTCATACAGTACTTTATGTGCAGTCTGTGCAGTTTATTTCTCTACTGCCTTCTACGCTTTGAGAGTCATTAACTCATTCTTACAAAGTTATTTAGCTAATAAATTAGAGTGCACATTGTAGTAATGAAATCCATTATACTTGATAGGCTACAAGTTTGAAAAAGTACTTTGTTTTGTTGACCTACTTACAAGCATGCCCACGTTGGTTTGTGCATGCTCCCTGCTGTTTAATTTTGTATGCTTTTTTTTTCAAAAATAACATAAAGTTTGTCTAAAAATAGTAAATGTAACATAACTAGGCAAAAAAAGGAATCACAGCAAGCATGCAGGACTGTTTAGAGCTGCTGAAGAGTTTATCTGATGACTGTTGGCAGAGGCAGGCTAACAGTTCCCATTGACACCCACTGTTTGAGCTAAGCTAATTAGCGGCAGGCAAGCTTTGCCAGTCTATCACATGTTACAGCATGCACAGTTGCGATAATATTGTCTATCTGCTTGTTAAGGACCATGGACTGAGGCAAGACATGAAAACAAAGATATGTTGGCATATCCCTTTAACTTTACATCATTTATATTGACTGGGAAACAGAATGAGTGTCGCGGTTAACCAAGGTGTTGATTAACTGCGGACACATCATTCAGTATCTCAGAAAAGCATCTTCTTGATTTAAATAAGTTTTTAAAGGTATATATGAAGAAAGAGTTTGTAGGGTAAATTCAGAAGGTGTCTCATGTTTTGGTTTTCTGTAGGATTTAGTGGCACCTAGACATTTTTCAGGTTTTAAAATAGGCAGTACTGTACAAACCACAACTCCAATGTAGTAGGGACTTTGTGTAAAATGTAAGTAAAAAGCTGAATTCAATTATTTACAAATTCTTTTCGACCTATGTAAAGTTATATGTACTACAAAAACAATCTTAATTTTTTTTTCTTATATTCAATCCTTTTGAATTTGATGTTTAAAGCACATTTCAACGAAACTGGGACAGGGGCAGAAAAGACTGGAAAAATTTAGGAATGTTAAAAAAAAAAAAAACTTGTTTGGAACATTCCACAGGTGAGTAAGTTTATAGGAACCCATTGAAGGTGATGACGTGGTTCAAATAAGCATCTCCAAAAGGCTCAGGAATTCACAAACAAGCATGGGACAAGGTTTGGTTAGTGAGCAACTGCATGAGAAAATAGTCCAGCAGGTTAAGAACAGCTTTTCTCAGTTTACTATTGCAAGGAATTTCTGGATTTCATGCTCTAGGATCCATAATATCATCAAAATATTCAGAGAATCTAGAGAAATACCTGCATTAAAGGCCAAAAATCAATATTGAATGCCTTTGACTCCCTATCCCTCAGGTGCCACTGTGTCCAAATCCAGCGTTGCCCTGTAAGGAATATTACCACATGGGCTCAAGAGTACTTCGCAATTTCTTGCTACCTCTACAAGTTCAGGTTAAAGCTCTACCATGCAAAGCCAAAGCCATATATTCCCTGCTTCTCTGGGCTCAGGCTTTCTGACATGGACAGATACAAAGAGGAAAAATGTGCTGTGGTCTGGTATGTGCTGCTGCCTATTCTTGGCCAGGACACTCTTGTAAAAGAGATTTTTAATCTCAATGAGTTTATTTTCCTGGTTAAATAAAGGTTAAATAAAAAATAAAAAATGTTACTATTTCAAATTGTTTTTGGAAATCATGGATGTTGTGTTCTCCTGTTATGAGCACAAAGTTAAACCAGCATCTGTGATGGTATTAGGGTGTGTTAGTGCCCATGGCATGGGTAACTTGTACATCTGTGAAAGCACTAGGGATGGGATGAAATATCATTTGGCAATATATCAGAATACAGTACGTGACGAAATGCATCGAGTTTGAAAAAAATGGATCGCGAAATAAAGACATCACGTCCGGTAATAGCGCATGTGACCAGAAGTGACGACAATAAACATTAGCACCAATTACCTTGCCTCCAAAAAGCCGAATGATGGAGTTGAATGAGGTTGAAATTGAGGACGCTCCGCCTGGATACAAGTCATCTGTCTGGCAGTATTTTGGCTTTCTCATTAAAAAAGACGAAGACGGCGAAAACGAGCCTACCGCTAATTAGCATACACTCTCGCTAACCTCTCTAAGGTTAGAGAGAGGGTTATTGTTTGTGTTTGCTTGTGCTTTCCTGTGTGCAACTCAAACACAGTAACATTTTTTCTTTTTTACTTTTTTGATATTGTATCGTGACGTATCGTATCGTGACGTGACCCGGGCATATCGAGGTGCAGCGCATCGTAAGTTTAAGTGTATCGTCCCATCCCTAGAAAGCACCACCAGACAGCGGACTGTTGAGCAACTTGTCGTACATCAAGCAAGAATGCTAAACCTACAAAGCTTCAACAATTAGCGCCCTCAGCTCACAAATGCTTGAGTGTTGTCAAAACAAAGGTGATGTAGCATTGTGGTAAATATGCCCCTGTCCCAGCTTTTTTTGGAATGTGTGCAGGCATTAAATTCAAAATGAGGGAATATTTGCAAAAAAACAAAAAAAAACAAAGGCTATGCGTCTGAACATTAAATATCTTTGTTAAATATTTAACTGAATATATTCCAAAAAGTTTGCTACTGCACGTAACTGGAATTGGGGTTTGTGTCTTTTTTAGCAACAGAAGCATCTAAAGCACATGAATTCTTCTTCTTCTGTGTAGTTTTGTCGTCATCTTTAAACAAAAACAACAACAGTTTAACAACCAATTAAGTGAACACTGCTGCCTGTTTCTAAGCTGGCCGTCTGCTGATAACACACAGATATCTTCATGTGAGGCTGGACCATGTCAGAGCTTGCTGACATGTTACCCAGGACACCGTGACCAAACCGTCTCCTGACTGCTCACCCCTCCCTCCACGTGTGTGTTTTTGTGTAGAATGGTGGGTTTGGGTTGGGGTGAGGTGTGGGGGGGGGGCTCCCTCTCTGAGCATCAGACCACACAGCTCAGCCCTGAGACCTGTCAAACACAGCTGGGACATCTCCCCCACCTCCTCCATTCCCTCTCCTCCTCCTTCCTACCTCCCCCCTCCTCTCTCTTGCTCCCCAGACTCCAGCAGGAAGCTTTGATACAGGGGTGTTGAGCAGCATGGGGAACATTTCCATTTTTATCTGCTTGGAAGACTCGTAGACCCCTCCTCCCTCTCCTTCTCCCTCTCCTTCTCCTTCCCCCCCGTTATCCCAGGCTGCTTCTCATCAGCATAAAAAGATTCTGCCATCTCCCTTTTTCATTGTGTATGCTTCAGATGCAGAGTAATTGATATAGACACGATTTGGAGGGCCAGATAACTCCAAGGCCGATCCACGTTGACTGTTTTTCCTTTTGAGGTGCAAGTTCAGCAAAAAAAAACAACTCTGCTTTCTGCACCGGCTGTCATAAAAAGCGAGCTCTTGTCCTGCACAATAAATGTCTCAGAACATATAGTCAAAGTCTTCACCAGCGAGCTACTGTCAGCGCTTGAACTCTTCATCACGAAACTCAAAGTGAGGCAGTTGCTCAAAATAAATGTCCTGAAAACGAGGAGCGCGTTCAAGGCAGCCTTGTCACCTGATCGCCGCTTTTAAGGCTGTTTTGCACCCCACGCTGCAGACAATAATAGGTTTGCCAACAAACTTCGTCAGTGTTTGCTCATCTCTCGCTCTGTTGTGGAGACATCACTTCCATAGCTGCAGGGGTCTGGCTCTTTCCCCGCTCATAAATCAAGCCCCTCGAGTGAGCTAACGGAGGATTAGCGCAACTTGCTATCATGTTAAAATCTTGAGTAATTTACAGGTGTTGTAACTCTTTACATTCACAACCTGCCTTTGTTTTTGTAAACACAGGCAAAAGTAGGCCTTACAAGTGACGCAGGTGGAAAAATATTTGCCTGAAACCTCAAAATGACTCACGAGGTCTTTGAATGATAAACAGAAAGCCACATGAAATTTATTAAACAGTCAGGTTGATAATTATCCCATCGCCTGCTCTGTGTCTTAACAGATGACGGATTATGCTGAGTGTTACATTTCAAAGGGTTAAGACAGAAAATAGTCCTGAGTGTGCAAGGTAAAAGAAAAGAGGTGTCTTGTGATGCCAGATTTACGACAGAAGCTGATGGTATGTAACGCAGCCTGGTTAAAGGTTAAACAGGAAACTAGTTCAAGGTATGGGAAAAAAGTGACTCTTCAAATGCATACGTAAAACTGAGACTTTCCAAAGCAAAAAACACAGAGGGAAATCACCAGGAAGTTTCACTTAAGATACAGACAAGGAAGACAATCAAGCATTTGTGAGATGGAAAAATCCTCTTTCGTATGAGCGATGTGTCATATGTGTTCTTTGGAAAACATGTTGCCTCATAGGACAGTCTGAGTCATACTATTCAGTATAACATGAATGTTAAAGCAAGGTTCCTGTTCAGCAAGCTTTTTAGCATCTATACTCTTCATTTGCAAATCCTTGCACCCTCACATGCTCTGTCACAACAGCAGTGGATAAACATACTGCTTTAGACCAGCCTTTCCCAAACTTAATTACAACCCCCAGTTCCAATGAAGTGTGGACAAGGTGTAAATCATAAACAAGAGCAGAATACAATAATTTGAAACTCCTGTTCGATCCTTCAGTTAAATACATTACAAAGACTAAATATTTAATGCTCAAACTGATAACTTTATTCTTTTTTGTAAACATTCATTCATTTTGAATTTAATGCTTGCAACACATTAAGAAAAGCTGGGACAGTGGTTTGTTCGCCATTGCGTTACCTTCACATTTCCATTTAACAACACTCAATAAGCATTTGAGAACTGAGCACCCTACTTGTTGAGGCTTTGTCAGTGGAATTCTTTCTCATTCTTGCTTGATGCAGGACTTAAATTGCTAAATAGTCCAGGGTCTCTTTTCATATTTTGTGCTTCACATTTTCAGCATGTCTGCGCTGTGGTCAGGCCGGTCTAGTACCCACATCCTTTTTCAACGGTGCCACACCGCTGGTATGCAGAATGTTGCTTGGCATTGTCTTGCTGAAATAAGGAAGAACGTTCCTGAAATAGAAACCTGTATGTATCTCTCAGCATTAATGTCGCCTTAACAGACGTGCAAGTTACCCATGCTATGGACACTAATACAACTTTCACACTAAAATGAGAGAGTGAATGCTGTTTTTTTCAATGCGGGTTAACCCTCTAACAATCGGCAAGAGACTCTTTTCCCGCTGCCAGTGTTCTTTCCTCTGGTGCATCAAGTTGATGTCATTACACTGATGACACCATCAGCGCGACAAAACATGCCCATGTAAACCATAGAAAGGAGCATGGATGCTGTTGATGATACAAAGGTGGATGGAAGATGTTGCTGAGATGGCAAAGAGTCACATACGTTACAGTAGGAGGGGGCGAGCAGGATGTTGTGCCATGGGGACGTTACGCCAACATTATCTGTAAATTATCAGGTCAACCCAGGAGTGATGTTCTCACTGAAGTCGATAAAATCCTGTGTTGCTTGCAGGGTCAGTCGACCTGGGTTGAAATGCCGATTAAACCCTTTCAAACTGCTGACAGGAGCAGATTGTTACCAAGTTTAAATGGGTTTTTTGGCCAGTCTGAAAGGAGAATAACATACCTCCACCTTTAAAGGTGCTGGTTTCTTAACTTTGTGCTGATAACAGTTTGGATGGTCCTTTTCTTTGGATAAGTAGCCTGTTTTATTTGCTAAGCTACCCATTACAAAAAGTTCTCTGAGAACTATTAAAGAAAATGTGACATTATTGTTTGAGAGCAAGTCTGGATATTCTTGATTCAAGGCAAAGTAGCATGTAGAGCTGGGAGTTATAGGGCAGCTCCAGATACAAATCAATACTTTATATTTATATCAAAACACATTAATACTGTGATAATCAGTACATTGCCAAAACATTGTGGAACAATTATAACAAGATATCTAAAAAACTTAGGACTGTTTCATGAGGTTTATGGTAGTATTACAGTTTTACTCAGCAATTTAGTGTCATATCCACAGAATGTGACAAAAACTGGGATGAAACAATGTTCACAGTTTAATATTTTAAAATTTACTTGACAGTGATGTACAACTTGAACTTAATGAGCATATACGTATATCAGTGGCAGCTGGTGGTCAGTCAAGGAGGGGAAGCTCATTTTTTTACGGCCTACATCATAAATATTATTAGTAAATATTTATTTAAATGTAAATTCTACCCTCCGTTCCTTTTCAAGAAAATGATCTGTGACCCTGTCGTACCAACCAGGTGTCTTTTCCAGGGATTTTACCAGTGTTCTCTCAATGGCCAGCAGAGCTAGACTGCTTAAACGGCCTTGGCCCATTGTGCTGTGGGAGTAAGACTTTAGCTGCTTTAAACAGGAGAAGCTCCTCTCCAGAACAACTGAATGTAAAACTTAGAAGAAGCTCCGGTGGAGGGTTATACTTCAAGATCGCTGATTGGCTCATTTCACTGTCAATCAAAAAGGGATTCGGCCTCAGACAGATCATCCAATCATCATGCAGAAGCCAACCGTCCAGGCCAGCCCACTGGCTCATAGACCCCCAGAGAGGCTGAGCATCCGATGGGCGGGACAAAGCCCAGCATTTATCCAATGACCGTCCAGTTTCCACAGTGGAACAACCCACTCTATGCTTCCCCATCGAAGTCAGAAGACGCTCAGCATCTGACTGTGTTAAAGCACTGAGACGCTGCGGGGATGAATGAGAAGGAAGTCGCGCCAGTTACCTGTGATAAGTAGCTGATTCTGAACAAAAGATGAAGGTATTCTAGCGCATATTTAGTCAATGAAATGTACACACAGCAGTACATATCACCACTTTTTTGGGGGGACATTTTAGGGGAAGCTGAGCTTCCCTTGCAGTCTTTGAGCAATCGCCACTGACGTATATGGTAAAAAAAAAAGTAGATACAATTTGACGAACCTAATTAACTTTAGTATCTGACCTTTTAAACATAACACTCTATTTTGTATTAGATATTGGTATTTGGGGCCAGCATATCAGCATAAAGGTTTGATTTGTTGTCCCACTCCTTGTAGACATGTAGGCAGATTTATAAAATTCCTATTTTTTGATACATCTAAAGGCCGATTTGACAGTGACTTCTTTGCTTTTGTTCTGTCTCTGTGTGTCTTTTGTTCTAATATGGATACTCATCTCCATTCGCCAAATATTCTAATCATGTTATTTAGATATCAAAGTTGGCCAGGGACAAAGATTAGCTTGTCTGGTTCAGTCCAAAGGCTGCAGAAAAAGCTGTCGCTCAACACCTCCAAAGCTCACTAGTTTACACCTTATATAATCTAATTGGTCTAAATATACTGAGCGATGACCTCAGGTGACTTCATCTTCATTAACAGCTGTTAAAGGAAGTGGCTGTTAGGCCAGTGGACAAGCTGAGCAACGTTGGCAGATCTCTGAGATTTCTTTTGTCAAAAATAGGGTGCCATCTTCAAGGTGCTTTTCAAGTTAAGTGAAACATGTACCTCAAGTATAGCTGCAAAAAGATCTCTGCATTGGTGTTTTTACCCATGAGACTCTTGATAGCCAGAAAGTAGGTTTTCTGGCTATCATCTGCCAAAAAAAAACAGGACTGTGAGTGGCTGGTTTGACATCTTGTGGCCATCTTACAGACTCTAAGTAGATATTAAGCAAGTGTACAGCATAAACAATAAGTTATGTTCTTACTTGCCCCTTTAAGTCATGCCTGCAGTTTTCATTCTTCAAACAAAAGTAAGCTAAGCTAACTTGCTCAAAGGTCAGAAGTCCTCGTACAGTAACAAGAGGATGTTTCCCAGACTTTTCATCCATTTCTCAAGCGGCTATATTTCACAAAACCTCAAACTCTGTGATCTTTTGTCGCCCAAATATTGCTGTAACAAGAACCTTCACTGCTACAAAGGCAGACTGAAGATTGAGACATAAATCAGATTATCCGATATCATCTTCTGGATCACTGGCTCATAGCTAAAAGGCCAGCTTGATATGAGCACCAAAGCAAGAATCCATCTTGACACAATGCCGATGTATTGACCGGTGGTGGATCCCCTGGGGAGGACCCCCCGTGGTTCTCGCAGTCCGCCCGGTAGGCGGTCAGATGACTAAAAGATGATGTGTTTTTCTTGTCTTTCTATCTGCTCACTCTTTCTTTGCATTCCTGAAAGTCAATATTGAAACTCGCTGCTCGCCATGGTTACTCACTTCCTCCCAAAAAAACTAAGAGCGAGGGAGAACAATGCTGCAGTCCTACCAGAGGTCATCTGTAAAAACAAACAGGCCCTCTTGTAAGACCTGACAGCAGCTCTGGGTTTGGCAGAGTAACACACTTCACCCTTCTGAAGTGTTGTGGGGTAAGAGGCTCTCATTGGGCCCAGAGCCAGACCATTCCTTTCCTTTGACTTACTGATTCTTTCCTTCCTAATGCTTAGTGCCCTCTGATCTTCTCTAACATCACCAATGAGCAATTTGTGGTCAGATTGACCCACACTAATTAGCCCGGGGAGGCAATAGAGCATTGTTTTCATTTGGTCAGGGTTTTTTTCCATGGCTTTTAAAAGCTAAGCTTTTTTAAATCAGTGAGATAAAAACATATAAAATGAACTCTTAATGATTGTCAGTCATTGTCTTGTTGTTTTCTTTATTTCTTTTCTTTCAGGGTGTGTTCTTTTATTTCACTATAAAAATCTGCTTGGCTTTTTGAGATGCCATTTGCTGAAACAATTTTCCCCATATTTAAGAGGCCCCCACCAAACCCAAAAGAAAGTGCATGGCAAATGACTGTCCGTAGCGCTGAGGCTCTCCAGTGATCTGCTAGTTTGGACAGTAAATGGTGCCTTCAGATGGAGTCATGTTTACCATGTTTACAAGACAAGCACATCTGAATGCATTAAGAGTACTATTTACACACTTTTAAGCTGATTTACTTATAGTATTAATTTTTTAACACTATACAGTAGTGTTGTGCTATCTGAGACCAAGACTTGCCCAAGACCAGAATGCACTAAGACCAAGGCAAGACCAAGACTTTTGGAAGTCGAGACAAAGTCGAGACCAAGATCTAGACAAGCTGAGACAGAGACAAGACTGAGACCATCAAAATCAATTTTAAAAACCATGACAAAGTTGAACAGTTAAGGGGGGTGTCCCTCAGTCACAACACCAGGAAGGCTGCAGTCATCACAGGGGGAATAGCACATGAACTGAAGCTTTTTGTTGTTCTACCAAGTGTTCCTCCTTATTCACATTACTGAAATTGAAGATCAGCAGATCAGTGTTGGTCTTGATCGGTCTTGATAGAAAATCTCGGCCAGTCCGAGACAGAGACAAGACCGAGTAAAAATGCTCTTGAGTCCAATACAAGACCAAGACCTTCAAAATGTGGTCTTGAAACCAAGACCGGTCTTGAGTAACACAACACTACTATACAGTGTAAGCTAGTGTTAATCTCTCAGTTTTTAATTGTCAATTTTACTCTAAAATTCTAACAAAAAGCTAATTGTTTATTTATCACCAATCCGTAGTGAGACCAAATTCACTCTCATAGAGTCTTACTTTTAATTTTTTTCGTTTTTGTTAAATTGTTTGTAAATCTTATCCACATCAATTTTACAAAAATTCTGAACATCTTGATCATATCATCCCCCCACCCTATGGTTACTGGAGCTCAAAATTCACAATAAATGTCAGACATCAAAACCCCAGTGCAGTGATAAATTTTAAGTGTTGCTTTAACACTGCATAGTGTACTGCGTGTGGAACCTTAAACCACTGTAAATAAATTAATGTAACACAATGTTATATGATTAGTAAAGTCTGTTGTTGGCTGGAGATGGAGGGTTAGTGTAGCTCAGTCTATACGGGCCTTGGCTGGAGACTGGGGTGGCTGGTTCAAGTCTTGATTGAAACATACCGAGAGGTTGGTTCGGTAGCTGGGGAGTCGCAGGCCATCTTCCTGCTGCCGGTTATGGAACCTTGCAGGTTGGTGTCCTATGCCTCTGGAGTTGTTGGAATTTAAGGAACCTGATTAACGCCTAACACTTTACTCTCTGTATTTTAGTCGAGTAAATAAACAGTAGATTTAGTCGATTAAAATGTTGTGAAATTTCATCAACTAAAACCAGACTAAAATTAAAAACAATTTAGATGCCTCGATTATTACTAAAACTAAAAGAAATTTTTGGCAAAAGACTTGAACTAAATTAAAATATACAGTCAAAACTAGAACTGCTCCACACAGAAAATTCCTAACTCTCATTGAGATGGAACCAGTAACTTTCTTGGTGAGACACATGCACGACCTGCTTGGGAACCATGATTAAATTAATTAAATTTTATATCATTCAGGATATGAAAAGAAACAAACTTACAGTACAGGCCAAAAGTTTGGACACACCTTCTCATTCAATGTGTTTCTTTATTTTCATCACTATTTACATTGTAGATTCTCTCTGAAGGTATCAAAACTATGAATGAACACATGTAGAATTATGTACTTAACAAAAAAGTGTGAAATAAATGAAAACGTCTTATATTCTAGTTTCTTTAAAGTAACCACCCTTTGCTCTGATTACTGCTTTACACACTCTTGGCATTCTTTTGATGAGCTTCAACAGGTAGTCACCTGAAATGCTTTCCAACAGTCTTAAAGGAGTTCCCAGAGATGCTGAGCACTTGTTGGCCCTTTTGCCTTCACTCTGCGGTCCAGCTCAACCCAAACCATCTCGATTGGGCTCAGGTCCGGTGACTGTGGAGGCCAGTCATCTGGAGTAGCACTCCATCACACTCCTTCTTGGTCAAATAGACCTTACACAGCCTGGAGGTGTGTTTGGGGTCGTTGTCCTGTTGAAAAATAAATGATGGTCCAACTGCATGCAAACCAGATGGGATAGCATGTCTCTGCAGGCTGCTGTGGTAGCCATGCTGGTTCAGTATGCCTTCAATTTTGAATAAATCCCCGACAGTGTCACCAGCAAAGCAGCCCCACACCATCACACCATAGACTCCATGCTTCACAATGGGAACCAGGCATGCAGGCATGCACCTTTTCTGCATGGCACTAATACACGGCGGTTGGAACCAAAGATCTCAAATTTGGACTCATCAGACCAAAGCACAGATTTCCACTGGTCTAATGTCCATTCCGTGTGTTTCTTGACCCAAACACATCTCTCATGCTTGTTGCCTCTCCTCAGCAGTAGTTTCCTAGCAACTATTTGACCATGAAGGCCTGATTCACGCAGTCTCCTCTTAACAGTTGTAGTAGAGATGTGTCTGCTGCTGGGGCTCTGTGTGGTATTCATGTGGTCTCTAATCTGAGCTGCTGTTAACTTGCGATTTCTGAGGCTGGTGACTCGGATGAACTCTTTTTCAGCAGCAGAGGTGACTCTTGGTCTTACTTTCCTCAAGCGGTCCTCATGTGAGCCAGTTTCGTTGTAGCCCTTGATAGTTTTTGCGACTGCCCTTGGGGACACATTCAAAGTTTCTGCAATTTTTCGGATGGACTGACCTTCATTTCTTAAAGTAATGATGGCCACTTGTTTCTCTTAACTTAGCTGATTGGTTTTTGCCATAATATTAATTCTAACAGTTGTCTAATAGGGCTGTCGGCTGTGCATCAGCCTGACTACTGCACAACACAACTGATGGTCCCAACCCCATTCATAAGGCAAGAAATTCCATTAATCAACCCTGGCAAGGCACACCTGAGAAGTGAAAACCGTTTCAGGTGGCTACCTGTTGAAGCTCATAAAGAGAATGACAAAAGTCTGCAAAGCAGTAATCAGAGCAAAGGGTGGTTACTTTGAAGAAACTAGAATAAAAGACATGTTTTCATTTATTTCACACTTTTTTGTTAAGTACATAATTCCACACATGTTCATTCATAGTTTGGATACCTTCAGAGAGAATCTACAATGTAAATAGTGATGAAAATAAAGAAAAAACATTGAATGAGAAGGTGTGTCCAAACTTTTGACCTGTACTGTATGTCACCATGAAAACAATCTGAAGATTAGCATAACTGGTCAGTTTCCTCTGGGGACCATGATCAACATGGTTTTGTAATAAATGTATTTAACAGGTGAACAGGTATTTTAGTGTGTGTCAGGGTGGAGGACCAACAGACCAGTCAAATCAAACAAAGCCACATTAATGACAGTCGATGTAAACTAATATATCAAAACTCTGACTTCATTTTTGTTGTTTAAGTTGCCCTCTGTCATATCTCATCACCCTTGTTCCATAGTTAAGTGTCATTTTATCAGTACACACACTCTGCACAGTGTCAATCACCAAACACCCACAGGAAGAAGTGTTAATCTCCTGTCCGGAAATAATCCCTCAAGAATGTGTCACCTTACAAATTGTTTTGGGATTCTTTTCAGCTGACAGGTACAAATATGTCGAAGGTTGGGTTAATATTTATGAGGAGGGCAACAAGTTCAAATCAGAAAGTGTTTGAGAGAGACTGAAATGGCATTTACTGTAACTTGCTGTTGTCCGGGTCTGTTCCTGGACTAACCCTGGGAAAGAAAATGCATGCTGTTTGGTGATTAACTGGCTTGAATTACTGAGTCGTGAGACAGAAAGTGCATTTACCCATAAGGTTGCAGCCTGAGTCAGGTGTCACGTCACAAACCTGCTTTAAAAGAAAAACAATGAACTGGGAAAAAAAAAAAAAAAACTTTGTCTTTCTGGAAAGGCCTGAAGTCTCCAGGAACAAAACAAAGAGGCACATGCCCTTACACTAAGCCTTCACGGTTCAGCAGGCAGAGGAAGGGTCGAGTAGAGAGAACAAGCTAAGTGTGTCTCTGAAGCTTCAATTCCCAAATGTTGACACAGGTCTCTGTAATGGACTATAATGTTCCCTCTGACTGCTGTTGAGAGGTCCTAAAATGTTTCAAAGAAGGTCAAAGGGAAGAACGTAAAGTTATATTTTCCTCTTTGTTGTGTGTTTAAACCAATAAAAGGCTAACCTAAAACCCAGTCCCAGAGGTTTTTGCCTTTCCCACTGCTTTAATCTTTATTGAACTATCTGTGTGTGTAAAAAAGACTGTTTATCGGCATCCTGAAGTGAGCTCTGAGCTGCTGGAGTCTGTGTAATGACCTTCACAGAGATAAATTAAATCTCTAATTAATCTTGTTTGGATTCAAAATGTACTCCTCAAAAAAGTGTGGAAGTGTTGTTTTGATAGGTTGTTTCTCCTCTTCCAGTTGGTATTGTATTTGTACTGTCAGAAAGCCTGATTTGTCCCCTTTACATCAAGGTATATCTTGTAAGGATTGTGCATTTGTGGAATGAGCAGCACAGCTAAATGTGAGTGAAGCACCCTCCAAAAAAGGACCAAAATCTGGTCCGGAAGAAATCCTATGTGAAACAAGAGTGAGGAACGAGTCTTCTTGGGGTTTTGTTTTCCTTAGATGCCCACTTCACGGTCTGTCCTTGACTTCACTTTTCTCGCTAGCTGTGTTTCCATTTCAGTTTTACATAAAATAAAGGCAATAATTCTAACATTTCGACAAAGTAGAATTGCGCCCTCGAATGTGTTTTCATTGGAGGTTGTTTTGAGCATGAGCATTGTTACTCTTAAAATGTCATCCCGTGAGATTTTACTGCAGGAAGATTGCGCCCAAAGCCTGTTACATGTAGGTGTTGGTTTCTTTACATCTATGGTCACGCTAGCACGTTCTGCCAGGTAGCGTTGATTTAGAGTTTTACACTTACTGCAGAGAATGTGCCACAGCTTGTCAAACCCTTTCTCCCTCATTTCCCTTTCTATCTCATAATACTCTGCATTCCTTTGTTGTTTGCTGTTTAGTATGACAGTTACATTTTTTTCAAGTATTGCGCTAAGAAAAGTCTCGGTCTTTTCTTCTGTCCAGAAGTATCGCGCCATGTTTTCTCCAAGAGAAGTAGTCATGTGACCAGGTGACCACGTTATTTTAGTGTTTTTCTTTTTTTAATCCAAGTGTTTCCATTACCAGTTTGTTATTGCACTATTTAGATTTTGTGCATTTCCAAGGGTAATGGAAACGGAGCTAGTGACACCAAAAAATTGCATACAGAAACAAGCTTCCTATTGCAGGGGATTTTGGCACAACTTGTTGGGGCGCTATCCACAGGTTTAGCCGTGTTACTCACTTTACAAATACACAATCTGTACAAGTTGTACCTCATTGGTAAGATGACTAATCAGGCTTTTTAACAATATAAATTACAATATCAATTGGAAATATTGAAGGGCAGAAATAGGGCACAGTTTTTTGAGAAGTATATCTCATTTTTTGTTATTTATTATTGTGAGGTTAGAACAACTTCACACCTTTTTTGCATGACTTCCTGATGAAGGCTTGATGCCGAAATGCGTCAAAGTTTGTTTTAAGGTCTACATGACCATGCCGTTTAGATAAAGGCATTTTAATAATATAAAGAGAGTGCCTTGGAGTCTCTTCTTCTTGTTTCAAGGACTTTTTGAATCCCTTTCCAAAGAGCACCTCAAACAAACTCTGTCGAGTCCAGGTAGCATTCCTTTTCTTTGTCTTCTGAACTTCACACACCTTTTCCAACTAAAATGAGTTTCACAGTTGATCTGACAGTGCTCATTTTCTCAAAGCGAAATGGCATATATCCTACTGCGTAATTCACTGTTTTGCTAGCTCATTCTCTTACCTACTTCCTATGGCTGACGAGTCACCGTCTACCCACATCTCTTAGCTTTAGCTATTGTATTAAATGGTACTGGGACAGTCAGGCTGGCTTTTACGGCAACATTTTCTGCTCCTCTACTACCACCCTGACTAACGTGAGAACATTAAGAACAGCATACGCCACTGTTTTTTTCCCCTTTACATTTCTCATGATGTATGAATGCTCTCCATGTCTTCTTCTCTGGTTTTGGTGTACGTCTGCATTAGCGTTACAGTGCCACTTACAGGCCTGGCATATATACTACAACTTTTCAGTTTTTCATGTGGGTGAACACATTTCTTGCAATGATGCCTTCTTTACGGAGGTCGTTATAAAAACAAAAACATTTTAATCTCTGTGTGATAGGGCCTCAATAACTGCAAAAGCCCCCCCACTGTGTCTTTTAGGGACCCAACAATTTCTCTGTGCAGCCCTGCTGGTAGGTCTAGTTGAGGGCAAGGGAACAAGCTTCTTACTTTTGCTGTAAAAAAGGGAAGACGGCGAAATCCTGATGCTGCAGACTGTTTGTCTTGAGCATAGAGGTGCTTTATCACATGGTGGGCACACGAAAGGGCATATAAAACTGTTGCTTTGTTTTCTTTCATAATTGGGCTTTAGTTTCTTCTCAAAACTTAATTTCAATCAATATTATTTCAGCTCTTAAAACCACAAAGGTAAAACAAGTATCTTGAACAGACAAATAGTGTGATCACTGGTATCATGACGTTTATGCATCTTCTTACCCTGGGAGTATCTGCACCAATTATACCGATCATTGGATCAAATTTGAGTCCAGAACAAAGATGTAAACCAACCATCCTACACTGCCTTACAAACACAGAGTTATGTGGCTAAAAATGCACGACAGTGTTTTCCAGGGTCCCTGTTGTGATTAAATTAATAATTTCAGTCAGATTGCAATGGAAATCGCTGCGCCCTATAGGTCACATTTCACTTTTCAAAGGTGGAGTGGACCTGGATGCAAAGGTCAGCTGTCAGAAAGCCTTTATTCTCCCAAACCAACCGGTGGCCTGTTTGACCATGACTGACTGCAGTGGACAACAGCCGAACTTAAACTATACTTACGGCTAAAAATAATGATATAGTGCACAGAGGAGTAAAAAATGTTGTTTTTTCAGTCTTAGTTTTGTGTTAAAGATATATTTCTTGAGCTTGTGTTACACTCACAAGTTTAAAGTATCAGCACCAGTATCAGGATTTTTTTCATAAACTGCACAATCATTCTTCCTTCTCTGTTTGTGATAAGAGTGCTCAAAGAAAAATGCTACATATTTAATCAAAGGGCAAATATTAATTTAAGATAATCCTCGAGAAGAAAAGAACATACCACAGCTTCCACAAACAAGGGGGAGCAGGATAATTCTGTTTCCCAACAGTACAGTAAGGGAGTGGTATAAATAACTGCTTCCAAATATAGAACAACATTTGAACTTCCTCCTCAAATTCCTGCCATGAGTCGCTATCATCATAGCCATTTTGCCTCCTCTAAAAAACCCACCACAGATTAAGGCCGCACTCGGCCCCCATGAGGTCCTTGTCACTCCTCACATACGTGCAACTGTGCCCAGCATCTGTCTTGCCTGTCATATTAAAGTAAACTGACGCTTTGGCAACGCCCATAAATAAAAGTGATGGTAACGCTGAGAGGAGGAAGGGGAAAAAACAAAAACAGGAGAAGTGAGAACGGAAAGTAGCCTAGAAGTGGCCCCTGCTGCACTCTGCTGCCGAAATAATTAGCCCCTGGTTGATGCGGACTCCTCGTGGGACTCCACCGTGACATGTTCAAATAAGTATTGGCAGCCTGCGACACCAGCTGTGGGCCTCCTACAGGGAGCTGCTGTCCTGTGCGGCGGAAAACAAGCCCTTTAAACCCTGAAGAGCGTCGGCCTCGAGTTGTTTCACAGCCACAAGAGTTTAAAGAAACAACTGGTGAGCTGAACTTCTTATGTTTGAGGTTCAAAACAGAGGTGACCACCTCACACACATCCATCCACACCTACATCTGCAAGGCTGTGCCACAGACGGGTGCACCACCCTAAAGGGGGTTCAAACAAGAGGAAGGGTGTGGGGGCACGGGGGGAGCAGCGCTGCAGCAGAAATGCAAGTTACAACCACACCCATGTCAATTACAATAAGCTAAGCATTGTGTGAAATTCCCACTGTACCCGCTGCACCAATTTGGCAACCCCTGGTGGGTGGGCGCAAAACTGGCAACCCACTGACTACAAGATGGGGACAGCCACACCCAAACTTCCGTCCTTCAGTAATTACTCTTCTGACTTGATAAGCTGGCAGCACAAGCAGATGTGGATCTTCAACCTAGAAACATCCTTTTATGGTTATTTTTAGGACAACAAAATGCTAATATTGATATTTTTAGTTGTTTTATAAATAAATACTATTGTAATTGGTTGATTTCTATCACCTGATGGAACAAAGCCCTGACAAAGGCGGTGCAAGAAGTTGCTCAACAGCTCCCCCCTGTGGTCTGACAGCAAAGAAACACATGAATGCTCTTTAATAGAATCTTTACTGCAATATTTCTCTGTTATTGGTGCAGAAGTGAATCTTAATACAAGGAATAATGAATAAAATGGCACAGGAAGTACTGAAAATACAGCACTGAGAGAGTAAATATTTATCTGTAAGGTAAGGTGCAAACTAGACACTGATCCATACATGTAAGATAGTATCATCACTCTTCATACAAACATAAGTGCAGCATGTGTCAGCATCAGGTTTGCAGTGGTGGACAGTAGTGGAAACAGAAGCTTAAGCTCATTTTTTGAGTATTTCTTTTCTTTTCTTGAATGAGGTAACTTTTTACACTTGACAGAAAATGACTATTAACTCCTCTTCATTTCTAGTTAAAAGAAGAAAGAATCCCAGTCATTTTTCACAGTCGTGGGTTTGAAAAGAAGTGTTGATGTCATATCCATCTAGGAGGATGTACCAAGAGCTGCTGGAGTGTGGAACATGCGTACATGTGACTGTAAAAGAGTTTGTTCTTTGTTAATAAAATTTTAATCCCCCATTGGACTGTCTCTGAAATGTCACATGTCAGTGTGTCCTTGGGCAGACACTTAAATTCAGATTCCTCTCACTGCTGCATCAGTGGCATGTGTAAGCAAATGCTGATGGATAGGTGACAAAGAAACTCCGAACCATCAGTGGATGAATGCGAGGGCAAATGGGTGTTAATGGGAAGACATGACCTGCAGCGTAAAAGCACTTTGAGAAGTTAAAAAAGACCAGAAACACTCGAGCTCAAGTCCATTTATATTTGTTTTCAAGGTTATTTTCCCATTGGTAAACCAGTGTGATCTGTAATTCGGCAGAAATGTCTACTTTTTCAGAAATTTTGGAAAGTGCTCCAAGTAATCAAAATAATCACACTTATCCCATTAAGGCCAAAAGATGGCCAGGTTTAAACTCATTATAATTGATTTTTGGTTCTACGGCTCCTGCAGCTAAAAGCATATTTCGTCTTGTATTATGCTTTTCTTTGCAGAACAGACCTCAAATTTTGAATTTTTACCATTTCCAGCAGACAACCCTATTTCCTCCTTAAATATCCCAGGATGAAAAGATGACTTTGACTGATGTGGATTTATACAGGGGGGTACATTAGAGCTGACAGAGCACAATAAACAATATTATAGCAAAGCCATTCATTTCAAAATAATTATGTCCAAGACTGTGCTGATCCGAGAGAGAATTCTCCTCTAGCATTTGGAAATGGAGGATGACTTTTTTTCCATAGTGATATTGACTAAAGACCATCAACTATATTTGTACAAGGGCCAGTTTTTTTCTTGGCATATGGTTTGGAGGGAGATGTACGAACATGGAAATAGTACAAAATGAAATATTTGAGTCCAGTTTCAATATTATTAGCTTGATATTTGCAATTTCAAACTCCTTATACTATTTTTCAGCATTCAAACAGGAGATCAGTCCCATTTAACTGACTGCATGTCCTGCAGTCGGACACATGGGGTTTCATTAATAGCTGTGTGATTAAGAAAAAACAAAAAACTTCTTACAAAAAAGTCTGTATTGTAGGTAGGTTTGTAGGTTTGACTTTTTATTTAGATCTGTGAATGAAAGTCTGAATTCAGAGATATAAATTAAAACTCTAAAAAAGAAGATTTCTCAGACTAAAGTAAAAATTCTGAGATTTTTGTGAGACTTCTGAAATGAATTCTGAGGTTGAAGTTAGAATTCTGGAAATGGTGTCAGCATTTTTTCAGAATTTTCTGATTTCAATCTCTTTCCTAGAATTGTGCCTTTGACTAAGTATAATTCAGCATTCTTACTTTTATCACAGAGAGTTCAATATCTAAAGAAACTGTTTTGTTATTCTCTTATAAATAATAATACTTAGGGGGCTGGATGAAAAGCTTTAGGGGGACTGATCTGGCGCTTTCCAGAGTACACCATTTGGTGATCATTGGTGGACTATGGAAAAGGATTATAACCTGTGGAAAAAAACAGAGGTGGATTTTTTTTGTCTGTAACTATGAGAAATATAAAAAATAAAAATATGAAATCTGAGCATATAGTCAAAACTCTAACTTGAATCCCAGAATTAAAACATGTCTTAATTTTACCTTCTATCTCAGACTTTTTCCACAAACTTTAAAAATATAAGTAAATGTTTTCCAGACAAACTTCTTCATGGAGGGTTACATTTCTGTAAACATTTTTGTCTTTTAAATGAACACAACTAAAAAAAGTTGAGATTATTTTACATAAAGGGAGTAAATAATATTGACAATATAATAATGGCCATTTTCGAGCATGTTCACTTTGAGGACTTAATGGGCTAAAGCTTTTCAATGTGCTGACAGCACAGAAAATAAAAATGCACCACTTTGCCAATTATCACTCTCATCCCAGACTGTGATTATCTGAAAGAAAGATTTCCTTTCCTGCATTTTGCATTCGGGGAATAACCCCATTACAAGTCGGGCTGGGACGATACGCTTTTCTCCTGATTCCATTTTTTATGATTTTTTAGGTGCCGATTTAATTTAAGATTCTACGATATTGCTAATTTTTGCAATCTTTAGCTTTTTTAACACGAAAAAGATGAACAATGATGATGCCTACAGACTATATCAGGAAAAATACACATCACATGTGAGTCTGCTTTTAGGATTTACTCAGCAATATATTTTAACCAGCTGTTCATACTCTCTCTTCAAAAGCCTGGATTGCATTTAAAAGTGGCTTATTAACACAGACTAAAATTAAGCATTTAAATTCTGAAAAAAAAAAGATTTTTGTACAAAAAATCAATTCAAAAATCTTCAAACAAAAAATCCCGATACTTATGTGAATCGATTTTTTCTCCCACCCCTAATTACAAGCTTGTAAACTCTGGTTTCCTGAATGTTACGGCTGCTGCCGGTTGGGTGTTGTGAGTGCGTATGTGTCTGTGAGTGCGCATGCGTGGATATGTCCCTCCCTCTTCCCTCAGGTTGCCAGGTGAAGGCGGAGGATTGGAGTGACTGTATGGCGTCTCCAATAAGAAGCTGGGCCAGTGAATGGCAACCCCTTTAAAAGTCTGGCTGGATCTTCAGTGGGGAGCGGCCGTGCCTGGTGTGGCCTGTCGCTCGGCCTCGTCTGGCTCGGCTCCAGAAATCGGAAATTGTTAATGAAATGGCCTAATTTATGTTAAATTGTTTAGTAGTTTAAGTTTGCCCTTTGAAACCATCTTGTTTGGTATGCTGTTAATTTCGTTTTATGGCAATCCATTCTTTGTAAGAAAATCCTTATTATTTTCATTAAACACCTCTGTTAACCGTTCCTTCTGGTTTTTATGTTACCTCCTTTTACCTTTTACCCCTTTTAAGAGCCGGTGATGTAACACTGAAGATCATCCTACTGTCACTTAGAAATTCTGATCAAAAGGGCGTTCCCAGTGAAGAATCTAATTAGCAACTTGGCCAGTCCTACTTCTGAGATCACATGAAGCGCACCATAATTCTTACCACCATTTGAATATGCACCCATATACTCTTGACTATTTATACTTTGACACAGAGATGAAGTTTTGACATTTGTCCACCACTGCAGATGGCTACAAGACATTTAATAAAACACTAAAGAGGAAGAAAAGTGCACATTGAGGGGAATGTGTGTCCGTGCGCAGAGGCTGTGCAGGTTGGAGCATAACTCCGTCTCAGTTTCTCACAGGTGTGTTTCCTCCTTTGGCTGTTTTCTTCATGTGGTGATAGTTGGGCAGAATCTTCATGAGGAAGTCCAGCTGCAGAGTCTGAGGCTAAAACACAAAGACAAAAAGCCACTGTCTGTTTACACGCATCTACTCCGCACACATGTAAACAAAAACTTTGGGACTTGCAGGCAAACAGACTCATCTGAGGGGACTGACCTGCGGCTTCTCACTCTGCACTCGCCTGATGCAGTTTGAACCATACACCACCGTGTTCTCAGGCACGACCTCGCATGTGTTGACCTGGCAGCAAGCGCTGATGATGCACCCGCTGCTGAGGATCACGTTTCTCCCCAGATCAGCTACAATTCAAAACACATAAAGAGTATCAGGATCAATCAAGCATCAAATATAGGGCTGTACTTTTTCAGTGTATCTAAACTGGATGAATGAGTTGATAGGACCAAAACGTGGAAGATTACACATCAAATTATACATTTTTTGTCCTAATTGAGTGCTGCAGCTTCTTCTGTCAAATATGCAACTGAACATAAATGTCCAAGCCTGTAGAATGAATTTAGGTTTTGGTGAAAGATTGGTTCTTATAGTGCACTAATATGTATTTAAAAAGTGATTCCACCTACCTTTAGACTCAATCACGTTGTTGTCTCCTATTTTCAAAGCTTGGGAAACTGGGGTGTGATCATTAAGGATTAAACAATTAATGTTTTCAGAACTGTAGACACTCTGTTACTGTTTGATATACACTATTTTGCCAAAATTATTTGCTCACCCATCCAAATGATCAAAATCAGGTGTTCCAGTCATTTCCATGGCCACAGGTGTATAAAATCTTGCTCCTAAATATTCCACAGTCAGGTGTCAGCTGTATTAAAAGAAGGTGGAAGTGTTTGGGGATGACAGCAACCCAGCCACGTTAACTGACGGAGCGGGCTCAGTGGATGCTGAGGCTCATAGTGCAAAGAGTTCGCCAACTTTCTGTAGAGTCAATCACTACAGACCTCCAAACTTCATGTGGCCTTCAGATTAGCTCAAGAACAGTGCAGAGAGCTTCATGGAAGGGTTTCCATAGCTGAGGAGTTGCATCCAAGCCTCATATCACCAAGTGCAATGCAAAGTGTCAGATGCAGTGGTGTAAAGCACCTGTCACTGGACTCTAGAGCAGTGGAGACGCGTTCTCTGGAGTGACGAATTACGCTTTTCCATTTGGCAATCTGATGGACGAGTCTGTGTTTGGCAGTTGCAAGGAGAATGATACTTGTAGGACTGCACTGTGCCAAGTGTAAAGTTTGGTAGAGAGAGGATTATGGTGTGGGGGTGTTTTTCAGGAGCTGGGCTTGGCCTCATAGTTCCAGTGAAAGGAACTCTGAATGCTTCAGCACACCAAGACATTTTGGACAATTCCATGCTCCAACTTTGTGGGAACAGTTTGGAGCTGGTCCCTTCCTCTTCCAACATGACTGTGCAGCAGAGCACAAAGCAGGTCCATAAAGACATGGATGACAGAGTCTGGTGTGGGTCAACTTGACTGGCCTGCACAGAGTCCTGACCTCAACCCGATATAACACCTTTGGGATGAACACCAAATAATGCTGCCAATTTGCGTACAGGAACACCAACTTCCAGTTTCTGGGAATTTTAGCACATCCTTTGGGGGGACGCTACCCACATGTTGGAAAGAGGACAAATCAGGCTTTCCAATAATATAAAATAGAATACAAATATACATGTATGTTATAAAAGGGGAAAAATGGACAGAAACAAAATTTTAAAAAATTGCTGATAGGTTGTTATGTAAAGAGTCTACCATTATTAGCTCTTCATGCTCATACACATTTTCACATCAAGGAGTAATTTAGGGCTGATCACTTACCTATGAACACCTTAACACACCCTGCAGGAACAGGGGCTTGGACTCTGCTATTCCAGCAGGGCTGAGAAACAACCAACTCCACCACTGATCCACAGCTGCCCAACAAAAATATCAATATCTCGATCTTTTCGTTTTTGTTACAATGGGATCCAAACAGACATCAGGGTTGTGTTTTGGTTTTAATTCTAACACAGTGACAGCCCTTCAAAGTATATCAGCTAGTGAAGCTGCTGATACTCTTGACAGCGCTATGATGATTAAATGTCTTGTAAGTTGGATAGGTATCAAAAACACTGTACTTCAATCTTAGGTCCCATATTCTTATTACGTGCCTCCCCTTGGCCAACTAACTAATTCAACACCACAGAGTCTCCATACATTGCTATACAGAAAACACACAGATATACCCTCCCACAAGATCAGAAGACCCTAAAAGCCTTGCTGCTGTCATAGACTGCTTC
The DNA here is from genome assembly GCA_036419115.1 of Scarus forsteni. Classification (NCBI taxonomy): domain Eukaryota; kingdom Metazoa; phylum Chordata; class Actinopteri; order Labriformes; family Labridae; genus Scarus; species Scarus forsteni. The sequence goes on along the minus strand of JAZDUH010000544.1, from coordinate 21,235,618 downwards.
AGTGACCCAAAATTAGAAAGAATACTCTTCAAGGAAAACACAGGAAACAAAAATCTGCCCTTTATCCAGTCTTGATACTCTTCCAGGAAACAGCAGATCCACGGCAAGAAAAGCTGGAGCAGTCTTTCTAAGACTTTTGAGAGATGTTTGGGTTTTTCTACTTTTATCATGTCCGATAAGGGAGGGGAGTGAGATGCAGGAAGAAGCCCCCGGACAAATCTGATCTAAGACCTGACCACTGGGTTATCAGCGCCTTTCATGAGCAGTTTTTTTTATCCAATCATCTTAAAAACCAGCAATAAAAGCACCAACTCATGCTTCTTTTATTTAGGCACCATGGAAAGACAAAAACGAAAAACAAACATACCTGGTTAGACCTGGAATAAGTGAACCATGTGCACATTTTCTCAAAACTTGACATCCATATCTCACTCCTCTTGCATATATGTGTACGACTTCCTTTGCCTTGAATTGTATTTTGTTGATGTTGTAAGCTAATTTGCTTCTGTCTTATTATGTGTACCTCATTAACCCCTGGATTTAAAAGTTCAATCAAACAACATTTTTAATCCTATCATTATTGGAAAACTGCTGTTGCTGTTATTTCAAGACTATAATGTATAACATGTAAAAGTATAATTGCCTTTTGAGTATGTCTGAAATGTTCTTTAATTTAAATTGACCTATTCGGTTGTTTTTCTTGAGCTCTTGTGCTTTGCTCTCTGTGTGTTCCTGCCTGTCTGTCAAACTAATACAAATGAAGTTTGTTATTATTATTTTTATTTTTATTATTACTCATTTCACAGAGTCAAAATATTTACAGATGATCATTTATACTGATGGAGACGATGTAATAAAATTCAATTGTCAGTGCCCTCTAGTGGACAAACTATGTACCTAAAATGCCATTTCTTAAAGCAAAGACAGATTTTTGGACCCCTCTGTGGGTCATCAGAGATCCCAGGGGGTGGCTTACAGGCCCAAAGCTCTCCATGTTCTCCCCAGAGCTCAAAATCTTTATGGATATTACAAATGTTATAACTTCATTGAGTAGTCTCTCCCCAAACAAAAAATGATCATCCACTGGAAACTTTTGAGAGGAATTTGAAGAAGAACAAACAAACCCTTTTGTGGACCTGTTTAATGTGATGTCATCTTCATCATTTTTTAGCTTCTGGTCTGTTTTTATTGCTCTTTTCATTGAGTTTTCCTTAACGTTGGCTTTTTATATTAAACTGAATTATTATTCCCATTTGATTTGATTTTATTCCTGCTGTTTTGTTTGTCTTTTGTTGCACATTAAATTATTTTGCTTGTTACCTTTTCAGCTCATTCATTGTATTATTGATGTATATCCTCCATGTTTGAAATTCCATTTATTCTAGGTTTTTACCTAATTTCATAGCATCTTTGTTGCACTAATTATTTTGTTTTCTTTTGTTTCTGCCACTTTTTATTTATGTCTCATCACTGGTCCTCATGATTTTATTCTATTGTGCTGGATTCTTTTGACATAAGAGCAGGTTCTTGATGTGCTTTGGTATGTTTTAAGGATTCTTTACTTTAAATTGTGCTTTTCGTTGTTGGTAAATTCCTTCTGTGCTTGTTTTCTGTTCTGTTTTAAAAGTGCTTTTAAATATATATATTCATATATTTTTTTAAACAATTTTTTTTTCCATTTCTAAAAGCATGCATACAGGCCACAGCACTTTCTTCTTAAAACACCTTAAGTAACATTACGATTTTATATTTCTGAATATGTTTTCCCTAAAACCAGATATTTGTTAGATGTTAAATGGCTTGGAAAAAGTTAATTTAACTAAACTGAATAAAATTTACAAGACGGCAAGCTTGATCAGGGCTCCAGACTAAATTTTGAATTGGTTCCAACGGTGCACCTAAAACATTTTTAAGGTGCACCAGCACAAAAATCAGGTGCACCCAAATTTTTCAGTGTCACCTTGAACCCCATAAGGTCACCATTTTATCACCCTCCATAACTTTTATATGAAGTGAAGAAGATGTAAAGAAATACTTGTCTTCAATTAAAACCAAAACAGAGCATTTAAAGTGCTTCACCGAATACAATTTACAAATTCAAAATAAAACATTTCCAAATAAAAGTGCTTAAAGTGCTTCACTGAGCTGAAATTTAACATTTCAAACTCAAACATCTCAAGTTAAATAAAATATTTCAAAATAAAGCAGGTGTTGTGTCTCGTCCGTTTTCAGCTGATTTTTCTGCTACTGCAGTTACTTTTTAAACTTAAATTTTAAGATTTTTTCTTGGTGCACCAGTGCGCCCAAGAAAAAATGTTAGGTGCACTCCTATTAATTTTGAGTGCATGTGCACCCAAAACGGTCGCACTCTGGAGCCCTGTTGATCCCAAATATTTGCCTACTGTAGCTTCATTCTCTAGATAAATGAATATAATCAAGCACTCTGAGTTACATATGTTGTAGGAAAAGTGCTTTATAAATAAAGCTTGATTGATTAATTGTTGCACAATTTAACAGATTATGAAAACATGATTAAAACCAAGTCCACCACAAATAACATAAAAGTAATTACACATAGGATAAGAAATGTAAGCAGCATCTTTAAGTTGCAGTGGAAAATGATAAATGAACTCATGCAGTCATAAAATATTTGGAGATAAAAATGGTTTGGAAGGAAAATGTATTAATTAATATAAGATCAAAGTTTCACGTATTGTTTCATGTCTGTTGGCTGTTTTGTTTCTCTTTGTTTTCGTTGTCTTTGTCTTGTACTTTGTCTTAGTTTTTGAGGAATTTTTGGTCTGCTTGTTTGTATTTAATGGCTGTTCTTTACACACTCTTACATTCATTATACAGAATATTATCATGCCCATAATATGTAACGTCATTGACATTTACGTTGACATACTATACTTTAATTTTTCAAAAGTATAAAATAAAATGTTTCTGTGAAAGAGACTATTGTTTTTGCATTTCAAAGGATACCACATCCAACCTCAAACACATTGTTGGTCCCAATAGTCATAGTTTTGGGCTCCACTCCCTCTGTATCAGGCATGATATTCTCTGGATAGCTGCAGAGGAACACAAACACAGGTAAGATAAGGTTCAGCAGTGATGTTTAACTGGGGTTAAAGCTGTTAAACTCACTGTACCTGTTAATGATAAGAGCCTGCTCCTCTATTAGATTACCCTCCCCGATGACAATAGGTCCTGCCTCTGCTATAATCCGGGCTTTGGGGTGAACTACTGTTCTTGCACCTGTCAAAATAAAAAATACACTCCTTATCAAACGGAGGCACTCTCGACAGCTGAATAAAGAATCAGAAAATGGCGATGAAAACACATCTCACCAATGGTCACATCTCCTCTTATTTCACTCTCAACACACACGACAGCTCCAGCTGCTATTTTAACACTGAAGGAGAACAGAAATGTTTTATTTTACACCACAGATGCACATTAGCTGCATCACGCAGGCTACACAGACAGATACAGACAATCCAATAAAAGGAGTGTCACCATCTGTAATCGGGATTATTACGACTTCAAACCGCACATCTTTTTTCTATCACAATATCTCAGAGAACATCACAGAATACAGCATTATTATAACTCAGCTCAGACGAGATATTTACCCTTTCTGTGCCGCGACTTGCTTTGCGTCTGACATCCCTGCGGTGATGACAATGATCGGCAATTGATTAGTAGTCCTACATACAGACAGGAGCTCGGTTTGATTGTTTTTGTCTAGGATTGATATTACAAGGGTTTGCCGCCATCTTCTGTTTTTATGAGGTTACTACCGATGTTTGGGGTGGTATAACTCAACTGGGTTCAGATTAAGTGCTTAAAAATTTACATATTGAACATATTTTACATATTTTTTAAATCTAAAAAGATATCATACTGGGCCTAGTCCTACACTGACTCCAGAGCTGCTCTAACAACACTCCACTTTGCAAATAAAAAAGATACTGAAAACAGTCCTCATCAAACTCTGATAGTTATTGCCTTTTGTATGTTCTTTTATGCATATTATTTATTTAATACAATTGCTTTACTTGCTACCAGCTGTTTCATCTGCTTACATTATGTATTTTTACCCTTTTTGATTACTTTTAAGGCTCCCATATTGTTTTCTCTCTATTTGTTATCAAGTTTTACCTCTCTTTTTGCTGTTATTGCCTCACCTCATTGCCATTTTACCTTCCTGTCTATCCCCTTTTACTGCATTTCTCCTCTTACTGACTTTATATTTTTATTATCATCCATCCTCATGGTCTCCTTTTAAGTTGTTGGGTTCTTGTCTAGGTTATGAAATATGAGCAGGTTTTTATTGAGAAGAGGGTGGCAAGGTTTTGGACCCAGGGTCCTGGCATTAACGCTAATGAAGTGTAATTATTGACTCTTTAGGGAGTTTAAAATTAACACTTTGTAACTCTCCACAATTAGCCCAGCGGGCACCATGACATCAATTTGATGTCGGAGATTGGTCAAGAGTTTGACTACCATGATAAACAGCCTACAAGCTTTGACCTTCTTATGGTTGTAAAAGGTCCAACCAAAGGATCAATCTCATGTCCAATTACTGCATCATACATTGTTAATCGATATATTTGACATCAAAACAACGATGCTGTACAAAACTTGACATCAAATTGACGTTGATTTGATGTCTGTCAAAGGATTGATGTCATGTTGATTCATGTTATTTTTTTTTCACAGATGTCCACTGTGAGAAAAAGTACTCTCTCCATGTATCTGTTTTAACATTACGCCTAACCTCCAAATTAACATTGCAAGGTTTAAAAATTTCTATAATTAATTATTTGATGATCACAGGAACATATTCTGAAATAAAAATTCAGCATTTGGTTGCATTTATTTTTAAATCATTCCCACCCCAATAATTGACAATATTTTCTATGAATCAATCATTGAGGTGTATTAACAGCACGATGATTTTCTTAAACACTGGAAGGTCATGGACTGCTCCACTGCATACAAACAGATCAATCAGTTACACGTGGCCATCATTTCACTGAAAATGAGTCACCAGACAAAGAGGTCATGCACAGACTGCAGATTTCCTGCTGAAGCCTTGTAGCTGGGCGCATGGGCACATGGGCAGGGTGGGATGACTGGCACTACAAATGTCAACTCCATGTTAAGTCGTCAGAGTGACCAGTTCAGGTTAAAGATGCTGCAGTGCCACCTACATGTTTGCTTTACAGACAACTATTTTAACTCTTACTTGAACTCTTTTCCTATTGAAAGTTAATTTTTAAGGATGTGACTCCATCCAGAGAACAAATAACTCCATAACGATTCCAAAATTTTAACTCTTCTTAATTTGCCTTGTCGAGACTGTGCAATGGAAACCAAACCACCAGAAATCTGAGATGTACCATACGAGGAGCTTGGCCATGAGTTGCTCTAAACGTAACTACTCTCAGATCTTAAGACATATTCTTCATTAGTAAAGACTCAGATAACATGCGAATGATCATGATTATAACAGTAACTGATTATTTCCAGGCCCCTGACAGTTATGCACCTGGGATTGTTTTTAACTTTTTCCACCACACTGGCAAAATGAACACATAATTGATGTGTGTAAAGTTACAAAGTTGATCATCTTCGAAATAAAAGCATATTTAGCAGACTCATGGTCACCTAAAAATAGCCTTAACATTAGCAAGCTTAAGGGGAGGCAGCTCACTACTGTAACCACTGCTTTTATTCCTCGAGCTGCAGTGTCACACTGCCTCCAGCAGGGGGCGTTAATGTCCCACTGAGGAAACCTACACTGTACCACATTTGTGTGCAGCTATTTACAAGCTCTCATCATCATAATTTTAACTTTTCTATTAAGTACTAATAAGTCAACACTCGTTAAGAAAACAAGTCAGTCTTTCATTTTTTTGACGGCCAAATTAGCATTTATCCTCAAGTATTACAAAGCCTGATCAATAAAGGTCACCAACAGAGAGCTTTTCTGTCTATACTAGCCTACGTCAGTCAGCTGAATGCAAAAAACTTAAAACATATTCTGAGTGTAATTAAGTCCATAAGTTGCTCTCTATCGGAATTTGAATGTGTCAAAGCAGCGATATTTTACAGCGACAAAAAGGGAAATTTATCGCTGCCTTGTTTTCAAAATAATATACTAATAATATTATGCACTGTCTGTTACTACAGGTATTAATAAATATACAATGATACCATATCGATGTCTTTGATATAAAGTTTTACTCAAGCACAATTGAAAAAGCTCCCTTAAAAATCTAAGTAAAAATTAAAAATTACTTTATTCAAAATATATATTAGTCTTAAGTATACTGAGTGCACTTTAATATGCTGTCCACTCAAAATATATTACCATTATCATTTAATTTTTAAGTATTTTTTCTGTGTTGGGTAGCTGATATCAAACATAAATTGAGTTTTTGGTGTATTGAAACACAGGATCATGAAAAGCTTTAATTGGTCGATCTTTTATCATCTTTTTTATGATGATGATGATGATAATGATGATTATGATTATGATTATCATTATTTATATTCATAACAACAACAACAACAATAATAATGATAATAATAAATGCATTATTAATATCATTATCAAGTCAGTACTAGGATGCTTAGTGAAATGCATTAAAGGTAAATGCTATCAACAAAAAAATCTCAAGTTAAAGTAAAAACAAGACTAAAAATGCTAGAGAAAAATTATAAATGAAAAAAAAAACATTAAGTACATGGGCACAAAATGCAATGCAATAACATGAACATAAGATAATATAATTCAATTTTTAACCTCTAACTGCCCCTTCCTTGTGGTACAAAAAGTAAAAGAAACTTATAATATATATGTTGAGTGTACAAGTACTCTAAGATCTAGTAATAGCAGATACTATGCAGCTACTACAATAAACAAAAAAATGCATCGCGTTCATAAGTAGCAGGCTTTTATTGTGAAGGCCGAAACCGGAAGTCACCTGCCTGTTTCCCTTTAAATTGACGTTGTTGAGTTTTTCAGCGAGCGGCTCCTCTCCTCAGCAGCTGTGAGGAAAAGTGAGCATCAGTCTGGAGCAGCCCAGCCTCCGAGTCAAATGAGGATGTCAGTCGGTGTGGGACGGAGCTGAAAAAACGACTTTATTATAAATATTATCGCTGTTCACATACAGTTACTAAAATGAACCTTTGAAAGCGGATACGTCCTTTTTTTGCCTGAATGGAAGAGAAGAAGGTGCTGAACCTCACGAGTGCTGCTTGTATGAACTTTATGGAAACATGTAACTGAGACAAATGAGATGAAAACATGGAGCAGTCGGCCACTCTCGACATTGAGACGTTAAAGGTAAGACAAAAACCTCGAAAATTAAAGTTTTTGTGTAATATTGATTGAAAAGGCGAAGTTTGTGAGTGAAATTGTTGACAGTTTGACACCTGAATCTCATGACGCATGAGAAAATTGAGTTTTACTCACCTTGCTGTGAGTTTGGTTCACTTCAGGGACTTGTTTATGAATTATGTATCTGCGTTTTGTGTTGTTTTATTCAGCAGTTCAAACTCTTGAGTGCTCCCCGCAACAGGTGAAACCTCCTAGCTTCAATTGTTGCATTAAAACATCTCGGATAATTAAACATGATTTTGAAGAGTCTGCTCACGGTTGAAGTCTTGCAGGGCTTGCATCTTTCCTCCTTTAAGCGGAAACATGATGATTAATGACCGCTGACCAGGACCTCAAACGCCTCACGAAGCCTGCCTGCTCCTCTTTACATATCATCTCCCTCCTTGCTCTCCATCTCATATCCTATGCATTCTCCTCCTGAAGAATCACTGTAATGTGACAGCTTATGAATATTCCTCCTGCGTGGTTTCTCATTATCATTCCAGGCTATAGCAGGAGTGGGGGGAGGCTCTCTGTAACCTCTGGGTACAGTGAATGCATCTTGTCTCCTGTGCTGCAGTGTGAGAGAGGAAGAGGCAGCTCAGTGTCAGGGACCCACACAGCAGGGACTGTTTGGATGGGCACTGAGGGCCGCCTGTTGGTCCACACACTCTTGGCACTCAGAAAAGGAGGGGTGAAAATGTTTGATACATGAAAAAGCTTCTTTTGTAGAGGTGCAAAGTAATACATTTGTTCAAGTTACCCAAAATGAGCAGCTTTAAGTGAACTTTGACTGTTATCAGTACTATTAAATGATTTACTTTTTCTGTGGGAAAGTATTCTCTCACCATCAGAATCACAGTTTCTCATCTTAAAGACAGCTCATTTATAACATACAGAGGAAAAAAACAACCTCACTTCCAATGAAGTTAGGACATGTAAAACAAAATAAAAACAGAACCCAATGATTTGACCTTTATTCAAACAAATACACTACGAAGACAAGACACTTAATATTTAAACTTATAAATATATTTTTTCATACATTTTTCCCATTTTTTTATTTGATGCCAGCAACACATTTTAAAAAAGTTGTTACAGGGGCCATTTCAGGATTGTGTTACAACTACCTTTCCTTAACCTGACACGCCATACGGACAGTTCCATGTATCCGTCTATGTAAATATTTCACTATTCCTTCTCGAGACGTGCTGTTTGAACATGTTTTAAAGGGCATAACCTTCAAAAACAACTAAAGCTGGTAACTGAACGATCTTTCTGCCAGTCACACTAACCACAGTCCATGTCCATGAAGCCATGCGTAACAGAATGTGGCTTGGCATTGTCTTGCTGTAATAAGCAGAGACGTCTCTGAAAAACACATTACTTGGATGGCAGCATATGTTGCCAATCAGATTAATGGTACCTTTCCAGATTTGCAAGTTACCCATGCCATGGGCATTTACACACCCCAATACCATCACAGATGCAGACTTCTGAAGTTTGAACTGATAACAACCTGGATGGCTCTTTTCCTCCTTAGTCCAGTGGACAGGGCCTCCATGACATTGGAAAACAGTTTGAAGTTGGACTCTTCAAAGCTTGGCACGCTTTTGCACTTTGCGTCAGCATCTCAGACGAGTTTGTACCCAGAGGAGCTGACTGTTTCAGGGTGTTGTTGATATATGGCTTTCACTTTGCGTGATAGAGTTCTGGCTTGCACTAGTAGATGTAAGAGTGAACTGTTTTACTGACAGTGTTTTCTGTGGTAATATCCTTTACAAAATTGTGTTGTTTTTTATTGCAGTGATGTGATGACAAAGGTCATGGGCATTTAGTGTAGGTTTTCAGCACTTAAGTTATTGCCCTCACATTTCTGACAGTTAAGGGAAACGTGGATATGTTAATGGGGTAGTTGGGGTAGAGAACAAAGGCTGTTTCAGTATCAGAATTGTTTTAAAGAATTTTGTCCTTCTTAAAAGAAACTAACAGAATATGGGGAACAATGGTAAAAAAAAAAAAAAAAAAACTAAAACCTTCATATTTAGCACTAAATCATTTGTGTCAATTAGTGTGTCAAAGAGGAAACTTGCTCTTATTGGGTTTTTACCATAACACACACATTGGCAGTCTTGTGTTTAACTGAAGTCATGACGCTGTCAGACGTAAGAGGAGACTTTGGTGCAAAAGTTCTTACAAAAAAAACAACTTCTTTGAAAGTTCATCTCAGACACTTATCCAAAACTGGTATTTTAAATCCTGTTTGATTTAGAGGGTTGGGAACCAAGAAGTGCTACACACTTACTCACTTCTGTGTTTTTGGACTCTTTCTCCAACTCTGTGCTGTAAGTGGATTTAAGACAAGTGAAGAAAGAAAAACAAAAGTCTGGACAGTTGACTTTTGGACACATTAAATATCAGAAACCTGCAAATAACAAACATGCCCCGAATTATTAACATGGGTACCACAAGACAATTACTGCATTTGGTCTTCAAGTATTGATATCTTTAAAATCTTGCTTTTTTAAAGCCTTTAAAAACACACTTTTCTAATTTCCTTTTATGTGTTCTCCTGTATTTTAAGAATCTATTTATCTTGGCTCTTTTATAATTTTTTTGTAATTGTTTTTAATTGTTTTTTAGTTGTTTCTATCATACTCTGTAGCACTTTGAGATTGCAAAAAAGTGCAGTACAAATGAAATGTATTATTATTATTATTAAAAGTTTCTTTCCAGTTAAAATGATACAATGTGACAGAGCATTTTGGCATCACAATAAGGATGCAGGATATTTGCAGGCATCTTCCAAACACATTATTGTCATTATGTATGTTGATATGATATACAATTTATCAATTTTATTATCAAGAGCAAAAGGTCTTCTGTCAAACTGACTTTTCCCTTTTGTTATGAAAGTCTATTTGTATTAACAAAAAAAGATGCAACCACAAGCAAAATTCCCTGAAAATATCAAAAATAAGTGATGCTATAATCTTTTTTAAATTCAGACTTATAGTGACGATAAGGTAGAACAGGTGTATTCGACATTCTGCCATATTACAGCAAATGATAAACAGTAAAGGGCCAATAGTTATGGTGCATGAATAATCTGTATATATCAGCAGTGCTTTTGAATGTTTTAAGCTTTTTTTCTGCAAATACCAATGCTGCTCTGCAAATATCATGCATCCAATAATGATGATTGACCTTTGTGGAATAATCAAACCAATTAAAAAGTGTTACCTAGAACATGCTCCCCAGTCAATAAATAACTTTTTCCTATCTGCTCCAGCACCTCTCTGTCAGTGACAAGTCTGCAACTTTGTCTTTGTCCAAGATAATGCTGCTACTTGTGTATTCCAGGGTTTGAGCTGTTAAATCCTCTTTATTTTGATATTTTTGTGACATTATTTGAGGTGATAACGCTCAGTCTGGCTGCTTCCCCCCACCCTGTGCGTTTGTCTGATGAATGCAAATGACGCCCATGGGTTGCCGTCCAAAATGGCCCTGTAGGCTCTCCAAGGATTTGCTCAGGGATTAGCAGAGAAAGCTAGTGTAGTGTGGAGAAGTGTCTGTCTGTTTACATCAGCAGTTTGCCAGAGCCATCATCAACACCGAGGGCGGAACCGACAGAAGAAGGAACATTGGAGACTTAACAAACTCCCTCATGAAAAGACGATGGAAAGGTCAGGAAGGCAGAAAGGTTTGTTGCATCCCGTTTGCGTTGCCAGGTGCGGATATTTTCATGAAAATGTCATCAAAAGCAGAACAAATTCTCTCTGTAACTCCCTCTTCAAAACAGTGTGTGATGTTTGTTCTCTGATGGAACAGCTGCAACCTTCTCCAGAATTATTGGAGGTCTTTTGATCCGGTCTACTCCTTACAGCAGGGGTTACCTGCCAGCTCAAGGAGGCATGCCTCCGTCCACACCGTTCACCCATAAAAAGCAGCAGGAGATGAAGACGCTGATGAGCTGCTCCGCGACTGTAGCTCCACCACAGATGATGGAGCCTCGAAAACTTGATTCTCAATCTTAAAGTGAGGCACCCAGAGACGGCTGCGGCCTCTCTGACACGCCGCTGTCACTCCAACATAATGTGGGGTGGTTATATATCGATGAACTGAGTCAAATGTTTGAGAGGTATAATTGGCTTTTCAAATTACAGCGGTGTGTTCAGATGTGACTGTCATGAAGATGAATGTAGAGTTGCTTTACTGTTGTGTAGCTCCATACTGGTCTAGCTTTAGGACCCACCACCAACTCCCTGCTCAGCTGTTTGGCAGAGGTCAGTAAATGCAGGAATATTCAATTTGTTCAAAAAACAATACATCATTGTTCATTTCTGTCAAGGATTTAGGATACAGAAATAAAAATAGGATTTGAAAAACTAAAAGATATCATTATCATCATTATTACTTTAAATACTTAAAGAGACTGTGAGGAGTTTCTAAGTAATAACAAAAAAGTCTCACTTTTAGATATATTCCTGATGGAAATACACACTTTAAGATGAGTTTTATAGCATCAAAATAGGTTATCTATAAATGCTATTCCTTAGCCTTCCGGTCGGGTCGGACAGGACTGGACTGGCCTGGATACTCAACTTTGGGAACAAGACAATTAAAACTAGAGCAAATTTATATTATTCGGACACGTCTTAGAGCACCGGGCTGTAAGTAGCGATATATGGCCGGCTACAAAACTGCGGTACTAAGTCTTCCAAAAATTGCTTGTTGTCACACATCAAAAACTACCGCTACGTAACTAGAAAGAGATACAGTACCTCGTCGCTTTGCATCCAGTAAGTTGTTGCAAAAAGTTGTAAAGCAATACAGAGTTCTGAGGAAGGTCTGAGCTGCATTCATTAGCATCACAACAAACACACGCTTTGGCTTGGGTCTTTTGGTGCGTTCCAGTTGTGGTCAGAAGTAGGAATTTCCGAGTTCCGAGTAGGAAACTGCAAGTGGAACGTCTCCCGAAGTCTGAATTTCCTACTGGGAACTCGGTGAAACCTCGCCACTCCCGAGCTAACAACAGCTAACAACAGCCTGGTAGATCGGCGTGTTTTTTTCCGACTTCAACTGGAACGCCGATAAGTCGGAAATGATGTCACTCCCAGTTCCGAGGTTACTGGAACGCAGCATTACGACAGTCGCCGCACGTGCTCATGGGTAGCAGAGTCCTAATGTCGCCGGTTATAGATCCTCCTCATAGGACCTTTAACCCATTACTAATATATTTCTATATATAATTTGTTATTCCTCAAAATGTCTTTTTGTGTTTCTCAAACTCAGTATCATCCATTAGTCATCATCAGTATCATCTATTATCATCTAAAAGTTATTTTTGTTATTTTATTTACTAACATTTCTACCTTTTCTATTTCATTTGTCCCAATTTTTGTTAATTTTACATCATCACCTATTCAACTGTTATCTTTAAATTCTAATAAAACCTCAACATTTTACACCAAGAAAACTTCTGGTTTTGGTTTGGTTGTAGTTGTCTTTGTTACCTGAATTGTTAATGGAGTAAATCAAGGATTTGATTTATTCTGTTTTTTAAAACATTAAATATCCTTGAATTTTATTGATGACTTCTGCCAAACAGTTGAGCTGGTAGTTAAAGGGTTAATACAGCGATTTCTTGATTATAACGCAATCAAATACGAATCCCATATTTTACACTATTTTTGCCCGGAAAAAAACAGTACTTGAATATAACATGCACCCAAATTTTGCCAAAACTTTACTTTCTCAGACAACTGAAAAATCCCCTTTTTCAAAGTTTTAATTAACGAAATTTCAGTTTTTTCACAATGAATACAAGATTATCTTCTCAAACAGATGCAGAAACATCTTTTGCTTTACCCATGCGTGATTACTCGATTTCTGCCCGAGCGTGCTCAGTCATAGTGTACTGACCAATCAGAGAGCAGCTACCAGCATGCCGCTGTCTTCGACCAATCACATTGCAGCTATTTTGCGTCCCCTTGCATGTGTTTTTGCAGAGAAAGAATATTTCTGCTATTCTTATCAGGCATGTTGCAATCGTGATGTTGGCGAGATGAAATATTCAAAGTATTTTGCTTGTACTTGTGTATAATACGCACCTGAAAAATTAGAGCTCATTCAAAAGCAAAGAAGTGTGTGCTCGAATCGGGAAATATAGAGCAAACCTCAGACCGAACTTCGCCGAACTCAGATATTACATTGGACTTTTTTCTATCAGTTTAACATGTTGTACTGCTTTGTGGACTGCTTCTGTTGATTTTTTGTCCATTGTCAAGTTTTTTGGAGTGTGTTTGAAATGTCGCCTTTTTTGCTGTTTAACCCCCAACCACCAAAGTTTATTTCCAGGTACACAGTCCTGAGCCACTACAAACAAGGTCCCCAACCCATTTCTGGGCAGGTTGAGAACCACTGCTCTGGACATTTCCTCCTTTGGAGCAGTGTTAATTTTGTTCACTAATTATTTTCGTCATAGTTTTCATAGTTTTCTTGCTGACAAAAACTTAGCTATAAAAAAATCAAGAGTACATTCACAAAAACTAAAACTGAATTAACTGATAATTTTGTCAACGGATAAAAATTGGACTGAAGTGTTTCATAGAGACTAAATCCAATCAGACCTTAATTTTGTCATGCAGAAAGAAGGGATTAGTTATGAGTATATTCAGTCACAGCTACTTTGGTTGTGTAGAAAAGGCTGGGTGAGTTAAGAGGGACATCCAATCATAACTGCCTTAGCTTCATGGTGGTGGGATCCAGATGTAAAACATGACCCCAGAAATTAATGGAAACATAAAAAAAATGCCTTACACTTTGCAATTCATATTTTAGTCGCCTAACTAACAGTAGATTTCGTCAAATGAAGTGTTGTAAAATTTAATCAACTAAAACTAGACGAAAATTTAAACAATTTAGATGACTAAATTTTGTCTTAAGCTAAAAGATATTTTAAGCAAAAGGCTATATCTAAAACTAAACTAAAAAGTGCTGTCAAAATAAACACTTTCTGGCAGGAAAAATGAGTACGAGCTCCACAGTCATTAGTTCTGTTCTTACCTCCAGCTGAGGCAGCCCTGTGGGACTCCTGTGGCACCACTTGGCGAGGTAGCGCTCTGCGATTGGCTGATTAGCATTATCATGGCGCTGATAATGTCTCATTTTCTTTCATTAGGGAAGCTCCTCAGCTGCGTTTTGCTGCCTCTGCGGCGTGTCACAGTTTGATCTAAACAGCATGTTGAATATCAACCCAGAACGCTAATTGGTGAAGATGAGGCATGCTGGCGAAGGGAAGGGACTGCTGGGTAATTGCTGGCTTGGGCTGGATCCAGCCAAAACTCTGAGGACCCCTATTCTTCTTCAGCAACAACATTGGCGCAGATCTCAACACAAACTCAAAAAAGAAGTGATGAAACAGCTTTTCACATGGATAAATATGTTGACTACTTTTCCAGCACAGCACGATTCATGAAGAAATCTGTTTTTAAAGCTCATTGTACCTCAGAGGAGCAAGTTGCTGCGTGGGTGTTTGGGTTCTATTAATAGAAACGACATGTAATCAGGACCGTAGGTGGGAAAGCATCCACAGCTTTGAGTAGATTTCACAGCCATCTGTTGGTGATAATCTGTTGACACTCGTCTCCAGCGCGCTCAAACGGATCGTGATGATTCCATTGTAGATAGAGCGGCTGCACAGCTCTGCTTAAACAGGGATTTTTGAGTGGGTCGTGCAGACTTTGAAATTTGTTCTTATCAGTGATGTCTGAGTACACAGAGAAGTGGCTGGTTTGAAAAGTTCGGATTTTTCTCAGTTTCTGATTTCAAACGGTGTACTTTTAGAACCTGAGTACAAAAACATTTTACAACAGAGCTTCAGATGTTGCTGACTTTATCTTAGAGGTCACATATTTTCACTTTTTGACAAGTTTATCTGATCCTAGGTTTCCTCAGAGACTAAGGGTGAATCCCAATTGTACCCTTTAGCCCTTATCCTTCATCTTACCCCTTTGTCTACTCCTTCCCCTTGGCCTTCAGACCAGAGGGCCAAGGGGAAGGGGTGAAAACACGGATCTAAGAAACGAGACGCCACTTGAGTCCCCCAATGTCATCACTGCCGCTTATAGGCAGATGTGACAATAGCTGTAGCTAAAATTCGAAAGCTAGCTCGTTATAACGAGCAATTTTAAAACACAACCGACAATTTACATCATGGTTAATATTTTCTTGATGGTTTATTAATTACTTAACATTATGAACTTCCTTAGGTCTCCGCTCTGCCATTTTGTCAGCGGACTTGGTGTATTATCGGAAATTCTCGTACCTCTTTCTTTCAGGTGAGGTCCAATTCTGTCTTTGTTTCGAGGGTTGTGTAGCCATTCGTCATAGCTGTTCCCCTTATGCTGTGTTCACACCGCAAACGACCCAGCTACCAAAATCGCGTCGCCCACTGACATATTGTTGCGCATCCATAAATACCTCAATTTTGTCAACGTTGCCGTCGCCGGTGACGTCACCTCCGCTCGGATTTCACCAACATCGGCTGAAAAGATCAACTTTTTTTTTTAACTTTTACATCGCGTGACGAGTGAAGGGATCGTCTTGTACGCAGTATATCCGGTGTGTAAGCACCTTTACTCTCACAGAGAATTGGGACACCCCTTCACCCGACAAAAACCAAGGGCTAAGAGGTGCAACTGGGATAGTTTCTTGCTTTGAAATCTACTCAGATATTGGCTGTTAGCATGCCTACAAACCCTCCGTTTCAGCCTTGCTTAGAATAGACTAGTTTGGTGTGAATCTTTGAATATTGTTTAACATCCTCCCCTTGTATTAAATAGTTCTGGCCTCAGCTTTCCTGCCTTATTTGCTGCGGCTTGGCAAAAAAATCTTTATATATTCTTTCTAAGATGTTCTGAGCATGCTAAAATGCCATAACTGAGCTGACAGAAATGTTGTGAATGAGCCACGACTAATAATGGCATACCAAATATAGTGTTACTGAGCCTTAACTAATCTGTTGAAACCATGAATGTGCTTAAACCATATTAAAAACGCCATGAAGTAGTTGTAGCTATAAGTGCTGTAATTGAACTGTGAGGGAAAAATGCTTTTTATGAGCCATGAATAATCTTTTTTATAATAATGTCAAAACTGGGCCATAACAATAAATACCAATATATGCCCAAATAAATACCAAAAATCTCCTAATTTAAAGCTAATAAGTCCAGTTTATCTGAAAGATATTTTTTACCAGTCCATCTTAGCAACAGCCTAGAAAGTGACACATCTTGAAGGTGCTTGGAAGTTTATTACCTCCTCCAAGGAGGTAATGTTTTCAGGAGAGTTTGTCTGTCCATCTATCTGTCCATCTGTGAACCAAATAACTCAAAAAATAATGGATGGATTTTGATGACATTTTCAGGAAATGTCCAGCTTGGGAAAAGGAAGAACTGATTCGATTTTGGTGTTGATGCGGATCAGCGTCTGGCCGCCATGGCGAAAAATGTGATTTCTTTGAATAACTACTGAACTAAAATAGATATTATGAATCCAGCTGCTAATGGTCTGTTTTCATGGTCAAGGAATCTAAATATTTCGATGAAATAAAGGTAGGACTAATATTTATGGTCAAAATAACAATATGGATGATGACTGTGGCGCTGGCGGAGGTCTGCGCTCTCCGAGTGCTTTTCTAGTTATCAGTTATATTCATTATAGGCCAATCATGAATACAAGTGAAACAGTCAATCCCCACAGACTGAACATACCAGTGTGACATCCTACCACTATTTCATCAGCAGTTTAAGCCCTGGACCCTGGGCCATAAATCAAGTGCAGAGTGCAGATGGTTCAATGATTCCTGAGTTATTGACAAAATGGTTGTCTTCAGCCCTGAACTGACCAATAACTAAGACATGTTAAACGTGTCACTGATATTCTACACTGTTATGCATAGATGAACATGGTTCTTTGTGTTTCCACCCACTAAATATTGTACAGTCATTAATCAGAGCAGACTGGGCTCACGTAGAGATAGGAAGCCTTAAAGGGACAATGTGTCGCAATGTAATTAAATTATGAGCTGAAAAAAAGTCTACATTAAATGATATGTCTTCATTTGTGTCTAATTGCCTTTGCCTACAATGGACTTGTTCTCCTGAGTGTAGAATTTCTTATCTGTATTAACAATTTAGAACGAGCAAGTCCTACAGAGGCTTCCATATCCCCCCAGTCTATAAGAGCTAGAACTAGAACAGCAGAGAGGGACCATAAGGCACTATGTTATACTACTGGCTAAGCCTAAATGCATTTTCACTCAGAGCCAGCATGACTGAAACGGAGAAGGAACACAGAGAGACACACTTGTCACTGCCCTGGCAAATTTGAATGCCTGATGCTAACGATTCATTTGATTCAATTTGCCCGACACTAATACTTCAGTGCAGTTTGCAGTTTTTTTCACCAGAAAAAAGAACTCAAAGTGTTGATGACATGACAGTTTCCAGGCACATACCGGCTACAGTTGAGTTCAGTTGTTGCAACGCACATTTATAAAAGCGAGACGCTCGAGAGCACTTTTTGTTTGAATGCAAAATACAGTTTCACCACCTGATGGGAGAACAAACTATACAGTGTGGATTTATAGAGGGGTCAAAACATCTAAGAGAGAGAGAATACATCTGGATCAGGGATACTTAATGAGAATGAGAAGTGTTTTTAGAATTTTGGTTGTTAACATACTCTAGCAGTCACCAAAAATGAATACATGGACCTGAGTTCAGGCAAAATATTGGTTCTTTAAATGCTATAATAGAGCCATAAGCTTAACTGCTGTAACTAAGCTGTAAATTAAAGTGAAGTGACTGAACTGTGAATAAAAAATGCAGTTACTGAGCCGTACCAGAGGACAACTCAACATGCCGCAACAAAGCTGAGAGTCAGAAATGCCTCTACAGCCACACTGACTTTAGTCTCTGGTTGTGAAGATACTCACACCGTGGGGTTAATTTTTCATCTTCATATAAACTAAAGTTGTTTTAGTCTGCTTTAAAACTTTTACCAAGGTTTCTGATGAGCTGCAGATTTCTAAAGTGAATTTCACACTTGGCACAGAAAGATAATACAATCTGTTCTCTCTTTCAAGGAGTGCTTTCTGAGAAAAAGTAGAAATCTAATTCATTATTTGGTGTGAAGATGTATTAATGGTGTTAGACTCAACCGTGTTCACAGTATGCATGAGGACACAAAATAGTTTTATAAAGTAATAATGGAGGGGCTCTGCCTGGCAGGAAGTATGGAAACTTAAGTGGGAAAGGATTTTTAGGGACAACTTTATAGTGTTGATATTAAAGGAGTAGCTCAGAGTTTTTAAGAGTTAAGTTTTATGTGCTGTAAGTTTATAAAAAATCAATCAAAAGCAGAAAACATCAGTCATTTTATTTTATTTTGCTGCTGTGCTGTCCTGCTGTCACCCTGCCTTTTCCTCTGTGTTGTGCTTTTGTAACTTCTCGGTTCACATGTTGTGTAATGCTGTTTACCAACTGTTCTCAGTATGTGTTGTGGTGACCTCTCAGTTAAAATCAAACCTTCACTTTTCTGATGATGCTGCGCCTTTGTTTCCAGGTAAACATAAACACAACCCTGTGCTCTGTAGACTGATCTCTGACTCAGACAGTTGTCCTAACAAAGCTGAGACATCCAACATCTGCTGTAGTTTTTGTTTTTATGAGAAAAAATTACAACAAACCCTGCAACTTTTATTCTTGGCAGGTCAAAAATAAAATCCAAAAGAAGAATTTATTCTCAATTTTATGTTTTTCAGTAATACTAGTCACTTACTGTAGTTACGTGATTGTAACATTTGAAACGGATGGCGACAAAAAGCATTAAAGCATCAACATTTCAATCAGTATTAATGTGTATTTAGGCTAATATGTTTTTACTTTGCGTTTCCATAACATATAAACCTCCATTTAACAAGAGTTGGGTCATTGTTTTAAAGGTGCAGTATGTAGAAATTGGCATATTAGTGACATCTAGTGTTCACATTTTGGAATGAGCCCATCCGTGACTTCACGAAGCGACGAGAGCTGGTGAAGACCAACAAAGATCGTGAACAGGGCATTGTTTACAACAGCTACCAGGTGAGGGTTTTTCATTCATATTTGTAAGTATTATTTTAACAGATTATCGGTCAGTTAAGATGCAACATGCCATTTCAGGACCAGCAGCCAGACTTGTATGCAAAAGTCGCGTTTTGCTCCTTTTTTTCCCTAAAACGCACCCGTAGACAACATGGTGGATCGTTATGTCGGCCTACATTTAAAATGTAAATATTTAAAACTTTTTCTAACTAATTAAAAATAAAACAAATGTTTCATGGGGATGATTGTACTCCTATTTTGATGGACTTTACATACAAATAGAAACATTATATCCTATATTTTCCGTTTCTGTTTGGCGAAATGCTGCCAAATTCTACACACTGCACCTTTAAACGCAGAGGACATAATGTGGTGATTTGCAAATTCCTCTTTACGTTATTTTCAGTGTCTCAAATTTGGTTTGTTTGTCAGTTTCTTTTTGTGCTGTCACTTTCTTTTTTAACCTCCTCCACTGACTTTTTCTTTTACACACTTCCTTAGTAATCATCACATATTTTATTAGTAATGCCTACAACAGGGGTGTCCAAACTATGGCTTGAGGGCCAACTGTGGCCAGCAGACTTTCATTAAATGGCCCTCAGCATTATCACTCAGGTAAACTTATATTTAGCCCACATTAAAACACAAAGTCTTTTCTTCCATGATGAATAAAGAGGAACTGATTGTGTTAACGAATAGCAGGAATTAAGCGTATTTGCTCATCCTGCCTCACCACAAGGTCTAATGTAAAAAGTGTTAAATGGAAACCATCACCAAGCACTAACTTTTACATGAAGTTTAGCAGAATTGTGCAGTTGGCTTTTGTTTTGTGACTCAGGGTATCCTAGAGGCTTCTGATATCTAAATGCCCACACCAGTGTGCTTAGCTTGCATACAACAATGACAAGAAGTAGAAATGTAGCCCAGTCATGAATGTATTTTTCTGTATTTACCTAATTTCTTATTTTTACAGACGTACAAAACTAAATGTAATTGCACAAGAGTTAGCTCACAGCTAAACTGCATCTGTTGTCCCAGGGCTGGTAAACAGTTAAAAAGAATTTGGCTCTTAACCCTCTCATCTCCATGATCGCAACCCAAGCAGTAACACTCACATCGTTTACTTCTATCTCTGGAACCATACGACATATCTTTATGAGAGCAACTGTGTTTCGAAGCTTACCTTTTTGTTGATATTTGAATGCTAATACATCCTCCTCAAAAAGTTGTTAAAAGTTTGTAGATCCACAGCATAAATCGATATGTGAGTTTTTTTAATTACAGTTTTTCTATTAAATATGTAGCAGTGTCATTATCAGACCACACTTTTGACACCACGAAAAATTGTCAATTTCCTGTCAGTTCATTTACCAATTAGATTTTCCCAGTTCCAGTTTCCTGACAGCAACATTCAATCTCAGGTCAAGAAGATGCAAGAAATCTCCCCTTCGTTTCTTAAAAGAACCAGAAAGCAAGTGTGAGCAATGTGATAAGACCGTTTGTCTTATTTGAGCAGAACCTGCATCCAGGGGTAGCACAAATTACTTTATGGAGAAAATATCTAGATGAAAAGGTGTTAATACTTCAAGTTTCTTTTGTCAGTTTGTTTATTTCTATGTCTTTCTCCTTATAGCCAGGACTTGATGGAGCCATGTTCAGATTTGCAAAGGCTTATTCATCATTGGTCTGTTTGTGATATTTCAAAAGTTCTGTAAGATATAGATCCCCTTCTGAATTTTTGTCAGTCACACAACCCTTAATATATTAGTAACACATCATTGCAGCATAAATACTTTGATATTCACGATTATCCTGAAAAAGGTGATGTCCTCCAGTGTACTTGAGAGGGTTAAGGTTAAACATGCATTATTACAAAATGATAGTAATAATTACAGCAGATAAAAAATGCAGAAAATGGCTTGGAGTTGCAAGGGTTGAAGAAAAAAACTTCCCTAAACAACAACATAAAAACTACAAAAGTCCATACCTCCAGAGAATAACATGAACTAATGTTTAGTCCTCAGTGGTGTGACATGGTCACACAGGCTGCTCTGTAATCAATTCATCGATCGATTCAGCTCCTTTAAAAGTCAAAACTTTTCCAATGCAGCCAGACGTCTTTTACAAGTCATTTCTGTCAGGCTTGTGTGACTCGTCTGTGATCATTGTACTAAACATGATGTATTGGCAAGATGCCACTTTCCATTCACTCGTCCATTTACCTCTTTGAATAGACGCACTATAGGAGGCATGACTTGACGTGCTGTTATGTACGAGTCTGCATCAAAAGACAGGAACCTTTAAGGTTGGAAATCATTGGTTGTCCCAGGAATTACCACTGCTGGTGTTTCCACTGGCAACCGTGGATTTAAAAAAGGCCAGGTCAGTCCAGCACAGGCATGAATGAAGACTTAAATTTTACTTTTAAAGAATTTTATTTTGTTCAAGAAACGTGTTGAAGTTTGAAGGTTGTCTTGCTTTGTTTGAAGCTGTGCTTGTAAAGAAAAAACAGTCTGGTGTGACTGCATGAAGAGTATATTTTCCTCCTTTGAGTAAGCGCCTCTCATAATACTGTTGTCCCTCAGCTGTATCGCCGGGTAAATTGGAAGCACTGACATTTCTAGGCCAGCGATATGGGTCATTTGTATCTGCTGCAAAGTCGCAACACCCATTTGTGAGACATCTGCCAGAGCTGGCAGACACAACACAACCGTCAGCCTCAGGAAGAAGTCTTTTAAAGAGGGATTGGCCGCAGGAGGTTTTGTTATTTTGTTTGATATTATTAATATATTTATTGGTTATTTATTTATATTCCCTGACTTTACTGAGCTTGAAAAGGCTTGAAAATGCACAAGAGAATGAAGAAAAAACATATTTTTCTGTTTATCAGTTTTTGTTCACATAATCTGGAGGTTTTCTGCATTCAGAAAATATTCAATTTTTGTCTGTTCTTTCTTACTAATCTAACATTTTCAATACCCTGGACTGCTAACAACACAGCCCTGTGGTATTTCTTTGGCATAATTCCGTTATTGTAGGTAGAACAGACAAATTCAATGAATACTGCCCTTCAAGATGGTGTCCTCAATGAAGATGTGGGGACCATGCTGAGGACCAGAACACATTTAGACAGAGCTTTCCTCTGATTCATGAAAGCAGGAAAAACCCTTGAGTTGGAAAAGTACACAAAGCAATGTAGTTATGCCTAACAGCAAGAAGGTTGCTGGTTCAAACCCATGTCAGTCAGGGCCAGTTTGCATATCCTCCCTGTGCATGCGGGGGTCCTCTCCTGGTCCTGTGGCTTCCTTCCCACAGACCAAAAACATGCTCACTGGGTCAACTGGTGACTGGAAATTGCCCTTAGGTATAGGTGTGAGCATGAATGGTTGTTTGTCTCTTTGTGTGGCCCTGTGATTGCCTGGTTAAAACAGTCTAGCAGATGTCAACTGGGATAGGCTTCAGCACCCACGACCCAAAGGATTAGATAAGTATATATAATTGATGGATGGATGGATGAAAGTTTATTCAAGTACATATAAAATTAGAGCTACTCAGGTGAAAGTAGAAAGGACCAGGTTTAGAGCGTCCTGCGTACTTTTAGTAAACTCTTCACAAGTGGAGCTAAATGGAAAACAGCTGGAGTGTGTCAAGTCAGCCATGTTTTTGTTTAAGTTTAGCAAAGTATTTGTTAAAAATTGCCCCAGATGATTTTACAATAAAGACAATTTTTCTTTTTGCACTGAAACATCTTGAATTACATGTCAATATAGGCCACAGACATATTACAGAGGCCTCGTAATCAGGGGGGACTGACTCTTCCAAATTTCCAATATTATTACTGGTCAGCTAATATTAGAGCTTTGCTGTTTTGGTTAGGAAGCGACGCCAATTATCCCAGCTGGACGGTCCTGAAGCAGAATCCATTAGATCCTCCTCTTTGGCCTCCTTGCTTTGCTCTAAACTTCCATTTGATCAACCCATTGCAACCTTTACATCAAATTCAATTGTTGTACACTCGCTTAAAATATGGAATCAATTTAGACGCTCTTTTAATGTTGTAGAACTTTCACATGCGGCTCCTGTGCCAAAAAACCATATGTTCTTCCCATCTCTAGTGGATGAAATGTTTGAAAACTGGTTTAATGTTGGGATATGCACTCTATCTGACCTCAATATTAACAAAATGTTTGCATCTTTTGATTAGCTGTCTCAGAAATTCAATTTAAGTAGTAAAAACTTTTAAAGGTATCCGCAAATGAGAAACTTTGTAGTATCTAACTCTAAGTGTTTTCCTCAGCTACCCCCTGCCTCTTTGTTAGACTCCCTTTTTACTTGTAAAACTAATTCTACTCACATCGTAAGTAAGATCTGGATATGTTCTGAATCACCATCTCGTTTTCACACTTTTATGTAAATATATAAACACTGAACTAAAATAAGACAAGTAAACAGACATCAGTGGTGTAAAGGAACGAAGTAATAGTACTTAGTTACAGTACTTAAGTATGTTTTGGAAGTAACTATACTTTACTTGAGTTTATATGTTTTTTGCAACTTTTACTTTTACTCCACTACATTAAAAATCAAAAAATTATACTTTTACTTCATTACATTTAAATTGTCAACTTCGTTACTCACTACATAATAATATGTGAATATAAATTACACTTATTTTCAGATTTTATTTTGAAGAGGACCGTACGGACTGTTCGTGCTCTTGAGCAAAGCTGAACACACCTCTGCCTGCCTCTGCAGCCTGTGAATGACTGTTTAGCATTGCAGGACTTGTATTCAGCCCGCAAAGAGCACGACTGAACTCATGCAATTTTGAAAATCAACATCTACTAAAGATGAAATCCAAGTTTATGGACTTTACGTGAGGGAGGAATGGAGAGAGGGAGTACGAGGTGAAGGGAGCTGAAGGAAGGAGGAAGAGTTAAACTTAATAAAGCTTGGGAGAGCAACAACTGTTATAACATTTGTCTGTACCTGTTCATCTGTTTATGTGTCTGTTTATATATATATATATATATATATATATATATATATATATACATATATGTAATTGTTATTGATTTTTTAATGAGTGACTTTCACTTTTAGTTGAGTATATTTTATATAAGATATCTTTACTTTTACTCAAGTATTTTATTTTTTATATCTGTAACACTGTCTGGCTCTTAATTCAAAGTTGGGGGTGTTTTCTGCTCTGTGTTATGTAAAAAAACAATAAAAAATGCCTTGTTCAAAAAAAAATACAGGCCACAGCAGAAGTTTTCCTCCTTGTTTCTCGTCATCATTTCAGAATCAATTCCTGAATCCCTTTAATAAAACCACTTACTCATTGTATTGCATAGCATTCTTCGTAAGTCTGCTAGTCACCTTGGGGGGCCCGCTTCGTAGGTAGGTGGGAACCGAAAGGTCCAGATTGAAACATGTTTGGGACTTAGTTTGACTTAGAGGGGTCGCTAGAGCCGCTCTTGGGAACGCTGGGGGAACTGTAGGGTAATGCTGCTGCCAGCTGCCCAGGCATGATGAATGGCAGAGTACAGAACCAGCATGGGATCCCAATCCGCACCAATCCTGATCAACAAGGCATACAAACAAGCCACATCTTGTAAAGCCAATGCAATACACTGCTCAATTCACATACAATAAATGACCTGGAATGTCTTCGGAATAAGCGGGAAACAGAGCTTGGTGAAATAATTTCAGAAGAAATTTGGCAAAGGATTATACAGAGGATCTATTCTTCTATATGTTTACGGCACACTGTCATTCAGTTTAAAATTGTACACCGCTTACACTGGTCCAAAGATAAATTAGCGAAGTTTAAGAAAGATCTCGACCCAACATGTGATCGCTGTAAACTGGCCCCTGCACTCTATTACACATGTTCTGGTCTTGTCCCAAGATTTATGGGTTTTGGTGTTTTATTTTTAAGACTTTTTTCCAGCGTATGTGGGACAAGAATTGATCCTTCTTCACTGATCTCATTGTTGGTGTGATGCTGGCAAACAGTTCTGTCAACAGAAGCCAAGAAAATATGATCGCCTTTTGTTCCCTTTTAGCCAAAAGACTCATCCTGTCAAAATGGAAGGACTCTGTTCACCCATCATATGGTCAGTGGATCACAGAAGGTTAATATTTTATTCCTTTCAAAGAAAATAAGATATGCAGTAGATGACAGAAATTAAATTAAAACTTGCCATTTATTCTATTGAACTCACAAAACTGATCTGAATTTGTCACCTGGCAATTTATGCATGTAATGTACATCTGTTTATGTGTCTGTTTATATATATATATATATATATATATATATATATATATATATACATATATATATATGTATATATATATGTATGTGTATATATATACATACATACATACATATATATATATATATATGTATGTAATTATTATTGATCTACCTGATTTATTGTATTTATTTTATTTTATTTTTGTGTGTGTGTGTGTGTGTTATATTTTATTTTTATTTTTTATATCTGTAACACTGTCTGGCTCTTAATTCAAAGTTGGGGGTGTTTTCTGCTCTGTGTTATGTAAAAAAACAATAAAAAATGCCTTGTTCAAAAAAAATACAGGCCACAGAAGAAGTTTTGACCATCATTTCAGTCAATTCCTGAATCCCCTTTAATAAAACCACTTACTATTGTATTGCATAGCATTTCTAAGTCTGATTAGTCACCTTTGGGGAAGTGCAGCTGGGTCTCTGGGGTTAGGGGTGGGAACTGAAAGGTCCAGATTGAAACATGGGAGCTTGGGAGTTAGTTTGGTCCCTGGGGAGATACCGGCTGACATCTTGGGGAACTGCTGCTGGTTGAAGTAGGGTAATGCTGCTGCCAGTGCATCAGGAATGATGAATGGCAGAGTACAGAACCAGCATGGGATCCCAATCCTGATCTGACCTGTCAACAAGGTACAACTTGTAAAGCCACATCCGCACCAAATGCAACCGTATTGCGTAACCAACCCGAATTGCATCGTTCTCCATAACTAATTTTGTGACCATCGTCATTGCGTCGCTAAGTGACGTTAACACCTGCTTGAGTTTCACCGCGATCATACTGTATCATATAATACAATGGATTAGCTGATGTTATTCCAACTGTATTGTTTCTTCTCACCTTCTAACCACAAAACACTGCAGCTGATGGCCCTGCAGCAGCGTCATCTGTCAGCTGCACCTCCAGTAGGAGTTCTCTTCAGTCATGTCACTAACTAATGTTTGCACATGTACATGGATTGTCACTATGTTAGCTGGACTATAAACAGTCCGTGACACACCCACACAACACTGATTAGCCGTCGCTGCACAGCCACAAGCAGCACCATCTGAAAAGCTACAATTTTTTAACTTTGGTAATCAAGCGGCACAACCTGGTTGCATGTGTAGAGTGACCTGGTTACGCAACCAAGTCACCCAGATCGCGTCCGTTGTATCGCAGGAGGGTTGGCCCCGCCCAAGCCGCATATTGTGTGAATGAGGCATAAGGGCTGTGCATTCATGGAATGAGCAACAAAGCTAAATGTGTGGATAGCACCCAAAATAATGTGACAAAATTCCTGCTTTTTCAAAACCCCAGATTGTTATCACAGAAGTTAATATTTTATTCCTTTCAAAGAAAAATTGCAAATGACAGAAATTAAATTAAAAGTCTGCCTTTATTCTATTGAACTCACAAAACTGATCTGAATTTGTCTGTTACAACCATAGCGAGGGAGTGAAATGTAGCCCCCTCATAAAACCATAACCTGTCGATGAAAATATGTTTT
The DNA here is from genome assembly GCA_036419115.1 of Scarus forsteni. Taxonomy (NCBI): domain Eukaryota; kingdom Metazoa; phylum Chordata; class Actinopteri; order Labriformes; family Labridae; genus Scarus; species Scarus forsteni. Next base: position 21,208,270 of record JAZDUH010000544.1, on the reverse strand, counting down.
TAAATTTGCAGTACCTACAGTATTTTCCTTATCACCAATCAAATAAATAATAAACCAATAGACAAGAAGTTGCATTTAGAGAGTAGATGTGAAATAAAATAGATCTAAAAACACAGCTGAGACTCCACTCTGCTGGATGCTCATTATTACACAATGTTCCTACAACCAAATCCAGCGTCTGCAGTTTCATAATCAATAAAGTTCATCAAGTGCTCGCCTTTTGTAAGAGCTATAGATTTATTCCAATGACGGTAATAATAATCACCCTCACCAGCTGAGATGCAGACAGCAGGGTTTCCCTCGGCCGTCACGTTTTTGCAGCTCTTGGCACTCTGAGAGGAACATGGGAAACAGTCTTCAGAGTTGATGAGCTAAAACAGCACTTTGATGGCTCTGCCTGGTGTAATGAGAGCCTGTCATGAAAACACACACTCTAATGATGTGTGCTGTCAGTGTCATATGCTAATGACGTGCTGAGTGTGAATAAAGCGGGCAGGTCAGGGATTGTGACTTTGTTGATGCGTGCAGTTACACTTATGAGCTCTCGGGGGGGGGACTGAGCACAGGTGGGTCCGTGATGGATGTCTGTTTTGTGCTGCTAAAGCATCTTGCTAAGCAACCAACTCAAAGCTGTTACATGGAAGTCAGAGGAACTTTGAGAAAGTCTTGCTCGTAAAGATGGCTGTTTACTGCAAAGCTAGCATGCAGACGTAACTGACGAACTAAATCAAATGCTTAATGCAGTGCTGCATCAAGAAAATAGTGACAACTCAATATGACAAAACCTAAAGTACAGGTAGAGTGCATTTTTTTAGTATCTGTGCCTTCCTTGAGTATTTTTTTGGCAACTTATGACTTTAACTTCACTACATTTCTATGAAGGGTCTAGTTACTTGTTACTTTTAAGTAAAGCTTTGGAGTCAGCAGATGAAATTTCTTTTCTCCTCTAAGATGTGATCTGTGTGTGATTTGTTCAAGTGGTAATGCTGTACCTGTACCTCATGAATGCGCTACTCAGATGGAGCAGGTAAACGTTGACCCCACTTTGAAATGAAATAAAAACAGCAGTGGTTGTCCTTTTGTGGATTCAATCATGCTCCAACAACCATTCTATAGGCTCCATAACATCTTTGCAAGCTTTTTATTCCACAGGTCAGTGTATTCATTAGTTTGTTTCAGTCATTAGGTTAAATCGAAAATGTTCTCCTAATACTTAAGCATTTTCAAAAGCAGGTACTCCAGTACTATTAAACTTATGTAAAAATTTGACTGAACAATTTTCACTTGTATTGAAATAATACATTCCATGGCCTAAAAAAAAGTCACCACCTTCAACTAAGCAAATTAGCACGAGCCTCCTTTTGGCTAATTACTGCTTGGACAATTATCTTTCAGCTGGAAACACGATATTTAACCTCAGCTGATGCAATGTGTAGCTTCTCATTTCTTAAACAACCAAAGAAGAAAGATGCATCCTGTGGTCATGGAAAAGATGTTGGTCTGTTTAAGAAGGGTCAGATCATTGGCATGAATCAAGCTGAGAAAACGTCTAAGGAGATTACAGAAACTATTAGAATTGGGTTAAGAGCTGTCCAATACATTATTAATATCTGTAAGGATAGTGGGGAATCATCGTCTTTGAGGAAGAAATGTGGTTGAAAAAAATCCTGAATGATCGTGATCAGCGATCACTTAAACATTTGGCCAAATCAAGTTTAAGAAAAACAATAGTAGAACTCAGGGGTATGTTTAATAGAGCATTTCCCTATGCACAATGTGAAGGGAACTCAAGGGATTGGGCCTGAACAGCTGTGTAGCCTTTAGAAAATCACTAATCAGTAAGGCTAACTGGAAAAAAGGCTTCAGTTTGCTAAGGAGCATAAAGATTGGACTCTGGAGGACTGGAAGACGGTCATGTGGTCTGATGAGTCCAGATTTCCTCTGTTCCAGACTGATGGGCGCATCAGGGTAAGAAGAGAGGCAGGTGAAGTGATGCACACACCATGCCTAGTGCCTGCTGTAGAAGCCTGTGGGGCAGTGAAATGATCTGTGACTGATCTTGTGACATTGCAGAAGATTATGAGAACAGTGCCAGAGTGAATATGAACTGTAATCAAAGCTAAAGGCAGTCCAACGTAATATTAGAGCGTGTGACCTTGTTTTTTGGGGCCAATTTTTTTTGGCCAGGCAGTGTATGTGGCGAGGTGTATCTATACTATTGCTATAGTAAAGGAGTTGAGTACTCTGTCCTCCACTGATGACATGTAAGCCCACACTCACTTGTTTGCTGCAAAAATTATCACAATTGTGGGACTGAACATCATCACAAAATGCATCTTTTCCTTATATTTTGCAGTTTCCTGTAAAATTACAACCATTTGTATGCCAATTTAGATACATTTTTATGTTTAATCTAAATGGTTATTCTTTTAATTTATTTAGAATCATGTATGTAGTAAACGATGGCAAGTTTATCATTTTGAAACTCATCCTATCCAAGAGTACATCCAGTCCTAGGTGGCATGGCTGGTCCCCATAATGTGAATTCAACAGCAGCTATGTGAGCGTTCGTGTGACGGGAAGTCTCACACTGTCAGGCTGCAGTCACGATCGGCTGGAGAGCTCAACTGCTCGCCCTCGCTTGGACAATCCCGTTTGACAGACATCATCCTCTCTGATCTCACAGCTGATCTCTCTGATCAGAGCCCACATGTAGGAGCTCCTCAGAGGCTACAGTCACTAAAAACCTGCTACTCTGAGCAGCCTTCCCTGACTTTCTCCTGTGTCTGTATCACACATGGAACTTGAAATACACTTCTCAAAATCTTCAGTAGTGTGCTTTAAAGGATACCTCAGAATATTTTTTGAATGAATGAAACCATTTTACCTTTGATAGTTCTGAAAGAATCAACATTATAAAAGAATCTAAAACAGTTTCACACTTCTGCAAAGTGTGTGAGCGCCCTACAGTGAAAGTGCTGCGGTAGGTCAGGAAAGGCATGGGAGGTTTTTGTAGATGTGTGACTGCAGGAATGTTAATAGCGAAGAAAATCTCTCAAAGCATTTTTGAAATTTTCCACTCACAAGAAGGAAGTGATAATGGCGCCTGGTAACTTTTGACCTATGGCATTCAGAATGAAATAAGTTCATGTTTTAGTCAGCAAGGACAACTGTGAACATTTTGGTAGAAATTATTAAAAGCTTTTCTTTTTTTTATAATGCAAACTTTGTGAGACTTTGTTACCTTTAAAACCTTGAAACCTTCATGATACAATGCTCTTAAGCTAAGGTTCAATATGAGGCTCCATGACCTTGACCTGTGGCCTCAAAAATCAAATCAGTTTATCCTTGTGTCACAGTGACAGTCTTTCAGTTTTGACAAATTTTTGAAGAGGCCGCTGCTTGGACGAAGAACTCACACATGCAGGGGAAGAAAATGCTAATTTAACACAGAAGCCCTGACTGTCGCAGGGATCTAACCAGCAGCCCTTTTGCTGTGAGGCATGTGCACTACCTGCTGCCAGACAATTGGACTTGAGTCATAGACTCGAGTCGACTTGAGACGCTAATGAGACGACTTGCAACATCGACTCGACTCGGACTCATGAGAAAATGTCACCAGACTCCACCTGACTTGAGACAACATGATTCGGAAAATTGCTAGCGCTCAGGCTTTATATGAAGAGCCAGACAGGAGATATATGCCACTCTTTCCTTTTAGGTTCACTTTATTGATGTTCCATTCACAGCACACTTGTCCGTCACCTACTATTGTCCCACACGTGACACAGAACTACACACATACATTTCCACCACACACCGCTTCTGCTACAGTGATCAGTGGGCAGGGTGGGCGGGACGCAGATTTCAAATTGACAACCACTATGTCTTCTGTGCCCAAAATTATTTTCTTTACATATAAAGAATTTCAATCAGATGGAAAACGAAGACACACCAAGTGCACGACCTGCAACGCTTCAATAAGCAAAAAGAGGGCACAACATTGAACTTTATCCGCCACCTGAGGACACATGGCCAAGCAACTGAAACCTGCAAACATTAGCCATAGGTCAATATGGCAGGAATGTTAGCCTTCATGTTGATTAAAAAAAAAAAAAAAAAATCCATAAAGAGGGTGTTTGTGTGTTGTATTTGTGGGGAGATAAGTTTTCTCTCTTCAAGATAAAAATCGGAGTGCTTTTTGAGTGGACTGGGGAACAATGGTGAGGGACTCGAACTGTCATAACCTGTGACTCAACTCGACTTGACTTGCCCACAACAGAAAAAACTTGGGACTTGCTTGAGACTCGGATCAAATAACTCGAGACTTGCTTGGGACTCGGATCGGAGGGACTTGGGCAATTGTCTGCCTGCTGCACCACTGTGCCACCACTAACTGAGATTCAGTCCCATACATAAGCTGATCACAAGTCTCTATGTCCTTAAAGGTGTAGTCAGCGATCTTCTAATCTTCTAATCTAATGCACTATTCGTAAAAATCACCGTATTTCTCCTCTCCATCCACAAGATGTCATCACTAACAGCATTTTGAAAAAAAAGTATGGTTTCAATACACAGCCTTGGCTCTGAACTTCAGCAGGTAAATACTGTGGCTCGGGCTGATCAAAACAGGGTACATCCCCCCCACATCCAGGGGGTGATCATACTCATGTGCAGATCAGACAGAGGGGGAGTAGTAGTTTGCGTAGCGTGCGCAGTTAGCGTAAGAGAGAGATACAATAGGTGCCGTAGCAATGGCTGAAAAGCAGCCCAAAAGAAAAAGATCAGATGAGTGAAAAGTGAAAAAGAAGGGCTATGACCATGAAAGAGCAAAGACCCGGGTCAACATTGGTGTTGCTTTCCGACGGTGCAGGGAACTCCGCGAATTGAAAGACCTGAAAACAGACGCGGATGTTGCCGTCTTTCTGCTGGATAGGTAAGCTAAGCAACATTAGCTTTGTGGTGCTTCACATAACAGTAACAGCCGTCGGGCATTCATCTTATTGTCTAATCTGCCAGAATGTACTGTTGTTGTATTGTTATCAATAATGTCAGTCAAGTTGTCTGATGAGTCGGGGTTACCTAGCTACGTTGATCAGCTACGCAGTTTCTACGGCCGTTTCCATGACGATGCACATCCATCAGCTTTCGGGGGTGGAGCCAGGGGTGAGGTATGAAGGGAGAGGCGGGTCTAAATTCTTTTATCAACAACCTCTCTACTCGTTTTCTCCCACATCGCTGAATACACCTTTAATTTTGACCTATAAGCTCAAGCCTCAGTCAGCTCATGTTTGAGTTTGTGTCGACATTTGGGAAGAGTTCAATAAATATGCCTGTAGGCATTCTTAAAATATTTTATTCTTAGTAAAAGAAAAACAAGGAGCTACATGACCTGGACCTTCGATGTTTGACCTTCAAAAAAAATTCAGCTCACAAGTAGGCAATCAGAAAACACAATACATGACACTGCTACAGAGGTATACAAACAGATGTGGTCAATTTAACCCATAAAAGCTTAAAACAAAAATTTTAGCCAGAAAATTCAAGCTGAAGCTGAAGTGTTTATTTCACTGTCCACCGATTAAAAAAAAAAAAAAATCCATAAATTTTACCATTTTTATTTGTTGTATCTCATTTGATGGTGTTTTTGGCATCTGATAATCTGATAAAATGAGACATTTTTATCATTTATCTGACTGTATTCAGATGGGGTTTTTTTTGTAATTTGTTGATCATATTGATTAGATAAAGGTGTCATCAAACTATGTATCAAGTATGATACAACAGGCTTTAAGGGTTAAGTCATAAGATGCCCAGGGTGGAAGGGATGTATTCAATAATAAGATTAAGCAGAGAGAGAAAGAGCAGTGCTGGTTAGAGCAAAGTGGATAAATTAGGCTCTGTATTCTGATTCTTTCACAGCAGTTTGGTCCATTCAAGGTTTGCAGATGCTTGTAGTCACACTTGCAGCTTTCAGGAAACTTTTAGGAATGTAAAGCATGTGTGAAAGAACCCTATGGCATCAAGATGACTATGTTTATAATCTACTTCCTGTCATCCATTAGTAGGTTAAACAGAGCAGAGCTCAACTGCTCATATTGTAGTATTTCGTGTACATATGTGGACAGTCGAGGGTTTAAATGTCTTCCCTGAAGTCATGACCTGCCCCTGCCTGTCTGAACCGTCACTCCCACATCTAGTGCCTCACACAGCACCAGAAAGGCTGCTCAGTGCTTGTGGCGTGTGAAATACTGATGGGCAGCAACATTATAAAGGCCTCTGCCTGGGGGGGAGCAGTAAACAGGTCTGCAGGAAGCTGTCACTCAAAGCCCCTTTGTGTGTGAAGGCGGCCATCCAGCTTGACAAAATGTCAACAAGCAATTAGCATTGTCAACAAAGCTGAAGAATGTTTTTAATCCATACAAATTAATTTCCAATGTCACTGTGAGCAAAAGACTTGAGGGCCTTGTATTCAGGGCTGTAAATGGCATCAGGACACAATGAAGGGTTCATTTGTGCGAGTGTGTTATTGTACTGACTGAACAACAAGATGGAAACAAAACAGCATCAGAGTTCTCTGAAATAAGGCCAGATATTCCCAGAGATGAGGTCGGGCAGGGCAGCCTAAATCACATTGTGCATAAGTGGAACGAGAAACACAGCTAAATGTGAGGGTAGCACCCCAAAAAAGTGTGCCAAATCCCCTCTTCCTCTGGAAGAAAGCCGGTGAGGATGAGGAAACTGTTTTCTCAGGTTGAGTCTTCCTTTGTCACCCCCTTCATGATTTGTCTTTGACTTCACGGGCCTCACTGAACTTTTCTAAGTTTAGAAATGGAGCACTACCTACATGCTCAGCTGTGTTGCTCAATCTAATAATGTATGATCCTCACAAATTGTACCTGTAAAGGTGACTAACCAATGGTATACAATATGATACCAAAAGGTATTATTAAAGGGGAGAAATAATCAACCAGAAGAACATTTCTTTTTTGTGATCAACTTTTTATTTTAACAGTTTACGAAAGGAAAACAAAAATATCAAAACAACAAAAACTTTTAAAGCTTTGAGGGGCAAAAATGTCTGTGTACCAAAATACGTATGCTAAAGTCCACAGTAGGTTCCCTTTGGTTGTTGGTACATGAGTTACACACTAAAAAATGTTGAGTTATTTTGGTAACCCAATTTATGTGTTGCTTGTGTTGAGTTAAATTTTTGGGTTATTTTTATAAAGAGTAACCCATTTTCTGGGTGACAGGGCCATTATTTTAACCCAACTATGTCACAACCAGCTCCACACTCACTCGGCGTCAGATTGTCTCGCTCTCATGCCAAGAACTCCAGACCTGCTATCCGGACTGATCACCCATTGCCGACCTGTTCTGTTCCTGTTTCCGTCTTTTTCGGCTGATCCTCGGCTATACTACAAGGCACCGACCTGTTTCTGTCCTGCACCTACCTGCCTGTCTGATCCCCAGTTGCCAACCTTGCCTTCTGTTCCTGACGCCGAGTACCTGTTCGTGAATCTTTATGTTCTCCGGTATCTGACCCCTCTGCATGTGTGTGACGCCAAGTACCCGTCTGTGAGTCTGAACCAGTGGTGGCAGCCTGATCTCTGGCAATCAGAACCATTTCCTGCTCTGAAAGACAAAGTGAGTTCTAACCTGCTTCATCTTAAAGACTCTGAGTTGCTATATGAGTGTGTGGTTCCCGTGTGGCCAAGTGGACTACATCACTACCTCGTGTTCCAAGGATCGCGGGTTTGATCCCCACCTTCTACTCAACTGTTCCTGTGTCTGTTCAATAAAGCTGGTTATTGTGAACTGCAAAATCTGCGTCGCTTCTGGGTCCTACCTGGTTTCGTGTCAAATTACTGGGAGTGCTGATATGCTAACCCAATAATTGGGTTAGAAATAACCCAACTTTTATGTTAAATAATACAACCCAGAAATTGGGTCGAAAAAAAAAGAACCCAACCTGTTGGGTTAAAATAACCCAAAAAGGGGTTTGTCCTTTTCTGAAGCAGTAGTTTGGTTAAAATTGGGTTATTTTTTAACCCAACTGTTTTTAGTGTGTAATAGGCAAGCATGAAGCGTCCGTAGCACCTTGCCCATCAATAGATATATAAAACTGTACAAATGTTCAAAGGGCAAAAAAGAAATAACCCTCCCAAACAGCATCCAGGCTCCTATCTACATAAAAATAATATAGAAGGCCTAGTTATTCAAGTATTTTTGAAGGTCATTTATTACAGTAGACCACATCTCAATGGCAGAGTGATTAGCTCCATGGATACAGGCAGTGGAAACCTCTTTATAAGCTATGTCCAAATACATATGAAACCAAGCCCGAACAGACAGACAATGACAGGGTTTCCAGCGAGTAGCACTAGCCTTTTCGCAGCCATGAGTCTAGCCAATAAAGCCTGAGCCTGACATTTTTATATCAAGATTTGCAAAAAATTTATGTTTATAAATAACCTGTGTTATCTAATCTGAAATTTACTGATTTATTCTCAGAATCTGATACATTGCCAAGCCTTAGCTAAGACCTGGCTTGTCAAAAATGCATCTTAACTAATCTTTGTCCTTTCCAGTAAAAGGGAGAAGACACACATTTTTGCCCTTTTTTCATACAAAGTGGACAGTTTGACTTGTTATCTCTGTTGAATAAAACAAATCCACCCAAATAACCTTGTCTTGTAGGTACAGAGCATGATGAATGGCTCTGCCACAGGTTCAGTTTCCAAAAGTGTGCGGGGCTGCTGTACCCTGATATGTCCGTGCAGAAACTGCAAACAAAAAAAATGTCTTCCAAAAACACATTTAACAACTATATTGGAAATTGAAATGCCCTCTTATAATGAGGGCTTTCACATTAGCACATTACTTTAATTGAGTTCTGAAGTAAACAAAAGAAAATGTGTGAATTGCAGTATTTTCTGTTGTTTAATATGCTTCTCACTTGAATGTCTTTTGGCTTCAAACACAAACCTTGTGATGTCTTCATGTCACGTTGTTGCTTTTCAATTAGCTATTTAATTTATTTTTGATCTGTAGAAAGTTTGTTTTCCCCCTAGTTAAGCTGATGCCATAATCAGTTGTCTTATTTGTAAAGTCATTTTATAAAGCCAAACAGAAACTTTGATTATGATTGAAAAAAGGTCATTTCAGCATATTTCATTTCGAAAAAATATAGTCGCTTTTGCCATAAACTGATTAAGTTGTATGCAAAAAGAAGGTAACACTTTAGAATTTATAAACTATTAGTAGACATAAGTAGATATCAGAACAGACCACTTATACACATTTGTAAAATTATTATTATATCATTAATAAATGATAATTAAATCAGCTTCAACTTAAGTTACAAGACATTTATAAGCTATTTGTTGATATTGAACTAATCATGAATAAACCATATATACATTTATAAATGATTATTAAACCATTTATAGCTAAATTTGCACAACATTTGTTTACGATTTATACATTATTAAAAACATGATGATTTTCTTCCACACATGCTTGAGCTTCAACAAAGACTACATGCGATTTATATGGACTTATTACAAATCATTTATTAATCATGAAAAACACAATACATGTAGTTAAAGACTGCTTCCTTAAATCATTAAAAATGTATTCCTATACATAAATATAGCAGTAGTTAATGATGAATAAATCATGTACAAATAATGTTGGTGCGGTGTCTTTAATTATGTAACTGATTTAATAATTATTTATAAATGATAAAATAATAATTTACAAATGTATATAATGCCCCTGCGATTGACTGTTGACCGGTTCAAGGTGTACCCCGCCTCTCGCCCAATGACAGCTGGGAAAGGCATATATATGTATATGTCTACATGTAAGGATGTTTATAGATATGCATACCTTTATTCTTCATTATGATATGATTTGACAATGTGAAAATGCACGCATTCATTGTAACAAATGGTAAAACTCTGGTAATTATGTGCCAAAAATGTAATAAAAAAAGAATGTTTGAAAAAAAAAGACACTCAATGTGTATGTAATCAAATAAATAGGAAACAGAATATGTCAAGGACCAACAGAGGAACTAAGAGCTGCAAAAGTAGATACAGTTTATGGTTACACGCCCCAAGAAGGGAGCGAGCAGCTACGCCTCTTCACATGCCCTTGTAAATGTATGGCTAGCGATTGTTACAATGAAAGCCTTCGCAGTAAAGCATTTCTGGTGATGTTAAAAGCCATATAGCAGTTCTGATGTCAAACGGTGTACTGTTCAGCCCTGATATCAACCATACAGGAAAGAATGCAGCTTTACCTTTTTGTCTGTGTGTACCCTCATGCCTCGGTCCCTTTTAGCCTTGCTGTTGGGGTGAAAACAACTCACAGTCCGTCATTACATCTTTGTCTATTTATCCTTGACAGAAAGCCAACATAAAGCCATGTGTGTGTGTGTGTGTGTTTGTTGTCCAGATCACCCAAGAGCAGTTCATCCTCGCATCGCAGTCCCTGCACCTCCAGCGGCCCGGCTGCGATGCCGTGTACCCGGTGGGTCTGTACGGCTGGAGGAAGCGAGGCCTGTACTTCTTCCTGCTGCTGCTGCTGGTCACCATGATCGTGAACTTGGCTCTCACCGTGTGGATCATCAAAGTCATGAATTTCTCTGTGGTGAGTTCAGGACGGCATCATTATGGGAGTAAACTACGTGTGTGGAATAAAAATCCTATCTCTATTCGAGAGCATGCTCTAATGTTTGACAGCAAAGTTTCAAGTTTTGAGAGTGAAGCATTTTCGTTTTTGGTCTTTGAGAGCAGATCTGCACATTTTGAGAGCAAATCTTCATCATTTTCAGCACATTATTTCCCCTCAAAACCTTGTTTGTGCACTCAAATCTTGTTTCTCCTCTTGGATTTTTTCTGCTCACGCATGAAACAAAACCACTCCCAGCCAATAGGAAGTGAGTATCTGTTCGGCCAATCACGTAATTGCTACAAGGTTGCGAGGGGGTTAAAGCAGATTTGAGTACACAAACAAGGTTTTGAGGGAAAAAAAACTGCACAAAATGACAAAGTTTTGCTCTCCAAACATGTAGATCTGCTCTCAAAGATGAAAATGGTCTAAAAATGAAAATACTAAACAATTGCTTGCAAACATTAGAGCATGCTCTTGAATAAAGATATGATTTTTATTCCATATAAACGGTGTGTTTTTTTAGTTTTGAGTGGGCCTTTAGCTGCGGTTTGATGTATATTAATGCATGAGAGCGATCTGTCAAAGCTGCCTCTAGTTTTTTGTATTCTGGCCATGCTTTCCTGGAAAAGTGAGAAGCTATTACAGCAACACCAGTCCACATTAAACTGAAATAGATGTTAAAGTTTTTAACATCCGGTGTTTGAATTTGGACCACCAAAGACTAAAATTGCTGTTTTGTTGTTAACTTTAATGAAACATTAGGGGGTTGCCTGTAATGACTGTTCTAAAGCTTATAATTATTTTAACTTCAAGTACAGAGCCTTCTTCCAGTTTTACCTTCCTCCTTCGTGATGTGAAAAGTGTCTCTCACGCATCAGCTTTTTAATTTAAAAATGAGATTATTCTCTCCTAGCAGTGCCCTGGGGATGTTTATTTTGTTTATGGTAATCACCTAATTTAATCACAAGTTTTTATTTGTTTTGAAGAATGGTTTATTTAGAGCAATAGCATGAGAATCATTTTTCCGGGCACCAAAGGCAATGTTTTCAGACTGCTCTTCTGTTTCAATACACCCCATTAATACAAAAAGATTTGAACATTTGTAAATAAAATAAAACTGGGAAAACAGGGCAGTAAAATGAACCAGAAAATAGCAGCAGGAGATTTCACAGTTGGAGTGAAATGAACAGACATTGTGGGAAAAAATGAGAATAAAAAACTCACAGACTGATTATCAACCAAAATAATTAAAACACAAACTGTTTGGTACTGCAAATGTTTTAATCAGTCTTTAATAGGCATCTGTATTCTAATGAAAGAATTGAGAAAGGCATTTCACAGTCACATACTACTTAATATAAATAAGCTCCTAGGGAGTGAATTTAATTTTAGAAAATTAACAGCCTTCACAAAGAAACAGGTTTAACTAGAACTACTGCCTTTAGAAAGTGTTCAAGTGGAGGTCAGTGAAAGTACAGAAAGGAGATGATTCATAGTCATTTAATAAGCGAGGGGTAACTGTGAGTCGTGACTGGCCGGCGACCATTTCAGGGCGTATGCTGCCTCTTGCCCAATAACAGCTGGGAAATGATTTATGTCCACAGTGATGCCAAACGGGAGAAGCAGACAAAGGTTGGGTGGATATCTGTAGTCCAAAAGACCCTGAACTTTGAAGTGCAAAATCGATGTCATTCACCCTCAAGTCATAAACCTCATTTACACTTGCAAGAAAACAGAAATTACCCAGACTATACACAGGTAAACTGTGTGAATGCAAACAGCGGGTAACTTCATCACGCCCCACATTTTTACCCACATAAAGTCTGAGTGGGCTGAGTAAGGGGGAAAGGAGAGGCCTAATGACATCATCCTGTGCAACCGGCAGGAAACTAGAGAAGGTAGACTTGACAGGACGGATAATATCAATCTCTGCAGCAGAAGTTTATTTGATTGCAAATGTGCGTCTGGACATTGTAAGGTCTTTTTCCATTGCACATCTTCAGAGTTCTGTAAATCATCTGCTTTAAAATTGTCACCAGTGAATTTCTCAGGCATCCAAATAGACCTCTCACGCTGCTGTTGGATAAAAAGCTAAAACTCTGCAGCTTTATTTAAAGAGGACATATCATGCTTGTTTCTCCTTTTCACTATGCCAGACTAGGATGCCTGTAAAGCATTTCTGCCCTCAGTACAAGTCATTTAGTTCCTTCATTGCCCCACAATAGCATTCTCAATATCCTCATTTTAGGCCATTATGAAGCCCACGTTGAAACACTCGATCTCAAGGATGACCTACAGTAACCTCGCAACGTCACAGCCCTTTGTGCTCTGATTGGTCAGGTCTATTGGGAGTAGAGCCAGTCTGTCCTTCTTCTTCTACTGTATTTTCCGGCAGGCTCAATGCAGCGACCGCGTATTGAGTCCCCCTACAGGCCAGAGCTGGTAATGAGTGAATGTGAGCTAGGGACCTATATACCCCTGCTGGTGGATGTGTTCCTCGGTGACCGTTTTGTGGCTAACGGACATCACAGAGGAGGAAGTGTTTTATCAGATTACTCCAATAAAAAGAAAGGTACCTCGTGTCGTCACGACGTTTGAAATCTCGCGGACATCACGCAATGACCTATTTTCAGAGGCATCAAATCTCGTTCTAGGATATCAGAAAAAATACAATATCTAATTTTTTGAAAATTAAGGGGGTGTAAGGTCTTGTTTTCAAATTTATTATATTATATGTAAGTATTAAATCATGCATCAGCATGATATGTCTCCTTTAACTTTCTATTCACTTCTGCTGCTACATTGTTCCTGGCTGCCAGGATATAATCCTGTTAATTTCAGGGTTATATGTGTGAGAAGGATTCATTTGTGCGAAGTTTAAAGAAAACCATTGAAGAGTACTTAATATAATACGAATGAAAGCAAGGTATGAATGACAGGCTCAATGACCATGACCTCAGACCTTTAAATTCTAATGTTTTAATCTTTAAACTTCATAAGACACAAGTGCGAATATGGACAAAAGTCCCTTGAGACATTCCTGATGTTGTATATACACAAACAATGACCTTCTGGGACCTTGACCTTTGATTCCTGATCTCCAACAACATTTAAAAAAAATCCAACAACCATTCCTAAAATGTCTTGAAGGGATTCACTAACTGACCTGAAGCTGGACTTGAACATGAGCTGCCCACGTGAGATAAGAGCTTCAGTGTTCATGGGTCTGTGCACAGAAGTGGCCTTGAGGCTTTAGAAACACCTGAAATGAAATGAAGGCCAGTTTGCTTTGACGCAACACACAGAAACATTCATTAAGTTTCACAGTGACCTTGATTTACAACTGCGTTTTTTATTAAAAGACTTCTTTTTACAAAGAGAATAGCAAGCATTTATATTCACTAGATTCTCATTAATGTATGTAATTTAGTAGAAAGAAAAGAATATTTGAGATTTTTTATATTCCTGGAGCATGTAGCAGCAGGACTTTGTGTTGAAATCCCTGTGGGAGAGGCCTTGTGATGACTGTACAATCTTTTCTCATTTTACTTTCACCAAGGTCAGTTTTTGTATTTACTCAACTGTACTAGAGGATTTTCTCTCTCTCCTCTCGTTTGACTTGACACGACTCTTCAGTGGGAGAATCTGAAATGACGTGTCACAGTTGTCCTCTCTCATGTTGAGCGCTCTGTCTCATCTGGACTTGATAAAGAATCATAAAACAAGACTCTGCGGTGCTGCGCTTGACACAGAACATGTTCATCTCCAAATGAAAAACTGAACAGGCAGCTGCTGGGAGCTCCTCTGACATTTCCAGGGACAATGGACACAATTTAGCATTTTGTCTACAAACTGGGGTTGGCAGCAACCTCCCTCCTCCTTTTGTGACGGATGCGTCCCTGGGTTCCTGCTATCACTCCTCCACTCCTCTGGCTCCCATCAATCTGTGTCACCAGTAAAAGACCTTATCAGTGCTTTTGGTGTCGCTCCAGAAAATGTACGTCCCCCCTGCCCCCATCTCTGAGGAGGCTAAATAAGAAAACACATGCCAACTACAGCCGGCTGTGTTGGTTTTATTCTCATTCGTGGATGCTTCTGGCACGACTGCATTGTTTTCTGGTCAAGATCCAAAACAGCTTTATCCTACATTTCCCATACTGCATTTAATCTCATTATTACAGTCTCCCTGCCATGTAAATGGCCCCATTCTTGGCACATGGTTCAAAATATATTTATGAGCAAGTAAGAGTGTGAAACATTTGATGTTTGCTTCGACCTTGTGAATCTGAGTCTGGTGTATCAAAAGTTTTTGTCACTAAGACCTTCTGCTGTGGTGTAAGTACACAACATGAACCACTCAACAGAGCAAATTCTGAACAAAATATGTCATAAGTGGAGCAAAAATTATCTTTTCTATCAATTATTACATCCAGTGTATTTATTTGTGTTTTTATTTGAACAGAAGTGTGGCCTTGATCTGAAAAAAATGCTACTGAGGCTGTTAGCATTCATGCTAATCTTTGTAAAAGAAGTCACGTCTTGTTGTTATCAGGCTTCCTGCTTTAGAGGACTCAGTTTTTCTGGCATGGAGCTTTGCAGGATGGATCTGCCTGATTACAGACTATGAAATAGGCAGATCGAGCTGCACCACAGGGTTAACTGTGGCTAGGAGAGTGAGTAAAGTCACCTAAAAATGCAGCACCTAAGCTAGTGGCTTATTATCATGATGGTGAGCTCCAGTCATTCCATTCTACGAGTTGCAAATCAGATATTGATATACAAATATAGATATTGGATAACTAGAAACACCTTCTTTGGTCTACATTTTCTACTGAGAAGTCAAATGATCTTCAGCTGCACTGACTTTACAGCCTGTAATGCATAGCAGTTCTTCCTTCAACTTATTCTTATGTCCGTGTGACGAGGTAAAGGTAAATCAAAAAATATGTAAATGTTTGATTTAAAGGTCTACTCTGGTAATTGGATAGGTTAGCGGTGCCCTGCGCCATATTGTCAACAACTTTGCATTCATACTACCGTCTACACCCTCAATGGGATTGCAGCTGAAGCCAACAGGCTTTAAGTGTCGTCGAAACAGTGGGAGATTGTCATAATGGTAGGTCTATGTGGGCCTGCATAGAGGGGGGGACAGCAGGGTTAATGCTTCAGATTTTTAGTGTTGTTCACAGAAGTGCTCTGTCACACAGAGTGAACATGTTAAACGCACTAACGGGCATGTAAAAATCATAACAGCATGAAATGTGACCTTTAAAACTAAGAAATGCTCTGTGACTCAATTGAAAAGTATCTGCTTAGATTCTGTGTGTAGCTCGTTAAATTAAAACGTACGGTTGCCTTAGAGGTTTAATGCATTAAGGCTGTTGTAATTTAATTATAACAGGTATGCATTCTTCAATTCTGTTTTTGAGTAGTTGCAATTGTTAAGCCAAGAATATCCTTCAAAGTACAGTATTGTAGCCTTCTGGAAATAAGGGAAAAAATGCTGCCCTGTTGTCAGCCTAAAAAATGTCGATCCTTACCCTTATTGATCCTGCCAAATAAATCAATGAGCACCAGGAGGTCAGAATTCATTTATTTTCAGTAATGCAGTCGCACTCTGTTGAAACTTTTACTAATGTTTAAAGCAACTTTACATATTTATACACTTAAAGATTAGGTTAAATATCTGATTTTGTTTTCTCAGGTCTTTAAAAACTTTGTGATGTTTGACTGAAGCAGAAAGAATCCATTAAATTCAGCCAAACACTAAAACTTGTGTCTTCTTGTTAAGGACAGTAGGACCTTTTCTGAAGTCTCTGACTTTGCACTTTTCTTTCAAAGTTGAATCTTCTGCTTGTCATTTTACTATCTCAGGCGTCACCTGTTTCTTTTTGTTTCTCCTTCTCACTCACCCTGAGGAGCGAGTCACGTCTGATCTGTCGTACCACCCCCTTGTTTGTCCTGTCTCACACCCAGGCATCAGACTGACTGTAACTTTACAGACTCTTCACTCCCACCGCATCAGCTCCACTTCAGCTCAGGAGTGACTTTAACGTCTGGCTGCTGACGCACAAAAAGGCCCGCATTTCCCCACCCACCTCCTTTGACTTTGTTCTCCAGTCTGCCCTCACTTCTGTCTTTCTACCACGTAAAACGGAGCTCTCTGTACTTTGCCTCTATAATTCACTATCTCCATCCATTTGTGCTGCTGGCACTATGGATTCTTCCATCCCGTCCGTCAGAGCCCATCTGTTCACAGACAGCATGACAAAGGCTGCTCTCAAACTTCACTTTGCTTACCGAGGTGTGCCAAGGCATAGCCTTTTTTCAATTTCTGCTGAATTATCTAACACCAAGATCTGGTCGTGAATAAGAGAAATGTGAGGTGGAAGTGGCTGTGAAACCAACCATTTTTACACAGTCTTTTAAATTTTATGTTTCTGAATAAAATGCACTCTCAGTTGGAAAAGGGCACAAAGGGATCAATCTTCAGTTTCAACAGATGACATTTACATTTGAAGGAGAACTCAGTCAGGGAAAGTTTTTAAGATGCTTTCACATACTATACGTAAGGTAATAAAATCAGTTTTGGTGTCCTTCTTTACAAAACCTCTGTAGCGTGGAAGCCTCAGATCTGAGATTTGAAGAATTTGTTAACAGTGAATGATAGGGCGGTATTAACAAATTCTGAGAAATACTCAAAAAGTGTTACATCGATTTTGCTGAAATTTTCAGGGGCATCTGGTCATAGCATGAAAGAATTAACTAAATCTCGGTGATGATCAGATTACAGATTGGCTCCAGGAGCTGTTTTTTTTAGGAATTGTTCTATATTTTGTAGTTTAATAAGTTCAGTTTGTACAGCTTTCACATTGTTTATAGAATGAAGTAGAACAATATACTCACGCAGAAGGCTTTCCTGATCCAAACAGTGCTTCAGGAGATATTTAGATCCAAAATCGAGCGGCGGACATCCGTATAATGTTAGCACACGGGGCATGTATAGCGCCACTCCTAAAACTGCATTAATCATCCAAAAACTCATTAGTTTCACCAATATTCCATCATGGTCCGTTCGCGCTACTCCTCCACGACAGTCCGGTGTTGCTCCAGACATGTTTTCGTGACTGTGCTGACCTCTGAACTGAAAACTTTCTTTTCGGCTGCCGCGCATGCGCACTATGGCTCATTGTTTCAGGGGCGACCGCCGGCTACTCAACAACTTTCTTCTTCCAGTTTTGTGCAAAATGGATGAATATCTATCGGATGAAGATGTTGTGGAGGAGAACTTTGAATATGATGGGTGTCCTTACAGTTTCGAGCCAAAGTTTACAGATGAGGAGCTCATCGAAAGGAGGACGCGGAGGCAAAGAGAAGAACAGCTGGCCAGAGAGAAGTTTTCAGTTCAGAGGCCAGCACAGTCATGAAAACATGGGTGGAGCGACCCCGGACTGTCTTAGAGGAGTAGCCTGAGCGGACTATGATGAAATATTGTGGAAACTAATGAGTTTTTGGACAATTAATGCAGTTTTAGGAGCGGCGCTATACATGCCCCGTGTGCTACCAGTATACGGATGTTCGCCGCTCGATTTTGGATCTAAATATCTCCTGAAGCACTGTTTGGATCAGGAAAGCCTTCTGGGTGAGTATATTGTTCTGCTTCATTCTATAAACAATGTGAAAGCTGTAGAAACCAAACATATCCTTTAATGCATGTACAATTACAGATGAAAAAAGTTCTAAAATTGAAATATAATGAATCTTTCAGGCGGAAATGGTCTGGATCTGCATCTGGATTCATGAATTTAAAAGGATTTATTAACAATGGACGATAGGGCAGTTTTCCACGTTTACCAGAATGACTGTGCCAAGAATGCCAGAAATGCTGTGGCTGTGTTTTTTCTCTCTCTATGCTCCTCTAGTTTAAATTGAGAGAGGGAAATCTTTCTAGTAAGTAACTGTATTGGCAGCATATTTTAAAGAATCTGCAACATCTTGGGGCAGAGATTATAACTTCACTTGTCATTATTTCCAAACACATTTGACTGTGGTTGTCAATGGCACAGTCTTCTGTTATTCTGCAATCTTGAAATATACATTTTGCTGTCTTTACTGAGACTTTATTTTAGGACTAATGTGAAGTTCTTTTTGTCTATTTGATTTCATGTTGACTGGTCATCAACACCTATCTCACTGCTGACACATTACCCTGCCTCTCCTCAGTCTACTCTGCCACCCGTCACTCCGACACCCTGAATGTCTGCACCATTGTCACTTTGATGTCACGTCCTACTTTTTCTCTGTCGCTCCTATCTCCCGCCCGTCTCCCGGCCCTTCTAGCACTCCTGATGCAACTCACTGACTGCAGGATTCAATTTTTGATGCTTCCAGGAGGTGATAACCCTTCAAGTCGTCATGGCATTACTGACTATGGTGTGATCGCATTTCAGGACGGGATGGGGAACCTGCAGCTGAACCAGGACGGGATTCACCTGGAGGGGATCTCTGAGTTCATGTTGCCTCTGTACGTGAGCGAGATCCAGTCCAGAGGGGTAAGTCTCTCCTTTTTGCTCTCCTCTATGACTATGCCTGTTGATCGATACTCTGTAGCTCCGATGAACTCTGAGTAACAACCATCGACTGTGAAGATCCTTCCAAAGCCACAGACAAGCTGGTATCGATCCCAACGGTGAGGAAGTTATGATCAATTCATTAACAACAAAAGCCAACTTCCCCCTGAACCTTGACTTGATGATTCTTTGATGTTAACTTATATTGTGCTTGGACAGACACTCTTTCTTTACTCATTTCCTGTCACCCTCCACAGCGCACTATCAGGGCCTCTCATCGGCCGGAGATGGGTAATAGGCTGCCTCTGGGCTCTTCTCCGGCCACATACAAACCCCTACAGGAGATTAGAGGCGATTACAGAGCGGCCACAGTCCCCCCCCTGCTGGATATCCAATCAAGCCCACGCGATAAATTCCCCTCTTCTCTCCCTCGCTTCCCTCTTTGATGTTCAGTAGATTAACCAACACAGCCCCGGCACAAACTTGATCCAAATTTCCCCTCTCCCACACGACACACACATCCGCAGTCGGATCATCCCCTTTTTCAGTGATTAGGCATGGTGCGGAAAGCAATTTCAAGCCGTGGAAGCCAGGGTCCGTGTAAATTTGATTTTTGAGGGACGTCGTTGAAGGAAGTGGGGTAAAAATTAGCCACAGTGGATCGCAAAACAACTCGGAATAGCCCTCTCGCTGTCCTTGATGTTCAAATCCAACTAAATGGTGATTTAAACAGTGACGGTATTAGCATTTCAGAGGCCCCAGGCAAAGATCAATATAAGCCTCTATCACATTTAACTAAATGGACTTGGATTTGGTCGATGGACTTCCAGCTACATGATACTGCTCTGGTCTTTCTGACTAATCAAAGTGTTTTAAACACTGCAGGTCATGCCTACCCATAGATAGATAGATAGATAGATAGATAGATAGATAGATAGATAGATAGATAGATAGATAGATAGATAGATAGATAGATAGATAGACAGACAGACAGACAGACAGACAGACAGAGACAGATAGATAGATAGACCTACTACTCAAAAAGAGTCTGAAAAGCTTTATTCTTCCCTTATATAATACCAGCTGGTATAGTGTTTTATATCATTGGAAAGCCTAATTAGTGAATTTGTGGAATGCGCAACAAAGCTTAACATATGGGTAGAGCACCCTGAATGTGGGCCAAAATCCCCCTTCCTCTACAGATCAGTCTTTTTTGGGTGTTGTTTTTCCTGGGGCAAACTTTACGGTCTGTCTTTGACTTAACCAGTCTCATTTACCTTGGTCCTAATGCTGCGCTCCATTTACCTCGGAGCTGGGAAGAGGGAACTGGGATTGACGTCATCTCCGACTTATCAGCGTTCCAGTTACAAAGTCGGAAAATACATGCCGATCTACCAGGCTATTGTTAGCCGTTAGCCATTTTTTAGCACACAGTGCGTCGCTGTTCACAAATACCACATGAAGAATGTAAATATCACTATGGCAGCATTTGTGTAAATATAAGTCGAACAATGCTATGTATATGGTTGATTTAGTGCAACACACACTAGTCGTTAGTGCTAATAAATCGATCATTACAGGAGCTAACTAACTGTTCACACTGGGGGCAGCCATCTTCGATTGTCAACTCGGGGGTGGCGAGGTTCCCCCGAGTTCCCAGTCTGAAATTCTGACCTTGGGGGGCGTTCCAGTTGCAGTTTCCTACTCTGAGTCTGAACTCGGAAATTCCGACTTCCGACTACAATTGGAACGCACCATATGTCTGAAAATGGTACCAAGGCTAACACCAAATGTTGCTAAATCAGGGTCTTTGATAAAGTTTTCTTTCCTCTGTTTTTGTTAGATTTGGGTTTGTTTGCTCTTGATATTGTTATTTAAGTTTGTGTTGCTCATACTTTCTGCTTTTTTCCCCCTGTTTATGTAAAGCACTTTTTGCTATATATATTATATGTGCTATAAAGTTTGACAGATTGATTGACAGACAGCAACATCAGCTTTGTCTCCAAAGAAAAAAAAAATAAGTAAAGAAAGATGAGACCTGAACAAAATGCCATTTCTAATTATGAATGGAGTTCATATTTATCTGACTGCATTTTTTTAAATGTCTTTTTTAGGCGTTTTGTGCCTTTATTGATAGGAGAGAAACAGTGGATAGGCTTGTTAAAGGGGTGAGAGAGTAGGGGAAGACACTCTGTAAACTGGTCACAGTCTGGATTTGAACCCAGGCCGGCAGAAGTATGTATGTATATAGGACGTGCCTGGTTGCCAACCACTCCGCCAAACCAGCACCCCGACTACATTTTTTAATCTAAAAACTTCCTTGAGCAGTAATGTGGAAAATCAGTGATAATGCTAACTGCATGCATCATAATGCAGCATGATATCAAATCCAATTGAATCGTTAACTTAATAATCATGACATCAAATCAAATTTTGAGACTAGTGAAGATGCATAGTTCTAGTCTCTACATGTTGGCCTTGTCTTTGGCAGGTGACCAGCTCAGGCTGTACCCTGTCCAATCTCATTAGGGATAGGCTCCAGCCTTCGTGACCCTAAGGGAATAGGTGGTGTAGATGATAAATGGATGGGTAACTACTGGGATTTTAAGCACAACCATCTCTAAGGTTTAAAGGACATTGTGCAAAAAAGAGGAAATATCCAATGATCAGAGCTCAGGTGGAAATCGTTGTTGATGATGGAATGGCAACAGCAACTTTTTATACAACCAAGGTATGCAGAGGAGTATTTTGAACACATAGATCCTGAAGGAGATGGGCTACAGCAGCAGAGGACCACACTGGGTGCCACTCCTGTCCACTTAGAAAAGAAAACTTTTGCTACAGTTTCACGGGCTTACTGAAAGTAGACTATAGAAGAATGAAAATATGTTGTTGGGTCTGATGAGTCATGATTTCTGTTGCAACACTGAAGATAAGTGACATTTTACTGGAAGCCATCCCACAACCCCAACCAAGCTCCAGTATCCCTTACATTATAAGACAGGTGTACAAGAAATCTGAAATAACCACTTTGTGTTTCTTGGTTTGTTGCCACTGTTGGCACTGACTTCACGACAGCTGCCATCCAGGTTACTGCAGGTGGCTGTTCTCACAGGGCTTTTTCTTCTTCTTCGGGTTTTAGGCAGTTGGCATCCACCACTTTGGTGTGTTACCGCCCCATTCTCATGAGACTAGAGACTGACATAGACATAAATGGAAATGTATATTAAGTCTATGGTGACAGAGTTCAGATGATTTTTTTAAAATTATTATCATATTATAATATGGGAGATTTACAAGCAAATCATAATACAGGAAAATGACTAGAAAGAGGGGTAAAATATGGAGTTTCACAACCAAAGCAAGAGACTTTACAGCTCTGCAGTAGGGTCAGGATTTTGCGTAAACATGAAGCAAGGATCCATCCTGCCTTGTACTAATTGTTCAGTCTGATGGTGGTTTAATGGTGTGGGAGACATTTTTAAAAACAGATTGGACCCCTGAATACCAATTTAGCATTGTTTAACAACCACAATGTACCTCAGTGTTGTTACTGATCATGCTCATCCCTTTTTGACCACAGTGTACCCATCTCCTGATGGGTTATTCTGGCAGGACAATGTACCATGTCACAAAGCTCAGATCATCTCAAACTGGTCTCTTGAGCATGACAGAATTCACTGTACTTCAGTGGCCTTCATAGCCACTAGATGTCAATCCAATAGAGCACCTTTGAAATGTGTTGAAATGGTGGGGTGCTGGTTTGGCGGAGTGGTTAGCAACCAGGCACCCCATGTACATGCTTCTGCCGGTCCAGGTTCAAATCCTGCCTGTGACCAGTTTGCAGAGTGTCTTCCCCTACTCTCTCACCCTCTTTCACAAGCCTATCCACTGTCTCTCTCCTATCAATAAAGGCACAAAATGCCCAAAAAATACATTTAAAAAAAAAAAGAAAGAAAGAAATGTGTTGAAATGGGAGATTTGCATCATGGATGTGCAGCAAACGAATCTGTAGCAGCTGTTTGATGCTATCATGTCAATGCAGACCAAATTCTTTGAGGGATGTTTCCAGCACTTTGCTGAATCAAACAGCAGACAGTTCTTAGGGCCAAATGATCCCCAAAAAGACACAAGCCATGTGCACCTAATGAACTGAAGGGCGACTGTTTACTTCATATTGGATGTGCACCTTTATTGACTTCATCATGAAGCCCCTTTAGACCAAAGCATCCCCCTATTTATTTAAATGACACTTCTGTGCACTTAGCATCAGAAACCCCCTCAAGGCCATAACCTGAGACTGGACAAAGCTCATATTTCATTCTCCGGGTGCAATCCCACCTGCAGACATTTTTATTGTGTTGTTTTACAGACATGCTGCGCTCTCACCCCCTTATCTACTCGCACCAGAGATATTTGCAGGACAAAAATCTCTGCGGGTCACTCAATATTTCTCACCTGAGGAAATATGTCAAGCACTGTGAGAGCGGGGGGATTATGGTTATCCAATGAGTTTACAGCACAGTGCACAGTGCTGTTCTTCAGTCAGATAACCACCATTGATCAATAAGCCATTACCACAAACAGCAGTGACCTCAGCACTGCACTACAGCTTCCTTAAAGTTAAATATAGCATGATTTCTTTCTTTTATATGTTCACTGAGCCCGTGCTGCCGTCAGAGCCTGACTCAAAGTGGCTTTAGTTTCACTTTCCCTGGATCAATCAGCGCTTTGAATCCTCATCAATGACTGAAGCTGTAATCTGTGAATACCAAGTGGGAACGGCTCCCTCAGTGGTTTTGGCAGGAGCTCATGTAGCTGGCAGTAAATTACAGTCTAAGAAGTCTCTTAAATCAGCACTCTCAGTTGGTTGTTGTGAAAAGAGAGCGAGTAAGTTTGCAAATATAGTTTACACAATTCCTGCCAAGTTGAGTAAAAAAGAAATGCATGCTCAGTGAAGCTTTGTGAACACTTAACGGGGCAGAATAGTAGACATACTTTACTCCCTGTTTTAGATTTTCAAATGCTACTCCTAATTAGAGGGCCTCAAAACCAGAATTAGCACTTTGGCTTAATAAAAGTACAATCAGACGACATCAAAACTGTTTTTGTACTGCAAAGTTGGGCTGTGACTCAAGCAACAGCAATGACATGACACCACCGGTGATAAAATGATAACATATTATCTTCTGTTTCTCTGTTTTTTTTGCTCTATATTGTCTTTATTGCTCTTATAATTTAGCATCTATTACTTCTAAGCTCCTTTTTATCTTGTTGGCTTGGAGGAGTTGAGGCTTGAAACCCAGAGGGTTGGCGTGAGTGGTTCATGTGCATAGGATGCCTGGATCTGGATTATTGTGCCCGCTTTTTGGATTTAAAGGGGTTTGCCAACATTTTTTGTCTTTTTGTGTCTTGCTTCACTCCTGTCCATGACAAGCAGATAAACACAATTCTCTTAACTGTACTTGCAGTAACAGGGAAGAGACAAGCAAAAATTGCCAACTAGTAATTAGCTTGGCTCAAACACTGGGAGTCAGTGGGTAGCGTTAGCCTGCCTCTGCCTACAATCATCAGATAAACGGTCCTGTGTGCTTCTTGAGACTCGTTTTTGAAACATGTTATGTTATCAATTTTTAGACTAAGATTAGCACTTAAGTATTTTTCAAAAAGAAATACATACAAAACTATACCACAGGGCACATGCGCAAACCACCACAGACACCACAGTTTTGTTGACCTACTGACAAGGACAAACGTGGTGGTATGTGACTATTTATATGTCATTCTTTCAAAGAAATTACATTAAGTGCTAATCTTGGTTAAAAAATAGATGTAACAACAACGTTAGAGTTCCTGAAGAGTTTATTTGATGGCTGTAGGCAGAGACAGGCTAATACTACCCACCAACTCCCAGTGTTTGAGCTAAGCTACGTAGCGGTGGACAGGCTCTGCTGGTCTCTTTCTTTTTACTGCACGCACAGCCAAAAGAATGATGTCTCTGTCTATCATGAACTCAGGAGTGAGGTAAGACAGGTAAACATAGAAAAGTTGGTGTATCTCCTTTAGGTTTCTTCAGGTCCCTTGAATTATTCTCCTCTTAATGATCACCATTGGTCTGAAAAAAAGCAGAAATGCTCATGTTTCCTCCCCTTAGGTTCTTCTTGTTTTTGGGTTTATTCTGCTGTTCATGTTTCTTTGTAAGGGTTACTGTATTTCAATTAAGGAGCACAAATTTGCTTAATCAACCAGGCACTGTGGCAGGTAACAAATAACAGAAGTCACTGTCATAAGATCAGATCGTACTTATTTGCCACTTCCACTAGACAGAGCATATCTAATATGTCATCACTTATAACCTGGAATGAATCTTCTGCCTGTCTTTTTAGCATAACACAGCATGTAGTATCTCCACTGCAGTGCTCTTTGCTGAAAATGTGTTGCATTTGTGGTAGGGGATCACACCATCATATCCCGGTGTTTGGAGTGGATATATTTTAGCAATTCACAGCCAAGGGAAGGAAACATGAGCATTTCTGGTTTCTTTCAGACCAATGGTGATCATTAAGAGGAGAATAATTCAAGAGACCTGAAGAAACCTAAAGGAGATACACCAACTTTTCTATGTTTACCTGTCTTACCTCACTCCTGAGTTCATGATAGACAGAGACATCATTCTTTTGGCTGTGCGTGCAGTAAAAAGAAAGAGACCAGCAGAGTTTGTCCACCGCCACGTAGCTTAGCTCAAACACAGGGAGTTGGTGGGTAGTATTAGCCTGTCTCTGCCTACCATCATCAAATAAACCCTTAAGGAACTCTAGCCAAGTGTGGATATTTACCTCTGCCAAGGAGGTTATGTTTTTGCTGACGTTTGTTTGTTTGTTTGCAAGCTTAAGCAAAAACTTCTGGATGGATTTGCTGAAATTTTCAGGATTAGATTTGTGGTGATCCAGATTACCGCCATTAGCAATTTATTGTGTTTGCTCGATAACTGTTTAACTTATTACGATATCAGCATGATTCCAAGTGTTAGGTGTGAGTTTTAGGATCAAGGAATCATATCTAACAGTCACTTTACAATAGAACTATTGCTAATAGATGTAACAGCAAAATATGAGCTACCTTGGCGGAGGTTTGTGCTCTTCGAGTGAACTGTTAATAGTTCTTAACATTTGCCAAAGCACAGCTTGGTAATTTGGGTACCTTTTGACCTTATCTGACAGCGGAAACACCGGTGAAGGTGTGTCGTACTGGACTGAACAGAAAGAGACTGCCTGCTGCTGATGTGACTCTGAGCTGCAGAAAGCTTTCCCCATTATACCCCCTAAGGGGCGGCCTTGTCATGACACGTATCCTTCCAGATTATGCCAGTACACACCCCAATTCTGACTGATTGTGTATTATATCTATACTCTAAACTTTGCATATTGTGATATTCTTGTGTGAAGAGGTGCCCCTTTCCACTCAAAATATCATGTCACTAATTTTGATCTGCACAGATTATTCACACTGGGTTATATAATTTAAGTCACCATGTTTTCCTCAGTATGATGGCAAAGAGCAGGCAGTACTGTTAATGTTGAAGCTTGACATTTCCTGCCTGCCATGCACCTGCTGTGTTCGAGCCCGGGCGCTCGCAGCTGCCTCTCCGTAATCTCCTGAATTTGCCTCAGTTTGCCTCAAGAGCACAATGATCTCAAACACTTAAAAATTAGAGGCCCATTGTTGCTTTCACATCAAGAATTATGAGCCTTGTGCAGCTCTGCTGCATGGAGCGTAAAAGAGACTACAGACTCTCAATATTATGATTGTTTTAATTCTAATGTTGGCTCTTTTTAGTGCAGCCGTCAGTGGTAATCATGCTGAGCTGCATGTCAGACTCGACAGGTGGATTGATAGGTGGAATATATTATTTTTGACTCCCTGTGGGCTCTTCTCGTAAATGTCCGTCTATCTATATACTTCCATCCATCCGCCTGTCAGCTCACACAGGTGGCACAGCACCCGCACACCCACATTTCAAGCAGAGGGTGACCTTAATATCAACTGGTAAAAATTGCCTCACACCTGAAATTTCAAGCATATGAGCCTCACAACGCCTACACCTGTGAAAGTTACAACAGTGCTGTAATTTCAGGTATGTGAAATCAGTTCAGCAGCTGATATGAGACTCTCTAGAAAGCTACAAAAGTGGTGTGATTTCAGTCTCACTTGAAATTATATATCTTCTTCTGGCAGGTGAAATTTCATGTGTTTTAAATGCAAGACTCTTTTCCCTTCTTTTCGCGCTGAAGCTTCAAACACGGTGGATCAAATAACACATGTTCAAAGACAAATATGATGTTGTGAGCCTTTAGCATGAGAGAAATCTGGCACCCAGCTGCTGTGGAGGAATGGCTGTGATACACTATAGGCCTTAGAAAATGTACATTTATATTTAAGCTTGAAACAAAACAATATTTTTTTCTGTTTATTTATGTAGCACTGATTTCCAGACTCAAGAATTCAGACTGTGACTGTTATCACGTCTGGGAATCCAGGCAGAGTAAGCTTCAGTGTTGGACCAGACTTAAATGAAGATGAAAGAGTTAGTGCAAAATAAATATATTATTTAACATAACTTTTAATGAAACAGAGATGGAAGTGGTTGTTCTGGCATTTGACTTAAGATATCTCCTGCTTTTCTTATTTATTAGAGCAGTGATTGCTGCTGCTGCTGAAGGACAAAGGAGGTTAAATTAGACTTGATAAATGTCTTGAGTGTTTTTGTCCAATTAAATGAGTTATTCTTTGTGTCTCCCTCTTTGAATATCAACCATTTACCACCTTGTTGTTTTAATTATTCAATAGATAGAAAGATTTCTTTATATGGGACAGGAAGATTACATTATTTTGCTGGAAAAATCCATTTTACAGAATTAACAGGACATTATTATTTCAGTTACAACAGTGCTTAATACATAAAGAGTCACCCTTTTGAAAAAAAGAGAAAAAATGAACCAACAGTCAAAATAAGGCAAATGAAAGCAAGATGAAAACAGGAACTTGTATTATCATCTAGTCGAAATTTGACAAGCTAGAAGTGCTTCGAGAGCACAGATATCCCCGTTTTGCCTGATCATCAAATAATTTAGAAAAATCCTGGATCCACATCCAGATTTGGACCACCACCAAAATCAAATCTGTTCTCTTTGTGTCATGACCAACATTCACTGAAAACATCATCCAAATCTTTGCAAACATTTTCTGTTGTTGGCAAAAAAAAAATGGAAGAATTAGCCTGTTAAGCATTGTGAACAAATCCCTAATATAATCCCTGGATTTCCATCGATACTCACATCATCACCAAAGTCTTATCATTTTTGCCTTGTCCCATGCTCAACATGTAGCAAAAATATGATCAAAATCCATTCATTCCTTTTTTTTTTGTCCTACTAAAAATGTAAAAAACAAACAAACAAAAAAAAAAGAGTGCTCTGAGCACACAAATGTCTGCCAAGGCATTTTTTAAAATTGGTAAAGGAGTTGTTGTCAATAATGTGAAAATTGCCCAATCTTGCAGTGTTACAAGATAGTGAAAAAATGATGGATCCATGTTCTGATTGAGATCACCACCAAACTCTAATCCGTTCTCCCTTGTGCCATGACCAAAATTCTTGGGAAATGTCATCAACATTTGTAAAACATATATTGAATTATAAGCAGAAAATATGAGAAATTGCCCAATCTTGCAATGCTAACAAATTCTTTGAAAATTGGTTAATACTTCAAGAGTCACCCTTTTGAAAAAAAAAAGAGAAAAATGAACCAACGGTCAAAATAAGGCAAATGAAAGCAAGATGAAAACAGGAATGTGTATTATCATCTAGTCAAAATTAAACAAACCAGAGGTGCTTCGAGAGCACAGATTTCCCATTTTGCCTGATTATTAAATTGGATCCACATCCAGATTTGGACCACCACCAAAATCAATTCTGTTCTCCTTTGTGCCATGACCAACGTTCACTAAAAATAGCATCCAAATCTTTTGCAAACTTTTTGTGTTGTTAGAAAAAAATTGGAAGAATTGGCCTGGAAGCATTGTGAACAAACCCTTAATACAATCCCTGCATTTCATCAATACTCAGATCACTACAGAAATCTTGTCACTCCTACCTTGTGCTATGATCAACATGATAATATGATCCAAATTTATTCATTCCTTTTTTTGTCCTGCCTTACTAAAAGTGCACTTAGAGCTCAAACCTCTGAAGGCATTTCTAACACCGATAGGGGGGTTATTGTAAATACTGTGAAAACTGTCCTATTTTGTAGTGTTAAAAGATAGCAAACTAACTAACTGGGGTCACCACCAAACTCTAATCAGTTCTCTCCAGTGCCATGACCAAAATTTTCTGAAAATGTGATCAATTTTTGTTTAAAACATTTCAAGTTATTAGCAAAAATACGAGAAACTGCCCTATTTTGCAATGTAAACAAATCCTTTGAAAAACCCCTTTATCCACACTTAGGTAATCATAGCCAATATTCCCTAAAAAAAAAATTAAAATCTGTTCTTAAATCTTTGAGCATTTCTGTTCAAAGTCGAACAAACTAACTAAAAAACAGACATCGGCAAAAGTTCTTAGCAGAGGTGGTAAGTCATTTTAATCAGAACCAGTGCGCTCCTTTGGACCAACTATCACAATCTTCCTTCATCTCTTTTCTCACTGAAAATGTTTGTTTGGACAACTTCTGTTTATTTTTTAGCTACAGGAGCAGATTTCTCCTATTAATGCCTCTGTTTGAACTGGTTCAGAGAAGAAATATCAGCAGCCTGTATGTTTAGCCTGCAGGTTTGGCCTTTGATATGAAGCCACGTGAGCTAAACCCGCTGATACAAACAGCAGGAGGACATAAGAGTCTGCAGGAGGCCACAGATGTCCTACGGCTTCGTCTTTTACACGTATAGGTCTCAATTTCTACAGAAAAGAGACTGGCTTTATTAGACACTGACTGCTGACTGATCCATAATGGCACTGAGGGGTTCAGTGGACTTATATGTGGAGATCTGTTACTTATCCACATATTCCAATATTAAAAATGTATTCAAAACAAGATATGGCCATTTAGTAATCCCTTTTAGTCTACATACAGTAGCATATCCTTTCTATATATAACGTTATTATTTGTTTTCATTCAATAAAGAAGTGCAATAAATGCAGTGTTGTAGTCTAGTCCCCATAGCTTGAGTCCGAGTTGAGGCTAAGTCCTCAGTGTTTGGGTCCGAGTCGCGTCTGAGGGCACTTTCACATTAAGCCCACTTGTTTTGAACCGTGCTGCGGCGCGGTTCGCCCCCTCCCCCTTCCCCGCTGGCTTGCATTCACACTTGCAACATCGAACCATTCCCGGGCCCACTTGTGTATTTACTCAGTTTGAAACAGCAGGGGGCAATATGCACGTAACTGGTTACCAAACCTGCTACAGAGGAGAATGAAGAAGAGGCTACCATGGTAACCATTTCCTACACCAAACGACCAATGTTAACGCTTCGCTCTCTTCTCCATTTTCTTTCAAATTTGTTTTTTTATCGTGTTTGAGACGGCATCAGCGACCTTCTGGACCCTCGTAAATCATCATAATCCTCAACCAGAATAAACAAATCGACAAATTATGTAAGCAAAAGATTCAACCATGAGATTAACAGGAAGTAAATAATGAAGGACTTTACCCATAATTCAGTGCTTCCGATACCCATAATGCATCAAAAGTGGATCGGTTCGGACCACTTTGTTTCACACCAGTGAAACCGCACGAAATGTCGGGAGATGGAGCGGATCGAGACCACCCCTTCATGGAGGTCTTGGACCGGCTGATTTGGAGCACACCAAAGGACGGTGGTTGCATTCACATTGATACTCACGTACCAAACCCTGGGCCAAAACTTCTTTGGTGCGCACTAAATGTGGGTGGTGTAATAACAACCTGAGTCACCTTAAAAAAAAAAAGTCGAGTCCAAGTAGCCCCCAAAAAAATAAAGTCCAGGTGGAGTCCTCAGTAACTTTGACCAACTACTAGAAAAGTTCCCCGAGCCTATGTCTGAGTCCTCAATATTGAGTCTGAGCCAAGAGGCTACATGTTCTTGGGCACTCCACTTTTGCAAAGCCTGAGAAATGACATGCAAATTAAAAATATCTTCATTGAAAATACATAACACAGTTTTTTTTCATTTTATCAAAACTTTATTAGCTGTTAGAGGACTGCAAATTTAAGAAAAAAGTGTGGTGAGTTTGCTGTTCTTTTTAAAGGATGTAGTAAGTTTAAATGTTTGAAAAATGTTAAACTTAAAATAAAACTTCAATATTATAACTCAAAACCAATCTGCCACCAACACCCATGGAAACAAGAACAGCCTCTAAGCCTTCTGAAAAGCTACAAAATAACATCTGCCACCTACTGGAGGTGAGCTTCCATGTTGCATTTCAAAAGAATTAGCTCTGAAAGCATGGAGCTGCTCATCCTTGTGTGGCCTCATCAAAATGCCCGCATAACTAAATACCCTTTCAATAGGTGCGCTGGTAGCAGGAATCAGCATGTGACAGCACGTGAACGCGCAGGCAGGTTAACTAATAGCGGCCCTTTTCCACTAGCATGCCTTGGCCCTACTCTACTCGGCTCTACTCGATTTGCAGCGTGTTTCCACTAGCCTGGTGCCTCCTAAAACAAGCTAGTTTTAGTACCTACTCCACTCTGGTTCCAAGCGAGCTGAGTCGATACTAAAAGATGACGTCACCGACTGCCGGCTACTGATTGGTCAGACAATGTCGTCATCGATGAGTCATGAGCGCGGCGACTTAGCATGCTAGCGGTAGCTACCGTTAGCTTACCCTCATACGTCTTTTCTTAGCAGCTTGATTGCTCTCGTCCTCGGCTTCATTCTGTTGTATAGCTTCCAAAACTCTCCTGTGCTTCTCAAGGGGTATTTCTTCCTGCCACCTGCAGCCTTCTTCTGCTTTCCTTTATTACTCGGTTTGTGACAAAAAGCCACAGAGCGTTGTGTCGCAATCAAAATGACGTCACCGCAGAGCCGCTCAGCTGTTTACAGCGACACTGCACCCCATTGGGCAGGCGACAGGGGCTAATGGAAAAGCAGCACAAGGCGAGTAGAGTAGAGCCGGGTAGAGCCGGGCGGAGTAGGGCTAGTGGAAAAGGGCCATAACACACATACCCGCTGTGGGCTGAAGACTGATATGAGGACCATATACCAGAAAAATTTATATAAAAAAATAATAAAAATACAATGGATTCATTGATAAATAAGCTTGAGTCCTCCAAGTCCTCCCTTAAAGAGGACATATCATGCTTGTTTCTCCTTTTCACTATGCCAGACTAGGATGCCTGTAAAGCATTTCTGCCCTCAGTACAAGTCATTTAGTTCCTTCATTGCCCCACAATAGCGTTCTCAAAATCCTCATTTTAAGCCATTATCAAGCTCTTGTTGAAACGCTTCGTCTCAAGGATGACCTAAAGTTACCTTGCATCGTCACAGCCCTTTGTGCTCTGATTGGTCAGTTCTATCGGGGGTAGAGCCAGCTTGTCCTTCTTCTTCTACTGTATTTTCCGGCAGGCTCAAAGCAGCGACCGTGTATTGAGTCCCCCTACAGGCCAGAGCTGGTAATGAGGGAGAGTTAGCGAGGGAGCTTTATACCCCTGCTGCTGGATGTGTTCCTTGGTGAGGGTTTGTGGCTAACGGACATCACAGAGGAGAAAGTGTTTTACCAGATTACTCCAATAAAAAGAAAGGTACCTCGTGATGTCATGACATTTGAAATCTCGCGGACATCTCGCAATGACGTATTTTCAGAGGCATCAAATCTCGTTCTAGGATATCAGAAAAAATACAATATCTAATTTTTTGAAAATTAAGGGGGTGTAAGGTCTTGTTTTCAAATTTATCATATTATATGTAAGTATTAAATCATGCATCAGCAAGATATGTCCTCTTTAAATCCTAATGCAGCCAGAGCTCAAGCACGAGTCTGAGTCGAGTCACGAGTCTGACATATCCAGACTGAGTCCGAGTCCTGGACTCAAGTCCTACAACACTGACTCAAGGTAATCTGGGTCAAGCCCAATGCAAGAAAGCATAGTGCTCATTTGGTGTGGATTTAATTATCTTTAAAGTTTAGTGATTCAACCACATTTAATATTTTACTCACTGTGTAGATCTAACAGACATTCCTCTACATTTGTCTATGATTTAAGTTAAAACACATCCTCTCTGTTTCTCAGTGTGACGCACATCTCTGTATGAGGCAACACAGTGCCCAGATAGTTTTTTCTTTTTTTTTCTAATCAGATCTCTGCTGCTCACTCTGTTGGCTCTCGTTATTATCTCTGGGGACCCTGACTGATCTATAAATAGCATCAGATGCAGGTGTATCTTTATTGGGGTGAAACTTCTCCCTCACTCCAGTCTCACCCACTTGCATCGGTGACGCATGACAAAGACAATTGTGAGCGTCGGCGCACATCTGAATTCCTCTCTGCTGATGCAACTGCTGCCGTTGACTTGTTTCATTTTCACAAAATTTTAGATTAATGTCTTTTTTTTTGGATGAGCGGCAGCGGCATTGCCTCAGAGATCTGAACATTCTTCAAACCCAGTTTTTCAGAGCCAATTTAATTTAGCTAAAAGTATTAAACTGAAATAAAAGGCAGCTTTTGATTTGAAAAATATTAAATATGTCTGCAAACATGTCCCTAAACAACCTGTACTCTGGATGCAGGAGCAGCCCGGGAGGTTTTTTTAAATTTGAATGAGAAAATTAAGCCGTAATAAGCGTACATTTTCAACTTGTGACATGTTGTCTTCATTATTTTTTTTCATGTTAAGCTGGGTATGAAAACAAGCTCCTGGCAGAACAATCAAATATAATTAAAATTTAAATATATGTATGCAAATATGTGTTTGGGATTACAGTTAAACCCGAAGCAGCGCCCTTTTTCCCCCGTATAAAGGTCCTCATTTTATTTTCGCTCAGAGTAAGACAGTACAATCATACGAGGCTGCTTTGTTTTCAGCTTTTCAGCGGAGCAGCGGGCCGTGCTCCAGCTCTGATGTTATTCATTGTATGCAGGGAAGCGTCCTCTGCCTTACAGCGGCCATGGTAATTTCTCAGTCTGACGGGGCCCACTGCACCTTCAACAACGGGCTCCATTTATGTGCATTCGCTCTGATCTGCACTTGACCTTCCTCAACAGGCACGGTGACTTAAAAAAAGGCCTTTCATGTGATCCCAAAGAAGTGTCGAGGAGAGGAACGGCGTCTCAGTCACGGTACCCTCAGGAAACAGCTCCAGACCTATAAACTCTTTAAAGGAATACTTTAAGTCAGGAACTCAGAATGTCTTTATAAAGCTTCCCAGAGAACGACTTGATGCACATTTGTGTCTAGTAAGAGCAAGGAAGGAACAGAACTAGACGACCTTTACAAAGAAAGGCCCACACAAGTTTAGAAATGTTACTGTCTGGGATATTATGACACTCTAAAGGGATATTTCAGTATTTTTTAAGTTGGGTCATATCAGGCACTTGACAACAGTGAGTTAAGTAACTGAATGGACTTTAAACGAGAGCAGACCCAGACAACCAGTAAGATACACTGGCAGAAAATGAGTAAATATTTGCAAAATATAATGCTTATCAGTTTGAACATTAAATATCTTGTTAGCTCCGGAACAAGGTTATTGACGACTTTTGTTTGTTAGTTTGTTGGTTTGTTTGTCTCTGTTAGCAACATAACTCAAAAAGTTACCGACAGATTTCAATTAAATTTTAAGGAAATGTCTGGATTGGGACAAGAAACAAATGATTTAATTTTGGGAGTGATCCGGGTCAACATCTGGAACTAGGAATTTTTCAAAGGATTCTTTAACATTGCGAGAATGGACCATTTTCCGCATTTATGCATATTTGTATGTTTTCATGGTCAAGGAGTCTAAATATTTAGATGAAGTAAAGGTACGACTAATATTTATGGTGAAAATCACAATATGGGTGAGGACTGTGGCGCTGGCTTTGAGTGCTTTTCTAGTTTTGACTGTTTTCATAATTTTTCTGTCATAACCCTTTGACTCCTGGCTTAGGCAGATTTGGAGTAACATGTTTACTATAAACTGGAAAGTTCTTTTCTTTCATTTAGTTGTGGTCTGTCTCCTTTCAACCAGGGTGTCAGAAACTTCACAACTACTCTTTTCATCTATGGCGTTTGTTTGGTCCTCTGTTAGCAACATAACTCAAAAAGTTATGGACAGATTTCGATTACATTTTCAGGAAATGTCCGGGACAAGGAACAAATGATTGATTTTGGGAGTGATCCGGATCACCGTCTGGATCCGCAATGACGAAAATGTGATTTTCACTAATAACTACTGAACTAAAATAGATATCATTATGAATCCAATTGCTATGTTGGTATGTGTTCATGATCAAGAAATCTAAATAGTTAAATGAAATAAAGGTAGGACTAATATTTATGGTGACATTCACAATATGAGTGAGGACTGTGGCGCTGGCGGAGGTCTTACTCTCCGAGTGCTTTTCTAGTCTGTATAACGTTTTCAGTTGAATATTGGTTGAAAAGATTTGCAAATCATTTTATCCTGTTTTTATTTGTTTTATGCAACATCCCGACTTAATTGCAATTAGTTTTAAATAGAAGAACACAAGAGAGATAATATATTAAAAAACTAGATTAAACCTGAATATGATGACATTTTATATCTGTATGAGGAATGTCCGTCATTACTCATGAAAATTAATCTGTTTTTATCCTTCTTAACAAAAGAGACACACAAGCCTAAATAAAAGACAATGCCTGGTTTGTACATATACTGATGACTGCAGTCAGCTGGAGACCAAACAAAGGTACAAATCTTCATTGAACTGTGTGAAGCTGCTGTTATGAAACTTTCATACTGACTATGAATGATTCACGGGCGTTGTAGTGTTAGAGGTTACACAGATGAACATTTAGGGCTTGAAAATTAAATATTGACTCTTTTTATCATTAACCAGAGACATGACCCAGATGTAAGCTGATTTTACACCATGTTCAGAAGTTATTAAAAATGTATAGTTTGCTGTCAAGTTTGCCTTTATCAGTCATAAGGTAATAATAGAAGGTTGTTGTGTCTTGTTTCTTGTATGAGCTGTCCACAAGATACAAAGAAGAATGTGGGAGAGAACACATAATCGTAAGAAATCATCAAGAGATCATCTTTAAACTTTACCCAGTCATCTACTCTGACACAAGGATGAACTTCAATACTTTTAGAGGTCATAGGACAAATTGTAGACTTCTTTTTCATCCTTTGCTTGTAAATTGAGGGGTCTTGACAAAATTTATTTTGAATATATTTTTGGCTTTGTTTTTACTGATAGAGAAGAGACAATGAATAGACAGGAAAAGGTGGTTTAAAAGCAGAGGTAGACTCATGGCAAATGGGCTTTGAGCTAAAATTCAACCCTGCAGGTCAATTTTAAGGTTACTGGGTCTGAAGTTAGGCTCGTAAATAAATATATATTTTTTTCTATTATTATAATGATCTTTTTTTTTCTGATTTTCTCCAATGTTGAACAAATTTCCACCTTGACACAAGGATGAAGTGCTAAAATCTGGGTGTCTAAGTTCAAAAGCCACAGGGTCTCATGTTTATATCTTGCATTTTCTTTGCTATATCTCAATAACATGCCAAGATCTCTCTTCAGACTTTGCTCAAATGTCAACTCTGACTGAAGAGGCATTAAAGAAGATTTTGAAGGTCAAAAGTCAGGATCATTGGGTCTTGTTCAGTCTTTCACACATTCTCGCATCCACCCTGACTCAAAAATAAACTAGTCATCTTATGTAGAAGCAGGGTCAAGGGCAGTGACCTCATAGTTTGTTGCGTTTACATTATGAAAGCAAAAGTATTTCCTCAAACAACATGCCAATTAGGGCTGTGTAATATGAACCAAAATGTTTATGCTCAGGTTTTTTATCTGAATCAATCTATTCAGCATCTATTGCAAATATTGTTACTTAAAGAATTAATCAAAACAGTCATACAGCCCAGAAAACCAATCACACCTCTAGGGTGAAGCCACATCAATAACCCTGCCAAGGACTCTCAGTTGACCTGAATTGTTTGAATATTAATGGTCAACATAGGCTGACAGATAAGCTCTTTCTCAGTCAACTCTTGAATCTGTGCTGAAAAAACATTTTCAAAGCATATAAAATAGCATACAGTACATACTTTGGGTGAAGGTTTAATACAAAACAGTTTATTAATAGAAAGTTTGCGACCTCATATCCTCTAAAAAAATGTCATTATACATGAAAAACTTGATATGTCACCCGACCTTGCAGCCAGTGATGCACCCCTGTGGCGTTGGTGCCTCAGTCTAGTTTGTTCTACTATCAATCAGAAAATTGGGGTTCAATCCCAGTTATGTCCTTGTGTCATTAGGCAAGACATTTATCTCATAGTTGCTCTGATTGGTGTGTCAGAGGTGAGTAAATGGGTATAAAAGGCTGTTAGTGTGTCAGTTAATACCTATGGGAACTGATATTCAGGACCATCAGTGATTGAATGTGAGCACAAATGGGTGTGAATGGGTGATGTGACCTGTAGTGTACAAGAGCTTTGAGCTGTCAGAAAGACTATATAATCAGAAGTCCATTATCCGTGCTTTTACTGCCCTGCACTTGTAACCTTCACAGATAAATAGTTTATGTTGTTGGTGTTTCCAGTCTGTTCCCGGATCTTCATAATCTACTGAAGTTTTCAATGTCAGACCTCCTGCTAGAGATCCAAAGTAAGAATAAAAACTGACATTAATATTTCCCTTCTGTCTGTCTCCCTCTCCTCCTCTCTCTCTCCCATCCATACCTCCCCCAGGACAGCATGCTGGTCTTTCAGTCAGAGAAAAATGTAACCCTGAACGTCAGAAATGAGCAAGGCCAGCTCACCGGTCAGCTCACAGTGGGTAAGTCTCCATTACTTTGAAGTAACCACTGATAGTTAGATTTGACAACAGTGATGTTAGGACAGTGGCAACACTTTATGTCACAATATCATGCAGGTGTGGACTAAACTTTGTAAAGAGTGGAACCATAACCAACCAGGTGTATGGAGTAGATGTGGGCATCCTATAAAATTCAACAAGAGGCCTTCTTGACATCTATTTGCCTGTAAAACACTTAATCACGATAACAGCACAAACAGGAGAGGTACACTAGGATGCACATGTTTTACTGAATGAAGTGATAAAAACTAGACTACAGGATCTGCTTGGTTGTCCTGGAGATTCAGATTCTGAAATATGTTTTCCTAACTGCACTACATAAAAAAAGTAACAAAAAGTGTACCAGGTTCAGGGCCTTAGTACATCTGCTTGATTAAAATACTTGGTGACTAGTGGCTTACAGGTTCAAGACAAGATAACATTAATTCTACCTTTGTGTAGGTAATGTAGCAGGAAATAAAGTGATGTTGAAGTTAGAAACTACTTTTGACAGATTGACCCTCAGCTGTCAATCAAACGGCCCTTTTCCATTAGCCCTACTCTACTCTACTCAACTCTACCCGGCTCTACTCTTCTGGCCTTGTGCTTTTCCATTAGCCCCAGTCGCTAATGAAAAGCAGGAGAAGGCTGCAGGTGGCAGGAAGAAATACCCCTTTGAGAAGCACGGGAGAGTTTTGGAAGCTATACAACAGAATGAAGCCGAGGATGAGAGCAATCGAGCTGTAAAGAAAAGACGTATGAGGGTAAGAACGGTAGCTACCGCTTGCATGCTAGGTTGTCGCGCTCATGGCTCATTAGTGATGACAAAGTCTGACCAATCAGTAGCTGGCAGTCGGCGACGTCATCTTTTAGTATCGACTCAGCTCGCTTGGAACCAGAGCGGAGTAGGTACTAAAACTAGCTTGTTTTAGGAGGTACCAGGCTAGTGGAAACACACTGCAAATCGAGTAGGGCCGAGTAGAGTAGGGCCAAGGCGTGCTAGTGGAAAAGGGGCCAAAAGTGACCATAAGTAAGTCCGATAAGTTTTCATTGCATTTTGGCCTAGCATTTACATGGGGATGGTATAAGGAGTGCTTAATCTGCAAACTTTTGAAACTAGGGTGGAGAATTTTCAAACCACTCCTCCATGCAGCTCACTGTAAACCAGAGTCGGAGCATTTTAGAGTGAAACAATGACATCACCTCATGTGCAGTACTCTTTCACATGAAGGCTGTGCATGCATAACAGGAACAAAAAAGCTTCATCCATCTACTAAGTAACATGTGTGCTGCCGTGCTCGGTTTGTTATCCAAACAAAGCTATCCAGACAGATTTGTTGTCCAGACGAGAAACTCCTACATCTTTGTGCATCCACTCACTAATGTTGTTTGTGAAAAGTTTTTCTTCTTCGTGTGTGTGTTGTAGCAGCACTGCCTCTCTACAAACCTACATTGCCATCTACTGAACGGGTATGCACACTACAGCGGTTTTGAAAATGCAACGGAAAAACCTTTGCGTTTTAGGTCACAGTGTCTCCATGTAAACATAGCTTAATTGTGCTGTTATGAAGCTTTGCTGTTTTCAGACTAGATGTGTGTGGCTAATGCCTGTGTGAATTTCAACATGGCTTTCATACAAGGTGTATCTTCCTGCTTCCACAGCCCTGTCTCTCCATAAAGTTCCCCTTAATAAAGAGGTTTTTTGAGGATAAAGTACAATAAATCTTTTAGTTAGTGACTTCATTCATTGAGTGACAGACCCAGGACAATCTTCAGAATAATTAATTCTGTCTAAATAAATTATCCGAAGAAAAGGCCAACTGAGCTTTAACTTTGAAAGACACAGGCAGGAGGGTAATTGAACTGTTTACATCTTGTCTGTGATATTCTACCACTGGAAATCTGCTGAAATAAGGTAAAAATTGTACTCTATTTTTAGCTTTTAAGTCTAATTTGACCAAGACACATGCAAGCATCCTGTTCTCAAGGTTTTTGGTCCATTAGATGTGCGATTTATGCTTTTAGTTTGAAGGCTGTGACTTGATAACATGCCCACCAAAATGAAAAGACCCATGATCCTCCATCATAATGGAAGTGTAATGCATCCAGAATGAAACAGCCATAAGAGATTTACAGTGACTCAATGAGATATGGCTTTGGAGGAGTGTGAGAGCATGGTGCTTGTTTCAGATACACCTACAGTCAGACAAACTCACAGCTCTATGCTCCATTACTGGCTCCTCATCTCACCCTTATTATGCCTCTGATACTACCTTTAGAGACAGAGTTAATACTGTAGAACATCTTATCCAACCATTCTGCCTTCATGACAGGTGAAACATTACATGGGTTCAATTATACTCCTCAAAAACAGTTTGGAAAATTTATTTTGACTGATTTTAGTCTCCATTTTGATAATAGCAATTTGACTCATTTCATACTTTTGGAAAGCATGGTTAGTCACCGATAATGTGTAAGGACGGTGCATTTGTGGAATAAACAGGTAAAAGTTTTTACCAGAACCTAGGGCTGGGCAATATATCAATTAAATTGTAAATTCGAATTATTTTCTGCAGAAGATTTAATAATAAAAAATAGAGATTTTTTTCATTCACTTACTTAAAGAGACTGTGAGGAGTTTCTAAGTAATAACAAAAAAGTCTCACTTTTAGATATATGCCTGATCGAAATACACACTTTAAGATGAGTTTTATAGCATCAAAATAGGATATCTATAAATGCTATTCCTTAGCCTTCCGGTCGGTGGGACAGGGCTGGACTGGCCTGGATACTCAACTTCAGGAACAAGACAATTAAAACTAGAGCAAATTTATATTATTCGGACACGTCTTAGAGCACCGGGCTGTAAGTAGCGATATATAGCCGGCTACAAAACTACGATACTAAGTTTTCCAAAAATTGCTTGTTGTCACACATTAAAAACTACCACTACGTAACTAGAAAGAGATAGATTACCTCATCGCTTTGCATCCTGTAAGTTGTTGAAAAAAGAAGCTGTAAAGTAATGCAGAGTTCTGAGGAAGGTCCGAGTTGCATTTATCACAACAAACACACGCTTTGGCTTGGGTCATGTCTTTTGGTGCATTCCAGTTGTAGTCAGAAGTAGGAATTTCCGAGTTCCGAGTAGGAAACTGCAACTGGAACGTTCCCCGAAGTCTGAATTTCCTACTGGGAACTCGGTGAAACCTCGCCACCCCCGAGTTGACAATCGAAGATGGATGCCCTCAGGGTGAACAGTTATTTAGCTCCTGTAATAATCAATTTATTTGCACTTCTGACTGGGGTGTGTCGCTCTAGATCAGCTGTATACATAGTATTGCTAGACTTATATTTACAAAAATGCTGCCATAGTGATAATCACATTCTTCATGCAACAACGCAGAGCATGCTAACAACAGCTAACAATAGCCTGGTAGTTACGCATGTATTTTTCTGACTTCAACTGTAACACCGATAAGTCGGAAATAATGTCACTCCCATTTCCGAGGTTACTGGAACGCAGCATTATGACAGTCGGCACGCATGCTCATGGGTAGCAGAGTCTTTATGTCGCCCGTAATAGATTCTCCTCATAGCACCTTTAAATTGTAAATAGTTGCAAAGTTTAAAAAAATATAAATACTGAAATTAACAGTTTTCATGATAGTGGCCCTGTCAGGTTTTGCACAAGCTTTTTTGTAGGCTTGTATTTATTTAATCTAATATAAAAACTGTAATATAAATAAGATTACATATTGATACGAGAGAAACATGTCTCTCCACTTTCAGTGTTTATGTAGGCAAATCTGCCTGCGTTAGAAATACATAATCAACATTTAATGACACACATTTTAAATTTATAATGGAAATCTGATTTAGGGTTATATTTTGACAACACAAAGGTAGAACTTGATTCATGTCATTTTTGTGTCACTTTTGTCTCTGTTTTTTTGCTTTGCTTTAAATTGCTTCAAAATCGTAAATCAAGTTTTGTGGGGGAAAAAATGTGGGATTTTATTTTTTGGTCTTATCTCCCCGCCCTACCAGAACCCTTTATTTCCCGAGAAGATAGGCTACAGTTCCCCAGTGAAACAAGGGTGAGGACCCTGGTCTTCTTGGGGTGTTGTCTTCCTGGAACGCTGCCCTAAGCCCAATCCACAGAGCCTTGACACAAAGGTGCTGCAATGAGGCTCCGTGATATTTACACCTTGAGATATTCACATTAATTCCAAAAGGCCACTGACACAATATAATGCCACCAGTCTGCATACCAGAACACCAGCAAAGAGGATTTTTACTCTTTTTTTTTTTTTTGCTGTGTTGCACATTTAACAAATGCAGAATCCTTACAAGCTGTACTACCTCGTAAAAGAGACTGATCAGGCTCAAGTATAATCAAGTATAAAAAAAATACATCTCTTTATACTTTGTACAAATGTCCTGACTCATGGAAAACCAATTACATTTTTTAGGCCAAAGGTCACTGAGTCTCATGTTTATCCTTTGCTTTTCATTGCCATTTTTGAAGAAGCAATTGACCATTTGCGTGTGATGTCACATAATACAAATTGCGGATTAACGGTAGTAGAAAAAAATGCTGTTATAACTATTTGCATTAACTTACTATATTAATTTATCCTGCTGTACATGTATAAATGTATACATATATGTATGTTTTCCATTCAGTTCGAAATAAATGATGTATAATCCCTGGAACAATGGCCACATTTCTCGCTGGCAGAGGTTATTTTTCCTCTTTTGAGCCTCACTGTTAATGTCCAATCCACATCCACTCTGCCTGCTGTGCAGCAGCTACTTTAATTCACTCTGCAGTCTTTTTCTGTCTGTCAGTCTTCTCAAGATAACCAGACTGATTTGACAGACTCTGTGACATTTTTGT
Organism: Scarus forsteni; assembly: GCA_036419115.1. Classification (NCBI taxonomy): domain Eukaryota; kingdom Metazoa; phylum Chordata; class Actinopteri; order Labriformes; family Labridae; genus Scarus; species Scarus forsteni. The sequence continues at coordinate 21,165,085 of JAZDUH010000544.1, read as the reverse complement.
TCTATTTCAGTGATACTCTTTTCTTTAATGGCTCAAAAGTGCATCTCCGCAGTAATTGTCTGCTAACATGAGTTTCAGTCTATGTCTGCAAATGGTCAATGCATAGAAGCCCAACTATTTTTGTAACAGTCCAGATATAGAGTTTATTTTTCTTCAGAGTTTTCAAAGGCAGTTTAAAGGGACTGACTCACCTCTGATCTAAGTATCCAGTGGCCTCTGAAGGAACTGCATTTCTTGTCACTTTTTTGGATTGTTACGGCTGCAGCTGTTTGGAGTTTCTCTCTCTCCTTTTGTGTGAGTGTTGCGAGTGTGCATGTGTGAGTGTATGTGTGTGTGTGTGCTCGCTCTCAGGGCCAATGCTGCTGATCCCGATCACCTGTGCTGATGTGCCCTGATTGGACAGACGACCGCCCGCTCTCCAGCCAATCAAGTGCGAGCCGCAGCATAAGAAGCCGGCAGACCCAACACTCACCAGCAAGCTGTAGCCAGCCATGCTCACGTGCCTACTCGCTTTGTTAGACTCGTTGTTACTAAAAACTCTCTAAAACCTTTGTGATTTTGTGAGGCACTAGTTTTGAAGTTTGGACACATCTCCACCACACTTACTTTGTAAATTGTTAGACACACTAGGTTTGGGTGCTGTTAGTTTTGATTGTGTGATTTACCTTTTTTTGGGTAGTAGGGTTTATTCTAGTTATTTAAAACAATAACTCTAGGTTAGTCTCTTTTTGTTCTCGTTTTGTTTTATTTTGCAGCACTCAGTTTATTTGCCTCATTTTTTTCGTTGTCAAAACAAGTACCTTTTGTTAAATAAATAACTTCTTTTGAACCTTTTTAAAATCTTGGTTTATTTTATGTTACTTCCCTTTCCCCTTAAAACGAGCTGGTTGTAACATGGATCCACAAGCTGTTTTGTTGCCCCATAACGTAGTTACATATTTAAGAAGACTTATGTCAAGCCGTTATCTCTCTTTGTTCATATCATTTACTAAAAATGATCTTAAATGAAACTATCTCTGACTATAAATGGCACAATCAATCTTTGTGAGTAATGACTGCAAAGGAGATAAGAACAATGATTCATCTTTGAAGCCTCTAATAAAAGACGGTAATTTTTTCAGACACTAACCTCTGCTGCACTTATTGAGAGGACAATGGATTCTTCTTATTATCATCAAGTTCAAACATCAGTCAGTCCAAATTACCAAAGTCATTTACATGATTAATGACCACTGGAAGGCAAATGACCTGCTTATTAACATTAATAGCTATTGATCTTAGCCAGCATAAGTTGAGAGTTGATGCTGATTTGACAAGACTACTGATATGACACGCTTTGGTCACGCTTGACCTCCTTCTGAAAATGAACGCCTGCTTTTGTACAAAGTGCATTTTTGTTTGAAATTAGATGAAACTTGGCGAGAATAATTAAATTCCCCAGCAGCCGTGGATTAATGAAAGCGAAAAGAGAGGGAGAAAAGTTTCTGCATGCACATCTGGAAAAAAAAACAAAACACTGAAAGTCTGGAGAACCGGAATTAATATTCCTCGCCAGTGGAACAGATTACTGATTTGTCTCCATCCATTGTAAAAGCACGGCCCATCCAGCTTTGTGCGGCGCCTTTCATTCACGGAGGAAGCACTCTGCACAGTTTTTTTCAAATGCTAATAGTATTTCATGCACAAACTTGGTTTCTAAGAGCCGAATTGTGAAGCAGGAAGACAACAGGCAAGCTTTATCATGACAGCACAAACAGTCTTAAAGATGTCAGTGCAGACAAATCAAGGTTTTAGGCAGGAATCTTCTCTTTTATGCTTTTAATTAGCTACATATGGGCACATTAGGCCTGGAAACATGCGTCATTTTAGAGCTAAACTATCAAATGAAAGGTTGCACTCTTATTTTCAGAAGCATATTTGAATGCTTACAAGGTTTTATCAGTTTAAAGACTAAAACATTCATGTCTCTCTTCTCTGCAGGACCTGATGCTGTGGAGGCTCAGTGTCAGAGACTGGAGTTATGGAGCAGAGATGGAGACAAACTGCTGTTCTCTGCAGACGAAGAGGAAGTCTTTATGACTGCTGAAAAGTTCACCATCACAGGTAGGATGGGATTAACATTTATTAAACCATCTTCTAATAGATTAGAAATTTAATCAGTTCAAATAACTGAACAGGACAAATTTGTCTTTAGTATCAAAACCATTCTGTGTGATAAACAACCATTTCCTTGAAAGTTAGAAAAATTAATCAAATATAAAGTTTCATTGGACTCAGTTCTGTTTGGGGTGAATGATTGCCTGACAACTGTTGTGTAATTCAGCCATCTGTCACTATGATGGGCTGCATCTGTGGTCTTCCCTCCTGCCTTTCAGCCATTTTTTGCACCTTGACCTCGATATATACAACAAGGCATTGAGAAATAACACTGTCGAGCTCGAAGCTACTCGACAGCTTTAAGCTATGACATAAAGAAAGCTGAATTTAGGTTATGTGAGATGGCATTTGCATATATTAATCAGAGCGGTGGGTAATCATATTCAACAGGAAATTGTAGACTGTGATCCATAAAGAGGACCGGAGGCAGTGGTGTTTATAAACATTACGTTGTTAGCTTACTGTCGTGGTGATTGGCTAAATTGAATCCACAATTAACTACTTTTCACTTTGCTTCTTGTTTGGCTTTCACGCCTACTGTGAGCCCTACGCAGGTTCACTTGGAAGCAAATCAAGACCCCCTGTTGTCAGGCAGACCAGAGTTTCGATTCTTTAATCCATAACAGAGTTTGTGGGGGCTGTAAAACCAACCCAAGTTAAATAGAGTCTCCAAAAGATGTTCAAGTGAGATTGGTCTGGACCAAATGTGGAAGGTGTGAAAAAGACCTACGTTTATTGTTAGTATCAGCTAATGCATACATTTTATTTTATTCCCAGTTATATGGAGCAATTTAGGGTTGAGGGTTTATTTGTTTATTTAAAAGGATCCCCATTAGCTGCTACCAAAGCAGCAACTAGTCTTCCATGTGTTCAAGAACACATGCCCAAGAACACATGAACATGTGACAGCAGAGTCTAAAACTCTCAAACCTCCAGTTGGTGGTTGAGCATCTCTCCAAACTGAGGCATGGACGCCCCACCTTGAGCACTCTGTGGAAATGAGGCAGAAGATTCTTCCTGTCACTGGAAGAGCAACAATAAATCTTACCGCTTACAGAGGAAACTTAGGTTTGATTTAAAAATCTATTACTACAGACTCCTGGGACTGGAATTGAAGACTTGAAGGCAGGAATAAACCTTTCAAGCATTACTAAGGCATTATTGACATTTTTTTTCTAACGACTTTATGGCCGCATCTCAGTCAGCATCAGCATTAACACAGAGTTTTGAAACAGAACCTCACCAAACACATCCTTGGCTACAATCTTGTGAATGAATAAAAGATGTTCATCTTTTTCTCCAGGCTCAGAAGGAGCTGTGTTTGGGCACTCAGTGGAGACTCCTCTGATCCGGGCGAGGGCCTCCGAGGACCTAAAGTAAGTTCATATTCATCGACTTTACAGAAGTTCATTAAAGCTTAATGCTACATGTTCATATCCTGTTCAATTAAAAAGTAGATCATCTAAATGATGATGATAAATATAGCACAGCTTTTCAAAGTCGATGCCATGTGGCAGGGCCCATTATTCACCGGCATCATTACTCTTCAGCACTCTCCTTTAAACTTAAGCCGTGTCTACTAGTTAGCTCTTTATCAAACAGATCGGAAACAAGATTTGACCGTTTTATTAATTTCACAGCCGAAGGGGGAGCTAATTTGTTAGTAAAGCAGTCAGGGATTGATTAAAACACGGAGAGAGAGTGTGTAGGAAGTGTGCAGGGTGGAGATACTTAATAGACTCTCGTGAATGTGATCCTCGCCACTCTGCACCCCGAGGCCACGAGCCCAGCGTCGCTGCATTAACGAGAGATAACGCGTTTGGTTTGTTGTCCACCTTACTGGTCCTGAAGGGAGCGCTGGGATCAAAGTTGGCAGAAAAAGCAGCACTCTGGCATCTAATTCCTCCAGAGTGAGAGGAATACTGATGAGGGTGTCTTTAAAGCAGGCACACAAGCTCGGCTCAGAGGTGACCATCTGCAGCGACACACTCGCGAAGACACAAACCGAAGACACCAAATACTCAACATCACGTCTGCTTCACTATGATTCATATTTTCCTTTTTTAACAGCACAGATTAATAACACATAAAAAGCTTGAATCTGTTTCTGTTTTTATTTCACAACATATTACATTTGTTTGATTTGTTAAATTAAAAAGCTCAAGTAGTCGTTATTTTTTCACGCTCTTTGAAAGTAACCATGAAATTGCTGTGACATCCTCCACTAAAATATTTCCAAGGACGCCGATGTTAAACTGTTCTGTCGGTACTAAAATTAAATCTTTTTAAACCAAATTGTTTTCCAAACATCAGTGTTAATAATATATTTATTTTAATCATACTAAACAAAAACCTGAAGCATGTGGGCTGGTAATTACATGGATTCAAGGCTGAAAATATTTGATGTTTTTTTCTGGGTGATCATTTTGATTTTCTGTGTGTGTTGGGAATAATTAGGGCTTTTGTGAGGTAAACAAGAGCACAATTTTTGTTTTTACATCCCATTTCTGAACATGTTCAAGATGTGTTTTTCCTGCATTGGCTAGAATATTGGGGGTGTGACAAAGTATCCACGTAAAATATCTATACTAATTATTTCTTTTGGGGTCAGCTGACATTAGGTGAGGGGTGGGGTCCACTCTGAGCTAAGCACACAGCATTTGGGGGCATCCCAGTCTGTATTTTGTTATTTTTAGGACACATCTTCTTGGCAAAAACCAGGCACAGGGTGCAAAGGGGATAAATTATGTGCCTGATTATATGTGTGTCTAAGACTTAACTAAGAGCAAAAAAAAAAAGTAAGAAGCGACTTGGCTTTTGTGGAGATTAGAATTTGGATGTGGTTCCAAGAATTTTTGAAGGATTTGTAAACATTCAGAGATATGACAGTTTTCCACATTTTCGCCAGTAACTCCATCTCATCACATTTCCCTCTACGCAGATGGTGTTTTGATTTTTATTTGTAATCCTTCCTCGTGTCAAATTCATTTACTTAAAGTGTTTGAAAAGTTTGGTGACCTTCCAGGTTTAAACAAAATAGATAAGATAAATTGGTCAAAATCTGTGCTGTTACCTCTTGACAAGGCTGCCAAGCTGACTCACCTTCAAGCAGATATTTCCAGGGTTGAACATTTCACATATCTTGGAGTAGAAATATCCCCCACATTAAGACAGATTGTGAAGCATAATTACAGGCATGTACATCAAGGTTCTACAGGACTGTAATAGATGGTAACGTCTGCCCATCTTACAAGAGACCCCTGTTTCAATTATCAAAACCAATACATCACCCAGAGCTAATTTTGTCACCTCCCTTCAGCCCCCCTAATGGCTATTGGTGGAAACAAACTTTAATTATCTCTAAATTTGTTGGAAAAGCAAACAGCAGAGAATTAAAATGTCTGAGGTTAGATGGCAGGCTGGCAGTACAAAATTTTAAGTCAAACTTTTGGTCTTTTTCATTAAGACCTTTGATCAGTTGGTTCAGTCCCAAGGCTCTGGTTTCCTGGCATGCACTGGAGGAACAGCTGGTCTCCCCATGGAGACTGCAGGATGTTATTTTTACTAACTTCTCTATCAAACAGTGTCAGCTAAGGTTTGGGCCTCTAATTACACATGTAATTCAGGTTTGGCATGACTCCCAGAAATCTTGTGCTATTCTTTGTCCGTGGCATCTTGAGTCCCCAACATGTAACAACAACCAACTTCTAATTGGTCAGACACCCATTATTTTTTCTCAAAGAAAAAAGAAAAGTATCCACATCCTAGGAGATATTTGTAATGACACTGGTCTTCGTTCATTCCAGGATTTGATAGACTGTTATGACTTACACGGTACATCATTATTTTTTTGTCTGCAGCTTAGGGCAGCCCTCAGGGCCTACAGGGTCCTGTGGGGTCAGCCACTGAAACAACACCCATTTTACAAACTTATTATGAACAGAGCAACATCCAGGGGCTTTGTCTCTACTTTTTACACTTTTTTACTAAAGTCTTTTTAAAAAGACCTGCCTTTAGACAGAGAGTGGAGAAGTGATGTCCCACGTCAGATGTTCAAACATTTTGCTAACTTGTTCTTCTTTTGGGTTCTGGGGTGGCGGGAGGGATTGGTTGTTTATTTATTATTATTATTAATATTATTATTAATATTATTATTAATATTGTGTATTGTCTGTTTTATCATAACAGTTTGTCTGTTGCTATTCAGTTATATTCTGGTCTCTGTTGCATGATTTAAAATTAAATTAAAATTTGCTCAAAAAAGGGAGAAATGCCTTAGCGGAGGTTTGTGCTTTGGAGCACTTTTCTTTTAAAGGTGCTACTGTATGAGGAGAATCTAATACCGGCGACATACAGACTCTGCTACCCATAAGCACACGTGCCGACTGTCATAATGCTGTGTTCCAGTATCCTCGGAAATGGGAGTGACATTTCTGACTTATCGGTGTTACAGTTGAAGTTGGAAAAAACATGCCGATCTACCAGGCTATTGTTAGCTGTTGTTAGCATGCCCTGCATTGTTGCATGAAGAATGTGATTATCACTATGGCAGCATTTTTGTAAATATAAGTCTAACAATACTATGTATACAGCTGATCTAGAGCGACACACACCAGTCAGAAGTGCAAATAAATTGATTATTACAGGAGCTAAATAACTGTTCACACTGGGGGCATCCATCTTCAATTGTCAGCTCGGGGATGGCGAGGTTTTACCGAGTTCCCAGTAGGAAATTCCGACTTCGGGGGACGTTCCAGTTGCAGTTTCCTACTCGGAACTTGGAAATTCCTACTTCTGACTACAACTGGAACGCACCAAAGACGTGACCCAAGCCAAAGCGTGTGTTTGTTGTGATGCTACTAAATGCAGCTCGGACCTTCCTCAGAACTCTGCATTCCTTTACAACTTCTTCTTTTCAACAACTTACAGGATACAAAGCGACGAGCTAATCTATCTCTTTCTAGTTACATAGAGGTAGTTTTTGATGTGTGACAACAAGCAATTTTTGGAAAATGTATTATCGTAGTTTTGTAGCTGGCTATATATTGCTACTTACAACCCGGTGCTCTAAGACGTGTCTGAATAATATAAATTTGCTCTAGGTTTAATTGTCTTGTTCCTGAAGTTGAGTATCCAGGCCAGTCCAGCCCTGTCCGACCCGACCGGAAGGCTAAGGAATAGCATTTATAGATAACCTATTTTGATGCTATAAACCTCATCTTAAAGTGTGTATTTTGATCAGGCATATATCTAAAAGTGAGACTTTTTTTGTAATTACTCAGAAACTCCTCACAGTCCCTTTAAGTCCAGTCTCTAGTACTAAATGTTATCTCACCTCCCATGTTTTCTTGGATTGAGCCTAGATGAAAAGAGTGATTTTGAAGTTTCTGATTTCCTGGTTGAAAGGAGACAAACCACAACTAAGTGAAAGAAAATAACTTCTTTGGTTTATAGTTAACATATTACTCCGAATCTGTCTAAGCCAGGAGTTCAAGGGGTTATGACTAAAGACTATGACAACAGTTATGAAGTTAAGGCTGAAACTCTGAACGTGGAGCTCAAGGAACATCAAAGATAAACCATTTTAAAAGGGATGTACAGAAATGAGTTTAACAAGATACAGGGATAAAGCAGATCTTTGACCATCACTTGATGTTTACCATTTATTTATTGTTTTCTTTACCATTTATTCCTTTTTGTTTACCTCTAAAATTAACTCTAAAAAATCAGGGTATGAGTATGTTCTCCTCAGCTTCTGTGGGTCGTTTAACGTGTGCTTGTGTAAACTAATTGAATAAACATCAAATCTAAACTTAGAAACTGAGTCATGCAGAATTTCAGACAGGATTTCTGAGATGTGAGGTTGCTTTTAAACACTGACAGTTTTCTTGTCCTGCTTTATTTCATTCAGTACTCTATGTGTTTTGGCTTGTGAAACATTAAATGCATCTTTTGGCCGTCTTCATCAGTCAGTATATCCATACGTGTTGGCTTATCACCAGAAAATATGATGAAAATAAAGAAAAGCTTCCACAATGCTTCCTTCAGATATCTCTCTGGGCACTTAATAAAGAGACAGAAAATCCTGCTGATTGATGACAAGCTTAATTCCAATTCAATATATTTTATAATGAAACTATACAGTATAATCACAACATGTAAAATAGAAGACTCTCTTAAATTATAAAGCAGAGTAAGTCACTCACACACCCATCACAAAATCATAAACAATTTCGGTGTGAAGCCTTGTGTTGAAGTGAATTAAGCAAAGGTTAAATATTTTATGACGTTGCTGCCAGCAAATACAGCTGCAGGCAACATGTTTATCTGGTTGTCAGTCCTTGTACTTACGCGTCCCATCCTCAACATTTTGAGAACACCCTGAGGGAGTCACTTCATTTTTGGCACAAACATTCACTTGAACATAAGATCAAATGATCAGACTCTTATGTTAAAAATCAGGTCACTCAGGCCTTGGATAGCATCAGATAGAGACAACTGAAACATTTATAGGCCAATTTTACAATATTAAGCACAAATATCTGATTGGATCAAAATTTTCAGTGATGTCTTTTTAACTATAAAGTAAGACATGAATTATGCTGTGATATCAGGGATTTCTTTTAATATTTGATCATTGACCTAACATTACCCTACACCTGTCTGTGTAACTGTGCAGTTTTTAAGCTGCAGTTTTCTGCCTCTGTGCTGCAAAAGCCAAAGCTATGATAATAATAATAATAATAACTTGAATTTATATAGCGCCTTTCAAGGAACCCAAGGTCGCTTTCCACAGTAGAGGGGATGATCTTATTGGTCACCATTTGCTTGTCAAATGTTATATCTAATGAACTATTTGAGGGATTATCATCAAACTGTGCATTCATGTTTCCCTCAACATTGATCTGAACAGTTTTTCAAGATCATGAGTAAAAGCTCAAAGTCATGTATTCTAATGATCATCCCTGGCTTGTAAGGCTGTTAGTTTTTCAAAATCAAACTTGAATGGTTTTGGAACATAAACGCAAATAACCAAAGATCTATGGGGCGCCGTTTGTAAAGCAGCGCATGCTAACAAAAACAACAGCAATTTGTCACATTTAGCTTCAAACCATGTGCAAAAAACTGGTGTGATTTTTTTATAGTGACCTTTTATGACATTTAGGGCAATATTTGTCATCTTAGAAATATCTTAAATAGTTAAATGTAAATATTAAATGTCACACATAAATGCTATATATAAATATAAATGCGAAATATAAATATAAATCTTAAATATAAATATAAATGTTAAATATAAATGTCAAATATATACATTTTAAATATAAATATAAATGTTAAATATAAATATAAATGTTAAATCTAAATCTCTCAGACGCAACCAAATATTTAGCTAATATGCAAATTGAAACTCCCGGTAACAGGAAGTACCAAAATAAAAGCTCACGGAACTAACATTGTGGTGTTCAACATGTTATCATGCAGTGTCAGAAGTAAACGGTGCCCCATAGTTCATTCGTGGTCTCAGGAGAGAAAATGTGTGGTTTTTTTAGCTGCTTTACAAACGACGCCCCATGAAGATCCCCTCTCGTCAGCAGTAAGGAACAGAGACTCTCTAATCCACGCCTTTAATAAAGACCTTGCAGGAAAAAGCAGGCACATGAGGTTGAACTCTTGATGAAGTGCTGCTGCACTCAACTGCATAATTTGGATGAAAAGTTGTCGGTTGAGCAAATTTGGTGCGGAGGACAAGTGAGTAAACTGCTTTGCACATAATGGACACACAGGCCAGTCTTTGATTTTAAGTTTGTCTTCACTAGTGTAGAACCCAAAATACTTCCCACAGTGCTTCTCAGAAGTTTCGGTTCTATTGTCCGCTTGAAGTGGCACCAGCAGTGTTTGTGGTTGATGCCCTGATGTGCTGCTTCATCAAAAATTTTACTTTTGAATATTTATTCACTCTTTGAGTATGGATATTTGTCCAAATGGTTGTTTGAATATCGAGTATAAGGTGACAGCCCTACTCGCTGGTGAAACTGAACTTGTTAGTTATCTTCAGAATTCAGTTTCTTCTCCAACTTTTACAACTTGTATTTAACATAAATTAAACAACTTTACTAATCCTTCTTTGGTTATTTTGCTAACATGCTGCTCATATGTTGCACGGTTGGTTAACACCTACTGAGGTTCATCAGGATCATATATTTGTGGAATGAAAAACACTACTAAACATGTGGGTAGTGCCCTCAAAAATGTGCCAAAACCCAAAACTGAAGACCAGGCCAGGAAGCAGAGTGGCAGCATTATTTGGTGTCAGCCCTGGAACTATTTCTAAACTTAGAACCAAGTTCAGTGAGACTAAAGAAGTTGAAGACAGACTGTAAATGGGCTATCAGACTGCATCAGTGGTGCAGTTTGATAGTGCATTCTGTTTCTAATAAGAGGTTACAGAGTTTAACCTAGCCCTGGCCGTCACATGGCAATGCCCTTGGGCAGACACTTGATCCCAAATTGCTCCTACTGCTGCATCAGTGGCGTGTCAATGGGCAGGAATGGACATGATTATGTTAGCTGATGCTGGTGGACCATATACATAGAAACTCGGAGCCATCAGTGAGTGAATGGGTAGGTGTGGCTGGCTTTGAGTTGTCAAGATACGAGGAAAGTGCTATAAAGCTCAAGTCCATTTACCGTTTATAAAAGACCCATAGAAGACCACTTCCTTACCCTTGCTTTTCTGAGGACTGTGGACTTTCTTCCAGGGCACATTTTCAGATTTGAAATATAAGTGTCTTGAGTTGGAGGATCTTTTGAACCTTGTCCTTACTGAACTTTGTAGCAGAAGAAGTCAGAATCTGACTAAAGCATATCACAGGATATTCTTCATATACTGACGCTGCTGGAAATGTAGCCTAAAGCTGCGTTCACACCGGACGCTACTTGCACTACCTCGGCGATCACTCTCCATGCAAAGTCAATGTACAGCCACGATGAGGCGGGGCTAACCCTCCCTCGATGCGACAGCCGCTATTCACACTAGTACATAGCTCGTAACGCGATGTCAAAGTAAAAAAAAAATTGATCTTTTCAGGCGATGTCATGTGTGGCTGTGTGGCAACAGCCAATCAGCAGTGTGTGCATGTGTGACGGTGCCTTTTTCATCCGGACTACGGAGGAACAATTTATGTCCGTGTGGGACTCTTTAGTCAGTGAGGACATAAGTTCCGCTTAGACGGACCACGGGAAACGCACAGATAATGCTGCTGCAGGGCATCAGCTGCAGTGTTTTGTGTTTGATAAGTGAGTGAAAAAGATACAGCTGGAATAATGTCCGCTTATACATCCTATTATATGATATATGATATGATAGCAGTGAAACTCGAGCGGACATCACCAAGCGACGGCCGACAGCAACGGTGACCAAAATGAGGTATTTATGGACGCGTGACACTACTTCAGTGGGCAACACGATTTTGGTAGCTGGGTCGCTTGCGGTGTGAACGCAGCATTAATCCTGTTTTGTCCAGTCCTGATGTGTTGTTTTCTTTTTATTCATCATATCGATTATTCTGACTTTACTGATGCCAAGATTGTTTTAGTGAACTTTTTATGCAAACTACAAAATATTTTTAAGCCCTTTACAGAAAACAAGATCTGAAATCTGATACTTAATGGTTCTTAAGTATTGTTTTATTAAAATTACAGTAATCCAAATTTCTTTATATGACTCTTCTATCTGTTAATACATAAAGCAAAAATGTGGTGCAAATGGAATTCAGTTTCGAAAGGTTATCGATTCAGTTCATTTGATTTCCTCTTTTTCTCCATCCATGGTATAAAGCCAAAAGACAGAAACCTGCCTTTGTAAAGTGCCTGATACGGAGGATCTATCAGGACCAGAAACCTTGATCCTGAGGGCTCTGAAACAAGGGCACTGCTGTTATAAAGTGGATATCGTCCTGCAGGAGTGACCTGTCAGTTTGTCATGTCCTTCTCTCGGCTCACAGCTTCATTACCTTCACTCATCGCTCTTGTCGGGCTCTGATCTGCTCCTTCACCTGCCGCTGACCTCCCCTGAATCAGCTTCACTTTCAAAAACACCCCCCCGGTGCTGAGTTTGAGGACAGAAATCAAGACGGATAATTGCAGGAAATTTGGCTCGGAGGATTTTCATGTTTTGACTCCTCGGCTCGCTGCCCACTCGTGGCAGCTTCGAGCCGGAAAATTACAGGCCTGGATATGAAAATATTTCTGTCAATTACATAATAGGATCATCTTGTGTCTCGTTCTGGAGGACAGGACTCTTGATTCCTCGTGTCCCAAATCCATCAGAGGGAAATTCTGATATTCCTCTTGGTGAAGTGAAGCTGCTATGTGGTGTCGTCTCTTCCAGTTTTTCTCTGTTACATCTGTCCTCTGGTGTTTCGCACTCACATAGACTCAATCAGATCCCCTGACATGAAGAGGACACATGATGGATCGACATATTATCAAAGTCCGTCTTGTGTCATATTTGCAGTTTTTAGCTGACTGTAAATAAATCGCTCCCAGGAATCTGAAGTATGACTAGTCTGACATTAAGAAGAGAAAGCAGACCAGACAGGATTCTGGCTGCAGATGCTTCTTCACGCTGCAGACAACACATTTCACATCTCCAAAGCCTGCACCAGAGAGCTAGAAAACAGCTTGTCATTTCATTTCTACCAAACTTTCTTCTGCAGGATTCTGTGCTCAGAGGAGCCAGCCACACACTCCTCCGTGAGCGTCGTGCAGGACAGCAGTAAGTGTGTGCACAGCAGAGTGACAGCTTCATTAACGAGATAAAGGCAGAACAGAGCAATACTTCTTGGTACCACTTAACTCTGGTCACTCTTTTTTTATCAACAATTTTGGTGAGATTGAGATGTAGTGTTGTAAGAGTTTGTTCTTTCTCTCTGCTGTTAGGACTTGAGAGAAAAGATTATATTTTTCTGTTACTGTAACAGTCTTATAAATCCATGAGAGAAACATACCAACAGCAGTACAGTGTATAGGGTACATTTTTAATACCCACTGTCATGTATTAAAGGTGTAGTCAGCGATGTGGGAGAAAACGAGTGGAGAGGTTGTTTATAAACAAATTTAGACCCACCTCTCCCTCCATACCTCACCCCTGGCTCCACCCCTGAAGGCTGATGGACGTGCATCGTCATGGAAACGGCTGTAGAAACTCCATAGCTCACCAACGTAGCTAAGGTAACCCCGACCCGTCAGACAACTCGACTGACAATATTGATAAAATCACAACAACAGTACATTCTGGCAGATTAGACAATAACATGACTGCTCGACGGCTGTTACTGTTATGTGAAGCACCACAAAGCTAATGTTGCTTACCTATCCAGCAGACAAACGGCGACATCCACGTGCGTTTTCAGGTCTTTTAGTTCGCGGAGTTCCCTTCACCATTGGAAAGCAACATCAATGTTGACCCGGGTCTTCACTCTGCCATGGTCATAGCCCTTCTTTTTCACTTTTCACCCCTCTAAACTTTTTCTTTTGGGCTGTTTTTCAGCCATTGCTACTGCACATATTGTATCTCTCTCTTACGCTAACTGCGCACGCTATGCAACCTACTACTCCCTCTTCTGTCTGATCTGCGCGTGAGTATGATCGCCCCCTGTATTTGGGGGGGGGTGTACCCTGTTTTGGTAACTCGGCCCAAGCCACAGTATTTACCTGCTGAAATTCAGAGCCAAGGCTGTGTATTGAAACCCGACTTTTTTCAACATGCTGTCAGTGGGGACATCTTGTGGATGGAGAGGAGAAATACAGTGATTTTGGCAAATACTGCATTAGATTAGAAGATTAGAAGATTGCTGACTACACCTTTAAGTAGCATTTCCTGGAGTAAAAAATAAACAAGCCTACCCATTACTACAAGTCCAGTCACCATCATCCCACACTGCATAAAACCTGACCTGATAGAGTGGTTGTTGGTTATTATTAAAAGCCCTTTTTTGATGGTGAGAAGTGCGTTATCTAAAAGCACCTGCTGCACACTGATTTTGGGCCGTCTCTATTTAAATGCACTATTTGATGACACAAACTGTCATGGGCAGGGTGCTAAAAGAATAGATTATGTGCCCTGTTTATACAGAGGTGTGCTTTGGGTGTAACAGACCAAACCAGCGTCTCACTCATTCCCTGTCAGTCAGTTTAATCAGTTGGCTGGTGCTTTGCTATTGACATGGTAGGTTTAGTTGTTGGCCTGAATTTCGTCTGGATTATTTGATTCCAATTCTTTCATCGTGCTGCTTTACTCAAAGAATACTGTATGAAGTACTGTATGTCAATGCTCAGATTGGACTGTTTTTTTTCCCATTGAGGCATCCTAGAACAAAAGAAAAGATGAGTCAGACACTTCCTCATGGGCATAAAAGTGAAACTTCATTAATAACTAAAATCTCCCAATCCAGCTGAATCAGGCAGATTTATATTTATGACCTGTTTACTGTGAGTCAAATAACTGTTGGCTATGATTCCCCACAGGAACCTCTGGGTCTGTTCAGCAGTCAGGATCGGGGGCTTGATGTTCCTCTATCATAATTACCACACGAGGTTCAGGCCATTTGAAAAACTTTGAGGGATAGTTCAGGTTTTTTTAAGTGGGGTTGTTTGGGTTACAAAGCATTAGAACAAACACCAGCCACACTGACAAACCACACCTCTCACTCCATGCCAAAACAGTCGGCAAGGAGCTTAAAGCTATACATTGCTGCTAGTGCCATTGTGCCATTGAAGAGTTTTGGCTAAAACAATAGCTACAATAACAGCATTGGGTGATTAGTCCCGATCAACAGATTATTTACAATTTTCCTCTTCCAGCACCAAGCTGCTTTTTTTGTTACTTTTAGGCACACGGCACAGCCAGCGTGTCCTTCCTCCAGAAGTGCACCAATTATACAATGCAGCTTGATTGTTCTTTCACCAAATACACAGATATCAATACATCCTAAATAAGATAACAAGATAAGTTAAATTAATAGATGTTAAATTACCAAACCATTCAAGCAGAGTGAATCTCCTCCACAAGCATAGTGTGTTTTCATCAGGCAAACTTATCAAAACCATGGCTGAATATTTACTTTGAAGATAAATGTTCATTTGACTCTTCTTATTCTAACTTTGCAAAACTCTAAATCTGGTCTGTACAAGAATAAATGCTCTTTACAGCAGGGAGGCTCTACATGACGAGAGCCTCAGACTACATAGACACATGAAATGTTTTTGTATCAAGTGATCCTGAAACATCCTGATGTGATTTTTCACTGTCATACTCTCATTTTGTCCAGTTTGATGACATGAGCTCAAGATTTACACACTTAGATCTTGTTTACACGACAACCTTGTCACCAGAAACAGGACGGTTTTTCCTGTGCATTTTCAAGAGCGCTTCACATTCACACAGATCTACAAAAACAACTGAAAATGCTGTAGCGTGCATGCCATGCCGGTAGTTGGCGATGTAGATTTCAACCCGCATTTGTGCACAAATGCTTTTCGGTGAGGACAAACTTTTCACAAACAACAACGGCAATGGACTGATGGTAAAGTTGGGCCGCCACTGAATGTGGCGCTGAACTACAAAACCATCAATTATCAGGAGAATATTGACTGGGAGTCTTCTTTTTCTTCTTCTTTGTTATTTAGTGGTGGTTTGCACAACAACTTAGAGGTGCATTACTGCCACCAACTGAACTGGAGTGTGGAACAGGAGATTTTTGGTTGTTCCTGGGTAGGTATGTGCACAACCTTTATCTGACAAAGTGCTGTGTATGTGTCATCTTTTTCACTGAAAACACTGATTCCTGTTTACACAGACGGTTAAGAAAATAGTTTCAAAACTTTCACTGTGGACCCAGAGTTCAACTGTTTTCTCGTAAATGACCACTTATATCATTATGTAATGTGGGTTATTCCAGTCTCCCAGTTCCCATAACAGTTTCCTTAGCTTCTCATTCAGACCTGCCAACTCCTAATCTACAGTCTCTCCTGTGTGTACTCCAGATCAATCAAGTACTCCCAGGTGTCCAAACAAAATGGCAATCATATTTGCTCAAAAAAAATCATTTTTATCCAGTTAGACAGCAGTTGTTCTCTCTTGTGAAGCAAGCTGGTTGGCTCTGCTGGCAGAAGAACAGATTTGCTGTGCTGAGTAATGAATTATGTTGACATAAGCTGTTGTAAAAGTGGAAAAGTAAGTTGTTGTAAATAAACTGTTGATAGCATGAAACCACCCTATGCTGTTACTTTGGCTTGTTTCAACCAAATTTCTAAAGATTACATAGATTGTCTGACATCATTATGTAAAGCATCAGCATCCATTCCAACTATTTTGGTTCAGACTGACAGCTGCATGGAATAAAAATCCTACCTTTATTCTAGAGCATGCTCTAATGTTTGAGAGCAAAATTTCAATTTTTGAGAGGAAAGCATTTTGGTTTTGAGACCATTTTTCATCTTTGAGAGCAGATCTCATGTTTTTAAAGCTAAACTTTTTCATTTTGTGCTCAGATTTTTTCTTGCTTGTGAGCTTAAATCTCGTTTCTCCTCTCTGATTTTTTCTGCTCACACACGAAACAAAACTGCTCCCAGCCAATAGGAAGTGAGTATCTATTCGGCCAATCTGATAATGATACATAGTTGCTAGAGGGTTCGCTAATTTGATTTCTGACAAATTAAGGAAAAAAAAAAACATGCCTAAATAAGAAAACTTATGCGGCGTTCCTCTGCTTAATCTAGCGAAGCATACAGCTGCTGTCTGACCACGTGGCAAGTGTTCCGGCTAATGCCAAGTACCTCTTACAACCCAACTTGAAAAATCCAGAACTATCCCTTGAACTTATGGTATTTAATGATGACAAAACTTAATAAAATGCAACAAGAATATGATGAAACGGATGAAACAGAATTTATCGTAGTGCCCTCTTGTCTTCCAGTGCCTTCCACATTTCCAAAAGCTGTCAACATGTTTATGCAGCATCTCTCGTTTCCTTTGAAAGCAGAAGACGTTTGTTTTGGAGTAAACTGATCTCTCTGAGAGAGTTAAAATCGGGACATGCTGTAGAAAAATAACAGTCTTAGTAATGTGTCAAAAATCAAAGTCTGAATGGAGCCTAAACAGAAAACCCCCGGGGTCTCATTATACTCATTATAACTCTCCAAACTGTACATTTGCAGAAACGGTCCGGGGAGACATTTTATGTGATGGTGAAGTATAAAAATAAACTTGACTTTCAGCTCTGGATTCCTCTGAGCTGACAGAGTGGATATCCTGTATTTTTAAACAACCTCATCCTCTACCAGGTCAGCGCCGGCCCTCAACACAGCCGCTGCTGTCCAGAGCTGCGATACTGTGACCTTTTTCTGTGAATCTAAAGGTCGTCCTGCATGCTGAGAGAAAAGCCGGGTAGATTTCCCAGAAAGGGGGAGAGAGAGGCCGTCATAAACAGCTGACAGCTTCAGATGGCGCTCAGGTTATCTGCTCTGAGGGCTTCACATGGAGGGGGTGTTCTGGTTACAAAAGCAGGGCAACATTTAGGAGAGGTGATTGGAGATTAATTACAGCATCCAACGTGTTATGTGTGAATATATCATCTATTTTAAAGTTTTTATTGAAGTTACTCTAGATATAACTGTCATTTTAACAGATTCTGTTAAAGGATTTTACATTTTATTTACACTTGAAATAAAAAAAAAAGAAGAATTTGGAGATAATCAAGAATTTACCTTTCTTCTCCCCCAGGAACGTGGGGCTCAATTGTGATGGACTCATTGAAAAAATCAAACAATGAAATCAGAATAATGATTATGCAGAGATCATAATCATCATCACCTCTGCCAAGGAGGTTATGTTTTCTGGAGAGTTTGTTTGTTTGTTTGTCTGTCTGTCTGTGAACGAAGTAACTCAAAAAGTAATGGATGGATTTTGATGAAATTTTCAGGAAATGTTCAGCATGGGAAAAGGAAGAAGTGATTCGATTTTGGTGATCACCGTCTGGATCCGCCATGATGAAAAATAAGATTTTTGTGAATAACTACTGAACTAAAATAGATATCATGATGAATCTAGTTGCTATTGGTTTGTTTTCATGGTCAAGGAATCTAAATATTTCAACGAAATAAAGGTGGGACTAATATTTATGGTGAAAATCACAATATGACTGACGACTGTGGTGCTGGCGGAGGTCTGCGTTCTCCGAGTGCTTTTCTAGTTATGGTATGGGGCTGTTTTTCAGAGCTGGGCTTGGCCCCTTAGTTCCAGTGAAAGGAACTTTGAATACTTCAGCACACCAAGACATTTTGGACAATTCCATGCTCCCAACTTTGTGGGAACAGTTTGGAGCTGGCCCCTTCCTCTTCCAACTTCCAGCAGGTCCATAAAGACATGGATGACAAAGTCTGGTGTGGATGAACTTGACTGGCCTGCACAGAGTCCTGACCTCAACCCAATAGAACAATTCTGGGATGAATTAGAGTGGAGACTGAGAGCCAGACCTTTTCGTCCAATATCAGTGTGTGACCTCACAAATGTGCTTCTGGAAGAATGGTAAAAAATTCTCATAAACACTCCTAAACCTCATGGACAGCCTTCCCAGAAGAGATGAAGCTGTTATAGCTGCAAAGGGTGGACTGACGTATTGAACCTGATGGATTAAGAATGGGATGTCACTTAGGTTTGTATGCAAGCAAATATAGCAATATAGTATAGATAGATAGATAGATAGATAGATAGATAGATAGATAGATAGATAGATAGATAGATAGATAGATAGATAGATAGATAGTCCTCTTTAATCCAAGCCGACATATGTGTACACAAAAGATTTCTAACGTATGTAATGTGATGTATCGAGCTCCAAGGATCCTACGTCCTGATACTTTCTATATTTATGGATGTGTGGAGGCACAAAAAAGGGAACAAGAAGAAAAATAAGGACACAAAATAATTATGAAGTTGTTACTGTTGTGTGGTCTGAAGCATATTTCATGTGCGTGTGAATGTTTTCAGAGAGAAACAACACCACAGAAATCAATCTGCTGTTGTTTTTTCAGTCTGAGGTTAAAGGCCCATTTCACAGATCCTCTCCATACCGTATCTACTGAGGAGCTGGTTTAAAGTCAAAGAGGCTTTTCAAATGCAGATGAAATTCATTTTCTTTTCTCTCCTCTTTTTATTCCAATAGCACATAATCCCAAATGTGTGTCACATTTAGCAGGGTGTGGAGATTTAAGCAATTTCAAGATGCTGCCTTTAAGTCTTCCATTTAAAATTCATTGAAAAGCAGATTTAGGGGAAGATGGTGGGGAGAAAATCAATTTGGAGCGGTTATGAGTTATGAAAACAAATCTCACATTGATTGGCTCTCTCACTTATCTCTCCTCATGTAAACAAATAGTCTGCGGGTGGAAAATGCAAATTGCATTAGTCTCGGTGTTGCTGAAGGTCAGAATCAGCTGATACTGTAATGGGCTGTTAAGAAACAACGGATTAGAATAACGAAAGCAGCTGAATTGACACAAACAGAAAGAAGCATTGTTATCTCACAGCTGGAGAGGTTATTAGTTCAGAAAACAAGAGTATAATTATCACAATAAGCTGCTTTTGTCCAAATCTAAGACATCATAGCAGTTTCCTCTTATTAAATGATAACGAGGTTTAAATCCATCATCTGTCCCTAAAGGAGAAATCAAACAAGAATATTTTACAAAGTTAAAAAAAAAATGTTTTGTTACTTTCAACACGGCGGTCCAGATTGTAAACAGAAATAATTGAAGCTGAACTCTAAATCTCTTGGCTTGCTTTTTCATTTATTTCCTCTCAGGCTGGAGTCTCCAACACGGACTCTGACCATGGAGGCTCCCCGAGGGGTGGAAGTGAGCGCTGCCACGGGGCCTCTGAAGGTCAGCGGTCGAAAAGACCTCCAGCTGGAGTCCACAGAGGGAGAGGTGAGGCCCAGTTCAAACAACCTCCAGCATGGAGGTATTTATTGGCTTTGTAATCTGTTTTGATTTTCTTCTTTCTGTTTTGATTTTATGAAAGAGCTGTCAGTGCTTCAAAAGTCAACATGCACCTGTGTAAGGAGTGCTGATGCAGTGAGTCTCAGAATACAGGAGGGAGTTGTATTTTAGCTTTTCAGGTTCTGTCATGTTCATGGAACGGAGAGTTTAGTTTTTGGCCTGAAGAAAAGCCACAGTGACAGAGATCAGCTCTGCATCTTTATAGAAGTAGTCAGCACATGAGCTAAGGCTTTACATTGATGCAGACGGTGCCGCCAACTCCCTGTAATTTGGGGTGAAAAAAGCCACCAAAACATTTCCCAAATTATTTGAGGGAGAAGGAAAAGAGGAGATGGGTCTTTCTGTTTTTGCTTATTGTTAATTCACCTGACCATCATAAACCAGCACAAAAGTTGCCTGTGGTTGGCATGATCATAGCTTGAAATTAAACAAAACTAATGAGGCCAGACAAGGCAGCGCACACCCACAGCTGATAAACAAATGAACACCTATTAATCCTTTAATGCCTGTAAACACAAAATATAGCCAGAAAATTCTATTTTTTGGAGATAAAATGTTTATTTCATGTTCAACTGAAGTCCTAAAATTAAAGTCTCCTTATAATTTAACAGATATGAGTTGCTGGTTTGGCGGAGTGGTTATTACCCATGCATGTCCCAGGGGTCTGGGTTCGAGTCCAGCCTGTGACCAGTTTGGAGAGTGTCTCCCCCTGCTCTCTCACCCTCTTTCACAAGCCTACCCATTGTCTCTCTCCTATCAATAAAGGCACAAAATACACTTAAAAATTTAACAGATATAAATTTTTGAATCTTATTAGACATATCTGGTGTTTTTGGAAACTGATAATTCACTTAGGGATATTTTTATCGTTTATCTGATTGTATTCAGACTTTTTTTTAGCAATTTGTTGATCATACTGATGAGACAGAGGTATCATAAAAGTATATATCAAATATGATACAAAAGGCATTATAGGGTTAAAGGCTTAGTTCTGGTTTGAAGTGGCTCGAGGCCCATAGCACAAGTACACTGAGGTAACTAAGAGGTAGGAGTGGGAGAAAAAATCGATACACCTTAGTATCGCGATTTTTTGTCTGCCAATTTTAAAATCGATATCCCCCCCCCCCCCCCCCCCACACACACACACACACACACACACACACACACACACACACGCACACTCACACTCTATAGGCGCTAAAGTCGCCAAACTGAGGCAAGCGACATTGCTGGATAAAACAGGCCATAGCTGTTAAAATAGTGCTGAGTAGATTTACTACTTTTCACCAGCAGATAGTGGACAGGTGACTGGTTTCTATTCAAAGTTTTGGCGTATATTTATTTTAAAACACACACACCGGACCGAGGGACGCGAGTGTGGCTGCAGAGGCTGTGGAGCGGAGCAGAGAGAGAGAGAGACAGAGTGATAGAGACTTAGTAAGAGTACTCACGATGCTGAGAGTACTTTGTCAAGTACTGTCTGACTCTGAATCTGAGGAATATTTACTCTCTGAGGATGACGGTCAGTTGTCCAGTGAGAACCAAACTGGCAGCGAGTGTGCGCAGCGGGAGCGGCTCCGCGCGCCATTACAGTCCCGGAGCAGTACATACCGAGAGCTTTTCCTCTCCATGGCCGGCGACTGCCGAAGAGTGTACATAGTCTGGGATGCAGGGAAGCTCAAAACACCGCGAAAAGTGACGGTGTTAGCGGAGAATGAGAAAGACTGCTGAGCTCTGGTCAGACGAGGGAGAAGCCGGGGTTAAACAGTGCAGGCAGCAGAGGCGTTCATGCTCGGCCCGTAAATTACAGCAATGATGATGGCTGGGAAAACTAACCACTTTGAAACTCTAGCCTTTTTAAATCTTGATAGCAAAACTGAATATTTCTTGAAAAAACTCTGTTGGCTGAAGGGATAATAAGCAACTTTTTAAATGCAATCCAGGCTTTTGAAGAGAGAGCATAAACAGCTGGTTAAAATATATTGCTGAATAAATCCTAAATACAGACTCACATGTGATGTGTATTTTTCCTGATATAGTCTGTAGACATCATCATTGTTCATCTTTTTCACTGGTTTTAAAAAAGCTAACTAAAGATTGCAAAAATCGGCAATATCGTAGAATCGCAATTTAAATCGTATCGGCACCTAAAAAATTGCAATAAATCGAATCGGGACAAAAGTGAATCGTCCCAGCCCTACTAAGAGGGGTATCCAGGTTTGAACAAAGCTTTGGGCTTTGAACTTGGCTTAGACGTAACAAACTGTGAACCTAAATCTGTGGAAAGACGTTGGCCTCACTACCATGTTGAGTACCTGAAGACATCACAATAGAAACTAATTTCTTCATTGACATAGTCATAAAACCAGAAAAGCACTTGGAGAGCACAGACCTCCTCCAGCGCCACAGTTCTCACGCATATTGTGATTTTTACCATAAATATTAGTCCTACCTTTATTTAACCTAAATATTTAGATTCCTTGAACATGAAAACATACCATTAGCAATTGGATTTATAATGTTATCTTAGTTCATTAGTTATTCATGAATATCACTCTTTTTGTCATGGCATTTTTAGGCTAATTTAGATAATTCCCAAAATCTAATCGTTTGTTCCTTGTCCCAATCCGGACTTTTCCTCAAAATTTCATCGAAATCCGTCCATAACTTTTTGAGCTATGTTGTTAACAGAGAAACAAACAAACAGATGCCGGCAATAACACAATCTCCATGGCGAAGGTAATTAAGGAAACGGGCACGTTAGGTCTCAGTTGGACAAAGAAAAATTGTCTGCATAACGAGATTTTGGACACATGACTTGCATTGCATGTCATGTGGCGTGACTATTGCGCATGTGCTTAATGCAAAAGTGGCAGGAAAAATAAAATGCTGTTGAGCCCCGGTTTGAGTGCAGTTCAAGAAGTTTAGTCATGAACAACACCCTGTTTTACTGAACCCGTGTCTCTCCACACCCTTACCAGTGTTTTGGCTCTTTAAAGAGGTGCCCTATCCTGCTGTTGGCCTCACTACCCTGCTGAGTACATAAGGACATCTATGGGATCCAACAGCTTGAGACGTACAATTTTGTAGATGGGAGGTTTGGCCTGGATTTGGCTGAGACTAATTGGCTTGTTATCAAATTTAGAGTTCTTTTTATATCCCTCCTATGTGACCAAATTGGATAAAAAGCTAAATACATCATACTTCCAGTTCACCCTGAAGGGGGATGCCAAATTTCCAGAAAATCCATCTCATAGTTGTTGAGATACTCCAGTCTGGGCTTGAAATGGTGGACTGAATGCAAAAACATTTCAATCCCTGAAGGTTCTGCCTCTAGCATGCATGAAAATGGGAAATTTAATGTTCAAAATACAAATATTTAATAGAGTGATGGAGTTCTTTCTTTCTCAGCTTATCGTCCCTCAGCAGATCAGAGCGTCTGTGTTTCTCTCAGGCCGTCACTCTCCATTCTGTCACTTCATCACTTTGAGTTGATAATCCGTCTCTCCAGCGCTCCCCTGGTGATGTGTTTTTAATAACTTTCCTTTTCTCTCGCCCCTCAGATACTTTTAGACGCCAACACCATTCAGCTGGGCGGCCTCCCGCTGGGCGTCTACACCACGTCGCCCCACCAGGTCTCCCAGGAGCAGGAAGTGTACGAAGTGTGCGTGTGCCCCAGCGGCAAGATCTACCTCTCCCCCGCAGAGAGCAGCTCCACGTGTCAGGCCATGAGCAACATCTGCCTGTGGAGCTGACCAGGGACCACTTTTAACATCTGGACCAGAGCCTGCTGAGATCAAGACTGTCTGAGCTCAGATCAGAGCGGAGGGTCAGGACTGGAGGACTGATGGCAGCGTTCAATGAACCCCGATGTCTTTTTCTAGAGGACACGCCCTTTATTTTTCTACTTAAGCTTCATCGACCACTGAAACTCAAAGAGAAAAGAAGAAGAGATAAAGCTGGAGTGACCTTCTGTGTCTTGAGATCGTACGTCTGTGGTTTTAAAGAACAGTGAGCACAATTCTGTCACATTTTGTATGAGTTCAGAAGATTTCTACCACTCTGTCCACAGCTGTTTCATTTCAAAATAAACATGTTTTCATGTGGCAAAAACTCAACCATTGAACTGAATGATTTTATTACAAAAACAGTGAAGACTAAGTCAGACATGGAGCTTTGGTTTGTGATGTTTGGAGCATTTTAGGATTTTGATTTGATTTGATAATCTTTATTTCAGACATAGGAATAATAAAGTATTAAAGTACAAAAAAAATAAATACATAATTAACAGAAATTCTTTGTGTCAATGCTGTTTAGTGTTTGAAATGGAGTAGGAAGAAGCTCGGCTTATCTTGTCCTTCCCCATTTTTCATCAGTGTATCACTAATCAATCAGCAACAGATACAAACAAAAAAGCTTTTCATTAGAAAAAAGTAAAAAACAAAACAAAACAGTGGAGTAGAAGAAGACACGGTTAACAATCATCCAATTTTACCTGTACCTTGTTGTTGTCCATTAATATATTTACTGGAAACAAGGTCTTTATACATCTTTTTAAATTGTTTGATATTTCAACTCAGTTTGATGTTATCTTTGGTATTATTCCACAAAACCACCCCACAATGCCATTAAACTGAAAACAGTCATTTTTGGCACAGTGAATACAACAGAGGTGGGAAACTGGCAGTCTGGGGCCACATGAGGTCTCCTGAGACCCACTTTTTACACTGATAGAATAAATACATTCATTCTTGTATATTTATTTTCTAAACATTTACTTACAAAGGCTGATTTTTATATTTTTGAATATTTTGGTACTTCATTTAAGTTTAATAATCTGTTGAGAAACATTTTAAAATGTTTCATGTATTAGTGTATTGGTGGTCAGGTAGTCTTAGTCATACAAAACATATTTAAAACTTACACAAAGTACCGTTAGTAAGATTTATTTTAGCAAAGTCTGGATCCTAAATACACTAGACAAACTCAATGTTGTTGTGGAACTGTATACTTAGTGCAGACTTTGCAAAGCATGCTAAAAATGTATCATGTTTGCAAAAATCCGTATATCTTGAAAACTTTGTTTTGGCTACGGGGAATCTAAAAACAGGGACAAAAACAAAAGAACAATAATACTAGGAGGACAAACACTACTTTGTCACATAAAGTTGTCATTTCTTCCATCTTACAGTATAAAGCTCTGCTTTAATTCATGGACTGTAGGTCATTTTCAACAATGATTGGATTTCTTGTACAATGTCCAGTCAGTGACTCAACCAGTTGGCTCAGTTCTGTCAAGTTCTCGTAATGGCTTTCTTAGCAACAAGAGAAAGGATCTTAAACAGGTATTGATTTTCTTTACCTATGACTTATTAGAAATATTATATCCAAAAATTCACCCACGACTATCAAAACTTCATCCCAAAATGTGTGTATTTTCATACGTGACCAAAATATTTGAGAGTGGTTGGCATTGAGTTACCCGCACTGTCTCCAACAGTATTGTTTTTGACCTCATTTTTTAATTTAATTTAATTTTTATTTTTTGGTGTAATTAATAAAAGATGTTAATTTTTTCCAACCAAACTCCCTCCATCTTTTAGAGCTAGATGATCTATGGTGGGTTTTAAGCAAGGACTGCCAATCACTGTCACACAACTCAACGGTAAATTCCTTTCCATTACATATTTCTATATCCTTTTTTTGTTTATATGCACCTGTCAACACTTCAATCACATCATTCCCTTCCGCTGAGATTTCCTTCTTAATTTTTGTCTCATAGAAGTGTCTTTTTTGAAGTCCATCTCTATTTTCTAATCCAAACTCATTTTTTAGTTGTCTAAATGATTTATGTTGCTTATCTACACCTGTACATACAGCTGTCATTCCTTTTGTCTCTTCAACTTTTCAAAGGTCTTGTCTAATGTTCCTGGTAGTATGCATCTCTGCTGACCAGAAAAAAAAGAAATATCTAGTTACCTCCGCCAAGGAGGTTATGTTTTCGTGAGAGTTTGTTTGTCAGTCTGTCTGTCTGTCAGTGAACAAAATAACTCAAAAAGTAATGGATGGATTTTAAAGAAATTTTCAGGAAATGTTCGGCATGGGAAAAGTAAGAACTGATTCAATTTTGGTGTTTATCAGGATCAGCGTCTGGCCGCCATGACGAAAAATGTGATTTTTTTGTGAATAACTACTGAACTAAAATAGATATCATTATGCATCCAGTTGCTAATGGTATGTTTTCATGGTCAAGGAATCTAGTTATTTAGATGAAATAAAGGTAGGACTAATATTTGTGGTCAAAATGTATGAGGACTGTGGCACTGGTGGAGGTCTGTGCTCTCCAAGTGCTTTTCAAATGAATAACTTGTCAGTCATTCTTGCATATTAAATCCATGTTATCAGTTTTCCTCTCTGAGGCTCAGTTTTGCCGTGGAGTTCAACACAGGGGTCTGGCTGACCTTGGCTCTGCAGCTGAGCATGGCGGGCGGCCGTGTGTTAGAAAGCATGCCAGGGTGCAGAGACGTCAGCGCCCTCGTCCTCCATCATCACCCGGCAGCAGACAATCTCTGGTAAAAACACGGTGGCATCCTAACAGGAGATTTACTGCTCACTGAAGTGTAACCAGAACTTTTATTTATGTTCCAAAGATGTGGTGAAAGATTGTGTTTCTGTGTTTTATTTTTGTCTGTGGATGAAAATGTGTGATAAAGCAGAGGCTCATGACCTCTTTCTTTGGAGCCCTCAGTCCTGGTTGAACCTCTAAATACAAATCCCACCCTTTTCAACCAAAATTAAATTAATTTTTTTTCCCCAAATATTCACTCATTTTGAATTTGACGCCTGCAACATGTTCCAATAAAGCTGGGACAGCTGCATGTTTACCACTGTTACATCACCTGTCCTTTGAGGATGGGACACTGATTTTTGAAGCTTTGTTGGTGAAATTCTTTCTCATTCTTGTTTGATGGAGGACTTCAGCTCAGTCAATCAAGCCATGACTAACTGAGCCTTTCCAAAACGATCGTCATAAAGATGAAGGCGTCTCAGAAAATGTGTGCGTCTACATGAATGCACTCGATACGCATCAAAACGCTGTAAAACACATGCCAGACCTCTAGGGGCACTGTAACGATATGATGGAAACAAGCGGAAACAGACGAAAAAACAGTGGGCATGCGCACTTGCGGCAAAAGTTGTAAACAGAGATTGTGATAAAGTGATCATAAAGTGGCGTAATGTGTCCTCGATAATTGTTTGTTCAACCCGGTGGTGATTGAGAAGGAGATTTTGCTGCAACAGGGATAGTAGGGTCACTAGCTTCATTAGCACATATGCTTTACGTATGCCACCACTGTTGTTGTCGTTGATGCGTGTGGTGCATGCGTGTCAATGAA
The DNA here is from genome assembly GCA_036419115.1 of Scarus forsteni. Lineage (NCBI taxonomy): Eukaryota > Metazoa > Chordata > Actinopteri > Labriformes > Labridae > Scarus > Scarus forsteni. The sequence continues at coordinate 21,137,468 of JAZDUH010000544.1, read as the reverse complement.
GATATGAAACTATGATGTAAGCGTATCTGAAAACTTGCAGAGAGCCAGTAATCACGGAGCTGCGTATACGGTGTTTCAAAATCTTTCCACTCTGGAACCTGGTTTTGAAAATGATCGTTTACAGACCCCCAAAACGCCGTCTTCGTGTGGATGATATGCAGATTCGGCAAGAAACGTATGTGTTTAGACCTCGGTTTGTCTTCCTGTGGATGGGGCCTTAGTCCCCTATCATGACACTCTTATGTTTCCTGCTACCGTAATTTCTTGATTATAACACGTTTTTGCTTTTAAATAAGGTCTAACTTTTCGTGTGCATATTATACACGAGTACAAGGGAAATATTTTAAATATTTTGTCTCGCCAGCATCGCAATTGCAACACGTCTGGTACGAAAAGCTGAAATGTTCTCTCTCTGTGTAACATTCCCGCCAAACTTGCCTAATACTTATTATACTGACTGTTGAACTGTTCTAATCAAATATTTTCGGGTCTTAATTAGTTAACTTGGAGCACTGCCATCTTGTGAGCAAGGCGACGCAAAATAGCTATGCCGTGATTGGTCAAAGACATGGGCATCATGATAGCTGCTGTGTGATTGGTCGGTACACTACGACTGAGCATGCTCAGGCAGAAATCAAGTATTTGTGCTTGCATGAAGCAAAAAGTGTTTCCACATCTGTTTAAGAGAGAGAGTTGTGTAATTGTGAAAACACTAAAATTTCACTGATTATAACTAATTAAAGTAAATTTTTGAGTTGTTTGAGAGAGTAAGGTTTGGACAAAGTTTGGGTGTGTGTTATATTAGAGTACAGTTTTTTTTTAAGGCAAAAATTAAGAAAATTTGGGGTGGGTGTTCTAGTCTAGAAATTACGGTAATCTGTTCACCTGTTGTCCAAACAGGAGAGGTTTTTTTTGTTTTATTTTGTTGTTTTTTTAAGCATTCCTCAACTTTCCTGGTCTTTTGTTTCTCCTGTCCCAACATTATTGGAACTTGTTGCAAGAATCAAATTTAAAATGAGTGAATTTTTTTTTAAAGTATCAATTTATAACAAAAAAGAAAATGAACCATGCTTATTTGGTAACCCCCTTTTTATTTATTTATTTATTTAATATATTATTTAATATATAACTAATATTAGATTTTATTGTATATATGTATATGTGTATGTGTATATATGTATATGTGTATGTATATATGTGTGTGTATATATATAGATATATGTATATATATATATGTGTGTGTGTGTGTGTGTGTGTGTGTGTGTGTATGTTTGTAATATAGATATATGTATACATATTTTACATATTTTATTATTATTTATTTTAATCTAGAACTACCTATTTTTTTTTTTTTTGTGATTTTATGTTTTATAATTTTCTTTGAATGCAGAGACAATGGGTTTTGTTAGGGAAGAAGGAAGGGAAAGGGAAAAAAAAGACAAAAGAGAACATTGTACATTTTGAATTTTTACCATTGTATTTCCTTTGATTGTGTTTCCAATTAAAAGAAGAAAAAAAAAAAGAAAATGGACACTAAAGGTTCAATTACCATTTTGTGGTGACATGAGGTAATGAAGAACTTTATCCACAAAGGGCTCATATTTTGCTTTAGAACTCTAAGGTAATTGGTTTCTGCAGTGCTGTCTGCACCATATTGTCAACAACTCTGCATTCATTCTTCATTGCCCTGTGCTGGACTTGCTAACACCAGCCACTAGGTTTAAGCTGACAATGAAGAAATGTAGGACATCACACTGGAGGCAGGAGATAAAGTTTGGGAGCCACGTAGAGGGGGAGAGGGAGAAGTCCTGATGCTGCAGACTTTTGTCTTGTTCATAGAAGTGCTGTCTATAACATGGAGGAGACATGACTGACACACTAAAGGACATGTAGTACACTATAGTGAGGGCTCTACAGGTGTCATGATGGTCAACATGGCTGATGTGAACCTGAGCAGACAGTAACATGTTTTTCACATCAGGCTGTCGCACAGATTTCCTCATAAACACAAAGTCGTTTAATGATATTTGGGTGTTTTGGGCAGCTGCATGACTCTCCAAACGAATAATTCACACCTTTCCTCCAGCAGGAAAACACAAACTCCATATTAAACAGTAAAAAGACGACAGGTGAGGGGTGGTGGAGACTTGCAAAAATGTAATAATCAGCTCACATTTGGGGTTTGAATGTTTTTGCTGTTGGCTGATTTTTTATTTATTTATTTATTTTATTTTTTTTGCATTTCTGATGAAGCTGAAACGCTCATTTGGCTCCATCAGGTGACAGATGCTGAGCACCTGAGGGACTGTGGATGTTTTGGTTTCGGGCCTCTTCATGCATACGGTTATAAAAACACATGCAGATTAGTTTTTGGTGTTATTGCTGGGAAACATTTTTTGCATTGATGATTGAGAAAAAGGTTGAAATTAAAATAGTCCCACTGTTGTCAGTCAGATGAATTATGTGCTGGTGTTATGTTTGTTAATAATCACTGGACTGTTTACAGCCGGGGTGTCCAAACTTTTTCACCAGGAGCAAATCGAAGAAAAACACGAGGATTCCCTGGCCACTTTTGACATTTCCCAACATTAAAGGAAAAGTTCGGTTCCTGCAGCTTTTACATTGTTTATAGAATGAAGAACAACAATATACTCACCCAGAAGGCTTTCCTGATGCAAACGGTGCTTCGGGAGATATTTAGATCCAAAATCGAGCAGCGGACACCGATATAATGTAGCCTGTAGGGCATAGATCGCCGCTCCTAAAAACTGCATTAATCGTCCAAAAACTCATGTTTTTCACTGATATTCCATCATGATTTGCTCCGAAACGACCGCCATTGCAGCCTGTGTCTCTCCACACAGCGCTGTGTGGCTGAACTAACCTCTGAACTGACGAGCTGTTTACATGCCCTTTGCGCATGCGCAGTACTCTCTGGAGCGTTCCTTATCGATATCTGTATACTGTGGCTCCAAACTGTAAGGGGCGTCCATCATATTCAAAGTCCTCCTCCACAACATCTTCATCCCATAGATATTCGTCCATTTTGCACAAAACTGGAAGAAGAAAGTTGATTTGTAGCTGCCGATCTTCCCCTGAACCAATGAGCCACTGCGCATGCGCCAAAGGGCATGTAAACAGCTTCGTCAGTTCAGAGGTTAGTTCAGCCACACAGCGCTGTGTGGAGAGACACAGGCTGCAATGGCGGTCGTTTCGGAGCAAATCATGATGGAATATCAGTGAAAAACATGAGTTTTTGGACGATTAATGCAGTTTTTAGGAGCGGCGATCTATGCCCTACGGGCTACCATTATATCGGTGTCCGCTGCTCGATTTTGGATCTAAATATCTCCCGAAGCACCGTTTGCATCAGGAAAGCCTTCTGGGTGAGTATATTGTTGTTCTTCATTCTATAAACAATGTAAAAGCTGCAGGAACCGAACTTTTCCTTTAAGGTAGAGTAAGTAAAACCAATGTAATGTCAAAAACAGCTATGATCACAGCTCTTTGTTTGTGGCTTCAATCACTGAAACACTTGGGGCAGCCAATCAGATTTCAGAGGACCTGTCAGAGCAGTGATCATCAACAGGCGGCCCGAGGCCACATCAGGCCTCCACAGCTCCAGTCTGGTCCCAGAATATCAGCAGTTACAGAAAATGTGAGGGAGAAAATCTGTTGTGCTTTTTAGGGTAACTTTTTGTTTTTATATCCTCAAAACTATGAACACAATCCCCAAAACAAGTAGGACTTCATATGTCATATTTTCATATTGCGGAATTATAACATTTCATTGATTAAAACTTTGAATCAAGTAGATTTTTGAGTTGTTTGAGAGAGAAAGGTTTGGGCTAAATTTGGGTGCGTGTTATATTTGAGAAATTATAATATACTGAGGCAAATCCACAGATGTTAAACATGAAAGCCTCAGAAAATTTGGGGTGGGTGTTCTAGTCTAGAAATTACGGTATTCTGTTCACGTTAATGTTCCTAACAAGTGCTTTTTTGTTTGTTTTTAGCATTCCTCAACTTTCCTTGTCTTTTATTGCCTCTGTCCAAACATTATTGTAACTTGTTGCAAGAATCACATTTAAAACGTGTGAATTAAAAAAAAAAGGACACTAAAGGTTCTATTACCATTTTGTGGTGACACGAGGTAATGAAAAACTTTATCCACGAAGGGCTCATATTTTGCTTTACAACTCTGAGGTAAGTGGTTTGTGCAGTGCTGTCTGCACCATATTGTCAACAACTTTGCATTCATTCTTCATTGCCCTGCGCTGGACTTGCCAACACCAGCCACTAGGTAATATTTGAGTTATTTGAGAGAGTATGGTTTGGACAAAATTTGGGTGCGTGTTATAATTGAGAAATTATGGTATATTGAGTCAAATCAACAGATGTTAAACATGAAAGCCTCAGGAAAAGGACACCAAAATATCTTAATTGCTCCATGTCTCATGGCAGCAGTATGGGTGGTAGGGACTGATTTCCCCTCTAGAGGCAAAAATACAGAACATTAGTAAATAATATATTAAACCAAAAAAAAAAAAAAAAACATACGGTAGTTAAGCCAACATGTTTTAAGTCTGTTCTCATTCTGCCCCCTGTAACTTCTGTCCAGCAGAAACTGTCCCTTTCACAAACGCAGTTTATGCGTTTGAGCCCATGGTCACGACTCCTTTCCTCATTAAAGACAAATTGATGCTCTCTGCAGCAGAGACACTGAGTCACCTCCACATTAAAACACAAAACAAGTACAAGCTGAAAGACCTGATGAACATGGGAGTGCTGGTGCTTTAAGAATAACTGATCAATGTGTTTATATAACAGTATTTATAGATGGAGCAGGTCGCTGAGCTAATGAGTACAGCTCAAGCTGCTATGATCCTGTCTTAATTTAAAAGGAATTAAGATTGCTTTAATTTTGATTGTATTATGAGTATCGTCTTTTTAATTCCTCAATTTTAGTCTAGTGATATAACTAAAAAGTAAAAAAAAAAGCCAGGCACAAACTTCATCTTCAAACATTAGACGTTTCTTTTTATTATTAGAATCGACTGACAAAGAAAGACGACCACAGGTCGCAGTTTGGACTCCCCTGGTTTGCAGCGTGAGGTTCACTCTCATGTTTTGAAGTTTGTTGCCACAAATTTGAGCAATTTAGTCCTAGAGCTGGAGTTTACCTGCAGATTTGAGAATTAAAACAATCTCACTCGCCCATTGTGTTATTGATTTTCACTGACAATAAGAACGCTGCTTTACGAAAATAAAACAGAAACAATGATTATTTAAAGATGCTATGAGGAGTTTCTAAGTAATTACAAAAAAGTCTCACTTTTAGATATATGCCTGATGGAAATACACACTTTAAGATGAGTTTTATAGCATCAAAATAGGTTATCTATAAATGCTATTCCTTAGCCTTCCGGTCGGGTCGGACAGGGCTGGACTGGCCTGGATATTCAACTTCAGGAACAAGACAATTAAAACTAGAGCAAATTTATATTATTCGGACACGTCTTAGAGCACCGGGCTGTAAATAGTGATTTATAGCCAGCTACAAAACTACGATACTAAGTTTTCCAAAAATTGCTTGTTGTCACACATCAAAAACTACCTCTACGTAACTAGAAAGAGATACATTACCTCATCGCTTTGCATCCTGTAAGTTGTTGAAAAAAGAAGTTGTAAAGGGTTCTGAGGAAGGTCCGAGCTGCATTCATTAGCATCACAACAAACGCACGCTTTGGCTTGGGTCACATCTTTATGACAGTCGCCGCGCGTGCTCATGGGTAGCAGAGTCTTTCTGTCAGTGGAAATAGATTCTCCTCATAGCACTTTTAAATTCCAGACTTTTCTTTTTCTGTTAGTGGTTCTTACTGGTCATCTGTTTACTAAGGATCTACTCTTTCTTAACAAATAAATGAAAAGTGCTCTCATTAATAAACAAATCAATTTAAAAGGAACATACAGAGCTTAGAAAAATTATTAGACCACAACCAGACAAAAGGTTTATGCCACAGCTGTCATGAATTAACAGGATTAATAATTACCAAAATGCACAAGTGTAATAATCAAGATGCACTAGTGTTAAAACTCTTTAGCTAAAATATTTGTGATGCTAAATTATTACGATTGTTATCCATTAATTTTCAAATTTATAGTTTTACAAAAAAGAAACAATAAAAAAGTGATTACATTATAATATCTTGATTAAGCTGTCAGATTATACTCATTTACTTGCATTCCTGAACAGAAACATCAGATTTGATGTTTGGATGTTTTGATTGTTTAATTTCCGTCTTCTCGTAGAAGCCCAGGGAGCTGCTCAGATTTGAGAATAAAAAGGTGAATTCAGTTTGAAGCTCCTCATTCCTTATTCATATCTAATAAATAATATTTTCAGTTACAAACAAGTTTTGGAAAGACTTCTAAAATATTTCTTTTCTCATTTTTATGGTCTAATAAATAACTAAAACAAATAAACACTGTATAGATACACAAAGTAGCCTTTTTGATCTGAACTACAATGTGTTATTATTCTGAACATGTTTATTTTTATCTACTGACCTAACAAAATAAGAACAAAAATATTTAAAACATGTTGTTAGCGAGGTGTACCTAGTAAATGCCAAACTGGTGTCTGAAAGGGTTACCATAAAAAACAAAACACCCCTCTAAAATCCTGGACAGCTCTAAAAACTGAATAACACATTAGCTCGGTGTATAGCTAATAGAAGAACACAACAATACTGAGTATAAAGAATTAAGTTAAATAAATACTTGTGCTAATGGGGGCATGTAGACATTGAAAACATTATTACGAGATTAAAAGTTGTTTTCAGGTGCAGTCACATAGCAGGACGTGTTTTACTCTCCAGTTCAACACATCCGTGGAGCTTCTGCTTATATAAGATGCAGCACTTTGTTTCACACATAATGATGTTTGACTAGATTGAAGCCGTTTGGAGATCTCATTAGCTCAGTGTTTTAGCGTAGCGGTCATTAGTAGTTCCTCATAAAGCTGTGGAAACTCTGTTCTTCAGACTATAATGATCACTTCTCTAAAAACTGCTTGTTCTGTAGGACTGGAGTCGTGCTCGGGTTCAGCAAAGGACTTCTGCTCACTGAGCTGCAGAGGGAAGATTTCTTTCATAGATCAGGCAGCTGTGTGGCAACAGTGATGATTTTTATACATGTTTGACTCAATTTTTAAACACTAATGTTCCATGAAGCCTGTGTAAGACCCTAAAGTGACCCTATGCTGCCACCTATTGGTTAAAGACCAAACACTCTTATGTGAGGAATTTGATTTACTGGAGTTGTGTGATGGAGGGAGAGACAAGTTTAGCCTAAAAAAATACAAAGTGCACAGTAAATAAACAAACATCTGCAACTGGGAGAAGGTTAAAACATAAAGTTACAACTTAGAGATAGTTCAGCATTTTTGAAGAGGGGTTTAATGAGGGTCATTTCAATAATATAAACACCTGACACAGGGATTTTGAACAGCTATGCCTTTGAAAGGCTCGGCTCCAAGGGCATTGTTGCCAATGGGGCCAAGAGCTCTGTGTTATTCACTTTTTGATGAGAGCAAACAAAAATTGAAATGTTGGATTGGTCAGTGCACTAACTACATGCTCTAACCCAAGAAACTTTGTTCTGGTTCTACTTCAATCTAAGCAGAAGGACGAAGGGTAAAAAGTGTGCCAAAGCAAAGCGGATGCTAGCCTTGCAGAGCAGAGAGACCTGTCTGATACTGAAATCATGCATATCCGTCATGCCAGCCTTCATTGTCCAACAGTTTCACTAGGCCAAAGTGCTTAACAGCCCAGTCAGGAAAAAGAGACGGGAGTAGCCGACGTAATGATAAAAGGAAGTGACTTGACAGGAAGTGTTTGAAAATAATGGCAGCTAATGCCAGTTAGCCTGTGGTCATTAAGTTTACTCAGTGATACTTGGCGAAACATGCTCACTTCAGAAGTCTACTTGGTCGGGATTGTCTCTGACAAGGTTCACGTCACAAATAAGTGTTAAATGATACATCTGTGTGGTATAATTCAATATGAAACAGTCTTAAGGTAGTTAAGCTAACAGCCGTTAGCCTCTATGTATGCTACGTCATAGCAGCGATGCTTGATTTGGACTGGTCTGTGATGAGTGTGATGACGATCGTCCAATCACAGGCTTCTCTTGGTTTTGAACCACCGGCTACTGAACAGCTTTTTCTTCTTCCAGTTTTGTGCAAAATGGACGAATATCTAACGGATGAAGATGTTGTGGAGGAGAACTTTGGCTCAAAACTGTAAGGACACCCATCATATTCAGAGTTTACAGATGAGGAGCTCATCGACAGGAGGAAGCCGTACTGCACATGCGCGGCAGCTGTGAAGAAAGTTTCCAGTTGAGAGGTCAGCACAGTCACAAAAACATGGGTAGAGCGACCCCAGACTGTAATGGAGGAGTAGCACGAGCGGACCATGATGAAATATTGGTGAAACTAATGAGTTTTTGGACGATTAATGCAGTTTTAGGAGCGGCGCTGTATGCCCTATGTGCTACCATTATACGGATGTCCGCCGCTCGATTTTGGATCTAAATATCTCTCGAAGCACTGTTTAGATCAGGAAAGCCTTCTGGGTGAGTATATTGTTCTACTTCATTCTATAAACAATGTGAAAGCTGTAGAAACCAAACTTATCCTTTAAGTTGGGAGACTTGCATTGACCTCTTGGCTCCATCTGCAACAATGCATAACCTTACTTTGGTCCTGGTTCTCTCCTCACAGGGGCAGAGCTGGTCAAAAGAACATTGGCCAATATTTTCACGAATAAAAAGACCCAAACAAACTTAGAAAATAATGAACTATTCATTTACGGTTGACAAAGTGTTCATTATGTTCATATTATTTACATGCTGCTGTTGATCTGAACTTATTAAATGGTCAAATTTTTATAATAATTGGTAAACACCATTTGAAATCATGTTACACTTTATTTTATGGAAGGCATATACTTGATACCAAGATGTTTAATTAATGAAGGATGCCTGGGTAATTATCATAGCAGTTTATTACAGCCGGTTCAGTGAGAGACGGACAGAGAAGCACAAGTAGTTACCTCAGTTATATATATATATAAAATAATATAAGACAACAAAAGGTATGTACATGTATGTTTTGAACAGTGAAACTCTATACAGCTTATTCAGTGGTTTCCTATTTTTGGCTGAGTGTGAGACACTCTGTCTGTGTGTGTGTTGACATCCTTGGCAGCAGATACAGGTCACTTCTGTTGGCTGAATACATAGGAAATCTAAAGATTATTGAAAGAATAAACCGAAAGCCAAAATGATACATGGAAAACCAAAAGAATATGTTAATGACCTAAAATCATCTTCATGATATATTGACCAGCCGCAGGAAAAATGGCGTCCCTGTCCCTGGCATTGTTTTACGGGAAAGTTCCAGGCCAACAATTTGGAAAGCACTGCTGTTCACGGGGCCATCATCAAAATGAAACATCAGCTCCATCAGCTAATTTATTTTGTGCTCCGGTGGTGCACAGCTACACAAAGGTTAGGGCTAGAAAAATTGATTTGAGCTAGCAGACAGACAAACATTCATTTATTGGGGCAGTATTCTTGTTAAATGATGATACTCACAATCAAGACAAGCATGAATGTGATCAGAAAACATTCAGCTTAAATTGAGATTGCTTGTTTACTCATCTAGTGGCTGTTTTTTAGCATAACTGAGGAGTTGCGTGTTTTTTTCTGTCGCTGACCAAGTGTTACTATTTATGATTTTTTACTTTTGATACTGTGTTTGAATATAAAATGGTTAATATAAAAGGCACACGCACGTTTTGTACGCCATTCAGCAAAGATGCATTTTAACCCTTTAACTGGCATTGTAACCGCACGGTTGACTTTTTGCCGCTATACCACTGTCATACTCTGAAAATCAATCTTTTTTTTTCCCTTGTTCACCCCTCTGAATAACGTTTGTGACACCTATTTGTATGGTCTGGGAGGTGCTGCTGTACATGAATATGACTGTTTGCAAATTAGACAAAAATCGGAAGTTAATTGTTGCTGTCGACTTCGAAATCGAACAGTAACAGCGTACATCGGAGTAGGAAAAAAATTGTTTCACATATTTCCAGATCCTCTCCATTTATCCAATTCCTCAGAAAACTGGGTCAACCGGTACATATCTAAATTTTGCTCTCTGATATTTTCATACAAAAAAAAAAAAACATTTTGTTGCAGAAATGATAAATCCATTCACAACAGCATAACCCTAAACAGGCAAGCCAACCAGCCGGTTGACCTGCATAGCTGCTTCCCAATTGGGCAATTAGAAAATAAATGCTAAATGGAGAGCCAGGAATACAATTTTACTAACAAATAATTTTTTGCAACTGTATTTTTTAGTTAGGAAGTCAAAGGGTGGAGGTGCGTCATACATACAACAGGAGAAAACACGTCAGAATGAAACAAAAAAATATAATGAATCAGAAATACGAAAGAAACATAAACAAACATCGAGTGGCTCTTGTTTTCATTATTAAATCATTTTCCAGGGGATGTGTCCCATGTCTTGTGTTTTTATTCTTCTAGTCCCACCTGATGCCATGACAGTCAACAAGGGCTCAGTGATTAGGCTTCAGGGTGGAGATTGGGATTGGCCAGCAGATGTGACAGCAGGTACTAGACTCAAACTCTCCACAATCCAGACAACACTTGAGTTTGGTTGATTAGGTCAGGCCTGGAGGACACTGGTGCTTTTATTTTGTTTTTAATGAGGCAGAAACATGGCTTTTATCTAAAGAAAAGGTGTTGGCTCCACAATCCAGCCAACACTTTCTCACCTTATAGTTTACTATTTGGTTCAAACTGTTTTAAAAATAATTTTGATGATGGAATTACAACACACTAACAGAACCTTAAGGGTACTGCTCTGTAAAACAGCTGAAGAGCTTTCGGGCACAGAACAAACATTTGCATGAGCAGATGTAAGAAACGCAGTTAGATAAGAGCCATGTTTCCGCTTCATTAAAAACAAAATAAAAGCACCAGTGTCCCCCCGGCCTGACCGAGTCAACATAACTGACCAAATTCTGTCCCCTTCTATGGCCGCTAAATTCTCTGCCAATAATTACTTGTCTGATCAAATAACATGGACGCCTGAAACAGCAGGTTAAGTGTAAGAAAATCTTTAATTCCTGAAATAAAAGCATGAAGTTCATTTAAAGTAAAAGATACATCAGCACTGACTGAACAGTTGAACCACAGGCACGTGGGAAAACAATTATCAGAAGGTATTTGTTTGATGAATACAGTAAATATATTTAAAATAAAAGTCACGTGGCAGATATTTTACTTTTTTTAATGTAAAATAAAACAAATTACTTTTATTACTCTCTGTTTATCTAACCAGATAGGTTGAAGCTTTAAGATGACAGACTTAAAGGCCAAAGTAAATTGTATTTTATCAAACAGACTGGATCACGTTTGCTTAAACTGTGGTCTCAGTTTCTGTAAACGTATTTACCTCCAAACAGAAATGATACCTTTCAATAATTTTCTTTATATATGTTGTCATATTTCACAGCAGTGAGCTTTGACACCTACAACCTTCCTATTCTTTAAAATCTAAATACAAAGTTTAAAAAATAAACATAAAAACTCTTTAACTGAATCATTGGACTATTATTCTTAAGCGCGCCCTGATATTCTCCTCTTAAAGAGATTCTTTTTTAATTTACCACAAGTACATACTTATTGTTGCTCTTGTCCAGTAAAAATACACATTTCAAAAATATAAAAGCTTAAAGCCCTGTGGGTAAATGAGCAATAACCTTAAGTTGGCAGTGTATGGAATGAGCTTTTATTTTGAAGTTTCTCTTTTCCCCTCAGTACTTGTAGTGTCCTCTGTAGCCAGGGCCGGGTCTGAAAGGTGGAAAAGGTCTTCTTCCTCTGCCTGCAATCCTCCCATTACCATAGTCATACCTTAAAAATGCAAAATAAATACATAAATAAATAAAATCTAAAACTAGAGCTTCAGTACTCGTACGACTTCATTTACCATCAACTCTCAGCAGCACTAAGATGTTATGCTCTATTCATGTTCCTGGTAAGTCTCTGAAATGTTAAAATATTTGATTTTCATAAATGTATGTTTTATGTTTAAGCAAAATACAAATTGTGAATGAAATCTATGGACCTGAGATAGTATTAAGTGAACAGATTGTATCTTCATCTTGTTCAAAAATTATTTTGGGATTTGAAAAGCATTTCCTTTTGGGACTCGACAGCAACTCCCTCAAGCACACATTTTTGTCATTACTTTGTTCGGCTTGGCAAATCAACGACATCGAGCACTCGTCAGAGGCAGGCAGCAAAAACCAGAACAAGGATGTTAAAGGTCAGGGTGATGGAGTGGTCAAAATTTTGTCATTTACACCAAACAGATGTTCACTGCTGAGCTTTTGTGCCGCTTTCCCACAAAAATTAGCTAAATGCGGTTTTTTTTTTCAACGCAGGTTAATCTGCTAACAATCACTAATAGCCCTTTTCCATTAGCCCTACTCTACTCTACTTGACTCTACCCGGCTCTACTCTACTCGCCTTTTGCTGCTTTTCTATTCGCCCCTGTCGCCTGCCCAACGGGATGAGCGGCACTGCGGTGACGTCATTTTGAGCGCAACACGACAATCTGTGGCTTTTCGTCACAAACGGAGTAAAAAATGAAAGCAGAAGAAGGCTGCAGGTGGTAAGAGGAAATACCCCTTAAGAAGCACAGGAGAGTTTTGAAAGCTATACAACAGAATGAAGCCGAGGACGAGAGCAATCGAGCTGCAAAGAAAAGATGTATGAGGGTAAGCTAACGGTAGCTACTGCTAGCATGCTAGGTCGTCGCGCTCATGACTCATCGATGACAACATTGTCTGACCAATCAGACAGCCGGTGACGTCATCTCCCAGTATCGACTCCGCTCGCTTGGAACCAGAGCGGAGTAGGTACTAAAACTAGCTTGTTTTAGGAGGTACCAGGCTAGTGGAAACACGCTGCAAATCGAGTAGGGCCGAGTAGAGTAGGTGCTAGTGCTCGTTGAAAAGGGCCGTTAGTGACTTCTTTCCCACAACCAGCAGACTCGAGTCTTATCGGCAACTGCATGGCTGTTTTCTTTCCTCTGGTGCTTCAAGCTAACGTCATCACGATGATGACTTCATCAGCACGACGAACATGACCATGGAAACAATGGAAAGGCGCATGGAAGCTGTGGACACGTTGGTCGGCTGTTTTTTGTACTTTGTACTTTTGTCCCTCTTTAAAAATGCACAAACTCACCGCAGACTGAAGACTTTCGAGTGCTGATGATACAAGAGCAGATGGAATTTGTTGCTTCGATGGCAAAGAGTCACAAAAGTTACAAACGGAGGGGATGACAGCTATATTATGCTGTTGGCAATAGTGGGTTCATCAGGGTGTGATGTTCTGACTGGAGCCGATCGGAAGCAAGCTGTTAAAAAAATGCGTCGCCTGCAGGGACAGTCGGTCAAAACGCCTTAAACACCTTTTCCCACTGCCAACAGGAGCCGACTGTTACCGGGTTTAAAGGGGGTTTTTGACCAGTGTCAAAGGTCAAAAAATCATGTGCGCATTTATCTGCAAAGCACAGCATTGAATATCAGGAGTGTTAAGTGTTTGACATTGTTGACAGTGAAAACCTTAACAGGTCAACTTTTGTTCTGCACAGAAAATCAGCAGGAATCAATGAAGGAATCGTTCAAGAATCAGATCAATAAGCAGAATCATTTGTGGTGCTGGTATCAACAAAATCTCAATTTTCATCCCTTGGTTTGAGCTTTTAGGTTCATGATGAGATGAATAAAACATTTGATTCAGGGGGCTGCTACGCTGGGTGTTCTCCCACCTACATCAACTCATGTTAGGATGTGAGAAAGCTTTGGTCCGTCAACCTGAAGCTCTTTTATTTATACTTCTGAAAATTAAAATTAAAAGTGTAGACAAACCAAAGACTTTTGCTTAATAAAAATATATTTTGAATACGAAGCAAATTACTGATTGGCTGATTGGCATTTCATTTACACTGTATTGATTTTTTATGTGTTACTATTTCAAGCTCAGATCCAAAAAAAGAAAATGTACAAACAGGCAGGAGTTTGGTCACACCTCAGAGCAGCACACCAGGGAAAAGAATACTGTTGAGGTGAATTGCTCAAATTTTATTCAAGATTCTGCTTTAATCTGAATTCTTTAATTATTCATTTATCAATTCCTGCTGATTTTCTGAGTGGGCAAACACTGGCCCACTCATGTTTTCAGTGTCAACAGGTGACTCTCCTGATGTTCATGGTGTGCTGCACGGATAAATGTGTCTGAAAGCTGCTCGTGTTTCCGCTCCAAGCTGTGTAGAAAGTGTCTTTTGTTGAAAAACGAGCCACAATTTTGACCACTTCTGTCCCCTTTCTGAAATGATTTTTGACTTCTTTGTCATCATTTCTGCCTCTCAAAAAAGTGTGACGACGTCTTTGAACTGCAAAGCATGCAGAACAAAGTGAGAGGAACTGGCAAGCAAAAATGTGACGATGTTGACACCTTGATGGAGTCGTTACTGAGCCCAACTAGAATTGTTTTTTGATACAAATTTCTACCAAACACGAAGTGAAAGTTTTACAATACGACAGAAAATCATTACTTAAGTCACAGCTGATGTACAGCCCTACTCATCATTATTGGCACCCATGAAGTTTAAGTACACAATGTGTCAGTACAGTTTCTTTACAAACCTCTCTAACTTTGCTCTGCATCACTTTATCAGACTCAAACTTGGCAGAAGTAATGTTCACATATTAAGGTTTGTAAATTAAACTTCATTAGCTACTATGATCATGCAGTTATGTTTAGAATAGGCAGTTTTAATTGCAACCCCTTGAAGCCTACAAGGAAAACACCCTACCAACAATTAAGCATGGGGGAAGTTCCATAATGGTTTGGGGCTGCTTTGCTGCATCGGGTACTGGAGGCCTTGACACAGGAATCACAGGAATCACGAAATCAGAGAATCATTAAGAAATTTTAGAGCGAAATGTCCCACCCAGTGTAAGAACACTTGGTTTGAGTCGAAGATTGTGGGCCCTTCAGCAAGACAATTACCCAAAGCACACAGGAATGGCTGAAAAGGGAAAAAATAGCCTGTTTTAAAATGGACAGCAATGAGTCCCGATCTCAATCCGATTGAAAATCTTTGGTATGGCTGAAATCTGCCATTGGGGAAAAGAAACCAGCAAATTTTCAAGAGCTTGAACAATTTGCGTCGGAAGAGTGGGAGAAAATACCAGCTGAGAAGCGCAGGAAGCTTATAGATGGCTACAAGAAACATTTGGAGGCTGTCATCAGTGCCAAAGGGGGTGCAACAAAATACTAAAGAGGGGTGCCATTATTGCTGCACATGCTTTTTTTCAGTTCCCTCTTTGAAATTACAATATGTAACCTGTACAAATAGTTTTTTTTTGTTAAAGTATTTTGGACCTGCAATTAAAAGCTCCTGATGACATAAATTGGGTACATTTCTATTTATTTCTGAAGCTATTGTTAAAGTAATGAAAATAATGAAGGGGTGTCAATAATACTGAGCAGGACTGTAAATATTAAATACTGTTCAGGAAACTTTTGTGTTCAGAAAGGATAACTATTGTTTAATATTGAAAAAAAAATCATGTTTCATTTTTTGTTTCGAGCTCATATGAAAGTCCTCACCTCATGTTTTCATCGTGCAGGTCTTGAGCTCTCGTAGCAGATCTGGAAAGGCCCATGCCCTCAGGAATCCTGTCTGGGTATCTCACAACGAGGTTGGCACCATTCAGGTCAAAACCCTGAAGACACAAACAACGATCACAAAAATCACTTTTCTGAAATGACGCCTTTAGAATTTGAGGCACATAAACACAGTATGCATACTTTACAGCACGAATTGCAAATCATGTATCATTTTAAGTCATCGATCAACCAATTTGGCCATGGACCAATTCATTTATCATCTATCATTATAAGATTTTATGATCTATAATTTAGTTTGCTGTTCATACATGCAGAAGACACACAGACGAGAAGTCTGGTAACAAGAAATAGCTTGACCATATATAGAGAACGGACACACAGACACAACCATGCAGAGAATGTCAAACACTATATAGAGTAAATGCCTCGTGATCTACAGTGTGTGAGACAACATGTAGTGAGACAGCATGGAGACCGAGACGCTCACTCAACTGATACTCTCACTTATTCACTAACACAGCATCCAAATGTATCTGTATCTAACTGTAACAACCATGCAATAAACAATGATAATCACAGTCTGGTATTAAGAATCCTCCATTGAAACACCTCACTATCTGAGGCGTGGGAAAGCAGAGTGGCATCGTGATATGAAGGGCGCTGCAAGAATATTCCAATTAATAATTAAACATACAAACTGTCATCTGTTCAGGATATCTCTGAAGAAACGTCCTGTTTTGGTGTGTTTAAATAAAGCTTTTTGAAGATGAGAAAACTTAAGATTAAATCAATAATTAAAACTCACTTTTATAGACTTGCTTTTACGCAATTTCAGGTTTCATTCACTTGATTTCTTATCTTCTCATTTATTTGATATTTTTATCAGACCAAAGGTGCCTTGACTAATTCATACTTCTTTCCTCTATAGGCCATATTTAATATTTTTATTATTTACCTTTTTTTCCATCTCTTAATGTTTTATTTTTCATAGCTTAGTTTGGTCAATCACAACTGATGTCTTCTTTTAAATTTCTAACTTTAATTCTTTCATATTAATAGCATGTTTTCATGTTTTATTTGTGTTGGCCCTCATTTTAAAGTTGCTTTCCATACAGAGTCTTGACTTCATTTCCCGTCCGACTTGTTCTTCTCTCTTGTTGATTCACTGTTTGCACTTTTGTCCTTTCATTGCCAGCGCCACAGTCCTCACCCATGTTGTGATTTTCACCATAAATATTAGTCCTACCTTTATTACATCAAAAATATTTAGATTCCTTGACCATGAAAACATACCATTAGCAGCTGGATTCATAATGATATCTATTTTAGTTCAGTAGTTATTCATGAAAATCACATTTTTCGCCATGGCGGCCAGACGCTGATCCGGATCAACACCAAAATCGAATCAGTTTTTCCTTTTCCCATGCTGAACATTTCCTGAAAATTTCATCAAAATCCATCCATTACTTTTTGAGTTATTTTGTTCACAGACAGACAGACAAACTCTCCCGAAAACATAACCTCCTTGGCGGAGGTAATTATTGAAGCAACCTGAAATTTGTCAATAAAAACACCATCTCACATGCTCGGTATAAATAACATGAACTCATGAGCTTAACTTTATAAAAGGTAGACCTGAACAATTTAGGGCATTCCTGTATTTATTCACTTTCATGTGTATTCATGTGTCCATCTCCACATTTCTGTAGCTAATTCATTCTGATCAGAGATTAAATTAAATAATTAAGTGACATCAATGATCATACATCATACAATTAAGATCTAACATCAGAACATCTGAAAACACTGATCACACTTTGTGTTTTTTGACGTGGCTTGGCTCCAAATGTCAAACAAAAAGGTCTCAGAAGTAAAAGTTTCACTACAGAAATTCAATGGAAAGCAAAATGAACTACAGCGAACATGCATGTCCAAGGAAACAGGCTTCATCTTGTTCACTGCCAAATCATTCGCTGTTGTGCAGCCAGAAAAAAAATGCACTCTAGAAAAAAATACACCTGATAAATATAACCGGGCTCACCTATTTCTAGGGGTGTAAATCACCAGTTTCAAGATGATATGATATGATATCGATTCTTTGAACGATACGATATTTGCCGATATCACAGAGTCTGTCACGATTCGATTTCGATACGATACGATTCAGGGGCCTTCGATTGATTTAAGACGATATTATGTCCTCACTGAACACAATCAGCTACATTTAACCTGACGCAAGAAAGAAATACAAAACAATTTTGATAGTTTTATTACTGAAATGTGAAACAATGTGCTCACCTTTGGGTATGATAGTTTATAGAGGATTATAACCATCTGTATGAGCTAATCATGTTTTAAAATTAAAACTGGTTTAATTCAGGTAAGGTGCCTTTTTTACCCCCACAATTACCTCATGGGTCTTATTGTTACATTGTTATGTTTGTTTATTATATCAAGTAATGATGCAACACTGTAATAAAAATAACTGAATATTTAGAACTTTATTATTATTGACCTCCAACATTTGACCATGCTCTATCAAACCAAAAATATGTAGCTTTGATTTGAATTAAATCCAAACATATCTCATGTTCAAAATTAGAACTATTAACATAACTCACTTAATATTGATGATTTTGTTTTACTGTGATGCCTGATAACCACAGTTTGTACATCCGTGTGATCAGACTTTGTTTCACTGTTTAATGGTCGGAGTGGAGGAGGAATGACACTAAGCTCTCGCTGTTTTACTTTCTAACTTTATGAAATTTCATGATTCAGTGCGCTACAAAATCAAAAGATGACATAACTTATTGCTCTTGTGTGATAAAGCTCTCCTGTCGTGCATGCAGTTTGCAGCCTCTGCTGTCAGGTCGACCGTATCTTACCCGGATACAGCAGAGCTATTTTATGATTGGCCGATATGTCTGGCTCCCGTTTAGCTCTGTGATGCTAACAGCATCATGCTACACGTTCACCTACAGCGGTGTTACTCGGTGGGCGCTAAACAGTACAGTTTACAGCAGGAGAAATATCAGGCGTGGCGTGTCAGAGAGTGAAAAGGTTCAAATGTGTGTCTCATACGCTGAATGCGTAAGACTTGAGAGGAAACTTCACAACGACGCTCGGTTGGCCGGAAACGGACACGCATGTCCGGTCGGGATTTCAAAATAAAGGCGTACATTAAAGACCACGATGATAATCGATGTTTCGACTTTACATCAATGTGATTGGATCATTGCTTAACCAATCGATGTATCGATATATATCGATGAATCATTACATCCCTACCTATTTCATGGCCTTTGGCATTCTTTTTATATATCCAAGAGGAAAAACAAGATTTGTGAATAGCCAACTTGTCACTGTTTATGCATTGATGTTGTTGATATTTCTTGATCACATCTGCATGTTTTTACTTAACTTTTGTCTTGCTTTTGTCTTCTATTTAATTTGTTATGTACTTATATATGAACATATGTTCCATTACCCTCCTGTGTAAAAACACAGAAGGGGAGAAGACTGTGGAGCATAACTGAACATTTGTATATGAATTTTTTCGGAAATATTTGTGAAACTAAATGAAAAGAAAAAGAAACTTAAAAAAGCGAAACAATTCGCAACAATTAGTTATTAAACTAAAGTTCTTTTAATAAACTCATCAAGACTTAAAATAAAAATGGATTTTAACTGTACTTACATTATAGCGTCGGACTGCTTCATCACAATGCTCCTGCTTTGTAAAGTTCACAAAGGCACATTGTTTATAAGACAGAAGCTTCACATTATGGACTACTCCCACCCTGTGAGGGAACATTTAAAAGATTTGATGACTTCTATAGAAACTCCAGTATCTCAGTGCACAAGCTTTTCAGCGTAAATGTGTCATATGAGGAGGGGGGCAAGAAGAATACAGTACAGGGGTCTCATTTTGACATACCGGTTAAACAGGCGCTTTAGCTCAGCCTCAGAAACTGGAGAAAACAAGTTCCCGACCCAAACAGGAAACAGCTCCCTGTGGACACAGAAGAATGAGGGGTTTAGAACAAAGACCAGTCTATCTGCACTCAGGATGAAGTCTAAGGAACCATGAAACTGTTCCAACATATTAAAAATAAACTATGAAACACAGCCGTGGCCTTTCTCTCTTTTGAAACTGTATTTTAAAACTTAATATATTTTTCAGTCCTTACAAATGTCGACATTTTATTGCACAGTATCACAAATGGTGTCGTCTGCTGATGGTTTGTACAAAATAATTAACATCTGTGCCGCACAAGAGCTCTCAACAATTTTCTGCTGGCTTTAGTGAACTGCCTAATTAGGAAATTAACATTAACAATATCTGCCATTACAATATTGTGTCAATGTTCAAGAATTGATCAAGTTTTCTGGAAACATTAATTAAAGACAAACAGCAGCTACACCACTCTTTACAAGAAAGAGCTGCCCTGCACCAAATCCCCACATAACCTAAAAACACTCAAAACATCTGTCCTTTAGTTTTACTGAACTTCCACATGCAGATGAAAGACTTAATTTGCAGTATATTTCAAGATAATTCAACAATCTACACACTAAAGTTTATTTTATATTTGCCTGAAAATAATCTCTTCTGTTGTTTGAAGCCGTTTGTGGGCGTTTCTCCCAGTAACCTTCTTTGAGCAGAGATAACGCGCCTGTTTCATAACATCAGAGAGGAATGTCAACAGAAAACATGGCTGCCAGCATGAGCCTGGCAGTGAGTGACACACAGTTAGTTTAATGTGTAGAGTTTCAACAGACAGAGCCCGTCAGCCACAGAAAGACATCAGCCCTGTAAACTGGGGTTTAAGTATTAAATCTATTAGGCTTTAACACAGGATATATAGGAAAATACAGGAAAATATAGGATAGGATAAACTTCTGTGCAACATTTCATGAAACCAAAGGAAATGTCACCTGGACCAATCAAACAAGCTTAAAGAAAACTAAAAATACTGGAGACTCCGAGCAGTTTAGATCTTTTTCTGACTTTGAAAGAGCCAATACATTTAATTTCCTCCAATAGCTGCAAACTTCAGCGTGACATTGGTTGTAGAAGGGTCCATGAGTAAAAATGATCAACAACTTGGTCATATTTCAGATTCTAACTGGTCAAGAGAAGTGGTTCTCAACCTATTTGTGGTCCGGGACTGTTATTACTGTCTTTCTGATCTACCCTGAAGGATCAGACAAGGCTCTGTTGATCTGATCTGATCTGATGGGATG
The DNA here is from genome assembly GCA_036419115.1 of Scarus forsteni. Classification (NCBI taxonomy): domain Eukaryota; kingdom Metazoa; phylum Chordata; class Actinopteri; order Labriformes; family Labridae; genus Scarus; species Scarus forsteni. The sequence goes on along the minus strand of JAZDUH010000544.1, from coordinate 21,116,408 downwards.
GACAGCAGTGGATAATGAGCAATCTGTTAATCATAAAAAGCTTAGGAACAGCTGGAGAAACCTTTAATTTTATGTCTGTATTTTATAAAGAGTTCTTAAAAGCCACCTTCATCATGAATTTTCCTCAACAGACAAAGACATATGGCTTTCCTGGTCCTGAAAACTTATTTCTGTCTGAAAAATCCCATTAAAGATGTTGGTGGAGTGATGATAAACTAATTTCATCAGATATCTTAATACAAACAGCGTAAAGACATGTGCTTCATGTTTTTGTCACGTATCCTGTGCAGAATAGACACCAAGTGTGGATCCCCCCAGCACTCTCTCTCTAACTTTATTTTATGCTTGTAGAGGCAAAATCATCTAAAACTCTTTATTATCTGAAAACAAGGGCAGCATTTCTTACTAATCATCTCTACAGGCCCACCTGAACAGTAGGAGACTCAATCTGAAAAGGATCTGGATTTTGTTATTTTTGTTTTAACAGTCCCCTGCAGTAACTTTAATCAATGAAAACAGGAGAGAAATAAAAAACACTTGTGAAACATGAAATTACAGAAAAAAAGCCACGTGGTTCTCTGTAATTTAGTTTAGTCATTTAGATAATGATCTCAGTTACATTTGAGGAAAAATATCTTATTTTTATATATGTCATCACCATCAATGAAACTGCAAGGACCCCTTTCAAATACATTAGACCCCTGATTGAGAAACACTGGTCTAGAGGAAATGCTGCATTTTTCTGAATGCCAGTTCCTGCTTTTCAACACTGTTGAGTCACTTGGCCCTGATCCCACATTGGAGGCTCTTTGGAGACCAGTTCAGATAAGTTAGACAGTAAAGGGAGACCCTTGTTGGGTCTTGTTTGTTCTGAGCTACTGCTGGACACCTTTTCATCCTCAGTCCTCAGCTTTGCCCCGTTTCTGCCCCATCCTGAAACCAGAGTCCGCTTTAAAACCGCTGCCCAGGACAGACAGAATGACAAACTTTAAATTAAACTGATGTTCAGTAGCACCGGTTGGACAAAACTCATCAATTGACCATTGGTCAAACCCCGCCCTTTCCATGAAGTAACCCTCTGTTAAGCCTCACTCTCTTTAGTTCATGTTACGAGGTTTGACAAAAGCACTTGTTGCCGGTCTCTCCCATTTGAACCAAATGAAAATGACTGATTTTTGGACAGCTTTTATTTCCATTTAATTATTTTTCAAATTATGTGCAATTGAAAGAATAAAAATAATTCAGAATATGAAGGTATTCGACGGTGTGATCTGACTTTTGGTCTGTTTATCAGGGAGTCAATATACCAACTAGGAGGACTAACAAAGTGTTGCTTACAAGTCCAACAAAAACCCTGACTTTGTGATAATTTACTAACACTTGATGTGTGAGCTAAGGGTAGTTATATAAATATAGCTTAGATTGAGATTTTTACATTAACCCACTCTACATTTGTAAAGTAATTTGCAAATAAAGCTGTTAAATCACTCCACTTAACAGCGTTTTTACACCTGTTTGAAGTTTTCAACTGTCCTGCTGCTCTAAATATGAAGGGCGTCATATCTTTATTACTCACTGCGGTGGGCCTGGGGCTTTACTGAAGGTCCTTGGAGCCTGATGTGGAACAGGTTTTGGTTGGCTCTGGACATATTCTGTATTCTGGACAGGACCTAAAGGTTTATTCTTAGGCGGAGCTTTGGGTGCACTCTGGGACTGATGGAGTTGAGGAGCAGCAGCAGGATTCGCAGCTGTGAGGACCGGAGAGGCTTGAGCTGTCCGGGTGGTGCTGGTTTTAACAGGTCCTGAAGACAGAAAAAGAAAGACGGGAACAGTTTTACTTGGGTTTCATGAGGATTTACTTAAAAAAAAGAATAATCTGGGCTGTTTTAAATACTGAGACAGTAAAAAGATACTCACCTTGTTTATTGTTTAATTTTGACAGGACCTCGAGTGCCTCTTCTATTGTGTCATGAATTAACAAAGCGCTTGAGCTCTGCTCTTGACTAAAGCCGTAACTCTGAAAAACAGCATCGTTTTCCAAATATTAGCCAACAAAGCATCCAAAATATGTCTAACTTGTGTGAGTGTTTAAGATTTTTCACATAGTTATTTGTGGCTCTGTTCATCTCATGCTGAACCGTAAAGGTGACTGAGTGAGAAAAGTCTGAATACCATCAGCTGTGTTATCTGCATACGCATAAGTTCCTGGGACGCCTCTGCACACGAAGGATCCAGCTGGAGGACTTCTCTAAAGGCCCGAGCAGCCTCATCATACCTCTGCAAGAAGAAGAAGGAAAAAATTTTTATCAGAGACACTTTGTGCACTTCCATCTGATACTGCTGGACTTTGCCACGTTTTATGTTAGAATTAGCCAGGCAAAATAGTACAAGCAAACATCGTGAGCCTCGAAAACTTGAATTTGATTCAGTTCTTGTGCAACAAAACAAACAATCACACAGTCAATGCGACCAAAATCATTGTGGGTCAACATGAGAATGCTGATGGTGACAGATTCAGAGCGTTTTTGTCTGACAGGGAGAAGATGTGGGAAGATGGCTGCAGACTGGAATTGAACCTGCTCTGCCTGCAGAGGGAGAGGACCGAAACACACAGGTGTGCGTGGGCATAATCACATTTTAGTTCATCTTAAATTGGACTGGTTTGGTTTTTTTCTCATCCCTGCCATGAAAGAAAGCCTGAAAAAGACCAAAGCAGAGAGCGAAACTGCTTCGTTTGTTTTTATATTCTGCTTGTCCCTTTCTTTTTTATATTTTCCTGCTTTTGTTATAATAAAAGTTTGTTTCTTAATGAGAAAATTTAAAGTTCAAAAGCTCAAACTTTTCACAGGACTTGTATCTACATCAGATATCTAGGTTAAAATTTAAGAAGATGATGATGGTCTCTTGGCTAAAAGCTGCAGCCCCCACACTGACACAATTGTAAAATAATTAAAGAATCCTAAAACATGGGATAAATGAACTACAGCTTTATGGTTAAAAGAACCAAAACAAACATAATTATGGAACTGATGTGGAGAAAACAAAAGGATATATCACAATTCCATTGGAAGGTACAAAATTAATAATAAACAAGATGCTTACTTATCCATTTGCTTCGTATGTATTTATTTGTAATATGTGTTACTGTTTTTCTGAATGACTTTCATCATTTTTGATTGATGAGTTGCAGACAATCATCCTTTTATGCGCTTGAACACTCATATGTGTGGACAATGGGACTGTGCAGTGGGATGTGTGCTGACGATGATATTGAACATTTGACAAATTTTATGTTAAACTGAACAAAAACAGGTTAAAAAAAAGTGGTTTCTCTTCAGTACTTTTCACTTGATTATTTTTGGAATTATTAGTCATGGATAAGGAAAAGAAATGTAGGTCTTGCCAAAAACTTTAAATTTCATTTAACTCAAAAAACTTGATTTGGGGGTGCTGGTTTGGCGGCGTGGTTAGAAACCAGGCACCCCATGTACATGCTTCTGCCGGTCCAGGTTCAAAGCCCACCTGTGACCAGTTTGCAGAGTGTCTTCCCTACTCTCTCACCTCCTTTCACAGGCCTATCCACTGTCTCTCTCCTATCAATAAAGGCACAAAATGCCAAAAAAAAATACATTAAAAAAAACAAACAAACTTGATTTGTCCCCAGGGGGCAATTAAAGGCATACGAAGCAGCCACTGAATGAACTTAAACACAAATGTCAAAACTCAAGTTAAGGAAAAACAGAAAATAAGCAACATAAACAGTCCTTCCAACATAATATATACAACAATAATATACAAAAATGAAAGAATGAAGGAGGGCAGAAATAAAAATACTAGAAACTAAATTGTATGAGGGGAGGGGTTGACATGAAATGATCTTGAGACTTTTTTTTTTTTTTTTAATTCTGGCAATTGCTTTTGGACTGCTAAGCCTGTTGATTTGGCTTCATCATTTCTCAGCAAATGCTTAAGCAGATGAAATCCAATATATTAAAGGGTGTAATCAATAAATGCAACATAATAACACAGTTAACCTTTGTATACTTGCAGTAATTCTTCAGGGCTTTTTCTAATTTCTTGGTTTCAACCATTTTCTAAATCTGGACAATAACAGGATTGGTTTTGGTCAGTATTAGATATGACTGATTGGTGATTGAGATCAGCAACAAAAGTATGATCAGGACTTTTCTAAATGTTTTTGCTTAGTTTATAATAATATTTGAATATTAAAGAAATGTAGGGATAACAACAGAGTCTAATTTTCTCTTTAAATGTAAGTATCTTCCCTAATCCTGCTTGAAAGAGTTACTGCAGTTTCAACCTAGTCTGTGAAATGAAGTTATTCTTTCGCCTCTGAACAAGGTGTATCATTACTTCATGACATTTTCTCTGTCCCGCCTCATGTGACCTGTTATGAGTACTTAAAGACATTATTTACCTGTAAACCTGCCAGAGCTCTGCCCTTCCTAAACAGACCTTTAACCCATCCCGGACTCATACTCAGGGACAAGTCTGCGTCGGCCAGCGCCTTCTCATATTCCTGCAGCTTCTCAAAACAGAAGGAGCGATTGCCGAACAACCTGGAGGAGAAACGACAGCTCAACAATTGATCCAACCACATCAGCAGAATTTGGAAGCTGTGAGGTAGCATGTGCTTACTTATACTCTGTAGGATTGTATCTGATTGCGTCTGTGAAATATTTCACAGCCATATCAAAGTCTCCAGTGCTGGCAAACTTATTTCCTGTATCTGCAGCAAAACAGAAGATACATACAGCATCATATGCAGAAGAGAAGCTTGATATTTTAACTTGTAGGTGGCGTAAACTTACTTGCAAGGTCAGTACTTTTTCTAACGTTATCTTCAAAAGTAAAGGTGGTAGAAGGAACCAAATCCTGTCCAGACAAACAGATATGAAACAAAGGTAAGTGACTAAAACCTCAATCTATTACTATAACCCTAAATGAAAGGGAGTGGACATCCTGACTCACCTTCTTCCCAGCTTCTTCTTTTCCAGGGCTCCTAGCTTCTCCTTTAACCGGACTCTTCTTTTTCTCCTTACTCTCGGGCTTCTGTTCCAGTTTTCGTTTGGCTATTTCAGCGGCTTTGCTCACAAATGAACTGTTCAGGTCTAGTTCCTTAGAGAGAAAGAAACAAATGAAAAAACTGACTGTCACACTTTATTTTCACACAATTTCAAAATCTAAACCCATAATTTTTCTTAAGTACCTCAAATATTTCACAAACATCTTCTACGTCTCCGTCTTCATCACTGGACCCACATTTATCACTGGAATTACTACCGTGTTTGGACTCGTGATCTGCTTTACTCGTCTCTGTGGTGTTATTTCCCTTTAAAAGAAGAAAAATGAAGTATGTGGGAACATTCTTTCATATTCTGTATGAAACTTTTTCAAGTGTTGCACATTACATCTTTGTTCGCTGCAGAGTTTGGCTTCTCCTTTCCCAATTTCTCAAGCTGCTTTTTCTCCCTTTGTTTCTGTTGATTAAAAACAAAAAATGGAATCATTTTAAAAGACATTTTTACAATCAAACACTCACACAAGCAACAACACTCACCTGTTTCTTAAGTCGTTTCCTCTCCGCCTTTGAAGCATACGTTTTTCCCTCTTGTAAAGAAACAACTCTCTCTCCAGCACCCTGAAGAGTTCACAACATAATTAAAGGATAAGTTCAGTTTCTACAGCTTTCACATTGTTTATAGAATGAAGTAGAACAATATACTCACCCAGAAGGCTTTCCTGATCCAAACAGTGCTTCGGGAGATATTTTGATCCAAAATCGAGCAGCGGACATCCGTATAATGGTAGCACATAGGGCATACAGCGCCGCTCCTAAAACTGCATTAATCGTCCAAAAACTCATTAATTTCACCAATATTTCATCATGGTCCGCTCGGGCTACTCCTCCATTACAGTCTGTGTCGCTCCAGACATGTCTTTGTGACTGTACTGACCTCTGAACTGAAGAAGAATGTTTGCCCTAGCGCATGCGCAGTACAGCTCATTGTTTCAGGGGAAGACTGCCGGCTACACAACGACTTTCTTCTTCCAGTTTTGTGCAAAATGGACGAATATCTATCAGATGAAGATGTTGTGGAGGAGAACTTTGAATATGATGGGTGTCCTTACAGTTTTGAGCCAGAGTTTACAGATGAGGAGCTCATCGAAAGGAGGACGCGAAGGCAAAGAGAAGAACAGCTCTCCAGAGAGCACTGCGCATGCACAGAGCCATTCGTTCTTCTTTAGTTCAGAGGTCGGCACAGTTACAAAAACATGTCTGGGGCGACACAGACTGTAATGGAGGAGTAGCATGAGTGGACCATGATGAAATATTGGTGAAACTAATGAGTTTTTGGACGATTAATGCAGTTTTAGGAGCGCCGCTATACATGCCCCGTGTGCTACCATTATACGGATGTCTGCCGCTCGATTTTGGATCTAAATATCTCCCGAAGCACTGTTTGGATCAGAAAAGCCTTCTGGGTGAGTATATTGTTCTACTTCATTCTATAAACAATGTGAAAGCTGTAGAAACTGAACTTATCCTTTAAGATTGAAACATTCAGGGCACAGACTTTGCCCACTTTTAAAAATTAAAATATCCTGCTTTACAAGACAGAGAAAACAGACGTAAACTTACTCTGTCCTTGGACTGAGGGTTTGCACAGGCTGACTGAGATAGTTCTGCGGTTGAAGTAAAGTAAGGCACTTTCACGGCGTTGGCAGGCAATGTAATCTTCCCGGTATATTTCCCATCCTTCCAGTTGGATGCCTTAAGGTATTCATCAGGTTCAAAAGGTAGTTGCGTACACTCATTTATAACGTATATGTCTTCGTTCGCCTCCAGCTCAGCTAAATTTAAAAAATAAAAATATTTCATCAAAGACAAACCTCATGAATCAGTCCGCTCAGGAAACAATTCCCCCACTCTTATCATCGTTAAGCCAAAATCAAATCAAACTCTGTGATGCAATGACTTTTAATCCTTCACATTCTTCAGAGATTTTTTTTTGGCTATGAAGACAAGAGGACACACATGATGTCATCCGTACACATGCACATAACGCAATCCAGGTGAAAAACATCAATCAGTACAGTTCAGTCCTAATTTTAACTCACTCTTTTGCCCGGCTTCTCCTTTTCTAAGGCCTGCGTTGTACATGATCATTTATTTTTAACTCTGTATGAGTTCAGTCATTTCTTCCTTTATTTTTCAGTCAAAAGCACATTTTACTTATATCTGTAAAGTGTCTTTTTAATATTTGCATTACACTGGAAAATAAAAGCCTCAAACTTTTTTGTGCATTTTTTGGTCATTCTGTGTCTTTATTGACAGGAGAGAGACAGTGGATAGGCTTGTGAAAGGGGGTGAGAGAGTAGGGGAAGACATTCTGCAAACTGGTCGCAGGCGGATTCGAACCTGGACCGGCAGAAGCAAGTACATGGGGTGCCTCATTGCTAACCAATCCGCCAAATCAGCACCCCAAAAAACCTCAAACTTTGCACCACATGCTTTCTTCTTGACTCTGAAATCATTCAAAACATTTAAAGATAGATCCTGGAGAAATGTCCAAATCAGAGCTCAAACTCTCACAATCAATTGATGCAAAGCTCCAGGAAACACAGTGAAACAAACATGAGTGCAGAAAATCTGTAGTGTGATACTGTCTTACCTTGGAGGCCGAGCTTTAATATCCTTTGAAAACCAGGGTTCCCGTCAAACATCCCCAGCACCCTCGACTAAATGAGAGGAAAGAGAAGTGAGCAACAGCTCTCCAGAGTTCAACACAGTTACTATTTCTCACCACAGTGAACGTTCTTCATAAACATAAGCTGTGTGCTGATAGCAGGCCAATCTGCGCCCTTGAGTTTCCCTGGAATTACTTTGGAGGAATACTGCTCTGTTAAGTTTCACTTTCCTGCTCACAGGGTCGGCTGATTCTCTGATCATGACACGCAAACACAGCACTCCTTTTATTATTTCACAGCAGCAAACATTTACTCATAATTTTTTTGTTTGAACAATTTATGCAAAACTGGTGCTGTGTTACACATCATTGTAGTGAAACTGAACTAAACTGGTCTTTACCAGTTAATGGATTTAATACTGTGACTAAAAAGTGACTAAAAGTAATCGAACAGATTGATTTGAAACAGAAAATAAAAAACCTTCTTGCTTTGCTCTGGATTCATGAGCAGAGTCAGGGGACCCTGACAGAGTGTCAGAGTTTAAGATAAGCTATGAGCTTATCTTAAGATAAGCTACGAGCAAGCGCGGTTTCACACAGTTTCATCTGGGATCAACGTGACATGGATTTAATCATCACAGCAGGTCTACTTCCATAGGCTCTGCTTAAACTTTCTTTAGTCAAAGGTGAAGTAAGACTTACGCTCTCTAGTCCTAAATGTTATCAGTTACTGTTACTGTTTCAGTCTATTTGTATTAAAACACAGAAAAGGACATTTGGTACAGATATATTAGCTTTAAAAGTAGTAATTCACAAAACTCGGGTATTTTTGTGGACTATCTGTACACTGTGCACCAAACGTTTATGTTCGCAGCAGTGACGGCCTAATGTGTGTGAGGGGGCTCTCAGCCCTCCAGGTCATGGTTATTCTAGGCCTGATCTTTCAGGCAGCTAATGTGAAGCCTCTCTTCCGACGGGCCCCTCTGGAGTCAAAAAGTCTTGCAGAGGAGAGGTGAGACGTTCACTGGAATTTCAAATCTCAGCGAACTCGTGTTGCTTTTTGAATGCAGCCTTCAAGCTTTATGTGCCCTTTAAGAGTAACAAACAGGACTTTAACAGCACAATGATGGACAGTAAGCTCACTCCAAAAAAAGTGTTTTTTATGGAGTTCATACTTTAATACTCACTACAGCCATGTGATGTCACGTACAATAACACAGGTTAAGGCACAGATGGCAGTGAGATGGCTAACTTTGAGGAGCAGTGGCGGTCATAAGTTAACAATATATAAACTCATACTTTTGCATTTTTCTAACTAATAAAATGTGTCTGGTATTGCACTGGCATCGCAGGTGTGCTGTACTCCTGCTTGAATCATGGCTATGAGGACAATCTCCTCTCCCCTTTGACATCTTAGTAGCATGAATGAATACAACAATTGTTCTTGCCATATTCTCCATGTTGTAATCAAACAATATTTACTAATAACTTTAGTTGACTGTGTTACAGAAGAGGCTTTTTAGAAGACACTGCTTTGCAATACAATTGACAGATTGGAAAAATAAACTGAAAGTCTAGTCTCATTAAAAAAAGGAACCATTTTCAGGGGAAAAACAGGAAATCTCAAGTTTAATTTTAAACTAAAAAGACCTTTCTCAAGACTCACAGTTACCAACTTGTTTCATAAGCGACACAATTATGTACTGACTTGTTCCAGAGCACAACGGAATAGTTATTTGTCATATTTACTTGTTAATGCCATTATTTAGATAAATTAGGTGGCAGCAGAGCAAAGAAAATTAGTCATATACTCAGCTTATACACCATTTCTTGCAGAACTATAAGAGAAACTATCATACAGGCAATACACAAAACCATTTAAATGACCTCTGTAACAAAACTAATCAATTGAAAACTAGCTTTAAAATTTTCAACCACTTAAATCTGTGCTTGAAAAATACTTCAAGACCTTCACGCTCACTTAGATGATTTACAATCTGCACACTTCATAATCTTTTAAGATTTCAGACACCCTGTTCAGTAATGTGCACTACAGGGATCCCCAGATATCTTGCCCTCTGCTCTAAAAAAGACAACTGTTGCTTAATTTTGTTGTAGGGCTGCCAAGATTAGTCGACTAGTCGTGACTAAGTCGACTATCAAAATAGTCGACAACTAATTTAATAGTCGACTAGTCGTTTTGTTTTTTAGGTGTGTTTTTTCACAGAACTGCCGCTGTACCTCTGCTGTCTTGTCTGCCTATCTGTCCTGTTTTCTGGTTATCACACCTGCAGGAATCAAACCAACACACCCAGAAACACACTCATGCATGTGGCGCATGCACAACTACGCAGGTACCAAAGTTGCCAGGTCTGCTCATAATAAGCGATTTGGGCCACCAGCTGCATGCTGGTGCAGCACGCTGCAGTTCATGCATGAAGTGACTAGTCGACTAATCGCAAAAGTAGTCGTTGACTAGTCAACTAGAAAAATAGTCATTTGTGGCAGCCCTATTTTGTTGTTAAATTTTTTTTTTTTTTTGCTATATGGTGCATGTCCAGAGAAGAGTTGTAGTTTTACATTTCTGAATGTGATAATGCAGGACAAGCTTTGAGCTTATTTTTTAGAACATTTGTCTGTTATAACTAGATTAAAGGAGTCATTTCTAGTATTTGGAAAGCCTTGGTGGAGACAATATTTTCACAGCCTTTAAGATAGTTAGAAAGACAAAAGGTTAGAACTTAAGAGTGATTCATCAGTAATGAATCCTGCATTTAAGGCAGCACCAGTACAGATATATTCACTGATTTAGACAAACACCGACGATTGTTTGACTCCAAAACTGTCCAGCCCATTTAGTTTCTTAACAGGGTTTTTTTTTGTAACATCTCAGGTCGAGGAAATGCGGTCTGTTAAGCAGATGACTGGCTAGGTTTCATATTATGGTTGTTTCAGGAAGTATGTGCTCTGGTATCAGGATCTCTAGGCAAACACAGTTCAGACTTAAGTATCCATCAACACATTTAAAGCAGGAGCCACATTATTGAGGTGCCAGTTTTTGTGTAAAAACTCATGAACAACATCTTTCAGGTCGGAGCCAACATGTGGGCGCTTCCCATGGCTTCTTAGTTTAGTGCTCATGTGTACAACATAAATAAAATTCAGTTGCTGTACTTACGAAAATCGGGTGGTCTGGGAACTCTGTAGAGAAATACACAAAGAGGCAAAGTCAAATGTTGCTGAATTGAGAGTTATACCGATGAAAAGCTTCATAAGAGAGCAACAGTGGTTTGTTATGATGGTATCTTCACAGCGAGTTAGCTTTAGCTCTTCCACTAAGTTACATTCCACATTAAAACTGCTTGTTAAAAAAACAAACCTACCTCTATCATCGTCATCTATGTCCATGTTTGGTTATAACAGCATTCCCGGCCGGTAAACACTCATATATTCGGGTCAAATACATACAAAAGCTCTTCCACTCCGGGCTAAAACTTCCTGCATGTAACTTCTCCAGAGCGCGCTCTGAACTGGCGTCTTACGCAACGTGCCTTTATCTAACGCATGCGCACTACCTCCACAGGAAAAATGCCCTCCGCTGTCCCCTACTGGACTCAAACTAGTACTGCCGCACTTCAGTTTTCAAGGATTCAAGATTAAAGGTGTAAAGTGTTGTTTGCAAATTAAGACACGTTTCCCTGCACAGGAAAAGTTCTACTCAGCTGTTCACAAGGAATGCCAGGTAAGAGGTATAAAAAAGATTTAAACAGGACAAAGAAAAGCAGGAAGTAAAATACTGTACGAACACAAAGAAAAATTCAAACTATATACATGTATAAACTATATACATGTACATGTATAAGTCAAATATCACTATTAATGGAACAGAACAGATTTCTGCAAACATGCCTGTTGTATTTTGGTGTTCTTTCCATCATGACAAATGGATGGATTATTCTTTTCATTATCTCCCTTGAGAGAATGAGTTTAAAGTTTCAAGAACAAAGTAAAAAATATAACAGGCATTAAACAAGTTTTCTGTTGCCTGCCTGAAAAACAGGCACTTCCTCTAGCATTACATGGCAGAACCTCTTCAAATGGACTTGAAGCAGTTTGCTGCACTTTACTAATGTTGTTCCCTCCAGTTTAGAAAGCACAGTGACTAACAGTGAGTATTAAAGATCCCATTTATTCATTAATGCATCACTCAGGTTATCATTAACAACACATTCATACAATACCAAATATATAAATTTAAGCAGAAACAGACCTCGAGTTTTGAACATAAAAGTAGAACAACCAAAATAAGAGGAATCATAAATGACGTCTTCCCTCTGAAGAAAACATATTTTACACAGTAGTTTGTTTCTTCAGAGTTACCCGCTCTGTCAAAAAAACATTCATTACACAGTAAAAGTCATGAATACTTGATCAGTACTTACTGGAATACCAAATCAAGTCGATCAAACAATAGTCAGCACAGTTAGAGGTATTAAAAGTTAATGCTAATATTTAGAAGCACTGGTTAACAGGTTCCTTTAAGAAGATTACAGCTCCGTACACATCAATTAAAAGCAACCATATGTGACTTCTCCTCCTGAAATGTAAATTTGAAGCTTGGTCTACCATTGCAAAAACTTTTAACAGAGAAGACATCGTATATACCTAATCTTTTGTCCAGCTTTTGCTTAATAATACTCCTTCTCTTAGCAGATAGCAGGTCAAGCAGTGACCTTAAGTTTCACTGGAATTACTTTGGAGGAATACTGCTCTGTTAAGTTTCACGTTCCTGCTCACAGGGTCGGCTGATTCTCTGAGTCATGATACGTAAGCACAGCACTCACCTGTGTTATTACACCGCAGTAAACACTTAATCTTACAGCAACTGATGTTTTCTCACATCACACCTTAAACCATCATGGCCTTCTTCCAACTTTTGGCCTTAGACACATTTCAACAATGCTGAGAGAGGCTAACTGACTTCTTTTTAGCTGAAGGCATGTGCATTTAAGGGACGTTTAGTATTTTTTAAGTTGCGTATAATAGAGGTATTTGGCAATAGTCGGTGAAGTGGCTGAAAGGCTCCAAGTTGAGCTGTACCTTTAAGAAGAAGGAGTTGAGACTACCAGTAAGTTATTGTGCTGTTACAGGTAGTTATTTCTTGTCAGTGTGTGAGTTTTGAGTCAAAATAATCCAGAACACTATACTAGGTCATTACGATTGGGTGACAAATTCCGGAGCACTTTTAATTTTTACTCCAGGAAGTCTCTATTTTGCCAGCTTATGTTTGTTTGTTTGTTAGCAAGATTACGCAAAAACTACTGGACAGATTTTGCTGAAATTTTCAGGAGATGTTGGTAATGGCCTAACTTAAAAATGGTTAGATTCTGGTGTTGATCCAGATAACTGCCATGAGCAAACAATTGTTTTTGCTCAGTAACTCTCAAACCAATAAAGATATTTACATGCTTTTGAGAGCTAGGTGTGGCTTTTCAGGGTCAGTGACTCATATTATGGTGGTAACTTTATCATGGGGCGGTTGTTTGTATATGTAAAAGTAATATGTGAGCTACCTTGGCAGAGGTTTGCACTCTCTGAGTGCTTTCTAGTTTATGATGCAGTCAATGACTTTGTGTTCTTCCTCTTGTGTGCATTGATTCTATCGCTAAATCTTGTCCTGAAGAATTTCTTCTTCACTTTACTCTGGTTCATGCATCCACAGTAAAGTAATACCATCATCACTTCAGATGAAATCCTCCTATTTGGCTTTGAATTAGCCTCTTCTGTTGTGTCTTCTTGAGTCCATAGAGCGAAACCGCAGAGCAGGAGAATCAATGTGCACAAGTCGAAGAACACAGTCTTTTACTCCATTGTAAAATAGTGCTTAGTGCAGAGACTTCCTGGAGTAAAAATAAAGCACTCTGAAATCTGCTGCTCAATCATACATTTGACCTAGCATAGTTTCATGGATCATTTTCAGGTAAAACTCACACAATCACATTAAATAACTGTACCAGTCAACAGCAGTACACCCCACTGTTTGACTCAGCTAAATTCACTGACTATAGTCAAGTATCTGATACAACTCAACCTCAAAACTATTGAACTGTTCCTTTAACTAGAGCCATAAAGCCATAATATTTCTTGTGTGAAATCTGTGGTCTGTTGCCAAAGTTACACAGTGCATAAATCAGGAGACCACATCCATTCCCTGTTTGAATGTGAAACTTTGTAAAGGTGGAAAAGTTAAATTGTTGCTTCAAAGCTTCATTTAAACCATCAGTGTGTTAAAAAAAAAAGCCATAAAAACCCATTCACATTATTAATACACCAACATTAAAATTCTCAGTAACAAATTTTGAGTCATTAATTTTTAACAGGGGTGTCCAAACTGCCACCAAGCAAATAGCTACTGTTGTGTTCATTTGCTCTACCTTCACCATCACAAGGCACAACAGCACAATGCATTAAGCGCGGTCATCTTACAGCTTCGAGCATTATAAAAATTTTACCAGCTTTAAGCAGTTTGCTCTTGATTTGTGTCTGAACAAGAGGGGGTGGTGTTAGCTTTTTCCCTCTTCATTACATAATGGCCCAGTCACTTTTGTATGAGACTCCTGAAGAAAAAAGTTTGGACACCACTGATTTAAAATGATCATCGGTTCAATTTAATGGACCCACTTTAAAGAATGCAGTGCTTATCCTCTATCAGCAAGTGAATTAAAGTGCAGCTGAAGCGTTAGCTCCCTTTAAACTCGAGAGGCCGCCATCTTTGGTCAAGTCAGAAGAAAAAGGGTCTGACCTTGATCCTGAGTCACAAACTCCAACCGCTCATCAGCTACCACACTCAAACAATAAAGGGCTTCATTACTGCCTGGATTTTGGCTTTAAGTCTCTGAAGATAAAACAGGTAAGTACAATCAGTCTTGTCATTCTACAGTCCGTCCAAGGCGTACGGAAAAGGCGATGAGTCTATGATACAGAGCAGCAAGGAGGATAATGGAGCCCAGCACAAGGCCACAGATGAGGCTGAAGGCCCAGCGGGGTCCCAAGATGGTGTAGACCTGGGAGACGAAGACCGGGCCCAAAGTCCGTGCACCACTGCCTGAAGCCGTCAGCCAGCCCATGTAAACACCCTGAAGAAAGAAACAGAAGAGAGTTAGTCCAAAGTTAGGATGCATTTTAAGTAGGGCTGTCACTTTAGTGCATTAATTAGATTAATTAATTACACTGCAAATTAATGCGTTATAAAAATTAATCGCAAGATTAATCATAGCACACAAACATTTTAATATTGACCAGCTGGAGGACCCGTACATGGCAGTGGCACGTCACTTCACACATGCGTCTCGAGTCAAACCAAACAAAGCCCAGATGACAACAGGAATGGACTATTTAAGACAAAGGGTGAATTCCAATTCCTCCCTTAACCCTCAATCTCAACCCTCAATCTCAGTGACACTCAAAACCAAGTGTTAAGGGCTATTTCGTGACTCATAAATGGGACACCCCTTAAATGCAGTTATGCCTTCAGACTGTGGGGGCAGCACTCTGCCCAAGCTGCATTCAGTCTGCCAATTTAAAAAAATAAAGAAGAAGAAGCCATTTCTGTCATCCATAGTCCTTTCCCACCACCCTCCTTTTCAAGTTTTTTGTATACTTTGCAGTGGTTTTTGTTTTCTCATTAACTTGTGATGTTTTTTATGTTCTCACCTTTGCTGTTTTCTTATTGATTGCATTTATTTGCCCTCGTTTTGTTTCTAATTTGCTTTTTTGTTACTTATTTGTTTTGCATTTTAAATGGATTTTGTGTCAAATTTTTTTTTTTTATTTTGTTTATAAGATCTATTCAATTCACTGTTGTGTATTTTAATTTGAAGTTATTTGTATATGTTGTTGTGTTTGTAGAGCTTGTCCTTTCTTTAACTTCTGTTGAAGTGCTTACTTACTTTTGCCACATTTGTTGTCTGTTGTATTTCCTGCTGTTTTTTAATTTATTGTTGTGGTTTTCTAATAGTAGATGTGTTTCCTATTTGAGGCTGAAGACCATTCATGGGTCTTAAAAAGGTGTTTCTAGGCAGCTTTGTCTGTTTCATTTTTTCTTACCTGAGGTTTGGGTCCCAGGATTTTAGAATACAGTGTGTATGACATCACATTGCAGGCTGGGTATCCCACCCCGATGAGGAAGTCAGACGAGATGTACTGGGCTAGATGGATGGCAGGAGTATACTGACACCAGGTCTGTTCAATCGGGCATCCTGTTGGCTCCACGGAGCTGTTGGAGCCGAGTGCGGCTGTAGACATCTGACCAACCATAGAGTTGTTTTTAATGTCTGAGTTTGGGGGAAGAAAAGGGAGAGTTTTAGTCTGACAATGCTTATTTCAAACACAGGACTAGTGTGTGTCGCATGAGTCTCAGATAGATTCCTGCTGACAAGAAAAGGAGAATTTCCTTTTTTAAATACTTTTTATTTATAATCTTTTATTATTTTATCATTAATAATCAAAGCCCTTATCCAGGAGGGCGTGGAGTGAGTTTTACCATTAGCATTGAAAAGGTTCATACTAAGTGTGTCATCATGCTAAAACTTAAGCTGCCATACAAGTCTGTACACAAACCATGTGTAATGATACACCGCCACCTACATCCATTAACAAACACATGAGCATACATCTACTATTTAACATCGCTCATATTGCATTACCCATCACTGATATCTTTTTTCATTGGCTACATACACGCACCTATTTTCCCACCACTTTTCACGTTGTTCTGTTAATAATCTTATTAAGTAAGTCATCTGCTCCAAAAGATGTAACTGTTTAACAACGTCTACAAAAGAAAGAGCAGTGGGGCATTTTTTCTGAAACCAGAACCTTGTGATAGTCTTTTTGCTGGCAGCTAATAAAATAAGAAAAGGTGAATTTCAACTAGGGGTGCCATGACATTTTGGCTCCAGAAACCTCTATAACTGAGCTCTGTGGTCTGATGTTGCCTGTGTGGCTGCACCAAGCCTTCAGGGTTCAGTAGATGAAGTAGATTGGTGTGATTATTTCATACCAGATCATTTACTTGTAAGATCTAGTTACCAAAAATCACATGACATTCAACTGTCTCATTTTTGAGAGATGTTCTGAGTTTGACTCGGATTTTATGATCTATGCTGCTTTTGAATTAATGCCATAAAAGGTCTTGGTCGGAGGGCAGCTGCTGTTTCAACAGAGTAATCTCAATGTCCAGGAAACTGTTCAAAATGTGGGCCAGAGGAGCAAAGCTGCACCAGTGGGGAAACAGGAACTGATGAATTAGGATACAGGGAGAGTTTATCTCATCTTATCAAAAGGTAAAGGACTGCCGTCCCTGCCCTCCAAAGTTCCTAAACCTTTTGAAAGTACCACAAGGTGAAAACTCATGTTTTTCACCAATATTCCATCATGATCCGTTCCGGATAGTCCTCCATTGCAGTCTGTGTCACTCCACACAGCGCTGTGTGGCTGTACTGACCTCTGAACTAAAGAGTTTGTTTACATGCCTCCGTGCATGCGCAGTGCGGCTCATTGTTTCAGGGGAAGACAGGCGGCTACAAATCAACTTTCTTCTTCCAGTTTTGTGCAAAATGGACGAATATCTATCGGATGAAGATGTTGTGGAGGAGAACTTTGAATATGATGGGTGTCCTTACAGTTTTGAGCCAGAGTTTACAGATGAGGAGCTCATCGAAAGGAGGACGCGGAGGCAGCGCTCCAGAGAGTACTGCGTATGCAAGGAGGCACGTAGACAAACTCTTCAGTTCAGAGGTCAGTACAGCCACACAGCGCTGTGTGGAGTGACATAGACTGCAATGGAGGACTATCCGGAACGGATCATGATGGAATATTGGTGAAATTAATGAGTTTTTGGACGATTAATGCAGTTTTAGGAGCGGCGATCTATGCCCTATGTGCTACCATTATACGGATGTCCGCCGCTCGATTTTGGATCTAAATATCTCCCGAAGCACTGTTTGGATCAGGAAAGCCTTCTGGGTGAGTATATTGTTCTTCTTCATTCTATAAACAATGTGAAAGCTGCAGGAACCGAAGTTATCCTTTAAGTGCAAGTACCCTGGAACTTAATTTACATCCTGGTTTCTGCAGTCTAAATAACACCAATCCCTGAAGGGTTCCTAGGTTCAGTTTCTACAGTTGAAAAGTACCTAAAATGACCTTTTCCTCATACAAGGACAAAAACTTTATTTAATTACTAAAGTCAAAAAGACCAGACATTTTATCAAAAACAAAATAAACATGTAAGGGGCCAAACTAGTGATTGAGCTGTAGAAATTACTCACAAAATAATAATTAAACAAACCTGTCCATTGGATTTTAGGGTATTGATTTCCCCATGGAAGCAGAACGAAGAAGCCACAGAATATAATGGCCAAGCCTGCCAACAACACAGGACGATCGCCGACTCTGAAAAGGACAAAAACAGTCATATAATATAAACATGGAAATCCAAGCTGCAGTGTGTTGTAAATAAATCAATGCACATCTTAGCAGAGGCACCTTTTAGAAGCAATTTTTACAACTATGAACACCAAAATGGATTCAAATCCAATGCAGCAGATGATGATGCCATTGTAAAGCACTGCGTCTTCACGGGTCCAAGCAAACATGTCCATGGACAAAGGGGTGGCGATTCTGTAAAAAGGACAGTGACATGAATTCGAAGATGCTGGGGTAAAATAGGCATTTTTCAAACTGAGTAGTAAGACAGTTGATACATACGTCTCAAAGACAGCAAAGATGAACATGACGACGAAGAAGAGGATGTTGGAGGTCAGGACTGCTACCTGATCGATGCTTTCCTCGCCCTCCTCATCAAGGTATTCTCCGTCTACAGGAAAGATAGCACAGGAAAAAGTTTAAAAAAGAGACATTAGCAAGAAGAGCAATAGCAGAGGCGACTTTACAGCAAGGTTTCTGGATCAAACCGGTGTCAGTCAGGTGTTAGGCAAATTACAGCCAGTCAAAACAGCCTTTTCAAAACATTTCCCACATGGCAGAAAAGAAAAAAAATCAAATATGAGACTATTAAAATCAGAAATATTGAATCTTAAATTAAAGGAGACATGCATAGGGTAAATGTAGCACCAGGAGAAGAGGTCCACAAGAGCTTCCTAAATAAATATAACAGAAAAAACTCTAACAGGAGTCATAGTTGGGATATGTGACGTACCCTCTGCTGTGTAATTGATGGCTCTTACAAGTCTTCCATGGTCATCAACCCGATGCTCCCTGTGGACAAAAATCACAGCTTATGACCTGAACACCAGTGGTATGTTGAGTTTTTAAGGTATAACACCATATTTCCAAACAAAACAGAGGGCAGGACAATATTGTTTATGTCAGTATAGCAAAACAACTACAGTAATATGCTTTTAGGATATTGTATTTGAAATTTTTGATCCGTATGAAGAATTATCTTTTATTTTTTGTACTAAAGGATCAATATCAGGTACACATATTCAACTCATTAGCCGATCACATGGGCATAACTCAACATATTTAGGCTTGCAGACAAGGTCACAACAACTGGCAAGGTCTGAAGCAAGAGAATGGGAATGAAAGGTGGTTAAAGTGACTTTTATTGTGGCATGGTTTTTGTGACAAGATGAGTTGGTATTATTATTTCAGAAACTGCCGCCCCTCTGGAATTTCCAGGCATAGTTCTCTTCAGGGTT
Source organism: Scarus forsteni (assembly GCA_036419115.1). NCBI lineage: Eukaryota > Metazoa > Chordata > Actinopteri > Labriformes > Labridae > Scarus > Scarus forsteni. The sequence continues at coordinate 21,096,970 of JAZDUH010000544.1, read as the reverse complement.
TACTGAGACTGGTCTGAATTTGAGAACATATCCAGTGATGGGCAAAAATCTGCTGTTGATCAAAGAGGTCATCCCATAAAGCAGATGGGCAACAGCAGCAAAAGGCCGCACTTGATGCCACTCCTGTCAGACAAGAACATCATTTTCAAGTAGCTACTGAGCACTGTGTTAATGCACTTTGATACCACCAACATAAAGAAGGGTATAAAATTGTTAAAATGTTCAACAACCTCGAAATACAGAAATGTTGCAAATATTTTTGAATAATTAGGACAAAGTATAAAAGTTTTTTTAATGTATTTTTTGGCATTTTGTGCCTTCATTGATAGGAGAGAGACAGTGGATAGGCTTGTGAAAGGGGGTGAGAGTGTAGGGGAAGACACTCTGTAAACTGGTCACAGGCAGGATTCGAACCTGGTCCGGCAGAAGCAAGTACATGGGGTGCCTGGTTTCTAACCACTCCGCCAAACCAGCACCCCCAAAATATAAAAGTTTGACATTCATTTTTGATAAGTGAAGACAAAAAATTCCCAAAATTCTGGGGTGATGGCGTACATTTTTGTTGCAATATTATATTTTTTATTATTGTTTAATTGACAGTAGCAGTTGTTGTCTGTTCACACTGATCTATTATTTTCACCGCATCTGGAAAATTCCCCATTAGTTGTGTTTAGAAAGAAGAAAAACCAAAGGAGATTAAACAAGTGTCATGACATATACATTAATTGCGGGCTTGTAAAGATACTCATAATCCATCCATCCTTCCTCATTTCAATTCAACTATCCTGTACACGAACCTACTTCTCCTCGAATTAAGCTGATTGGCTCAGCCATTTTCCGGCTGGGAACTAGTTTGTAATTTTCAAGCTTTGTAAGATGAATCTATGATGGACCTGGATTCGGCAAATCCAGAATCTTGGTAAAGTTAACAAAAACATTTAAAACAGAAGAGAACAAATCAAGACGGAGTGACTGAGAGGCTGAAAACAAAGGGGATGGAAAGTTCTGGCCAAGCTGGAGACATGACTTGAGTTAGTTCGACATGTTGTCTTTTAGGGACCATTTACACGAGGCTGAATACGGTCAAATCTGATTAGTTTTCATTGCGTTTTGGCCTTGCGCTTACATGGGAACTATATACGGAGTGCCCAAATCCGGAAACTTTTGAAACCAGTGTCCAGGGTGGAGAGTTTTCAATACGCTCTCCATGCAGAGACTCGCCACATTGTTTTGTGTCTTTTCATTTGTGAAAAGTTTTTCTTCTTCGTATGTGTATTGGGGCAGCACTGCCTCTCTGCAAATCTCCATCGCCATCGACTGAACCGGCACGCATACAGCAGTTTAATTCGTATCCAGCGTCTCCATCTGAACGCGGATCAGCTTTCAATATGCAAAGGAAAAATCTTTGCATTTTAAGTCACGGAGTCTCCATGTAAACATAGCCTTAGTCTTTTGTCAAATCTGCCAACCAACAAGGAGAAGTAAAGTGAGCACAGAGGCAGTTGTTTTGCTCTGGAGTTGAGGAAAAGTCAGTGGTTACAATGATGGGGCCTGTGACCTTAAGGGGCACTACTGGTTAGTGTAAACTACTATCAAGACCTGCAAAATGATGTGAATTTAGTTAATGACTTACTTCAGCAAGAAAACAACCAACAGGATGTTGATGACTCCAAATGCTGCAGCCAACAGTGCAGGGGCTGTGTACATATTGAGCTGCAGGTCTATGAACTCTAATGTGACGCCGCGCTCACCAATAAATGACAGCCATGCCTGCAAAGCTGACATGCAAAGAATACAAATATTAACACAACCTTTTCATTGATGACTTTGCCCACTGTTAATTTACATGACATGGATTGAACTTTACCTGGTCCAAGAATGAAACCTAAAGCCTGGCAGGCGCTCATGTTTGCCATGGCACCAGTCCTCTCCTTCAGTGACGTAGCTCCGGCTACATAGGACCTCACCACAGCGACATTACCTGCCGTGAAAAGCTTACGTAAGAAGTTATGTGAGATAAATAACAGCATTTATGGGAGGAGAGTTGATAAGAATGATTAATCACCTGCTCCAAAGCCAACAAACGCTCTAGATATCAGAATATGAAACTTGTTGTTGTCTTTGGGGAGATATGCATAAGCGTAGTAGATGTTTGCTGACAGGTTGATGAAAATGGAGCACACCAGGGGCTCCATCCTTGGACGGTGGTTGGACCAGAGGCCAAACATGGGTGAGGCTAGCATCTGGCCAAGACTGTAGGCTGCCACCACCCATCCCAGGAAGCTAGCATTGGCACTATCATCAACCTATGGGCACGACAGGAGGCGATTTAGAAAAGAATGTTCAGCAGGAGACCATCTTTAAGTGCTATGCAATCATAAAATTCAAAAACACAGATTTAAAGAGTCTGATGATGCACTTTGTCATATAAAACTATACATACCCTTTGCAAATAGGGCCAGAGTGATGTAATGACGATAGTGAAGCCTGAAAGGAAAAGAAAACAAAGTTCAAATGGAGTTTGTTTAAATCTCAAGAAACACACGGATAATCTGAGATTTTACGTCAAGGTTAGTTTTAAGCAATTTGGGTCTTTGCATTGCACCAAGAACACGATTTAAAAATGACTATAACAGTCTTTACAAAAGTCACTTAAATGAAGTTTATATACTGTTGTATGGGGGAATCCTTCCCCTTACACAACCACCAAGATAAACTATATGAGTTGTATTATGTCATGTCTATATCTCTAGATCAATAGTACTGATCTTGGGTATGTTAGGAACAAGGAGTGGAAAATACTGAGGGGCTGACAAGAAATAAATCTGGGTAGCATCTGAGGGAATTGTAGCCATGTGCATTCACACTTGCAGCTCACACAAAAAAGTTCAGGGAATTTCTACATTTTTGTGTATAGGTGAATAGAGGTAGAGTCATAAGTCTCATGGGTATCCTCACCTACACTGCTGAGAAACATGGTGAAGTACATGACACGGATGGACCGCCATCTGCTCTTGTAATCTTCATCTTGAGAGTCCACACTGGACACAGGAAGACAAAACAACATAGGTGATCATGGTCAATGGCAAATTAAAAATGGTAGCAAGTGGTGTCCAAACTTTTTTCATCAAGGGCCACCAAAGTGTAAGAGGACTGGGCCAGTTACATATACTTACCTGTAGAGTTTGGCATTAGTAAAAGAAATTCAATATAGGTAAAGATGTGCTTGAGTGTGGAGAAGATGAAACTAGCTGTCTCTCTATTAATGGCTTGACAAACCAAACAGTTAGTCACCATAAAGCATATGAGGCTGGCCAATCAGATATCAGAAGTCCCTTGTTGGCCCAGGCTACCACTTTATGTTCCCCTGTTCATGATGAGAAAGACCAAAAGAACATAGATGGCCCAACTCTACTTTTAAACTCAAAACAAGAGCAAACTGTACAAACTCAATTGGAGCTTCTTTGGTGCTTGACGTTGATCCACATAATACTATTTGTAAAACAGACCTTGCATGTTTCATTTATTTTCTATTGACCTTTTTTAAACCAGTATGTTTAGTTTAGTTTCATCATTAGAATCACAATTTGCTGCCACACTGCAGTAACTGTTCTTTCTGGGATCTAAAACTCTGTAACAATGTGACGACATAATGTAAAACAGGGATAGATATCTATTCTTACTATAAAGTCCACATTATTTTGTCACCAAAGCTCATGGGCCAAATTTTAGCAGTGCAAGATCATATCGACTCAACTATTACCAACCACAATGTGTCATAAGGAACAAATAAGTAGCTAGAATATCATTATATCATTATTAATAAATTTAGACCCAACGCAATTGGCAATACTTAGTTTATTTAACTGAACAGAATCCAATGCAAACATTTTGCAATGCGAGTCACAGAGCATTTACAGTTATGACATCATGTTTACCACATTTATATTCTTATTTTAACAAAGACCTTAAATTAAAGGGGACATATCATGCTTGTTTCTCCTTTTCACTATGCCAGACTAGGATGCCTGTAAAGCATTTCTGCCCTCAGTACAAGTCATTTAGTTCCTTCATTGCCCCACAATTGCGTTCTCAAAATCTTCATTTTAAGCCGTTATCAAGCTCTCATTAAAACACGAGGATCTCAGGATGACCTACTGTTACCTCGCAACGTCACAGCCCTTTGTGCTCTGATTGGTCAGTTCTATCGGGTATAGAGCCAGCCTGTCCTTCTTCTTCTACTGTATTTTCCGGCAGGCTCAAAGCAACGACCGCGTATTGAGTCCCCCTACAGGCCAGAGCTGGTAATGAGTGAGTGTGAGCTAGGGAGCTATATACTGCTGCTGGACGAATGTGTTCCTCGGTGACGGTTTTGTGGCTAACGTACATCACAGAGGAGGAAGTGTTTTATCAGATTATTCCAGTAAAAAGAAAGGTACCTCGTGTCGTCACGATGATTTAAATCTCGCGGTCATCTCGCAATGACCTATTTTCAGAGGCATCAAATCTCGTTCTAGGATATCAGAAAAAATACAATATCTAATTTTTTGAAAATTAAGGGGGTGTAAGGTCTTGTTTTCAAATTTATTATATTATATGTAGGGATGGGAATTGAAAAGATTTTATCAATATCGATGCTGTTAACGATCCTGCTAATCGATCCAATTCTTTAACGATTCCCTTATCGATTCCTGCAGATTTTCCAATTGAGCAAATGGTGGTCTGATTTTCGTGGCAACAATGTCTAACACATGTCACATTATGTATAACTGCCTCTGCAAATGGCAGGTGTGTCCACTCACTTAAGGTTGTGTAGTAGGTGCAGTTAGGATTAAGTCACAATTCTGATGCTTCTGAACCCTGTCAGTGGATGGAATTGATAAGGGAATTGATAAGCAAAAAAATTAATGATATCGATTCTTTGATGGAGTTGTTAACGATTCTCAACTGGAATTGGTTTTCGATTCCCATCCCTAATTATATGTGAGTATTAAATCATGCATCAGCATGATATGTCTCCTTTAAGTGTTTAATAGACAGTTATAGCCTCTTCTAGTTCCTTATTATGAGAATGTTCCTATATTTTGATCTTTTTCCCCTTGTTATCATACAAATACATTTTAAAAATATGTTTAATGACTGACGACCACATTGAGGGATTAAGGGGGGCACCAGTTGCCTATCCCGTATGTAAAGGATGAAGCAAATGAGGGCAGTTCATGCTTACAAGTTTGGTGCTTTAAGTTTGTCTACTCATCAGTAAAGTATAAGCTTTAAATTCCTGTGTAGGCTTTTTTCTATTATTTATGATACAAAAACTTGACAGCTGGCCACACTTGGTCCCTGTGCCACGGTTTGGACACCCCTGGTCTGACAGAAAACAACTTTGAATAACATGATTACATAATTAATGACTGACTTATAGTGTGGGTTTAAATCTACTAATGCTCACTAATTGCCTGCTTAATGAACGAAACACTCGTAAAGCTCCTTATTGTGAAGGCCTTGTTACAGCATGTTTCTGGTACTCACCTGCAGGCATCATCCCCGAGCAGTGGAGTGGTGTCATCCGAATCAACAAGTTGAGACATTTTAGCTAAAAACACCGACACCGCAGATTTATGTCGCTGCTCTGGACTTTGGACAGAGTTGCTAAGTCGCCATGTAGAAGACAGTCAGTGAACTATGCTAATGCTAACTCTGACTATTTATGATACTTACTTATCCTGCACATTCTTACATTCGCGTAGCCTGACGAGCTAACAAGACAGTGCAACACTCGCTAACCCTCAAACTAAAGAGCAGATAAACAGACGAGAACAGTCGAGCAAAAAGCTTACAAAACTGTGCTCTGGTACTGGACTGCCTGGGCTTCCGAATGTCAAAACATAACTGCACTTCCGGTCAAGGTTTTCAAAATAAGATACATATCAAGTAAACACACAGAGCTTTTAGGCGTAAATTAACAACAAACCTCTCTAAATGTTGAAAGTATTTTTGATAATTATTGCCTGTGAGACTGTTGGACAAAATATTTAACAAACAAAACCAGCCCCCGCCTTTCTTTTCAACCACCCTAACGACACGAGTTTATTTCGAAGCCAACGTTAAAGAATATCCGGGTTTGTACTCATGATCAACATTTGAAGCAGCACGCTCACGTGAAAATCCTAAATACATGCACGCTCTGTGTTACCGTTATTACTTTAAAAATAGATTTTTTTTTTTTAGCTTTTGTACTGTCAAGAATATTGTCACATCACAGTCTGTGGCCCACATAGTTTTACTTCTTTATACAACTTTAAAACAGATGATAATAATAGTAGTAATAATAATAATAACAATAATAATAATAATAATACATATATAGATACATACATACATACATACATACATACATACAAACACTACACTTAAAATGAGTTATGAGAGAATCACAATTTTTCAACTTGGTATGAATATATTCGTGGATTTGCAATATTCAAGCTCCATAGCCTATCTCTGTATTTTGTATATTTTTCTCGTTAAAGTATTTATCAAAGTTAACTTGGAGCACAGGTAGGCCTATTAAAACCCATATGAATTGTTCTCAAACCTTTCAACATTTTTAAGACAGCCTTGTTTAGTATAACACGCCTTTTTATGACCCTGTACGGTGACATAATTTTTCCACCGTCTGTGGTTCAAGTGTCCAAACTGCGCTGTTCATCAGTGAAGTTTGGAATTATGGCTTGAAATGTGATCCAAATTATTTTACTTAAATCAATCCACTCCTTTGCATGTCATTTGCTGCCATTATATAACACATTTTGCATGGTTTTAACCCATGGTTTTTGATGTGCATTATATCTTTATTGGAAAAACTTAAAATTCCCAAATATTATTTTACATGATTTATGGCAATTATACAATCTGCATTTGCCTACCATTACGCAGTTGGTGTGTCTCTAACCAAAAAGTATGAATGCAGGATAATTACTTTGTTTTATGTTCGGTGAATACCATCAGAAACGGGTGTAAAACAAAAAGAGTCGGTTTCATGAATCATACTAAAAGAATCGTCTCTTTTGACCGACTCGTTCACGGACTACGCCAGAAAGTGAAAGTAAAAATAAAGGACGGTTCAACATGTCTGATAGGCGGTAAGATTTTGGATCGCCGAAGGATTATCCCAACAAATATTCATTCATTGTCATAGCTAGATAAATATATATTAATTTAGAAATAGCTTGCAGTTGTGTTCATCTCTGAACAGACTGGTCTGTGGAGTTTGGGGGTAAAGACCCACCGCCAATCGGACTAACATGTCGGGTAAGATCATGCTATTCTTTCACGGCTAAGGCTAATATCTGCGCAGCATGGATACAGAATAGGCTTCTTATACGCCTTTATTTCGATGTAGAAATTTTAGCATGAATGAAAAAGTGGGGAAACCATGTGTTGCATGTTTCCTGAATAATCAGCCTCGGGTCATAGTTTCTGTTCACTTCATTTTCAGGGACAATGTGGTGGCACACGCTCCTCCTCGTGTTTGCTCTCTCTTCCACATTAAGTGAAGCAGCACCCGGTAAATATGTGTTATTTATGGCAAATATTGTCTTCTTTGTTGAATTAGATTGATTATCTTGTGGCTTGCATTTTAATTTGCATGACGCCCACACCCTCCCTCCGCTGTCTCACGTAGGCCTCTGAACACTACCCCTCTAATCTGATTCATCCCCTTTGTGAAAACTTAAAGCTAGAATTATGTTAAATGTTGCCGTTGTTTTTCTCTTTCATTTGAATAAAATGCTTTACATAAAACCTTATAGCCTGCTATAAAATTTCTCCAGTGATGATACTTGTATCAGTGATAGGGTTGGGCAGTAAAGTTTTCGAGATTTATTACCAGAGACCAGTCTCAAACAATACATGATCTTAGAGCAGTGATTTCCAACCAGGAGAATGTGTACCTCTAGCGGTATAAAATCACACTGCAGGGGGTACATGGAAAGTGGAAATTACTGAGATAAGCCTGTTAATAAAATGGTAAGTGTGCACTACAACCTGTTTCCCCAGGGAGACAATAACCTGTGACAATAACCTTTGGCACAGGTTTTTGTCTTTTACAGACACTTACCGAGTTTTTGTGCCCTGGTGTAGCTGTAAATGGGCTGGCATCATTGAGTTATTTGCCAGGTCTTCACCCCAGAAGTAGAAGTGAATAAATATAAACCAGGTTGATTTTGTTCTACTTTTGAAGAATCAGCAACACATATGAGTGAGGGGTACTCATGCAATGACAAAAAAAAAAAACTCAGGGGGTGCACAAGACAGTAAATGGTTGTGAACCGCGGCCAAGAGCAGTCATTTGGGTTCAATTGTCTTTCCCAAGTCTGAGGCTTAAAAAAACAGCCAACATTAACACCTGTTTCACATTGGAAATATTTTGGTGTTGTGCATTTTCCACAGTAGCCAGAGCTCTCGCACCAGGTGTGTGCACGTGGCAGCCTCAGTGCCTTTCCCTTCCTGCTCCTATTGAATATGTAGGGAGAACCAAAATTGGCCACTCAGAAGGCAAACTGAAGCTTTAACTCTGAGAAGTAGAGAAAGGAAGAGTAATTGGAAGGGTTCTATCTTTACTGTGACTTATTCTAATACTGTGGACATACTTACCACCTGGATTAAGGTAAATGTGAGCATCTGTAAATTTCTGTTTTGGCAGAGAAACATGCATGGCTTCCTGAAAAAATAGGCAAGACTCCCTTGTGTGTCTCAAATCGCATACTTCCATACTGCATACTTAAAATTTTCAAATTGAGTGTACTAAGCATACTACATACTCACTGGCTTAGTGCGCAGTTGTGACCGATTTGCAGCGCATAAGCGCCTAATACCGCCATCATTTGCCCAAAAATTTTCAAAGAATTATGAATCATTTCACAAATATATTTTAGATCAAATCATATCTTTATATATAATGTTAATATCCAATAGCAAAGTGAGTATTCATCGTGCTTTGCTGCGCCGCATAGGCGCCCACAACGTCATGTCCTCCTCCTACTGATTAAAGATGTACCGGGATGTATTGTTTATTTATTGATAGCAATGAATGTGGTTACGGGTCATTTTCTTTTTTCAAACCAATTTCCACTTGGAATTTTACATGTGTCTCTGTTATACAATGTAAAGATAACTATATATAAGCTAATATACAAAAAGTATTATGAGTTAAGTTGAGGTGTTACAGTAGTTCGGCAGGTATATTATTTACACCCATGACGTCACAACCTCCAGCTCCCAGTTCAACTGTTTGGCAGAGGTAGATAAATTCAAAAATATTTAAAGTATTAAAAAAATCGTTTGTTTCCGTCATTGTCTTAGGGTACAGACAGAACTGCAAACAAACCAAAATAACTGATTTCTTTGTGTAGGATTTAAAACATATACATATACATATACATATACATATATATACATATACATATATATATATATATATATATATATATACATATACATATATACATATATATATAATATATACATATATGGAATATATAGATATAGCTTTATGTCTTATTCTCTGCAGTTGAGCTGGAAGTAACGGGTTAACCCTCTGAATCCCAAGCCATTTCTGAGCGTTTTCTGCTTCTGTCATATTTTTACTCACTGTGGTCTCATTTTTCTCTGTAAAGTGAAGTCCAGCACCTCTATTGATTCAGGACGACCCTGGCTATAAGCTGATGTAACTCAATTATGTCTTTATGCAGTGTAACAAAATTTAAAGGCTGTAAATCATCAGAAAAAACAGAAACGAAAATTTAATTTTTCTGATTTTCTGATTTTAAAAAATTCTAAAAAGAAGGTGGGAGTATATACAACACACTTTCAGGTACCCCCAAGCATAAGGTACACAGGAAAAAAGTGGTGTGGTTCTACCTTTACAGAAACTACACATTCTGGGACCTTATAAGTTGATTGGAATTTTAGGCCGTTTTTGCTTCCGTCACATTTTTACTCACTGTGGACTCATTTTTCACTGCAATGTCAAGTTCTACACCTCTATGTGCTCAGGAGAACTAGGGACTGAAGCCAGATATAATTCAACAATGTCTCATAGCAATATAACATCACCAGAATGCAAGAAACTATTCAATAAAGAAAAACGGACAGTGAAATTTTCTGAATATTTATTTTCAGAACAATGAAAACTGTGAATAACTATGTACAAGGCAACAGGGCTCCCCTGAAACTGTTTCAAGGGACCCCCTGAAACTGTTTCGGGGGGTCCTGCTGCCCTGAAACAGTCTCTGGAGACACAGAGCAGGACGTATGGAACATGCTGATTGGTGCTGAGCAGACCCAAGCTGAAATGACACCAGGCAAATGGAAGTCAATATTCAAATAATTCTTTAGAAGTAAATACAGGACGTATATCGACCATTCAAGGCTTGTTAAAAGCTGTAAGATGTGTAAAAATATTTGTTTTTTACAGAATCGAGCTAGAGCAAACGGTTTGTTTTCTGCAGATTTTTTAAGTGGACGTGTGAATAAATGCGATGTTGACGGCAGTCGCGCAAAATCATCGGTCTTTTCCGCCATTGTTGGGAATGTTGCCGACGTCTTGTGTGATACATTCAGGTACCCTCGGAAATTTGAGAATCTGACGAAAACGCCACTTTTTACGGCTTTTTAATAGGACAAACGGTTTGTAAATGCCAGTCGTTTTAAAATAAGTGCGTTTTTTAACCCGCCGGCGGGGTTTGGTATCCAGAGGGTTAATATTGAAGCATCAGTGTTAGATTAGCATGTTACTTGTACCACAAAGAATTTAACAAAAAACACACCAGCATTAATATTAATTTTATTTTATTTTAAAGAAATTAGTGCTGCATTTCCCCAGCCTCCAAACCCCAGGCTGCACTGCCAGCTTAACGCCACAGTGCCACTCCTGCGATGTTCTTCGATGGGGAGAGTGACCTGCGGCCAGACTTGGCCTCACCAGGGAGTCCTTTGGGGGTCTGATGGCTATCTGTAGCACCCAAAGGGACCATGGCTGGGGGCTCACCATTAAGACCCTGGTCTTCCTTTTCTGGTTGGCCAGCAGGACCTCTCACTGTGTCGCTGCCCGAGCCCTTGCCATCTCAAGGTTAACTCTTCACAGCATGGCGCATCAAAACCAAGCTAAAGGTAGCTAATAGCTGCCGTATCTTGCAAGTATTTATGACTGATAAAGCCCCCCCCCACACTTCTAACATCAGTATCCTCTACAGCGAGGCGAACATTAATTCCACATTAACCACATCATAAAACAGCTGTGTAGAGTTACAGGTATCGGTGTTTTACCGATACCTGTGTTTTACAGGTATCTGCAGCTGACTGAGGCAACCGAGAGCTACGCGGGATGCCGCGGCAATTAAAATACACCAGTAAATAGAAATGTCTGAGTGGTGCTTCTGATCATATAATCCCTGTGCAGGGTATAACCCGCTAGTTATTTTTATTTGCCTGATTATTAAGGGTAATGCTCGGACTCCGACAGCTGTTAGCCCAACTAGCGTTAGCATTCGAGATAGCTGCTAGTCCAACTAGCGTTAGCACAAGTGATAGCCGATCATTTGTGGTATAAAACAAACAAAAAAACCAACATACACAGCAAATGCACTCAAAAGGACAATAGCTTATGGTGCTTGGTGGAAACAACACGTGTTTATAACATACATTTGTACAGTGCAGTCACATCCACTGTAGTCAGTGCAGATGGTGCGTTCAAGTTGTAGTCGGAAGTCGGAATTTCCCAGTTCTGAGTCGGAAATTTTATCTGGAAATTTTATCTCCTATAACAATCAATTTATTTGCACTTTTGACTAGTGTGTGTCGCTCAAAATCAGCTGTATACATAGTATTATTAGACTTATACTTACAAAAATGCTGCCATACTAATATTCACATTCTTCATGTGATATTTGTGAACAACAACGCAGGATGTGCTAACAATGGCTAACAGTAGCCTGGACGATCAGCGTGTTTTTTTCCGACTTCAACTGGAACGCCGATAAGTTGGAGATGACGTCACTCCCATTTCCCAGTTCCGAGGTTAATGGAACGCAGCAAGAGCCACAGCTCACTGCTGCCATTGTTGATGAGGAAATGAGTACGCTGATGCTGCGCTCCATTAACCTCGGAACTGGGAAATGGGAGTGACGTCATCTCCGACTTATCTGCGTTCCAGTTGAAGTCGGAAAAAAACGTGACGATCGACCAGGCTATTGTTAGCCGTTGTTAGCACGCCCTCGTGGTGTTCACAAATATCACATGAAGAATGTGATTATCACTATGGCAGCATTTTTGTAAATATAAGTCTAACAATACTACATGTCCAGCTGACTTAGATTGACACACACTAGTCAGAAGTGCAAATAAATTGATTATTACAGGAGTTAAATAACTGTTCACAGTGGGGGCTGCCATCTTTGATTGTTAACTCGATGGGTGGCGAGGTTTCCCCGAGTTCCTAGTCAGATATTCCAACCTTGGGTGGTGTTCCAGATTTATGGTGCGTTCCAGTTGTAGTCGGAAGTTGGAATTTCCCAGCTCCAAGTAGGAAATTTTATCTATTCCCCAGTTCCCAGTTCCAAGGTAAATGGAGCGCAGCAAAAATTTCCTACTCGGAACTGAGAAATTCCGACTTCCAACTACAACTGGAACGCAGCATGAGTGTCCACAGCTGCATACTCAGGGTGGATCCGAATAGTCCTTCCTAAGTCCTTTCCTATCCACTTTACCTTAACCCCGATAAAAAAACGTCACAGGGTTGAGGAATGGAGGGAAAAAGATGAGAGGAAAAGAGAACTGCAGCCAAAGAGGAATTCGACTGCACTTTCACATCGATGTCATATTTATGTGACGATGATTACCGTACTTGTGATGTAGTTAAGCCACGACGAACTACAATATTCTGAAAATGAACTAAAAGAAGCGCATTTGTCCTCTGCCTTATCTCACAGGGTCGTTTCGTGTCTTCACCGTTTAACATTAACAATCCCTGATCAGAGGATTTACCTGTGATGGTGTTTTGTCTTTGGTCATGCAGTGTGTGTTTCCGGCTCACAGCTGTGAGGCTCATGAGAGCATCTATAAATGTTAACAATCTGAAGCCTGATATACAGCAGACCGTCAGACGCACTATTCCCTCTGTTATATTCACATTATTCATTATTCACATTATTTCATTATTCACTGTTTTATTCACATATATCATCCTGAACATTGTTTGAATTTATTATATTTGGAGTATTGTAAAAGTCTTATTTGTCCTTCTTTTATTAATTGTTTCTAATAAACGTTATTTGGCCTCATCGGTCTGTCCCTTCTCCATGGTAAGTTTCCGTAAACTTTCGGCAGGAGCCGTATTTAAAAACGTCACGTGCCGCAAGGCATTATGGGGCGTTTTCTTCTCCTTTCCTTTTGAAAAGGATGGTCCAGTGTTTCCTAAGCTAAAGGAGATATGAAAGGAGGCAACGACCCTCCATTCCTTAAAGGGGACATATCATGCTTGTTTCTCCTTTTCACTATGACAGACTAGGATGCCTGTAAAGCATTTCTGCCCTCAGTACAAGTCATTTAGTTCCTTCATTGCCCCACAATAGCGTTCTCAAAATCCTAATTTTAGGCCATTATCAAGCTCTCGTTGAAACGCTCGGACCTCAGGATGACCTACAGTTACCTGGCAACGTCACAGCCCTTTGTGCTCTGATTGGTCAGTTCAATCGGGGGTAGAGCCAGCCTGTCCTTCTTCTTCTACTGTATTTTCCAGCAGGCTCAAAGCAGCGACCGCGTATTGAGTCCCCCTACAGGCGAGAGCTGGTAATGAGTGATTGTGAGCTAGGGAACTATAAACCCCTGCTGGACGGATGTGTTCCTCGGTGACGGTTTTGTGGCTAACTGACATCACAGAGGAGGAAGTGTTTTATCAGATTGCTCAAATAAAAAGAAAGGAACCTCGTGATGTCACGACGTTTGAAATCTCGTGGACATCTCGCAATGACCTATTTTCAGAGGCATCAAATCTCGTTCTAGGATATCAGAAAAAATACAATATCTCATTTTTTGAAAATAAAAGGGATGTAAGGTCTTGTTTTCATATTTATTATATTATATGTAAGTATTAAATCATGCATCAGCATGATATGTCTCCTTTAACTTTTGGAAAATTCGAACAGCACTTATCATGGCCGACGCTTAAATGCTTCCGGGTTATTTCTTCAGTAAGGAAGGTTCCTTATCAAAAAAGGACTGTTCAGATGCACCCTCAAAATCCGGGCCGATTCAAGTACATCATCCGGGTACTTTTGCATACTCATTTTTCGCGTACTATACTGTTTTTCATTTTGACGCAGTATACTCAAAATTTTAAGTATTTGAGTATGGAAGTATGCGATTTGGCACACACTACTAGTCTCAAGGTTTTTTTTCCCTGAACATGTCTAAAGGCTCTGACTTGGTGACATGCTCACCGCTACTGTCATGCAAGTGAAATGCTTCCAATGTGAAACAGCCCTAGAAACCATCGTGTGTAATGTGCTAATTGATATAATGATGATTTGTCTAAACTGAGATTTGTCATCCTGTTATTTCATGTTGTTGAAGGATCATTTATCTTACAATGATTGTTATTATGATTATAATTATTTCATTATTATTCAAGTTCAGTAATATTGAGAACAGTTCTATGTCACAACAAAAACACAAGTCATCTAATTGCTAAATACCCAACACTCATTAATTTATTGATTATGGTTATCAAAAATTATAATTTAGTGGTAAATTCAAGAATTAAATTAATAATGATAAAATCAGTATATAATATTTCTTTTTTGCCAATTACTGTCATTATCCTCACCTTGTTTTATGAAATAAAGGAAGACTATCTAAACAGTTCCTGTTTATAACAGTGACCTAAACTTTGTGTAGGTTCCACTTTAAAACTGAAGTTTACCTAATGCCACCATTGTTTGATCCTAAATCAGAAGACATTTCTTATTTACAAATGAACTGACCATGTTTCATTTTTTTTCCCTAGTCCCAGATAGCCTTACAGTTTTAGTCGAGAGTCCCATCTCCGTGACCAGAGGCCACAAAACCACATTACCGTGCTGGCTCAACCCTCCACAAAGTGCAGAGGCTTTGGAAGTTCGATGGTACCGTTCAGACCACTTTGACTCGCCAGTCCTGCTTTACCAGAGCAAGAACTTTGACTATACATCCCAGGATGTCCGATACATAGACCGGGTCTCATTTGGCTTAAAGGATGCAGCATCTGGTGGGCTAAAGGCAGGTGATGTGAGCCTGAACCTGGAAAATGTGGTGCTTGAGGATGGTGGAGAATACACGTGTTACGTCAGCAGTGACCAGGGTTATGACAGTGCGAGCGTCTCTCTCAGTGTGACTCGTAAGTGCCTAAAAAAATAACATGAATAATACTAGCTAATTTTTTTAAGTATTTCCTCTGACTCTTCATTGACCTTTTTATCTACCTCCATAGAGACGGGAGCCTCCCCTCTTGTATCAGCAGTGTTGAGAGACGATAACAAGGTGAACGTTAGCTGTGAGTCTGAAGGCTGGTATCCAGAGCCCACTCTGAGCTGGTCCGACCCAAAGAAGGTTCTGCCCTCAGAAAACACAAAAACAAGCAAACAGTCCTCTGGTCTTCTGTCGGTCCACAGCTGGATTCTGGTCTCCAGCTCCACTGAGGTTTCCTGCTCGGTCGGCCTTTCTGGTGCAGAGGCAAAGGTGGCAAGAGTGCGTCTGGATATAACCCCTCAAACCGGTAAAAATAGTCCAGGGAATCACACTCATGAGTGAGAGTTGGGTTTGTAATGTTCTAATATTTTTTTTCTCTTTTATTTAGGGTCTGGATCTGTTGTTGGTGGATGGGTGGCTTTTGCATTGCTTCTCATTGCTGCTTTGGTCCTACTTGGAGTGCTGTACCGCAAATACAAAGGTAAACATTTTTTAGTTTGTCTGAATGTGTAGTTTAATAGACAAAAAGTGACGACTTGAGTTTCTATAATAAATACAAAATTTTAATTGATTTCAATAAATGGTTTAATACATTTTGAATGGCTATAAAAAAGCCATTATCTCCATTGAGCAAAGATATATCTAATCTAATTCAAGTCAAACTTCAATAAATATGTGTATTTATGAGTACAGAAAGGCATTAAAGATCCCATATTTTGTATTAATTTGAATGACTACTATAGTATGTTCTCAATCACTATTGATAAAAAAAATGTAGTTTTACATACTAATTGTGCTGACTATTTTCCTAAACAAACAAATTTGTTTAACTTTGACAAACTAAACATAATCAAATGGCCACTGGGATGCACCATGAGCTGTTAATGTACATAAGCAAAGGAACAATTGTATTGTCCAAAATTTGTAATTTAATATATATTCTCAAAAAGTAAGTGAGCACAGAACAGAGGAGTGCATGGCCGCTGTCTCTAGTGCTGGTAAAAAAAATAAAAAAATCATAGGCTGACCAAGGTGCATGATGGTCCTCTCCCTCCCCATCTACCTATATCACCTCAGGTGCCTGCAGACAGTGCTACCCCAATCACCAGTTAAACAAGTACATGAATTTTGTATTGGAAACGTACCCAAAAAAAATCTTCAATAATTCTTTCAGAAAGACTTAAGATGATCAAACCTCAAGAGCAAGAACCAGGGCTCCCACTTGTCCTGGAAAACCTGGAAAATGATTGGCCAATTTTCCAGTCTTAGAAAAAATATTGGAAATAAGGGGGGAAAAAATGCCCTGAAAAAGTTGGAATTGTCCTGAAAATTATTTCTCTTCTTTACCTTGTAAGTGAGCAAAAATTGAACTTAGGAAATGAAGTAAAATTTTACTTGGTAACTAAAACACATGTGGTCATAAAATGTGAGTAGATACAATAATCCAAGTTAAGGAAGAAAATATAAAAACTAAAAACAATAGTAACTAAAAGAAAGAAAAAAAATACAAAATAAAATTTAGGCTACTTAACGGTAAATCATTAACATATATTTATTTTAAAAAATCAGAGTAAATAAAGATGGAAAAAAAGTATAAACCATAAATTTATAATAGTGAGACACTACATAAAGTCAGGCTAAAAGATAGCTAGCAGACAATGTTCATACCCGAGAGTTAGAAATGGATAAATTTTAAGATTAATATGATATGATGGAGCTGGCAAAAGATATTGGTCATCAACCTTTAATCTTGTTTTTAAGAAGGCTTGTAATTTTAGTTGTTTTCTTAGTTGGCTATGTAACACTGGAATCTGTGGGTGTCTGTGCGCTATTCGATGAAAAATTTGTCATAATTTCTGAGAATGTAAGAGAATGTATGATATTTCATGGAGTTGATACAGCCATAGACTTCACATCTTGTAAGGAACAGATCATAACACTCTGAAATAATCTTTTTCCTTACAGAAACACAAGAGGCCCTTACAACATACTTGTCAACAGCCAAGAAGAATCAAGGTAATCATTTCTGAATGTATTGTTCCTATTGTTCCTTGATCATTCTCGGAGTTTCAGAAGGGCTGAATTGTTAACAAAATGCCCAGAATGGCCTCTTATCTAATGGCCTTCTCCCAGCCAAGAAATGAACATATATTTTGCAAGAACAGAGAAGCACCTGCTTTAAGCTTTGGTTAACTAAGTGAATTGAGAGACTTTATTTAGAGAAGATAAGACTTGTTGTAAGTACATTTTTGCTTTTATATCTTTTCTTAAGGAATTCAGTCTATGCCTAAAGGCGTTCAGTGTCTATATCAGGCAGAAAGAGCATTAAAACCATAAAGTTTGTGCTCACCATGGATTTTATTTTGGAAACTTATCTAAAAAGTCTTTCAGAATTTTTTTTAAAAAGGACTTAAGATGATCAAATCTAGAAAGCCAAATTACGGATTTATTTCTTAGTTTGTGGAATTATTTCTGCCCAATCAGGCCCTATTCATGGTGATTTCACAACAACATTTTCACACTGAAACAAGTAACTGTTGTCTTCTTCAAGAGGAGCAGATCATCATACTTTCAAATAATTTTTTTCGTACAGAAACACTGGTGATCCTGCCAACCCATCTGTCGACAGCTAAAGAGAATTACGGTAACCCCTTCTGAATGTGTTGGTCATACATTTACATATTTTTGATGCATTCTGATTAAATCTTAATCTTTTGTATTTTCATTTTTTTTACAGTTAATGTGACTCTTTGTAACACAGAAAATAGGTATCTCAGTATCAGGGGAGAAATACTCAGAGATGCCGCTGGCTATGATATTCCTGATGGAACAGATGTAACCTGTCTCACAGCTATCAGTGGAGAGCCAGGCTTCACCTCAGGACGACACTACTGGGAGGTTTCTATGGTGCAGACCAATGTTGAAGCTAAAAAATCTTGGTGGTTGGGTGTAACAAGTGTAAAAGAAATTTCCAAGGACAATCGTCCAACTCCATCAAATGGTTTCTGGTTTCTGTCGTCATTCCCTGACGACACTAAAAGCTTTCAGTTTAACACTGAACCAGCACTTTCACTTTCTGTGGCTCAAAGGCCACAGACAGTTGGTGTGTATTTGAACTACGATGGCGGAGAGCTTTCCTTCTATAATGTGGATAAAGAGAGTTTCATTGGATCTTTAAAAGTGAAATTCGAAGGCGAAGTTTTTCCTCTTTTCAATCCTGGTAGAGGTGATACAGCATCCATGACAATATTACAAAAGAAGGAAACCAACAAGGAGAGTGGCCAGGGAGCCAAACAAGAGAGTGACCAGGTAGCCAACAACAATAGTGACCAGAGAGCCAAACAACATGGTGACAAGAAACCTAACGATGATGGAAACCAGGTGGATGACCCTCTTCTCTTTTCTAAAACTGGTTAACATTATCAAGGTCTCCAACTGCCACATAAAAACAGTATCAGTCAGTCATACAGACCCCATTTACACCTCATATTATGGTGCATTTTATTTACCTCTGGAGTCAGGTGGTGAGGCTAGGCATAACATTACAGCCATTTGTGGTAGTTGTTTGGTAAAGTACAAACCCAAAACCAGTGAAGTTGGCACATTGTGTAAATCGTAAATAAAAACAGAATACAATGATTTGCAAACCCCTTTCAACCTATATTCAATTGAATACACAGCAAAGACAAGATACTTAATGTAAATATTATCTCATTTGGAATTTGATGCCTGCAACATGTTTCAAAAAAGCTGGCACAAGTGGCAAAAAAGACAGAAAGTTGAGGAACGCTCATCAAACACTTATTTGGAACATCCCACAGGTGAACAGGCTAATTGGGAACAGGTGGGTGCCATGATTGGGTATAAAAACAGCTTCCCTGAAATGCTCAGTCATTCACAAACAAGGATGGGGTGAGGGTCACCACTTTGTGAACAAATGCGTGAGCAAATTGTCCAGCAGTTTAAGAACAACATTTCTCAATGAGCTATTGCAAGGAATTTAGGGATTTCATCATCTATGGTCCGTAATATCATCAAAAGGTTCAGAGAATCTGGAGAAATTACTGCACGTAAGCGGCAAGGCCGAAAACCAACATTGAATGCCTATGACCTTCGATCCCTCGGGCGGTACTGCATCAAAAACCGGCATCACTGTGTAAAGGATATCACCACATGGGCTCAGGAACACTTCAGAAAACCACTGTCAGTAACTACAGTTCGTCTACATCTGTAAGTGCAAGTTAAAACTCTACTACGCAAAGCCAAAGCCATTTATCAACAACACCCAGAAACACCACCGGCTTCGCTGGGCCCGAGCTCATCTAAGATGGACTGATGCAAAGTGGAAAAATGTTCTGTGGTCTGACGAGTCCACATTTCAAATTGTTTTTGGAAAATGTGGTCATCGTGTCCTCCAGACCAAAGAGGAAAAGAACCATCCGGACTGTTATAGGCGCAAAGTTCAAAAGCCAGCATCTGTGATGGTATGGGGGTGTATTAGTGCCAAAGGCATGGGTAACTTACACATCTGTGAAGGCACCATTAATGCTGAAAGGTACATACAGGTTTTGGAGCAACATATGTTGCCATCCAAGCAACGTCTTTTTCATGGACGCCCTGCTTATTTCAGCAAGACAATGCCAAGCCACATTCTGCACGTGTTACAACAGCGTGGCTTCGTAGTAAAAGAGTGCAGGTACTAGACTGGTCTGCCTGTAGTCCAGACCTGTCCCCCATTGAAAATGTGTGGTGCATTATGAAGCGTAAAATACAACAATGGAGACCCCGGACTGTTGAACAACTTAAGCTGTACATCAAACAAGAATGGGAAAGAATTCCACCTGAAAAGCTTCAAAAATTGGTCTCCTCAGTTCCCAAAAGGAAAGATGATGTAACACAGTGGTAAAAATGCCCCTGTGCCAACTTTTTTGCAATGTGTTGCTGCCATTCAATTCTAAGTTGATGATTATTTGCAAAAGAAAATAAAGTTTCTCAGTTGGAACATTAAGTATCTTGTCTTTGCTGTGTATTCAATTGAATACAAGTTAAAAAGGATTTGCAAATCATTGTATTCTGTTTTTATTTACGATTTACACAACGTGCCAACTTCACTGGTTTTGGGTTTGTAGTTCTGACTCTGGGGTACTGAAGTTTGTCAGAGTTTCGGAGTCACAAACCTCTGGAGCTGTTTAGGATAATGTACCCAACTGGCATCTCGAAATTTATGACATTGAAAATCAAATGGAACGCACCATGAGCCTGACTGAGCTAACAATAATTGTGTATGAGAACAGTTTTATCCTCTCATAGTCAAAAATGTCACCATGTTAGTCAGTCCTATTTCTAAAACATAATTTGAAGAGGGCCTGACGTAAAAAATAAGATATTTGTCAAGTTTAAGAAACTTTGCTGTCAGCCAAAAACACCCATGACACCAAGTCTCACTATGATTTAGATCAATGATTCATGTCAACACAGCTTGAGACTTGAGACCACTAACAGTGGGCTGCTTTGAAACATTTAAAGCCTGTGAATTTAAACTGCACCTGAAAGAGAGGAGGTGTTGCCTTTGAGAAAAAAAAAGAGCAATCGTTGAACTTAACTGAAATCTAAATGGTGCAGAGGTGCTATTATCACAGTACAAAATAAAATTATCACATGAGAAATACAGTGTTGTGCAAAGTTTGAGGCAAGTGAGAAAAAAATGCATCAAAGTCAAAATGATTTCACAAATAGAACAGTTTATTTTTATCAATCAACAAATGCAAAGTAAATAAACTATCGAGAACCCTAGAAATCAAATCAACATGTCATAAATTATCACTATTATCAACATTTTTTTTCTCTTTCTATGGGCTTTGGAGAGATTTTGTACAAATTAGCTGAAATGTGTATCAAACTCTTGTGGCAGGAGCATCTGCTTTCTGCATCATCTGATTGGCCTGAGATGAATGTGACTAACTGAATGATAAGCGTTCCTCTTCCAGATACATTTTTTAAAACTCTGGGAGATGCACATTGTGAAATATATACCCTACATATTCAACTGTCTATCTAGCATGTCAGGTTAGGTGTAATCACCCTTTACCGTCAAACCAGCATCAGCTCCTCTGGATACACTTGTACACAGAGTTGTAGGACGTCAGCTGGTAGGTGTTACCAGACATCCTCAAGAACAATACAGATGTGTGGATGGGGTCCTCTTATTTCTTTATGTAAGCCCAGACATACGGCATGTTTACAGGTACATCTCAAAAAATTAGAATATCATGAAAAAGTTCAATATTTTTCATCACTCATTTCAGAATGGGAAACCCATATATAGATTCATTACGGATAGAATGAAACAAATTTAAACATTTATTGCTTGAAATTTTGGTAATTCTGAAATGAGTGATAAAAAATATTGAACTTTTTCATGATATTCTAATTTTTTGAGATGTACCTGTAGATCAGTGCGGGATATATCATCTCTACCAGGATGCCTTTTTCAATACTAAGCCGAAGATATTCCATAAAGACATTGGGTAACTTGTTTCCCTAATTGAGGTTTGGCTTTTTGGCTACAATTCAGTTCAAACCAAAGTTCTCCAGACAGTGAACATGTGTACCCAGACCCCACAGATGAGCAGCTTTTTATTGTGTTCATCTAACAGCTTCTACAAACGTGCAAACCTCAACACCCAACCCATCCTGCTCACTATACCTGCAGTTAGTCATAGGGATGGGTACCTTTCACATTTGAACCGATACCGTACCGATGCCTGGTACCTGGGAATCGGTATCGGTACTCAACGGTACCAATTTTCTTTACTTTTGTGTGTGTTTATGGGGTAATAAATAGTAACTTGTTTAATATTAAGATCTCTGCTGACGTCATAACGCTATTGCTGTGCTGCGTTCAAGTCCGGTATGGAAATTCACCTACTCTACCCAATAGTGTGCCTGCTTCTTCCACTCCCTCACAGTCACAAGGATGCGTTTAAGTACCTAAACATGGTACCATTTGTTTTTATGTGAATCGGTACTCGGTAGTACCTACAGACTTCGGTCGGTACCTCTTTAAGTACCTAATTCGGTACCCATCCCTAGTTAGTCATGGTTATATGCTTCAGAAAACTGTATCTGCTTCTTTAGAAGAGCTTGATCAGCACTTATTGAAACTAAGTCTGCTTTGAAATGTTCCCAAAAAGAGACCTTGCTGATGTAGTATAGCCACTTTGTGTTAAGTTATCAGGCAAGAGTATAAATATATGTTTACACCAGAAATATGAGCAATAGGATCAGGATTGTGAAATAATTCATACTTTAAAGCATTTTTTCACACTAATTTTAAACTAACTTCAAATGGTTTAAAAATGGGAAACATCTAGAGTTACAAAAATTTAAAGTTAGTTATTTGAACATAACAGTGATGATTTCTTTATTTTGAAGAGAATATACCTTTTTTGTTAAAAATTGTAAAGGGAGAAAAACTCTTCTAGTGACACTGTCTTAAAGAGCCATTCTAAGTAAGGCTAATTATAGTCATAATAACCACAATTCCATTTTAATCTGCAGTGTGTTTGAAGTTACTATGGAAAACCCTTAGTTTATAGCTTGTTAGCTTTAGAGCACCACCATGTAGGTAAAGATAATTAAATACATAATGGCAACTAATTAGCAACTAGCAGCTACTAGCTACAACTAGCTACTCAACATAATGTTTAGCAGCTAGCTAATAGTATTTCAGTCGCTACGATTAATGCTTACTGTGCATTCCTTATAAGATGTTCTTTGCTTACCTGTTTGACATTTTGATTTTAGCTTGAAAAATCTATCAATATTTTAAACACTAGACATACTTTTTCATTTTACCGTTTCGTTTTATATTGTGTTTGGAGTAGACTGTGAATTGTTTGCCTGCCTAATGTATCTGTTTCTGAACAACTGACTTTCAACAGAAAGTTAAACTACAGTAGCTTTGGTACCACATCTGTACAGAA
The DNA here is from genome assembly GCA_036419115.1 of Scarus forsteni. Lineage (NCBI taxonomy): Eukaryota > Metazoa > Chordata > Actinopteri > Labriformes > Labridae > Scarus > Scarus forsteni. The sequence continues at coordinate 21,073,481 of JAZDUH010000544.1, read as the reverse complement.
GAGGTTTAGGGCCAGGCATAGGCTAAGAGAAAAAGGAAAATGGGATTTCTTTCAATGGTATATGTTAAAAAAGCAAAAATGATGAGAATACAGCTGGCAATAAACAGCAATAAAAAAACAAGGAATGTTAAGGTAAAGGTTAATAGTACATTTTGAGAAAATGTAGAAACTGATTATTTTACCCCTGTAGGGATGCACAATATTATTGTTATAATATTGATATTGGCCACTATTTTTTTTTTTTCAGACAGTCAATATATAAGCCATTAAAATCAGCACTAATATACAAAAGGCCCTTGATGCTTCACCTTGCTATAACTGATTGTGGACATTCAAAAACAAGAGTTTGATTTTTTCAAATGTTTTTTCCTGTTTTACATCTGTTCTGAACACAAATAGACACATAGGGAAAAGTCATTTTTCATGAAGTAAAGACATTATGCTCTTGATGAAAATTTTATTTTCTTTGATAATGAGTTCAGAAATATTGGGTATCAGTAAAAATCCAGTATTGTGCATCCCTAATCCAATATCGTGCTTCTGAGCCGAAGGAGAAAGAATTTCTTGGTTAGAATATCTTATCTGGGCAAATTAAGCAGAAAAAGCCAAGAGGAAAATTATTGATCTTTATTTTTGAAATCTTCTACAGCAGATTGGAATTGATCATTATTCACCTGTCCTTCAATACCATCATTTTAATTTTAACACTGACATCAACTCTGAACCATACTTACCTCCACCAAGGAGGTCATGTTTGTGCTGACACTCCGTTTGTTTATAGGAGAACTCAACAAGAACTTGATGACATTTTCAGGATAGGTTAGAAATGAGTCAGAGACCAGCAGTGGATAGATTTTGATCCAGGAATTTTTTTGAAGGATTTGTTAACGTTGCAAGCTAGGGCATTTTTGTATTTGCAAATATCTGAATGTTCTCATGAATTTTAATGAAATTGTCAGGGGATGTTGATCATGACACAAGTGAGAACTGATCAGATTTTAGTGGTGATCCAAATTGGTAAGCAGTTCCAGGAGTTTTTCAGATATTTGTTAAACCGTGTGATCTGACAGTTTCCCAATTATTGAAAATAACTCTCAATATCACTTTGGAAATGACTTGGTGGAAGTTTGACACTCGAAGCGCTTCTAAATGAAGTGATAAATGGTTCGATGCTTATTACCTAATAAGCTTAAAAGAGGACAACCCTATAGGTTGGTTGCATGTTGGAATTGACTGCCCAACAGTGTAAGTGTAAATATGAAGTTTTGATCCGGTTTTAGCACATAATTGTTTTATGGCATTCTGCTTATTTTACTGTCATATTTGTTTTTTTTTTTATAGGTTTCTGCAGTTTGCATATGCAGAAATCTTAAAGTGTATAAAATGTTTTTCAAGCAACATCGTTAACGTGTAATTTTGACATGTATCAGAGCAAATCATTACATTGTGGGTAATTTTTTTGTAAAATCAATGAAAGCAACTTTCATTTGGGTAACTATGTTTAACTGAGCAGCTTTTCCGTCCCAGTTTTTGGCTCTAAGATATAAATATGTATGAATAACTGTAAAACATTTGAAATGTGTTATTATTAGGCCAGGACTTGTTGGGATAATTCAATTTCATTTTCGTTAAGTGTACCAATATTTATTTTAATTTGATTTGTGTGAAACTTTGTAATGTGTGCTTCATGGATAAAATAAACCAGATCAAACGTCTTTTTCTTCTTCTGTGTCCACATCATCAAACTTAACTTACAAACCATTTTAAGAAAAACACAACCAAATGTCATACACTTTAATAAGTACAGGAAGTATTTACAGTATGTACACAATGACACAATACTAACTTTCATCACTACTGTATACTGTCCATAGATTAGGAAGTATTTACATTGTGAATAAGCTCATATGTAACATTTATTTTTTTTAAATTCAGATACGCATATTTCAAGTAGACGTGCCTTGATACATAATAGTCTGACAATGATCATGGTTTGAGGGCTATGAAAGAACCGTTTCACAGGTACATCATGGTCCAAGTCTTCAGAATACACGAGTCAGTTTTTGGAGCACAATGTGCACTTCATCAAACACAATATACAAGTTCATTCATGTCTTCCTCCAGGACATCTCGAGTCTGTCTGTTGGGATCTTCAAAGATAAGAAGCACATTTTTGTTCTCCAAAGTTTTTCACATTTATGCTTGGACATGAGCTTTCAGTGGGTGCAAATAAAAGGAAAACCCGAGGACAGTTTGGAGTATTCACTGGTCATCCTTGGCTCTCAAACACTTGGATACAGAATTACCTCTTTTTTTTCTTCCTCCTAAAAAATAAACATGGTACGGTAGCTTAAATCTGCTTTCTGTCTTTTTCTGACACCAGTTGATTATTTGACCAAGGTGATAAATTATGATAACATGGTCACTGACGTTTGCACTTGGTGTTTGTAACCGGACACATTTTAGGCTTTAACACCAGCAGGTATGTACAATACCATCAGCATGATATTTGGGATTTATCTGACTTTTTTTAAGAAAATGGGACAGTCTGCATTAATAAACATTTACATGTAAATACATGGGATTTAAGCCAGGTGGCTAATTTCCATCCCCAGTCCCATTAGCAGGCTGGTGTCACCATACTGGTATATTGGAATAATTGCTTCAAAAGCTATTTAACGGTATCTGCAGGTAAAACATTTCTGCCAATATTTAACATCAATTATACCCTCTTATATCAGCATTAACTTTGTAAGGTTTAATGCTAATTATTTTACTTTGAAAGCTTGAGAAGGGCAAACTGTCTCACAGCAGGTTGACTCACTGTGGCTCTTAAAGGAGCAGACAAAGCTTTGGTTTTACCATTTAAGAGCTCATATTTTACTTTTCGTCACGTTTATATTTGATGACTGCTGGAGTATGCCACAAACGCAAACCTTGTTTTCATAAACTGAATACCCCAATCCATCTCTTTTGTCTTTTTCTGGTGGGTCCAGTCCACTCTGATTGGTTAACCAGTTAACTCTGGTATTTGATTAGTTCAGTAACAATGTTGTCAATGACTGCATTCATTCAACAGTCTTTGCTCTGCACTGGGCTTGCCAGCTCAAGAAAATGGGCTTTTAACTGCAGACTTCATGGGCCGTTTCCGGCAGCTACTGCCACTGTGAACAGGTTAAAGAAGGAGAAGTCCAAAAGCCAACTTTGTCTTGTGCATAGAAGTACACATGTAAACAACACTGAAGGGAATTTTAAGCTGGGAAAAGCATAGCATGGGCTCTTTAAAGGAAACATCACACATAAAAATGAGAATGAAAGAATCCCATCCAGACGTTTGCAACAGCTCTTGATCTGAAAATCAAACAGAAGTGTCCAAAGTTTTGCCTCCACCGTTTTCTCATGTCAGTTTCAGTCAGTCTTCTGGGACAGCACTGTAACTCTATACAGTAACGTTCTGCTTAAGTTAACACAAATTTGTCAGTATTAGGATGAGACTGTCAGGGTTGTCAGTTGTTAACAACAGAGATAGCAGATACAATAACAGCATTAACCCACGATCTACTCCTCATTTGGTTTTCTTTCTGGGGGTTTCTGTATGGGTACAAAATGGGTTTATACTCTCATCTTGGCTAGTGCATCCAATCAGTTTCCTTCCATCAAGTCAGACTGTCAACTTCTTTGTATTCAGCATTCGGTAGTCTTTCTCACCTGCCAGGGGGCATGACTGGTGATCATTTAGGTTTTTCTCAATACAGGTGAAAAATCAACATTTAAATGGATGACTGTACCTGAATGGTTCCCATATTGATACTTTTGTGAGAAAAGAGAGCATTGATCAAGCTAACTTATCATGGACATGTCAGGGGTGGACAACTGTGGTTATCACATCAGCTGCATTGTTGTTATTCTCAATTTAAGGGCCAATCATTACAAACAAAAGGCAATAAAAAATAACAAATTACCAAACAAAATGAATATCTGGCTTTCACCACAATGTATATTTTCAAGCTTAAAATTAAACAATGAAATTTAACTGAGCTGAAAAGGGAATTAAAGTCAACTTAAAGTAGTTTTCCAATTCAATATACTATTTTTTTCTTTATTAGCTGATAGCTGAACTTTATTTTACCACCAAGTCCCACTCAAAGTTAAACTCCTTGAACAAAATTGCTCCGGCCATCGTAGAAGTTAAAAAAATACAAGCACCGCCATTCTTTCAATTAATTCATCTTTTTCTCCTGCAAAAGTATTAATATTCCTTTACTGATAACCACTAATCACTTAAAAAAACAACTGTCAAAGACTGTTATGGGAATACATTCGATTTTTCATGCGGAAATGTGTTTTGCCTGTGATTTGATGGTGGTAAATCAGATTAAAATACACCATGGCGGGTGTTTCTCATCTTTATAGCTGCAGCTTTGGGAAATTCAAAACAGTTCAGAGCAGGCCCGCGCAGCACCAATTGCGCTCCCCTGGCCTGTGTGATCATGCCACTGTTCTCTGTAATGTCAATTTGTGTACACAGAGGGCAACACCTGACTGTTTGCAGAGCACTGAAGGTAGAGTAGGCTCATATTTTATGGCTCTGATATTCAGCAAGTGGTACAAAAATACACAGGCAAGATTTGGGTAGGTATCAGATGTGTTTGCACTGGTATCACACAGATACTGAATTTCATTACTGTGTGATGCCAGCACAAACATCTACACTATAAAAAGGGGGTAATCCCACTGGTGTGTAATGTCACATTAAATCTTTCACTCGGAAACTGTAAATGTTTAGCTTGAAGTCAGGGTGAGCTGACGTGAACAGAACAGGAAATATTTGGAAAAATTCACCATGACTGATCAGGAGGGGGGGGGTGCTGTTCATGTCCTGCTACCACACATAAAGGCAGTGCTTCATTATGTTTTCAACACATCAAGAGACTCCTCATGTCTATTTGATCATTCTGTGCATGTGTATTAACGGCTATAAAGGAATTTAAAAAAAGCATTCACTGTGTATGAACTCGTATTCACACTGAAGTACATCTTGTCAAACCGCTTAAAAATACATCTGAAGAACAGACACTGGGCTCTAACACTGAGGATGAATGATCTCCACCTGGAGCAGCACTCGGTTATTTCAGATCTTGTTGAAATAAAAAAAAGAGAGGCTCCATGACAGTTTCTTCTCCGTTATGATTGCTGGTGGTTTATACATTATGGTACCCGTCCTCTGCTACGTCTGTTTAAATGCCCTAGCAGTTCGCCGCTGCGCTCTCCCTCCTGCCCTGCTTCTTCAGCAGCTGGATGCGGTTGTGGACGTAGAACTTGATCGCCCTCCAGTCTCGCTGGTTGCTCACCAGCATGGGGCAGAGTTCGAGGCAGCGCTCACAGTCTGCCTTGGCTGGGACCCGCAGCTCTAGGAGGTTTCTCTTGAGGTGAGTCTCCACTGCTACACGCTCAGCCTCGGACCAGGGACGCTTCAGCACGCCACGTTTTCCTGAAGCAAAAAGTTCAAATATAAGTCTAAGAGTCAAATTCCTAATTTTATAGTAGTGTTAATTTTGAAATCACTTTTTGCTTTAGCTAGTTATAGGTTTTTGTCTAAAATATCTTTTAGTTTAGTCATAATTTAGTCATCAAAACTGTTTTAATTTTAGCCTTGTTTTAGTTGATGAAATTCAAAACATTTTAGCTGACCAAAATATTAAAGGTGTACTCAGCGATCTTCTAATCTTCTAATCTAATGCATTATTTGTCAAATTCACCGTATGTCACCTCTCCATCCAAAAGATGTCACCACTGACAGCATGTTGAAAAAAAATCCGGTCTCAATATACAGCCGTGACTAAGAATTTCAGCCGGTAAATACTGCGGCTCGGGCCGAGTTACCAAAACAAAGTAAACCCCCCCACATCCAGGGGGCGATCATACTCATGCGCAGATCAGACAGAAGAGGGAGGGGGAGTCGTAGGTTGCGTAGCGTGCGCAGTTAGCGTAAGAGAGAGATACAATAGTTGCGGTAGCAATGGCTGAAAACAGCCCAAAGAAAGAGGTCAGAGGAGTGAAAAGTGAAAAAGAAGGGCTATGACCAAAAGAGAAAAGACCCAGGTCAACATTGGTGTTGCTTTCCGACGGTGGAGGAAACTCCGCCAATTGAAAGACCTGAAAACGGATGCGGATGTCGCCGTCCGTCTGCTGGATAGGTAGACTAAGCAACATTAGCTTTGTGGTGCTTCACATAACAGTAACAGCCGTCAGGCATTCATCTTATTGTCTAATCTGCCAGAATGTACTGTTGTTGTGATGTTTTCAATATTGGCAGTCGAGTTGTCTGACCAGTCGGGGTTTCCTTAGCTACGTCAGCTAAGCAGTTTCTACAGCCATTTCCATGATGATGCACGTCCATCAGCTTTCGGGAGGCGGGTCTAAATTCGAATATAAACAAACCCTCCACTCGTTTTCTCCCACATCACTGACTACACCTTTAAGTGTCAAGGGTAAGGCATTATTTATGTTTCCCTGAATTTCTGAATTCATGTTTTATACTTGGATACATTTTTTTTTTCATCAACATGTTTTATAAAAAGTGTCATTATTTTCTCATCTAGTTAGCACTGCTATGGTGTAGAAGCCAAGTGGATATATTCCTGCCTTGTCTCAACTTTCTCCATGACAAAATAAGGTCTGATTGGATTAGGTCTCTCAATCATTTTAGTCTAGTTGTTATTTGTTTACAAAAATGTCCATTGATTTAGTTTTTGCCATCTGCACTTGTTTTTATGTCTAGTTTTATTGCCCTAGCCTAGAGGAAAAAACGGTTGTTGATGAAACTATGAAAATAATCAGTCAACAACATGAACGTTTTTGTAAAGTGTATGTTTGGAGGACTGATGGAAGAGCCCACCTGATTTCTGAGGGACACATCTCCTCTTGTGAGCGTTGGCTATCACTGGGCTGACTGGAGGAGGAGCGGGGGCTCTCTTCTTCCTCGGCGGTCGACCTGGTCCTTTCTTCTTCACGGCAACTTCAGCTTTTGCTTTCACTTCCTCCTTTTCCTCCTCGGCCTCTGAATCTTCTGAGAATGAGTCTGCAGAGTTTTCAGACATTACTGCAGGAGAGATAAAAACATGTATTTTATCAACCCAAATGAAAAACCTCAAAAATACAAAAGAAATCAAAGTACTGCTACTATAGAGTGAAGCAGGGAGACGTGTTTGTGTGACTCAGAAGTTAGCGTTGAACTAGAGGCTGGTGAGATTTTTTTCCAGTGTTCTTGGATCATTTCTGATAATGTCTGTGGTGAACAAAAATGTAGGAAACTTTTACGTTTTATTCATCATGGTAATCTTTACCCTAAAACCTCACTTTAAAGATTTTTTTAAGCTTCAACGTGATCAGCAAGGGAAAAATGAACAATATCAAGCTATCAAAGAACTACAACATGGCGTTTGGATTTCAAAGTACGAACCAAACTTCCACTGAAAAAGGCCACTTTGTAACCCGTTTATTAAAATTTCCTCATAATCGAATGTACTGACCAAGCTGACCCATGCCTGTGGGTATGATGAGTGTATTACTGTTTATTACAAATGATCAGAAACGATTGAATAAGGGTCCCCGGTCATTTTTTCAATCCTTGTTAGTCGTCGCGAGCAACCATCACTGTAAAAACATATAATGCTTCAAACAATCAGAATCATGCTCATATCAGAGGTTGCAAAACTAAATGTCCAAATCTTGTAAGCATGCAATCATAATGGACCTTATTTTTGGTATTTATTAAAAGTTCCTTTGTTAAATCTTTCAGCCTTAGAAACGCTAACTTGCTTATTGTACTGAACCATTTCTGTGTTTGTAAACAGTGATACACGTTTTTTGGGTAGGAAATCTATCTAGCTGCAGCTTGTACTCAACTTTTATGAGATATTTAAGGGTCTTCAGAAAGATGCCAATGGTTTAGCAGCAGTGAAGGATTCAAGCTAACTTTTGGCAACAGCTTTAAATTTCCTGAACTATACTTTGGGTCAGAGCAAAGAGTTAACAATCCAGTAAAAGGCCATAACTACAGCTGCTTAAAAACTGGTGAAGAATCCAGAGTGTCATACAAAAAAGCCAAACCTTTGTGAATATGTTCCTGCACTTTTGTTCCAGATTTGAGCTCAAAGATCTGTCTGATATTTTTGAATTGTAAGTTTTTTAAACATTTTAACATAAATTTAACAGACACAAAGACAGTATAAACAAGGCAAAAAAGAAAACAATATAATATTTTTAATAATAAACAATTAAAAAATAAAGAGGTAAATAAAGGTAGATAAAAAAATAAAATTCTAAGGGCCTGAAGATTTATGTGCTAAAGGGACAATGTGTAGACAATGTAAAGAAATTTACAAGCTTAAAATACTAACGTCATTCATAATTATGCCCTCATTTGAGTCAAATTTCCTTTGCCAACAGTCTGACTTGTCCTCCTGAGTAAAGAATATCTTATCTGTATTTCCACAGAATGGGTTAAGTCCTATAGAGGCTTCCACGTCCCTCCAGTCTATAAAAACTATGCATAGAAAGGGACATAAAGCACTAAATAGTACGACTGGCTTAGGCTAAATGCATTTTCGTTTAGAGACCGCATGACTGAAATGCATGAGGAGCACAACGAGACACACTTGTCACTGCCCTGACAAACTTTAAAGCCTAACACTAATGATTCAAAGTAGTTTGCTATGTTTTTTTAAATAACGTAGCTCTTCACCAAAAAAAAAAAACAACCTCAAAGTGTTGGGTGGCATGTTGCTATAACTTCTAGGCACACACTGGTTACTGTAGATTTCAGCAGATGCAACGAGAGAGATATTTGTTTCAATGCAAAATACAGTTTTACCACTAGATGGGAGAAGAAACTACAGTGTGGCTTAAAAGTCAACAGGAATAGTGTTTAGTAGAAGGGAAATTTAGCAGTTCCAGTTAATTTACTCACTGCTTCCTGAGTCCCAACCACATTAAGAGAAAGAAAATGGACCCATGGCCTCTTGAAATCATCACATTCATCATTAATTCTGGCCATCATTTGCTCATATTATACTATAACACAAGTTCAATCCAGTTTTCAATATCAGGTATTGATGTACTTTTCCTTAACCTGAGGATTACACTGTGGCAACCCACTTTTATCACTGTGATGACATTTTGGATATTTTTGTGAATTAAAGAGGACATATCATGCTTGTTTCTCCCTTTCACTATGCCAGACTAGGATGCCTGTAAAGCATTTCTGCCCTCAGTACAAGTCATTTAGTTCCTTCATTGCCCCACAATAGCGTTCTCAAAATCCTCATTTTAGGCCATTATCAAGCTCTCGTTGAAACGCTTCGTCTCAAGGATGACCTAAAGTTACCTCGAAATGTCACAGCCCTTTGTGCTCTGATTGGTCAGTTCTATCGGGGGTTGAGCCAGCCTGTCCTTCTTCTTCTACTGTATTTTCCAGCAGGCTCAATGCAGCGACCGCGTGTTGAGTCCCCCTACAGGCCAGAGCTGGTAATGAGGGAGAGTGAGCGAAGGAGCTTTATACCCCTGCTGCTGGATGTGTTCCTCGGTGAGGGTTTGGGGCTAACGGACATCACAGAGGAGGAAGTGTTTTATCACATTACTCCAATAAAAAGAAAGGTACCTCGTGATGTCATGACGTTTGAAATCTCGCGGACATCTCACAATGACCTATTTTCATATGTCCTCTTTAAGAACTAACCAACTGCAAAACCAGCAGAACAAAACACGCATTAACTGTTGCATGAATGTTTTGACAATGTGATCAGAGTCATATTCACATACACACAAACAATCTCAAGGGTTAAAAAAGGCCCATGTGGAAGGGCTGCAGTTCCACATGTGTCCACTTGAGACCGGCTGCAGGGACACTGAAGGTGTTATGACTGTGTGTGGGCAACAGATGATTTTTACAGCCTAAATAAGCATCTGTACAGCCTCACCCCGTTTGTGTTTCGCAACAGAAGTAAAAAGCTAAACATAACTAAAAAAAAAAACACACTGTCACTTTCAAATGACAAATTGCTTTTTAACCATGTCAGCCCAAAGCCATTTTGTCTCCTGATAGAAAACAAACAGACAAACAAACAAGGCCTCAAAGCACTGGTTATTCTAGGCTCTGGCCAAAACCAGAATTTTCCTTATTTAGAAGTGACATATGACTCAACAGAATTCATTTAAAGCTGTGGTCTACGATTTGCAACTGCAGCCTGCCCCCCTTCCCTCACCTCTCCCCTCCGTGTTCCAAGATCCCGCCCCCAGCTCGTGTCGCCTCATAAAGCCCCCTCGGACAGAGCTACGAGCGACTAGCACAATATATCAGCAGCAAACTCAATCAAAAACAGCTCAGCTCAACTGAAAGTATCAAACACGACAGACATCTCACTTGTAACACACAGCAGTAGCCATTTCAACTGGACCGGCAGCAATGCGGGTCTGGCGCCGTCAGAGCGGAGCCGAGTGTGGGGGAGGATTTATCTTTCTCAGCCTGTCCTCCACAGCTCAGCTTACAGTGCAAACGATTAGCGACTAACAGGCTAACCCGCTCCCCTACAAGTTATTAGCCCGTGCAGGCACAAACTAACCAGAGTTATTCAGCAGACATCTCCCACTGTAGTAAACAAAGCCATTACCTGATCAACCAGGGGCGAAACGGTCGATGCTGAAGGTCTGACGGCCGGCTGAGGCTATTCGTTAGCCATGATAGTTCAGGAGCTAACGCTGCTAGCTGCTCACCGGAGGTAGAGGGGAGGAGGCGGGACCATGGGCAAAATGCTGCGTACTGCGTAGTGAGGGAGACGAGGATTGGATGGACTCACAGGCCAACTCACGGACCAATTAATAGTCGCAGGTTCTTAGGATTGATTGGTCAGCTAGTATGCAGCTTTTCAGCAGATATACTGAATTGATTTTTTTCGTTCTTTTTGGTCTTTATACTGTGTAGATAGGACCATAGGACCATAACAGCCTTATAAACGGTGTTATTAATATGTACAAAGCTTCCAAATCGTAGACCATAGCTTTAATTTATTCACTCACTGTCTTTTTTCCTGATTGGACACTGAATGAATCATTGCATAACCCTAAGTGTTTGCTAAGGTTGTAGGTTTAAGTTCAACCTGGCGATAACCACACATATTTCAACACTGAGTTAACCCTTCTAACCACTTTAAACAAATTTTGGATGTGCTTTTCACTGTCAGAGGATGAGGATGGGGTTTTTTTGTATACGGTTGTTCCACTTAAAGCTCCTACAGTAACATTTTTTTGGTAGTCGTATTTGTTTCATTCATTCTGACATCCACCCACAGGAGTGGACCAGGTGTCTAAACACAAAACAAACAAATAATCAATCTTCCCCCTGATTATTTTGTTCACCCCTATTGCTCAAACAGTGGCATGGGTATGAAGTTCAGTCTATTATGGTTCAGTATATCCTCACAGGAGCTTTCAAACAGTGGTTTGCCTTTTAAAATAAATCTGTGGTGTTTATATTTGTATTATATAAAACAGATGCCGACCATTTGAGCTGAAGGGGGTTGTTAGAAGCAGAACATAAATGTTGGATTGAACGCTGCGTGCCTGAAATACCTCCTGCTGTTTAACTTCTTACCGTCCAACTCGAGGCAGATGTGCTGCAGACTCATCCCTCTAAACAGCACACCCTCCCTCTCTCCGTACAGGACTACACGGCCAACGCGGCCCATCAGTGCTGGGTCTCGAATAATGGAGGAGCAGTTCTGGGTGACATGGTACTCTCGTTCCAGGAAGTTCTCCAGCCGCTTCGTAGCTCCACCCTGACCCTCGCCCTCCTCTAGCAGGAGCAGCTGAGTAAATATTGCTACCTGCCGGCGCATACGTGTTGATGTCAGTGGCCCGGGGTTTTTAGCACCACTGCTACGTGCCAGGTTTCTCAGAAGGTCTGTGCCTCTGAGCGGCGTGGCAGGGGAATGGTACGGCCGGGAGAACACGTAAGGGCTCTCTGGATCCACTCCAACGTTGGGGCTGGTCTGAAGAAGGAGTTCAAGGCAGGACTCGCAATGTGGCGGGAGAATTAGCGGCTGGATGCGACCTCGTTTGCCCAAAACGCCAGCGCGTGGGAGGTGGCAGAGAACCTGGCGCTCAAAGGGAGACAGGAGGGCTTCCATGTTAGGGGAGGGGCTGTTGCTGGAGCCAGGCTGTGGGATGGTGCGCTTACGGTAGTCCTGGATGGTGAGCTTGGCCACCTCGCATTCCCGATGGCGGTTGTAGAGGATGAGGAGGGAGAGGCTGGAGTGGCAGAGCAGGCGCCAAGCCTCGGCGGAGTGAGGGGAGCGGGTTAGAGACAGGAAGGACGAGTGCTGCTGGCGGCGGAGGTAGAGGACCAAACAGGAGAGAGAGGAGAGCAGTGGAGACATGTGATGCCTGAAAAAGAGATGGGAGAAATGTTTTAAGAGGAGCTTTCTAAAACAGGAATTCAAAATTAATCTAATCAGTCAGAATTTATAAAATATACACAATAATCATTGTTACATCACTGATTTCTTACTTTACTCAAACAGAGCTTTTAAGTATCAGTTCACGACCAGAGCATTTGTTTTTCCAAAAACTTTTTTTAATGTATTTTTGGGGCATTTTGTGTCTTTATTGATAGGAGAGAGACAGTGGATAGGTTTGTGAAAGGGGGAGAGAGAGTAGGGGAAGACATGCAGCAAACTGGTCAAAGGGTGGACTTGAGCCCGGACCAGCAGAAGTATGCTTATGGGACGTGCATGGTTGCTAACCACTCCCCCAAACCAGCACCCCTTCCCAAAACTTTTTAAACTAAGCCACTGAATTTTAACCCAAATGTCAATCTCCTACAAGAGATGTTCCAAACAACTATGTTCTGAGTGGATTAAGAGCACAAGAGAGAGCAAGTACCTGCGGCAATATCTGTTTGATTTAATTATTTGATACTAGTGTTCTAACAGCAAGCAGCTGATGGGACAATCTCTTTCTACCCCTCTCCTCTGTTTGTCTTTTTTCTCTGGATTACTCACAGACAGTAGGGCTGAACATTCGTTTTTAACACCACAAATGCGAAGCTCACATGTGCAACACTCACACAGCAGGACGTGAGACATGAAGCACAGCTATTTTCAAAAACTGTTATATGTATACCACAAAAGTATTGTAGTGTCAGTTTTCTCTAATAACCTTCAACCCTTGCAGCATCGTCAGGAAATAAGAGCAGTCCTTCGAGGATATTGCAATTCTGAGATCTAAAAATGAAATGCAACTTCAGCCAGTCCTGGCATGTTCTGCATGGCCAAGCATTTTTATACAATAACAGCAAATTTCCTGCAACTCTGTCCAATCATCTTCACCTTTCCCCTCCTAGATCCGTGCATTAACGTCGCATTTTAGACTGGCTTTCCTGTTTGCAACTGCAAGGATGTGTTCCACAAAAAGCCCAGAATATAAGCAAAGCCAGTGCTTAAATTTAAAAAAGTGGCTTCTAAATGTCTTGCATGAAATTGGTAAAAGAACATTAGAACACATTAGAACACCAGGAGGAACTCTGATATCTGGCGAGGATAAAGTATAGTTCTATTTCACCCTTCCTGACCACCAGAGGCGGTGCTTCAAAGCACTGGATGACACATCCTGCGCATGCGCGGATGTGTCATCCAGTGCTTTGAAGCACCACCTCTGGCAGTCATCCAGGATTCATAGAACCGCAGTTACATACGTAACTATTGTTTTGAATAGCATCATTGTGTTATCTGTTTTGGAAACAGTGACTAAAACACTACAAACAGTTGCAGCAAAACCTGATTTTGCGATTTCCTTGACGGAATATGGCATTTTTATCACAACTTTTTGAAAAGTTTGTTGCAAAATCATACATTTTTGCTACAACTGTCTCAAAAATTACTGTGAAATCCTGGGGGGTCTGATATGAGGGTTAATGATAAAGTATTTATGCTTCTATTTCATCGCCCTTTCCATTCTTTTCTGTTTGCACCACCTACTTGAAATATGTTTCCCTCTGTATTCTTTAGCTAACATTACGTTTCTTTTTCATCCCTGATAAAAAGTGAATCAAGAATAATAAGCGACACCTTGATACTTCTCCATTCTTCTCCTCTGGTGCGTCTTCTTCTCCTTCTCCACTCAGCTCCAAGTCTTCCTCCGGATCTACGTCTGGCTCAGGAGTAGGCGGTGGGGCCAGCTCCTCCTGACTCCTCAAAGTCTCCGCCTCAACCTTCTGCTGCTCTTCCAGTTTCTCTTTCTTCATCCTCCGACCTCGTCTGGGAGTGGACGGAGGAGGAGGTGATGGACTCTTCACCCTCGACACCATGGGGGGCGGTGGAGGGCGTTTAGCAGCTGGCATTGGCAAGCTGGGCGCCTTCTTCGAGGCTGCGGGTGGGGTGGGGGGCGGTGGCGAAAGCGAGAGGGAGAAGGAGACTCCCGTGTTTGAGCGCGTCGCTGGTGAATCCCTCTCTCTGGAGAAGAGCGAAGGAGGAGCGGGATTGGAGGGCTGCGGGACAGCGAAGGAATGACTGTGGGGGGCAGAGGTGGAGGATGACGAGGGGTGTGGGTGTGAGGTGTTGCCGTTGGAGGAGCTGTGCAGGTGTGCGAGTTCCATGGCAGTTCTGACCTCTGGCTGGTTGGCGTGATGCTTCTCTAAGTGGCGTGCGAGGGAGCGATAATGGCGGCCGCAGTATGGGCAGTGCTGCCGCCGGCTCACAGTGGCGTTGCTGGAGCTGCCGATGTTTATGTTGATGTTATTGTTGATGTTTGTGGTCGGGGGCGTCAGGGAGCTGACGGTGGGCTGGGACTGGGGCCGAGATGGAGGAGGGACAGGTGCTGGGCGGGAGAAGGAGGAGCAGGGGCGTCCAGGTCCTCTTGAGGATGTTGGCGGGTTCTTCTTCTTGGAATTAACCACAGTGGGCATCTTGCGCTTCTTGCGGCGCCGGAGCATGCGCCCCCTCATCTCCTCTATCTCCTCCTCTTCATCGTCGTCGTCATCGTCGTCGTCTTCCTCTTCTTCATCCTCCTCGCGGTCTGAGTCGCTGGGCTCAGAGTGGGTGAGCGGCGAAGATGATGGGGAGAGTGACCATGAGGGGGTGAGGTAATCAGACACAGAGAGGGATAAGGGGTGGGGGCCAGCTTCTTCTTCCTGGTGACAGATTTTGAAGCAAAGACATCAGTTAAACAAGTTACAACAACTCCACTGTTAAAAGTTAATCACATGATTTATTTGAATGTCAGAATGTCTCATTAAAGCCAAGAACAATAAAGCATGCTCTGCAATAACTTGGATGTCTGTACGCAATGTCTATTCATTACAGAAGATATGCAACAGACAGATTTATGAAGAGACACTGATTGTTTCATCACAGCTGGAATGTTAACAAAGACCAACAAGGACCCTGGTTTGTTCCTGGCAAATGAGACTGTCACCTACAAAAAGGTGTTTGTGAAATTAAAATCAACAGATCGGTTCAACATACTACAGGAGTTTGTGACTGTGACGCTACCTTACCTCAAAGATTTCTATTTAGTTCTCTAAATAAAAGCAACAGCCCACTGTTCTGCCTCCCACACAAAGACTTTACGCATCTGTTGGTAAACAGAGGGCGGGGAGGCCAAGACACTAAGAGAAGCCAAAGACACACAATGACAGACAAGATACAGTAGTTCTGCTGGATTTTAAAAGTCCCATATCCTGAAAATCTGTTTGCTTTTAATGTTGTTAGAAGGGGCTAACGCTTTTTACTAAACTCTCAGTTCATGAAGAAATGCTACGTGCCTCTGAAAAGAAAATGCCCCTTAGAATGCTCTGTTTTTACTTCCTTGTGCTAACGATGTCATACATATAAATCATAAGTGATTTTTGGGCAGTCAATCAACGCAAAGTGCACCATTATAGCCTCCACACTCCCTCATATCTAAGCATTTCCAAAGGGGAGGGGAAAAGAGCTGCATCTGATCTTCTAGAGACATTTTTTTATTCAACTTAAATTAAATCCTTGTTTAATAGACACACATGACATGATGTAAGCAATAGGGCTGGGTTTAAAAAAATCATTTAAATAAATTTTAATAGATTTTCCTTTAAATGGTTCATAATCGATCCATAAAATCCAAAGATCGATCTTTTAACTTGGGTAGTTTTTTCTTCTTTGGACATGCAGAGAAGCAGCCCGTGGTATCAACCTAGCTAGTATTACGTGATCTGCGTTTAGCGCTGCTTTCCACTGAACAAAATCTCGTGAGATGTTACTGCAAGTGATCAAACAAACACGGCAGAAGCAAATAGCACTATATGGGCACCATCGGTGAGTTTAAAGGCTGACGTATGGATGTATTTTGGATTTTACAAGCACGAAGGAAAAGAGGAGTTGGACAGGATATGCAGAATACGCATTAATGTATATAATTAATATACGATTAATGTAACTGCTTTGGGTTCATTTCTTAATGTAAAAACAATTTTAATAATGCACCCGGTCAAAAGTCACTTTTTAAGTTTACAGTATTATTTTAACTGAGATATCCCAGGCTGAATAATTATCATTGTATCATGAATCGAATCGATTTGAGACCTGGTAATATCAAATCGAATCGATCCAGAAAATCTGAATCAATACCCAGCCCTAGTAAACAATCAAACAAAGTAGGACATGGGACCTTTAAACAATATTACTCTTGGTTGCATGTACATTCAATTACTGTCTTCTTGCTAGCATGTGGAATACTTGTATTCAACAGTTGTTTTGATGTCTGTATGATGTGACTACATTGACATGTGCTCATTGTGACACCTTTGTAAAGTAGTTTTTCTTTTTTTTTTATTATTGCTTTTCGTGTTGGCAACTAGACATGATGAACAATTAATTTCCTGAGCCAACAGGCTCTAAAAAACAGACAACTGTTGGACCAGATCACAGTAAGAATCTTATGGTGTAAACTGAATCCAGGACAAGCCATTGCTTGGTTATTGTATCTTACAGGTTAGCTGGCTTCCTCTTAGCAGACAGCTTGTGTTTGACCATTAAGGACATACACTCTGTAGGAATGTGATAGTCTACATTGCTTCTGTTTTAGCCAGTGAGCTGCAAGGTTGCTTTCATGTGTAAAGTCTTGCAAGGATGTGGGAGGAGCTGTACACCAACCAAAGCTTGCAAAAGGTTTTATAATTAAGCCACCTGCCACTGGCTGGGGCTGTAGATGCAATCTTTCTTCCTGCCATCCAGCCTCTTGTTGCACCATGACCTATAAACTGTAAATTCACAAATGGTCATTGGGCAAATACATTGTAAACCTTGGAGAAGTTCAGCAGTGAGGGCTGAAATTGAAGTTCTGTTCCTGTTTGGGTCTTGTTGGGTTCAGATGGTTTTCACATCCTCAGCAAACTGAGACCCCCTGTTTTTTAGGCAGATCAAAGTCTGCACCAGAGTTTGAAGGACGTTCACAACTGAATCATTTAATTTTTTTTTGCCAAATTAGCAAACCAGTGTCCTTTTGGTCCAGGCATAATGTGTTGTGTGTGAAAGCAACCCGAGGTTAAGGATAAACTATATTGTAAGGTGGCAGACTATATACTGTAGCTTTAAACCACTGACTGTACAAAGATATGATTGAGCCTCTCCCACAATCTTACAAAGAAAAGTCCAAACACCCTGTTACAGGTGGGAACATCCTTGGACTAAGACATGAACTGATGGGCTAACTAATTACACAATTGACTCACTGATTGAATATTAAAATCCCTTCTTGTCACTTCAGACCACAATAAAAACGATTCTTGTGACAATGAGAAATGTTGCATTTATAAAAAGTTAAATGCCTCTTTTGTAAGTTAGGTGAGTGTGTGAGTCAATAAAGGAAGACTTTGAGTTGATCTGTTGCTCGTGAATTTGAATCATTTGTAAGTATGAGGCATAATCTCTATTTGGCCTTAACTGTCATGATATTTTAGTATTTTTGTAATTTTTTTCAGCTATTAGCTCACCATTGCATTTTCACCCCAGTCCGTCAAGCTGTAGTCCACTGTGATCTCCTCCCCCTTTGCAATGTCCCGGATTGCTATGACGACCAGTCGCACCTGGGTCCCACAGTGGACTTCACGAATCCTACAGTTTGGTGGCGGATGGAAGAGCACAGGTCCCCTAACTCCACTCGCTCCTTCCTCTCCCAACTCAGGCACACTGGACAAAAAGCGGTATACAGCAATCAGAAATATTAATGTCTTCCTAAAATAATGATAATCATGGGGGTCCTCTTACCAAAGCTGAGAGGGGTCAGGCAGGTAGTAGGGACTGCCAGGTGGGGGGAGGCGGTCCTCAGCACCCTCTGGATACTGGCTATCACCTGGAAAAGACAGCAATCATGGGGCTCCTCTGATGCGCATTAATTATCATTTGGCAGATAAACTGATTCGCATATAATCACAAGCAGCAGGTGGCAGCCTGGGTGTGTGTGTTTGTTTATGAGAGTGAATCTATAAATACCAGGGCTGTAGCTGTGCTCTGACATGCTCTCCTCCTCCTCATCTTCTGTTACATAAGCTCGGTCGCACACCTTCACAGGTGTTCCCTTCCTTTTCCTCCCACACACCCGACTGCAAAACATAATGACACACAGAGACAAATTGGTGCTTGTCACTTTCTCAACATAAACATCGAGCTGCAGGGCCAGCGGAATAAGTAGGGCATGCTACACACTGAGTAAGTCATTTCATAGCTCTGATCACAAAACGTGAGTGACTCAAACATACCAGCAATACTTGCATTGAGAGCCTACTTAACAGCAACAATAGGTTCTGGTGTAATTACATTAAATTGCACAACTGATATGCAGCTCAAGTATTCTACTCAGTAGATTAGTTTAGATAGGAGATTCCTTTATTAGTCCGACAAGGGGGACTTCCATATTTACAGCAGCTGCAGGATATATGAAGAAATATAAGAAAGAAACAAATAGTATAGTATAGTAAGTGGTATATTTACAGAATAATTACATATTGATATTTTACAGATGGAGATTTGAGGTATTATTGGTATGAATACGTTGGTTATGTACATGCAAGATATTCTAAAAGTCTCAGCCTTAAGCTCCAAACAGAAGTTTAAAAAGTTGTATTTCTGCATAACCTACAAAAAGTATTTCTTAAAGAACATCTAATAAAATGTGTTCTTGAGAAAACGTTGAGTGGACCACAATCTGCTCTGAAAGACGACTGTATTTGGGTGATGACATACTATTCCATTGGTTAACTAAACCATTCTTGCGATGTTAAGCCCTTAGCCAAATTAGGGAATCCTTTTCAACTGCTTGTTTACGCAACCAATCACATGGCAGCAACTCAAAGCATACAGGCATGGTTAACGCCGCAGGATCAAGACCAAACCAATCACCTGAATGGAGAGGAAAGGGGATTTAAGAGATTTTAAACATTGTATGGTTGTTGGTGCCAGAAGACCTGGACTGAGCATTTCAGAAACTGGTGAACTGCTGTGTTCTCCCCCCCATTATATCTATTCCAAATGGTGAGAAAATGAGAAAATACTAATTATTATTTTGTGTCAGTTGGCACAAATGTCTTGCAAAACCAAAGGTTGAAGGAGAATGGTGTGAGCTGTTCAAATAAAAAGGCAACGGTCACTCAAATATCCACTTGGCATGCAAGACAGTTCTGAACACAATGACTCTAGAAGCAGATGAGCTACAGCCACAGCAGACCATGCCTTGTTCCACACCTGTGAGCTAAGAACAAGAAACTATTGGCAACTTCCATTATGTTATGAATTAGATACTTCACTGGGAATGCCTCCTTTGGCTAGTTTGGCCAGTGAAATTGTGGGGGTGGTCAGAGAGGTGTCAGAGAGGGGGATGCTGTCCAGGTTGCAGGACGTTATGGACAATACCTCCCCCTCCACCCCCTCCACAGTGTGCTGGACAAACACAGGAGCACATTCAGTGCCAGACTCATCCCACCACGATCATCACGCCATCGGAAGTCATTCCTGCCTGTGGTCATCAGACTTTATAACTCCTCCCTCTAATATCACTGCTTCCTGGAGAAGCAACATTTTTTTTAATGTTGTGCCCCTCTGATATTTGTCAATATGAAAATACGCAAAGGTATTACCCAGTGAAATATCCTTACTGTCTAAGTGTACCTTGCTATTAAACTTGCCTTTTGGACAAACAGCACTCTCATATTTATATTCATATTGGAATATTGCTCAGGTGAATAGTGTGAATTCCTTGGCCTTATCTATGGTCTCACCTCTACTTATGTATTTCCTTCATAAGGGGGTTGATATTGCTTTAAGAATATGCATGTTGCAACCTGCCAACTTAATTTTCATTTCATTTGATTTACTTTATTTAATTTTGATGCTCGTATCTATTTTAATGTCTTTTTTTGATATTTCCTATCCCTGTACTGTATAAGAGCAACTGAAACAACCAAATTTCCCCTTGTGGATTATTAAGTATTTACGATTCTGATTAACTAGGATGTGACAAAATTCCCACAAAGGCTACAATCAAGTCTCAATTTCTGCTGCTCCATTCAGATGTTACTGTCAGAATTTGATGTAAAAAACATGACAGCATGGCTCCATCCTGCCTCGTATCAACAGTTGAGGTTGGTGGTGGTGGTGAGATGGTGTGGGGTACATATTCAAGGCACACATTGGGCCCCTACATACTAGTCAAGCATGAGGATAGGAACTTATAATTGATATTTAGCTTTAACATCTATGACTTCTTTGTTGTTGTTTCTGCTGACTGTCACTGATGAACATGTGAAAATGTGACATCTTTGATTTGCAAGGCACGGAGAGCAAAGAGGATTCATAGTGGAATTGTGAGGGAGAAAGATTAATGAAATTGATTATCTAAGCTGGATTCTTGCTTGGAATTGTTTTTTCGATTCCCATCCCTGATTAAGCATAATTTGAACACAACACACTGTTGCTGGTCATGTCCATCCCTTTATGACCCCGGTGTATGCTTCTTCACATGGCTGCTTCTAACAGCATAAGATGCCATGTCACAGATCTCAAATCATCTCAAATTTGCTTCTTGATCATGAGAATGAGTTCACTGAACTCCAATAACCTCCACAGCCACCAGATCTCAGTTAGTGCACTTTTTGGATGTGATGAAAAGGGAGATTCAAACAATGGGCCTCATGCAAGAACATTTTCGTATTCTCATCCTAAATTTTTCTTACCTTTTTTCTTATGTTGCGTTCGTACAAACATGCTCCGTCAGATTCAACAAACACTTCTATCTTTAGAAAAGTGTCTAAATGACCCGCGATAACATGATGCCACCTGTGCGTACTTAAAGGATAACTTCGGTTCCTGCAGCTTTTACATTGTTTATAGAATGAAGAACAACAATATACTCACCCAGAAGGCTTTCCTGATGCAAACGGTGCTACGGGAGATATTTAGATCCAAAATCGAGCAGCGGACACTGATATAATGGTAGCCCGTAGGGCATAGATCACCGCTCCTAAAAACTGCATTAATCGTCCAAAAACTCATGTTTTTCACCAATATTCCATCATGATTCACGCCGAATGGACGGCCATTGCAGCCTGTGTCTCTCCACACAGCGCTGTGTGGCTGAACCAACGAGTTTGTTTACATGCTCTTCGCGCATGCGCAGTGCGGCTCATTGTTTCAGGGCAGCTACAAATCGACTTTCTTCTTCCAGTTTTGTGCAAAATGGATGAATATCTATGGGATGAAGATGTTGTGGAGGAGGACTTTGAATATGATGGACGTCCTTACAGTTTGGAGCCAGATTATACAGATAAGGAGCTGATAGAAATGAGGAAGCGATCTCAACGCTCCAGAGAGTACTGCGCATGCGCGAAGGGCATGCAAACAGACTCGTCTGTTTAGAGGTTAGTTCAGCCACACAGCGCTGTGTGGAGAGACACAGACTGCAATGGCCGTCCATTCGGCGCGAATCATGATCGAATATTGGTGAAAAACATGAGTTTTTGGACGATTAATGCAGTTTTTAGGAGCGGCGATCTATGCCCTACGGGCTACCATTATATCGGTGTCCGCTGCTCGATTTTGGATCTAAATATCTCCCGAAGCACCGTTTGCATCAGGAAAGCCTTCTGGGTGAGTATATTGTTGTTCTTCATTCTATAAACAATGTAAAAGCTGCAGGAACCGAAGTTATCCTTTAAGTGCGTATGAACGAGGATAGCATATTTGTATAAGTAACACCCCAAGAATACCATATAAGGATATGTTTCCCACACCATAAAACAGGAGTGTTCATTCATAAAGATGGTGCCAAATACTTGCTCTATTCCAAGTGCCTGGCGTCTTATGCTATATTTTATTAAAAAAGCTTGAAATTACTTAAATGTACAATCAGTATGTAAGGAACTTGATTTGAACAGAGCAGACTACTTTGTTGTGATTTTTAAGACGTCTGGACCACTCGTGATTTGTGTTCATGCTTGAAAGAAAATTCTAAATAAGAAAAAAATGCTGAATGTGACAAATTCTCCTAAATCATTCGTACACGACACTTACGAACATACAGTCATGGAAAAAATTATTAGACCACCCTGTTTTCTTCAATTTCTTGTTAATTTTAATGCCTGGCTCAACTAAAGGTACATTTGTTTGGACAATTATAATGATAACGACAAAAATAGCTCATGAGAGTTTAATTTAAGAACTAAGAACTATTCATTTTCCATGGTTTTCTTGATAATAACCAAAATTACTTAAATTCTTACATCAATAGCTATGGCATTGTACCGCCAAAAACACTACTTTTAAGCATTCCATGTTTTCTTTTCTATTTGCTTTAAACACATGATACACACAAGAGTTAATACTTGATTGCATAACCATTGTTTTTGATGACTGCAGCCATGCGTCTTGGCATGCTCTCCACCAGCTTCTGACATTGTTCTGCTGTCACAGCAGCCCATTCCTGTTGGACAAATTCAAACAAATTTTCTTTTTTTTTGGGCTTGTGGTTCTCCATTTTGAGTTTGATGATTTTCCACAGGTTTTCAATTGGATTAAGATCTGGTGATTGAGCAGGCCAAGGCATGGTGCGAATGTTGTGGTTCTCCATCCAGGCTTTAACTGACCTTGCCGTGTGGCAAGGGGCATTGTCTTGTTGGAAAATCCAGTCATTCGAGGCAGGAAAGAGTTTTCCAGCTGATGGAAGAAGACTGTTTTCAAGGGTAGTCCTGTACATGACCTGGTTCATTCGGCCTTCACACAATTGCATTTGCCCTGTTCCACTCAGACTGAAACAACCCCAGATCATGACTGATCCACCCCCATGTTTTACTGTAGGGGCAAGACAGTCTGGGTTGTAAGCTTCTCCAGGCTTCCTCCTAACCAGTAAGTTGGCTGGAGTGGGCATCAATTCAAAATTGGATTCATCACTGAAGAGAACCTTAGCCCAATCATCAACAGTCCAATCCTTGTGGTCTCGAGCAAAGAGTAACCGGGCCTTCCTCTGCCTTTCATTGATGAAGGGCTTCTTGCGTGCTCTGTATGACTTCAAACCAGCTTCAACAAGTCGGTTTCGAACTGTCCTTGCTGAACAAGTCACATTTCTCGACAGTGCCCACTCATTTTTAAGGTCCCTGGAGGTCTGACGACGATTCCTGACACAGGAACGGATGAGTGCACGGTCATCTCGTGGGGTAGAAAGACGTTTCCTGCCACGGCCAGGTAGCAATTTGGTAGTGCCATGTTCAGCTTGTTTTTTTTTGTTGTAATGAACGGCTGTCTTGGAGATCTTGGAGATCTTCAGTTTTTTCGCTACCTGTCTCTCACTCATGCCAATTTCCAGCAGTGCCAAGATGGCTGCCTTTGTGGCTTCACATAATTCTTTTGTTTTAGGCATTATGTGAGAGCTGACAACTTCTGAGTTGTGCTACGGCTTGAATGTAAGCAGGAAACCACTCTAGGCCTTTGCATGTGCAGTGCTGCTTGTGACATGAAATGGCCTCTTATATACCCTGGGAATCAATTAAGCTTAAGAATGTCAAATAGGACATAAAGTATTATGTGACCAGCTGCATTTTTTGTTGTGTTCATTGTATTATACGTTTAGTGGTACCAGATATTAGAATGAACAAGAAATTGAAGAAAACAAGGGTGGTCTAATAATTTTTTCCATGACTGTATTTGTTCGTACGAACGGTTCTTGCATGAGGCCCAATGAGTGCAGCTGACAAATCTGCAGCACCTTCATTACACTATCATGTTAAAGTGGACAGGTATGCCCCAAACAATCACGGCAAAAAAGAATTACAAACAAGGTGTACCCAATAAAGTGACCAGTGAGTGTATGTCTTTGCCAATGATGTAAAGTGAAAAAAGCTTTCTCTCAATTAATTTACATGCACAGAGAAGCTCTCATATTCTTGCTCCTGTTTAAATCATGTCAAATTTAATCCAAAGCTAATTAACTTAAATAAACTGAACAACATTTTTTCTTAATGCACATTACATAAAAATGTACCACCAGAGTCTCTCAACTAAAACGATCACAGATGACAGGTAGAGAATGATCTGCTGTCTCCTTTGACTGCCATCAACATTTATTTTTAGTTTTAAACTGAACACTCTAATAAAATGTACTGATGTGTATTTACTGAACAGCAATCCACATGTTCTGCTCTTTAGTCAACCTTAACCTATTGAGGTAGAAAAGCTAATAAAACTAGATTTTGCACAATGAACTCCTCTGACGATTCTGGAACAACTCAAAGCTTGAATCTCGGAGTCCCTTTTTAAGAGCTTTTCTCCCCCTTATTTTGTGACATTCAGCTATGATAGGGGAAAATTGGTTTGTTGTTTATATGTCAATACAACTTACGGAGTGCTTTTTAAATGTGTAGTGATGTATGTAAATATCTACACAGCAATTTATGGCTTTATTTAATGCTGCAATACTATGCAGCTTTACTATGATCATAGTATGGATATTTCAGTCTGCCTCTGACAAGTTTTGACTAGGGTTTGTTTTACAAAGTGGCAGTGGCTCCCCTCCTTGCTCCATCTCCAGAGGTAGAAACACAGTCGTAATATTGGAGAGGAAGTCACACAAACTCAATGGCAGGCAGGAGCGTATGGGAACATGCTGTGTTGCACATTCAATCCATAACGCAGCATGAATTGAGACAGATATCACGGCCTCACAGAGTTAATGTGAATGTATCCAAGTGTAAATATCAGAGTATGTGTGGCAGTTTTGCCTGAGGGCACAGTGAAAACGGCTTCAATTGTAAACAGGATAAGTAAAATATTATGAAGGGATTTGGATGGCACTTTCTGGGAGTGTTGGTTGTGGTAATAAAAGGGGGTAATGATAAGATGTTGATGGTGATCCGAGTCCAACTGAAGATACAGGATTTCTTTTATGTATTTTTTAACACTGTGAGATAGGGCAGCTTCCCACTTAAACAATAACAACTCAATAAATTCCCAAAGTGTTTTTGCAATATCTTCAGGGAATGTTGGTCAACGCAATAACTCACTCAATAATGTTGGAAATGTTTGCAAAAGTTTGGTCTCTCAGAGAACTTCTAGTTCACTAAAGAGTATATTTCCACAGTATTTCAAATATTATATATTGGCACATTAGCCAGATGCCGCCTCAACCAGCTGCCTGAGGTAATGTGTTATTTAAAACCTCAAATATCGCCACAGTCAATATGCAGCTAATAAATTATTTACTGTCCTACAAATCTACTACTACTTCTGATAACCCCACCCCTTAAACATATCACGTCAGAATCTATAAATGCGTTGACAGGGATATAATTGGCAAAACTACGTGTTTATTCTTGTACATCCAGGTGATAGTAAAAGGTTGTCGGGGGCACTTATGGTCTCCAACTTTGTTTACTCAAAGCCAAACAAACCACGAGTCATGATGTGCACCAGTCCAGCAGATTAAACAGCACTACACCAATATACCATGGATTTGTTGGAGATACAAAAAAATCTTGAGTCTACAAAACGAACGATTAAACAGATAAATTGACGTAGAGGTAATGAGCCAATAATGAGACCATAATAAAGCCCTCTGGTCCCATGGCATTTGATTCCTGCTGGGTCTGCGCTAGCATGAATGCTAAACATATGGCTAGCCAGTTAGCTTCCAGCAGCTAACACTCTCTCGTGAAAACATCAAAATCTAAAGGCTGAAGATTAAACACGAGCCAGCGCAGGCTGGGGGAGACGCGGCTTCATGCAACACATCAGCTGCAATGAAGAAACGAACCAAACTGCCGTTTTCTGCTGCGTTTCCTGCATTTTGACGCTGAAATCATGCACGCAAATAAAGGCTCCTAACGTTAACTACACAAACGTGCACGCCCGCAGCGCGTGCGTCTCGAGCTCGGCATTTTTGCTCACGAATCCCCGGTCAGAGTCAAACCGACGACCAACCGGGACGAGGCTGGCTGCGCTCACTCACCCCCGCGGCGGCGGAGGCTTGCTCCCATCTCCGTCGCTGTCGAGGGTCGGTGGTTCCCGGTAGTCAAAAGGCGACCGTACAGTCTCCGCCATTAGGACTCCCTTCCCTACCTCTCGCGCTCCGGTAGATTGCGCTGTGCGCATGTGCACAACATCCTTTGGGGTTCTCATGGTAAAATGGGGTGCGCTCACCTCTGATGGGGGGAGACCTCGAGACCCTCATCCAGAGGATGCACGGATCCAGATACCGTGCGCTGGTTGTACTTAACCTGCGGGGGAGACCTGGGGCATTTGAAAACTTATCTTCACTCATTATCTATCGATTATCTGATATATTATAGCTTTTGTTTACACTAAGAAACAGAGATTTGGGTGTTTATCAACAAATACAACTAAATTTATGTTTTAAACTTACAAGACATGTAAGCATTAAGTGAGTGAAAATGTTACATTTACTATAGTATAAAAGGTTGCACAAGAAAATTTAACGTGATTTGGCCGTCGTTGAAAAATTTAATACACCTGTCAACCTTACCATGTAGACCCGACTATAGGTATCATACAGCATGTGTAAATGTATTTATGTAGTATATATGTATATACAGTGCTTAAAAAAGTGTAAGAGCACTGTTTTATGCCACAGCTGCCCTAAATTAACATTTGTAATTACCAAAATCATGTTTTACGTTATGTAATAGTTGATACATTACTTTGTAGCATATGTAGAATATTTGTATTCACAATTTTTTTTAACAACATACTTATGACTTGCATTCTTGAACAGAAACAATTATAGTGTTAGTGGTTGAATGTTTAATTTCTAGTTTCTCAGAGAAGCCAATTGAAACCAGAGGGACCCTAGTGTAACCACCTCCTGTCTGGAGAAGACTGTCTTCATGAAGGAATTGCGGGGAACACTTCAAACATGGAAACAAGGCCAACTAAATCAGCTATGAATGAAGACAGAACCTAGGGATCTTTAAATAGTAGTTAGTGATGTGGACTGACAATTCAAAATTAGTATTTGAATGAGTGTCTGCAAACAACAGTTTAAGGCTGGATTTCTAAGGGAGTTGAGGATTTGGTCAGAATGAATGGTGAGAATAATAAGATATGGCACATTATAAGATACCAGCAGTACCATCAGGGGACGAGTCTGGCGAGTCTTGAACTAGTTCTGCAGCAGGGTGCTTATACAAAACATACATGCTTTGTCATTAAGAACTATTTTAGGAGTAAAGGAGTTCTGCAAGTCATGTTATGGCCCACAAGGAGTCGTGATGTCAACATCAAGTCTGGGATTACATGAAGACACAGAAAGTCTCTGCAAGTGTACCTAGAAGAATCATTACTGTTCTGAGGGCAAGGCCTGGTCACACCAAATATTGATTTCATGTCGGTTTTCCTTTTGTTAATCAACTTTTCATCTGTTAACTGTAACACATACTGTATATTAAAGTCACTAATACTTTACAGTTTTTTTCACATCTGCCCCAGCTCCAACTAAGGTATGGGAATTGATAATATTTTATTAATACCAATGCCATTATGGACGCTGCTTATTTTGATTCTTTAAGAATTTAAGAATGATTCTTCTTGATTTTCTTTGACTGTCAATAGTGGCCTCTACAGGTTATAGTGGTAACAATGTAAAACACATGACACTCCTGATATTCAACGCTATCATGCGCAGATAAATGCTTCTGCAGGTTGACTTTTGACTTCTTTTTTCTAAATTTCTGCTGACTGCCACGAACAAAAACCAAATGTCTTAGCTTTCTGTGCTTTTCAAATCAAAGTGGAAGGAAGTGACATGAAAAAAAGGAGTATTGATATTGATTCCTTGACTGAGTTGTTACTAACAACTGGAATTGGTTTTCAATACCTATCCATATTAAGATTTCAAACAGCATGTTTTAAAAATATGTTTTAGGAACATGTGGTAATGTGAAAAAAAGCTCTTCTGGCTTTTTACAAAAACAACAACAGAGCAAAGATTAAGAGTGAGTTTTAATCTTAAATGCGCATCCAGTTATTCATCACAGAGATTAAAGAAAACCATAGAATTAAGAAATTCACAATATCAGAAATTCTGAAAGTCACAGCTCATACACTTTGTTTCTTCAGGCATTTTAACACTATAATGAAATCTTTCAGGTGCAGAGTGTTTGGTAATTTGGCTAAAGACACTACAATCATTGTGTAAACTATTAATCAAACACAGCACCCCTCAGACATTTTTATTGCTTCCAAATACGAGGAAACGATAGAAAAGATCTGAAGACTGCCTGGTTTTTAGAGTTCAAACTTGTGAACAGTGTAGCAGCACATTCAAGTATAATATCAGGAAAGAAAATGGTGACCGGAGCAGCAAAAACATGACACTTATTTCATCACAGACTGAGCTAAACCATAAACAATGCAAGCATTCAGTCTTAACATTAAAACAACGAACGTGATGTGGAATTATTTGGATTATATATGTTAATAATAATAAGGTGTTACATTTACTACTAAGTGACCTATTTAAAAAGCTAATGGCTATAGATTCAGCTGCACATCAATCACAGTTTATCAGTCAGATATTTTTGGCTACAGTCTAGCAGTTAGTAGAGTTTGGAGTTAGAAACAGCAGAAATTAGTCGTCAAACTTATATAAATAAAATAAATATACAGTCTGTACAAAAAAAGAGACACTTTGAAACAGTCTAAGTCTGCCACTTCACAAAACAAACCAAAGCAGTTTACAGTCTGCACTCACCTCTTTGTCAAAGGGAAATGCAACTGTGGCAAACTAGGGGTCATTTAGCACTTGCTGTGGAAATACCACCGTCTGGGAAAAGCTGTCTGCAGGCCTTTGTTAAGAGGAGCTTAGTTGTGATTTTAGCTAAGTAGTATGTATTTTACCCTCTAGTGCACACACAGTATACTGCCCTCACTTTCATATTCAATTTGAAAAGCTGGAAAGCTGGTTGTTAGTGTTAAGTGAGTTCATTTGTAGACATTTCTTCCTTTTTGATTGCAAAAGAAACTTTAGATCTCCTCTGTTCCTCCCCTTTCTGTGTGGAAGACATGGAGGGTCTGCGCAGCATGGTCAGCCCAGTGGATCAACTCTAGCAGCACTCGGAAGGTCCACGTTTTGAGGGCAAAAACTCCACCACCACCATCAGTTTCCTGTAGAAAATAAGACAAATTAGTAGACAGACATACGACTTGATGAATGACTGCATTTATGTTTTACATATGCCTGTTCTAATGAAGTTTGGACATTAGGTAAAATATCAATAAAAACAGAATGCCATGATTTGCTACACTTTTTGACCTGTATAAAATTGAACTATAAAGATAAGATGTTTAATGTTTGACAGATGAACCGCTTTTTTTTCTTCAAATATTACCTCATTTTGAATTTGATGCCTGAAATGTGTTCCAAAAAAGCTGGGACAGGAGCATAATTACCACCGTGTTCCATCACTTTCCTTTTAACACTCAATAAGCATTTGGAAACTGAGGGCAGCACCTGTTGAAGCATTGTATGTGGAATTCATTCTCCTTCTTGCTTGATATACAACTTCAGTCGTGCATTTTTCAATAGGAGACAGCTCTGGACTTTAGGCAGGTCAGTCACTCTTTGACTATGTAGCCACGCTTTTGTAACATCTGCAGAATGTGACTTGGCATTGTCTTGCTGAAATAAGCAGGGACTTCCCTGAGAAATACATTGTTTAGATGGCAGCATATGTTGCTCCAAAACCTGTATGTACCTTTCAGTATTAATGGTGCCCTCACCAATTGCAAGTTACCCATGCCATGGGCACTAACACACTCCCATGCAATCACAGATGCGGCCTATTAACTTTGCGCTCATAAGAACCTGGATGGTCTTTTCTCTCTTTTGCCCAAAGGATACGTTTGTTATTTCCAGAATAAACTTGAAATGTGGACCCACCAGACCACAGCACAATTTTCCACTTTGCTTCAGTTCACCTCGGATGTGCTTGGGCCCACAAAAAAATGTCAGCATTCTGTTTCAATTAATACAGTTCAGTAATAGTAGTTCCTAGGGGCACATTACAGTTACAAAAACATTTCCACTAAAGAAACAGGTGTAATCTCAATCACCTCTTTCATAGCATGTCAGAGGATACTACTATTGTTATTATTAAGAAACCACTGCCCTGGGGTGCTGGTTTGGCAGAGTGGTTAGCAACCAGGCACCCCATGTCCTTGCTTCTGCTGGTCCAGGTTCGAATCCTGCCTGTGACCAGTTTGCAGAGTGTCTTCCCCTACTCTCTCACCCCCTTTCACAATCCTATCCACTGTCTCTCTCCTATCAATAAAGGCACAAAATGCCCAAAAATACATTTAAAAAAAAAAGACACTACTGCCCTCTTCACCAACGTCATGACAAAGTGATCTAACATTATAGAGATTAAGAAGATCAAGTTCTTCAAGCCGGGTTCTTTTACCCTTGGATGGAGATCACTGAAGACTTTGGATGAGAATGATTGGGTTGGGTTGGGGGATGAGGCATGTTCTGTTCCAATGAACAAAACATGAAATGTGATTAAATAGAATATGACAGCAACCATGAGTGTAGATGATACACGGATTTAGCTTAGCAACATGCACTTGTAAATATCTATGAAAAAAAATACTGCTTTATTCAATAAAAAGTCAAATTTAACCAGTCAGGGTATGGCATATTAATCTTACAATAGGATATTAAGCCACATTACCCTCCCAACACAAGGAAAGATTCACTAGTGTAACAGAGTGTGTATATGGACAGCACATTTTCAGAGGTCAGAATTTTTTTTTCCAGTTTTACCACTTCCACATGATAGAGCACTATGTGCAAGACACAAGGTCCAGGGCATTAGGACTCGTCGTTTTCATCCTGTGAACTGCAGCAAACATGTCTGGGCATTGAATATCAATTTTCCTCTTGGCTCTGTTTTTGTTCCCGTCTGCCACCAGGAGGAAATCCAAATTTTTGTTTGGCTGCATTAGTATTTCAATTTTCTTCTGCTTGTTCAATGCTTTGTCTGTGGTGTGTTGCTCAAGGGTGAGCAACTGAAATAAGCTGCAAAATGTGGTAAAAATATCACTTTAAGAATTAAGCCTAAACAGTCAAATTGTGGGTTGGAAAACCAAAACAGTAGACTTACAGATGCTTAATGCTTTTCAAACCAACCGACCAATTCATCTATTGTTTATATGACGATTTCACCACAATGGAGGAGTTGTCTAAACTAGCCTTGTTATCATGTTTATGTTTTGAGGTCTTTGTTCCGAGCAACCAGCCACCTCAAAAGAGCGAGGATAAAACAAAAACAAACTAAAAGATAATTTGGAGAACTAAAACTCCTGATTTTTGTTTGGTCGGTGTTTCATAAGTATGTACTTTGAAGAGTTACGGCCATAATATGCATGTTATTCCTCCAAACCTGATCCATCTAAGGCCTACACTCCAAAGAGTCCTTCAACCAAGCCATTTTTTGCTATCCTTCAGTCCATCTGGATGTTTTGTAATGTCTAGATCCAGAGATACAACTAAAACAATGTGAGAGATACTGCTCAAGGGTCCAGATGATTCCATGGACGTTTAGTCTCCTTTGTGAACCCTGCAGAGGCTGAACTGGATAGGCGGTTTGACCCATCTCCAGAGTAGTATCTGAGGTGTAATATTGGTGAGAGGGGGGCTCACATGCTCAGCAGAAAAAAGGAGCACAGTAAGTGTATGTGTACGTGAGGCATCTGCTATATTCAGCTATCTTGCACAACTAAAATGCTGTGAAATTACCACAAATATTATGTCTGGACATAAATAATGTATATGTCTCAAGATGTAATGATGGTGGAGCTTCATGGCAGTGTTTTGCTAACTGCACTATGACCATGGCTTACAGTTCCTGGAAGGCACCTTGCAAATGTTTACTGACTTGTGAAGGATCTGTACACAGTGAACACTACGCAGCAAACTGCACCCAGTCCCTTTAATCAGTTGGTTTCCACAGCCTGCGCCATGATATGTCTCCAGCGCGTGCCAGCAGCGCAACTGTGTTGGTTTTATGAAAATGTAATTTCAGTGGGAGCCACTTCAACCCTGCATCAACCTCCACCAAAAACATTGACTCAAAAGAAAAAACAGTTTCTCAGAGTGTCTGGGCAATTTCAAAATACAGTGGGAAAAAATGTTGATGCAGACAGGCCAACAATATAACCTGTTTACATGCTGCTCTACCTGTTGTCTTGTGATCTAACAACTACGTCAGGAGACTGTAGTTCTTTCATGATCTTATGCGTCAGGCTGCTTCACAGTGCACTGTAGAGGTGTGGAAAAATATCGCTATCGCAATATATCGCGATATTTGACTCCCGATATAATATCGATATTTCAAATCTTAGTATCGATATATTTGTAAAAATAAATGCTCATATTTTATCAGAGTTGGAAATAAAAAACAACTTATAAAGATGTATGCACAGTTTTTTTTTCATGTACTATTCAGTTCTGACAGTGACTAGAGAAATATGTGCCTTTTATTTAACTAACTGTTGTGCTACACAGTACACAGGTGCACAGGTGTCAGTTCAGACAGTGACAAGAGAAATATGTGATTTTTTTTACTTTTACTTACTTACTGTTGTTCTGTCAGTAACTCAAAGCACTTTGTTCCTCATGTGTTCAGTTACAGCTTGAGCTGCACTGCAGGTTAAGATGCTTTCAATACTTTAAGGGGAAAACAAGAACAATTTCTTTGCAACATTAGTTTAATTGACTTGATGCACTCTGTGTTAAGTGTATGTATGTAATGCTGCATTTGACACATTTCAATAACAATAAAATGGAAAAGTTACATATTCACTGTCTCTAGGTTTTTCCTAGTTTACCGTAGAATATCACAATATTGTGATATCGTGATATATCGTGATATTATCGTATTGTGACCAAAGTATCGTGATACGTATCGAATTGTGAGGCTCTTGCCAAAACACACCCCTAGTGCAGTGCTTTAAACGCACCTCCAGTTAGCAGGATACGCAACGTTGGTCGTACCGAGGTTGCAATGCAGACAGGATGCCACACAAGCAAACTATGCGGATGTGCAGGCTCTCAGTTGCTCCTCCACTATCAACAGTATCTTCACTTCAGAACAGGGATGTGAGCCGGGAAGAGAGGACCGCACCAGCTACATACTTGTGTGACATCAGAGCAGCGTGGCAAAGTGAAGTGGTCACGTTAGAGACACCTTTTATTTGGAAAACAGCTGTGAGATGGGAATGGTCATGCTGTAGGGTAGTTTTGGAGAGGGGGCCAAAAAGTGGGACAGCACAGACCAGTTTTTTGGGTACCCTTCACTTTCCTAGACGGTAAAACACTTGTAACCTCGTACTATAATAAGCTGAAGTGAAACAGACTTTTTGGTGGAAATGCAAGATGAGTGGCTTATAACTTCCATGGGGGACTAATGCATCAGGTCTCATTGACCTTAGTGATGATATTGGCTCACTCCATGTTCAGGGGCTACTATCCTTGTAGTGAGAGACCAGGTATCTCAACCAAAATATGGCATCTTCCCTTCATGTAATTCCCTACTCTTACTCTTCCTGGATTCCAACTCTCCACTACCCTGTTACTTGTACAAAGCCTCACAGAAATTCAAAATAAAAATTAATTAAACGTGTGATGATGACATTGTACCTCATTGCACTGGTGGTCCGGGGTAACCTCCAGGGTCGTGTCCTCAGTCTCAGCTAAACCTTTGGTTGTGTAAAGCAGGTGCTCCAGACGCGCCCGTACATTTTTCCTCAAGGTCTCGTAGTCGCCCTCAAGCTCGCCCCATTCCTCCTCTTCTTTCTCGATGACACAGTGGAGCAGACCCAAGCACTGCCGCAGAGCCGAGTGCAGAAGCTGCACCTGATGCTGGGAGTTACTCTCCTGTGTGTCGAGGGACAGGGACACGATGCGCCCGCCATCTGGGGTGTGGTCCGCCAAGAAGGTCTCCTTCTCTTTCTAAAGTTGGTGTAAAGCACATTTTAGCAATCACATGATTCAAAATGCTTCACATAGCAAGATGTTGGAGGAAAGAAGTTTTATCAAAACAGGTACACAAGGAAAGAAACGGATACAAGAGGAAAATTAAGCAAACATGTACAAACAAGGTGCTACCAGCCTTGCACTTGTGCCTCTAATTCTATTGGAGATTAGTGGCAAATGAAACACAAAGTGACAGCCATATTGGTTTTATTGATTAATTAAAATGGAGCTCTGGATGGAAGACAAGACACACAGGGACAGCAGCAAAAAAATCCAATAGACTCCATCCATTAGTCACCCCCTGGGAAAAGGAGGAGGGAAGAGGGGTCTTTCAGTGTGATTACTCTGCACCAAAGCATCCTTTTAGAAACACACAAGTACAAACAGATGATTGTGAGCCTGAGAGCAGGGAAAATCAACACCAAACTCTAATTCGACAGGTTGCTAGCTACCTCAGCACGAAAACATGCTGGCACTAAAGCAAGTCACAAGTAAAGGGAAAGGGGAGTGTGTCGAGTATGAGGTAAGCAGCGTTTACAGCCCTGTGGAGCCATAATAACTCACGTAAAGCTGGAGCAGACGGGTACATTCGTGGTGCAGGAGCCGGGCGAGAGCCACCGCGCTGCCCGTCCGAGACGCATCAGGGGCCGGCGTGTCCAGCTCCGTTATCTCCCGCTGCTCCTCCCGCTCTGCCATTTGCTCTCCGGCTCTGTTTGTAGGTGTGTTAGCCGAGAGCTGGACGGACACCGAGCTCAGAAATGAGTCCCCCCCTCCCCCCTGCCGTCGTAACTGTTGGCACCGAGTAAACGGTGTGTGGCCGCGGAGGCTCTCGGGATACTTTCGCGGTCTGAGCACGAGCCGGAGGTCCCACCATCGACGGTTAATGAGCCGTGTTCGTGTCGGCGTTCATGTTGGCAGGAACCTAAAACAGGGGATTTAATTGGTTCCGCAAGCCACAGGGGCGTTTTAGGGCGATGCACAGGAGGGCTATTTTTCTCCCCCCAAAAAAAACGTCAAATATGTGGACCACCCCTCTCCTGACATTATGGCTCTTTTATATGGAAGCTTGTAGGCTATGTGGAAGCTAGCTTATTCTACCAATTAAAAATGGAGTGTAACTTAATTTAATACTTCTCCAGAGAGCTGGCTCCTAGGGCTGGGTGATATGGACAGAAACAAAATATGCTCCTAGCAATACATCTTATAGTTTTTGTCTTTAAAGTGTAGACAATAGGTTGCCAATCTACTTGTACTTGACACTGATGAGTTTACTCAAAACCTAATGAGATATTGTATTAATACTGACGTGACTACGGTAAATTAATACCATGGCAACCAAAGAACAAGTAAAGTAGTTTTGTTGAATTTTGCTAAAAACTACAATTGAATGCTGTAAATATTGAGTAATTACTATGCATTTTATAGAAGCATTGATAGGCTAATGACTGACAAAAGTGCCATTATTCTGCAGTTTGCTGTATCTGATAGGAAGGATCATTTTTTTCTTGACTGATTCCATGCAACTAGAAATAAAATAGGATGGAAAAAGACTTTATTTTCCACCTAAGGTAGAAATTTCCCCCTGGCTTTCCATACACAAATATCAGAATAATACATTCAAGCACTCAGTGCAAACCTCCAGGGTAGCTCATTGCTGTTACCTCTATAAGCGATAGTTCCATGATAAAGTTACCATCATAATATGCTTTACTGCCTGTAAACCCACACCCAGCACTAGGAATCATGTTGATATCATTATTAGTTAGACAGTTATTGAGCAAAACGACCATTCACTAATGGTGGCTATCTTGATCAGCCCAAAAATTGCGTCATTTTTTAGGTGAGCCATTACCGACATCTCCTAAAAAATTCAGTAAAATTCGTCCAGTATTTTTTACGTATTCTTGCTAACAAACAAACAAACAGCAAGCATAGCAAAACATATTCTCCTTGGTGGAGGTAATAAAGCAGTTCGTATTGGTTTGGATCTCATCAGTCATTTAATGAGGTTAAGGATGTTTTAGCACTTGTGATGAATGACTTTAAATCATTTTTAGTTGCCAGAGGGACTCGATAACGCCTCCCTGAGCATAGGCTCAAACTGGTCAGAAGGAGTATGAGAACTACAGTATCTACAATAATACTCCTTGCTTTCCTCCTTGTTCTGTCAGCATAAAGTTGAGACAGAGGTTTTTGAGAGTTGCCAATAATTTTCCAGCCATCTCATCAAGTTAGTTCTTTGGTCTACAATTCAGTGATGCTAAGCTAGGACACGCCTAACAAAGAATTTCCCACAGTTTCATCAAGTTGGCTGTCAAGTATAGCTCTATTTGAACTTTTTTTTCCCAGATAATTCATTATTTTGACTTTGCTACATTTATTTCTGACTGGCTTGAGGAACACCATGTCTCCACCATTTGCTTTGGACAAATAAGCACTTACACAGAGAAAGACTACGCAGGAGGGCTACTTTAATTAATTAATAAGGCAAAAAGGTGGATTTCAGCCATTAATGAAGTTGCAGTTTCATTTTATAGTCACAGAGCAGTCAAGGTGGCAGGTGGTCATTATGTTGTCCAGGTCCAGGTCAGCTTCTCCTGCAGTGTGAACATGTCAGAGCTGCTATAATGGGTCCCAGCAAACACTGCACTTCCTGAGGGTGCTGAGGAAGAACAACACTTGACAAAGACTGTTGGTGTCCTTGCATCGGTGCTCCATCAGGAGCATGTTAACATTCTGTATATGTTTGTGTGTGCTACGCCAGATGCACAGCAGAGCATCGGCTGCCCTCTCCAAACTCTGAAAAAACTGAACAGTTCTAGTTGCCTCAAAAAGCCCAGAAAATCATAAAACACACTTCACACCCCAGACAAACTGTTTGAACTGCTGCCACCAGGGAGGAAACGTAACAAACAAAACAAGGACCAACAGGTTTACGAACAGTTAATAACATACAGCAGTCCCCAAAGCGCTACTAAAACCATCATCTGATGTGCAATGTATGTTTTTAAGAGAACAGTGCAATAATTACAGTATGTGTGCCTGTATGTGTATGCATGGTTTCTGCTTGTTTATTTTGGCTGCTTTTATGTTCTATATCAGGGGTGTCCAAACTTTTTACATCGAGGGCCACATGAAGAGGAATACATGGACAACTGAGCCACTTTTCGCGCCTCACTTTTAGTGTACTGAAGTTAAAATTTTAAGGTTTATGGGTGGGTTATCACCTGTCGAGGGGCCTTTGTTACCCCGGGCTATTACTAGATTCACACCTAGTACGGGCGAGACCTTTTGAGCAGCAAAGATGGGAGACACTGACATCTTAGCTTCACTTTCAGACACAAAACAAGAGTAAATTGCAAGAATGTTGGTGCTTGAAGATGAATATTGCAGTATACTTTGTAAATGAGACCTTGTGGCAAAGTAAATACAGCAGAAAATGTGCATGATTGATGG
Source organism: Scarus forsteni (assembly GCA_036419115.1). Taxonomy (NCBI): domain Eukaryota; kingdom Metazoa; phylum Chordata; class Actinopteri; order Labriformes; family Labridae; genus Scarus; species Scarus forsteni. The sequence continues at coordinate 21,035,465 of JAZDUH010000544.1, read as the reverse complement.
TATTTGCTGCTGTAATTCAAATATCTTGATTCCTCAACTGTTTTGGGGGCCGATTCAAAATGGGCAGCGGGCCGCATTTGGCCCCCGGGCCACAGTTTGGACACCCCTGTTCTATATATTATCCATATGAATAATACACTGATTGGATAGTACTTTAGTTTTGTTGTACTTGTTACATTAGCTAGATATTCTATTCATGATGATGATTCTGTTAATGTTTCACTCTTGCACCAAACTCAAAAGAATAAACAAAGTTAACACTGCAACACAACAATGGATCTTATTTCTAAGGAAGGGGCAGGACTAGATAAGCTCTTTGCTTCATTTGTCCCTTCTCAAACAGAGTATTTTTTTTTACAAAATGGTGTGTGTACTCACATGTATAAGTTTAGTTGTTGACATACTTAGATGTCTGATAAATGTACGCTTTTATATTTCCTTGACTATTTTTTTTTCCATTTTTAAGTTTGAGATAAAAAAAAAATGAACAAAATGAAAAAAACAAATGGGAATGTTTTTCTTAGAACAATTATTTATTGCAATGATACATTTTTTAGATCTTTCATTCTCTGAGGTGGACACAGTTTATCAAAACGACAAACTTTTAATCTGCAAACAAAGATTTAACTTCATAAATAGTTCAACTGTTACTTGCATTCATCATCACTGGAAGTTAACAGTTGCGTCGTTGTTACATGTTGAAAGTCTAACAGTCCAACTCTGGGCCATTACTGTGGTTTATTATTTTCACCATGATTCACGAAGCTGCTGTGTTTATTGTACAGAGACGCAGGGATTGCTGGTTTGACTCTCCAGTCAGGGCCTCTCTGTGAAGCTTGCATGTTCTTGCTGTGCATGCCAATTTTCTTCAGTTACTTCAGTTTCACCCCACAGACCAAAACATTTTTGTAAGGTTAAAGGCATAATTTGCCTTTAATCTGGTTCATAAATTCATTTTTTGATAAGTACTAGGATATGTTCACAGTCACTAATGGTCAAAAAAACTCCCTTATTTTCACATACAGAGTATTCCTGATAGTGCTGTATTCTCTCTGCCTGAGATACTCTGTCAGTGATCCTGCCCCTTTAAAGCTTCATTCTCCATGTGGGCTCTTTCCACTCTGATTGGTCTACAGGTCAACTCTGTTTGGCCCTGCTGGACACCATGTTGTCAACAACTCTGCATTCTTTGAAACAAGTACACTGCAATGAGCTTTCCTTGTGTGCTTCTGGCTAAAAAACAATAACAAGGCAATGGTATGATGTCACACTGATAGGTCTATGTGGTGGGGTCTGGGGAACAAGACATTTTAGGCTGACACTACAAAGAGGGGTCAAGGGAGAGGTCTTAATGTTGCAGACTTTTTGCTTTGCTTATAGAGGAGCTCTATTACGTGAAAGAGATAGTTTAAACACACTTAAGGGCAAATCAAACTAAAAAACAAAATGCTATGACCTCTTATTGTCATGACTCTCAGTTGGCATTTGGTGAACATTTTTCTGTGAATGGTTGTATCTATATATGTATCAGCCCTGTGACAACCAGATCAGGGTGTCCTCAGCCTCTCACCCAGCATCAAAAGATTTGCTCCAGTCCCCCAAACCAAACCATATAAGGAATAAGAAAAATAGATAATGTATTTAACAAAGACAAAAACACAGCAGCCACCATTTCTGCATTGGTTAAACAACAAACAAAAAAGCAATGCTTGTGGTGACTTAACTTAGATAAAAACAATAAAAAACAGATTGTTAAAAATATACAAACTACAGATTTTTTTTTCATATATTATCATTCTTGACTTAAACACTCTGATAGTTCTTACTTAAAATAGTTGAGGCAGAATTTGACAATAAAAGCTCCAGGCCAAAGACAGGCAGCATGCCTGTTAATCAAAGGTTATCTAAAGTACAGGAGGTAGTATGCTCTTGCTCAGGTTGCACTCAATCCATCTTGCCATGTATAAGCATTGTTCTGATCCTTGTCACAACCCAAGTAAACAAATACTGTAGGTGCTTTCCATTTGTTCTCGTAAGTTGGAACACAAATATGTCACTGTAAAGTCCCTTCAGACTGAACTTGAAACTCAGAGTTTATCAGCTTGTGACTGGAATGTGTTCACTGACTGATGGCCCTTTTCCATTAGCCCGACTCTACTCGACTCGCCTTGTGCTGCTTTTCCATTAGCCCCAGTCGCCTGCCCACTGGCATGCAGTGTCGCTGTAAACAGCTGAGCGGCACTGCGGTGACATCATTTTGAGCGCGACACAACAATCTGTGGCTTTTTGTCACAAACTGAGTAAAAAAGGAAAGCAGAATAAGGCTGCAGGTCGCATGAAGAAATACCCCTTAAGATGCACAGGAGAGTTTTGGAAGCTATACAACAGAATGAAGTCGAGGACGAGAGCAATCGAGCTGCAAAGAAAAGACGTATGAGGGTAAGCTAATGGTAGCTACCGCTAGCATGCTAGGTTGTCGCCCTCATGACTCATCGATGACAACATTGTCTGGCCCAATCAGTAGCCGGCAGTCGGTGGCGTCATCTTTTAGTATTGACTCAGCTCGTTTGGAACCAGAGTGGAGTAGGTACTAAAACTAGCTTGTTTTAGGAGGTACCAGGTTAGTGGAAACACGCTGCTAATCGAGTAGGGCAGAGTAGAGTAGGGCCAAGGTGTGCTAGTGGAAAAGGACCAATAGTTCCCATCTTCAATCTTTCTGTCACAAGGTATATGCAACACACTGTGTGTGTAAACTAAGGATTGGTTTATTTAGGAATTACAAAATGAAACTTAATGTAACAGGACCTTACAGGTTTTAATATTTTTCAAGTTAGCTTCCATGTAAAGAAAATAATAACAAATAAAAGTATTAAGCCATAAACACATTAATCTCCATTCAACACATCAGCGTATAGTTGCTAACGTTGAGCAATGGTGAGAAATCATCAATTTTTTTGCAAGTATGCTTCTGAGGTCAATTTTTGCAGCTGCCAGGTTGCTTATAAAAAGCACAGGGAAATGTTAACAAATTTTCTGTCAGACTCCTGACCGACGTGTAGATTGATTTAAAACATTCGCCAATATAGATGAATGTATGGGTATTTTAGTAAATTTAGGAAAACAATTAAGAAAAACTGATGTAACGTAGCTTGGTGTGCTGGTTATTGTACAAATCTATTGTGACGTCTTCAGCAGGTTTCAGTGTTCTATCACCAGAGAGGCCCAGAGGACGAAAGACAGAACAACAGGCATCTCAAGTCATACAACAGGAGCCCAACGTTTGCCACAAGAGATGAATGCAGCTGTAACTAAGGGTAGCAAAGTTAACTCTTGCTAGTGTTTACAAGTGTGATGGACACTAGTAGACACTGCTTGATTGTTTCCGTATACATCAACAAAGTCAGCCTAAATGTTAGTGTGAATGTAGCTAACAGATTAGTGGACATGAGCTCAGCTCCTGTTCACTCCACACCTTCTTTCTTTCCTCCTTAAACATTTCCTCCTATTAGTTCAAAAGAATCCCTCCCTGTGAACCTCAGCACCCTGTGAAAAAGTCTCTTTCTCCTTCTTTTTCCCAGATTCTCTCTTCACCCACCTCCCTCTTTGCCTCGTTTCCCTCCCACATCATCTCCTCACTGCCCACCACCACCCGGTCCCACAGTTCGCCCTCCCCGGGCACGTGTGCATCCTCTTGAGCCTCCGTCTTCCACTGCAGCCCCTGCTGGAGGGCTACAGATGCTGTGGAGGTCAGTGCACTGACAGGGCTCAGTGTGATGAGATTACTGTGGTGGTTAGCCGCTGGCGTGGCTGTGATGGTGCTGATCGGAAGGGTGGCGAGCTGAATAAACTGGGTGCCAGAGAGGTGAGTGGGAGAAGGGGTGGTAAGGTGCAGTACGGTTTGGGGTTGAGGCTGATGTGCAACCTGCAGGACTTGGTGCGTTGGTAGCTGGAACATGGGGCACTGAGGGACATTCATCTGTGGCTTCATTGGTCGCAGCCGAGGGATAGGGAGCTTCATCTGTGGCTGTGAAGGGAGAGGAGGCTCCACCTGTGGATGTGGAGAGAGAGGAGGCTCCACCTGTGGATGTGGAGAGAGAGGAGGCTCCACCTGTGGATGTGGTGGAAGAGGAGTGTCCACCTGTGGATGTGGAGAGAGAGGAGGCTCCACCTGTGGATGTGGAGAGAGAGGAGGCTCCACCTGTGGCTGTGGAGGAAGAGGAGGGTCCATCTGTGGTTGTGAAACAAGAGGAAGCTCCACGTTCTCAACAGGGGTCTGAGTCTCGCCCTCCACCTCCTGGCTCTCCTTGCTGTCTGAGGGAATGTCAGACGGGGTGGGCACTGGGGCTTTCTCCTCTACTGTGATGGTGTTGCTTATCACTTCCCCTCCGCTTGCCTCTAAGGCCTCAGCAATAAGCACACTGGGGTGGCTCTTCGTCATGTGGGCCACGACTGAGTCCTTCTTCTCAAACTTTTTGTCACAAACAGAGCAGGAGAACTGATAAGAGGCTGCTGCGTCATGCTTCTTCATGTGCCAGTTTAAAGAGGCCTTCTGTCGGCAGGTGAAGCCACAGATCTCACACCTGCCACAAGGGGGAGACACAGTGCAGGATATCAGCAAGGAAAAAGAGCTCAGTAGATTAACAAGACTTCTAATATAATAATAATAACATTTTATTTAAGAGCCTTTCATGACACTCACAGTCACCATACAAAAGATAAAAAAGTGCATTAAAGGCTCTAGGCTAAAAACAGCTCTGTTTAACCCTATAAAGCCAATTGTATCATATTTGATACATACTTTTGTAATACCTCTACCTACTTAATATGATTAACAAATTACAAAAAAAACCCATGTGAATACAATCAGATAAATGATCAAAATGTCAGTTGCCAAAAACACCTAATGTATCAAATGAGATACAAAAAATCTATATGTTGAATGTTATGGACACTGATTTTTGTTGGATTTTAGCAGAAAGTGAAATAAAATTTTAATCTCCAAAAAAATTAGAATTTTCTGGCTATTATCTATGGTCTTGGGCCTTAAAGGGTTAACTGTGCATTTGACTGAAAGGATTTTATCTGTACTCTTCTCTTTTCATTTTATAATGATTATCATTGTTTTTAATTTGTATTGTGATTTGAATGCATTTTCTTATTCTGTAAAGCACTGTGAATTGCCTTGTGTATGAATTGTGCTCTCCAAATAAACTTGCCTTGCCTTAAAATAGGCATAAAAACAGATATAAAAACAAAACAATACAATAGACAGTGCAAAATATCAGAGGAAGCAGGAGAGCTTGAACAGATGAGTTTTGAGTCTTGTTTTAAAGAGAGGTAAGGACTCAGTGTTGCGAAAGTCAGGGGGGGAGTGAGTTCCATAACTTGGGAGCTTGTGACGGTGTCACCTAAAACCCTAAAATAAAGAGGGATGTAAAAACCAAGGGAACAGAAATAAACCAATGAAAAGAAAATGTTTTCTTTGTTCTCAAAAGATTATGTGGGTTTCCCTGTGCTTTTAAAATGTAATGGGTGTAGCTAAAAAATATTGGAAGGTGATCCAAACGTTTATTTAAGGCAGGATGCTGCGTAAGGGAAGGGGGGATACTGACCGGGAGGAAACAGCTGATTGCAGAGGAAAAAGTGGAAGTCATGCCACGATCTATTGATAGGTTAATAAATTGTATTAAAAGAAAATCAAAAAGATAAAGAAAACTACAAATAAAGGATACGCTGTGGTTTGGGGCTGGACAGCCGGTGCTCCTGCAGCTGTTTTACCAGACACGCAGAGGAGAACAAAGAGCTGCTTTCCCGACATTTCCAGCCTCACTGGATCCCAGTGAGATTGTTTCATTTTTCTTTACATTTTCTGGTATACCAGTGGTTTCTGTTGATAGATCTTTTTTCTTTTTTTTTGACTATTTTTTGGAGTTTCCTGCAGGATTTATTGGACTAACTGGCGGAAGATTTCGGCTACTGGAAGATATCAGACACGCCACCAGGTTTTGTTTTGTTTAAAAAGACTCTTTATTATGAACAGTTTTGAATGATATTGTGTTTTTTGTTCGAGGGAACATTTTAGTTTATTTAGAAATTACAAAGCTGCAGTTTTGGGTGATATTTTGTGTTTTTTCCGTTTATCTTTGCACGGTGGAATGAGAATATTAAAGTTTGCATCCATAAACTAAAAGCATAATCGATTCATTTAAGTTTTGTTCAGGATATTTCAGTGTTTCATAAGAGCATTTTTCTTGTGTATCTTTCTGGGTGTTTATTAACTTTAGCCCAAAGAGTTTCCCCCCTTGAGTTTTGAACGACACAGTCTGAGCGTTACAAGCCGAGCAGCTCAGATCAGGACATTTAAAGGTTTCTTGCAGCTGAAAGTTAAGTTCTCCTGTTTAACAAGTACGTTTAAAGGTCCACAGCACATTATAACTGTTAGATAGATGGACTGATGGACAGATTGACAGTATAGATAGGTGGATGGATGGATTGATGGATGGAAAGAAAAAAAGACAGACACTTCATTCATTGAGGAAACTTGACTATCCAGTACCAACAGTAATGTAATAAACAGTTCAGGTAATGAGACACTGCCTTTGGTCTGGGTGTGGTACAGTCTGATGGTTGGAACAGATCTCTTAAACCACTCAGTCATTAACTACTTATATAATTAACATGCACTCAAATTATCATTTACCCATCAAATAAAACAAACTATATTTGGCTTTAAAGCAGCACAATGTAAGATTCCGGCTTTCAGCTCTCTCGGGGCCTCTGTGGTCGTTGAGTGTAACTGCACTGTCGTACACCAACTTGCATTCGTTGACATACAGAGGGAGGAGAAGTGAGCTGACAGGATGTCCTGAGAGACAAATAATCGATGTGGACTGATAATGTACAGTCTGATCATGTAATGCTAGCAAGTGAACACCAGGCCAATGTCTATCCTTAGATGTAGCCTTAGATCCTCGGGTGGGGGCCTGTTGGCTGTTCCAAAGTCGAAGCTGAAGACTAAAGGTGATCGAGCTTTTTCTGTAAGAGCTCCTCAGCTTTGGAACACCCTGCCCGAGGAGATAAGGCGAGCCGAATCAGTGACATCTTTCAAATCACATCTTAAAACCCACTTTTTTAGACTTGCTTTTACATGATCTTATCCTTTTTTAATTATGTTATTATTACATTTATTTATCTATTTATTCATTTATTTATTTATTTTTACTCTTTTAACTTACTTGCTTTATCCGCTGTTTTTATCCCTCTCATGGTTTCTCATTATTTTATTCTTATTTTTACTTTCTTTTATTGTTTTGACATACCCAGTTTCTATTATCATTATTTTATTTCACTTTATTTTATGTATTGATCTATTTTTTAGTGGTATTTATCATTATTATTTTATTTATTTATCTATTTTCCCTTTTACCAGTCTTCTATCTGCCTTCTTATTTTCAATCTTCCTGATGTGATGTTGTCAACCTTAAACAATCTTAAATTAATCTATGTATCTGGAAATCCATTATCTGTCTACTGTCCTATTATCTTCCTGCCATTATGCATTTTACCAGCTGTTTCAATCTACAGTTTATAATATTTTCTCTTGTTTTGTTGCTTTAGTTAATGTGACCCTCTGTGCCTTTTCGTCTGACTCTTGTGGTCGCTGATGAACTGACTGTTGATTTTATTCTGCTTTTTTCTGCCTTTGTTCTGTCTGTTAAAGCACTTTGTAAACTTCTGTTTTTAAAGGTGCTATATAAATAAAGTATTATTATTATATTATTATTATTATCCCTGTGTAAACATTTAAGTTATTACTCTCCCGTTTTCCTGTTTCATCTCCTCCAATTTAAAATGAATTTTCTTCAGGTTTTTTGCTGCTTCTGTTATGAGAACAACTCTACATTTAGCTTTCTTCTCCTTGTCGAGTGGCAAAATTTTCAGGAAATGTCCAGATTGGGACAAGGGACAAATGATTAGGTTTTGGGAGCGATCCGGATCACCGTCTGGATCCGCCATGATGAAAAAAGCCATTTTTGTGAATAACTACTGAACTAAAATAGATATTATTGTGAATGACTGCTATAGGTATGTTTTCGTGGTAAATGAATCTAAATATTTAGATGAAATAAAGGTAGGACTAATATTTATAGTGAAAATCACAATGTGGGCCAGGACTGTGGCGCTGGCATAGCAAGCTTTCTGAGTTCTTTTCTAGTTAAATCTGTTTTAAAAATTCAAAAACTGCTTTATATTCTCCTTTTCCCAATGTTTAGCTATTGTCTCAAGGAGGTAGTGATGTATGCCATAAAGCAGTCAAAGCAATAAAAATGTGTCATTTTTTTGTGAGGAAGTGTTCCCACCATCCACATCGAAGTTACATAGTGCCAGTGAAGGTGACACAGACTCCCTCAGACCATAACAGATGTGTCATTTAACCTGTTTTAAGGTGATGTGCCATCACAATGACTTTAGAAATATTATATTAGGATGGAAGAAACTACTTAGAGTTTAAGTGACATCATTTTCTTTTGTACTTGTCTATTGAACATGGTCCATGAAGAGTCGTTAAAACTGAGTAGAAACCTATTTCAGACTCTACCCTGAGAAAACATTGCCTATGTTTCTAACCTGTTATCTAAGGAGCTGTCACACGTCAAACACCTGACCTAGAAGTCTGGGAAGCACCTATAAATAGGCTGACCAGTTTCACCCTCATAAAGTCCTCATGTTGTTCACACCCATGTCTCCACAGAAACAATTCCAGGCAATAAATTAGAATTTGGCAGGACCAGCTGAACTTGTGAGAAAAACTTCTGCCTACACATTGTTACACAGAGAGAAGGAAACCAGGCATGGGTGTTAAACACAGTAGGAGGGTTGTTTATAGGATTTAACCATAAACTCCTGGTGTACGTGTTCTCACAGCCACAAGAGATGCGCTTTGTTAATTCTGTGAATGACACACAATCAGATACATAAAGCCTTATGAGTGAAAAGGGTGGCAACAGGAGAGGATTAAAAGCCTTAGAAGGATTCATTTTGCACTTACTTCCTCTTTCCACAGAGCATTGAATCTGTTTATAGTTAACAGATGTAGAAGAAAAATGAATTTCTGGAGATTCAGAATCAATAATAAATATGTAAATCAAAAACAGATCTGAACATCTTCAAAGCTTAATTTCCCTGACAGACAGGCTTGGTAATATGGACTGAAAATCTTTTAATTAAGCTTCAGAGCAATAATGATAATAAAAAAAACATTTATATTTCTATAAAAATGACATATTTCAGTCATAAAAGCAGATATACACTTTAATATGATTCTAGCAACTATAAAGTTGCATTCTCTCCTTTTTGGTGACAACAAAATTGTGTGCAGTGATCCATCAATTTTGTGCTTAGGATTTGTGCTTTGAGGATTTTAAATCCTCCAAAAAATGAGATGAACTCCTAGGAGCCATCTAAAATGTACAGCAGTATTGGGAACTCTGTATATTGAGTCTAAGAAAATGCTCTTCACTTGATTTTCATGTGTCACAAATTCATAAAATCTCGATTCATTTTATGTGCAGTGGTATCAAAAAGCAATATGAGTATCTTCAGTCATAATCAAACCCTAACAAAGAGACTGTCTGAATTTTATGAAACAATTGGACATTTGGAAAAGTAGTTTAAACTGAAGAGAAGCACTAATAAGATCCAGAAATTTAGACATTACCATAACATTTGTGCAATAAGGTTGTGTAAATTACCTGCTATTTTTGATAAACAAAAATGAGGAATAACTTGATGGCTGGTGTAAAACAGAAATGTTAATTTTGTTTTTAGAACCAAATAAGTAAAATTAATCAATAAAGGTACTTCTTTCAATCAAAACAGATGTAAAAAAAAAAAAAAAAAACTTTTATAATAGAATTAAGACATTTGATTTATGCCATTATCTAATTTTTGAAAATGCATTTTTTAAATGAAATTTAAAATGATTCAAAGAAAAAAATTAACTTAAGAATTTTAATACCTAAAGTTACACTCCTTAAACATGGAGACACTGAACTTTATTCACTTTAGTTTGTATAAATGAATGAAAAACTTAAACAATGACGTTCTTTATTTGTATGTACTGATGTCATCAGGTTGTACTGCATTCTAGGCTGTTTATCTTGTGGGGAATTAAGTGATTTAATAATCAATGGGCTGTGTCAACTTAAAGTTTATTCTAATGTTTCTCTACAATGTTACTTGTCTTATGGACATTTAATGTCCCTTAAACTGTCTATTTTGTGATTGATGTTTTCATTTTTAGCCTTATTTGTAGGCTTTAAATAGACTTTCATCATGTTGACTCTCATCATGCTGACTCTCTCAGTCAGGAAGTTGATGTGTTTGTTTTTCTGTTTATTTATTTTTCTGGTGCAGATGTCATGACATGATGAAGACTGGCCACAGGTGTGATCGCCACTTCCTATTTAAGACGTCCTGCCCTCTTTAACAAACTGTTTGCATGATGAAGGTCTGTTACCGAAAGGTTGCAAATAAATGATTTTCTTACAAAATTTTGTTTGTAAAATCATACCTGAAGTAGTACTAATTATTTTCCACATAGTTTTCATCAACAACCCTTTTCCCTGACAAAAACTAGACAGTAACTCATAAAAACAAGTGCACAAGGACAAAAACTAAAAATACATTTAATGACAATTTCATCAACAAATATAAACTAGACTGAAATGTTTGACAGACTTAATTGCAACGGACCTAATTTTCTTCATGTAGAAAGTAGGGACAAGTTAGGCATATATCCAATCACAGCTACTTTGGTTGTGTGGAAAGGTTGGATGAGTTAAGAGGAACATCCAATCACAGCTGCCTTAGCCATGGTGGTGGGATCAGTTGGGGAGCGATCCAATCAGAGCTTCTATCTTTATGACCTGATTTAAGCCCCATCCACACAAAGACAAAACGCTTAACAGTTTCCAAAACGATCGTCATAAAGACGAAGGTGTCTCAGAAAATGTGTGTGTCTATATGAATGCACTCGATACACATGCCAGACATCTAGGACCGCTGTAACGATATGACGGAAACAAGTGGAAACAGAGATTGTGATAAAGTGATCATAAAATGCCGTAATGTGTCCTCAATAATTGTTTCTTCAACTCGGTGGTGATTGAGAAGAAGGAGATTTTGCTGCAACAGGGATAGTAGGGTCACTAGCTTCATTAGCACATATGCTTCACGTACGCCGCCATTGTTGATGTCGTTGCCATGTGTGGCGCATGCGTGTCAGTGAAGATGTGAAACTATGACGTAAGCGTATCTGAAACCTTGCGGAGAGCCAGTAATCACGGAGCTGCGTATACGGTATTTCAAAATCTTTCCACTCTGGAACCTGGTTTCAAAAATGATCGTTTACAGACCCCCAAAACGCCGTTTTCGTATGGATGATACGCAGATTTGGCAAAAAACGTATGGGTTTAGACCTTGGTTTGTCTTCGTGTGGATGGGGCCATAATCATGTAGAGCAGGTTCACTGTTTGTTGTCAATTCTGGTATTGTAACTGAGATGAGGCCTATAGCACAAAGCTCGGTCAACTTATCCCCGATAACTCACATCTATCCAGGATTGAGTGACCGACAACAATGGCCATCAGGACAATCAATAGCACGACGCAGATTATCAACACGGTAACTCAATCCAGGATTGTCTCATCCAAAGCCGTGAACGCGCACGTATAAGGGGAGGGCTCAGAGGCAGCTGACCAATCACAATCATGATCATGAGAGGAGAACACGCTGAGAAGAGAAGCGAACACACTGACAGAGCTCCGTATTTTACATGTGAAGAGCAGCGTCTGATAATGTTAAGATGTTAGGATAAAAAAACAACATAATAGAGAAATGAAACATCGTAGCAGCTGTCAGTCATAGACAAAGTCTCTTTTTATACATGCTTTTTATGCCTGCTTTTAATGCACATTTTATTTATACTTCATGTGCTCTTTGTTTGTGACTCATGTAAGGTGACCTTGAGTGTTGTGAAAAGCGCCCTGAAATAAAAAATATTATTATTAAAATGCGTGGCGGACTGTGAAAATGCTCAAAGTACTTATTATGGGCTATATCTGACAGTGATCACACTCATGAATCTCATGAAGCAATATACTGTGAAAATATGTTGTATGTCTGACAATTATCACCCCATTCTCTCAGATAATCCCTCTGCCGTGAGGAGTTCATGGGAGCAGATAAAAAAATAAAATTAACAATTTAATAATCAGCAAGAAAAAAAAAAAACCTCAAACACATGAATAAAGTGCAGGAATGACATGATGGAGATGATAGAATAATAGAATAATGTGCTGTTTCACATAAGAATTACATCCCCTTATTTGTCAAGCACGTTATGATGCATTTGAATGTATTAAAGGGGCTGTACAAGTGAAGTTTATATTGCAGGGCGATGCAAAATAACAGTGTGACAGTTCGTGCACCGCTCCTGCAGGTCACACAGGGAATAAACGGCTCCAATATATCACACATGTAGATGATTCCGGGCCGCGAGAACAGGTACATCTCATAGTGCGTCGTCAGGTTGATCTAGTGGGTCAAATCGGTATTGTGACACTCCTTCTCATCTTCATGATCGTCTCAAAAGTTGTGCGCCTCCTTCTACCGGGTTCAGGAGAAGAGGGCAGGGCATTGATTCGGAGAAGCTGATTGGCTAGTGCGAGGGCCATCTCGCAGGATCAGATTCAACCTCCAACTTATCCTGCTCCGGAGCAGGATAGCTGTACAGAGTAAGGCACCATGGTGATCTACTCTGATAAGAAATGATCCGGCTTTGTGCTATCGGTAAATCAGGGTTAACCCTGAAGTTATCTCGCTAAGACATTAATCCTGCTTCGTGATAAAGGCCTCTGCTCTACCAGGAAGCCTAAAATAAGGTGACTGCATTTCACACAAAAGTTACATTTGTTCCTGTTAATTTATATAACCAAACTTCACTCGCATTCAGTAAAGGTTTATAAGATGTTTCATTTTATCTGAGTGTAAAACATGACTTTAGAAATTCAAGGAAACATAAAAAAAGAAGAAAATGAAGAATTATCATCAACTAAATCTACACTAAAATTCAAGCAACTTAGATGACTAAATCATGTTTTCAACTAAAAGATATTTTTGGCAAAGCTCTATAACTAAAACTAAATTAAAAAGTGCTGTCAAAATTAACACTGTCTTGAAGCAGAGAAGAGAGTGAAGCAAATGAGGAGAATCCATTCTGTTTTTAAAACCTGTAATTAGTTTGTATTTCTTTATCAGTAAAGCACAGACTTCAACTTAAAATGCAGTCAAAGTCTGCACTGTTATGAAACTTACTATGGACTTAATGTGACCTGCAGGCTGTAGCTGGCTGCTGGGCCATAGTTTAGACTTCCCTAGGTAAGATACATTAATATTTTCAGCATATTCATGATAGTGATTCTTATTTTTTAGGTAAATTACGGCATTGTTTCTGTTTTTCTTCCTCTATAGGGTTTACATCAGTATATTCTATAATTACACCCATTAAGACCTCTTATCCTTTAACTTTGTTTAAATATGTCCTCGTTTGGGGTGCTGGTTTGGCGGAGTGGTTAGCAACCAGGCACCCCATGTACTTGCTTCTGCCAGTCCAGGTTCGAATCCCGCCTGTGACCAGTTTGCAGAGTGTCTTCCCCTACTCTCTCTCCCCCTTTCACAAGCCTATCCACTGTCTCTCTCCTATCAATAAAGGCACAAAATGCCCAAAAAATACATTTAAAAAAAAATATATATGTCCTCGTTTTTCCAGGGTATGACTACTTCACTGTTGTTTATTTAAATTATTGAGGCCCGTTTGCCTTTCATGAAATAAGAGAGTTAGAGACAGGAAATATGGAGAAAGATCTGAATAGTCAAGCATCAAAGGTTGATGTGGCAATGTGACACTCGCCCTTCAACGTGAGTGGCACACATCACTGGCACCACTGGCTGGGAAAAACCATGCCCCAGATTTGTTTACTGTTAAACTGCTTCCTAAAGCCTGGCACATTTTTGAGGATGATAAAGCAAAACCTGGGTCCTACTCACTGTATGGGCTTCTCTCCTGTGTGGATCATCTTGTGCACAGCCAGGTTATGGGCGCTCTTGAAGGCTCGGGCACAGAACTCACAGATGAAGTCTCTCTGATCTGAAAGAAAAACAATCAAAAACATGCAACCCTCATGTGAGGATAGACAAAGAAAACAAAAGCTTTTAATCATCCTGTCTATCTAGCTGAAGGCATTTAAAATTAAGTTTCCTTCAGATGATTCAAATGCAAGATGTCTGGTTCCAGCCAGGCACTAAAAATAAACATCACGCATTACCTGTGTGGTGTTTGGCATGTCGCAGCAGCTGCTTCTGCAGACGAAACAAGCGTCCACATGCAGGATAATCACAGCGGTAGATCTTCTTTAGCAAGTGCTGGTATTTTATGTGGTGCTGCAGAAAAGAGATTAGTGATATAGATCAGAAAATATTATAAAGCTTCGCCCTCCTGACGTTGTTTACATGTCAACACAACCAATCACTGCTGTTACCAAACATTCTGATGTTACTGTGTTAAGCAAAATCAATCAATCCTGTATCAATCAGAGTGCATTTGTAAGGTGTTAATATGTATCATACTGTGTTTCCAGGACATGTTCTTTGCTAAATGAGGAAACCAAATATAAAATATGTTTCCGATAAGCGGCAGAGCGTGATCCTTTGTTATCACATGGACTGCACATCCTCGTCTGCTTCCTTGATCTCTGCACAAAATGCAAATTATTATTAATTTTCCAACTTAGCATCATTCCTCCAGAGCAGGGGGCAGGACTTGGAGGACAGAAAAGCAAAAATCTCATTCACTGTGTTCAATTAAGCTCTACTTAATTACCTCTGCCAGGAGGTTATGTTATTATCGGCGTCTGTTTGTTTCTCTGTTAGCAACAGAACTCAAAAATGTATGATTGGGATTGGGACAAAGAACAAATGATTAGATTTTAGGAGCGATCCGGATCAGCATCTGGATCCGCCATAACGAAAAATGTGATTTTTGTGAATAACTACTGAACTAAAATAGATATCATTATGAATCCAATTGCTATGCTATGTTTTCATGGTCAAGGAATCTAAATATTTACATGAAATCAAAGTAGGACTAATATTCATGCTGAAAATCACAATATGGGGGAGGACGGTGGCGCTGGCGGAGGTCTGCGCTCTCCAAGTGCTTTTCTAGTTGATGTTATTTCTGCATGCGTGTTCTTTCCATGATCTCTGTGTGACCTGCAGCAGGAATCTTTGTTGCTGCATCTATAGCTGTGATTTTGTTTGAACATTTTTGCAGCTTTTTTCAGCAGATACATATTTTTTAAAGATTATCTTTTGGGCCTTTTATTGATAGGAGAGAGAGAGAGTGGATAGGCTTGTGAAAGGGGGCGAGAGAGTAAGGGAGGACTCGGTGCAAACTGGCCACAGGCTGGATTTGAGAAGCATGTCTATGGGTCGTGCCTGGTTGCTCACCACTCCACCAGACCAGCACCCCTCCAGCCAGTGTTTTGATGAACTCTCTTTTAATACATCAGCTGCTGCTGTGAAGGGACTCAAACTTTCAAAACGGAGGCATCTTGGTGATGGAGATTTATCAAAGACAAGAAAAACGGGGAGCTGATAAATTCAGTGGAAATGTGATCTTGGTTTTGAACAATTACGAAATACACAAAAGTCAAATATAATACATTTTATGAGGTGCAGGGAGAGGCTTAAAGCCCTACAGGCTAATTTGAAGTTACACACATATAACATTCAAAAACAGGAAAAAAGTGGGGGATTTTAACACAAAGATATCAGGTGGATGTTTTTTTTATTATGATGTCTGCTGTGTGTGAGAGCTGTCAATCTCTCTCCCTGTCATCTTCTCTCTCATTCATTTACTACAAACTCAGGTGTGTGAGTTACTGGGTAATTTGTTCTTCAGAATATATTTTATAAGACATCAAGATTGACATGAAACTAAAAACTGATAGATAGTTTAAAGGGGATAAGCTTAAAAAACACTGAGATTTCAAAAAACATCTCAAAGATCGCAGGACAACTTTGTGATTTTTATAACACTGTTCACAAAATGATCAGAATGAAGGAAAGAAATCATTGAAAATTAAAAATGTCAAGGGAAGACCATCTAACCCCCATCTAACCTGACGGTGTCAAATTAACATTTATGATTTCCCCAGCAAGTTAAACACAATCCTGTGAAAAATAATGAGTAACAACAATGACGAAAAAGTAACAACAGTGATAACAGGCTCATTTTAAGTTTTATTTTTGTTGACAAGCCATATTATCAAAGTATACACACCACTGTTGTCATTTAAATTCTAAATTATTGCAATATAATATGGTATAACAATAATGTTGAATTATAGCAACAAAACATACATGACCCATTACAGAGCAGTTATGTCAGGTGGTAAAGCAGTTTGCTTATATATCTGATGTCATTATAATGATGGAGTCACCAGGATCTGCTGTCATCATTTCTGGGTTCAAATGTGTTTTGTGGCTGCTGACAGATTTTGTGGGTGGACATGGCTGGGAAAATGTCTCTTTGTTTGGAAAGGTTGCCGACCCCGTTGTCAAGGAATAACCTCCATTAAGACACAATTCAGTAAAATTTGCTAAGCAGAATAAAGTGTCTTTTAGGTTAAGGGAGAAGGATGGATCAAAGTGGATTTTGCCTCAAACTCATATTAGTTGATACTGATAAACACTCAACAGCCATATTATAAGACTCACTTGTTTTATGTTTTAAAAACATCTACAACCAACATAGAAAATATTCATTCATTCAATCTGAGAATAAATGTATCAGCAATTAAAAATCTATCTTGCCCACATCTTATTTGTAAACACATTAAAAATTCAATAAATGTTTAACTTGTGCAGCCCATGCAGTACAACCATCTGCTGTAAATGACACATTTACTTGTGATTGTTATGGCTTATTTGGTCTGGACAGCAAACCTGTAAGTAGCGTGGGTGGGCCAAGACAGCACCACAGCCCTCTATGTCACAGCGGACATACTGCGCAGGCGGCTTTTTCCTGCAAAGTTAGGAAAAGAGAATATGAATATCGGTAGTTCAAGTAGTCCTTTCCAGGGGAAAAAAAAAATTCACAACTCAGACTGCTAACCTTCTCTTTCGAGGGCTGGAGTCATCATGATCTTTTGGTTGTCTTCTCCTCCTAAAGTAAAAAAAAAAAAAACAGATTGCGGAAACTGAAAACAAACCTTAACCAGTTCAGCCCCATCCCCTTTTTAATGCCTTGTACTCTGCAACTACAAGATCTATTTCAATTATTTTGTTGTCATAATAAAAGTAACACTTGAGAGTAAATGAAGATAGAAGTCAGAATAGTCTGAAAATGTCATCCTCACCAAAAAAAACAAATTCTTATTGTAAATATCTCTAAGAAATGATGCTGGAGTGGCTGTTAAACTCTAAAAATGAATAATAAAATACACTATATTGCCAAAAGTATTTGTATTTGGAACTGTGATAGGATGCCACCTGAGCAACAAATCCAGTCGTGAAATTTCCTCGCTCCTAAATATTCTACAGTCGGCTGTCAGCTGGATTATAAGAATGTGGAAGTGTTTGGGAATGACAGCAACTCAGCCACCAAGTGGTCGGCCACGTAAACTGACGGTGCAGGGACAGTGGATTCTGAGGCCCATAGTGCGAAGAGGTCGAAAAAAAATCTTCATGGATGTGTTCACTGATTGAACACATCCATGAAGCTCTCTGCGCATCCTGTACGCAGAGAGCTCCATGGATGGGTTTCCATGGGCGAGCAGCTGCATCCAAGCCATACATCACCAAGTGCAATGCAAAGCCTCGGACCCTAGGGCAGTGGAGACGCGTTCTCTGGACTGACCAATTACACTTCTCCATCTGACAATCTGATGGACGAGTCTGGGTTTGGCGGTTGCCAGGAGAACGATACTTGTGGGACTGCATTGTGCCAAGTGTAAAGTTTGGTGGAGGGGGGATTATGGTGTGGGGGTGTTTTTCAGGAGCTGGGCTTGGCCCCTTAGTTCCAGTCAAAGGAACTCTGAATGCTTCAGCACACTAAGACATTTTGGACAATCCAATGCTCCCAACTTTGTGGGAACAGCTTGGAGCTGGCCCCTTCCTCTTCCAACATGACTGTGCACCAGAGCACAAAGCACGTCCATAAAGACATGGAGGACAGAGTCTGGTGTGGATGAACTTGACTGGCCTGCAGAGTCCTGACCTCAACCCGATATAACACCTTTGGATTGAATTAAAGTGGAGACTGAGAGCCAGGCCTTCGCGTCCAACATCAGTGTGTGACCTCACAAATGTGCTTCTGGGAGACTGGTCAAAAATTCCCATAAACACTCCTAAACCTTGTGGACAGCCCTCTCAGAAAAGTTGAAGCTGTTATAGTTGCAAAGGGTGGACCAACATCATATTGAACCCTATGGATTAGGAATGGGATGTCACTTAAGTTCATATGCAAGTCAAGGCAGTGAAGGGAATACTTTTGCCAATGTAGTGTATGTTAACATCATCTCTGCAGAGAATTATTGTTATAAAGTGTTGCAGAGCAAAATTAGAGAGGTTTTTTAACAAAATGGTCAGGGGAGGATTTTGAAAAACAGTACATAGGGTAAAAAAATAAATGTATTTTGTCAAACAAAAGCCAAGTTTAATAAATGAAGTGTTCAAAATGTTTATGTAGCACCTCCCCACGTAATAACCTTTTTTGGATTGTTGTTCTGACATTTTTAACTCAAAAATGGCTATAAATTAGCTTAAAAACTGTAATATTTGATAATGTGACACCTCCATTGAAGCCTAAGATGGTAAAATACAAAGGGCTATATCTTGGTCTGTTTCCGTAGTTTTGTAGGTCAGAGCCAGATGTGAAAATGTGTTGAGTGTGATGCCAGGTTTCACCAGGCACCCTACATGTAATAATGACTTACATGTTCTTGTGAGTTTTTCCTGTTTAATTTGATGTGCAGCATGACAATATTTCTACATGAATAGTTCACTTTTTCTTATGTTTTTGTTGGGATGTGTGCAAGCATTGATAAAATGGGGTACTTTAGGGCTGAAGAGGTTAAAAGCAAACTTTCATCCATGTTAGTATCAACTTCTCGTTTCAAACTAGGAATAATCACATTGTTTGATGTAAGGATTATGTACAAGATGTTTCTGTTTCTTTAATCCAGGTCTTTGCTTTAAAGTTACAATTTATTGTCTCTCCAACGAGAAATGACTCAGACACCAACTTTAACAACAGGCTAATTAGTATGTTTGCGTCACAGTGGCCATGTTTGTCATCATCAAATCTGGCAATGCACTTTGGCACTCAAAACAAAAGAAGTATTCTCCTAAGCCCTTGGGTGGTGCCTCTGTACTTTGGTTTTGGGTGTTTGTTTCAGTTAGATTAATATTTGATACTGATCCAAGTTTTTGAACACCTGTCTGACGTTTGTTTGTTTATCTAGCAACTCAGTGAGACTAACTGGTTTAGTTGCACGGTGCAAATTGTTTCCTTCCTTCTCAGAAGAACCCTCAAAATGCAGGCAGGGACATTGTAGCACCGATGTCTGAAATACGATAATAGCAGTGGATATTAAGGTGACTGCTGGGCTGCATCGGGGTCTGTATCATTTTTATTAATGCAAGGAGACATTTTTTCGGGGTATCCTTGGGAAACAGCATAAAATTAGAGAGTTTGAAAAGTCTTACAGCAACAGGAGGTATTTTGTTTCCTAATAGATATCTGCATCCTGCTGGAGTCATTCTTTGAGAATTTAGATGCCAAAAAAAGTCGTAATGACAGTTTTTTATCTACTCCACTGGCCAGAGATTATATGAAAAGACCAGCTACAAACCAACAAAAAAAAACAAAACAGATTTGAGTCCAGGTAAGTGTAGCTGACAGCGTATCATGGAAATGCCCTAGTTAGGAACTGATTAGACTTTACTGATACCAAAGTAGGGATGTAACGGTTACCGGTAAAATGGTAAACTGTGGTAAAATTTCCCATGGTAATCATTACCGCGTCCTATAAAAACTACCGTTTTACCGTGTTTGACAACCACAATGCGTCAAAAACGCACAGTGATGCTGCTTTTTGCCTGGAAATGCCCGAACTATGAGGCTTTTCCTGGATGGAGCAGCATCATGGGAAGCGCACATGCGCAGTTTGCATTGTTTGGCCTCAGCAGAAGTTAGAGATGGCTGAGATTTCCCTCTGGAAACGGACTCTTAAGTCTGGTTACATTTTGGATTTTACAAGGATGCCAAGGGGAAACTGATAGAAGACAGTCACCATGTCTAAACACGAAGCTGCAGCGAAAGAAAAACATGTGCACGGTTAAAACTGCTGTAACTCCTCGAGTAAATGGACTGACCGAGCTGTAGAGGTGGAGAGAGAGAGAGAGAGAGCGAGAGAGCGAGAAAAGATTCAATGAGCCATACCCGAGTGAATTACAGGTGGTTTATCAGTATTCTCTGTCTAAATAATGTCTAAATATTGTAAATAATAGCATGAGTATCATTCTGGAGTGTGTTCTTGCCATTCTTTTGCCGTGTATTCGTCGTATTTTGAAATTGATCGTCTTTTTCCGTCAAAGTTCGAGCTTTATGGATTTAATCGATCGTACTCTGGAAAGATGAGAGGAGAAAATATCGAGGATATCTGCCAGGGAGAGGAGGAGGAGGAGACCAGAGGAAAGTCATGAAGGGGGCTATCTGCCTCAGGGACTATCGTAAATAAAAAAAATAAAAAAAAGACCATGACATAGTCTAATATGACGAGCTATAACATGGACACTAATGCCGCAGGCAAACAAAAATCAGTGAGAGTATATAAAATAGGTTATATATTGGTCATTTTCAATTGGTTATAAAGAGAATCCTGTTCAAAGTTCAAATCTGTTGTTTTCCATTTTTGTAATTCCACACAGTTTAAGCGTTTATTACACAATAATGACAAATACTGCTAGAATTGTTTACGTTTATTTCTCATGAAAGAAGGGTAAAAAAAATGTACTCAAAGGGCATTTCTAGACACATTTATTGACAAAAAAGACAAAAAAGAACTGTTATTATTATAATATTGAAGGGGTTAATGAATTCAATTTTGTGTTAAAGTACATTTTGAGCACACTGCAACAATACCGCGATAACAATGACAACCGTGATAATTTTGGTCACAATAACCGTGATACAAATTTTAATATCGTTACATCCCTTTTCCAAAGCCATTAATAATTACACTTATCAATGTGGTTCTTTTACGATCCTGATCACTTCCTATAGGTTTTCAGAGGTGACTAGGGATGGGAATCGAAAACCAATTCCAGTTGAGAATCGTTAAAAGTTCCATCAAAGAATCGATATCATTAACCTTTTTGCTTATCAATTCCCTTATCAATTCCCTCCACTGACAGGGTTCAGAAGCATCAGAATTGCAGCTTAATTTTTATTGCACCTACTGCACAACCTTAAGTGAGTGGAAACACCAGCAACTTGTAAGAGCAGTTATCTATGCTGGGACTTGTTTGACATTGTTGCCACTGAAAATCAGACTAACATCTGCCTACATGCAAAATCTGTAGGAATCGATAAGGGAATCGTTAAGGAATTGGATCGATTAGCAGGATCGTTAACAGCATCGGCATCGATAAAATCTTACCAATTCCCATCCCTAGAGGTGACAGTATCAAACACATCAAACACCTGATTCATTGCTGTGCTGTGTACACAAATGCTTCCACAAGTTGCTGGTGTTTCCAGTTTAGGGAGCTGAACATTAAGGGTGATTCTCAATTCTACCCTTTAGCCCTTCCCATTACTCCTTGGGTTTACCCCTTCCCCTTAGCCTCTGTTTTGAGGGCCAAGGGGAAGGGGTGAAAACACACTGCTGTGAAACGAGATGCCATTTTATTCCCACTATGTTATCACCCAGAGCCACTTGCTGGCTGTGATGTCAGCAGATGTGACAATAACCGTAGCCATGACTGTGTAAGCGAGCTTGATATAAGAAGGACTTTTAAAATGCTGCCAACTACTAAAAAAAATGATTAATACTTAGCTGATGATAAAAAAATTACTTATAATTAAGGGCCTCCTTCGGTCTCCACTCTGCTTCATGTCGGCGGGCGCAGTGTATTATGGGAAAT
Source organism: Scarus forsteni (assembly GCA_036419115.1). Taxonomy (NCBI): domain Eukaryota; kingdom Metazoa; phylum Chordata; class Actinopteri; order Labriformes; family Labridae; genus Scarus; species Scarus forsteni. The sequence goes on along the minus strand of JAZDUH010000544.1, from coordinate 21,013,190 downwards.
TCTCATACCCTTTGTTTCCAGTGAGGTCCGGTCTATCTTCTTTTCAAGGGCTCTGTAGCCCTTGGAGTATTGGGACACCCCTTCACTAGACATGAACATGCAAAACCAAGGGGTAAGACAAGGGCTAAGGGGTATAATTGGGACGGACCCTAAGCATCTTTTTGTGGACAAGCCGCAATTCTTACCTCTTATGATCCCTTTCAGTTGAGGAAATTAATAAGCAAAACATATAATAATAGCGATTCCTTGGGAGAGTTGTTGTCAAATCTCAACTGAAACTGGTTTTCAATTCCCATCCGTAGCCCTAACCGTCTGTTCTGCCCCAAACTGTAATATTAAAGGAACTGACAGTGCTAAATTAACACTCTTGAACTAATTAGCTATGAACAAAATGGCAATGCTTTCCCCACAGATAATTTTATGGAGTGTTAAAAGGACATTATGTCATTTACATCAAGGAAAAAGCATGAAATAGGGATTCATACAGGGCCTTTGGATTCCCCTGATTCAGACAGGTAGATAGATCTGTAAAGTTCTGCACCGAAAGGACTGAGCTCGGTCTGCAGATGTGCTGCTCAATCAGCAGCCTTCTTTGCAAAGGTGCAGGAGCCACGAGCATAATGACGCCAGGAAGCCGCTGCAAGCTTGTAAATAATTCCTGCTACTAAAAAGATAAGCATGAATGTAATCTGTTTGGTAACAGGTTTATCTGAATGACATTTCTTTATTACGAGATTAAGAAATCTGAAACATCTTTCAATCAAAAAGGGGTTTGACAGAATGAATGAGATTGACAGAACACTCTTCAAATGACCTTGTTTTGAATGATTAAGCCTTCTCTAGACATGCTCAAGCTGCGCTGTTAAATGGATTTGAAGCTGATATAGTATGTTCTCAGAACTTGACACCACAGGTTACATCTCCCGGTTGACAACATTCACACTCACATTTACTCACTGATGGTTAAAATACCATGCAAGGTTGTCTATGAGCATTTGCTAACACATCCTTACCCTTTCATACCCATTGATGCATCTCGGGGTTAAGTGTCCTGCCCAAGAACACATCGACATGTGACAGCCAGAGGTGGGCTCAGCTAGTAGACATACAGCCAGACTAAGCCACTATACCACCACAGGCCACTAACATCCCACTAGGGATGGGAAACCAAAATATAACTTGCAAATCAAAGATGCCATGCTATCATTAGAGGTAGTCATCAGAAATGATGACAAGGAAGTCAAAAATCAGGATAGACGGGGCAGACATGGCCTAAGTTTAGTTTGAGATTCAGCAAAAAGACTCTTAGACTACATTTACACGGACAGTCTCTGACATAAAAACGCAAAGATTTCCTTTGAGTATTCAAAGTCGATCTGCGTTCAGACTGAGATGCTGGAGACGAATGAAACCACTGTAGTACACATGCCGGATCAGTAGATGGCGATGTAGGTTTACAGAGGGGCAGCACTGGTACAATATAGGGATGTCCCGATCCGATATTGATATTGGATATCGGCCAAAAAACAAATATCGGATTATATAGGCCTGCATCCTAAATCTCCGATATCAGCACTCCGATACAAGCAGTCCATTCTAATATATCTATTTTTTATTTTATTCAGTTGTAGAATATGCTTATGTTTCAGTTCAACACAGTGGTTATTTTGCAATTGGTAAAATATGTTTTTGTTTGATTTATTGAGGTCACTTTTCAGGGTCTTCTAATATTTTTTATTCATGTTGTTTTAATTGTAGTATATTCTTATGTTTAAGGTTAAAATTTATTTAACCTATTGGTTAATAACAAATGGGTCAGTTTTTCTCACACCTACTTTTGCTGACTACTGTTCTCTGTTTGAGTAATCGGACCTGATCAAGCCTTTTCTTACAGTCCATACTACAAAATAGGTAATAAAAGTCTGTATGATTCCTGCTGATATCGTATCGGATTGATATCGGTATCGGCCAATACTCAAGGCTGCAATATCGGTATCGTATCGGAGGTGAAATAGTTGTATCGGGACACCCCTAGTACATACACGTATGAAGAAGAAAAACTTTTCACAAACAACAATGGCGAGTGGGCGCACAAAGACGCAGGAGTTTCTTTTCTGGACAACAAATCTTTCTGGATAACAAACCGAGCACGGTAAGCAGCACACACTACTTGGTAGACGGCTGAAGCTGTTGTTGTTCCTGGTATGCACGCACCTTCATGTGAAAGAGTACTGCGGTGACATCAGTGTTTCACCCTGAAACGCTCTGATATGGGCTTCAACTGCGCTGCATTGAGACATATTGAAAACTCTCCACTCTGGAGCCTGTTTTAAAAAGTTTGTGGATTTAAGCAATCCAGGTACTGTTTCCATGTAAACAGGAGGCCAAAACGCAATAAAAACTTATCGGATCTGATTGTTTTAGGCCTCGTGTAAACGTTAATGTCCAGTGGGTGGAAAACCAGCAACATATAGAAGCATTAATTTCTGCAGTGCAGCACTGATTATCAGGAATGTCATGTGTTTAACATTGTTCCCATTACAAAGAACCTGTGTAGGCCAGATTTTGCCCACAAAGAAAATCCAAAGGAATCACTAGAGAATCGTTATTCATATATATCAGTAGTCTTATCAACACCCACCCCATTCCACTGGTGGCATGAATCAAGAGGATATCTAGAACATTCTGCCTATGAAATGGTTGGTTGTGCATGTTTCTTGAAGGTTGTTTTTTTATTTAAAAAAATCTGTACGACATGTCATATTGCAGACATTTTCTTGCTTACAAATGTTGATATTTAACTCCAGCTGCTGAAACAGTTCTATGGTGCATTTTGTAACACATCACAACAAAATAAAGACAATTAATACAGACATGTCCAAGACTGTCTTCAATGTGTGCTATGAAAAAAGTATTTGTTTTTACTAAGAAAACTGATTGAATGATTTATATATATTTAATATTAAAGGTTAGATTATCTAAAAATTTTTTTTTTTTTTTTGAAAGAGAGAAAAGCATCATTTTAATAGTAGACCTGGAAGCGTTAATGGTGTTTATTTATTGTTGTCATGAGAACACGCAGTAATGTGTGGAAGACTGGACCGGTAAGTTATAAGCCTTTGTCAATTCCAAAAATTATTTCTACATCTGCCAAGAATTTAATGTTGTTTTAAGTGATTGTTTGTTTGTGTGTCTGTGAGCAAGATCATTTAAAACTCAATGGATGCTGATGCAAAATTTATCACAGCACAAGAATGAAGCTATTTAATTTTGGTGATGGCACAGGATTGTTTTGGCATTAATTGTTATCAAGTTTTTTTACTTACTTCCTGGATGGCTTTTTGAAATCGCCCTCTTCTTCTTCACTCTGCACACTGATCTCAGTTGACTCTTGCTTAATGTCTTCTTCCTCCTCAGTCTTGACCTCCTTCTGTAATGTTGGACACAATCTTGATCCGAATCTGAGGAGTTACGCAGCAAAAAGCACAGTTAACTAGAGCAGCTCATATTTTAACTATCAAAGATGAAGTCTTCTTGTGAAGTAGTCTGATCGGCATGATGGCATCTTACGTGTTTGAGTCAGGTACAAATGTGAGGTCGTTCAGGTCGTCCCTGAATGAAATATGGTCATCAAGGGAAGCATCTGGATCTGAAAAACTGACATGGGTATAAACATCATGAAACTGACATTCATACTGAGCATTTGTTCAAAAAATCACTAAGGATGCACAATGTTATCAGTGTCAGCAGATATCAGCCTAATAAATTAAAATTGGTAAAAGCCAATATTGACATTTCTATGGGTGTTTACAGTCAACATAATGGCCAAATACATCCATATATCAGCTGTAATATCAGCCAAATAAATAAATGTACCACATAACCTCACCTTATTATCACTGAATGGTTAAATATATCAAATCAAAAATCAAGAGCCTTTTTTTTTTTCAAAAGTTAAACTCGACTAAACTAACACACACACAGGGAGTCAACTTGTTTCCCCTCATTGCATCAGGGCATTCCCAGTGGAGGGGAATGTCCCAGAGGGGTACATTTTATGCCTTAAACAGCAGTATTAATTTGGTTATTAATGCAGATAGGGAATGATGGCTGGCCTGTGTGATCTGATCCTAGAGAAGAGCAACTGTTGATCAAAATGTTGAAGAAGTTACTGCTGGATGTGATACAAAGGTGTTGGAATACACAGAGCATCTCATTTAGTTGTGTACTGGGGCAGTATAGATGCAGACCAGGGTCATAATGTTTTGCCTATCGGTGTATATCCAATGTAACAGCTTTCATATTGAATGTACAAATATGCAAAGTGTTCTTTTTGTCTTGCTTCTCTTCTGTTTGTTCAAAAAGCGGACTGTGGAGGTGTTTGTGCTCTCTCTCTCAGCAGCCTGTGTAGGGCTTTTGCAGATCATGGGTAAGGATGTCCTGATATTGTATTAGAGACAGTGACAGACCCTAAGCAGCGCTGATGTGAGCATTTTTAAACTGGTAAGGGATCAGAAGTAATACTGATACCATTCCGATTCAGAATATGACTATTCATATGACTAGCCCCATGACTATTTCCTCTTTGTGGAAATGCTTTAATTCACACAGCTACAAGAGTCCAAAAGCCAGTTTGAGAGTTTACCATTTTGAGAAGATTTATTGTTTTTGCAATAATAGTAGGACTTGGTTAAAGGGAGTTAAATAAGGACGTCTTGTTCTTGATTACCTAATTTAGAAACACAAACACAAAAAAACGTGTAGCTGTATCGTTAAAGTCAATATTCATATATTCTATCAGCAGATACTCGCTTTTAAAGGTTCCTTTGGGATGGGGACCAAAAAAGCTTAAAGGGCTTGACTTGAGAACCACTTCACTGACCACTGGAATGGTTATGAAAGAGAAGGTTAATAACCCTGTTTATTCATTTTGACAGTATCTTTAGGACCTATAACTTAAAGGGACTGTAGTGCTACGATGTACTTTACAAACGCAGGTTCTTATAGCAGACTATAGGGATGCTGTCATTCTCTCTGTTGTGCCTCTTACTTCTGCACAGGTGTATCCTTACAGCTCACTCCTGCAGGTTTACCACGTCCACGGAACGGACTCGGTGACTTTTCCTTGCACTTTTCGTCTTTTGGCTCTTCAGGGCAGCAGGATAGAGCCCCTCTGGCTCTCAGGACACGTCCTGAGCCAGTGGAGCCCTGGGAGGTCACTGCGGTTTTGACCCGCCTACCACCTCCTCCTCTCCGGCTTGACGACTCAGTAGAGTCCGGGGTTGTTGCTGCGGCCTGCATTTAGTCCCAGTCTTTTCTCCCCTGAAAAATAGCAATAACTTCGCGTAAACCTCTAACCTGATAGGAGCCCGGGTACGCCACCGTTTGACTGCTGCAGCCCTGAACACTTTCCCCAAGTTAGTTATCAACCAATTACGACCAAGGACACTTCTGAGGCTACACTTTAGCCATGTTTTGTTGGCTCCGTTTTCATTTGTCTTTTGAAAACAAGCGCTTTGCTTGCCAATCTATCGTTACAACACTGACGGAACATGGTTAATTTAATATTTACAAACAATCACCGCAATATTTTTCTTAAAGCCACAGCAAACCTCATATTTCCCGAGATGAGATTAGACCTATTCGGAAATACGTCTCCTTTAAGATACTACAACCGGGCAGTCGAAAACGTAATGTTGGTACTCGTGGGCTTCCGTGCGTGAGTTGGGTGGTTATGGGAAATGTAGTTAGATGTAAAATGTTTGTTAAAATTAATTTTAAACCTAAACGAAACAATCTGAAGTGAGAACAGTAATAGATTAATGTACAAAATAGGGTGTTTGAAAACTTTTGGATGGATGTGTGTAAAATAGCAGGTCAACAATACACTGAAGCAAAAGTAACAAAACAAAAAAAGAAAAAGAAATAGGAATGCATGTAGATTGTTTAAAGTCTACATAAATAACTGTGTTACGAGCTGTCAAATCGAAAGTTTGGAGTTTTAATGTTGAATGGGAATTTTAATTACTGTGCTGAGCAAAAATGAAAGAATATATATCGCAAGCCAAGTTGTTTAAAGATTTAGTGTGTAGAAGTTGCCAGCATGTCACCAAACAAGAACGGTGAATATAGGATATGTTTCTATTTGTATATATAGGTGTTCAAGCATCCCAATAAAACTTTTCTTTTCTTTTTCATGAGTTAGGTAGAGCTGTAGAGCTTTATGGTGCGTTCCAGTTGTAGTCGGAAGTCGGAATTTCCCACTTTCGAGTAGGAAATTTTATCTGGAACGCCCCCCGAGGTCGGAATATCCTACTAGGAACTCGGGGGAACCTCGCCACCCCCGAGTTGACAATAGAAGATGGATGCCCCCAGTGTGAACAGTTATTTAGCTCCTGTAATAATCAATTTATTTGCACTTCTGACCAGTGTGTGTCGTTCTAAGTCAGCTGGACACGTAGTATTGTTAGACTTATATTTACAAAAATGCTGCCATAGTGATAATCACATTCTTCATGTGATATTTGTGAACAACAACGGAGGGCGTGCTAACAACGGCTAACAATAGCCTGGTCGATCGGTATGTTTTTTTCCGACTTCAACTGGAACGCGGATAAGTCGGAGATGATGTCACTCCCATTTCCCAGTTCCCAGTTCCGAGGTAAATGGAACGCAGCATTAGCGTTAGAAAGGGGGGTTGGGGGTGGGGGTGGGGGTGCTATCCAAGCGGAAGCGGTCATTTGGTGAGAGGCGGGGTACACCCTGAACCGGTCACCAGTCAATTGCAGGACCACATAGAGAGACGGACAACCATTCACGCTCACACTCATACCTGAGAGCAATTCACCAATTCACCTAATGAGCATGTTTTTGGTCTGTGGGAGGAAGCAGGAGTGCCCGGAGGGAACCCACGCATGCACAGGTAAACATGCAAACTTCCCACAGAAAGGCCCCTGTCCGACCCGTGGATCAAACCTGGTACCTTCTTGGTGTGAGGCACATGCACTACCTGCTGCGCAACCGTGCCTCATCTTAAACCACAATCTATAAAAATTATAGTTACATATATGAATGAAAAAACTCTCACCTCGTAACTGTTGCAAATGATGCCCTATTCACAATCCTTTTAGTTTTCACCAGCTCACTCGCTTAGTGATGGGATGTTTTGGAAACAGATGGGCTCATTCCAAAATCTGAACGCAAGATGTGGCTAAAATGCCAATTTCTACACTGTGCACCTTTAAGTTAAAGCACAAGTTTTAATTAAGTGAAATGCAACAGAATATTTGGATGTGTCGTAAAATCACTTCAAGTTCCCTTTGCTGCAATGTGTTACTATGATTGAACAACATGTTAAATATTTTGGCTGTCCTGCTTATCCATTTTGGGTCACAGGGAGCTGGAGCCTATCCCATTCTCCTTTGGCGAGAGGCTGGGTACACCCTGAACCCTGCCTCTCCCCTGGTTGACAACACAGAGAAAGTCAACCATTCATGCTCACACTCATACCTAAGGGCAGTTTGAAGTCACCAATCAACCTAATGAGCATGTTTTTGGTCTGTGGGAGGAGGCCAGAGTGCCTGGAAAGAACCCACACATGAACAGGAAGAACATGCAAACTTGTCACAGAAAGACCCCTGTCCAACCCAGGAATAGAGTTGGTGACCTACTTGCAGTGAGGAGGATGCACTGCCTGCTGTACCACCATACCAACCTTTTTTGCCATTTTTTTCATCTATTCAATAAAATATTTATTACAAATAATACAATTTGCTTATCTCCTTTAATAATACCAATTGGGGCTGTAGTTTATATCACTGGAGAGACTGATAAATCACCTTTACGGTGAAGTATAACTTCAGGGTTGTCCATTTGTGGAATGAGAAACACAGCTAATTACATGGTACCCCCCAAAAATGTCAAAAATGTCACTTGCATCTGGTGTTCTGGTATTCAGCATGACAGTATTTTCAGTGACAGTCCAATTCCAAACCTAGAGCCAAGCTGTGTGAGACTGTTTAAATCAAAGACAGACTGCAAATAGGGTGCTGGAGAAGGATGAATACCCCAAAAAGACTGGTTTCCCACCCTTGCCTCACTTAGGAACCAGATGAAACAAACTACCAAACAAATAGCAGTCCAACCAAATACATGTATTAGCTTTTGTCTCAATAAATTCAGTAATGTTTGTAATTATGACAGATGTATAATAACGATGATTATTGTAATAATTATAATAACAGCAGTTCTGAAGAACTGATGATGATAATAGCTCAGATGAAGTGAGGTACACTTATTAATCACTTATTAGTCCCTTAATTTCTTGTCCCTGTGATGCATTAAAAATTTGCTTGTACACCTAACATTTCTAAACTAAAATGTTCTGGAACAGTGAAAGGTAACAACAGGCCACGAATAAAACATAATGGCACCTCGGGTGTGGCCTGACGAACAAATAACAGTAAAAAAAGCGTCCTCACATGAATGACACTGACTTGCGTGGGTGTGGTACCAGCGGTGATGGTAAGATGTGATGGTTGGGATCCAGCCAGGACGCCTCCTCATTCTTGAGAGCTGTATCAGGTCCCCTGTATTATTCACTGGACATTCTGTACATAGCTCACAATTAACCAACCTGACAGATCCAACAACTCTGGTTTTTCAAGTCTGGATACGTAAGAAAATTTTCAAATGCACCAACAGTAAATAGTAACAAAGCTGATTTTTGATCCAGATGTCATTTGTAACATAAACCTAATGTCTGAGTTTCATGTAAATGGGAGTTAATATAACTGCACTGCTGCTCATTACTGTTTCCTTTAGTGATGTGCACACAGGAGATCTGCTCTGAAGTTCCTGAACCAACACACCTGAGATCCGAACAGTACATATTTGCATATTAGTGACGGCTGTTGTGGTCTGTAAAAAAGTTATAGTACTCTGCACCATCAATATGCACTCAAGTTTTCACGTCATGCATTTTAAAAACTAATACACAGTGAAAGTGCATTTATCTTTCCATAAAAGAAAAAAATCTTTCCTGTTTTATCTTTGTAAGTTTTTGGAAAAATTCTAAAACATCCCGTTGTCCCGGCTGTTGCCTAATCCATTAAATTAATCCTCATGAGAACAGAATTGTCCTGTTTATTGAAAGAGCACTGAAAACAAAGTGATTAAATAAAAAAATAAAAAGCTTGTTCTTTTACATTAAAAGTAGAATATTTGTAGGTGTATTTGATGGTTAATATACATTTTAAATGTATTCTTGACGTAAAAATAATCGTTATTAAACCAGTGACTACCTGTGAAAAGATTCTGATTCCTCAGAAATGAAAGGAGAAGTCACTGCTCACTGTCACTGTTAAACGAGGGAGTGCAAGAGTGCTGCAGAGTGGCTCACAAAAGACATGCATTCATCTACCCAGATGTCATTTCCTTTTTAATTGTCTGGAGTAAGTGCTTTATTTTCTCAAATTAAAAAAATTAAACCACAAGAAACACAGTGTTTAACTTAGAAAGAAAGATCTGAGAAAAAAAAACTTTACAACTCAAAGATATTTTGACAAAAAAAGAAAAAACTAAACTGAACTGTACTTTGGCAAAAAGAGAGCAAACCATTATGAATATTTTTGTTTTTCCCTTTTCAAACATTGCTGGATTAATCTTATGCAGCACTTAAAGAGCCACTTCACACAGTACAGGAATTTTAGCTGTTTTTGAGGTATATATTGGTAAGCTGATAGTACTTTAACTAAAATGCAATGTTGGCGCCAGACTTTTGGTTAATCCTATTAGAATATTTTGAATAATTTACCCAATACAGTGATGACTTAAATTGCAAAGCATTTGGCAGTAATTTAATTAAAAAAGACGGGGAAAAGAAACATTCTTGTAAATTTTGGTTTTTCTTTTCCTTTCCTGCATGTCATTTTCTTTCCTTTCTTTTGAAAAACACAATTTTTTTTTTTAAATACCACCAATGTGGTTACATTATTTAATCTTGGGTTCTGTTGTTAAATGTTGACTTGAAAACAAACAATTAAGATCTTCATATGTATTACTTTTACTCTCCTCTATTCCATTTTAAACAAAAGTAAAAAGCAAGCTGATTCTGAAGTTCTGAAGCAACTTTTTCAAGTTAAGTTTTGTCATTTGCAGAGTACATTCCAAAGCTTCAATAACTACAGTTACAATTACACTATATTGCCAAAAGTATTTGCTCACCTGCCTTGACTCACATATGAACTTAAGTGACATCTCATTCCTAATCCATAGGGTTCAATATGACGTCAGTCCACCCTTTACAGCTATAACAACTTCAACTTTTCTGGGAAGGCTGTCCACAAGGTTTAGGAGTGTTTATGAGAATTTTTGACCATTCTCCCAGAAGGACATTTGTGAGGTCACACACTGATGTTGGACAGGAAGGCCTGGCTCTCAGTCTCCACTCTAATTCATCCAAAAGGTGTTCTATCACGTTGAGGACTCTGTGCAGGCCAGTCAATTTCATCCACACCAGACTCTGTCATCCATGTCTTCATGGACCTGCTTTGTGCTCTGGTGCACAGTCTTGTTGGAAGAGGAAGGGGCCAGCTCCAAACTGTTCCCACAAGGTTGGGAGCATGGAATTGTCCAAAATGTCTTAGTGTGCTGAAGCATTCAGAGTTCCTTTGACTGGAACTAAGGGGCCAAGCCCAGCTCCTGAAAAACACCCACACACCATAATCCCCCCTCCACCAAACTTTACACTTGGCACAATGCAGTCCCACAAGTATCGTTCTCCTGGCAACCGCCAAACCCAGACTTGTCCATCAGATTGACAGATGGAGAAGTGTGATTGGTCACTCCAGAGAATGCGTCTCCACTGCAGTGGTGGCGTGCTTTACACCACTGCATCAACGCTTTGCATTGCACTTGGTGATATGAGGCTTGGATGCAGCTGCTCGGCCATGGAAACCCATCCATGAAGCTATCTGCGCTGTTCTTGAGCTAATCTGAAGGCCACATGAAGTTTGGAGGTCTGTAGTGATTGACTCTGCAGAAAGTTGGCGACCTCTTCGCACTATGGGCCTCAGCATCCACTGTCCCTGCTCCGTCAGTTTACGTGGCCTACCACTTGGTGGCTGAGTTGCTGTCGTTCCCAAACACTTCCACGTTCTTATAATCCAGCTGACAGCCGACTGTAGAATATTTAGGAGCGAGGAAATTTCACTACTGGATTTGTTGCACAGGTGGCATCCTATCACAGTTCCATGCTGGAATTCACTGAGCTCCTGAGAGTGGCCCATTCTTCACAAATGTTTGTAAAAGCGGTCTGCAGGCCTAGGTGCTTGATTTTATACACCTGTGGCCATGGAAGTGACTGGAACACCTGATTCTGATTATTAGGATGGGTGAGCGAACACTTTTGCCAATATAGTGTATTTGGCCTTTCTTTTGGCCCATTCCATCAACATTATAGTTTCTGATATTTACTTCAAAGAAAGACCTGCAAAATCAAATACATGTGCTGGTTGGTGTCTACACAGTCTACACAGTTGGGGTGGGAGCAACAAAAAGGGTAGAAATGTGTTTTGCAGGTTCTTTATTGATTCTGAATTCTTTCTCGGGGCTCAGGTATCTTGTGTTTCTATCAAATAAACACACATATACCAGACAATAATTATAAATATTTCTGTGGGAGAATTATTTATGTCTGTGGCTCATACAGACATTTGAAGGGGGCTGTAAAGGAGCGACAAAGAAGACTCTAACGACCCATGACTGATAAGAGCCCCTAAAGATAGCTTGGGCAAGAAATTGCCATCTTTATTTTAAGACGTATTTACTGTTCATTTAAAAATCAAATTTTTCTTGTTTGACAGAACAAAAACAATAATTACAAATCCTTTACATTAATAAATTCCCATAAAATGATATTTACATAAAAAGGGGGCATTTAGAACATTTATTTGATGATGTAAGTTTCATGTGTGTATTTTGTGTACATCAGCATGTCTAAATAATAACCCTCATTTGGATCTTTAAAAAACTGGTGATAGTATAGCTGTAAATGTTTGACAGGGTTACAAGATCATGAGGTTTGATTATTTCCTCACAGAAAATGCTGAATAAAAACATGATTAAAATGGTACAACTGCAAATGGAAAGTTTCTTACACTTTAATTTCCCATTTATCATTCAGTTTTCAACTGAAGTATGTTTTATCCATCGTTGAAAGGTTACGTGTGTTTTAAATGGAACATGAGACTGAAATAATGACTTTTATTTTTCATTGTAAATGTTCAGTTGTTGGACAGACGCTTGGTTTGATAAATCTGGCAGAGCTGCTTTGGGGTAGGGCCCAAAGTGAAATCTTGTCATGGGGCCCAGAATTTCTGGCAGCATCCCTGGACATCGTTGTTAATGAAATTTAAAAAAGCCAAACACTCCTCACAGTAGCTTTAGGGTTTAAAATTCTCTGTCCATTAGTCATCACACACAAACAGCTCAGAGGCATTGACTGATGACAGACAAACGTCAAGATGAGGTTGTTAAAGGCGGGACCATATGTTCTGTCTCATCGTCTCAGTCCATCAACATAAATAAAGTGACAAAAATTCTCAGCTTCCTGTTGTTACCTCAGTCAGGACGGTTATATTTCTGCCACGTTATGTTATGTTTTTTTGTTTGTGGCAAGATTACACAAATCGACCCCACCGAGTTTGCTCAGATTTTTAGAGGTTGTTGGTAATTATCCAGGTTAAAATGAATTGATTTTGGCGGTTATCCAAACAACTACCATGAGCAAACAATTGTTTTTGCCCAATAACAGTGGAGCTAATATTGATATCACCATGATCCTTAGTGCTGTGTGGGTTTTCAGGGTCAGTGAATCGTATTTTGATGGTAACTTTATCATGGAACAATTGCTTATAGAAGTTACAGCGAGATGTGAGCTGAGTTTGCTCTCTGAGTGCTTTCTAGTTTTTTCAGTTTATTCTTCTTTTCCACACAGCAGGGAGGAACTCTTTTAACTTTATCAAATGAAGTTATGCATATTCATGTATTTCTCAAGAAATGAAAGCTTTCATTTAATTTGTCCATTTTCAAGTACCTTATCACAAACACAGGAGCCAGCATGGTTGAAGTTTAAGATCATGCTTTACGTCTCTCACTGCTGCAAGGCGGAAAGGCAGGTGGTTGTAGCAGGTAGAACTGGTTTTCTAAGACGACTGAAGAAGGCTGTTTTATCATTTAGCGAACGTTTATCAGTGAGATGAAGATTTGAGCGAGATATCAAGACAATGCTTTTAAGAGGTGAGTGGGGCTTTCAGCTTTATGTATCACAAGCTTAACATTCTTTCTGTGTTTTTTTAAACCTTGTGCTAGGTCAAGTATGGTAGGAGTGTAGTACAAAGGCTATAACTAGTTTGTTTGGAACAAGCTTTTAGATTTGTCTCTTCAATTTTTGAACAATTTCATGAAGGTGAACCTGTAGATGCAAAGAGGAGGTTAAAGAGGAGGAGAAATGTGCATTTTTGTGACTGTGTGATTGAGAGATGAGCAGGTAAACATGTTGTCAGACAGACAGACAGACAATAAGCTTTTGAAGTAGGTTTGTCAATGCAACATTACCATAAACTTTTGGATACAATATGATCCCTTCCATTTCCAATTCACTCATTAAAAATCTGAATATTGTGGCAGTGTATGGCAAGAATGGGGCAGTAAATAAAGAGGCCAAACAGTGCAAGACTCCAATCATCCAGTCATTTATAACAAGTGATGATCACATAGAGGTGAGGGCAGGGCATTGACAGGTACATAACCAGTTACACAAGCCAATGTGAGGGCAAAATATAAATATTAAGAACCAAAAGTTAAAAAATATCAACTGGATTGATGTTGTTAATGACAAAGATGCTAATGTTAGATAGAAAAAGTCAATGAATAATTTTAGAAATAGCAACGGGTTGAGAGGAACAATGCTCTCAACCAACTTTTCTCATTTTGTCACAAAACATGCTATTCAAGCAACAGTAATGCACATAATTTAGCAAATAAACCCTGTTGAGTGCTTAATGGGTAAAGCTACTCATTGCAGGACAAAAAGTGACGAACAAGTATTAATTTGTCCTTTGTAAGTGTAACCTTGCAGTGCAGATGTATCAGCCTGATTCAATGCCTGTAATCAGGCAAATCCATCTTGCCAAGCTCCAATCTACAATGACCGTGATGAGGCCAAGGCAGTATGGCCCAGTCAGAGCCCTTTAGAGCAGGAAGAGGTGGGAGATACAAGCGTGATGAAAATGTTGTAAAAGGTGGAGTTTCATTCATTATAAGCAAGACTGGAAAGACCAAAAGGACATTTTGCTTAATTTTTTGCTTTAATCAGGTCACATAAAGCAAACTGGCTTTAATGTCTGCATACAGTTTGGATAAGTAATATTAACACAGTTTTCAAGAGATATGGTGCCTATTTGCTCCAATGTTTTTTATTTTATTTTCCTGAAGCAGTTATACTACAGTTATTAAATTACAGTGGCTCCAAGCGCCACTACACTGATCAATTATCACTGAGTAGACCGATCAGAGTAGACTGGGTCTATGAGGGTAAGGAAGCCATGAAAAGGTAGAAGCTCCAACGCAGTTTCTCGGACTTGCAGATAATAAAGTACAATAAATCTGCAAAGACAAATAAAGTAATAATCAACTTTCTTTGTAACTGCTTTGTCTGACTTTAAAGGCCACAACAATGAAGCCATTCATTTAAGAGTTAACATTATTACTCAACAGTTTAGTTGTTAAAAGAATGCATTACCAAACTGTTTTAAAACAAATCACAGGCCCAAGGAAAGACATGTCAAACTCAAGGTCACCTGGAAAAATGGCCTTGATATAATCAAACATGGCCCATGAGATAATTTTATGTATCTTTCATTAATGGTCCTCTGTTTAATAGCACTCTCATTACTTATACTACAAAGCCTACAATGCATTGCAGCTGTCATCTATCTATCTATCTATCTATCTATCTATCTATCTATCTATCTATCTATCTATCTATCTATCTATCTATCTATCTATCTATCTATCTATCTATCTTGTGAATGGGCTCTGGTGAGAACAGTGCCTTAAGAACAAGTCTGTCTGTCTATCAATCTATCGTTATATCTATCTATCTATCTATCTGTTATTAAGACTTTTTTGTCTTGTGCATAGTAGTATTCATGTTAAACACACAACTATGTTTTCAAAACTTAAAAAAAGCCCAATTCTGGTTCTTTCAGTTGCTTAACTACAGTGAATTTCTTGGTATCAGCTACCACAGACAGTTTAGAAAAAGCCCAATACCTGTATAAAAGAAAAGGTTCCCCTGTTTTAGACAAGGGGAGAAAAAAAAGTCACATTTCCACACAAATATGAATTTTTCTTGAGGCCAAAGAAAGATTACAGAAATAAATTAAAAGTGGTCCATTAAAATCCAAAGCTAATTGGAAACAACCCTAAATGACCTGGTTCTGCAAGTTTACTCATTCCTTAAAAACCCAAGGCCATAAACCAAGGCCATTGTGACCATCACTGGCGGTAACTGGTCTGAGTTAAAAAGCACATTAACACTTAGTGCATTATGGACAGGGCTGACGATTTTCTTTGTCAAACAGGATCCCGAGGCCATTAAGTGCTCATTAAAAGATTAAGAGATCATCAATTATACAAAGGGAGAGCTTTATTCCTTTTTTACTTTGCAATTGTGACTTAATTACTTATCAGAAAAGCCTGAGTGGATAAGATTTAGATTGTTTAAGGAGAAAGTATTATACATTATTGACTGATAGTTATTCACACACTAACCCACATTTAAACACAATTAGGGACACCAGTTAACCTCTATGGGAGGAGTAGCCACTGCCATGAGTGTTCACATTTAGGTGAACAAGACATGATGTATAATAGTGGTTAGATTAGAAAAATGCCTTACAGACCCAAGCACATTGTCAAAATAAATTTAAAAAATAAAAATAAAAACACTAAAAGGATATATTTTCCAGGCAAAGGAGTGCAAAGCAGAGGATGAAAACATGTTATCTTCAACACATCATTTCATAGTTTCTCATGTAAAAATAGGACACAGATAACATGACGTTAAAGATATTATTCCAGACATGAGAGGCTGATACTCTGTCTATGATGCAGAGATGAAGGTCATGATGTTTTGTTTTTTGTCATTCCTTTGTCAACAGATATGCCTTCGTAGAGTGAACAAAAGTCTTTTGCCATTATGAGCTGTGGATTCTTGTTGAGCATCCGTGCAGGTAAGTAAGGGTGCAAGGCATCAATGTTCCATAAAGTAACTCTTATGTTTAGCTGACTTCATGTCATACATGTCAACTTTCTATGACTAACTTTTTTTTTTTTTTTTTTTTTTTTTTTTTTTTTGTATTAAGAAATCTGTGCTTTATTATTCCAGGGAAGATGAATTGAACTTCAGAGCTTTCATCTCATATTTTTTTTTTTTTTTTTTTTTTAAGTATTTTATTAATCAATTGGGAAGCAGGTGCAGATCAACATGTCTATCACTGCAGACAAGAAAATACAAACATGACAAATTCCCCTCGTTACTGTGTACAGTTGGTAGACATGAGTCATGACTAACACAACAAAAGATAAAAGAAAAGTAACACAGAACACCTACAAGTTTTATATTCCCCTAACCCTAACCAACCCCATCCCTCAGATCTTTCTCTAAATTTCACAACATGCTGGATATTGCAAATTAATACATAAAAATAAAGAACTAATAAGTGTTAAATCATTGCTTGAGCTACATCAAGTGCCTCCTTCCGAGCTTTGAGCACACACTGGCCCGCTCCATTTATCTTAGCAACAGAGAGCTCCAGAGATAACATCTCTATTAAAGCATAAATCCATTGATGTATAGAGAGTGAATGCGTGGTTGCCACCTAACCGCCAACATCTTTTTAGCTACTGTACATGAAGATAGCCACAGAAACTTTTGCATATGATTAAAGTTTTGCCCCGAATCATCATTTAAAAGCATACATTTTGGAGAGAGGTCAATCTCTAAGCTGAGTGCATCAGAGAGAAAATTTACTATTTGTTGCCAGAAGTTTTGAACAGATGGACACTCCCACATGCTGTGCAAGAAAGTCCCTATTTGACTTAAGTCACATAGATTACAATTTGGAGAGGGCGATAACTTAATCATGAAACGTCGCTTCGTGTTAAATAAGTACGATGCAGGAAATTGAGATTGGTTAACTTATTATTTAGGTTTTGAGAGGAATGAGCAACATTCCTCCAAACTCTCTGCCAATCTATTGATGATTCAGGGCAGTCTTTATTCCACACATTTATTACTGCTAAAGGGTCTGCATATGTTCCAACAAACTATTATAGATTGCAGAGACATGTCCTTTAGTTAGCTCCAACATTTTCCTAAATAATTCTATTATTGGATGGTTAATGGGTTTCCTGTCAATCAATATACCTGCTGCCCTTAAGGCAGAACGTAATTGCAAATATAAAAAGAAGGAGTTCGAGGGGAGTTTAAATGTTTCTCTCAGATCCTGAAAGGTTCTCAACCCATCATCATTCATAATATCTCCTAAACTGTGGATACCTGATTTATACCACTGCGTTGAAATAAAATATTCTCCACCAGACTTAAGAAAACTGTTATAGAATATTGGAGTACTTGCATGCCATTTAGATGTCCATTTGTATATTCTTTCTATTTTCCTGAAATTTTGTATTGCACTGGCTATTACTGAACCATACTGCAGTTTACATTTATTGACAGAAAGACCTATAAACAAAAAAATCATTTAAGGAAATAGGTGCCACCAGATTCTTCTCTATGTTAAGCCATGGAGGTGAGGACTTCTCACTAAACCAGTTTAACAAAGGACTAATAGTAAGAGCGTGAAATAAAGCTTAAAATTAGGGACTGATAGGCTTCCTAATTCCTTCTTTCTCTGTAAACTGGCTAACTTAATTTTGGGCCGTCCTGCCTCTCCATAAAAAACCTAGTAATAGCGCTTATGTATTTTATCCCAATATCTTGGAGGAGGTGCTAGAGGTAACATGTAGCTACAGAAATTAATTCTAGGTAGCACATTCATTTTGATGATTGAAATTCTACCAGCTAGAAATATAGGCAGCTTCTGCCATCTTTCCAGATCTTGTTTGATCATGCTAAGGGTGTTATTATAATTCTTAGTAACTGTTTTTTCTAGAGATGTAAATACATTTACCCCTAAGTATTTAAAGTGAGATACTACCGGGATATTAAAAACTGTACACTCATCCTTGCTCATGGAGTTCAATGGTAGCAGGGAGGACTTAGACCAATTTATCTTATAGCTGGAGACATGACTAAACTGTTCAAATACATTGAGGATGTTTGGAAGGGAGTATGTAATATCCGAAAAAAATAAAAGAACATCATCAGCAAATAAGGATATATGATGCTGAGTAGATTGTATTTTTATTGGTGTAATGTTTGGGGATAACCTAATCGACTGTGCCAATGGCTCTAATGATAAAATAAACAACATAGATGAAATTGGATCTCTGCCGCTGCTCCTACTTAATTTAAAGGGAGGAGAATGTATATTACCTGTAACTACGCTTGCTGAAGGATTTGCATAAATAGTTTTGACCATGTTAATAAAATTAGACCCCAAACCCATGTGATTCAGTACAGACCATAAAAAAGACCATTCAAGGCGATCAAAGGCCTTTTCTGCATCAACTGACAAAATGGCTTTTGATGATAAATTATCAGAAGTATCAAGAATATGTAATAAACGCAAAATTGTCTGCTGAAAGGCGCTTTTTTATAAATCCACTTTGGTCTGATGAATCAATTTAGGCAAGTACACCTCCAACCGACTAGCAAGTGTCTTTGAAAATAATTTAATATCTGCATTCAATAAAGACAGGGGCGAAAGTTTGCTAAATAGTTGGGTCCTTATCTTTTTTAAAATAAGTGTTATTAATGCTGTGTTTACGTCTCTTCCGAAACATCCTTTCTGAATTGCTGTGTTAAACATCTCCAGCAATGGTGGTCCTAAGAGGGTCCAAAATTTTAAATAGACCTCAGGGTGTATGCCATCATTTCCAGGGGACCTACCTTTATTCATTTTTGCTAAAGACTGTTTGAGTTCATCAAGCAATAAAGGAGCCCCTAATATTGAAGCTTCATCTTTTGATAAAGACGTTAACTTTAATCTCTGAAGATAATTGTCCTTCTCTGATGCTGTTGAAATGTTATCTGAAGTATAAAGCTCTTTGTAAAAATTAGAGAATCTTTGATTAATCAAATCTGGTTCAGATATTATAGACCCAGTCTCTGATGCAATGGTTGCTATATTTGTAAATTGGTCATTAGTTTTTAATTTATTGGCTAACAGCCGACTGGGACGATTACCATGACAGAAGTGATTCATTCTATTTTTATATGTAACAAACTCAGCTCTCTGCATCAGTAATAAGTTAAGTTCTACTTTTATTTTTGTTAAGGAGTTTGCTGTTTGTTCAGAGAAGTGTATTTGTTGAGATCTTTCTAAGCCAGAAATTGAGGTTTCTAAAACACCAATTCTCTGAAGCTGCGCTTTATTGAGTCTAGAAGAAAATGAACTGGCATAGTTCCTTATGAACCCTTTTATTGAGTCCCAAAGATATCTAGCATCATCCACCGAATGACGATTAATCTCTAAAAATTCTGCAAGTTCCACTTCAAACTGTTCACAGAAATCTTGATTTTGCAACAAAGTTAGATCAAACCGCCACCTAGTGGTTCTTTTAAACAAGTTGGAGATCATCAATTGACATACATAAGCATGATGATCTGTTAAGGTCATATGCTTTATTTCAATGTTTTGAACCAAAGAAATAAAGGAAGCAGACATAAAAATAAAGTCTATCCTTGAAAAGGTTTTATGCCTATTTGAAAAAAAGTATACTCCTTAGCAGTTGGATGATGTAGCCGCCAGACATCTATAAGATTAAAATCAGAGAGTAGATGCTGTAATGCTTTAGTCGCTTGTATATTCGAATAAGATTTACTTGATCTATCCAATTTTTGATCCAATATAGCATTCATGTCAGAGCCAATTACCAATTCAAATTCAGAAAGCTGAGCCAATGTGCTATTCAGTTGAGTAAAAAAAACATTTTCATATGAGTTAGGCGCATATATGTTAATAAATGCCACTTTCCTTTCATTATAAATACACTTTAAAAATACAACCCTACCATCTTCATCACCTCCTTTACCAATGATGGTTATTCGTAATGTTTTACGTATTAATATTATGACCCCTTTTGTTTTATTCAAAGCAGAAGAGGAAGCACATACTTTATAGAGGTGATTTTGCAATCTGTTAACATCATCTTTTTGAAGATGTGTCTCCTGGATCATAGCTAAATCAATGTTATTTCTTGCTAATAAATCTAAGCAGGCTACTCTTTTATTAGGACAATTAAGGCCCTTAAAGTTACAACAAAACATCTTCAAGCTGCCCATGTAATTTTCGAATCCAAAACGTTCAGGGGAAAGTAATATATATATGAAACTTGAATTACAAACACACTAAAGTAAACCCTGATTTTATGCCAGCACAATAGTACACAAAGATATAGAGAAGATCCTATAGATTCCCCCACCCCAACCCTCTGAACCACCCACAAATAAGACAAAAATATAATCAAAAATAAAGTTGTACCATGAAAAAAAAATGTTGTCCTATTATACTGATTCCTCTCACTCCGCCACATCACTGCGGAGGTGTAACACACTTTAACAAGGAGAAAACCGGGTCCATGCCGCTTCTTTAAGTAACTCCCCTATTTAAGTTACATAATTCAACCTAAATACTAACCTTATTACCAAAATATTTACCTTGATGTTTGAGGTTGGGAGGAGAAAAAAAGAAAGATGGAAAAAGCTATCAAGCAAAAAATAACCTAAATCAAGTTACCCACACTCTGACATCATGGAAAAAGAAAAGGATCAGAGAAATCTCTCAAGTCCAAATGTGGTGAGTGCATAATGTCCCCACCTCATCATAACTGATGACAGAGAGCTTTTAGTCAGTGGTGGACTTCGAGATATTGAGAGATGGTTTCACCTGTTGTTCGAAGAAATCCTTCGCCTCCGTTGCTTTAGTGAAGGAGTACGTTTTCTCCCTAAAAGTCACCAACAGCTTTGCAGGATAAACGATGCCATGCCTCAGATTGGCTGTGCGTAATAGCGCCCTGATGTCGTTAAATTGAGCCTGTTGTTTGCGCTGCTCTGTGGTCATATCAGGATAGATATGAATTCTTTGTCCTCTATAATTTAATTTACCTCCCATCGCTCCGACCAGACGCTGGATGGTACGTCTCACTCCGAAGCTGTGAAGCCGGGTGATCATACAGCGGCTCCCGTTTTGCGCAGCTGGTCCGGTGCGGTGCGCTATGCTCACAAGTGGTTGCGGGCCCAGTTTTTCTTCCCCGAACAGTTCATACAAAAGATTGGTAACAAAGGCAGTAGGATTACCTGCCTCTATCCCTTGTTGCAAGCCAATGATTCGGAGATTAAACTTCCTGCTATGATTTTCGAGTGCCTGTGTTTTCTCTTTTAATTCTTCATTCTCTCCCAGCAAAGTTTTGTAGGTCTTCTCCAGTGTTTGCACGCGCTCTTCCATTGTATTTGTAGCAGTTTCCAACTCTTCCACTTTAGATTTGCAAGCTGTTAATGTGAGATTTAATCTATTTAGTTCCTCCTGCATCGGCTTCAATTTAGTCTCAAATGCCGTTGAGATTTCCTCACGCACAATATCTCTAATCATCTTGCCAAGTGCTTCAGGATCCATTGTTGCGCTGCGGAGTTTAACCGGCATATGCTTGATGAAAAATATTAATTCTTCACAAAAAGGCGACTTAGGGGAGATAAGAAAAACTCAATCTTTTAACTTAATTGTTTGAAGTAGCGGCGTGGTCGGCGTTTGGCGTCCTCACAGCATGTCAACCGGAACCGGAAAAAATGTATCTATGACTAACTTTTTGAAGGAAAACTTTCATTCAAACAAATCTGAGAAGTGTTGGGTTGTGTTAGAGAAATATGATGTCACCGCAAGCACTAAAAATTACATTATGGAGATAATTTTGGAAACAGTCTCAGGCCTCTGGGTAAAGTTTTCCCATCAGAATGTAAGAGCTGGAGAAGATCCTTTTCAATCAATCAATCAATCAATCAATCAATCAATCAATCAATCAATCAATCTTTGTTTGCTTAGCGCCAATTCATAACAAGTGTTATCTCAAGACACTTTACAATAGAGCAAGAACTCTTCATTTAATGGATACACACATATGCATAGATACATATATACATATAAAGATACACATATACATATATATATACAAATATATACATCCAACACCCAACATGAATCCATATGGCCAATCATGAATCCCTCCATCATGGCTGCAAGAAAAAACCTTCTGTTAAGCAGCAGGAAATCTTGAATGTGGATCCCAGTCTCATGATGAACAGCAAATCCACACGATGATGTGATGGGTGTGAGAGCAAAGGAAGGGAGGTAAGAGGAGACAAGAGGACTAGAATAAGAACTAAAATTAGGGACAGAGCCATGCACCATAGACCTATCGTCTGATTTATTAGAGGTTAGCTTCTTGAGATGTGACATCTCATTTTCAGGAGGGTCCTCATGTCTGAATGGTAGTGGTGATCATTTTATAGAAGTATGATAAATGATATTCTTACTGAAAATAAGAGTTTATGGTCGTGACGAACTCATGGGTGCCCAGACCACAAGTGCATCCCTACCATATTTGTCTCCATTAAGTATGAATGTGTTAAAGGCCTCTTGAGATGTGACATCCCATTTTCAGAGGGACCTCATGCCTATGTGGTGATAAAAAATAGATACTGTAGATGTATTGATCATGGATAGGAAGATCATGCTAATATCTACATGAACAGCTATAATGATAATGGGAATGGAATGTTCCTAATGACATGGCCAACTATGTGTCATGACTATAATTGTAGTTTTTGAGGCTGAGTTTTTCAGCCATCAGTTTTTAGCTAATGCTGGGAATATTTCACAAATCCATCGGGGAAAGAGCCGAAAATGTTTTCAGGGGCAGAACCTTCAAAAACAACAGCAGCTTGTGACTGGATGATTGTTCCATATCAAACAACGCCACTACATATGACGTAGCAGCTCATGCTGTTGTTAGCCATTAGTTTGAAGTACCCAAGACTATAATCCTACATTAAATTATACCACAAATTCATCATTTCATACTTATATGTGACATGAACCTTGTCAAAGACTGGTATTTAAATTAAGACCTTACAGGTTTTGTTTCCTCCAAAATACAAGCAATATATAGCCTTTAGAAATAAGGGGTCTCAAGCCCTCATTGAGGTTACATTACAGTAAGAAATACATATACAAAATATACCCCGCTGTTCATGAAAAATGCCAACATTTTCGTCTGAAAAAGACAAGATGAGTTTTCTCCATTTTGAACTGAGGTCTATAAACTCTTGCCTCCAACTTCTCTTTACCCTTCATTTCTGCCTTATAGTCCTTTCACCATATCTTATCCAAATACCCTGTATGACATCTTTGATATGTCTTGAACATTAACAACAGCCATTGTGATTAGTGCAATGTGCTGTTTGTTAGTTTGAGTGAATTCAGTGGGCAGGGCTTAGCAATAAGCAATTGCAAGAATTGCAGGGTACAGTAATATTAGTCGTCAAGAGTGAAATAGATGAAAATGACATCAAGTTGTGTTTTCACTACGACCCTGACACTTTAACACTGTAAAATTACAGATCAGTGTTGTAGAATCACAGAAAGATATCCTAAATTTATCAGTAACATAAAAGCATAATAATGTGATTCTACAATTATTTGCTATTATTTCTTTAATAGTATTTTAAAATATGGGGTAATATGGATTCACAACAACTGATTGTTATTTTAAAACACATAACTTTAATTTTACTATAATCTGTGCATGCACCTATTACAATAATTTCCAGGTGTAAACCTTATGATTTTTAACAATGCTTAAAATGCAACATTTCCTTTCCCCCTTACACTTTCTGAATGTGATCATATAAAAAGGGTTGGGTGGGCAGCTTTGGGGGACCTTCTGTAGCCCTGGGACAGCCAGTTAAAGCTCACTGATGAAAAGCTTATTGTCCATGATAAGTTGCTTGTTTTTTCTTCTTCTTCTTTTTTTTTTTTTTTACAGCTGTCTGCCTGCTTCTCTTTGGGATAACAGTCTCTAATGAGATTCCTAAACTAGGCACAACAAGCGCATTTACCACTGAAGACTCAGAAATCAGTGAAACTTCAACAACACGACCAACCAACCACAATCAAACCCCCAAATTGAAGTCATGGGGTATGCCAGCAACGCCCCTTGTGGAGTCAACAATGTCAACTTCCCCTGAGGTTACAATATCTACTCTGAGTTCAGGTACTTTGTTACCAAATGTGACTGAACTCAGTGGGAAAACTTCCGACCCAGTGGAGACAATGACTTCAACATCAACAAATAAGAACCCCCTTACTGCCACAGTTACAGAAACTGGTTATCTTGATCAGTCTGTAATGGATGAATCTGCTCAAGCAAGTGCTCCCTCTTATGTAACTACAACCAAGCTAGCAATGAAACAATCAGTGGCAACGCAAGGCACATCTCCAACAAGCGTCAATGAACATTCTTCTTTTGTTGGTTTAGGCACTTTGCCAGCCATAAATACCACCTCTCAACCAATTAACTCTTCTGCGGAGACAGTAATGGCTGCTCAAACCCAGAGTCTCTCAACCTTGACTACAGTGAAGCCAGAATTCAGTTCACCTTTAACAAGTGCAACCCTGATGGGAACAACAGAATCCAGTGACAATCCTTCACCATCAGTGGATAAACCTCTCTCACCATCAACACTGGAAAACAACCAATTTGTTGGCTCAACTACAGACATTTTTGTCAAGCTCATGACAACCACACCTAAGGTCTTAGTCATCAAGGATTCTATCACGCCAACCAGTGGTCCACCTACTTCAACAGGTGATGCTTCTTCAGTTAGCACACCTATAGTCAAATTTAGCAATGCGAAACAGATTGAGGAGCCAAGTTTTACCTCTAAAATTTCTAAGACTACAGTTTCAAACCTCTCCCCGTCAGGTTTAACTAGAATGAGTATGCCTGCTGAAAAAGTAGCTGATATGACCATCACACCAAAGAAAACAAGTAAAGATGAGTTACAAGCGTTCTTCACATCAGACAAAACAACACCACAGTCAAGTTTAACAGCTCTAAAAATATTTTCTTCCACTTTAACAAGCAGCAACTCGACCTCCACGCCCTCTCCTGGGGGGACAATTCAGATTGCTCAAGGCCAGAATTCAGAATACAGCCAAACTACTAAGAGACATACCACAAAATTCACTACAATGCATGTCTCTTCAGAACATGCAGAAGTAAGAGTGGAGGCAAAAGAAAATATTTCATCTACAACTGATGTAATCGCAGGGACCGCTCCAACAACTTTATCTAAAACATTATCAACGACAGAAACTATGTCTACCAGGGAGACGCCCTTCAACTCACTGACTGAAAATGAGAGCACAGAAACAACATTACAACCATCAGCAGTGGGAACAAACCCCTCCACAATACCACATCAAAATTTGGCCTCACTGACCACAATGTCTATCCCACTGGCATTAACACAAATCAATCTATCCGTGAAACAAACAGCTCGTACAACTGGAACGGTACAGAAAGAAATTACTGCATCTATGTCTTCCATAATGTCACCACAAGCAGTTACAACAGCCACAAAACAGTCCACAGTGCTTACATGGTCTCCAACATTAATCTCCTCCAAATCTACCATATATAACCTCGTAAATTTAACACAATCAACACTGCCAACACCAGCTAGAACCACTTCAACTGAAGAATCACCAAAACAAAGACAATCAATTGAAGCAGCTGTACTTCTAACCCATGAACCATCTGTACAAACGGCAGCATTTACAACAATTCAGCCTAACACAGCTGAAACTGCCAAACTAGAAACAGAAACAACCCTGCCTGCCACAATAGACAATGGGATGAGTCCAGACAAATCTTCCTCAACAAAGCAGCCACAAACATTAATAGATCAAACACTAAAGAGAGCAACACAAGTTACAGAAAGTACAGCACAGACTCTGCAAAGTGCTGTCCCCACTTCAGCAGAATCAGGGACATCACAAACATCAACAACTAACCAGGCTACGATTGACGAACAAAAAACAAACCCCAATATAATAACAGCAAATAGTGGTTCAGTAACTACATCAAATCAAGCCGAACCATCTACAGACATGACAATCACGACAAAAACTAAAGGAACGGTGATAAGAGGGTCAAACACAACTCCATCACAGTTAATTACTTTTCCAGTGAAACCATCAACAACTCAGACACAAACTTTGGTGTCTGCGTCCACAACAACCAAAATACAATCCCCCAACACTGAGCCACTTTCAACAAGACTTTCAACAAGACAACAAAGCTCAAAACCCAGCACAAGTAGGAACACAACACAGACAGACAGCATTAAGACAACATTAGGTGGAGAGTCAAAAACTCCTGAAACACAAGTCCAGGAAACCACAACATTGTCTCCCACAAAATCATTAGTATCCACAGCTAAATCAACCGAGAGAGTGCCAGATCAGCCCTCAACATCTGCAATCTTTCCAACATCATTTACTCAAAATGAGACCACAATAACTGTGTCCATAACTAAGCCACTGAATCTGATTCCCAGCCCAAATGAGTCATCAACAACTCAAAAACAAAATTTAGCGTCCGTGTCCACAACAACCCAAATCCAGTCATATCCAATATCATCAACAAAAACAACAGAGACAACACAATCTACGCCATTTCCTATTAAGTCATCATCAACTTCAACACCAATGTCAGTGTCTAAAACAATCCAATTCCAACTTAAGCCATCATTGTCAACAAAACCTGTAATGACTGAGGCACCCTTTCCATACACTGGTTTTGAGACAACTCAAGTTGGAATACAGACCCTTGGTACAACATCACTTTCAACACAAGGAGACACCAAAGTCAGCACAAGAAGTATTACAACACTGACTGACAGTATACCATCAACCACAGAGTTAACTACTCTTGAAACACTTTTTAAAAAATCCACACAAGTGTCAACAGCAGTAGCATCCTCAGGAATACCAGGTAAAACTAAATCTCAAATTGAGACTGAAACAGTTCGGTCAACAAAAGCTTCATCTCAATCTGTCCCAATTCCAGTTGAGTCATCATCTGTCCTAACACAAACTTTAATGTTAGCCTCTACAACAACCAAAATAGCATCAAATGTACCAATACCAACAAAACCATCTGTGGAAACCCAACCACACACTGTACTAGATGCAAGTCCAGTTGAAACTTTATCACCAAACACAGAGGGACTTACAATAAGACCAAAAAGCACCAAACTCAGAACAAGTAGCACAACACCAACAGGCAGCCTATCATTACGTGGAAAGTCAACAACTCCCGAAGTGCAGGTCAGGGAAAACACAACATCACTGATGAGGAACTCTTCAGAATCCATTACAAAATCATCCACGAGGCTGACAAGTAAACCATCAGAATCTGCAACTTTGTCAACAGTGAAATCATTTACAGGGTTGAAAACTACTCTAGCACCATCTCTATCTGTCCAGGTTGATTCAACATCATCCCCAACAAAAACTTCATTGTCAGAGTCCACAACAACCCAAACCAAAACAAATCCACCAATATCAACAAAAACTGCAGCATCTGTGGAGACCCCACTACACACTGTATTTGTTACAACTTCAGTTGAAACACAATCAACTATTGAAATACCATCATCAGCAAGACAAAGAGAAACTGAACTCAGGACAAATGGCCTTTCAACTCCAAATGACAGCACACCATTAAGTGTAGTAACAACAACTTCTGATACTCAGGTCAAGGAATCCACGGTTGTGCTATTAAAACCATCTTTAACGTCCATGAAAACATCCCCTACAAGATTGCTAACTTCACCATCAGAATCTACTTCATCACTATTGAAATCAGCTCAGTACATGACATTGTCCACAACTCCACTCCAGACTGTATCTTCAATAATCAAAGAAACAACAAAAGAAACAGCAAGAAGCATTCATGCATTGACACAATTGTTTCCAACAATGACACAAATGGAAGAAACCATGTCAGAAGCAAAGACACTTACCAATTCAATTCCAGAAGAGCATGTTATATCCACAACAAATGAAGAGGTACAGGCAGAAGATTTTTCTTCAACAGTTAAGTCTACTACAACTCCTTTACAGATGACTTTGTCACAAAAAACATCAGTAGCTGCAACTTTGTCACAAACAGCAGAGTCCACACATTTACCAAAAACAGAACTAGACAGCTTACAGTCCTCAACATCATCAACAGAAGGATCAACCAACCTCACAAAGCAAAGTGTAGGACTGACAACAATGCAAAACACAAGACAATCCTTGAGTAGATCAACAGTTGAAATGACACAAGCTATTACAACTAATTCAACAACATCTTTCTCATCTTTGATAGAATTAATGACATCGTCAACACAAATGGCCTCATCTCACAGCATTGAGCCACAACAGAGTGGTTTGGTGACTGAATCAACAAAGACTATTCCATTTATGGAGGCAGGATCCGCCAAAACGGTCTCCACCTCTGCAACAACTCAGTCTCTGTCATTTGCAACATTTCCAACACAAAACACTTCCTCTACACTTCGTCAACCACAAGGATTTACAGCAACCCCAACAGAGGCTGTGCAGTCTGTAACAAGTAAGCCAGGGACTTCAGAAAGGTCAGCATCAGCAGCAAATCAGAATATACCATCAACTCAGACTGGATTGAGTATGAAGGCAATAGTAACCTTACAATCCATTGAAACAGCACTACCAGCAGACAGCAAATCAACAATGATGCCAGCACATTCTACTCAGTCAGATGCTATGTCAACACCAGTTACACAATCTGCAAGACTGCATCAAACAACAAATATACATTCAACAATTGGATTGGTTGTACCAATACAGTCTTCCCTACCAACAGAATCATCCTTAAATCCACAATCTGCCACAGATCAGATCTTGACAACGACTAACAGTGTATCGGTTGCCAATCCAAATGAGACAGGCTTTACAATCGAAGCAAGGGAATCTCAGGAACCAAGTTCCAATGCAGTAACATCAATGCCACTTTTGCAACCCACAGTGACCCAAAAAGAATCAACACAATTTATAACCACACCTAAAATGACTCCATTAACTTCTACGTCTTTAAGTATGTCGAGAACTACACAGGCAGCTCAACCAACACAGTTTGAAGGGTCCACAGCAGCTTCAATAGAGACCATCGTGCAGTCAAAGGCATCATCCCCACAGTCAGCGACAAAAGCAGCATCATCTACCACTACCACTCCAGTATCAAGTGGCTCTCAAGCAGGTTTTACAACATCCTCTAATGGTGATACTGGTCGGATCTCACCACTTAATCCCCAAATTTTTACTAACACATTGGATGGTGCTTCAACACCTGAGAAAACACAAGTCATAGGAGCTGCACCAACAGATGGGACACCTACTTCTAGTCTGGGATCAATTAATGTTAAGGATGCAGTTAACAGCTCTTTGAAAGATTCACCAGCAAACATATCAACTCCTGAACCTCCACCTCTGTTATCATCCAAACTTATGACTCAAACCCCATCACCCAACACCTTGAAATCAAACTCTCCTCCCTCAACAGATGTGATCAACATAACCACTGACCCAGCTACCCTCCAACCCTTCATTGCCACAGATTTATCAACCTCAAATCCCACCAATGCCAACATAACACATCGCCAGTTTGACTCCACTTCTCCCCACTTGCTTGAAGGAAATACTGTGTTTTTCAAATACAGACCCAAAATTGCTACTTTGAAGCCTCTTGTCTTCGAGTATCCAGTTGTGATAAGGACAACATTCCCTGTTGCAGATGCATTGACTTTGGATCAACCAGATCAGGGCAGCATGAATGAGGTATGTAAGATATCATTATTATCAGAATTAACTTTATATAAAGATAAGTAATGTGATTTATCTCTTTTCTCTATTCAACAGATCTAAAAAAAAAACCCAGAGGAGTAAAAAGGACACAGATGTAAAGGCCATCACCAGAAACTGTCTTAATCTGCCTTTGGTGGCACTTTTCACATATTGCATGCTAAAATGGAACAAGTTTTTCATTATAAATTCCTCTGATTAGAAATATTTTCTTTTCATCTTCTGAAGAACATTTTAGCAATATTGGATTAAGTATTAAGTTTTGTGGTCATCCTATTGACAGGTTTGTGTTTGCATGAAGTGAACAGCTGGGGCTTGATAATAATTTAAGTAATAAGTAATAAGTATTTTTTTCTGATCTCTTTTTGTACATATGCAAGATTTTCTGATGAAGCCTTTTGTTGTATCTCAGTAAGGTAAAAGAAAAAATGGCAGGAGGTAAGACAGTCGTGGATGCAAAAAGGGCTTATGTGTCCATACTGAGAGCCAATGATCTTGGACAATGACCTTGTACCTCCCAAATTAAATCAGTTCACTGTCAGTACGAGAAAAATTTGGCAAAGTCTCACAGATATCTCATGAATGTACACTATGTAAAAGTTTGTGTGGGTCAGCCAGGTCATGGTAATGTGTATGCGAGGTTTCATCAAAACTGGCAACTGGATGTCTTAGATTTCTGGAACATGTTTACCTCTTCAGAAAGCTTCATCAATTCTTCACAGTGACTAAAACAAAACATTTTCAAGAAACCTAAGAAGTGCAATTGCCAGTTATAGATGATACCTCAGATTACCATTATGTTCTGTAAAGCTGTAAGTCAATTGGAAGATTGTTAATTCCATTTTCTTATCAAATTAATTGATTCTGTGTGAATATATACAAGCTCCATGAAACAAGGTTTATTGTCTGTCAGCGGGGTGTAAATCTTTGTTCATAGCTCTTCAAAGGGCATGAAGCACTTGTATTCACTGTGATGGTCAATATTGTAAATCATGTAGGCGTAATTAAAAAGTTGTGTTTATACCTCAGTGTAGTTTAAAACCAAAGTATTCGTACATGTATAAGCCTGTTATGGCTGTTGTTCTACTTTTGTATCTCCATCATATTTTATTTCACAATTATTCCCTGCCTGCTGTTTTGATACCCAAACTTCCTCCTGTAACTCTGTCCCCCAATCCGAGTAAATAGACATTTCTGTGGACTGTAAACCTGAATTTTCCTGTGACTTAATCAGTCTGGTGAGTGTCTGTGTCTTTAAGTGTTTCTGTAGCCAGCTATAACATGCCACTTATAAGGACAGCTTCATTTTTGTGCCTCTGCTTTGGCTTCAGTGTTGAACACTGAAGGTTGTCTTTGGATCAGACTGTTAAAGTCCAATGTTTTAGCCTCAGCACGCTGTCATAAAAAGCTTTTAAACTGCAAGTGACCAAAATAATTTTTTGGACTTAATTTTAGTTTTCATTACCTTGCTGTTTTATTGTGTACATAAAATAGCAAAATCTAACTGTGGAGAGGAAAGTCTACTCCATAACGCGATAAGCACGTCTCTTTGTTGTCATGAATAGAGCCCAAACTGAACTGGGGAAACAAGCTTTTTTGATACGCTACACCCCACTACTTGGAAAACCGC
The DNA here is from genome assembly GCA_036419115.1 of Scarus forsteni. NCBI lineage: Eukaryota > Metazoa > Chordata > Actinopteri > Labriformes > Labridae > Scarus > Scarus forsteni. Next base: position 20,981,360 of record JAZDUH010000544.1, on the reverse strand, counting down.
ACATGCAGAACAAAAAATGTCAGAACTGGCTACAAGCAGCGAGAATCCTATTAACAATGTCTTGTTTTAATTTTTACTGTCCTCAAAACTGTCACACTTCCACTGTAAAACTGTCGATTGTTTTCAGATTCATTGTTTGTAATTTATTGCCTTTAATCCTCTCTTGAATTTGTATTTATTATGCTGTGTGCTAATGACATCTTGGTCAGGTCCCCCTTGTGAATGATGTTCTGATCTCAGTGTGACTTATCTGGTTAAATAAATGTTGAATAAATTATGTAAAGAATGGCTAAAACAAGGAATTCTGACAGCTGTTGAATTTCTTTATCTTTTATTGTCATTAAGAACACACCTCACACATGACAGATATTGGGTTGAGTTTCTGCCCTCATCAAGTTAAAAGGTGGTTTTAACCATCTTAACTACAGAGTTCAATAGTGATCATACACATTTCCACAGCTCTTTATCTGAAGTATGGGTCACTTTTAGCCAAATTTTATGAGAAAAAGTATGCTTGACCAATCAGAGATGCTACTGTGATGCTCTTCAAGGATCTTTGTAATGCAGTTTTTTGGTTGAAACCCACATGCTAGTTTTTTTCCTCTTAACCATGTAACTGACATAACTGGTTTTGACTTTATGCCTGTGTATCATTATTATTTACATTCAAATCATATCTTGTACAAAATAAAGTAAATTCAATTGTAGCAGCCTTTTGCTGAAACTGAAAATTAACCAAAGACCTCATCACAAAGACGTTACTTTGACACCTCAGGACTGTAAACAATGTTCTCTCAGCTCTATTTCAGTTTTTTTTACTTTGTTCTTCTGATACTTTCAGATCCTTTGAGATTGTATTTACCTGTGAAATTTGGTACTATATTAAATCCAAATAGTATTGTGATGTAAATCATCTCGAACCAGACCTAGCTGTGTAATAGGCAGTTTATCATGTGTTTTACTTTAATTCATTTCAGTTAAACTTTTACTCATGGTAGCCTTAGTGACATCTAAGACTACAGAGTATGATTTTTCATTGTATCAAAACAGATTAGATGTTGCCCGCAGAGGATATCCTGAATCACTGAACTAAAGTATTGAAGATAACAACAACTGCCATTCAACAGAAAAGAATTCTACTATCTGTAGAAACCATCCAGACATAGGTGGACCCATGCTATATTTGGATTTTCTGCTCTGCTTGAAGGCATGACGGTGTTACCTCTATCACTACAATGTTTTTCACATGACTGTCAGTGACTCGTTAATGACGGAAAATGCACAATAGCTATTGTGTTTATTAGACTTCCTGAAATTGTACTTATTTAGATAACAAAATATCAGTTTGGATTGTTTATTAAGAAGCATTGACAAAGACTTAAACTCCAGAACTTTCAATGAAAAACCATGGTACCTTCCTAAATACACAAAAGGCACAGAAGGCCTGATTTTCAATCTGATTTGTCTGGGAATTTTTTGCCAGCCCTAGAAAAAAAAAAAAAAAAACTTATAGGGGAAGTCGGATCGAGCTACTAACTTTAAGCAGGAGATTCAAGCTCCAGTTAATCATATTACACACAAAGAAAAAGGGCAAGAAATAGCTAAGTTTTAAAAATAAAGTATAAAAAGATAAAGACAGCAAAAGAAGTACACAAGGTTTAGCTTTGTTGGAATTAAAAAAAACTATAATCATGTATGCAGAAACTTAAAATGGATTATAAAAGAGTATAAATGAACTTAGATGTATGTTCATGAACTAAAGTGGTAAATAAACAAAAATCACAAGTATTGAAAACTTGAGTGCTAGATTAGAGCACAAACCTCTGTCAAGTCATTTCTGATATTGTTACTAGAAAGTTTCTCTTCAATCTGTTGGTAAAGTCTGTAAGGAGTTGAAATATGTTAGGAAAGGTTGCCATTTTTAAAAACATCTCTGAATTGCCTTTCAGCTCCTCTCTTATCTTTTCTAGTTTCAGGGAAAACATTACATCCTGAAGCCACTGAGAGATAGGTGGGACTTTACTAGACATTGTTAGAGTAAAATGATCCGATTGCTATACAAGTCCTTCTAAAAGTTCCTAGATCTGCATCCAGTTTTAATTCACTACCAAAAATTTAATCACATGTCCTTTGAACTATAAAATTCCTTGAAAATTGCTCAGGAAAATGCTGTGATCCTGCTCACAGTCAGAGGGATGGATAGGCATTTCTGACAGACAGACAGATAAACGCTGCGGAAACATACTGTACCTGATTGGACAAGAGAGGAGCTCCAACAGCACAAACCTCTGCCAAAGAATCTTTGAAATTGTTATCTAGGTTATGATTGTAACTGCCTCACACAATGTTAACAAATCCTATAAAAATGACGATCCAGATCTGTATTTTGACAACCACCAAAATCTGATCATATCTACCCTTTGCCAAGACCAACATACCCCAAAAAAATAATGTACAAAAATGTACAAAATAATGTATACATGAACAGATTGCATTGGACTTCAGAAGTTGGTTGATATCTAAAGATGAAGGTACTCATATCTGTGTTTAAGTGCTTAGACTATAACCACATAAACCAACCCAATACACATCTTCCTTAAACCATGTCCAGAATTCTCTAAAAATGTATTCAAATACTTTAGATAATCTCACTGAAGGGTCTAGAAGAGTTAATGTCATTTTTTGAGTAATTCATACTAAAGTGGGTAGGATTTTGACCGGCATTATCGACTGCTAAGTAACGCCAAGTGTTAATACACTGTCTCTGGTCCGTTGCTTTATTTGCATATTTATTGACTTTTGCCGTGGGCCTTGACCAACCCAACGTCGAGAGCCCCAAACGGTCCCCTTAAGTAGGGAAAGCAGCAAAAAGTCACATGCTGTGTGTGACTCAGACTAACTTTATTCTAAGTAAGAATGAAGGCATTCAGTGTTGCTGAAGGAAGTGTTGAGGGAGGGAGATAAAATCTTTGTTCCTTGTGTGGCGTGGGGATTTTATTGTGTTCTTATCTAAGGCTAAACCAAAATAATAAGAATAAAACACACAGCTAAATGTCACTGGTTAAATAAGGATTTTATTTACGTAGAAAACAAGACTGTAATGTGCCCATAAATTAAAAAAAAAAGGTTATTATAAAGTCTCTCATTGTATATACATTTTTTCATAATTGGCTGCTGCCTATAACCAGTCTTTTAATTAATTAATACTGACTAGAGACATTTTTTGACATATTTAGATCACATTTTAATTTTTAATGAAAAAAACTGCCTCTTTATCATTGGGACAGAACTGTGCAAGCTTAAATGCCTTTATTGTAGTTGAATGTTTTGTACATGTAGACATATGATATAATTGGACTGTGTAAATGTAGCCAGAAAATTATGAATTCCCAATCAAAATGACTTGATCAGTTAGAGGGAAAATTACTCATGTAAACACAGAAAGCCATGTTAATGAGAAACAAGGTGTTTATCTCTATGCTGCAAACCCAGATTTCAATGAAAAAATGTCAATTAAACAGAATAAAATTATTTTGGAAATCCTTTTTGACCGATATATAATTGGATACACAACAAAGTTTAGATGTCACATTTTTTTCCCAACTTTTTTTTATTAAAGTTTTGCAATATAATATACAATGAGCATGGGTGTACGGATAGAGCTTGATTTAGAGTACAAAACAAAGAACAACCACAAGAACATAAGATAAAATAAAAGTTTTCATGTCTGGCTGACTAACCAAATAAAAGCAAATGAAATTGTACAATGATAGAAGACAGCATGTACCTGAAAACAAACAATCAATCAATAAAGACAAAAAAATTCAGCCATTCACCAAACATATTAAATATTATCATACAATTGTCAAATTTGATTAATGCCGGTCCTCTGATTCTGTAAGTGGAAGATGTTTTTTTATTTCTTCCCCTTGTCTGCATTATCTTTTCTGCTGAGCACTGTGTCTGGTGACAGCGTTGGAAAGACCAATTCATTTTTTTTCTAGCAGTCACAGATATGTCAATATGATTCTAGTCTATAGTTACTATAGTTCTATAGTGCTATAGTGACCATCACCAGCCCTCCCTGTAGGCTACTCCATCAAATCAAACTTTATTTAACCCCTGATGTGAGCTGAAGGGGAGGGCCGTGCCACACCACAGTGTGAAAGAAGGGGAAATAGTGACAGACAGGACGAGACAAGACAAACGGAAGGGAGGACAGACGGGTACTGTTATTGATTTGAGATAGCAGGAAGTGGAAGATGTTTAATTTTCAAACAGATTAACTTTATTGTCTTTCACCTTTACACTTAACAACACTTAATATGTGTTGTGAACTGAGGACACGATTTGTTGAAGCGTTGTGGATTGAATTCTTTCTCATTCTTTGCTTGATGCATGACTTTAGTTGCTCAACAGTCTCCATTGTCATATTTTGAACTTCACAAGTTGGTTTTTAGAATACTGTTACCTGAAGTCACAGTCATGTAGTGATGGTTTTTGGCCTTGCTGCTTAAACGCAGAGAACTCTCCATATTCTTTGAATCTCTGTATTACATGGACTGTAGATGATGAAATCCATACATTCTTTGAAACTGTAAGTTGTTAAACATTATTCTTACACTTTTCAAAAAGTAGTGAATGTTATCCTGTCCCTGCCTGTAAACAACTGAGCCTTACGGATGCTCCTTCATACCCAGTCATGACAATCATGTGACACTCTCTTGTCTAAAAAAACTGCAGTAAATGACAAAAGCTCTTGCTCTACCAATGTAAGAGATCAGATCATGGCAAAGCTGAAATGTTCTTTTTAATAAGAAAGCGATCAAGACCAACAAACTTGTTTTAAATAATGTTCCTCCCTTGCATAAATTTCCCTCCCCCCTTCTAATGATATGGCCAATGGATTGAACTGAAGATTTTCTCATGGATGTGCGTGCATACAAGATAAGATAAGGCCTTCTGGTTAGTCCACTTTTTTGAGATGCATCAAGAACAGTGCATTGTGTTGTCTAGTGACGCAGCCCTTTATACTGTTTTTGCCCCTGTTTTCTAATTCATCATCCATGTCACAGTGCATTCTTTTAAAGATATAAAGCCTTGCACAGATAGGTGTCTTCAGAGGGGATGTGTACCCGGGTAGATTAAGGAGACGGAGAATATTTATAACATTACCATTTTTCTGGGTAAGTGCAATTCTGTGTCAATTTCTGAAAATATTTTTTAAGGTTTGAAACTGTTCTTGACTTATTTTATTTTATTTATTTTTTTTACCTTGTATTCATTTTTGTTATTTTTTGCTTTGTTTTGTAATATCTTGATATTTAAAGGTTTTACATTGTCCTGTTTTTACATTTATTTTATGTGTTCTAAAACAGCTGTTTTCACCTTATAGAGCTTATGCTAACATATGAAAAGTACAACGTCTACATGGAAACTCTTTTTTGCTTTTTCTCTGAAATAAGATCATGTGTGAAGTTTTCGAATTGTTCAGTTAATTACTTACTTACTTACTTGAATGGTTTTCTTTTTGAAAACATGGAATGTTGGTAAAAATTATAACCAATTTTCTTTTCTTTGTTAAATCTCCACTTAATAATAAAATAATAATAATGATGATGTATTTCACTTACCTTGTTTTTAGCTGAAATATCAAAAATGCATTTTGTAACATTAAATTACCTCTTATTACCTTATTCTCAACATTGTCTAAACTTCATTTTATTAAATATTTCTGGCACATTTTAAAGACTAAATAAGTAAAAACACTTAATGTCATCATAAAAAAAACAATTTAAGCATGTCATATTTTGCAAAATTTTAAATAATTTCAATTGTTCTTCATAAAATGATTTTTCTACATTAACTGAAAAATCATCAAATAATTTTTGGCTTTTAAGCATTTCATTTTCCCATTTTCCTTAGCTCTGTTCTCTCTGTGTGTAAATCACACCAGGTAGCTGGTTTTGTTATTTGTGGGCATTATTATTCATGTCAACCATAAAAGGTTCGGGGAACACAGCTTGTAATTTGTAATTTTAAAACAATATCAAAAATTCAATGTGTCATCAAGCATCCTTAAAAATAAGAGAAAGAGAGAGGGAGAGAACCATCTCTATCAGAAAACCTTGTTCTTAAATTGTTAATTTTACCATTAGGATGATCTCTCTGGATTGTGTGGGTGTAGTTGCGACTGCTTTGATTAACAGATGTTAGTCAAAGTCAATCATGAAAAGAGGCCGAATTCAACATGGCACCAGCGCAGAGAGACTCACTGTACTCATGTTGGAGCTGTTGGGGTTCCAGATGTGCTCAGACTCCTAAGCTTCATAGCCACGAAATGCGTCATGCCACATTGATCATCAGCAGGTGGCCAGAGGGCCGCATCAGGCCCTCCACAGCTTCCCATTAGGCCCCCAGAATATTATCAAATTCTGAAAATGTGATAGAAAACTTGATTTTGAGAGTATCTTTTTATAAGACTACTACTGCTACTACTAATGATAATAATAACGATGATTATAATAATGATTGTAATGATAATAATAATTTATTTTACAAGTGCCTTTCAAGACACTCAAGGGCACTGTCCAAAGCATAACATTATAAAATCAATAACAGTAACAGCAGTAAATAAAATCATCAGCGAAACACACAACAGACAAAACAGAAGAGGGGATGTAAATGGCAGGTTGTTGTTAAATGTCATATGTAGTCCTGATCAGGTGGGTTTCGAGTCTGGATTTGAAGAGGGGTAGAGAGTTCAGAACTTGCAGGTCCAGTGGCAGAGAGTTTCAGAGCTGAGGAGCAGAGCGACTAAAGACCCTGCTCCCTATGGGGCTGAGGTGGGCAGATGGCACAGAGAGGTGGATCTGAGGTAGTGGGCTGGAGTCGGGATGTGAAGGAGGTCTTTTTGTTGCAGGATGGGGGTTATGTGGTGGTGTGAAGGGGGCAGCTGAGCTCTGGACCAGTTGGAGTTTATGGAGGGACTTTCAGGGAGGTGGAAGATGAGAGAGTTGCAATAGCTGATACAGGAATTGACGAGGGTGTAAACAAGAATGGAGGCACTGCTGGGGTGAGGGAGGGACAGATGTTGCATTTGATGTTATGGAGGTGGAAGTCAGCAGACCGGGTGATGTTATTTATGTGCGACTGAAAAGAGAGTGTGATGTTGAGGATGACACTCAGCCTCCTAACATTTTTGTTGTTATGTTCCTATGACTCAATCTATCTTTATCATTATTAACTATATATAGCTGCAACCCATGAACAGCCCCAGAGAGCAGAAGGTAATATATCATTATTGTTCCATGTGACTGGCAGTAGCATGTGTGAAAAGGACTAACCTTTTAAAGGTTAAAATAAAAAAAAAAAACACAAAATTGAAACTACAAAATATGTTGAACAAATATTGGTGTGTTTATGGTAGACTTTAGAGGTGGGGCAGCCCCTGTGTCTGAAACTCAGCAGTCACTGTAGCAGTTTAAAATGCCGTTGACCAACATTCTTTCATTTTTAAGCTCTAACAGATTTTATATGGCTGATAAGAGTGGAATGAGCCAACTGTTACAACGCGTAAAATAACCAAAAATCTTATCAAGAATCTCAGTTAGGGGAATATGTGATCAGAGAGCATGACTGTGTCATGACTGTCTTTTCTTAATTTAGGACAATATACAAATAGAAGCACTACACATTTTGTGGTTAAACATGTTTCACTGATTCAACTTTTGCAGGTTAAACAAATTAAATAATGGGTCGACCAGTCCAGTTTGTGGTATTTCTGATACTTGCATCATCAGCCATTGATGCCACATCAACCACTGATACACCATCTGCTTCAAATGGGGCTTCATCCACTGCTGACACCACGGAAGCTGAAACTGCAACATCTGCTTCAAATGGGGCTTCATCCACTGCTGTCACCACGGAAGCCGAAACTGCAACATCTGCTTCAAATGGGGCTTCATCCACTGCTGACACCACGCCAGCTGAAACGGCAACATCTGCTTCAAATGGGGCTTCATCCACTGCTGTCACCACGGAAGCCGAAACGGCAACATCTGCTCCAAATGAGGCTTCATCCACTGCTGTCACCACGGAAGCCGAAACTGCAACATCTGCTCCAAATGAGGCTTCATCCACTGCTGTCACCACGGAAGCCGAAACTGCAACATCTGCTCCAAATGAGGCTTCATCCACTGCTGGGACCACGGAAGCCGAAACGGCAACATCTGCTCCAAATGAGGCTTCATCCACTGCTGGGACCACGGAAGCCGAAACGGCAACATCTGCTCCAAATGAGGCTTCATCCACTGCGGACAGCACCGAAGCCGAAACTGCAACATCTGCTCCAAATGAGGCTTCACACACAGCTGACACCACGAGAGCCGAAACGGCAACATCTGCACGAAATGAGGCTTCAGCCACTGCTGTCACCACGGAAACCGAAACGGCAACATCTGCTCCAAATGAGGCTTCATCCACTGCTGACACCACGGAAGCCGAAACGGCAACATCTGCTCCAAATGAGGCTTCATCCACTGCTGTCACCACGGAAGCCGAAACTGCAACATCTGCTCCAAATGAGGCTTCATCCACTGCTGGGACCACGGAAGCCGAAACGGCAACATCTGCTCCAAATGAGGCTTCATCCACTGCTGGGACCACGGAAGCCGAAACGGCAACATCTGCTCCAAATGAGGCTTCATCCACTGCTGTCACCACGGGAGCCGAAACGGCAACATCTGTTCCAAATGAGGCTTCATCCACTGCTGTCACCACGGAAGCCGAAACGGCAACATCTGCTCCAAATGAGGCTTCATCCACTGCTGTCACCACGGAAGCCGAAACTGCAACATCTGCTCCAAATGAGGCTTCATCCACTGCTGTCACCACGGAAGCCGAAACTGCAACATCTGCTCCAAATGAGGCTTCATCCACTGCTGTCACCACGGGAGCCGAAACGGCAACATCTGCTCCAAATGAGGCTTCATCCACTGCTGACACCACGGAAGCCGAAACGGCAACATCTGCTCCAAATGAGGCTTCATCCACTGCTGACACCACGGAAGCCGAAACTTCAACATCTGGAGCTTCAACAACTGAAGTTGTATCGACTGCAGGCACCACAACAGCTGGAACAGCAACATCCGGTTCAACAACTGACGCTTCATCAATGCTTGTTGGCACCACAACAACTGGAACAGCAACATCTGCTTCAACACCTGAAGTTACAACAACGACTGCAGGCACCACAACAGCTGGAACAGCAACATCTGCTTCAACAACTGAAGTAACATCAACGACTGCAGGCACCACAACAGCTGGAACAGCAACATCTGCTTCAGCAACTGAAGTTACATCCACGACTGCAGGCACAACAGCAACTGGAACAGCAACATCTGCTGTAACAACTGAAGTAACATCCACGACTGCAGGCACCACAGCAGCTGGGACAGCAACATCTGCTTCAACACCTGAAATTACATCCACGGCTGCAGGCACCACAACAGCTGGAACAGCAACATCTGCTGTAACAACTGAAGTAACATCCACGACTGCAGGCACCACAGAAGCTAGAACAGAAACATCTGCTTCAACACCTGAAATTACATCCACGGCTGCAGGCACCACAACAGCTGGAACAGCAACATCTGCTTCAACACCTGAAGTAACATCAACGACTGCAGGCACCACAGAAGCTAGAACAGAAACATCTGCTGTAACAACTGAAGTAACATCCACGACTGCAGGCACCACAGAAGCTGGAACAGCAACATCTGCTTCAACACCTGAAATTACATCCACGGCTGCAGGCACCACAACAGCTGGAACAGCAACATCTGCTGTAACAACTGAAGTAACATCAACGACTCTAGGCACCACAGAAGCTAGAACAGCAACATCTGCTGTAACAACTGAAGTAACATCCACGGCTGCAGGCACCACAGAAGCGAGATCAGAAACATCTGCTTCAACACCTGAAATTACATCCACGGCTGCAGGCACCACAACAGCTGGAACAGCAACATCTGCTTCAACACCTGAAGTAACATCAACGACTCTAGGCACCACAGAAGCTAGAACAGCAACATCTGCTGTAACAACTGAAGTAACATCCACGACTGCAGGCACCACAGAAGCGAGAACAGAAACATCTGCTTCAACACCTGAAATTACATCCACGGCTGCAGGCACCACAACAGCTGGAACAGCAACATCTGCTTCAACAACTGAAGTAACATCAACTACTGCAGGCACCACAGAAGCTAGAACAGCAACATCTGTTGTAACAACTGAAGTAACATCCACGGCTGCAGGCACCACAGCAACTGGAACAGCAACATCTGCTTCAACAACTGAAGTAACATCCACGACTGCAGGCACCACAACAGCTGGAACAGCAACATCTGCTTCAGCAACTGAAGTTACATCCACGACTGCAGGCACCACAGCAACTGGAACAGCAACATCTGCTGTAACAACTGAAGTAACATCAACGACTGCAGGCACCACAGAAGCGAGAACAGAAACATCTGCTGCAACACCTGAAATTACATCCACGGCTGCAGGCACCACAACAGCTGGAACAGCAACATCTGCTTCAACAACTGAAGTAACATCAACGACTGCAGGCACAACAGAAGCTAGAACAGCAACATCTGTTGTAACAACTGAAGTAACATCCACGACTGCAGGCACCACAGCAACTGGAACAGCAACATCTGCTGTAACAACTGAAGTAACATCAATGACTGCAGGCACCACAGCAGCTGGAACAGCAACATCTGCTTCAACAACTGAAGTAACATCCACGACTGCAGGCACCACAGCAGCTGGAACAGCAACATCTGCTTCAACAACTGAAGTAACATCCACGACTGCAGGCACCACAGTAACTGGAACAGAAACATCTGCTGTAACAACTGAAGTAACATCCACGACTGCAGGCACCACAGAAGCTAGAACAGAAACATCTGCTTCAACACCTGAAATTACATCCACGGCTGCAGGCACCACAACAGCTGGAACAGCAACATCTGCTTCAACAACTGAAGTAACATCAACGACTGCAGGCACCACAACAGCTGGAACAGCAACATCTGCTTCAACAACTGAAGTAACATCCACGACTGCAGGCACCACAGAAGCTAGAACAGAAACATCTGCTTCAACACCTGAAAGTACATCCACGACTGCAGGCACCACAACAGCTGGAACAGCAACATCTGCTTCAACAACTGAAGTAACATCCATGGCTGCAGGCACCACAACAGCTGGAACAGCAACATCTGCTTCAACAACTGAAGTAACATCAGTGACTGCAGGCACCACAGCAGCTGGAACAGCAACATCTGCTGTAACAACTGAAGTAACATCCACGACTGCAGGCACCACAGAAGCTAGAACAGAAACATCTGCTTCAACACCTGAAAGTACATCCACGACTGCAGGCACCACAACAGCTGGAACAGCAACATCTGCATCCACAACAACTTCTGTGTCATTATCAACTGCTGCCACAACAACACCTGAAACTTTTACATCAACATCTGGTGTCTCAACAACGGGTCCTACTGTCACAACAACAGAAGCCCCAACAACATCTGGACAATCAACAACTTCAAGTGGTGTGCCAACTGCTGCATCAACGACTAATGCTTTAACGACAACTGTAGGACCAACAACTACTCGGGCATCTACTACTCAAGATTTAACTACAACAGATAAACCACTGACAACCAGTACATCGACAGCATCAACTTCAATTTCAACAACAGCAGAAACAACAACAACTCTTACAACTACTACAGCTCAAGTTGTCCCCCCACCTCCCTCACCAGTCAAGAGCCTCAAAGCAACAGTAGCAGAACCTTTTGTAGAAGAACTGAATAACAACCAAAGTCCACAATTCATTGCTCTTGCAGCCGAAATTGTGTTCGTGGTGAGTTAAGGGATGTTTTTTTCCACAAAAGAAGCTTGTTTTGTCAAGTACAAGAGAAATTTGTTTACACTTTGTTCTTTTTTGTTTCCACAGTTTGATTTCATCTTCAGAACGGAATATGGCCCTCTATACCTCCGCTGTGTTGTCATTGCGTTTAGGTAACATTTGATATCACTGGAGTTTTATTACAGTCCTTTTAAGGGATATTTATCAGCATTGTCAACTTTTATTAGGAATACATGATGTTGATTTTTTTTTACCAATCTCAATATCCAAATACATTTTTTATACTACATAATGTTAAAACCAAATCAATATCAATATTTTTGGTTGAGAGAAGACATACTCCACTCAACTAAAGTTGAAGTTTTCCTGAAATTGTGACAATGTATTTGTGTTGGAAACAGATACGAAACAAAAACATTTGGGTCTCTAAAAATGGCATATTTATTTTCTTAGTCCCAACAGGACTTTGATTGTTGCGGCACAAAAAAAGCCTGATTTTGTGGAATTTTTTAAAAACTTACACCAGAAGATGCACATTTTTTAGAGTCTTTTATTCATCACAACGACTTTCCAAGATTTTGTGGACCTTTCACTTTATGTTACAGGAAGTTTTTGAAGAAGTTTTTAGGCCTAATTTTTTTTTTTTTCAACATTATCACAGTGAATCAGTTTGCAACTTCTTATGGTGTTTTGAATAATCTTCAAATCAAATCAAATCAAACTTTATTTATAAGGCACTTTTCATACTTAAAATATTAAAGGGACTGTGAGGAGTTTCTAAGTAATTTAAAAAAAGTCTCACTTTAATATATATGCCTGATCGAAATACACACTTTAAGATGAGTTTTATAGCATCAAAATAGGTCATCTATAAATGCTATGCCTCAGCTTTGTGGTCGGGTCAGACAGGACTGGACTGGCCTGGATACTCAACTTCGGGAACAAGACAATTATAAAATAGAGCAAATTTATATTATTCGGACATGTCTCAGAGCACCGGGCTGTAAGTAGCGATATACTGTATAGCCAGCTATAAAACTACAATACTAAGTTTTCCAAAAACTGCTTGTTGTCACACATCAAAAACTACCGCTATGTAACTAGAAAGAGATACATTACCTTGTCGCTTTATATATATCGCAATATATAGATGACTGCTATATTGGATGTATATATTGGCAGTATTTATCATGCTATAAATACAAATACTTAGATGTTTAATTCATCATCTGCTGATACAGGTATCAAACTATAAAATTGTGCATTCCTATTTGTCCTGTTTTAATGTTACTTCATGTGTTAAATATATACAGTAAAAATCCTGCAATCATCTTATTTTCCAATACAGGCCAGTAGTGTCATTTACCAGAACAACTAATACTGAAGCAGATGTGGAGGTAGTGTTCAACACCACTTCGGCAGATGAAATCCCACCATCTGAAAATGTCACAAATGCTTTAGTCGAAGCTGTGTCAAACCCCAACAATACTTTCAACCTCACAATAGAGGCAGACTCCATCACAGTTGCTGGTAAGTTGGCCTACATTTTACTTTGGTGGATTTCCTTTGAAAGATCATCTTACATTTTTGGGGGGGTTTCATACATCCTTCAGTGTGTTTTACATGTCTCTTCCACACAATTTAATACACACGCCCATTGGCTATGAATGGCAAGCCTAGTGCAGAGCATAGACTGCAGACAGAATCAGAACACTGAAACTGTCATTGAACCACGCTGAACAGACCAACTACCTCAGAGCAACAGGACAGCCTGGGCCACGTGGGCAAGGGATGTCTGATTTGGCTTTTTGACAATATGCAGCTTTTAACTAAAATGCATAAACATTTGTTATGGTACAATTTTAATGAGCTTAAGAGGGATGCCTCTTACTTTTCCAAGATCCTAAAGTTAATCTTGTTTCTGTAATTCAACAGAGGTAAACACAGCAACAACCACTATATCTGCTGCCCCCATTACAAATGTCACATCTCCTGCATCATTATCAACTGCTGCCACAACAACAGCTCAAATGCTGACACCAACATCTGGTGGATCAACAATAGCTGGGACTACCTTGTCAACAACTGGAGGACCGACCACAAATGGTGCATCAACAGCATCAGCAGGCACAACCAAATCTCAAACAATTCCAACATTAAGCACATCACCAACAACAGCAAGTAATACCACGGATAAAGTATCAACATCTGGTAGAAGTACAGTGACGCCAAGTGTTGCAGTAACAACGACTAATTCTTCGACGATTCGGAGTTCAGCTGCCACAACAACAACTCTAACCACTACAGCTGCTGTTGTACCAGTCCAGATCCTTACAGCAACATTGGCTGAACCTTATGTAGCTGCATATAGTGACATTGAAAGCCCAGAATCCATGGCTCTTACAGTTCGAGTTGTTGTAGTGGTGAGTAAAGGAATCTTTTTAGTGCATAAATGAAGCTCTTTTGTCAAATACAAGAGTGACATGTTTAATTTTTTTTTCTTTCCTTTCCCCAACAGTTTGATTCGATCTTCAATGACAGATATGGCTTTCTATACCTCAGATGTGATGTCATTGCTTTCAGGTAGCATTCAATTACAGTATTATTTAATTATTATTATTATTATTATTATTATTATTATTATTATTTTGGTGTGTTCGTTAATATTGTCAATATTATTTTTGGATGCATAATATTGGATTTTGAAGGTAATTATCCCAGTATTTTTTCAACTGATTACTGCCAAACGTGGCACCAATACAAAAAGCCATTATCAATAATTTGTAGTTAAAAACAGTAATACCTCACTGGTCTTTATTAATCTTTTCTAGAAACTGTATTTATTTATGTTTAAAACAGGTGTGCAACAAACAAACACACAAAAGTAATGTTAAACACCATGGTTATCTAAGATCCAGACATTCAATGAGAATATGGTGAACATAATGACACATAAAAGCATTTTGACAATATTTGATATACACTGTATTTGACAGATGTTTGGGTAATATATTAAATGTAAATATTAAAATAAGTTTTCTACCTGCAAATACTATCAGGTAATGGGAAATGTCAGTATATTTGATACTGGGTTGTATCAGGCACTTGACAACAGTCAGTGAAGTGACTGAAAGGTCTTCAAGCAGCGTTGTAACTTTAAAGAGAATGAAATGAGACTGCTGATAAGGTGTGTACCTGCTGGTACAGTAGCTTTGCACAATTGTGGGAGTTTTAGGTAAAAACAAGCCACTTAACTGGTGTTGGATTGAGCAAAACATTTCAGAGTGCTTTATTTCTCCTCCAGGAATTCTCTGAGTTTGGCAGAATGTTTAAATGCTGCAAAGGAGTGTTCCTCTCATCATGCACATAACCCTACCCACTGAATCTTGTTTCAAATCACTCATATTTGGTTCAACATTTATTTTCTCAGTCATTATGATGTCTTACTGAGTCCATAGAGCAAAACAACAAATCAGTAGAATCAATGTGCAACGGCAGAAGAACTTAACCATTAAATAGTGCCACACACAGAGACTTCCAGGAGGAAAATAAAGCTGTCCTTTAAAATGTAAAACTAACACAAAATAACAGCAGTACACTTTACCAGTAGTCTCAGGTTATTTTATGTAGAGGTGCAGCACTGCTGGATGTCCTCTTATGACACTTCACTGACTATTGTGAAGTACCTGACAACAACCCAACTTCAAAAATACTGATAATCCCTTTAACTTTTTAAGCCATCAACTTCTAATACAGACATCACAGGATGAACCGTGCATCCCTGTTTTTTTATTTCATGAAACATGAAAACATTTCATGTTTTAATGTTACCTCATGTTTTCAAGATATATGGTTAAAATCCAGGAATTATCTTTTTTCCAATGCAGGTTGATAGAAGTACCAACCAGAACATCTAATACCGAAGTACAGTTGGAGATACTGTTCAACACTACTTCAGCAGATGAAGTACCATCAACTGAAGATGTCAGAAACACTGTAGTAAATGCTGTGTCAGACACCAACAACACTTTCAACGTTACAGTTCAGGCAGATTCCATTGTGGTAACTGGTAAGTTGACCTATATATCACTCCTGTACTTATTCTTTGAAAGACAATATCATTCTATTTTGGGTCTCATACACCCTTCAGTGTGTTTTACATGTCTATGCAAAGACAGTCAGCCACTACTGTTACATCAGAAGTCAGCTGTGAATGGCAAGCCAAGTGTAATGTTATATCCTGACATTTTTGCCATCTTATTGTCTTACTTTTTTATGCATTGTACATCAGTGATGAAGTATTACGGTGCAGGGAAGCTGAAATATAATGTCCCCATATGAGTGTGCAGGGTCTCAGGAGGTTAAGATATATACTTCATATTTTTCCTGGTTTTAATGATAATCTTTGTTTCTTTAAATTAACAGAGTCAAGCACTGCAGGAAACACAACTGCTGCCCCCACAGCCAATATCACCACTCCAAGAGCAACATCGACAGCTGCAACTTCAACAAGTACAAGTACATATAAAACTGTTGTATTTTGCTTATGTTGTAGGCCTCTTAAGCTTCCTTTCTCTAAAGTTTATGTTGGTTTCTGGATAGTGAAATGTGGGAATACTTCTAAAGATCTAACTTCTGCCAATCCCAACTCAAATACTATTATGGAAAACTCATCAGCCAGAACCACAACTACAAGAAGGGATGGGTATCGTCCTGTTTATAATGATAGACCAATGCTACTTCATGATTCTGATACTTATTTACAATCATTTTAGCATAATTTGGCGCATAAAAAAAAAAAAAGCACATGAAAACTAGAGCATGCAGCGCTTCTTTACAAATTGGGGGCACCGATGACTACGTCCTTCAAATAAATGATTTTTTTGATGAATGGCCCAGAGATTTGGAGGCTGTCTGTCATTATGATGCACTGGAAAAAGAGGGATGATCCAGTGTGCCATCATACTCATGTAGATACGTGTGAAGTAAACCCTCTCTGTTTTGCACTCTTAGCACATTGTTGGTCATTCTTAGGTAAAAAAAAAAAAAAAGATCCCCCTCATAGAAAGAACCACTTCGTTTGTCACTATGATACATCACTCTCTCCAGGCAGTGACAACGATTTTAGGAGCTATCAATACTTCAGGTCAGTCACAGGGTGTCACCTGCAGCAGCATATGCTTGCAACCACAGTAAATCATTTTTTCAGCATTGGTTAGAAGTGTACTTTTTCTAATTATCTCATTAATATCTCAGCACAGATAAATGGATTTCAGTTTTAAAATACATTTCTTGAACTTTACATGCAAATTTATAGACTGGACATGACTTTATAAGTTGTATGATATCAGCTTTGAGAAAATGTATTGTTAGTAGATCCAGCACATAATGCTGGCAAAGGAAAATTAAAATTAAACCAAATATTAGTGACAAGACATGCCTTTTACTGTGGATGCACAGGGTTGCTTTATAAACCAGAGTAAAGAGAAGAATAAATTCTTTAGAAAGAGAAAAGTGGGCAGAATGAAAGACGGGGAAAACTTGTGGAATTGATGTACACAAAACCACAGCTGTTTGCTGTACTGTAAAATAGTGCCAGACACAGAGACTTCCTGGAGGAAAAATGAAGTACTCTGACATTTTTCACGCAATAGTGATCTGACCCAACATAGTTTTAAGTCTAGTTTTTGTAAAACTCATACAACTGCACAAAATAACTGTAATGACCAACTGTACCAACTGTAGCTTACCAGAAGTCACAGCTCTATTGTCACGCATCTTTTCCAACCCAACTTCAGAAATACAGAAATAACTCTTGTAAGTGCAGTTCCTTTTATTCCTCGAGGTGAAGGGTTGATGTATGCGCATACAGAGATAGACAGTTTGTTTCTTTGATTTGAAACAGAGGCACATGTCATCAAACTTTATTTTTAAAAGGGGGTGCAACCATATAACCTGGAACACTTTATTAGAATGAGCAACAGAAGAGGTAGGGTGTATTTTCTATGACTAGTCCTCTGTTGAGGCTGACATGCAGGAGGCCCTGTAAGGATGGACAATAGATGTAAATACCAACAGACACCGTTTGTCCTTTAGCCTTTTGGTGCAGATCTTACATTTACTATTATACCCTCGAAATATGAGAACAAGCACATATACAACTATTGAATTATTTTTCAGATGGAGGCCTCTTATTTTCCTCTATTTTTCAATGTTGTTTTTTTTTTTATTCTGGTTATTAACAGATGGAAATACAACTGCTAGAGTCATGACGACAACTGCAACAGAAACTACAAGGACAGCTACAATTACTGCTACAAATACAACAACACCTTCAACTACAACTACAACTACCACAACTCCTTCAACTACACCACGTCCTTCTACAGCAACTACCGAGGCAGTAATAACAAGGCGATTGACTTTCAGGACAACAGAGACATTCACATCTGACTTGTTAGATTCTACAACTACAGCATTTATAAATCGAGCCACGCTTCTATTAGCTCTTGTAAGTTTTTTACTTCATTAAAATCTATCTACAGTAAAGCATCTTAATTCAGGATTTTGAGTATCAAACGTAAATTTCAATACAATGAACTGTGTAATTAATGCTGCGTTCCAGGCGACCCGTAGCTCGAAAATTTCCCAGTTGAAATCTCCGAGTTCCGACCCAAAAGTAAATTACGACTTTGGTTTGAGCACAAGGAATTCTAGTCTGAAAATTAACCAACATGGCAGGCATTATAAGATTTATGCTTTATCAACTAACTCATTTGAGTGAAACAGAAGTGGGGAAATGGCGCATAAGGTAACAGAAGCTTATACTTTACAGTGTTTGTCATTATTAAGAGGCTGCCATATTGTTTAGGCAGTGATGTGACGTCCCAAGTTGTAACTCAGAGTACATCGATCTGGTACGAGTTCACAGGTCAGAAGTTATGTGTTCGACTGCCGTTCCAGTGCACTTTCAGGAGTTACATGTGGGAAAAACACGAGTTACAGGTTGCCTGGTACGCAGCAGAATATAGTCAGTTTATTTACACTGACTATAGTTTAAATGAAGTCAGTTTACAAAGAGTGTTTCAACTTGCAAACATAAGAAACACCCTAAAGCTTCTTTGAGTAGAACAGCATTTGTATGCAACTGCATTGAACTCACCATGGTTCAATAGCACAAGAAAAATAATTTCAGACAATACGTATTCATGACCTTAAAATCTTTTTTTATTTTTTTCAGCTCAGACCTGTCTTCCAAGAAGGATCTACATCGTTTCGCTCTATGGTAGTGGTCTCCTTCAGGTAACAATTGTGATGACATTTCTAAAGATTCTTAAGCATGAACCAAAAACTCAGCATACGTTTTAAATAAAAAGAGAATACTTTGGTAAATACTTTGCAGCAATGGATCGATCATAAACAACGTAGATCTTGGATTTGCATCAGCATCTGCTCCCAATAACACTCAGATAGCACAAATCTTGGCCGATGCTGCACCAAACATCTGCAACATCAACATTGACACCACTTCAATAGCTGTTGATTCCACAGGTAAGTGAAGTTTATCAAACTAGTCTGTAGTGCATTAAAAATATCAAAACACCGGAGATCTTTCTTTGTAAAAGTGACACCTTGCTTTTTTCTTGACAGTGATAGAAGTTTCAAGGGGAGTAAGCCACAATATCAGCGTCATCACAGCATCCTTCTTTGTGTTGTTAACATGGCTACTTTCTTGCCAACTGTAGTATCAGACCAAACGTCCATGTGAAACCTCAATAAGCTGCTTGCATCAATATAAAGAAAGGACTGTATGGCACTAAATATCAAGCGTGACCTGTGATGCTTGAAAGTGTAACACTACTCGGAATGAAGTGGAGAGGATCACATGCACAAAATATTTTGATGGCACAGCATTGAGAAACATTGATGGCCAAGGAACTGGCTGGAGCAATTCTTGTCAATAAATTTGGCTGGAGTTTGAAGGTGAATGATTTGGAATGGATAAGCTCAGTGTATCGTCTCACAGTTTGTCTTCTTCTATGTAAGGGCTAGACATTCAGGTCACTTGAGACGGATGACTTTTCAAATTTGAACAATTTCCAGGGCTTGACATTAACACTGAACAACCTGCCAAATGATGATGGATACCAGGAAGACCCCATGAGCCACTTGCAGAGTTAAATTCATCAGTGTCTCCAGCAGCAGTTTACAGTTAATGCACCTCCTATAGAGCTCCTATTAAGTTCCATCTGCCCCTTTTTGTGCCTCATCAATTGTGGTACCTGCTCAACTCAGATCAACTTAACATGGTTTGGTCACCACCAGTTACTTTTTCTGTTATAGTACAACTTTGATTGTATCACTTTAAGGTAGACTGGGTGATCAAATCCTGGATGTACGAAACTACATTGGCATCAACACTTAAAGAAGGAAGAGAGGTGGCAGAGCTGTTGGGTCCCTGGCAGCCCACTGCAGTGGCTATTTATCACAGTGAGGGAACAAATTTTGCTCTAAAGGCAGTTGAAAACAGCAGAACAACTTACCTTAAACGATAGAAAAACTTGGGAAGTCATACAGCATTACAGAGCCAACATGGGGAATAAGAGGGGTATCATTTTTGTGTTTGATTTTTCTTGTGTTAATGTCTGACCATGTAGATGTCAGCTGTGTCTCCATGTCATATACAGTTCAGTTGAATTGAACTGATGGCATGCGGTGGTAAAGCCGACTTTTGTGTCTCCTCCATGTTACAGAGTATATCTATGCACAAGACAAAAAGTCTGCCACATCAGGAATTCATTAAACAGCTGTTTTAGGCAAACAAACAGCTGTTCATTGTTACCTTCATAGAATTTAGTTATTCTGAAAAACGAGCAAAATTATACTAAAAAAAAATGAGTTTGAACACATCAACTTACACAGTCATTTTTGTTTTTGCTCGTCTGGATACAGCAATATATCAGGTTGGAGGGAAGCAATTTCATGTAACAAAAACTCTTTAAGTCTTCATATTTTGTACAGCGCAGAAGAAAGTAACACTAGCTTTCCATTGCATTCAGATATTTCATAGAGTCTGCAGTATAATACCAAATCGTAGCTGTGCAATGAAGGACCTCAGGCTTCTGGATGACTACATATCTGTAATATCTGTAATATGAGTATATTATCTGTACATTTGTCCTTAATTTAAGCTTAGACAGAACTATTAAAACTCAGTGGTAAGTTTGGGCCAAAAACAAGTCAGCTGTTCATTAATCTTTATAGTAAAATAACTTTCATGATACACAGTCTCCGGGTGGTCAACATACGTATTTATAAACTGTTACGCTAAATATGTCCTATTTCTTTCTTGGTTGTTTTGAACAATGCACGATCCAATAACAACAGGCAAAAGTTGTCTGTCATAAGATGAATAAAGGCAGTTCTTACTGGCTATACCCCAGTAGAGAAATTGAATTCCTTGCATTGGAGGCATCATACAAATGATTATGAACATAAAACACCAATGAGGTGTTAATTGTCAAGCTCTGGTAACATTGATGCAGTACTGTAAATACAGCACTCCTCTATATATCTGGAATTTGTCTGCAATGTCAAAACATTGCCCTGTATGATTCAATGTTTTATTTACTTATATGTTTATGTTATCATAAATATGTTTCAGTTTCTTTGATTGTAATTTTTGCATGTCAGTAAAATATATTGATTCAACATGATGATCAGTTCACAAAAGAAACAATAAAGCAATTATTCCATACGAAATGAGAATCATTACTACCTAAAGCATTTATGTAAAAGTGTAAGTAAAGAACTGATCTTTTTAAGACTGTAAATGTATAGCGTTGTGCCAATTCTGTTTAGAATGAGTTGGGTTAAATTTCAGTTCTCACATCCTCAAAATGAACTTGTTTACACTCATAGTTCTTAACTTGAAATATAAATTAAGTTCACAATTCAAAAAAATGTCCTTTTTTCATGCTTTTTCCTTGGCAGAAAAGTGTTACATCTCATGAAGCTTCATCTGATTTGAAGCCAAAAGCAAGGCCTGTTTAGCTTGTTGTACATTATGAATAGTGGCCAATGATTCACTGTGGCGACCAATTGTGTGAACTGACAGTGGTTTTCTGAATTGTTCCTGAGCCCACATGGTATCATGATGAAAATAAGGACTGTGGATGCTGCAATCCCTAAAATCCATGAAAGTATTTGTAGAGAAAGACTGTTCTTAAAGTGTTGGCAGGTGTTTACAAATTGGTAAACCATGTTCCATCCATGTCTGTGAACAGCTGAGCCTTTTTGGTATGCTATTTAAATCACCAATTTTGTTGCCCCTGTCCCAGCTTTTCTGAAACTTGTTGCAGGCATTATATTCAAAATGAGTTACTATTAGCACAAAAAAGTGTATCAATCTAAACATAACTTAACATGTTGTGTATTTGATCATATATGGGTTAAAACATGCATTTTATTATTTTTTAGGTTTTACACAACAGCCCAACTTAATTGGAAATAGATTAAACGTGAAGCCAGGGGTGTAGCAGCGATTTTAAAAGTGAGGGTGTTCTAAGGGTAGGGCAACCTTCAAGTCAAATTTTTGTTTTTAGGATACGCTACTTGAAATTGAATGTATTTTTGCTTTTCATTACAATACTATGCAAGTAAAATAGCATTAAGTATCAAAATGTACATTGATGTACCACACACTCCACGCTAACATCCTTTTACACTTTTCTCATACCATTATTGTTAAAATTATGCTATTATTTAGGTCTTTTTTTATATAATATAGCACTAACCATGCCCATGACTCATATCCAATGATATTTGTGGGTGATACTTTAAGGAATACAGCACCTTTTACATTGTGTCTTAAATCTATTTTAAATCAGTCAACTTAAAATCAGTGCCAGAAAAAGTAAACAATACTTTTAGTAAGCTTATTTCCCAATGAGCTTTATACTGATTCATAAAAAAAAAATCGCAGCACCCGCAACCCCAGCTGGTGAGATGCGCATGAATCCCTCTGTAAAAAGTGAGGGGGATGATTTTTTGTTTCTGTGAAAGTGCGGGTGTCTCAACACCCTCAACCCCCGCGGGTGTGACGCCCATGCGTGAAGCACAAAATAGGTCAGTTTGGAAGCTAAAAAACAAGAGGGAGATCCAGCATGAATAAAACTTACCTGTAGTCTGACATTCAATGATAGTTAACAGTGTGTAGGGCATACAACAATGGTACAGGTGCTGGTGATAGTGATAAAGCACATCAAAATTCATTTTAAAAAGTGATTGAAGAGGGTGGACGTATTACATTTCCTGTTTCTTGATGAATTCAGTGCCTTCATGCATTCTTGTTGTGGAGGGATTGCTGTAAAATGTTCAGCATACATTTCAAGAAGTTATATTTTTATTCAAAATTCAGTGAGGAAACATAGTCCACCATTTTTCACGATCATTTATATGTCTATTTTACCCTGAAACATAACGTTCGTCAGCGCAGGTTATGCTTTTTAGCAAGTTTCCAACGTTGAACATGATGGCAAGAAATCCTCATTTATAGTCCTGAAAATTACAAGTAATTCAAGACTAGTTCCAGTAACCTTAAGATCTTGCTTTGTATTAAAAGCTTAATGAATCTGGTTCTTGGCCCACTGATTCATAAGAGGAGGATCTTAATATGGCAATCAATCAATCGATCAATCAGTCAAACTTTACAGGATTTTGTAATACAAAGTGCTTTACATGGGAAAAAAAGATAAACTGAAATAACAATAAGTGAAAAAAAAGCAAAAAATTGCATAACTGAATAAAATGAAAATATAAGACCCCCCCCCCCAATCCACATTCAATACACACAGGAAATTCTGACAGAAAGCTAAATTGACCTAAATTGGAGGACTGAGGAAATGCCATCTTGAATTAAAAATGGGGAAACACAGTTGCGACTAAAATGATGGTAAAAAAAAAATTATTGAAAAATACTAGACGGTAAGATAAGTAAATATGTAAAAACATAAAATAAAAGTTAGATAAATAATTTGGAAAAATGTGAAAGCATAACATCAGGTGCATGATAAAATCAGCTAAAATAGGATAATAAAAATAAAAGCATTTCACAAAGCATAAAGTTCCGGATAAAAAATCTTAGCTGAAATATAGAAATAAAATAAAATAAAATAAAAGGGTTAAATAAGATAAGA
Source organism: Scarus forsteni (assembly GCA_036419115.1). Lineage (NCBI taxonomy): Eukaryota > Metazoa > Chordata > Actinopteri > Labriformes > Labridae > Scarus > Scarus forsteni. The sequence goes on along the minus strand of JAZDUH010000544.1, from coordinate 20,957,210 downwards.
TATAATGTAAAATAATAATAAATACAATCAGCTAAAAGCCAGATTAAAAAGGTGGATCTTGAGTTTGCCTTTAATATATGAACAGTAGGTGCCGCCCTCTGGCCTTCAGGTAGACTGTTCCACATAAAAGCCGTAATAACAAAAAGAGACTTCACCGTATGTTTTAGTTCTTACTCTGGGATCAGTTAAAAGACCACTACCTGAAGACCTGAGGGCTCTACGGGGCTCATATGGTAAAAGCAAATCAGATAAATAGGCAGGAACAAGACTGTTAGGAGACTTCCAAACTAATAAAAGAACCTTAAAATGTATTATATAAGATGCAAATGAGAGATTAAACATGGCAGCAGAAACAACAACAACAGAGTTAAAAGTTAAAATCAAATTGGTAAATCAGGAACATGATCACCAACATCTAAATAATGTCTAAGACTGTACAGTCTTGGCAGGTCATCCAGCTGATATGATGATATAAACTCTCCAATAGAAGCAAGGAAATAAGTTTGGTGTACTCACTCAACTGGTAACCATGTACAGTGATGACTTAGAGTTGACGGCATGGTTGTCTTTGTCCTTAAAGATGTTATAAATGTTTTATCTTGGTTTTCTTGGTTGTATTTTCTCAAATAAATGGATAAATGATACAGTGGTTTATAAAAGTGAAACACTGAAGAGGTTCTTCAGTGCCTTGATTATGACATCTATCAGCACAGACGGCTGCAAGTCATCAGTTCACAAAGTAACTCATTACATCCATAAAAAGAGACAGTTCAAAATATCATAGAGACGGAGTACAGACAATGCTGATGGTGAGATTTGAAAACTGGTCATCATTTGTAAACAAAAACTTGTTGTTGGTGTTCATTTTGTTACTTTTACTCTCAGGATTACAGCCATGCTTTACTTCTGACACAAAAGGCAGTTTCATCTGGGCTTTTGTGCCCTCTGGTGGTGTCCCCCAGTAACATGCATCAGAAACATGAAAACAAACAAAATTCAAGTAGATCTCTGAAAATTGAAGAATTCACACCTAATGGAAAGACAAAGTGCTGTTCAATATTAATGAAGCTTTATTCAACTCGGCTGAACCCTTCACATGTTTGATGTTTTCACCAAGCCATTATCAGAACTCTCTTCATTATTCACTGAAGTGGAATGCTGCAGCATCACATTTCTACGCAGGACAAAGACAAGGGAGTGGATTCTGAAAACATGCCAAGAATATAGAAGCCTAACAGGCTATACCTAATGTGAAAAATGTATCATCAATGAGTCATGAAATATGTTATTAAAGCAGTTCTGTCAATAAATCCAATGACTTGAGCACAAGGACTATCACAACTTGATAACACTCACAGTGTTACCATCAACATTACCTTTGGTCAAGGAAAGGACTCGGATCTGTTCTATTATTGATCTACCCCTTAACTGGTAAGTTACAGCTGAAAACATTTATCTTTAGGCATAAGTTTACAATACTCTTAATTATATATTCTGTATACTATATTTTCTTAATTGTATGTTACTGACTCTGGGAAGGAGGTAAATCAACTATGGTTTGGTATGGTATTTTATCCTATTATATAGACCATGTTTTAATACATTGACACCTCTAAAAGTATTAATTAAATTTAAGGCAGATAGAGAACTGAGCAAAAGATAGAATTGTTTACTTTAAAGGCTGCATCCACAAATTGCTGTAGAATGTTATCATCTTAAATTCCATTGAATTGGGGATCAATCTCTTCCTTTAGAATAGATTTAAAGGTTCTTTTTCTTAGTTTTTAAACTTCTTAATGGTCTTGCTCCTTCCCATTTGCTTTTTACCCTGTGAGCCCATGAGCTCTCAGGTCTTCAGGTAGTGGTATTTTAACTGATCCCAGAGTAAGAACTAAAACATACGGTGAAGCCTTGTTTCGTTACTACGGCCCCAGTCTGTGGATCAGTACCTGAGGACCTGAGGGCAGCACCTACTGTTCATATATTAAAGAGCAAACTCAAGACCTACCTCTTTAATCTGGCTTTTAGCTGATTACATTTATTATTATTTGTCATTATATTTTAACTTATAATAATCCTCTTATTTGGTTTTATTTCTACATTTCAGTTCAGATTTGTTATTTGCAATTTGATTCTTAGTTAAATACTTCTCTTTTTATTATCCTATATCATCTGTTTTTATGCACCTGGTGTTGGCATTGTATTATTGTATTATGTATTATTATTGTATTGTCTCATTTTACCATGTTATTTATCTAAATTTTGTTCTATCTATCTATGTATTTACTTTTTTTTTTTTACCAGATAGTATTTCTATCTAACGCCTGATTGAGGTTTTTTATTCTCATTTTAGTCTCAGCTCCTGTGTGTCCTCACTTATGACTCAAGATAGTGTTTCCTTAGCCCTCTGCTTTTGCTTTCTGTCAGAATTCCCATTTTAAGCCTTTGGGCTCTAATTTCGTAGACCAGGCGCAAGCGCAGGTGCACCTGCCTGCGCCGGCCTTCGCCACGCGGACTGGGTGTGACCTGCGCACTTTGCAAGTTTCCTGCAGTGCCAAGAGAGGCGCACTCATGGCGCACAGGGGCGCAGAGGTTCTTGGCGATCACGCCCGTCTCTGCCTCTCCACGCAAATGTCAGAATAGGAGGAGAATAGACGTGAGTAGGATTAACACAGCCGATCGCTGTCTTCACCAATCAAATGAGCGCCTCTCCTCGCCTTTAAATGCCACGGAGTAAGGTACAAAATGTAAAACTCTTCAGATCCTTGAACAAACTTTTGCCAAAACATATCATAAGAGGAGCAAAAATATACCTCCTATTGACAAATGCTGTTAATATTATTTGTTTTTAATTCAGTACAGAAATGTGGAGCAGATCTGGTAAAACTGCTACTGAAGCTGTTAGCATCTATGCTAATGCATGTATGAGCAGTCGCTTCCTGCTGTCATCACACTAGTAGCTCCCACGTCTTCGTACTTTAAAGGATGCTGATTGGGCTGTGCTGCTTTAGGTCAAACACAATAGTTGTAGACTAGAGCTTGGTAGGATGGATTTGCCTGATAACAGACAATGAGTCAGCCAGGATCCATCTGCACAAGTTTAAAGTTCTCTCACTCTTTCATTTAATTAAGAATTTAAGGTTCCAATAATAATCATACATTTAATTGCCATTGCTTTAACATAGCAAGCTAAAACAATTTGGTCAGAAGGGCCGAAGTCCTATTTTACTTCTGTAAAATAGAGGACTGATACAAAGTCAGGTAGAGAAGATGTTCTGAAGACAGCAGCCTCTATGAATTAGGCCTTTTTTTAACATCCACACAAAAGATGCCATCATCCCAATTTTTCTAATAATAAACATAAGAGAGAGAGACAAAGACGACTTATTAAACACCCTTGCAGGCAAAGGATTGGATCCACAATTTAGGCCATTTCAGTGCAAAATTTTGACATCAATATTCTCTTGCAAGATGTTGCAAATTTGCAGGAAGCAATGTTGCTAACCACTGTCCAATATGCTGCCCTGACATACAGATTGTTTCCTCTTCCATATACTACTTAGGGCTGTCACTTTAGTGCATTAATTAGATTAATTAATTACACCGCAAATTAATGCGTTATAAAAATTAATCGCAAGATTAATCATAGCACACAGACATTTTGATACTGTCCAGCTGGAGGACCCGTACATGGCAGTGGCACGTCACTTCACACATGCGTCTCTAGACTTAGTCTTATTTCATTTTTGAATTTATTAATCTATATTTACTACATTCTTTAATAATGCATCAGGCCTAATTGGTTTGCTGGATGTCCTCGACCTTTTTCTTATTTTGAATTTGATTTATGAAACACACTTAAAGTGTCATTTGAGTTGCCTGATTGAGCTTAGAATTTTCTGGACAAGTTGCCCTGACTTTGGTTTTATTTAGTCACCAATAAAAATGTGGATTTACAAATCTTCACTTCTTAGTGTATTCATTTGATTAGTCCTGCACTACAATTTTATAATATCCTAGAATTCAAATTCTTTATTTGGCTACTTTAAGCAGATATGAGATTAAAATATGATTAATTAGATTAATTAATTATGAATCCAGTAATTAATTAGATTAATTTTTTTAATCGTCTGACAGCACTAATACTACCTGAAAAAAATGCCGGATGTATGTAAATAAATAACTTTCTGTTTTGGGTGGTTTTACAGATCAAGGAGCACACAAGATGGGTGTGAAACCCAACTTAGCATTTTTGCTAATTTTGTTGGGTGAGTAATTCAAGATGATTAATATGTCAAATGATAAAAAATACATGTGATTTAGATGTGTTTGATATAATGACATTGTTTTTCAATAAATGTCTCAAACAGGGGTCTTTAAACTTGCAACAACATCAACAACAACACCTTCCGCTGGATCATCATCAACTCATGAGCGTAGAACAAATGGAGAGTTGACAACAACAGACAAGCTGACAGCAGTCATTGGCTTACCAAATACTAACGGAAAAATGACAGCTGATCAGGCAACACAAACCAAAGTGACAACTTACAACCAAACTACATTTGATGAGCCAAAACATGAAATCAAAGTGGCTTTCATGTTCACCTTGAAAAATAAATTTGTAGAACATTTGAACAATCCCTACAGTTCAGAATCCAATGATCTTGAGGCACAGATTACAAATATGGTGAGTGAACAGCCATGTATTAAATATGAAAGAGTGAAATAGCAACTGTGTAAACTCAGTACGACAAAAGGGTCTCATCATCACTTGAATTTTATCATACTGACTAATATCTGTTTCAATGTGTTTTCCGCCCAGTGTGACATAATATGTAACATCAGCTTTGGACATATTTTGACCACACTTTTGACAATAACTCTAAGGTAAAATATTTTTTTCTACAAAGATTTGATAATTAATTTACTGATGAGGAAAAATACTAAATATGAGATGAAAAGTGACCAACTGAAAACCTAGTCACAGGAAAAACTGTGTTTGAAAATCCTAGGAGGAGTGAATTGGGGAATGTGAACGCAGAAGTGGCATTGGAAATAAAAAACACAACATCAATGAAGAATGTAACAAAGGAAGATGTCGAGGGGGCCTTTGTGAGGAATATCAAAAAAATCAGCATACAAGTCAACCTCGAAATAGAAATTAACTCCATCATTATGCTGGGTAAGAAAATAATTTATGCTTTAAAATTAGCCCAAACTACCATAGCAATTGGGCAACTGGCTCAATTTTGTTGTTTCTGTGTGTCACACAACATCCATAGACTCAAACCAGACCATGACTACTGTGGATGATGAAGATATGTCATCAACATTCATTCTGGAAGCCACCATTAACAAGGAATATGTAGCTGCCCTGGCTAATAGCAGCAGTCCAGAATACCAAGACCTTGAAGAAGAGGTTGTGAAGCTGGTGCGTATGACCTAAAGAACCTTATTAAAAGCATCCACGGGTCATGGTCAAGTCAAGTGCATTCAGGGCCACCCTAACCCAATGATTCAACTATGGCAGCTCAGAAATACAGACAAATTACTTGATGAAATGAAAACAGACCAGGATGACAAAGGGCTGGATTTGCCCTGTCAAAATCTCACTGTTGTGTTTTGGCCAGACTCCAAGAAAGCCAATGGATTGCTGGGTTGTGATATAATGATCATTTTAATTTCAAATGACAAAGATCCATATCTGTATTTCTCTGCAAAGTTATGAATCAAAGGGTAAAATGTCATTCTGCCAAACTGGGCAGAAGACTTGTCAGAGTCCGATATGTGACAATGCTCCGAAGTGGAAGAATGATCCAAAATGTTTAAAAAAAAAGTAAAACAAACCCAAAACAAAATGAAATGTTATAATTCAAAAGCTGTGGCAGGCAACAAGCATGTTTCCTGCCACATAATGTAATGACTGACCTAATATGTATCAAGTTGTCACATTTTGGGCAAAAAGATATCATATTTTGGGCTCTGCATCTTCTTACATTATTGAGCAGTTATTCCATTTTGGGTTTTATTACATTTTTTTAAATAATAGTTTTGGATCATCCTTACATATTCATCTCTAAAAAGGCTGAGATTGAACTCCTCTGCCATGCAATCTTCTCAGCAAAGCTCAACCACTTTAGCAAACTGTCTTGACTAGATGCCATGTTGCCTGTCATCATTTCAAAATGCCATTATGATTTTTGTTTGACACTTTGTCTTGTTCACAGTGTGACACCATTTTTCGACAGCGGTTTGGAAGATTATTTGTTGGAACAACTGTCAGTGAATTCAGGTACATTTTCAAGACTTTGAATTCTCAAACAGAAACTATACCACAACGTGACTGGGAAACCCTCTTTAGGCCAATTGGCTTACCTTTTTAATACTACTGTGGTGTTCAAACAATTAGAGCATGTCACTGAAGAGAGACGGAATACATGCCTATTTTGCTTCAATACACTTTCAGCAATGTGTCATGACACAAATTTGTCTTTTTTTAAGACCTGACATGGGTAACACCAGAGCAGAAGTGCAGCTGGCCTTCAATGACACAGGTAGACCAGAGGACATGCCAACAAGAGCACAAGTCACTGATGCCTTGGTGCAGGCTCTGAGGAATGAAAGCAATGTCTTCAGCCTCAGTATTAACATTTCCTCCATTATCGTAACTGGTGAGTAAACATTTCCAACATAGATCCAGTCCATCATTTCATCATCCTTAAATACATATTGTGCTCAATTTTGAAGTTAGTATTAAAGTAAAACATTCACCACAAAAGATAAAAAACTAGTTTGTTGTAGCTTGGTAAAAACATTACTTATTTCCTGCTCTCTCAAATGCAATCCCAATACTTTCTGTCAGTCAAAATTTGTGGTTTCAACAAACCAAAAACTGATTTTTAAAAATACACAGTAATCTACCACAGTTTGAGTAGCAGCCATAGTGGAAGAGGAAATTTCCATTTTTCAAAAATCTAACCAAGGCTTGCATGACCATCAAATGATGCAGTTCACATGATGATGCAGCAGTGCCTGTCAATTAAAAACATGTGGATACATTTCCTTTTTCCTTACAGCTCTTCTTTTTCTATGAACATTTAGCAATGACCAATTAAGAATCTGAAGATGGATACATCAATAGACATATTGTAATATAAAATTAAGAAATGCATATCTTGGTTAAAAAAGATGAAAATTTTGAATGTCAAGGTCAAGGTCATCAACTGTTGCAGAACTAACTCAGGAATAATGTGATTTAGGGAGGTTGTATTTGCCACATGTTAACAGCTGTTTGATAGTTTGACATCAGAATAGAAGTATCTATCCCACAAATTCTCCAAAACTAAAACAGTTTAATGGGTCAACACCAATCTTTGTGCTAGCTGAAATTGGTGGGTCAGAAACAGTAATGGGATAACATTAGCTTCAAGTATGTGCGCAAGTCTTAGCTGAAAAATGGCAAAAGCATCAATTTTAGCCAGGGGTCAACAGGTTTTGTCATGCTTTTTTCTTCAGAACATTTCAGAAAACAAAATCCCTTTTGACCTCTGAGTTGTCCAAAGTGTTGAAGTGACAGAAATTCTTTGCTGTTTTGAATCAAAGTGATCTCAAATCCAAATTTGGTCTTGTCTTATATAACCTCATCAGATGGCAGGCTGTTGGAAAACAGTCTTGTGTCCTTTGGGGGTTGTAGTCAACTCCAAACTAACTTGTTAGCTTGTCTGAGACTTGTTGTTCACAGTGCAATAGGCAGATAACCAACACATATTTGTGCATATGATTCCTCATCCCAACTCTTTTAGAGCCACTGACTGGGACAACAACAGCTGGTTCCTCAGTCACACCTGATGACATATCTACGGTGACAGCTATCTCCACTGGATCCACCGATGCAGTTACTCAGTCCTCCATTTCAGCTGTGACTCTTGACTTTACTGTGGTGGAATCTTTTGATGAGCAATTCAACAATCGAAGCAGCGATCCATTCAGAAGCCTTGAAATTCGAGTTGTATCATTGGTTGGTTACATTTTAAGTTCCTGAGCATCTGAATTATATTTCAAGTAACCTTTTCTTGTGGTTTTGCTCGATCTGATTCTAGAAATGTCCCTGTTGATTGATTCTTTTCTGTTTTCCATCACAGTGTAATTCTGTTTACTCTGTAAGATTTGGGCAATTATTTGTTCGAACCACAGTATTGGACTTCAGGTAAGACGATGAACTTTTAGAGGTTTTAATACTTCCTGAAAAACTTAATGGGTATATTGTTGGATTTGTTGTTTTATTTAAGAACTGGTTTTTAGTTGGATGGCAATGGTGAAAAACAAATGAGAGCCTAAATCCTCATTCCAAACAACCACAATCATACCATAAAGGCTTGTGTTTTTCTGGTTTCACCCATATAGCCCCGCAAATGAAACAGAGACACCTGTAAGAACTCGAGCAGTTGTTTCGCTGGAGTTCACAAATGCATCTTCCATTCCTGATGGAAGTGACGTGGCGGAAATCTTTGTGATTGCAGTCCAAAACCCCAACAATACATTCAACGTCACTGTTGATCCAGAGTCCATTGCAGTCACCGGTGAGTAGAGTTCCATTTTTTCCAATTCCTTTTCTTCAACTTTTTTGTCAAGTTCAAACTTTTCATCTGAGTGTTTTTGAAGTCATGTACAAGTAAAAGCAGAAACATGTAAAATACAAATAATTAGCATTAACTCCAAAGTTTTTCCTGCCACACATATACCGTAATTACATTGAAATCTTGACTTTTCAATCAAAACATTCAACATCAAGCTTTTAAATTGTTACACTGTGTCCAATCTGAATGCGGGCATCAGATGTCTGCAGGACTTAGCCAAGCCCGACTGTTGTCTACACTCCATCTGTTTCATAGTTTGTGCTCCGACACTGTTTCCCCTTGCTAACATGATACTAATTTTTGTTGTCCGGCTGGACAGTCAGATGTGCAGAGCCTTTACTTGTGTTGACAGGAGGTCAGCTCCAAGGCTCATAAATAAACAGCTGTGCGTGTGAGCCAAGTTTGTTCCTTGACAATGGAAGTAAAAGTAAGATATTTGACACACAAATGGATCAATTCTCTGCAATCTCCACGATGTAAAAGAGTTAACAAGTGCTGCTGGAAGAGGGTAAAGTTTTTTCATTGTGTAAACGATAGCCACAGAGAAATGAACAGAGACATGGTTTTTAGAGAACAACCTTGTGCTTCATTTTGCATCTTCACGCTGCTTAGCAGGCAGTGCGAACACTCAAATAGGAAAAGTTTGAAATCAGGATTGAAGTATCTCTCGCACAAATTGTCCAAAAATAAAACAGTTTAATGGGTCAACACCAATCTTTGTGCTAGCTGAAATTGGTGGGTCAGAAACAGTAATGGGATAACATTAGCTTCAAGTATGTGCGCAAGTCTTAGCTGAAAAATGGCAAAAGCATCAATTTTAGCCAGGGGTCAACAGGTTTTGTCATGCTTTTTTCTTCAGAACATTTCAGAAAACAAAATCCCTTTTGACCTCTGAGTTGTCCAAAGTGTTGAAGTGACAGAAATTCTTTGCTGTTTTAAATCAAAGTGATCTCAAATCCAAATTTGGTCTTGTCTTATATAACCTCATCAGACGGCAAGTTGTTGGAAAACAGTCTTGTGTCCTTTGGGGGTTGTGGTCAACTCCAAACTAACTTGTTAACTTGTCTGAGACTTGTTGTTTACAGTGCAATAGGCAGATAACCAACACATATTTGTGCATATGATTCCTCATCCCAACTCTTTTAGAGCCAGGACCACTGACTGGGACAACAACAGCTGGTTCCTCAGTCACACCTGATGACATATCTACGGTGACAGCTATCTCCACTGGATCCACCGATGCAGTTACTCAGTCCTCCATTTCAGCTGTGACTCTTGACTTTACTGTGGTGGAATCTTTTGATGAGCAATTCAACAATCGAAGCAGCGATCCATTCAGAAGCCTTGAAATTCGAGTTGTATCATTGGTTGGTTACATTTTAAGTTCCTGAGCATCTGAATTATATTTCAAGTAACCTTTTCTTGTGGTTTTGCTCGATCTGATTCTGGAAATGTCCCCGTTGATTGATTCTTTTCTGTTTTCCATCACAGTGTAATTTTGTTTACTCTGGAGGATTTGGGCCAATATTTGTTGGAGCCACAGTTATGGACTTCAGGTAAGACGATGAACTTTTAGAGGTTTTAATACTTCCTGAAAAACTTAATGGGTATATTGTTGGATTTGTTGTTTTATTTAAGTACTGGTTTTTAGTTGGATGGCAATGGTGAAAAACAAATGAGAGCCTAAATCCTCATTCCAAACAACCACAATCATACCATAAAGGCTTGTGTTTTTCTTGTTTCACCCATATAGCCCCGCAAACGAAACAGAGACACCTGTAAGAACTCGAGCAGTTGTTTCGCTGGAGTTCACAAATGCATCTTCCATTCCTGATGGAAGTGACGTGGCGGAAATCTTCGTGATTGCAGTCCAAAACCCCAACAATACATTCAACGTCACTGTTGATCCAGAGTCCATTGCAGTCACCGGTGAGTAGAATTCCATTTTTTCCAATTCCTTTTCTTCAACTTTTTTGTCAAGTTCAAACTTTTCATCTGAGTGTTTTTGAAGTCATGTACAAGTAAAAGCAGAAACATGTAAAATACAAATAATTAGCATTAACTCCAAAGTTTTTCCTGCCACACATATACCGTAATTACATTGAAATCTTGACTTTTCAATCAAAACATTCAACATCAAGCTTTTAAATTGTTACACTGTGTCCAATCTGAATGCGGGCATCAGATGTCTGCATTACTAAGCCAAGCCCGACTGTTGTCTACACTCCATCTGTTTCATAGTTTGTGCTCCGACACTGTTTCCCCTTGCTAACATGATACTAATTTTTGTTGTCCGGCTGGACAGTCAGATGTGCAGAGCCTTTACTTGTGTTGACAGGAGGTCAGCTCCAAGGCTCATAAATAAACAGCTGTGCGTGTGAGCCAAGTTTGTTCCTTGACAATGGAAGTAAAAGTAAGATATTTGACACACAAATGGATCAATTCTCTGCAATCTCCACGATGTAAAAGAGTTAACAAGTGCTGCTGGAAGAGGGTAAAGTTTTTTCATTGTGTAAACGATAGCCACAGAGAAATGAACAGAGACATGGTTTTTAGAGAACAACCTTGTGCTTCATTTTGCATCTTCACGCTGCTTAGCAGGCAGTGCGAACACTCAAATAGGAAAAGTTTGAAATCAGGATTGAAGTATCTCTCGCACAAATTGTCCAAAAATAAAACAGTTTAATGGGTCAACACCAATCTTTGTGCTAGCTGAAATTGGTGGGTCAGAAACAGTAATGGGATAACATTAGCTTCAAGTATGTGCGCAAGTCTTAGCTGAAAAATGGCAAAAGCATCAATTTTAGCCAGGGGTCAACAGGTTTTGTCATGCTTTTTTCTTCAGAACATTTCAGAAAACAAAATCCCTTTTGACCTCAGAGTTGTCCAAAGTGTTGAAGTGACAGAAATTCTTTGCTGTTTTAAATCAAAGTGATCTCAAATCCAAATTTGGTCTTGTCTTATATAACCTCATCAGACGGCAAGTTGTTGGAAAACAGTCTTGTGTCCTTTGGGGGTTGTGGTCAACTCCAAACTAACTTGTTAACTTGTCTGAGACTTGTTGTTTACAGTGCAATAGGCAGATAACCAACACATATTTGTGCATATGTTTCCTCGTCCCAACTCTTTTAGAGCCAGGATCACTGACTGGGACAACAACAGTTGGTTCCTCAGTCACACCTGATGACATATCTACGGTGACAGCTATCTCCACTGGATCCACCGATGCAGTTACTCAGTCCTCCATTTCAGCTGTGACTCTTGACTTTACTGTGGTGGAATCTTTTGATGAGCAATTCAACAATCGAAGCAGCGATCCATTCAGAAGCCTTGAAATTCGAGTTGTATCATTGGTTGGTTACATTTTAAGTTCCTGAGCATCTGAATTATATTTCAAGTAACCTTTTCTTGTGGTTTTGCTCGATCTGATTCTAGAAATGTCCCTGTTGATTGATTCTTTTCTGTTTTCCATCACAGTGTAATTCTGTTTACTCTGTAAGATTTGGGCAATTATTTGTTCGAACCACAGTATTGGACTTCAGGTAAGACGATGAACTTTCAGAGGTTTTAATATACTTCCTAAAAAAACTTAATGGGTATATTGTTGGATTTGTTGTTTTATTTAAGTATTGGTTTTTAGTTGGATGGCAATGGTGAAAAACAAATGAGAGCCTAAAACCTCATTCCAAACAACAGCAATCATACCATAAAGGTTTGTGTTTGTCTTGTTTCATGCATATAGCCCCGCAAACGAAACAGAGACACCTGTAAGAACTCGAGCAGTTGTTTCGCTGGAGTTCACAAATGCATCTTCCATTCCTGATGGAAGTGACGTATGAAATCTTCGTGATTGCAGTCCAAAACCCCAACAATACATTCAACGTCACTGTTGATCCAGAGTCCATTGCAGTCACCGGTGAGTAGAATTCCATTTTTTCCAATTCCTTTTCTTCAACTTTTTTGTCAAGTTCAAACTTTTCATCTGAGTGTTTTTGAAGTCATGTACAAGTAAAAGCAGAAACATGTAAAATACAAATAATTAGCATTAACTCCAAAGTTTTTCCTGCCACACATATACCGTAATTACATTGAAATCTTGACTTTTCAATCAAAACATTCAACATCAAGCTTTTAAATTGTTACACTGTGTCCAATCTGAATGCGGGCATCAGATGTCTGCATTACTAAGCCAAGCCCGACTGTTGTCTACACTCCATCTGTTTCATAGTTTGTGCTCCGACACTGTTTCCCCTTGCTAACATGATACTAATTTTTGTTGTCCGGCTGGACAGTCAGATGTGCAGAGCCTTTACTTGTGTTGACAGGAGGTCAGCTCCAAGGCTCATAAATAAACAGCTGTGCGTGTGAGCCAAGTTTGTTCCTTGACAATGGAAGTAAAAGTAAGATATTTGACACACAAATGGATCAATTCTCTGCAATCTCCACGATGTAAAAGAGTTAACAAGTGCTGCTGGAAGAGGGTAAAGTTTTTTCATTGTGTAAACGATAGCCACAGAGAAATGAACAGAGACATGGTTTTTAGAGAACAACCTTGTGCTTCATTTTGCATCTTCACGCTGCTTAGCAGGCAGTGCGAACACTCAAATAGGAAAAGTTTGAAATCAGGATTGAAGTATCTCTCCCACAAATTGTCCAAAAATAAAACAGTTTAATGGGTCAACACCAATCTTTGTGCTAGCTGAAATTGGTGGGTCAGAAACAGTAATGGGATAACATTAGCTTCAAGTATGTGCGCAAGTCTTAGCTGAAAAATGGCAAAAGCATCAATTTTAGCCAGGGGTCAACAGGTTTTGTCATGCTTTTTTCTTCAGAACATTTCAGAAAACAAAATCCCTTTTGACCTCAGAGTTGTCCAAAGTGTTGAAGTGACAGAAATTCTTTGCTGTTTTAAATCAAAGTGATCTCAAATCCAAATTTGGTCTTGTCTTATATAACCTCATCAGACGGCAAGTTGTTGGAAAACAGTCTTGTGTCCTTTGGGGGTTGTGGTCAACTCCAAACTAACTTGTTAACTTGTCTGAGACTTGTTGTTCACAGTGCAATAGGCAGATAACCAACACATATTTGTGCATATGTTTCCTCGTCCCAACTCTTTTAGAGCCAGGATCACTGACTGGGACAACAACAGTTGGTTCCTCAGTCACACCTGATGACATATCTACGGTGACAGCTATCTCCCCTGGATCCACTGATGCAGTTACTCAGTCAACCGTTCCAGCTGTGACTCTTGAATTTACTTTGGAGGAATCTTTTGATGAGCAACTCAACAATCGAAGCAGCGCTCCATTCATAAGCCTTGAATTTAGAGTTGTAGCATTGGTTGGTTACATTTTAAGTTCCTGAGCATCTGAATTATATTTCAATTAACCTTTTCTGTTGGTTTTGCTCGATCTGATTCTGGAAATGTCCCCGTTGATTGATTCTTTTCTGTTTTCCATCACAGTGTAATTTTGTTTACTCTGGAGGATTTGGGCCAATATTTGTTGGAGCCACAGTTATGGACTTCAGGTAAGACGATGAACTTTTAGAGGTTTTAATACTTCCTGAAAAACTTAATGGGTATATTGTTGGATTTGTTGTTTTATTTAAGTACTGGTTTTTAGTTGGATGGCAATGGTGAAAAACAAATGAGAGCCTAAATCCTCATTCCAAACAACCACAATCATACCATAAAGGCTTGTGTTTTTCTTGTTTCACCCATATAGCCCCGCAAACGAAACAGAGACACCTGTAAGAACTCGAGTAGTTGTTTCACTGGAGTTCACAAATGCATCTTCCATTCCTGATGAAGGAGAAGTGGTGCAAACCGTACTGAGTGCTGTAGAAAACCCCACCAATACATTCAACCTCACTCTTGATCCAACATCTATTGCAGTCATCGGTGAGTAGAATTCTATTTTTCCAATTCCTTTGCTTCAACTTTTTGTTTAGTTAAACCTTTTCATTTGAGTGTTTTTGAAGTCATGTACAAGTAAACGCATAAACATGTAAAATACTAATAATTGGCATTTCCCCCAAAGTTTTTCCTGCCACACATAAAACGTAAATACATTGAAATCTGGACATTTCAATCAAAACATTCAACATCAAGCTTTTAAATTGTTACATTGTGTCCAATCTGAATGCGGGCATCAGATGTCTGCATCACTAAGCCAAGCCCGACTGTTGTCTACACTCCATCTGTTTAATAGTTTGTGCTACGACACTGTTTCCCCTTGCTAACATTATATTAATTTTGGTTGTCTGGCTGGACAGTCAGATGTGTAGAGCCTTTACTTGTGTTGACAGGTGGTCAGCTCCGAGGCTCATATATGCACAGCTGTGTGTGAGCCAAGTTTGTTCCTTGACATGAAAGTGAAAGTAAGATATTTGACACACAAATGGATCGATTCTCTGCAATCTCCACGATGTAAAAGAGTTAACAAGTGCTGCTGGAAGAGGGTAAAGTATTTTCATTGTGTAAACGATAGCCCCAGCGAAATGAACAGAGACATGGTTTTTAGAGAACAACCTTGTGCTTCATTTTGCATCTTCACACTGCTTTGCAGGCAGTTGGAACACTCAAAACGTCTACGTTTGACAGCAGGGTTGAAGTCTCTTTACCACAAATTGTCCAAAAATAAAACAGTTTAACGAGTCAACACCAATCTATGTGCTAGCTGAAATTGCTTGGTCAGAAAGTAATGGGATAACATTAGCTTCAAGTATGTGCACAAGTCTTAGCCAAGAAATGACAGAGGCATCAATTTTGGCCAGGAGTCAACAGGTTTTGTCATGCCTTTTTTCTTCAGAAGATTTCAGCAAAGAAAATCTCTTGTGACCTCAGAGTAGTCCAAACTGTTAGAGTGAGAGAAATTCTTTGCTGTTTTGAATCAAAGTGATCTCAAATCCAAATTTGGTCTTGTCTTATATAACCTCATCAGATGGCAGGCTGTTGGAAAACAGTCTTGTGTCCTTTGGGGGTTGTAGTCAACTCCAAACTAACTTGTTAGCTTGTCTGAGACTTGTTGTTCACAGTGCAATAGGCAGATAACCAACACATATTTGTGCATATGATTCCTCATCCCAACTCTTTTAGAGCCAGGACCACTGACTGGGACAACAACAGCTGGTTCCTCAGTCACACCTGATGACATATCTACGGTGACAGCTATCTCCCCTGGATCCACTGATGCAGTTACTCAGTCAACCGTTCCAGCTGTGACTCTTGAATTTATTTTGGAGGAACCTTTTGATGAGCAGTTCAATGATCCAAGCAGCGCTCCATTCAGAAGCCTGAAAATTAGAGTTGAAGAATCGGTTGGTTACATTTTAAGTTCCTGAGCATCTGAATTATATTTCAAGTAACCTTTTCTTGTGGTTTTGCTCGATCTGATTCTAGAAATGTCCCCGTTGATTGATTCTTTTTTGTTTTCCGTCACAGTGTAATTCGGTTTTCTTTGGAAGATTTGGGCGATTATTTGTTAGAACCACAGTCTTGGACTTCAGGTAAGACGATAAACTTTAGAGATTTTAATGTACTTCCTAAAAACTTGATGGGTATATTGTTGGATTTGATGCTTTATTTTAGTATGGGTTTTTGTTGGATGGCAATGGTGAAAAACAAATGAGAGCCTAAAACCACATTCCAAACAACCACAATCATACCATAACAGCTTTTTTTTTTCTTGTTTCACCCACATAGCCCATAAATGAAACAGAGACACCTGTAAGAACTCGAGTAGTTGTTTCACTGGAGTTCACAAATGCATCTTCCATTCCTGATGAAGGAGAAGTGGTGCAAACCGTAGTGAGTGCTGTGAAAACCCCACCAATACATTCAACCTCACTCTTGATCCAACATCTATTGCAGTCATCGGTGAGTAGAATTCTATTTTTCCAATTCCTTTGCTTCAACTTTTGTTTAGTTAAACCTTTTCATCTTGAGTGTTTTTGAAGTCATGTACAAGTAAAAGCATAAACATGTAAAATACAAATAATTGGCATTTCCAAAGTTTTTCCTGCCACACATAAAACGTAATTACATTGAAATCCGGACATTTCAATCAAAACATTCAACAGCAAGGTTTTCAATGGTTAGACTGTGTTCAATCTGGATGCAGGCATCAGATGTCTACATGACTAAGCCAAGCCCGACTGTTGCCTTCACTCCATCTGTTTAGTAGTTTGTGCTACTACACTGTCTCCCCTTGCTACCATTATATTAATTTTGGTTGTCTGGCTGGACAGTCAGATGTGTAGAGCCTTTACTTGTGTTGACAGGTGGTCAGCTCCAAGGCTCATATATGCACAGCTGTGTGTGAGCCAAGTTTGTTCCTTGACAATGGAAGTAAAAGTAAGATATTTGACACACAAATGGATCGATTCTCTGCAATCTCCACTATGTAAAACAAGTTCACAAGTGCTGCTGGCAGAGGGTAAAGTTTTTTCATTGTATAAACGATAGCCCCAGCGAAATGAACAGAGACATGGTTTTTAGAGAACAACCTTGTGCTTCATTTTGCATCTTCACACTGCTTTGCAGGCAGTTGGAACACTCAAAACGTCTACGTTTGACATCAGGGTTGAAGTATCTTTACCACAAATTGTCCAAAAATAAAACAGTTTAACGAGTCAACACCAATCTATGTGCTAGCTGAAATTGGTGGGTCACAAAGAGTAATGGGATAACATTAGCTTCAAGTATGTGCACAAGTCTTAGCCAAGAAATGACAGAGGCATCAATTTTGGCCAGGAGTCAACAGGTTTTGTCATGCCTTTTTCTTCAGAACATTTCAGAAAACAAAATCCCTTTTGACCTCTGAGTTGTCCAAACTGTTAACGTGACAGAAATTCTTTGCTGTTTTGAATCAAAGTGATCTCAAATCCAAATTTGGTCTTGTCTTATATAACCTCATCAGATGGCAGGCTGTTGGAAAACAGTCTTGTGTCCTTTGGGGGTTGTAGTCAACTCCAAACTAACTTGTTAGCTTGTCTGAGACTTTTTGTTCACAGTGCAATAGGCAGATAACCAACACATATTTGTGCATATGATTCCTCATCCCAACTCTTTTAGAGCCAGGACCACTGACTGGGACAACAACAGCTGGTTCCTCAGTCACACCTGATGACATATCTACGGTGACAGCTATCTCCACTGGATCCACCGATGCAGTTACTCAGTCCTCCATTTCAGCTGTGACTCTTGAATTTATTTTGGAGGAACCTTTTGATGAGCAGTTCAATGATCCAAGCAGCGATCCATTCAGAAGCCTTGAAATTCGAGTTGTATCATTGGTTGGTTACATTTTAAGTTCCTGAGCATCTGAATTATATTTCAAGTAACCTTTTCTTGTGGTTTTGCTCGATCTGATTCTAGAAATGTCCCTGTTGATTGATTCTTTTCTGTTTTCCATCACAGTGTAATTCTGTTTACTCTGTAAGATTTGGGCAATTATTTGTTCGAACCACAGTATTGGACTTCAGGTAAGACGATGAACTTTCAGAGGTTTTAATATACTTCCTAAAAAAACTTAATGGGTATATTGTTGGATTTGTTGTTTTATTTAAGTATTGGTTTTTTTTGTTGGATGGCAATGGTGAAAAACAAATGAGAGCCTAAAACCTCATTCCAAACAACCACAATCATACCATAACAGCTTTTTTTGTTCTTGTTTCACCCATAGCCCATAAATGAAACAGAGACACCTGTAAGAACTTCGAGTAGTTGTTTCACTGGAGTTCACAAATGCATCTCCCATTCCTGATGAAGATGAAGTGGTGCAAGCCTTAGTGAGTGCTGTTGAAAACTCCACCAATACATTCAACGTCACTGTTGATCCAGCATCTATTGCAGTCGTCGGTGAGTAGAATTCCATTTTTTCCAAATCCTTTGCTTCAACTTTTTTGTTTAATTAAACCTTCTCATCTGATTGTTTTTGAAGTCATGTACAAGTTAAAGCATAAACATGTAAAATACAAATAATTAGCATTAACCCAATAGTATTTTCCTGCCACACATATAACGCAATTACACTGAAATCTGAACTTTTCAATCAAAACATTTAACAGCAAGGTTTTCAATGGTTACACTGTGTTCAATCTGGATGCAGGCATCAGATGTCTGCATGACTAAGCCAAGCCCGACTGTTGCCTTCACTCCATCTGTTTAGTAGTTTGTGCTACTACACTGTCTCCCCTTGCTACCATTATATTAATTTTTTGTTGTCCGGCTGGACAGTCAGATGTGCAGAGCCTTTGCTTGTGTTGACAGGCGGTCAGCTCCAAGGCTCATATATGCACAGCTGTGTGTGTGAGCCAAGTTTGTTCCTTGAAATGAAAGTGAAAGTAAGATATTTGACACACAAATGGATCGATTCTCTGCAATCTCCACTATGTAAAACAAGTTCACAAGTGCTGCTGGAAGAGGGTAAAGTTTTTTCATTGTGTAAACTATAGCCCCAGAGAAATGAACAGAGACATGGTTTTTTAGAGAACAACCTTGTGCTTCATTTTGCATCTTCACACTGCTTTGCAGGCAGTTGGAACACTCAAATAGGAAAAGTTTGACAGCAGGGTTGAAGTATCTATCCCACAAATTGTCCAAAAATAAAACAGTTTAACGAGTCATCACCAATCTATGTGCTAGCTGAAATTGCTTGGTCAGAAACAGTTATGGGAAAACATTAGCTTCAAGTATGTGCACAAGTCTTAGCCAAGAAATGACAGAGGCATCAATTTTGGCCAGGAGTCAACAGGTTTTGTCATACCTTTTTCTTCAGAACATTTCAGAAAACAAAATCCCTTTGACCTCAGAGTAGTCCAAACTGTTAACGTGACAGAAATTCATTGCTGTTTTCAATCAAAGTGATCTCAAATCCAAATTTGGTCTTGTCTTATATAACCTCATCAGATGGCAAGTTGTTGGAAAAGAGTCTTGTGTCCTTTGGGGGTTGTGGTCAACTCCAAACTAACTTGTTAACTTGTCTGAGAGTTTTTGTTTACAGTGCAATAGGTTGATAACCAACACATATTTGTGCATATGTTTCCTCGTCCCAACTCTTTTAGAGCCAGGACCACTGACTGGGACAACAACAGTTGGTTCCTCAGTCACACCTGATGACATATCTCACGGTGACAGCTATCTCCCTGGATCCACTGATGCAGTTACTCAGTCCACCGTTCAGCTGTGACTCTTGAATTTATTTTGGAGGAACCTTTTGATGAGCCAGTTCAATGATCCAAGCAGCGCTCCATACAGAACCCTCAAAATTACAGTTGAAGGATCAGTTGCTTACATTTTAACTTCCTGAGAATCTGAATTATATTTCAAGTAACCATTTCTTATGGTTTTGGTCGATCTCATTCTAGAAATGTCCCGTTGATTGATTCTTTTTGTTTTCCATCACAGTGTAATTCTGTTTACTCTGTAAGATCTGGGCAATTATTTGTTAGAACCACAGTCTTGGACTTCAGGTAAGGCGATAACTTTAGAGATTTTAATATACTTCCTAAAAACTTGATGGGTATATTGTTGGATTTGATGCTTTATTTTAGTATGGGTTTTTGTTGGATGGCAATGGTGAAAAACAAATGAGAGCCTAAAACCACATTCCAAACAACCACAATCATACCATAACAGCTTTGTTTGTTCTTGTTTCACCCACATAGCCCAAGAAATGAAACAGAGACACCTGTAAGAACTCGAGTAGTTGTTTCACTGGAGTTCACAAATGCATCTTCCATTCCTGATGAAGGAGAAGTGGTGCAAACCGTAGTGAGTGCTGTAGAAAACCCCACAAATACATTCAACCTCACTCTTGATCCAACATCTATTGCAGTCATCGGTGAGTAGAATTCTATTTTACCAATTCCTTTGCTTCAACTTTTTGTTTAGTTAAACCTTTTCATTTGAGTGTTTTTGAAGTCATGTACAAGTAAAAGCAGAAACATGTAAAATACAAATAATTGGCATTTCCCCCAAAGTTTTTCCTGCCACACATAAAACGTAATTACATTGAAATCTGGACATTTCAATCAAAACATTCAACATCAAGCTTTTAAATTGTTACACTGTGTCCAATCTGAATGCGGGCATCAGATGTCTGCATCACTAAGCCAAGCCCGACTGTTGTCTACACTCCATCTGTTTCATAGTTTGTGCTCCGACACTGTTTCCCCTTGCTAACATTATATTCATTTTGGTTGTCTGGCTGGACAGTCAGATGTGCAGAGCCTTTACTTGTGTTGACAGGAGGTCAGCTCCAAGGCTCATAAATACACAGCTGTGTGTGTGAGCCAAGTTTGTTCCTTGACATGAAAGTGAAAGTAAGATATTTGACACACAAATGGATCGATTCTCTGCAATCTCCACGATGTAAAGAGTTAACAAGTGCTGCTGGCCGAGGGTAAAGTTTTTTCATTGTGTAAACTATAGCCCCAGAGAAATGAACAGAGACATGGTTTTTAGAGAACAACCTTGTGCTTCATTTTGCATCTTCACACTGCTTTGCAGGCAGTTGGAACACTCAAATAGGAAAAGTTTGACATCAGGGTTGAAGTATCTCTCCCACAAATTGTCCAAAAATAAAACAGTTTAACGAGTCAACACCAATCTTTGTGCTAGCTGAAATTGGTGGGTCAGAAACAGTAATGGGATAACATTAGCTTCAAGTATGTGCACAAGTCTTAGCTGAGAAATGACAGAGGCATCAATTTTGGCCAGGAGTCAACAGGTTTTGTCATGCCTTTTTCTTCAGAACATTTCAGAAAACAAAATCCCTTTTGACCTCTGAGTTGTCCAAACTGTTAACGTGACAGAAATTCTTTGCTGTTTTCAATCAAAGTGATCTCAAATCCAAATTTGGTCTTGTTTTATATAACCTCATCAGATGGCAAGTTGTTGGAAAAGAGTCTTGTGTCCTTTGGGGGTTGTGGTCATCTCCAAACTAACTTGTTAACTTGTCTGAGACTTTTTGTTTACAGTGCAATAGGCAGATAACCAACACATATTTGTGCATATGTTTCCTCGTCCCAACTCTTTTAGAGCCAGGATCACTGACTGGGACAACAACAGTTGGTTCCTCAGTCACACCTGATGACATATCTACGGTGACAGCTATCTCCCCTGGATCCACTGATGCAGTTACTCAGTCAACCGTTCCAGCTGTGACTCTTGAATTTATTTTGGAGGAACCTTTTGATGAGCAGTTCAATGATCCAAGCAGCGCTCCATTCAGAAGCCTGAAAATTAGAGTTGTAGAATCGGTTGGTTACATTTTAAGTTCCTGAGCATCTGAATTATATTTCAAGTAACCTTTTCTTGTGGTTTTGCTCGATCTGATTCTAGAAATGTCCCCGTTGATTGATTCTTTTTTGTTTACCGTCACAGTGTAATTCGGTTTTCTTTGGAAGATTTGGGCAATTATTTGTTAGAACCACAGTCTTGGACTTCAGGTAAGACGATAAACTTTAGAGATTTTAATATACTTCCTAAAAACTTGATGGGTATATTGTTGGATTTGATGCTTTATTTTAGTATGGGTTTTTGTTGGATGGCAATGGTGAAAAACAAATGAGAGCCTAAAACCACATTCCAAACAACCACAATCATACCATAACAGCTTTTTTTGTTCTTGTTTCACCCACATAGCCCATAAATGAAACAGAGACACCTGTAAGAACTCGAGTAGTTGTTTCACTGGAGTTCACAAATGCATCTTCCATTCCTGATGAAGGAGAAGTGGTGCAAACCGTAGTGAGTGCTGTAGAAAACCCCACAAATACATTCAACCTCACTCTTGATCCAACATCTATTGCAGTCATCGGTGAGTAGAATTCTATTTTACCAATTCCTTTGCTTCAACTTTTTGTTTAGTTAAACCTTTTCATTTGAGTGTTTTTGAAGTCATGTACAAGTAAAAGCAGAAACATGTAAAATACAAATAATTGGCATTTCCCCCAAAGTTTTTCCTGCCACACATAAAACGTAATTACATTGAAATCTGGACATTTCAATCAAAACATTCAACATCAAGCTTTTAAATTGTTACACTGTGTCCAATCTGAATGCGGGCATCAGATGTCTGCATGACTTAGCCAAGCCCGACTGTTGTCTACACTCCATCTGTTTAATAGTTTGTGCTACGACACTGTTTCCCCTTGCTAACATTATATTCATTTTGGTTGTCGGCTGGACAGTCAGATGTGCAGAGCCTTTACTTGTGTTGACAGGTGGTCAGCACCAAGGCTCATAAGTACACAGCTGTGTGTGTGTGAGCCAAGTTTGTTCCTTGACATGAAAGTGAAAGTAAGATATTTGACACACAAATGGATCGATTCTCTGCAATCTCCACGATGTAAAAGAGTTAACAAGTGCTGCTGGAAGAGGGTAAAGTTTTTTCATTGTATAAACGATAGCCCCAGCGAAATGAACAGAGACATGGTTTTTAGAGAACAACCTTGTGCTTCATTTTGCATCTTCACACTGCTTTGCAGGCAGTTGGAACACTCAAATAGTCTGCGTTTGCAGGATTGAAGTATCTTTACCACAAATTGTCCAAAAATAAAACAGTTTAACGAGTCAACACCAATCTATGTGCTAGCTGAAATTGGTGGGTCACAAAGAGTAATGGGATAACATTAGCTTCAAGTATGTGCACAAGTCTTAGCCAAGAAATGACAGAGGCATCAATTTTGGCCAGGAGTCAACAGGTTTTGTCATGCCTTTTTCTTCAGAACATTACAGAAAACAATATCCCTTTGACCTCAGAGTTGTCCAAACTGTTAACGTGACAGAAATTCTTTGCTGTTTTAAATCAAAGTGATCTCAAATCCAAATTTGGTCTTGTCTTATATAACCTCATAAGATGGCAAGTTGTTGGAAAACAGTCTTGTGTCCTTTGGGGGTTGTGGTCAACTCCAAACTAACTTGTTAACTTGTCTGAGACTTTTTGTTCACAGTGCAATAGGCAGATAACCAACACATATTTGTGCATATGTTTCCTCGTCCCAACTCTTTTAGAGCCAGGACCACTGACTGGGACAACAGTTGGTTCCTCAGTCACACCTGATGACATATCTACGGTGACAGCTATCTCCCCTGGATCCACTGATGCAGTTACTCAGTCCACCGTTCCAGCTGTGACTCTTGAATTTATTTTGGAGGAACCTTTTGATGAGCAGTTCAATGATCCAAGCAGCGCTCCATTCAGAAGCCTGAAAATTAGAGTTGAAGAATCGGTTGGTTACATTTTAAGTTCCTGAGCATCTGAATTATATTTCAAGTAACCTTTTCTTGTGGTTTTGCTCGATCTGATTCTAGAAATGTCCCCGTTGATTGATTCTTTTTTGTTTTCCATCACAGTGTAATTCGGTTTTCTTTGGAAGATTTGGGCAATTATTTGTTAGAACCACAGTCTTGGACTTCAGGTAAGACGATAAACTTTAGAGATTTTAATATACTTCCTAAAAACTTGATGGGTATATTGTTGGATTTGATGCTTTATTTTAGTATGGGTTTTTGTTGGATGGCAATGGTGAAAAACAAATGAGAGCCTAAAACCACATTCCAAACAACCACAATCATACCATAACAGCTTTTTTGTTCTTGTTTCACCCACATAGCCCGCAAATGAAACAGAGACACCTGTAAGAACACAGTTGTTTCACTGGAGTTCACAAATGCATCTTCCATTCCTGATGAAGGAGAAGTGGTGCAAACCGTAGTGAGTGCTGTAGAAAACCCCACCAATACATTCAACCTCACTCTTGATCCAACATCTATTGCAGTCATCGGTGAGTAGAATTCTATTTTTCCAATTCCTTTGCTTCAACTTTTTGTTTAGTTAAACCTTTTCATCTGAGTGTTTTTGAAGTCATGTACAAGTAAAAGCAGAAACATGTAAAATACTAATAATTGGCATTTCCCCCAAAGTTTTTCCTGCCACACATAAAACGTAATTACATTGAAATCTGGACATTTCAATCAAAACATTCAACATCAAGCTTTTAAATTGTTACACTGTGTCCAATCTGAATGCGGGCATCAGATGTCTGCATCACTAAGCCAAGCCCGACTGTTGTCTACACTCCATCTGTTTCATAGTTTGTGCTCCGACACTGTTTCCCCTTGCTAACATTATATTCATTTTGGTTGTCTGGCTGGACAGTCAGATGTGCAGAGCCTTTACTTGTGTTGACAGGAGGTCAGCTCCAAGGCTCATAAATACACAGCTGTGTGTGTGAGCCAAGTTTGTTCCTTGACATGAAAGTGAAAGTAAGATATTTGACACACAAATGGATCGATTCTCTGCAATCTCCACGATGTAAAAGAGTTAACAAGTGCTGCTGGCCGAGGGTAAAGTTTTTTCATTGTGTAAACTATAGCCCCAGAGAAATGAACAGAGACATGGTTTTTAGAGAACAACCTTGTGCTTCATTTTGCATCTTCACACTGCTTTGCAGGCAGTTGGAACACTCAAAACGTCTACGTTTGACATCAGGGTTGAAGTATCTATCCCACAAATTGTCCAAAAATAAAACAGTTTAACGAGTCAACACCAATCTTTGTGCTGAAATTGGTGGGTCAGAAACAGTAATGGGATAACATTAGCTTCAAGTATGTGCACAAGTCTTAGCTGAGAAATGACAGAGGCATCAATTTTGGCCAGGAGTCAACAGGTTTTGTCATGCTTTTTTCTTCAGAACATTTCAAAATCCCTTTGACCTCAGAGTTGTCCAAACTGTTAACGTGACAGAAATTCTTTGCTGTTTTCAATCAAAGTGATCTCAAATCCAAATTTGGTCTTGTTTTATATAACCTCATCAGATGGCAAGTTGTTGGAAAAGAGTCTTGTGTCCTTTGGGGGTTGTGGTCATCTCCAAACTAACTTGTTAACTTGTCTGAGACTTTTTGTTTACAGTGCAATAGGCAGATAACCAACACATATTTGTGCATATGTTTCCTCGTCCCAACTCTTTTAGAGCCAGGATCACTGACTGGGACAACAACAGTTGGTTCCTCAGTCACACCTGATGACATATCTACGGTGACAGCTATCTCCCCTGGATCCAATGATGCAGTTACTCAGTCAACCGTTCCAGCTGTGACTCTTGAATTTATTTTGGAGGAACCTTTTGATGAGCAGTTCAATGATCCAAGCAGCGCTATATTCAGAAGCCTGAAAATTAGAGTTGAAGAATCGGTTGGTTACATTTTAAGTTCCTGAGCATCTGAATTATATTTCAAGTAACCTTTTCTTGTGGTTTTGCTCGATCTGATTCTAGAAATGTCCCCGTTGATTGATTCTTTTTTCTTTTTCCGTCACAGTGTAATTCGGTTTTCTTTGGAAGATTTGGGCGATTATTTGTTAGAACCACAGTCTTGGACTTCAGGTAAGACGATAAACTTTAGAGATTTTAATGTACTTCCTAAAAACTTGATGGGTATATTGTTGGATTTGATGCTTTATTTTAGTATGGTTTTTTGTTGGATGGCAATGGTGAAAAACAAATGAGAGCCTAAAACCACATTCCAAACAACCACAATCATACCATAACAGCTTTTGTTCTTGTTTCACCCACATAGCCCATAAATGAAACAGAGACACCTGTAAGAACTCGAGTAGTTGTTTCACTGGAGTTCACAAATGCATCTTCCATTCCTGATGAAGGAGAAGTGGTGCAAACCGTAGTGAGTGCTGTAGAAAACCCCACCAATACATTCAACCTCACTCTTGATCCAACATCTATTGCAGTCATCGGTGAGTAGAATTCTATTTTTCCAATTCCTTTGCTTCAACTTTTTGTTTAGTTAAACCTTTTCATTTGAGTGTTTTTGAAGTCATGTACAAGTAAACGCATAAACATGTAAAATACAAATAATTGGCATTTCCCCCAAAGTTTTTCCTGCCACACATAAAACGTAATTACATTGAAATCTGGACATTTCAATCAAAACATTCAACATCAAGCTTTTAAATTGTTACATTGTGTCCAATCTGAATGCGGGCATCAGATGTCTGCATCACTACGCCAAGCCCGACTGTTGTCTACACTCCATCTGTTTCATAGTTTGTGCTACGACACTGTTTCCCCTTGCTAACATTATATTAATTTTGGTTGTCTGGCTGGACAGTCAGATGTGCAGAGCCTTGTGTTGACCGGTGATCAGCTCCAAGGCTCATATATGCACAGCTGTGTGTGAGCCAAGTTTGTTCCTTGACATGAAAGTGAAAGTAAGATATTTGACACACAAATGGATCGATTCTCTGCAATCTCCACGATGTAAAAGAGTTAACAAGTGCTGCTGGAAGAGGGTAAAGTTTTTTCATTGTGTAAACTATAGCCCCAGAGAAATGAACAGAGACATGGTTTTTAGAGAACAACCTTGTGCTTCATTTTGCATCTTCACACTGCTTTGCAGGCAGTTGGAACACTCAAAACGTCTACGTTTGACATCAGGGTTGAAGTATCTTTACCACAAATTGTCCAAAAATAAAACAGTTTAACGAGTCAACACCAATCTATGTGCTAGCTGAAATTGGTGGGTCACAAAGAGTAATGGGAAAACATTAGCTTCAAGTATGTGCACAAGTCTTAGCCAAGAAATGACAGAGGCATCAATTTTGGCCAGGAGTCAACAGGTTTTGTCATGCCTTTTTCTTCAGAACATTTCAGAAAACAAAATCCCTTTGACCTCAGAGTAGTCCAAACTGTTAACGTGACAGAAATTCATTGCTGTTTTCAATCAAAGTGATCTCAAATCCAAATTTGGTCTTGTCTTATATAACCTCATCAGATGGCAAGTTGTTGGAAAAGAGTCTTGTGTCCTTTGGGGGTTGTGGTCAACTCCAAACTAACTTGTTAACTTGTCTGAGAGTTTTTGTTTACAGTGCAATAGGTTGATAACCAACACATATTTGTGCATATGTTTCCTCGACGTAACTCTTTTAGAGCCAGGACCACTGACTGGGACAACAACAGTTGGTTCCTCAGTCACACCCGATGACATATCTACGTTGACAGCTACCTCCCCTGGATCCAATGATGCAGTTACTCAGTCCTCCGTTCCAGCTGTGACTCTTGAATTTATTTTGGAGGAACCTTTTGATGAGCAGTTCAATGATCCAAGCAGCGCTCCATTCAGAAGCCTGAAAATTAGAGTTGAAGAATCGGTTGGTTACATTTTAAGTTCCTGAGCATCTGAATTATATTTCAAGTAACCTTTTCTTGTGGTTTTGCTCGATCTGATTCTAGAAATGTCCCGTTGATTGATTCTTTTTTGTTTTCCATCACAGTGTAATTCGGTTTTCTTTGGAAGATTTGGGCAATTATTTGTTAGAACCACAGTCTTGGACTTCAGGTAAGACGATAAACTTTAGAGATTTTAATATACTTCCTAAAAACTTGATGGGTATATTGTTGGATTTGATGCTTTATTTTAGTATGGGTTTTTGTTGGATGGCAATGGTGAAAAACAAATGAGAGCCTAAAACCACATTCCAAACAACCACAATCATACCATAACAGCTTTTTTTGTTCTTGTTTCACCCACATAGCCCCGCAAATGAAACAGAGACACCTGTAAGAACTCGAGTAGTTGTTTCACTGGAGTTCACAAATGCATCTTCCATTCCTGATGAAGGAGAAGTGGTGCAAACCGTAGTGAGTGCTGTAGAAAACCCCACCAATACATTCAACCTCACTCTTGATCCAACATCTATTGCAGTCATCGGTGAGTAGAATTCTATTTTTCCAATTCCTTTGCTTCAACTTTTTGTTTAGTTAAACCTTTTCATCTGAGTGTTTTTGAAGTCATGTACAAGTAAAAGCAGAAACATGTAAAATACTAATAATTGGCATTTCCCCCAAAGTTTTTCCTGCCACACATAAAACGTAATTACATTGAAATCTGGACATTTCAATCAAAACATTCAACATCAAGCTTTTAAATTGTTACACTGTGTCCAATCTGAATGCGGGCATCAGATGTCTGCATCACTAAGCCAAGCCCGACTGTTGTCTACACTCCATCTGTTTCATAGTTTGTGCTCCGACACTGTTTCCCCTTGCTAACATTATATTCATTTTGGTTGTCTGGCTGGACAGTCAGATGTGCAGAGCCTTTACTTGTGTTGACAGGAGGTCAGCTCCAAGGCTCATATATGCACAGCTGTGTGTGAGCCAAGTTTGTTCCTTGACATGAAAGTGAAAGTAAGATATTTGACACACAAATGGATCGATTCTCTGCAATCTCCACGATGTAAAAGAGTTAACAAGTGCTGCTGGCCGAGGGTAAAGTTTTTTCATTGTGTAAACTATAGCCCCAGAGAAATGAACAGAGACATGGTTTTTAGAGAACAACCTTGTGCTTCATTTTGCATCTTCACACTGCTTTGCAGGCAGTTGGAACACTCAAAACGTCTACGTTTGACATCAGGGTTGAAGTATCTATCCCACAAATTGTCCAAAAATAAAACAGTTTAACGAGTCAACACCAATCTTTGTGCTAGCTGAAATTGGTGGGTCAGAAACAGTAATGGGATAACATTAGCTTCAAGTATGTGCACAAGTCTTAGCTGAGAAATGACAGAGGCATCAATTTTGGCCAGGAGTCAACAGGTTTTGTCATGCCTTTTTCTTCAGAACATTTCAAAATCCCTTTGACCTCAGAGTTGTCCAAACTGTTAACGTGACAGAAATTCTTTGCTGTTTTCAATCAAAGTGATCTCAAATCCAAATTTGGTCTTGTTTTATATAACCTCATCAGATGGCAAGTTGTTGGAAAAGAGTCTTGTGTCCTTTGGGGGTTGTGGTCATCTCCAAACTAACTTGTTAACTTGTCTGAGACTTTTTGTTTACAGTGCAATAGGCAGATAACCAACACATATTTGTGCATATGTTTCCTCGTCCCAACTCTTTTAGAGCCAGGATCACTGACTGGGACAACAACAGTTGGTTCCTCAGTCACACCTGATGACATATCTACGGTGACAGCTATCTCCCCTGGATCCAATGATGCAGTTACTCAGTCAACCGTTCCAGCTGTGACTCTTGAATTTATTTTGGAGGAACCTTTTGATGAGCAGTTCAATGATCCAAGCAGCGCTCCATTCAGAAGCCTGAAAATTAGAGTTGAAGAATCGGTTGGTTACATTTTAAGTTCCTGAGCATCTGAATTATATTTCAAGTAACCTTTTCTTGTGGTTTTGCTCGATCTGATTCTAGAAATGTCCCCGTTGATTGATTCTTTTTTGTTTTCCGTCACAGTGTAATTCGGTTTTCTTTGGAAGATTTGGGCAATTATTTGTTAGAACCACAGTCTTGGACTTCAGGTAAGACGATAAACTTTAGAGATTTTAATATACTTCCTAAAAACTTGATGGGTATATTGTTGGATTTGATGCTTTATTTTAGTATGGGTTTTTGTTGGATGGCAATGGTGAAAAACAAATGAGAGCCTAAAACCACATTCCAAACAACCACAATCATACCATAACAGCTTTTTTTGTTCTTGTTTCACCCACATAGCCCCGCAAATGAAACAGAGACACCTGTAAGAACTCGAGTAGTTGTTTCACTGGAGTTCACAAATGCATCTTCCATTCCTGATGAAGGAGAAGTGGTGCAAACCGTAGTGAGTGCTGTAGAAAACCCCACCAATACATTCAACCTCACTCTTGATCCAACATCTATTGCAGTCATCGGTGAGTAGAATTCTATTTTTCCAATTCCTTTGCTTCAACTTTTTGTTTAGTTAAACCTTTTCATTTGAGTGTTTTTGAAGTCATGTACAAGTAAAAGCAGAAACATGTAAAATACTAATAATTGGCATTTCCCCCAAAGTTTTTCCTGCCACACATAAAACGTAATTACATTGAAATCTGGACATTTCAATCAAAACATTCAACATCAAGCTTTTAAATTGTTACACTGTGTCCAATCTGAATGCGGGCATCAGATGTCTGCATGACTTAGCCAAGCCCGACTGTTGTCTACACTCCATCTGTTTAATAGTTTGTGCTACGACACTGTTTCCCCTTGCTAACATTATATTCATTTTGGTTGTCCGGCTGGACGGTCAGATGTGTAGAGCCTTTACTTGTGTTGACCGGTGGTCAGCTCCAAGGCTCATAAATACACAGCTGTGTGTGTGAGCCAAGTTTGTTCCTTGACATGAAAGTGAAAGTAAGATATTTGACACACAAATGGATCGATTCTCTGCAATCTCCACGATGTAAAAGAGTTAACAAGTGCTGCTGGAAGAGGGTAAAGTTTTTTCATTGTATAAACGATAGCCCCAGCGAAATGAACAGAGACATGGTTTTTAGAGAACAACCTTGTGCTTCATTTTGCATCTTCACACTGCTTTGCAGGCAGTTGGAACACTCAAAACGTCTACGTTTGACAGCAGGGTTGAAGTCTCTTTACCACAAATTGTCCAAAAATAAAACAGTTTAACGAGTCAACACCAATCTATGTGCTAGCTGAAATTGGTGGGTCACAAAGAGTAATGGGAAAACATTAGCTTCAAGTATGTGCACAAGTCTTAGCCAAGAAATGACAGAGGCATCAATTTTGGCCAGGAGTCAACAGGTTTTGTCATGCCTTTTTCTTCAGAACATTACAGAAAACAATATCCCTTTGACCTCAGAGTTGACCAAACTGTTGACGTGACAGAAATTCTTTGCTGTTTTAAATCAAAGTGATCTCAAATCCAAATTTGGTCTTGTTTTATATAACCTCATCAGATGGCAAGTTGTTGGAAAAGAGTCTTGTGTCCTTTGGGGGTTGTGGTCAACTCCAAACTAACTTGTTAACTTGTCTGAGACTTTTTGTTCACAGTGCAATAGGCAGATAACCAACACATATTTGTGCATATGTTTCCTCGTCCCAACTCTTTTAGAGCCAGGACCACTGACTGGGACAACAGTTGGTTCCTCAGTCACACCTGATGACATATCTACGGTGACAGCTATCTCCCCTGGATCCACTGATGCAGTTACTCAGTCCACCGTTCCAGCTGTGACTCTTGAATTTATTTTGGAGGAACCTTTTGATGAGCAGTTCAATGATCCAAGCAGCGCTCCATTCAGAAGCCTGAAAATTAGAGTTGAAGAATCGGTTGGTTACATTTTAAGTTCCTGAGCATCTGAATTATATTTCAAGTAACCTTTTCTTGTGGTTTTGCTCGATCTGATTCTAGAAATGTCCCCGTTGATTGATTCTTTTTTGTTTTCCATCACAGTGTAATTCGGTTTTCTTTGGAAGATTTGGGCAATTATTTGTTAGAACCACAGTCTTGGACTTCAGGTAAGACGATAAACTTTAGAGATTTTAATATACTTCCTAAAAACTTGATGGGTATATTGTTGGATTTGATGCTTTATTTTAGTATGGGTTTTTGTTGGATGGCAATGGTGAAAAACAAATGAGAGCCTAAAACCACATTCCAAACAACCACAATCATACCATAACAGCTTTTTTTGTTCTTGTTTCACCCACATAGCCCCGCAAATGAAACAGAGACACCTGTAAGAACTCGAGTAGTTGTTTCACTGGAGTTCACAAATGCATCTTCCATTCCTGATGAAGGAGAAGTGGTGCAAACCGTACTGAGTGCTGTAGAAAACCCCACCAATACATTCAACCTCACTCTTGATCCAACATCTATTGCAGTCATCGGTGAGTAGAATTCTATTTTTCCAATTCCTTTGCTTCAACTTTTTGTTTAGTTAAACCTTTTCATCTGAGTGTTTTGAAGTCATGTACAAGTAAAAGCAGAAACATGTAAAATACTAATAATTGGCATTTCCCCCAAAGTTTTTCCTGCCACACATAAAACGTAATTACATTGAAATCTGGACATTTCAATCAAAACATTCAACATCAAGCTTTTAAATTGTTACACTGTGTCCAATCTGAATGCAGGCATCAGATGTCTGCATCACTAAGCCAAGCCCGACTGTTGTCTACACTCCATCTGTTTCATAGTTTGTGCTCCGACACTGTTTCCCCTTGCTAACATTATATTAATTTTGGTTGTCTGGCTGGACAGTCAGATGTGCAGAGCCTTTACTTGTGTTGACAGGAGGTCAGCTCCAAGGCTCATAAATACACAGCTGTGTGTGTGAGCCAAGTTTGTTCCTTGACATGAAAGTGAAAGTAAGATATTTGACACACAAATGGATCGATTCTCTGCAATCTCCACGATGTAAAAGAGTTAACAAGTGCTGCTGGCCGAGGGTAAAGTTTTTTCATTGTGTAAACTATAGCCCCAGAGAAATGAACAGAGACATGGTTTTTAGAGAACAACCTTGTGCTTCATTTTGCATCTTCACACTGCTTTGCAGGCAGTTGGAACACTCAAAACGTCTACGTTTGACATCAGGGTTGAAGTATCTATCCCACAAATTGTCCAAAAATAAAACAGTTTAACGAGTCAACACCAATCTTTGTGCTAGCTGAAATTGGTGGGTCAGAAACAGTAATGGGATAACATTAGCTTCAAGTATGTGCACAAGTCTTAGCTGAGAAATGACAGAGGCATCAATTTTGGCCAGGAGTCAACAGGTTTTGTCATGCCTTTTTCTTCAGAACATTTCAAAATCCTTTGACCTCAGAGTTGTCCAAACTGTTAACGTGACAGAAATTCTTTGCTGTTTTCAATCAAAGTGATCTCAAATCCAAATTTGGTCTTGTTTTATATAACCTCATCAGATGGCAAGTTGTTGGAAAAGAGTCTTGTGTCCTTTGGGGGTTGTGGTCATCTCCAAACGAACTTGTTAACTTGTCTGAGACTTTTGTTTACAGTGCAATAGGCAGATAACCAACACATATTTGTGCATATGTTTCCTCGCCCCAACTCTTTTTAGAGCCAGGATCACTGACTGGGACATCAACAGTTGGTTCCTCAGTCACACCTGATGACATATCTACGGTGACAGCTATCTCCCCTGGATCCAATGATGCAGTTACTCAGTCAACCGTTCCAGCTGTGACTCTTGAATTTATTTTGGAGGAACCTTTTGATGAGCAGTTCAATGATCCAAGCAGCGCTACATTCAGAAGCCTGAAAATTAGAGTTGAAGAATCGGTTGGTTACATTTTAAGTTCCTGAGCATCTGAATTATATTTCAAGTAACCTTTTCTTGTGGTTTTGCTCGATCTGATTCTAGAAATGTCCCGTTGATTGATTCTTTTTGTTTTCCATCACAGTGTAATTCGGTTTTCTTTGGAAGATTTGGGCGAATTATTTGTTAGAACCACAGTCTTGGACTTCAGGTAAGACGATAAACTTTAGAGATTTTAATATACTTCCTAAAAAACTTGATGGGTATATTGTTGGATTTGATGCTTTATTTTAGTATGGGTTTTTGTTGGATGGCAATGGTGAAAAACAAATGAGAGCCTAAAACCTCATTCCAAACAACCACAATCATACCATAACAGCTTTTTTTGTTCTTGTTTCACCCACATAGCCCCGCAAATGAAACAGAGACACCTGTAAGAACTCGAGTAGTTGTTTCACTGGAGTTCACAAATGCATCTTCCATTCCTGATGAAGGAGAAGTGGTGCAAACCGTAGTGAGTGCTGTAGAAAACCCCACCAATACATTCAACCTCACTCTTGATCCAACATCTATTGCAGTCATCGGTGAGTAGAATTCTATTTTTCCAATTCCTTTGCTTCAACTTTTTGTTTAGTTAAACCTTTTCATTTGAGTGTTTTTGAAGTCATGTACAAGTAAACGCATAAACATGTAAAATACAAATAATTGGCATTTCCCCCAAAGTTTTTCCTGCCACACATAAAACGTAATTACATTGAAATCTGGACATTTCAATCAAAACATTCAACATCAAGCTTTTAAATTGTTACACTGTGTCCAATCTGAATGCGGGCATCAGATGTCTGCATCACTAAGCCAAGCCCGACTGTTGTCTACACTCCATCTGTTTAATAGTTTGTGCTACGACACTGTTTCCCCTTGCTAACATTATATGCATTTTGGTTGTCTGACTGGACAGTCAGATGTGCAGAGCCTTGTGTTGACAGGTGATCAGCTCCAAGGCTCATATATGCACAGCTGTGTGTGTGAGCCAAGTTTGTTCCTTGACATGAAAGTGAAAGTAAGATATTTGACACACAAATGGATCGATTCTCTGCAATCTCCACGATGTAAAAGAGTTAACAAGTGCTGCTGGCCGAGGGTAAAGTTTTTTCATTGTGTAAACGATAGCCCCAGAGAAATGAACAGAGACATGGTTTTTAGAGAACAACCTTGTGCTTCATTTTGCATCTTCACGCTGCTTAGCAGGCAGTGCGAACACTCAAATAGGAAAAGTTTGAAATCAGGATTGAAGTATCTCTCGCACAAATTGTCCAAAAATAAAACAGTTTAATGGGTCAACACCAATCTTTGTGCTAGCTGAAATTGGTGGGTCAGAAACAGTAATGGGATAACATTAGCTTCAAGTATGTGCACAAGTCTTAGCTGAGAAATGACAGAGGCATCAATTTTGGCCAGAGGTCAAAAGGTTTTGTCATGCTTTTTTCTTCAGAAGATTTCAGCAAAGAAAATCTCTTGTGACCTCAGAGTAGTCCAAACTGTTAGAGTGAGAGAAATTCTTTGCTGTTTTGAATCAAAGTGATCTCAAATCCAAATTTGGTCTTGTCTTATATAACCTCATCAGATGGCAGGCTGTTGGAAAACAGTCTTGTGTCCTTTGGGGGTTGTAGTCAACTCCAAACTAACTTGTTAGCTTGTCTGAGACTTGTTGTTCACAGTGCAATAGGCAGATAACCAACACATATTTGTGCATATGATTCCTCATCCCAACTCTTTTAGAGCCAGGACCACTGACTGGGACAACAACAGCTGGTTCCTCAGTCACACCTGATGACATATCTACGGTGACAGCTATCTCCCTGGATCCAATGATGCAGTTACTCAGTCAACCGTTCAGCTGTGACTCTTGACTTTACTGTGGTGGAATCTTTTGATGAGCAATTCAACAATCGAAGCAGCGATCCATTCAGAAGCCTTGAAATTCGAGTTGTATCATTGGTTGGTTACATTTTAAGTTCCTGAGCATCTGAATTATATTTCAAGTAACCTTTTCTTGTGGTTTTGCTCGATCTGATTCTAGAAATGTCCCTGTTGATTGATTCTTTTCTGTTTTCCATCACAGTGTAATTCTGTTTACTCTGTAAGATTTGGGCAATTATTTGTTCGAACCACAGTATTGGACTTCAGGTAAGACGATGAACTTTCAGAGGTTTTAATATACTTCCTAAAAAAACTTAATGGGTATATTGTTGGATTTGTTGTTTTATTTAAGTATTGGTTTTTAGTTGGATGGCAATGGTGAAAAACAAATGAGAGCCTAAAACCTCATTCCAAACAACAGCAATCATACCATAACAGCTTTTTTTGTTCTTGTTTCACCCACATAGCCCTCAAGAAATGAAACAGAGACACCTGTAAGAACTCGAGTAGTTGTTTCACTGGAGTTCACAAATGCATCTTCCATTCCTGATGAAGGAGAAGTGGTGCAAACCGTAGTGAGTGCTGTAGAAAACCCCACCAATACATTCAACCTCACTCTTGATCCAACATCTATTGCAGTCATCGGTGAGTAGAATTCTATTTTTCCAATTCCTTTTCTTCAACTTTTTGTTTAGTTAAACCTTTTCATTTGAGTGTTTTTGAAGTCATGTACAAGTAAACGCATAAACATGTAAAATACTAATAATTAGCATTTCCAAAGTTTTTCCTGCCACACATAAAACGTAATTACATTGAAATCCGGACATTTCAATCAAAACATTCAACATCAAGCTTTTAAATTGTTACACTGTGTCCAATCTGAATGCGGGCATCAGATGTCTGCAGGACTTAGCCAAGCCCGACTGTTGTCTACACTCCATCTGTTTCATAGTTTGTGCTCCGACACTGTTTCCCCTTGCTAACATTATATTCATTTTGGTTGTCTGGCTGGACAGTCAGATGTGTAGAGCCTTTACTTGTGTTGACAGGAGATCAGCTCCAAGGCTCATATATGCATAGCTGTGTGTGAGCCAAGTTTGTTCCTTGACATGAAAGTGAAAGTAAGATATTTGACACACAAATGGATCAATTCTCTGCAATCTCCACTATGTAAAAGAGTTAACAAGTGCTGCTGGCCGAGGGTAAAGTTTTTTCATTGTGTAAACGATAGCCCCAGAGAAATGAACAGAGACATGGTTTTTAGAGAACAACCTTGTGCTTCATTTTGCATCTTCACACTGCTTTGCAGGCAGTTGGAACACTCAAAACGTCTCACGCTTTGACATCAGGGTTGAAGTCTTTACCACAAATTGTCCAAAAATTAAACAGTTTAACGAGTCAACACCAATCTATGTGCTAGCTGAAATTGGTGGGTCACAAAGAGTAATGGGAAAACATTAGCTTCAAGTATGTGCACAAGTCTTAGCCAAGAAATGACAGAGGCATCAATTTTGGCCAGGAGTCAACAGGTTTTGTCATGCCTTTTTCTTCAGAACATTTCAGAAAACAAAATCCCTTTGACCTCAGAGTTGTCCAAACTGTTAACGTGACAGAAATTCTTTGCTGTTTTAAATCAAAGTGATCTCAAATCCAAATTTGGTCTTGTTTTATATAACCTCATCAGATGGCAAGTTGTTGGAAAACAGTCTTGTGTCCTTTGGGGGTTGTGGTCATCTCCAAACTAACTTGTTAACTTGTCTGAGACTTTTTGTTTACAGTGCAATAGGCAGATAACCAACACATATTTGTGCATATGTTTCCTCGTCCCAACTCTTTTAGAGCCAGGATCACTGACTGGGACAACAACAGTTGGTTCCTCAGTCACACCTGATGACATATCTCCGGTGACAGCTATCTCCCCTGGATCCAATGATGCAGTTACTCAGTCAACCGTTCCAGCTGTGACTCTTGAATTTATTTTGGAGGAACCTTTTGATGAGCAGTTCAATGATCCAAGCAGCGCTCCATTCAGAAGCCTGAAAATTAGAGTTGTAGAATCGGTTGGTTACATTTTAAGTTCCTGAGCATCTGAATTATATTTCAAGTAACCTTTTCTTGTGGTTTTGCTCGATCTGATTCTAGAAATGTCCCCGTTGATTGATTCTTTTTTGTTTACCGTCACAGTGTAATTCGGTTTTCTTTGGAAGATTTGGGCAATTATTTGTTAGAACCACAGTCTTGGACTTCAGGTAAGACGATAAACTTTAGAGATTTTAATATACTTCCTAAAAACTTGATGGGTATATTGTTGGATTTGATGCTTTATTTTAGTATGGGTTTTTGTTGGATGGCAATGGTGAAAAACAAATGAGAGCCTAAAACCACATTCCAAACAACCACAATCATACCATAACAGCTTTTTTTGTTCTTGTTTGACCCACATAGGCCCGCAAATGAAACAGAGACACCTGTAAGAACTCGAGTAGTTGTTTCACTGGAGTTCACAAATGCATCTTCCATTCCTGATGAAGGAGAAGTGGTGCAAACCGTAGTGAGTGCTGTAGAAAACCCCACCAATACATTCAACCTCACTCTTGATCCAACATCTATTGCAGTCATCGGTGAGTAGAATTCTATTTTTCCAATTCCTTTGCTTCAACTTTTTGTTTAGTTAAACCTTTTCATTTGAGTGTTTTTGAAGTCATGTACAAGTAAAAGCAGAAACATGTAAAATACTAATAATTGGCATTTCCCCCAAAGTTTTTCCTGCCACACATAAAACGTAATTACATTGAAATCTGGACATTTCAATCAAAACATTCAACATCAAGCTTTTAAATTGTTACACTGTGTCCAATCTGAATGCGGGCATCAGATGTCTGCATGACTTAGCCAAGCCCGACTGTTGTCTACACTCCATCTGTTTAATAGTTTGTGCTACGACACTGTTTCCCCTTGCTAACATTATATTCATTTTGGTTGTCCGGCTGGACGGTCAGATGTGTAGAGCCTTTACTTGTGTTGACCGGTGGTCAGCTCCAAGGCTCATAAATACACAGCTGTGTGTGTGAGCCAAGTTTGTTCCTTGACATGAAAGTGAAAGTAAGATATTTGACACACAAATGGATCGATTCTCTGCAATCTCCACGATGTAAAAGAGTTAACAAGTGCTGCTGGAAGAGGGTAAAGTTTTTTCATTGTATAAACGATAGCCCCAGCGAAATGAACAGAGACATGGTTTTTAGAGAACAACCTTGTGCTTCATTTTGCATCTTCACACTGCTTTGCAGGCAGTTGGAACACTCAAAACGTCTGCGTTTGACGGCAGGGTTGAAGTCTCTTTACCACAAATTGTCCAAAAATAAAACAGTTTAACGAGTCAACACCAATCTATGTGCTAGCTGAAATTGGTCGGTCACAAAGAGTAATGGGAAAACATTAGCTTCAAGTATGTGCACAAGTCTTAGCCAAGAAATGACAGAGGCATCAATTTTGGCCAGGAGTCAACAGGTTTTGTCATGCCTTTTTCTTCAGAACATTACAGAAAACAATATCCCTTTGACCTCAGAGTTGTCCAAACTGTTAACGTGACAGAAATTCTTTGCTGTTTTAAATCAAAGTGATCTCAAATCCAAATTTGGTCTTGTCTTATATAACCTCATAAGATGGCAAGTTGTTGGAAAAGAGTCTTGTGTCCTTTGGGGGTTGTGGTCAACTCCAAACTAACTTGTTAACTTGTCTGAGACTTTTTGTTCACAGTGCAATAGGCAGATAACCAACACATATTTGTGCATATGTTTCCTCGTCCCAACTCTTTTAGAGCCAGGACCACTGACTGGGACAACAGTTGGTTCCTCAGTCACACCTGATGACATATCTACGGTGACAGCTATCTCCCCTGGATCCACTGATGCAGTTACTCAGTCCACCGTTCCAGCTGTGACTCTTGAATTTATTTTGGAGGAACCTTTTGATGAGCAGTTCAATGATCCAAGCAGCGCTCCATTCAGAAGCCTGAAAA
Source organism: Scarus forsteni (assembly GCA_036419115.1). Classification (NCBI taxonomy): domain Eukaryota; kingdom Metazoa; phylum Chordata; class Actinopteri; order Labriformes; family Labridae; genus Scarus; species Scarus forsteni. The sequence continues at coordinate 20,917,557 of JAZDUH010000544.1, read as the reverse complement.
TTAGAGTTGAAGAATCGGTTGGTTACATTTTAAGTTCCTGAGCATCTGAATTATATTTCAAGTAACCTTTTCTTGTGGTTTTGCTCGATCTGATTCTAGAAATGTCCCGTTGATTGATTCTTTTTTGTTTTCCGTCACAGTGTAATTCGGTTTTCTTTGGAAGATTTGGGCGATTATTTGTTAGAACCACAGTCTTGGACTTCAGGTAAGACGATAAACTTTAGAGATTTTAATATACTTCCTAAAAACTTGATGGGTATATTGTTGGATTTGATGCTTTATTTTAGTATGGGTTTTTGTTGGATGGCAATGGTGAAAAACAAATGAGAGCCTAAAACCACATTCCAAACAACCACAATCATACCATAACAGCTTTTTTGTTCTTGTTTCACCCACATAGCCCAAAATGAAACAGAGACACCTGTAAGAACTCGAGTAGTTGTTTCACTGGAGTTCACAAATGCATCTTCCATTCCTGATGAAGGAGAAGTGGTGCAAACCGTACTGAGTGCTGTAGAAAACCCCACCAATACATTCAACCTCACTCTTGATCCAACATCTATTGCAGTCATCGGTGAGTAGAATTCTATTTTTCCAATTCCTTTGCTTCAACTTTTTGTTTAGTTAAACCTTTTCATCTGAGTGTTTTTGAAGTCATGTACAAGTAAAAGCAGAAACATGTAAAATACTAATAATTGGCATTTCCCCCAAAGTTTTTCCTGCCACACATAAACGTAATTACATTGAAATCTGGACATTTCAATCAAAACATTCAACATCAAGCTTTTAAATTGTTACACTGTGTCCAATCTGAATGCAGGCATCAGATGTCTGCATCACTAAGCCAAGCCCGACTGTTGTCTACACTCCATCTGTTTCATAGTTTGTGCTACTACACTGTCTCCCCTTGCTACCATTATATTAATTTTTTGTTGTCCGGCTGGACAGTCAGATGTGCAGAGCCTTTACTTGTGTTGACAGGAGGTCAGCTCCAAGGCTCATAAATACACAGCTGTGTGTGTGAGCCAAGTTTGTTCCTTGACATGAAAGTGAAAGTAAGATATTTGACACACAAATGGATCGATTCTCTGCAATCTCCACGATGTAAAAGAGTTAACAAGTGCTGCTGGCCGAGGGTAAAGTTTTTTCATTGTGTAAACTATAGCCCCAGAGAAATGAACAGAGACATGGTTTTTAGAGAACAACCTTGTGCTTCATTTTGCATCTTCACACTGCTTTGCAGGCAGTTGGAACACTCAAAACGTCTACGTTTGACATCAGGGTTGAAGTATCTATCCCACAAATTGTCCAAAAATAAAACAGTTTAACGAGTCAACACCAATCTTTGTGCTAGCTGAAATTGGTGGGTCAGAAACAGTAATGGGATAACATTAGCTTCAAGTATGTGCACAAGTCTTAGCTGAGAAATGACAGAGGCATCAATTTTGGCCAGGAGTCAACAGGTTTTGTCATGCCTTTTTCTTCAGAACATTTCAAAATCCCTTTGACCTCAGAGTTGTCCAAACTGTTAACGTGACAGAAATTCTTTGCTGTTTTCAATCAAAGTGATCTCAAATCCAAATTTGGTCTTGTTTTATATAACCTCATCAGATGGCAAGTTGTTGGAAAAGAGTCTTGTGTCCTTTGGGGGTTGTGGTCATCTCCAAACTAACTTGTTAACTTGTCTGAGACTTTTTGTTTACAGTGCAATAGGCAGATAACCAACACATATTTGTGCATATGTTTCCTCGTCCCAACTCTTTTAGAGCCAGGATCACTGACTGGGACAACAACAGTTGGTTCCTCAGTCACACCTGATGACATATCTACGGTGACAGCTATCTCCCCTGGATCCAATGATGCAGTTACTCAGTCAACCGTTCCAGCTGTGACTCTTGAATTTATTTTGGAGGAACCTTTTGATGAGCAGTTCAATGATCCAAGCAGCGCTACATTCAGAAGCCTGAAAATTAGAGTTGAAGAATCGGTTGGTTACATTTTAAGTTCCTGAGCATCTGAATTATATTTCAAGTAACCTTTTCTTGTGGTTTTGCTCGATCTGATTCTAGAAATGTCCCCGTTGATTGATTCTTTTTTGTTTTCCGTCACAGTGTAATTCGGTTTTCTTTGGAAGATTTGGGCGATTATTTGTTAGAACCACAGTCTTGGACTTCAGGTAAGACGATAAACTTTAGAGATTTTAATATACTTCCTAAAAACTTGATGGGTATATTGTTGGATTTGATGCTTTATTTTAGTATGGGTTTTTGTTGGATGGCAATGGTGAAAAACAAATGAGAGCCTAAAACCTCATTCCAAACAACCACAATCATACCATAACAGCTTTTTTTGTTCTTGTTTCACCCACATAGCCCCGCAAATGAAACAGAGACACCTGTAAGAACTCGAGTAGTTGTTTCACTGGAGTTCACAAATGCATCTTCCATTCCTGATGAAGGAGAAGTGGTGCAAACCGTACTGAGTGCTGTAGAAAACCCCACCAATACATTCAACCTCACTCTTGATCCAACATCTATTGCAGTCATCGGTGAGTAGAATTCTATTTTTCCAATTCCTTTGCTTCAACTTTTTGTTTAGTTAAACCTTTTCATTTGAGTGTTTTTGAAGTCATGTACAAGTAAACGCATAAATATGTAAAATACAAATAATTGGCATTTCCCCCAAAGTTTTTCCTGCCACACATAAAACGTAATTACATTGAAATCTGGACATTTCAATCAAAACATTCAACATCAAGCTTTTAAATTGTTACACTGTGTCCAATCTGAATGCGGGCATCAGATGTCTGCATCACTAAGCCAAGCCCGACTGTTGTCTACACTCCATCTGTTTAATAGTTTGTGCTACGACACTGTTTCCCCTTGCTAACATTATATGCATTTTGGTTGTCTGACTGGACAGTCAGATGTGCAGAGCCTTGTGTTGACAGGTGATCAGCTCCAAGGCTCATATATGCACAGCTGTGTGTGTGAGCCAAGTTTGTTCCTTGACATGAAAGTGAAAGTAAGATATTTGACACACAAATGGATCGATTCTCTGCAATCTCCACGATGTAAAAGAGTTAACAAGTGCTGCTGGCCGAGGGTAAAGTTTTTTCATTGTGTAAACGATAGCCCCAGAGAAATGAACAGAGACATGGTTTTTAGAGAACAACCTTGTGCTTCATTTTGCATCTTCACGCTGCTTAGCAGGCAGTGCGAACACTCAAATAGGAAAAGTTTGAAATCAGGATTGAAGTATCTCTCGCACAAATTGTCCAAAAATAAAACAGTTTAATGGGTCAACACCAATCTTTGTGCTAGCTGAAATTGGTGGGTCAGAAACAGTAATGGGATAACATTAGCTTCAAGTATGTGCACAAGTCTTAGCTGAGAAATGACAGAGGCATCAATTTTGGCCAGGAGTCAACAGGTTTTGTCATGCCTTTTTCTTCAGAACATTTCAGAAAACAAAATCCCTTTTGACCTCTGAGTTGTCCAAACTGTTAACGTGACAGAAATTCTTTGCTGTTTTCAATCAAAGTGATCTCAAATCCAAATTTGGTCTTGTCTTATATAACCTCATCAGATGGCAAGTTGTTGGAAAACAGTCTTGTGTCCTTTGGGGGTTGTGGTCAACTCCAAACTAACTTGTTAACTTGTCTGAGACTTTTTGTTTACAGTGCAATAGGCAGATAACCAACACATATTTGTGCATATGTTTCCTCATCCCAACTCTTTTAGAGCCAGGACCACTGACTGGGACAACAGTTGGTTCCTCAGTCACACCTGATGACATATCTACGGTGACAGCTACCTCCCCTGGATCCAATGATGCAGTTACTCAGTCAACCGTTCCAGCTGTGACTCTTGAATTTATTTTGGAGGAACCTTTTGATGAGCAGTTCAATGATCCAAGCAGCGCTACATTCAGAAGCCTGAAAATTAGAGTTGTAGAATCGGTTGGTTACATTTTAAGTTCCTGAGCATCTGAATTATATTTCAAGTAACCTTTTCTTGTGGTTTTGCTCGATCTGATTCTAGAAATGTCCCCGTTGATTGATTCTTTTTTGTTTACCGTCACAGTGTAATTCGGTTTTCTTTGGAAGATTTGGGCAATTATTTGTTAGAACCACAGTCTTGGACTTCAGGTAAGACGATAAACTTTAGAGATTTTAATATACTTCCTAAAAACTTGATGGGTATATTGTTGGATTTGATGCTTTATTTTAGTATGGGTTTTTGTTGGATGGCAATGGTGAAAAACAAATGAGAGCCTAAAACCTCATTCCAAACAACCACAATCATACCATAACAGCTTTTTTTGTTCTTGTTTCACCCACATAGCCCCGCAAATGAAACAGAGACACCTGTAAGAACTCGAGTAGTTGTTTCACTGGAGTTCACAAATGCATCTTCCATTCCTGATGAAGGAGAAGTGGTGCAAACCGTAGTGAGTGCTGTAGAAAACCCCACCAATACATTCAACCTCACTCTTGATCCAACATCTATTGCAGTCATCGGTGAGTAGAATTCTATTTTTCCAATTCCTTTTCTTCAACTTTTTGTTTAGTTAAACCTTTTCATTTGAGTGTTTTTGAAGTCATGTACAAGTAAACGCATAAACATGTAAAATACTAATAATTGGCATTTCCCCCAAAGTTTTTCCTGCCACACATAAAACGTAATTACATTGAAATCCGGACATTTCAATCAAAACATTCAACATCAAGCTTTTAAATTGTTACACTGTGTCCAATCTGAATGCGGGCATCAGATGTCTGCAGGACTTAGCCAAGCCCGACTGTTGTCTACACTCCATCTGTTTCATAGTTTGTGCTCCGACACTGTTTCCCCTTGCTAACATTATATTCATTTTGGTTGTCTGGCTGGACAGTCAGATGTGTAGAGCCTTTACTTGTGTTGACAGGAGATCAGCTCCAAGGCTCATATATGCATAGCTGTGTGTGAGCCAAGTTTGTTCCTTGACATGAAAGTGAAAGTAAGATATTTGACACACAAATGGATCAATTCTCTGCAATCTCCACTATGTAAAAGAGTTAACAAGTGCTGCTGGCCGAGGGTAAAGTTTTTTCATTGTGTAAACGATAGCCCCAGAGAAATGAACAGAGACATGGTTTTTAGAGAACAACCTTGTGCTTCATTTTGCATCTTCACACTGCTTTGCAGGCAGTTGGAACACTCAAAACGTCTACGTTTGACAGCAGGGTTGAAGTCTCTTTACCACAAATTGTCCAAAAATTAAACAGTTTAACGAGTCAACACCAATCTATGTGCTAGCTGAAATTGGTGGGTCACAAAGAGTAATGGGAAAACATTAGCTTCAAGTATGTGCACAAGTCTTAGCCAAGAAATGACAGAGGCATCAATTTTGGCCAGGAGTCAACAGGTTTTGTCATGCCTTTTTCTTCAGAACATTTCAGAAAACAAAATCCCTTTGACCTCAGAGTAGTCCAAACTGTTAGAGTGAGAGAAATTCTTTGCTGTTTTGAATCAAAGTGATCTCAAATCCAAATTTGGTCTTGTCTTATATAACCTCATCAGATGGCAGGCTGTTGGAAAACAGTCTTGTGTCCTTTGGGGGTTGTAGTCAACTCCAAACTAACTTGTTAGCTTGTCTGAGACTTGTTGTTCACAGTGCAATAGGCAGATAACCAACACATATTTGTGCATATGATTCCTCATCCCAACTCTTTTAGAGCCAGGACCACTGACTGGGACAACAACAGCTGGTTCCTCAGTCACACCTGATGACATATCTACGGTGACAGCTATCTCCACTGGATCCACCGATGCAGTTACTCAGTCCTGTTCCAGCTGTGACTCTTGAATTTATTTTGGAGGAACCTTTTGATGAGCAGTTCAATGATCCAAGCAGCGATCCATTCAGAAGCCTTGAAATTCGAGTTGTATCATTGGTTGGTTACATTTTAAGTTCCTGAGCATCTGAATTATATTTCAAGTAACCTTTTCTTGTGGTTTTGCTCGATCTGATTCTAGAAATGTCCCTGTTGATTGATTCTTTTCTGTTTTCCATCACAGTGTAATTCTGTTTACTCTGTAAGATTTGGGCAATTATTTGTTCGAACCACAGTATTGGACTTCAGGTAAGACGATGAACTTTCAGAGGTTTTAATATACTTCCTAAAAACTTGATGGGTATATTGTTGGATTTGATGCTTTATTTTAGTATGGTTTTTGGATGGCAATGGTGAAAAACAAATGAGAGCCTAAAACCACATTCCAAACAACCACAATCATACCATAACAGCTTTTTTGTTCTTGTTTCACCCATATAGGCAAATGAAACAGAGACACCTGTAAGAACTGTAGTAACTGTTTTACTGGAGTTCACAAATGCATCTCCCATTCCTGATGAAGATGAAGTGGTGCAAGCCTTAGTGAGTGCTGTTGAAAACTCCACCAATACATTCAACGTCACTGTTGATCCAGCATCTATTGCAGTCGTCGGTGAGTAGAATTCCATTTTTTCCAAATCCTTTGCTTCAACTTTTTTGTTTAGTTAAACCTTTTCATTTGAGTGTTTTTGAAGTCATGTACAAGTAAACGCATAAACATGTAAAATACAAATAATTGGCATTTCCCCCAAAGTTTTTCCTGCCACACATAAAACGTAATTACATTGAAATCTGGACATTTCAATCAAAACATTCAACATCAAGCTTTTAAATTGTTACACTGTGTCCAATCTGAATGCGGGCATCAGATGTCTGCAGGACTTAGCCAAGCCCGACTGTTGTCTACACTCCATCTGTTTAATAGTTTGTGCTACAACACTGTTTCCCCTTGCTAACATTATATTCATTTTGGTTGTCTGGCTGGACAGTCAGATGTACAGAGCCTTTACTTGTGTTGACAGGAGGTCAGCTCCAAGGCTCATAAATACACAGCTGTGTGTGTGAACCAAGTTTGTTCCTTGACATGAAACTGTAAGTAAGATAAGTGACAAACAAATGGATCGATTCTCTGCAATCTCCACGATGTAAAAGAGTTAACAAGTGCTGCTGGCCGAGAGTAAAGTTTTTTCATTGTGTAAACGATAGCCCCAGAGAAATGAACAGAGACATGGTTTTTAGAGAACAACCTTGTGCTTCATTTTGCATCTTCACACTGCTTTGCAGGCAGTTGGAACACTCAAAACGTCTACGTTTGACAGCAGGGTTGAAGTCTCTTTACCACAAATTGTCCAAAAATAAAACAGTTTAACGAGTCAACACCAATCTATGTGCTAGCTGAAATTGGTGGGTCACAAAGAGTAATGGGAAAACATTAGCTTCAAGTATGTGCACAAGTCTTAGCCAAGAAATGACAGAGGCATCAATTTTGGCCAGGAGTCAACAGGTTTTGTCATGCCTTTTTCTTCAGAACATTTCAGAAAACAATATCCCTTTGACCTCAGAGTTGTCCAAACTGTTAACGTGACAGAAATTCTTTGCTGTTTTAAATCAAAGTGATCTCAAATCCAAATTTGGTCTTGTTTTATATAACCTCATCAGATGGCAAGTTGTTGGAAAAGAGTCTTGTGTCCTTTGGGGGTTGTGGTCAACTCCAAACTAACTTGTTAACTTGTCTGAGACTTTTTGTTTACAGTGCAATAGGCAGATAACCAACACATATTTGTGCATATGTTTCCTCGTCCCAACTCTTTTAGAGCCAGGATCACTGACTGGGACAACAACAGTTGGTTCCTCAGTCACACCTGATGACATATCTCCGGTGACAGCTATCTCCCCTGGATCCAATGATGCAGTTACTCAGTCAACCGTTCCAGCTGTGACTCTTGAATTTATTTTGGAGGAACCTTTTGATGAGCAGTTCAATGATCCAAGCAGCGCTCCATTCAGAAGCCTTGAATTTAGAGTTGTAGCATTGGTTGGTTACATTTTAAGTTCCTGAGCATCTGAATTATATTTCAAGTAACCTTTTCTTGTGGTTTTGCTCGATCTGATTCTAGAAATGTCCCTGTTGATTGATTCTTTTTTGTTTTCCGTCACAGTGTAATTCGGTTTTCTTTTTAATATTTGGGCGATTATTTGTTAGAACCACAGTCTTGGACTTCAGGTAAGACGATAAACTTTAGAGATTTTAATATACTTCCTAAAAACTTGATGGGTATATTGTTGGATTTGATGCTTTATTTTAGTATGGGTTTTTGTTGGATGGCAATGGTGAAAAACAAATGAGAGCCTAAAACCACATTCCAAACAACCACAATCATACCATAACAGCTTTTTTTGTTCTTGTTTCACCCACATAGCCCCGCAAATGAAACAGAGACACCTGTAAGAACTCGAGTGGTTGTTTCACTGGAGTTCACAAATGCATCTTCCATTCCTGATGAAGGAGAAGTGGTGCAAACCGTACTGAGTGCTGTAGAAAACCCCACCAATACATTCAACCTCACTCTTGATCCAACATCTATTGCAGTCATCGGTGAGTAGAATTCTATTTTTCCAATTCCTTTGCTTCAACTTTTTGTTTAGTTAAACCTTTTCATTTGAGTGTTTTTGAAGTCATGTACAAGTAAAAGCAGAAACATGTAAAATACTAATAATTGGCATTTCCCCCAAAGTTTTTCCTGCCACACATATACCGTAATTACATTGAAATCTGGACATTTCAATCAAAACATTCAACATCAAGCTTTTAAATTGTTACACTGTGTCCAATCTGAATGCGGGCATCAGATGTCTGCAGGACTTAGCCAAGCCCGACTGTTGTCTACACTCCATCTGTTTCATAGTTTGTGCTCCGACACTGTTTCCCCTTGCTAACATTATATTCATTTTGGTTGTCTGGCTGGACAGTCAGATGTGTAGAGCCTTTACTTGTGTTGACAGGAGGTCAGCTCCAAGGCTCATAAATAAACAGCTGTGTGTGTGAGCCAAGTTTGTTCCTTGACATGAAAGTGAAAGTAAGATATTTGACACACAAATGGATCGATTCTCTGCAATCTCCACGATGTAAAAGAGTTAACAAGTGCTGCTGGCCGAGAGTAAAGTTTTTTCATTGTGTAAACGATAGCCCCAGAGAAATGAACAGAGACATGGTTTTTAGAGAACAACCTTGTGCTTCATTTTGCATCTTCACACTGCTTTGCAGGCAGTTGGAACACTCAAAACGTCTACGTTTGACAGCAGGGTTGAAGTCTCTTTACCACAAATTGTCCAAAAATTAAACAGTTTAACGAGTCAACACCAATCTATGTGCTAGCTGAAATTGGTGGGTCACAAAGAGTAATGGGAAAACATTAGCTTCAAGTATGTGCACAAGTCTTAGCCAAGAAATGACAGAGGCATCAATTTTGGCCAGGAGTCAACAGGTTTTGTCATGCCTTTTTCTTCAGAACATTTCAGAAAACAATATCCCTTTGACCTCAGAGTTGTCCAAACTGTTAACGTGACAGAAATTCTTTGCTGTTTTAAATCAAAGTGATCTCAAATCCAAATTTGGTCTTGTTTTATATAACCTCATCAGATGGCAAGTTGTTGGAAAAGAGTCTTGTGTCCTTTGGGGGTTGTGGTCATCTCCAAACTAACTTGTTAACTTGTCTGAGACTTTTTGTTTACAGTGCAATAGGCAGATAAACAACACATATTTGTGCATATGTTTCCTCGTCCCAACTCTTTTAGAGCCAGGATCACTGACTGGGACAACAACAGTTGGTTCCTCAGTCACACCTGATGACATATCTCCGGTGACAGCTATCTCCCCTGGATCCAATGATGCAGTTACTCAGTCAACCGTTCCAGCTGTGACTCTTGAATTTATTTTGGAGGAACCTTTTGATGAGCAGTTCAATGATCCAAGCAGCGCTCCATTCAGAAGCCTGAAAATTAGAGTTGAAGAATCGGTTGGTTACATTTTAAGTTCCTGAGCATCTGAATTATATTTCAAGTAACCTTTTCTTTTCTGTTTTCCATCACAGTGTAATTCTGTTTACTCTGTAAGATTTGGGCAATTATTTGTTCGAACCACAGTATTGGACTTCAGGTAAGACGATGAACTTTCAGAGGTTTTAATATACTTCCTAAAAAAACTTAATGGGTATATTGTTGGATTTGTTGTTTTATTTAAGTATTGGTTTTTAGTTGGATGGCAATGGTGAAAAACAAATGAGAGCCTAAAACCTCATTCCAAACAACAGCAATCATACCATAAAGGTTTGTGTTTGTCTTGTTTCATGCATATAGACCCGCAAATGAAACAGAGACAGCTGCAAGAACTGTAGTAACTGTTTTACTGGAGTTCACAAATGCATCTCCCATTCCTGATGAAGATGAAGTGGTGCAAGCCTTAGTGAGTGCTGTTGAAAACTCCACCAATACATTCAACGTCACTGTTGATCCAGCATCTATTGCAGTCGTCGGTGAGTAGAATTCCATTTTTTCCAAATCCTTTGCTTCAACTTTTTTGTTTAATTAAACCTTCTCATCTGATTGTTTTTGAAGTCATGTACAAGTTAAAGCATAAACATGTAAAATACAAATAATTAGCATTAACCCAAAAGTATTTTCCTGCCACACATATAACGCAATTACACTGAAATCTGAACTTTTCAATCAAAACATTTAACAGCAAGGTTTTCAATGGTTACACTGTGTTCAATCTGGATGCAGGCATCAGATGTCTGCATGACTAAGCCAAGCCCGACTGTTGCCTTCACTCCATCTGTTTAGTAGTTTGTGCTACTACACTGTCTCCCCTTGCTAACATTATATTAATTTTTTGTTGTCCGGCTGGACAGTCAGATGTGCAGAGCCTTTGCTTGTGTTGACAGGCGGTCAGCTCCAAGGCTCATAAATACACAGCTGTGTGTGAGCCAAGTTTGTTCCTTAACAATGAAAATGAAAGTAAGATATTTGACACACAAATGGATCCATTCTCTGCAATCTCCACTATGTAAAAGAGTGAGAAGAGCTGCTGGAAGAGACAAAAGTTCTTTCATTGAGTAAACGATAGCCCCAGAGAAATGAACAGAGTCATGGTTTTTAGAGAACAACTTTGTGCCTCCTTTTGCATCTTCACGCTGCTTTGCAGGCAGTGCGAACACTCAAATAGTCTAAATTTGACATCAGTATTTAAGTGTCTCTAACACAAATTGTCCAAAAATAAAACAGTTATATGGGTCAACACCAATCTTTGTGCTAGCTGAAATTGGTGGGTCAGAAACAGTAATGGGATAACATTAGCTTCAAGTATGTGCACAAGTCTTGACTGAAACATGTCAACAGCATCAATTTTGGCCAGAGGTCAAAAGGTTTTGTCATGCTTTTTTCTTCAGAAGATTTCAGCAAAGAAAATCTCTTGTGACCTCAGAGTAGTCCAAACTGTTAGAGTGAGAGAAATTCTTTGCTGTTTTGAATCAAAGTGATCTCAAATCCAAATTTGGTCTTGTCTTATATAACCTCATCAGATGGCAGGCTGTTGGAAAACAGTCTTGTGTCCTTTGGGGGTTGTAGTCAACTCCAAACTAACTTGTTAGCTTGTCTGAGACTTGTTGTTCACAGTGCAATAGGCAGATAACCAACACATATTTGTGCATATGATTCCTCATCCCAACTCTTTTAGAGCCAGGACCACTGACTGGGACAACAACAGCTGGTTCCTCAGTCACACCTGATGACATATCTACGGTGACAGCTATCTCCACTGGATCCACCGATGCAGTTACTCAGTCCTCCATTTCAGCTGTGACTCTTGAATTTAGTTTGGAGGAACCTTTTGTGGAGCAACTCAATGATCCAAGCAGCGCTGTATACATAAGACTTGAAATTCGAGTTGTAGGACTGGTTGGTTACATTTTAAGTTCCTGAGCATCTGAATTGTATTTCAATTAACCTTTTCTTGTGGTTTTGCTCGATCTGATTCTGGAAATGTCCCCGTTGATTGATTCTTTTCTGTTTTCTGTCACAGTGTAATTCTGTTTACTCTGGACGATTTGGGTCAAGCTTTCTTAGAGCTATTGTATTATTTTTCAGGTAAGACCATAAACTTTGAGAGGTTTTAATGTATATGATATATTTTTTTTTTCAATAAAATTAATTAGTATATTTTAAAAACTTACCTGGTATAATGTTGGATGTCATCCTTTCTTTCTTCCACCCATGAGTTCATGTTTGTGCTGGTGTCTGCCAGTTTGTGTGTTATTAACTCAACAGAAAAACTAAAGGAGCATGGAAAATTTCACTGGGGGTGTCATTTGCACCAATGACAAATCGATTCAATTTCTAGGCTTGTATTTCAGGGCCAAGGATTCACATGATGATTACTTCAAATTTTTGAGCTCCGGGTGATGTCTAGTTTTAGTATGGATTTTTTGATGGCTATATTTTAACATTTTAAAGCCGAGAACTAATTTCACACAACTGCAATCATACCATACGGCTTGTGTTCTTCTTGTTTCAACTACGTAGGCTTGCACCAGTAAGAGAAGCATCTGGTAGAACTGAAGCAGTGGTTTCACTGCAGTTCAGAAATGCATCTTCCATTCCTGATGAAGATGAAGTGGTGGAAACCTTAGTGAGTGCAGTCCAAAACCCCAACAATACATTCAACCTCACTGTTGATCCAACATCTGTTGTAGTCATCGGTGAGTAGAATTCCATTTTTTCCAATTCCTTTGCTTCAACTTTTTTGTTAAGTTAAACCTTTTCATCTGAATGTTTTTGAAGTCATGTACGAGTAAAAGCATAAACATGTAAAATAGAAATAATCAGCATTTCCCCCAAAGTTTTTCCTGCCACACGTAAAATGTAATTAAATTGATATCTGGACTTTTCAACCAAAACATTAAAAAACAAGCCTTTAAATTGTTAGATTGAGTTACACTGTGTCAAATTTAAATGCATGGATCAGATGTCTGCATCACTTAGCTTTCTACACTCCATCTTTTTAATAGTTTATTCTACACTGTTTCCCCTTGCTTACAATTACTTACACATTTTTTTGCCGGTGGACCAACAAATGTGCTAAGCAAAGTCCTTGTTTATATCTGTAACAAAGTACACAATTAACTGTTATTTGTTCCGCAATGAATTAAGCTTGACATTGGGGCCTGTGCAATACATTGTTAGCCTTACAGGCAGGCAGAACACAATGTTTAAGTCTGAATTGTAAAGAGAAAATACAACTTTGTTCAGTCTGTTATTTGTCATACTACTGCAACTTAATTTTTGTTTTTTTATAAATACCATGGGGGTTAGATACTTGCATGAAATGAAACAGAATAATCATTTGATCATGTCAATTGCTGCGTTATCCATCTATATTTTTCTTTTTTTTGTTTAAAGTTCTCCCTATGTCCAGGGGCCTTAAACACATAATGGCTCTCTATTATCAAAAGTGTATGCAACCAAAAATTGTCTGGTCATATTTGTGTCAGATATGCTAAAATCAAGTTTTCATTTAGTGTAGACCCACAGTGAAGTGCATAAAATCTTTCATTGAAAACGAATATTTTCATCACATTCACTGTGCCATAGTAGACATGACAGGTTAAGAGGTTCTTAGTTCAATAGTGCCATCTTAAAATGTAGCCTATTTCACATTTTACTTCAACTCCAACGACGTATGGTGTGAGCTTAATGCTCATTTTTGTGTTTAAGACAGTTTTCTTCAGCGAAGGGAAATAATTATAATATAACAGAGCAGATTGGTACTTGCATTGAGGAGAGAAGGTAAAATTACCAACCCTGCCTTCATCCCAATTGTGTTTTAAGTGGGGAAAAAAGAAATTTAAATAGAGCAGGGGGGTTATTGCCTTGACTAACATGAACATAATTTCATTGTATAAGCTTTTTTTTCTATATCTTACAGCATCTTCGAACACAAGTTCTCAAACAGCAGCCCCAAATTCAACTGCAACAATGACCCCTGTGACCAATGTTTCAACTACAACAGAACAACTCATTGTACGGAGATTAACCTTCCGATCAGCAGAGACATTTACGGATGACTTGCTGAATGTATCCTCTCCAGCTTTTATAGCCCGGGCTGGAAATATCGAAACAGAGGTAAGTCACTACTTCTCAGCAATTTAGTCTACATAAAGCTGAAAAATCAAACACCACCAATTTGAATGTGTTTGGATTTTTTTTCCAGCTACCATATGACACAATGTGATAGAGTTAAAATAATTTAAAGCTAGGGTCGTTAATTTTAGAAAACTAGTATGAATTTGAATGTAGCATCTCCTCAGGGATCCATCTAGCCCCTCCCACCCGTCCTCCAAGATGACGCCCCCCGCCCACATGCACGAGCGTCGCTGATTCACAACCAGAAGACTGATTGAACTCCAAACGGGCTCCCACCACGTTTTTGTTTTACACTACGCTAAGTCATGTTTCAGTCAGCAGTAAGAGAACACCAAAACGTTATCATAGTAAAGTTAAAAAAAACAGATATGGAAAGTTAGTTAGTACTAACAACCCGATGTTGATCGGGGTGTAGGTAGTTCCTCTGCCATTCTCCACATAGCTGTCAAGTCTCCCATTTTGGCCATGAAACTACCGTATTTTATCCTCTTTCACACCGTCCTCCTGTATGAGTATTTTCCCGTAAATCTCCCGTGTGACGATATAATAACAAAAACATTCCTCTGCCTCTCCAAACTGAACTCTGTCTCTAGCCTGAATGGGGCGGTAATGCTCCAAAATGATGGATGCCAACCGCTGTAACATCGAAGAAGAAAAAAATGCCTCACGAGTACGTCCAGCTGCAGTAGTCTGGGTGGCAGCTGTCGCGAGATTAGAGCCAACAGCTGAACAAGCCAAGAAAAACAAAGTGTTTATTTTAGACTTCTTGTGCACCTGTCTTAAAATGTGAGGGATGCTGGAGCTTGGTTGGGGTTGTGGCACGACTCGTAGCAGGCTTCCCTTATTTTCAAAGCCAAAACTTGACAGGTAAACATTCTCTAGCGGACTTGGATCCCTTTCAGCTCGGCTACACGCACTAAATCAGAGTCTGTGCACACCGGGAAAATGTACGTGCAGGAGGCGGGCAGAGCAGTGACATGATTTGATTGGTCTAAAATGTGGGCTACAAAGATGCTTTGTGGGCGTTTTCCCTGTTTTACTCCTGCTGTAGATAGCGGATATTTTTTGCTCTGTTTTAAGAACACATTATGAGTTGATTACCATCAGGTCATAAAGATCATTTTAACCAGCATTACAAAAAGTGTATCTAAATCAGATAACCAACCCTAGCTTTAACTCAAAAAGCCTTCATGACATTGATGTTGTAGAATATTATTGTGAAAGCATTTATTTTTAGATAATTAAATTTGACAAAATAGCCTACGTACAAGTTAGAGAAATATTCACATGTGATGACACAAGTTAGAGGTATTATTAAAAAAGAGGTTAAAAAATAAAGATTAAAAAGTTAACATAATTTGAAAAAGTAAAGAGTGTGCTTGCATTTGGCTGTGTATAAATGCTTGTTTTAATGTGAATCTCTGTGAATGTGTGTGTTCAGGTTTTACTGGTTATGTTCTCACACTTTGATAGATTTAGCCACCATAATCTCACAGCTCTAGACGTGTCTCTGTAAATATGAAATATTCTTAGTATTATTAGTATATCTAAACTTACTGTATGTTTGTTATTTATTATTATTTTTAATAATATAATTATTAGGTTATTATTATTTATTTTGATTTGCTTTATTTTGGGTTTCTTCTTTTCAGTATTTCATCTAAATGTCTTTTTCTTGAGTGACAACAAGAATAATCTGGTCTAATATCAGGGGTGTTGGGGCCTTAAGTCTGGTATTGGGTGGTTGTTGTGGTTCTGGTGCTCTTTTGGCTGGTTCACTTGAGTTGAGAGAAATCTTTGGACCAGCAGATTGAGTGCCTACAGCTCTTGGTGGCTCAATGCAGAAGAGCTCTACTTTGAATTTTAAATATGCAGGTATAATGGCCAGTCTCTACTCTACATGATGTTTGGGTTCTTTATTTGTACATGTTAGTGGGTCTTACAACATCCACTCTGAAATTATTAATTTATTGGTTGGTCCTGTTTGTCAAAGTCCTGATTTCATTTTGGCTCCTAGGTTTCAGTACCATACAGAACAACTGGATGTATTACATATTGGAAAATTCTGAGCCAGATTGGAATCGGATGTCAACATTGTTAGGTCAAATTGCACAAAAAGCCCTTCTTGCTTTGCTGCACAGTTGACACTTCCTGAGGTGCTGATGGGCAGTAACCTTGCGCAGCAGCTGGATCCTCCTGATTCAATATCGATAATCAGACAGATCCATCTTACCAAGCTCCAATCTACAGTGACTGTGAGCTTCCCAAATGGCACGACCAAATCAGACCTTTAAAGCAGTAAAAGGTAGAAGCTGTGATTGAGATGACAGCAGGAAATAAATGCTCATGCAAGGATTAGCATAGATGCTAACAGCTTCAGTAGAAATTTCATCAGATTTGGAACTGCATTTCTTCATTAAACGAAAAACAGAAGTAAGACTATCTCTCAAAGAAAGGAAACCTTTGCTCCTGCTGTGGTGTAAATAGAACAAGAATTTGTTTATTTACACCAATTGCAGCAGTTCTCAATCTGAGAGTGGGGGCACATTAGTGGGTCTCAGAGCTGTTTCATGCATGTCAAAGCATACCAGATAGATAGATAGATAGATAGATAGATAGATAGATAGATAGATAGATAGATAGATAGATAGATAGATAGATAGATAGATAGATAGATAGATAGATAGATAATTAATATAGATAGATGAATGAGTAAACATACAAACTGAGTCATATAGATAATTCTGAATGACAGACCTATTCTAGTCCGGGCACCCCCTTACCAAAGCGAAGAAGCTCGGGGGAAACTATAAGAGGTGTCAAAATAAAAATAAAAAAACTTCATGCTGCTCTTTGTTTCAGGCTGTTTCTGAAAAATTATAACTTCTCTGATAATGGAGGTTTAATGCTGCTGTAGACCTTTAGTTGGTGGTAACAACACCAAATCATTCGCATAGAGAAGACCTTCAATTTCTGTCACATTAAGAGAGGCCTATCTAAATTTAAAAAGGGACAGGACTTAGGTTAGGTCTGTGCTTCACTCCTTGGCCCTGGTTTTCTCTGGGTTCACAGCCAGGGCCAAGTTTTGACTACACTGATGAAGAAGGTTCAAATGCTGCTCTAGACTTTTTTGATGGTCTTCAGCATCAAGGAGATCTTTGAATTCAGAGGCCAGGTCATGGGTAATTGATCTGCAAAGTAATTGTGATATAAATTTAAAAAATTAACTGCCTGCCTTACCCCCTGGCCCTGTCTGGCACCCTTTGTCGCTCTTAGTGTGTGTCTGCACTTTCTGAAGTTCACATGTTAATGAGTTTATTGTTTTGGTTTTTTGGGTTTCAGAGTTCACCCTTTGAAGATACCATTTTGACACTCATTGTAGACTCATCTAACCATAAACCTTTCTCCAACACCTTTTTAAGAAAAAAAAACCCTTAATGACCAATGACACTTATTTCCAAAATTTTTTACTGGGTTGGTGTTTTTTTTTCTTAAGACAGCAGGACCTACAACTTAGATCGTGTGAGCTTTTTGGGACTAACCTTCAGTCATCCCAGATGAACATTCAGCAAGATATTATTAGGTTTCAATGAACCCACCTGTCTTTACAGAGTATGTTCTGAATCTATCAGAAAAGTGTTGGTTATGAAAAACATGAATAGCTTTTGATCTCCATGAACAGGTTTGAGTCCTTGTGTTTTTTTTTTATTTCTACAGCTTGACTCTGTCTACAGGGAGTTTGATTCATTTCGATCCTCTGATGTAGCTGCATTCAGGTAATCTGTTACATGCTATTGAAATATAATCCAGGAATACTTTGTATTTTCTTATAACTAAACATATTTTTTGTATTAATAATGTAGAAATGGATCAATCATCAACGACGTGGACCTTTTATTTGCAAACACAGCAGTTCCTAACGCCACTCAGATTGCAGATGTTTTGATTGCAGCAGCCTCCAATATCACTGCCTTTGACATCGACATTAGCTCAATCATTGTGGATGGCACAGGTAAGATATATAATTCACATACCTCTTCAGATAATATAAATTATTTTCTCACCAATGAGTTTTTAATTTAAACAATGTATTATTGCCTTTCCAGAAATTTCCAGTGGAGTGAGCCTCAAATTCAGTTTCTACACCGCTTCCTTCCTTGTACTGCTATCAGTGATACTGTCAAATCAGCAATAGCATGTGTGCTTTATTCCTTAGGAACTTTTTACATGCTTTTGCTTGGATAAAGAATAACAACTGTGAGGGGTCATAATATAATAGGATTGTATAAACTATTAAAGTTGTAAAAGAATCTGTTGAATATAAACAAATAAATATTTAACAGCAAAAGCATGATGTACCCCATGCAAGTCTGAAGTCCTGTCAAGACAGCACATCCAACAAGCTTGTAGCCTTTTGAAATAAAATCATCAGTGCTTTGACAGCAGTAAATAATATTTGGACTATGATTTTGAAGTGTTTATGTGGAAAAATCTTGTGTATTTAGCACTGTAACTGTCTTAGAGAGAAAACCAGTTTCAAAGTCTCACCAAAGTCAAATTTGTTTGCTAGAAAGGTATTTTTTTATTAATTAGAATCTGGAAAATGTAATGATACAAATTAAAGTTTAAGAGGCTTTGCAACACCAGGTATGTCCTATATGGTGCTTTGTTTTTCTTGAAAGAGTCTGAGGGGGTTTTCTGGCAAAGGTTTAATCATTCTTGTGGACATGCTCAATCTGTAGGCCGGTTATAAGTCACTAATGCCAAAAAAAGCCAAAAAATGAGGAAAAAGTCATCTGAGCATGTTTTTGGGGAAAAAAACAACATCTAATATGAGGGAAAATAATACAAAATTCTTATTGATCCAATCAGTTGTCAGAATGTCCCTCAGAACTTTGCCTTTTCCCTCTTAAACCCACTGCCTTAATGAAGTCAAGACACTTTCTAACTTGTTCTTAATCTGTGTTTTTGTATCATATCTTTATTTGGAGAATTTAAATGTTTGTGTTGACTTAAGTCTTAATTCTTTAACAAAAAAATCATAAAGATGTATTATGTAAATACTGCTAAATATGAATTAAAAGATTTATTTTCAAAACATTAAATATGTGTGTCAATGTTTCTTTCTAATTACTTTTAAATAAGATAAATCTTTATCGTCACCATCACTTTTTTTACAAAAGAACACTGCCATTGTAGCATGTTAAGCACTGACTGTTTTGTAAATGTGTCAAGGTTCCCATTATTTTCTAGATCACTTCCCAAAGCTATTCAAGCTGGTAAAACATGAGCACCTCAGGCCTGTTTACTGATGCATTTAATGCTACGGGAGTATGATTCAAGTTATCCACGCATTTACTCTCTCAGATGTCAGTGCGACCCTGTTCTTGTACATTTAATCAAATTGTTTTTTTAATTATTATGTACCTATCTTAATTCCACCTTCTCAATCTTAATTTAGTTGGTAAATGTCTGCATAACAGTTCACTCAATCGTTCCATCAAAGTGCGCCATTCATTCTCAAACTTCCAAAATCTTTTGGTGCATTGGTACATCTCAACAATGCCCAAGATTTGAGGCAAGCACTTAGAACAAGAGATATATATTACCTTAAAACTTGGCAACCCCCCAAAAAAGAAAAAAAAAAAAAACAGCACATCTGTCTTAGCATCTGAACCCAACATGCATAGAAGTTTCATATTATCCAGGTGTTTAAAATATCAGTTCAGCACACCTAATAAAAGTGTATAGTAGGCCACCAGCAGTGAAGAAATGCTACATTTAAAACAGATGTCATAGATTATTCAAAGTTTTACCACTTCAACTGTATAGTTTCCTTGAAGTCATCCAGTATGCCCAATTTAGAAAGTAAATCCTTTTTTTAAAACAATTTTGTCAGTACTATATTGTCACTTCTTGAAGTCACTATTAATCAATATTTATATGGGAGAGTTATGAAGTTAAATTAGAAGGATCCTTAAAAAAACATCCAGGACAAGATTTGCTATGACCTTTAGCTTTTCCTCCCATTAGCCATGTTTACATGGACATAATTGTAATGAAAGCTAACTTTTTTTTTGTTTGTTTGTTTCATTTCAGGTCTTTAATGTGCATTCATTATCTCGGACATGTCTCCATGAAATCTCTTGCACCATTCAAACACTTGCGCATGTGAATTGCATTGTTCCCCATACACTTCACATCATTTTCTGATGCATGATGCACTGATGCATCACACATTCTACACATATTTAGTTTGATTAAAATTTCACAAAAGTAATTTTAAAATTTCCAGTTCGGAAGTAAATCCCATGCTGTCATTTTGCTTAAAAAGGTACAATATTGTACACTTAATAGTTGTAGCAAGGAAGGATGGTCAACACTGAGATTGAAAACTGCCTACAATGTATATACTGTATGTATACAACCTCCTTGACAGAGGTAACAACTATTAGCTATGTGATTAACTAATTGACTCATCACACTCAAACTATTGTTCATCTCACTCAACACAGCAAATAGTATTCAAGTGAAGCAGTTCTTACTTTTACTTGAGTGGATTTGGGGGGGGGGGGTCATAACAGACAGAAAGAAACAAGATTTGTAGGCAGATCTAGCATGAGCAATTTTTGTTCAGTGAAAGACATTGCATAACACAATGCTTTTATGAATTTTACACTATAACTTGTTTTTATCCGATTATTTGCTTTTTTGCTTTTTGCTTCAGTTTCACTTTGGATTTGATCAAACCTCTACAAATTTATCAATTTACTTCTTAAGCTGTGAAAAACCCTGCATGTTATGTTTTTTCTTTTAACTTTTATCTATATTAAGTGATTATTTATACCTTCATTTATCTAGTGGCTGAAAGAAATATATTATTGCACACATGTTCTTAGTGGTTAAATTTTTTGCCCCTTGAAGTATATTACAGCATTTACTGAAATGCCTGTAAAAAATTGTCATGGAAATTTTTACAAGAAATGAAAAAGAATTAAATAAAAAGCAGGTAAATAGAAAGTGAAAAAAAAAAAAAAAGCAGGAAAGATCTCAGAGGCAAAGCAGGGCAGGACCTAGTTGTGACTGAGATGGTCAATCACCTGGAGGCACCTGTTACCTGTGAGCTTGTCACTATGCTGGATGCACAGCAGGGGGCGCTGCCTCACAGCACAGTTCGAGCATCACACTTCACATGGACTATCTGTGAAGCTATGATGCCAGCTGTCTCTGTCTTTCTCTCTGTCCCTTTGAACTTTGTGGATGCTGTGACGCATACGAGTGAGATTTATGTAGTATATTACAAAAAGACATTCAATGTGTTGAAATGAAAAAGGTGTCCAAATGAAAAAAAACATGTGGATATATACACCTAAAAATATGAATCATGAGGATTCACTAATGAAAAATAATCAAGGAAAATGTCAATGGTCAGGTCCACATGGCAGTAGTGGTAGTTAGCAAATGTTTAACTAATGGTTAATTTTTTTATGACCCTCATTTGATCCCCTATAACAACAGCATTCTTCTGACCATTAAGTCAAGTCAAGTTCATTTATATAGCACTTTTCCTACAACATATGTAGCTCAAAGTGCATTAACAGTCAGTGTGTGAAAATACTGATCTTATGATATCTAATATATTTATTTATAGAGTGTGGAACTGTTTTGCTTTTCTTGACTGAAAATTATGTGGATGCATTTAATTTTGTGCAAAAAAAAAAAGTCTCAACATACAAACAGGCTAAAAGTTGCTTTCTCAGACTTTGGAGTGTTTTTTGGCAAATGACATTTACTTGTTTCCTCTTTTTGTATGCATATTTGTTCGCCACTTCACCTCCTAATGCTTCTTTTCACTCTGGCATGAATAATGTTACAATTATTTAGCTTAATATTTCATAACTCACACAAGTACTACACTGTGGTTTTTAATGTATTTCATTCACTATGTAGTTATCACAAGGTCCGATAAAATAGAGCAACAATACTGACAGCATCAGCTGAAAAACTATGAAGGTTTGAGTAGATTGTACATAATATGAAGCATGACTCCTCTCTCTTAAATCAGCATTAGGTGACATGTTGGATACAGGGTTTGGAGCAACATATGCTGCCATCGGAAGAGTACAGGTACTCGACTGACCTGCCCTGAAAATGTGTGGCCCATTATGATGTGCAGAATACCACAACAGAGACCCAAAACTGTTAACCCTTTACTCCCAGCTCAACTGTTTGGCAGAGGTCAATAATTTCCAAAATATTTAATGTGATAAAAAAAAGTTACACATCGTTGTTTTTGTCAGACTTTTAGGATACAGAAAAATACTGCAAACAAACCTAAAGAACTGATATTTCCTTGTGTGGGACTTCAAGGTTCAAAATCTTAAAGCCCGTATTATTATTACCATCATTATTATTTTAGATACTTGACTACTTACTGATATGACGGCTTAAATTTTAAAAATCTGTTGTTCATCAGCAATATTTTTTTGTTTGTCAAACTCAGTATTATCTACTTTAAGTAATTTTGATTGCAAATATATTTACAAACATGTCTACCTTTTCTAATATTGTCCCAAATATTTGTGCATTTTAATGTCATCACGTTATCTACCGTTAACTGTCTAAACCCTAAATCCCACACCTAGAAAATATGGTTTTTTGGTTTGTTTGTTTTTTTTTTTGTTCCCTGAAATGTTAATGGAATATAACAAGGATAAACTATAAACTTTAAAATATTAAAATAAAATAAAATATAAAAATATATATTATAAAAATATACAAATATTAAACTGTTCAGCAACTAAAGTCGTGCATCAAGCAAGAATGGGAAAGAGTGCCCCCTACAAAGCTTCAAAAATTAGGGCAAACATTAGCACTACATTACCTGATTTGCCCATGATATAAGCGGCTGATGGAATGATCATCATGGACATGCTTTGAAAGGTTCTGCCTATTCCCAAGTTTAGAAGTTTACTATGAATTATGTTAGTTATTCATATAAATTTTAAAACACTACATTCTAATCTATCATTTTGCTATATTTATTTATTTGAATTTGTATTATTTATCAGTGATTATTATTATTGTGTTGTTATTATTATTATTATTGTTATATACTCATTTTCTTTGACTCATTTTTGCTATTATACCACTAATTTACTTTTGACACTTTTTCTTGATTCTATACTTTTTTATTTGATTTTTTTTATATCTTATTGTAATATCCATTACAATATTTGTTTCATATCTGTTGCTTAAAAACTGAAAACAGAAATGGACATCCTTTTGTCTATCAATCTTGTTTCAATAGACATTTCTATAGGCTGTATAGCATAATTAATATTAACAGGCTTTTTATTCTACAGGTTCTATTAGCAGGCACATGCTTCAGTAGGTTGTTTCAGTCATTAGGTTCATTAGGTAAATTCTTGTGGCAACAATACATTAACACTTTGACATTTAACAGAAATGACCTTTAAAGGTGTATTCAGCGATGTGGGAAAAAACGAGTGGAGAGGTTGTTGATAAACTAATTTAGACCCGCCTCTCCCTTCATACCTCACCCCTGGCTCCACCCCTGAAAGCTGATGGACGTGCATCATCATGGAAACGGTCTTTAAATTGGCGGAGTTCCCTCCACCGTTGGAAAGCAACACCATTGTTTACCCCAGTCTTTGTTCTTTCATGGTCAGCCCTTCTTTTTCACTTTCTGCTCCTCTGACCTTTTTCTTTTTGGGCTGTTTTTCAGCCATTGCTACTGCACCTATTGTATCTCTCTCTTACGCTAACTGCGCATGCTACGCAAACTACGACTCCCCCTCCCCCCTCTGTCTGATCTGCGCATATATAATCGCCCCCTGGATGTGTGTGTGTGTGTGTGTGTGTGTGTGTGTGTGTGGGGACCCTGTTTTGGTAACTCGGCCCGAGCCACAGTATTTACCTGCCGAAATTCAGAGCCAAGGCTGTGTATTGAAACTGGTCTTTTTTTTTAACATGCTGTCAGTGGTGACATCTCATGGTGAATTTGACAAATACTGCATTAGATTAGAAGATTAGAAGATCGCTGACTACAACTTTAATACTTCAAGGAAAAGTTCGGTTCCTGCAGCTTTTACATTGTTTATAGAATGAAGTAGAACAATATACTCACCCAGAAGGCTTTCCTGATCCAAACAGTGCTTCGGGAGATATTTAGATCCAAAATCGAGCGGCGTACATCCGTGTAATGGTGGCACGTAGGGCATACAGCGCCGCTCCTAAAACTGCATTAATCGTCCAAAAACTCATGTTTTTCACCAAAATTCCATCATGATCCGCTCCGGATAGTCCTCCATTGCAGTCTGTGTCACTCCACACAGCGCTGTGTGGCTGTGCCGACCTCTGAACTAAAGAGTTTGTTTACGTGCCTTCGTGCATGCGCAGTACTATCTGGAGCATTGCCTCCGCTTCCTCCTTTCTATGAGCTCCTCATCTGTAAATTCTGGCTCGAAACTGTAAGGACACCCATCATATTCAAAGTTCTCCACAACATTTTCATCCGATAGATATTCGTCCATTTTGCACAAAACTGGAAGAAGAAAGTCGATTTGTAGCCGCCTATCTTCCCCTGAAACAATGAGCCGCACTGCGCATGCGCGGAGGCACGTAAACAAACCCTTTAGTTCAGAGGTAGGCACAGCCACACAGCGCTGTGTGGAGTGACACAGACTGCAATGGAGGACTAGCCAGAGCG
The DNA here is from genome assembly GCA_036419115.1 of Scarus forsteni. NCBI lineage: Eukaryota > Metazoa > Chordata > Actinopteri > Labriformes > Labridae > Scarus > Scarus forsteni. Next base: position 20,892,748 of record JAZDUH010000544.1, on the reverse strand, counting down.
AATCATGATGGAATTTTGGTGAAAAACATGAGTTTTTGGACGATTAATGCAGTTTTAGGAGCGGCGCTGTATGCCCTACGTGCTACCATTATACGGATGTACGCCGCTCGATTTTGGATCTAAATATCTCCCGAAGCACTGTTTGGATCAGGAAAGCCTTCTGGGTGAGTATATTGTTCTACTTCATTCTATAAACAATGTAAAAGCTGCAGGAACCGAACTTATCCTTTCAGTATTTTCAAAAGCAGGTACTCCAGTACTTTAACTTGAGAAAAAAATTGACTGAATAATTGTCACTTGTATTAGAGTAATATTTGACCAGGAGTATACTTTCTCTCTAGTAATGAAGCTGAGTACTTTGTCAATCACTGGCTATACTTATACTCAAGCATACTTAATAAAATGAACTTCAAGTACACTACTTTTTGCAAAGGGGCACTCTGTGAAATGGCATACAGCACATGTCCAATTTCAATGGTGTTCGTAGAGTAACATTGCAAAATGTTTATAAACAATCAGCACCAATTTACATAAGGCTTAAGAGTCCCTAAGGTGAATGTGCAACCCATGCCATGAGTGGATGTTTAAAATCAGCCTACATTTATTAAGGGAGTCACAAGGAGACATCATACTTTCCCTCCACTTTCAAGAATACCCATATGCAGGGACCATTCATTGATTCATTCATTTTCTATACCCCTTTATCCCTTTCGGGGTCAGGGGGACTGGAGCCTATCCCAGCTATCACGGGCAAGGGGCGGGGTACACTCTGAACCAGTTGCAAGGCCACATATAGGGACAGACAACCATCCACGCTAACACTCACACTGTATGGAAATTTAGAGTCACCAATTAACCTAATGAGCACGATTTTGGTCTGTGAGAGGAAGCGGGAGTGCCTGGAGAGAACCCATGCATGCATGGAAAGAACGTGCAAACTTCACACAGAAAGGCCCCTGTCCGGCCCAGGAATCAAACCAGGAACCTTCTTGCTGTGAGGCACATGCACTACCTGCTGCACCACTGTACCGATGCAGGGACCAGTCACTGTCACATTTGCACGGCAGACCGGAAGGGGACACCAATCTCTAGTCTCTGTGACTGACGGACAAATTAGGCTGGTGTCCTAAGGTTGGGTTTAGGCAAGAAGTTAGGTTTAGGACCAGTGTTAAAGCAGCTAATAAAATACATAAAGAAGACCAACTTCAGCTATGCCCATCGAGTATGCTGTGCAGATATGGCGGCGCCCAAGCCCTGCAGATGGGGCCTCTCTCCACTTTAGACGTGTTGATCTGCATTAAGCACAGCACCATTAATGTACTTTCTCTTAATGAATTCTCAATGTTGGTCAGTGTAAGCTAGTAAGGGGCTTTAAACATTCACTACCTGACACCTACCCTTTTAGAGTAAATATCCAAGCTGATCCTGTAAATGACTGAAGCAGAAAGAGAAAAACACATTATTTTCTCTATTTGTTAAGTAGACAGAGGGAAAATGTTGGAAAGTCCCATCAAACTTCCAACGTTTGTCTTCGGAGCTCAGACAATAAGCTCAGCTAGTCACAACTCATCAGGGAGCAGGAAGCCGGGGGGTGACAGAGGGTGGGAGAGTTCAGCTCAAGTCTGCAGCCCCTCTATAGTGGACCTCTTCACCTCCAGGAAACACCGGTGCAGCCCTCACACGTGTGGTTGCCCCGTTTTTATGTGCGAGTGTGAGGAGTACCACCAGTGCGAGTGATCCTGGAGGAAGCAGGTGCCCTCTACTTCATTGTTCCCACAAAAGAAGAAAAGAAAACAAAAACAGAGTGTGGAAAATGATGAAGATGTGATTCATGGGGAGAAGGAGTGTGGCAGTGAGAGGAAGGAAATTGGGAAGGGAGGAGAGAAGGAGAGCTGAAGGATGAAAATGTCGCCACTGCTGGAAATGGTCTGCTCAACACTTTGCAAACATTTTATATAAAAATTCTGATATAGCTTAGCGCAAAATGCTTTGAAGAGTCTTTCAGAGGACAAAACCCATGTTTCAAAAGAGTTGGGACATTGTGTAGAATCTCCTTAAGACCTAAATCTACCATCCATCCATGACCTATACTGTTAATCCCTTTCTGGGCTGTGGGGGCTGGAGGCTTTCTCAGCTAACATTGGACAGGAAGCAGGATACACCCTGGACTGGCCACCAGCCAATCACAGGCCCCCATAGAGATACAGACAACCATCCTCACTCTCACCCACAACTAAAGGCAAATTTAGAGTCACCAGTTAACTTATCTTGCATTTTTTTGGTCTGTGGAAGGAAACTAGAGTCCCCAGAGAGAACCCATGCATAGACAGGGAGACAATGCAAACTCGACCCAGAAAGGCCAAACTTCTTGCTGTGAGGCACTGTCTGCTGGACCACTGTGCCACCCACTTGACTGTCCTCAACATGATTCCAAGTGGGCAGAAAGGATCGTTCACTATGGGCGGTTATCCGGGTGACCACCAAAATTGTTTTTAAGTTGAGCCATTACCGACATCTACTGAAAAATTCAATAGATCCATCCAGGAATTTTTGCATATTCAAAAAACAAACAAATGAGTGCCAAAGCAAAACCTCCTTGATGAAGGTGATAAAATACAGCACACATACCAGATACAGTATTTGAGGTCACACTGATAAATGTTCCTACTTTTTGGGGGTTTCTGAATTAAAATCCTGATGCTAGTAGAATATTCCAGAAACGTTGGGACTGAGGTAAGAAACAAACAGATTAAAAGGTTATTTTTACTTCTGCGTCGAAGCTATACAGGTCTGCATAGCCCCAAACCAGAGAGCTCTATTCACACTCAAAATATGACTGCAATTCGACACCAACATCAAGCCCTGTGACAGGTCTGCTGCACAGCACCAGGTAAACGCTGGTCTCTGTGCACATCTCAGGCTTGGTTTTGTCAATGGTAATCTGATAGAATGTCTACAGAGGAGGATCCAACGCCTTAAATCCCCTGCCAACACATCAGCACTGTGTTCTGATCAGTCGGCAAAAGAGTGCTTAAAATACCTCCCCTCTGCCTCAACTGATCAAGCAATTGTACACTTCAACTCCTTAGATGTCCCCTCTCTTATCTTTGTTGCAATACTTAAATTGCAGTAAACCACTGCAATGCTAAATTTCCCAGGTGCTCATGCACAAAGAAGAAGAGAACATTGATAGGACCAGGAGACAAATTGGTCTGCTGACTGATGTTTTGGACACACCAACACATGAGTATGAATTCTCAAGAGGGCACCAAGAAATAGGTATGGTGTAGACTTGACGCAGCCATGTGAACCAGCTGGACTGTGAAAGGTTCAAAAACACCTTTTACAGTTACACAGCTTTTTTTGGCTTTTTGATTGGTCCTACGACCAACCAATCAGGGGCAGAGTCCCTTCAAAGCAGATGTTGCTGCATTACTCCAGCTGGACAGCTTCTGTGTTGGCAGAGTCTATTTTGTAGCATTGTGGTAAAAATGTATTCACTTTGTCACTTCAACATTGAAAATGAAAATGAAACACAGTCACACTCAGAATGAAAACATTTCCAACTGACAATATTTGGTGTTCAAGTAAAGTATAGATAAAATAATAAAGCACACTGTTGGTTGTAAAACCCGATGTTAGATGATTCTACTAAGGTCATGCTTTGAATAATTCAAACAGATACAAAAATATATTTTCTTTCTATGCCCTTGTTGTTTCAGTGCCCTTGACATGGGTAACTTGCACATCACCAATAACGTAGAGACATGCTGGCTTTGAAGAAACAAATGCTTCCACTTAGATGACACGTTTTCTACTAGACTGGCCTTCATGCTGTCTCCAATTGAAAATGTATGGCATTATATCAAGCACAACAAAAACACCATGCCGGAAAGACACTCATGATGTACAGAAATCTATTTTTAATAAAGTTTTTACTGTTGCCAGTTCCAAGAAACTTTCAAGGGATAGTTCAGTATTTTTGAAGTTAGGTTGTCTCAGTTACTTGGCAATAGTCAGTGAAGTGGGTGAATGGCTCCCAGCTGCCTGCCCCTTTTAGAAGACCTGAGACTACCACTTAGGTACAAACCTTTTAACGGGTACAGTTATTGTACGTGTTTCTGTGGGTTTTACATAAAAACAAACCATTACTCTATGTTGGGTTGAATACGATTTGGTGAACAATGTAAGCACTTTATTTTTCCTCCAAGAAGTCTCTGTGTTTGGCACTATTTTACAATGCAGCAAGTGGCTGTGTTCTTCTGCCTTTGCGATTCTGCTGATCTGATTCTGAACCAAACATAAATGGTTTTGACTGAGGTGGTGATGCTCCTTTACTGTATATGTGCAGGGTTACCTTTCTGAGCAGGAGTATACAGAAGGAGAAATTCTCCAGATGTGCACAGGCGGAAAACACACATTGAACTTATGCATCATGAAATAGTGCTCAACACAAGACTTCATGGAGGAAAAATAAACTGTTCTGAATGTTTTCACCGAGCCATACATCCAATCAATCAAACTTTATTTATAAAGCATACAGAAAATGTAGCACAACCTGTCACATGGTGTCTTGATTAAATGTAAAACTCGCTCAATTTTGCCAATCACTGTGCCCACTAAAAAGTGTGTATGTTACTGGTGGTATTAAATTGTTCTTCCTAAAGGGTACAGTGCTGCTGGGAGTCCTTTCAGCCACTTCACTGCTGTTTGTCAGGTATCTGATACGACCAAACTTCGTAAATGCTGAGCTCTAAAAAAACATGAGACTGTTGTATCATGCTCCTATTTCAGCAGTGTCAGGGAAATGTGCTGTGATGTGAGCCCCCAAATCAAATCTGTATGATCAAAAAAAAAAAAAAGCTTATGCTATTGGAACCTTAAAACATTGTCTTAATGCTGCATTAAATCCAATAAAGGTCTAAGTATATTTGAAAATACAAATCAAATAATTCATATTTATACTGTGTCCCAACTATTTTGGAATGAGGGTTTGCATACCAATAACAAATGCAATACAAAAACTCAAATTGATATAAAAAAGATTTAATTTAAATTTTACAAATCCATTTTTGCCCAGCAAATCAACCCAGAGGAAAAACATTATTACTGTCAATATTTAAAATCCAAATTCATTTACAGACCTGTTTTCTTTTGTTTTAAGTTTTATCAAAAAACTATATATAATTTAGCTAAGAGACAAATGCTAAGTCCTTTGCCTGCCTGGACAGTATAAGAAGAAAAACCTTCATGCTTCATCTCACCTCATACATGCAGGCTCCAGGCCTAAAGTTAAGTTAAATAAGAGTTAAATATATCTATATTCAAAGAAAACTGCTGTAACTCAACACTGATTAAGTGCATTTCATAACTTAACACAACTGACACCATCATTTTTCCTTTATAAAACTTACTCTTTAACAAACATGCACTTTCACAATCCATCAACATACATCCTGAACTATCTTACTTTACTCTTCATGCCTCTCTCCCTTCTTTTTACATAACCTTCACAAACCCTCAAAAGCTTTTTCTTTGTATTATCATACACAACTTCCCACATTTCCTCATGATCTAAGATTCTGGGCTGTAAAATCAATCCAGTAGGCAGATAATCTAAAAGTTTGTTTAACCATCTGGTATCACTAGAGACACATTTATTTCCAATAATGTGGTTTCCACTTTGATATATTGTGTTACAGATTACGACATTATTTTTGTGGGTCTACAAGCCATTTTGGGTGAATATAATGCACTTCTCAAACATAGGTGGGATTTAAACCCTTTAAATTTAGGGATGAGTAACAAGTGAGTCACCATTTGAGCATCTCAAGCTTGTTTGAGGTATCTAAGGCCCCAATCACGCTGCTGTTTCAAGCTATGATATTTACCTTCCTGTGATGCTTTTCTTCCACTCTAAATGCTGTGGGAAAGCAATGGGGGGAAGGAGTCGACCCTACATTTGCTCCATCTTCCAGAGAAAATATAAGAGGTATAATATTTGAGAGAGGGGAGCAGTTTGACTCAGCAGAGGACAATAGCACTGTGAGTGAGTTTCTCTGTCTTTGCGTGGGGGGAGAAAGTGTTTGGCTATCATGAAAACTAAAAACGCATCAAATTCAAGATGATGTTGCCCAACATGGCAGTTTAAATATCCCTTTGCCATTTGTTCTGTCGGAAAAAAAATTTTTCTCCAGTGAGACAACAGCATCATACCATGAAAGTGTCACTACAAGGGTTAAAATCCCCCAAAATGTTGGTAGCTTTATTCATGGCTGAAAGTAATTGAGAGATCTTACTTAGAAATGGGTGACAAGCTCATTCTTGGAAGCAGACATTATGTTCATAAAAGGTCTTAATGATACCAGAGGATTAAAGTGGGCATTTTATTCTCAAAATGGTGCCCAGCCTATTAAAAATTGCACCCTGTATTGATACATTTGCTGCTGAATCATAAATTAAACCTAATTCTTTCACAAAACTTCACATTTTCTTTTTACTTGAGAGGCTTAATGTGTTTTACACAATATCAAAGGTCAGCCCTCTTCAGCAGGCCTGCAGCAGAGCCTGGTACGGCTCCGTCAGAACCTTGTAGCGAATCTTGGTGTTGGTGATGGCTCCATGTTTCTGTCGCAGGTGCAGACGCAGCTGGCTCTTGTGGCGGAAGTGGAGGTCACACTTCTCGCACTGAAATGGAAATGGACAGCCAATCAAATGAGGAGTTCCAATAGTATCAGTTCCAAATGCTGTGTTTTGATTGGTCAGGTGGACTCACGGTGTACGGCTTCTCTCCGGTGTGAATGCGCAGGTGACTCTTCAGGGTTTGCAGGTGGCGGAAGCGCGTCCCGCAGGTGTGGCAGGGGTACGGCTTCTCCCCGGTGTGGATCAGAACGTGTGCCCTCAGATGGGCAACCTAATCACAAATAAACAAACAAACAAAAAAGAAAGGTTAGGCAAGAATATGCATGAGGGCACAGTGTTTGATGAGAAAGATTAGATTTCTATACCTTGTTAAAGTGCCCTAAGAGGGTAGGAATTAAATGTTAAATATCAGTGCCATGAAAATGACTCAGATACCTAAATTCTAGTTCTGCCTGTTAGGAGAAAATTGACCATTTTTAAATTCTCCTAATAGCTAAACAGCTGAATATGACACACTCTTACTAGTTACTTTAGAATGTTTATGAAATGTATAAAAAGTGAGTTTATTATACAAAGCACAAATTAAAACCGAGTAAACTGATTTGCAAATCCTTTTCAACTTGTATTCAATGAAATAAACCACAAACACAATATATCTGATTTTTAAAACTTTAATCAATTCACTCATTTTGAAGTTTATGCCTGAAACACATTCCACATTTTAATTGGGGTTTCAACGTGCAGTTTGATGGATGTTGTATGTAGGAATGTCTTTTTCATTTCACAAAATATCTTGAACATATCATTAAATGTTCACCTGCACAAACCGAGCTCCACAGGTGTCACAGCGATACGGTTTCTCTCCAGAGTGAATGCGAGAGTGAGTCTTCAGATTGGCAGGGCGGTTAAACTGGGCGCCACACACGTTACAGCGATAGGGTTTATCACCTGATGGGACAGAAGTTTAATGTCAGCATTGGTTTTAACTTTAAAAAAAGGAGATTTCCAAAAGGTTCTACCACCCTTACCTGAGCAGACAGTCTTGGTGGTTTGGGGGTTTGCTGAATAACAGAAGGGGATGTACAGGTTCTCACATTTGATTGCGTGTTGGCGGGAAGCTTCGGTATCAGGGAAAATGGTGCAATGGGAGGCTGAAGAAATATGCAAACAACTTTTAACAAGTGTATGAATTTCAAAAAGTGAAACTTTGGTAAAAGGGAATCTGATTCGTACCTGCTTTTTCTTTTTGATGGAGAGGCACAGAGGGTAGTGGCCCGAGGGGAGGGGCTCGGCCAGAACCCTCGTAGCAGGAGGCCTGCCCCTGTCTGAAAAAGAAACAGATCCAGTTATACAGAAACAGAAAGCATCAAATTTGGTCTCTCTACATTTATTAGTGACAAAATTTCAGATATCGATAACCAGTATTTCCTAAACTTAGGATTCCATGGCCCAAGTTTAAGCTTCAAAATCAGCAAAGTTCCAGATCCCTTAAATAATCATCACGTTCTTGCTTCTTAAACATAAAATTTTAGTGTATATGTGTGTGTTTGGCCTGTGCAATGCAAGCACAGTACAAAAAGTGTACTGTTATCTTGTACTCTGGCAGCACAAAATGACAGGGAGTGACAAAAGTGTTAGACTTGTTTTAAAATGAAAGAAGGATCAATGTGATCATGAAAGTTAATATGCAGCTTGATATCAGCAGAAGGGCAATATATGAACATGTTTAGATATTGTGAATGACATGCGACGATCACCAAGTGTCATTGTGGATATCTATTATGTTAATCATTCTTGGACGATTTATGAATGTTCCCATGTATTGGTACTATTTTAAATCGTCATACCAACCAATTCACTGTGTTTAAGATGCTTTTAGATACTTAAATTAATTCATAGATTTCTACATGAAACATGTTTAAAAGCCTGTAGTGCAAAGCCAGACTTTGACCTATTGATGATACATGACTTTGCCAAATAAAGTTGGTGCAGAATATGAAAAACTACTTGTCTCAAACCAGAAAGTAGTGTAGAACAACTGATCCTAAGTATATTTGTGTCAGCATGCACAGTTTTACTGCATCCATGGATAGGCCTCAACAACTTTCCTAAGGCTCCTTTGCTTAACAAATTACTTTATCGAATTCTTGCTACAGTCAGTGGTTCCTGGGTGATTAAATATGCAATGAGAAGCACACACTCTCAAAAACTTGGAAGCTAAGAGAGGCAAGCTGCTGCTGAACCCCCTGTCCTGACAGAACATGACCAGAATTTATAAACATATGTTCTGATATCAAACTGTGGAGGTGTACTGCTGCTATATTCTGTGGTAAAAGAACCAGCACAGTGGGTTGAGTGATGATTTTGGATGATTTTTCCATACATTGTGTCCTTAAAGTAGCAGGAACATACTTTATACTTGGTTTTAGATACTTTGAGGCCAAGCCCTTCTTGAATCTTCAGAAACATTAAGATGTCAGATTTGCGCCTGAGCATTAAACAGATTGAGGAACTTTTTCCTTTGCATTTCAAAAGGGTGAGAACTTGGTGTAAGAACTAAAAGCTATGCAAGTTGGAAAACGGGAAAGACACCAGCGCTGAATGCCAAAAGACTTAGTTCCATGCAGATTGAACTCTAAGTAATTGAGTTTTATCAGGAGTAATGTCAGATGGGGCTCCTTCAGGCATGTTTTTGCGAAAATTTGCACCTTTAGGGAACTCTGGTGAAAAATGTTGTCAGTCTTTCGAGGTGCCTGGGGTGCCAAGCTTCTGCCTGCTTTGTCTACTGACAAACAGCTGCTTTGAGGATATTTAAAAATTCTGACAGGGAAAAACTGCACAGCAAAATCTCTAGTTAACTGTTTGGCTACATATGTCCATGAAATCGTGTTTCCTCCTGTTACGTGACAAAACTGTTAATTGCTTACCTATCAATCTGACCGGGCACTTCTCCAGACCACGCCTCTGTAATGACTCCTTTGGTTGTGGAGTCCATCCTGTCACTTATGGGTGATGCATGGCTTTGTGCCTCTTCCACCTCCTCTTCCTTCACTGTGGTGGATGCACACAGCGGGTTGAGGACGATGTACTTGTACTTCTTCCAGTTGCAAGCCTTTGGATCTGGTGTGGCTTTAGTATCACTCTGGAAAAAAAAAAAAAAAAGTGTTATTCTTAATTTGATTACAATTAAGGCTTCAGAATCAGAGGAAAGTGTATGAAAGTACTTCAGACGGTTTTTTGCTTTTTATACTCACCACAAGGTTTTTGTTACAAGTGTTTGACTCTGCAGGAGAGTTTGGCTGGCAGCTGGAGCGTGCAGGGCTATCAGGAGAAGGAGTTGGGGTGCCAGCTAGGGGCGACTCCGGCTCTCCTTTCGGCATGTTTGACCCGGGCTGGAAGGTCGGGAAAGCCCCTGGCTTCAGAGAGCCCCTGACATCCGCAGGGACTCTGCAAGAGAAACAAAGGAAGTGCTGTAATGACTTGGACAAACACAAGGTGCAGGGAAGAAGTTCATTTATTCATGCTCAGTTACAGGCTTAGTTCTCACACCTTGCTGCCACTGCATTTGGGAGAAATCTTGGGGGTCCTGGATTAGGAAGGTCACCTGGTTTGGGTGCAACAGAGGCAACAGACACCCGGGAGTCCAGCTCCAATTGTGGGTGTTTTGCACTCATGTTGTCCCTGCTGGATTAAAAAAGACCTTATGTTAAAGAAAGAGCTGAAGCAAGTAAGATAACATTATTTGCCCTTTGCTGGCTCTTGATTGATCCCTAAGTTAGACCGTCCCTTCAATATGGCAATATGGCTACCCTCCTGACTTAAGAAGTGTATGAAATAATCAGTGTCTATGTTACATTCATAGCATTTGGAAACTGTAAGTGCTGTCTTTATCTTCATACAAAGTTTTTGATGTGTTATTCTGTTTTGTTTTTGAACAGGCATGATAAAATACATGGCTTAGTATGTTGACGTCTTGGGCAGCACAGGATGAAAATATGTGGGCAAGCTAACGTTACATCAATGTTACACCTTTTTATTTTAGAGAGTAGTGCAGGAAAAAATGTTTTTTTTAGTCCAACACAGGAGTTAGCATCATACTAGTGCTCTGGACAAAAATTGTACAGGGTTTTTCATTGTGGTATTGGATGAAGAACTAATCTAAATTTCATGATTTTTTGGTTTAAATGTAAAAGAGCCAAGCTATTATAAAGGCTTTACTACAACATGGTGATTCGACTTAGAGACAGGTAGAATATTTCCAAACATATGACACCACGTTGTGACCTCTTGTTTGAGAATTTCCTCGTTATCAAGTGATCTGGTCAAGTTGGTCTTCATGAATTACTGATTGCTAAAAAAATGATCAGAAATGCTTCCATTAGCATCCCTGGACATTTTTTAGTCCTTTCAACCAGTTCATCAGCAACCCTGTAACACAAAACAATGCTCTAAAAAATCAATAACGGGCTACATCAGATGCATTTTATTATCTTTTTTGATTGTCAAAACCTCTATTGTGTGTGTTCATCACAAACCTTATTTACGTTTATTTACAATGCTATTCTAAAACCACATACACTGTTGGCCTTGGAAAACAGGAAGTGCTAAATGCTGAATCACTTCTGCATATCTGGACTCACTTCTGCAGCTGCATCTCCTATAATGTTCTACTCTGTTTGATGGCATAAGATACCCTAATAGCAGAATTTCAACTATTTCCCCTCCATTAAAATTATTGAGGACCGTCACAGGGTTTCTTATGTTAGCCTAAAGAGCTCTGCAATACCATGGGATTATAAACAAGTCTGATAGTTTATACCGTTATTGAAGTTATGAAAGGTTGTCCCATTTCAAACAAGAAGATTTTAAGAGTAAGGGGCAAGGGTAAAGATTAGAGATGGGACTGAGCCATAGTCTAACCAAGTACCAGCAATTTAACCAAGTACAGCCCAGCTTGACAAAGGGTATATTACGTAGGATCAACTCTGTGCCCTCACCAGTGCAGCTGCATGAAGTCCCTGCAGGTGTCAGCCACGTGGTCCATCTGCAGGTAGGTTGCCACAGCGAGCACCCCGGGGACGGTGCCAGTTGTCAGAGGGAGGCGGGAGGTGTACATAAAATCAAGCAGCAGGGAGACGCAAGTTGGGTCCAGGGAGTTTGGGAGAGACACTGTCATGAGCTGCTCCCTGCTGATAACATGCACCTGAGGAAGCACACGGCTGGTGTACAAAGAGTAGAAGAACCCACTGGGAAGAAAAATGGGAAAGTATTGATCAATTGCTGTAAATTTGTAAAAGAGAAAAGAGCAAGAAAGGAAGAGAGTGATAGGTAAAGAATCCCAATGTTAAAACACAGGAAGAATACACTGTTTCCACCAGGGGGCTATTTTATTTAGATTTATCTTTTTACCAACCTGCAAGCCACAAGAACAGCACAGTGTGCCCGCAGTTGAACATTTCCCACAGTTAGGGTGGTGTCAGTAAGTATGTTTCTGTGCCGGAGTTCATTCAGGTTGAGCAGCACGTCATTGGAGTGGCGGGTGAATTCTTTTACATATCCTTCCACTGGAGCACAGGACCTCATTTCCTTCACTCTGTCTGCACCATATCCCTCCAACACTTCCATTGTTCCAAACTATGGGAGATTTTTTTTAAAAGGAATAAATGAAACAGTCTAGTGTGGCTCAGAATGATATGAAATTAAATTTTGATGCACTTCTTAAACTTACCTACGTGTAACTAACTGAATAAATAAACAGGAGTGTCCCAGACACATATGTTAGGTGAGACCAGCTCCCTGCTCGTACCTGTTGAAAAAGAGAAACATGCTCTGTTTGAATTAAGAATTCTGAACTTAACAGTAGCAATGAAATACAGTTGGTTTTGATAACAGCTTGCAAGTAATTGATTATTGGGAAAAAATACAGATACAAATTTTGAGCATTTTTTATGGCAACTAAAATTACAGTCTTTGTAACACCCACCAATGATAAATCATCCCCCAAAAGATAGATGGATGGATAGAAAAAAGTGTTATCATGCTCATTTCATTTGGTTAGTTCTCTCTTTTCATAATACCAGTTGTTATAGTATTATAGTGTTGGAACGTCTGATTAGTCTCCTTCATAGCACTGTTCAATCTGTAAGGGTTGTGCAATTTTGGTGTGAGCAGCACGGCTAAAAGTGCAGAAGAAAATGTACCAAAATCTTCTGCCACTGGTGACTGTTGTTCTGATATGTAGAGTGGCAGCATTATTTGGCATAGGCTGATTTTTGCACTTTTTTGGAGGGGGCACTACCCACATGTTTAGCTGTGTTGCTTATTCCACAAATGCACAATCCATAACTTATACCTTGTTGTAAAGGTAACTCATTAGATTTTTCAACTGTATGAAATGCATTCATTGGTATTATTGCATGACAGAAACATTTAACCAAAATAAAGTTTCCAAAAAAATTCAGAAGCACATAGATACTCTATTGATCTCAATGGAAATTAAGTGTCACAAAGGTAAGGATAGCCCATGAAGCTAATCACATCACAGAAAATAAAAAAATCAACAACCATATAAGGACCCACAGTTATATAAATACTTTAATGAGCCTATTGAAATTCAAGACCACAAAAGGTAAAGACATCTTTCTAAAAGTTGTAACACAGAGGAACCATGATAACTTCCCACAATCATAACATTACTTGACAAAAAAGAGAATACTTAAAGTGATCTCCAAGAATTAGGAACAAAGTTTTAATAAAAAATGATAAATTACTATAAAAGTCATAACACCCCACAATAGTATTTACAACCTGCTAACACCATTACATTTCTCAGGGGTAACAATATCCCACCAACTTCGGACAGATCTGCAGCCTTAAATGTAATAACCCCACAAACACAAGAGCATTTGGCAACAACAGGCATTTTCCAAGGTGGTTTTACGTCCTATAAAGTTGATAGCTTTTACATTTGTGTCATTTTGGGGTAGATGAGTGAGCAGTGCACATTTTTTCTGAGATACTCGTAGCTTATTCAGAGCACTGCTTTGACTCATTTTGACCATTTCCCCCCAAACCTGAGATACTCTGTATGAATGGACTAAAAACAACCTCAAAAATCATTTCACGTTTCCTTAAAATGTTTTTTGAAATGTTGCATATTGAATTGAAAATGGCTATCCCGTTGCAGGATTTCACAGGCTATTTTTGTTGTAGGCATCTGCTTTTAAATTCTTGGGGAATTAATCTTAACAAAGAATGATTTCAATAAACACTCCATACATGTACATTAGTATTTTGGGTTTAACATCCTCACTGAAAACAGTTTTAACTCTTCTCTTTCCAGGATAAATAATGAAAACAAAAAATTATCAACATCAGGTAAAAACAATTGTGAATGGTAAAACTTTCATGAAAAGCTATTATACAAAAAGTAAGACTGAGAATAAATTCCTTTAACTCACCCCGACCAGCAGGGACGAGATGTAACGATCACTGTACTGCCTTCAAACCCCCTTGGCTGTGTCTACAAAGAAATGAAGCAGGGTCTCATCCAAGCCTCCAATGTTCCTGATCAGCACTGTGAGGGAGATTGGAGGGAGGGGACTCTTTATAACGTTGCGCAGGAAGCCCCCATACAACCAGACCTGCTCGTTTCCTCTTTCCTCAATGGCCCACGCGCACACTGGAAGCAGCGCAGGAAAAGGCCCTGGCCCAGGCTCCAGGTATTTTTAGTGGACTATTAGTTTTTGTAAACCCCCATTGCTCTGAGCAAAGTAATGGCAGGAAAGCATTGTGTGTTTTTGTGCCACGCTGAGAAAATATATATATGAGGACCCTCGGGGAGACGAGGTACGTGCCTGGATGTCCAGGGGTAAGAGCTTCAGACTTCCCCCACCAACGCTTTCCTCCTCTTAAGGCCTCTCCAGGACGAAGGAAATGGACTGACAGGAAGCTGGACCACCGGCTCATTGTAAAATAAACAAGCTGTGCCCTCATCATTAAGATTATATCTTATCAGGGGGTTTTACCTCGTGTGTTGATGCAGGATTTCTAAAGCCAATATTTAACCCTCATGCCCAGTTTAAAAAAGTTACATGGTGCACATTGCATCTCAAAAGTGGACATATTAGAAAACTGGCATAAAATGGTACCAGTTAATCTTGGCATAACTTTTAAGAACTTCAGTCCTGTTCAAAAATATTTCAGAACCATTTGTTTTTGGAATTTTAACCCTTTGTATGCCAAGTTTGCATTGTTTTATCAGAGCAAAATGCATTGTTTCAACCATGCAAACTGCTCAAGCCACATTCACACACTATGATTTCGGCCAGTCTATGCTGACGCAGAGGGAAATGTCAACCTGCATTGAGCAATGGTAATATTTGTTGGCTACATCAGAAAAGTGTATGCATAGTCAAAAATACAATTTTTGATCCAACACGATTCAAAGTGTTGAGGTCTGCTTAACTTTGCCACTCTCACCTCCTGCTGCATTGAGATTTGCTGCCTCTACTTTTGAGTGTGTATGCTTGTGTGATTGGTTGTCTGTCTCTATGTGTCAGCCTTGAAAATGGCTGAATTCAAGATGTACCCCATCTGTCACCCAATGTCAGCAGGGAAACTGTGGTTTAGGTAACTGATGGATGGTGGGAGAAGTAGAGTGCTATGAGGACCATGTTAAAAGAAATGGTAAAAATGTTAAAATATGATTACATATGAAATATTTTTTAATCAACCTTTATTTTACTGGTATTATTCCCATTGAGATAAAAGAAATCTCTTTTCAAGCAAGTTTTGGCCAAGACAAGACGTGCCAAGCAGCTTGATCAGCCAGATCCCATATCTGTCCACAGGCAGATCCATCTTACGAAGGTTCAAGCTGTGTTATGACTGTCAGAAAACGACCAAGCTTTTTAAGTGTCCCTCAAATGACAAAAAAACAGTAAATACATGTGTGGGTTAAATCTGAGGCGAATGTCTGCAAGCCTCTGATTGTCCCGTAATGACTGTGAAGGACAGATTATTTATTCAATCACCAGCCAGTTTTTTAAGGAAAGGTTCTGTCCTTTCCAATCGCTTTCTATAGGATTTTTCCGAGCATTGCACAGCAGCAGGATCAGTCTAATATAATATCTGTAATCAGCAGACAATTGGACTCGAGTCATAGGGACTCGGACTCGAGGCGACTTGAGCAGCTAATGAGACGACTTGCAACTCAACTCGGACTCGAGAAAATGTCTCCAGACTCGACCTGACTTGAGACAACATGATTCGGAAAATTGTACGCAGTCAGGCTTTATATGAAGAGCCTCACAGGAGATATACGCCACTCTTTCCTTTTAGGTTCACTTGATTGATGCTCCATTCACAGTACACTTGTCCGTCACCTGTAATTGTCCTGCACACAACACAGTACTACGCACATAGGTTCCTACCACACACCTGCTTCTGCTCCAGTGATCAGTGGGCAGGGTGCACAGGACGCAGGTTTCAATTTGGCAACCGCTTTGTCTTCTGTGCCCAAAGTTATTTTCTTTGCATATAAAGAATTTCAATCAGATGGAAAACGAAGACACGACAAGTGCACGACCTGCAACACTTCGATAAGATAAAAAGAGGGCAAAACATCAAACTTTATCTGCCACCTGAGGACACGTGAGGCCAAGTAAGTGAAACCTGCAAATGTTAGCCAAGCTAACATTCCTGCCATAGGTCAATATGGCAGGATTGTCAGCCCGACCTGTGGTCAATATGAAGCTAGCAAAGCTAACATTAGTTAAGAGGGTGCACGTGTGTTGTTTGTGTGGGAAGATAAGGTTTCTCTCTTCAAGTTAAAAATCTGAGTGCTTTTTAGGTGGACTGGGGAACAATGGTGAGGGATTGACCCATCATAACCTGTGACTCGACTCGACTTTACTTGTCAAACCTGTGACTTGACTTGACTTGACTTGACTTTACTAAGCCTGTGACTCAACTTGACTCGACTTGCCCACAACAGAAAAAACTTGGGACTTGCTTGAGACTCGGATCAAATGACTCGAGACTTGCTTGGGACTCGGATCAGAGGGACTTGGGCAATTGTCTGGTAATCAGACAGATCCATTTTGCCAAGCTTCAATTCACAACAATTGGAAGTTGTCTATAGCAGCACGGCCCATTCAACAGCTATTAGAGCAAGATGAGGTGATATACTGTATTATCAGATATATGACTGTGAGGGAAGGAATGATCCTCCATTTCCCTGCTGGATATGCTTTTGTTCTGCCATATCCAGACACTTTCTATGAGCTACTGCCCCAAGAGAGAGTAGGGGAAGACACTCTGCAAACTGGTCACAGGCTGATAGGGAATCACATATGTACATGCTGAAACCATGAGGCCAAAATTTAAAGTTAGAGACAGGTTTTGGTGATCACAGGGAGGAAGGCGTTTCCGGATGTATGGTCTTATCATGAAAGTTCCAAAATTCTAGCATACAATAAAGACTAATCAATGTTTTTATGTAACACACAGAAATGTGCAGAAACAAAACTAAATGCATGACGATGGGAGTCCAGCATTTATCAGTGGGCATCATTGCCTTGATTGCAGATATAAATGTGGCCTGAATAAGCTTCCTCCTTCCATAAGAAGAAAAACAGGCTCATCTTGAGATAAATACAAGACTTTTAAAAACTCTCTCCATTCTTCCCACATGTTGAGAAATGTTTTTGTCCCTGACGCATACTTTCTACATTTCTCAGAGCACAAGAATCACTTGTATTGAAAGGGAAACTGTGTCACTGCTGAGCTGGCCTGTTCAGGTAAATGGACATTAATATATGCTCCACAACAGTGTCCGGAAGCTTCTGGCCTGCTGCCTGAAAGCAGAGGCGTTGTGTTATGAGCGCCAGAGAGGAAGGAAGCAAATCGATGGCTGTAGATGGGAGACACCTTCTCCTGCATGGTGGTGAAAAACAACCTTCACCCCGCCCTGAGTGAGAGAAATGTAGCCGACAGATGTGCAGGAACTACCGCACACACACACTTCTGAATGCATCCTGCAAAGCTGCTCAGACACATGGATGAAAATGCCTGTGCAGGACATCCGTCAATAATAAAGCAAGCAGAAGACTAGGGGAGAAGTGGAGATGGAGGAAGGCGGGGGGGGGGGGGGGTCCTCAGAGGTCATGAACAACTCAAAAACAAGCGGAAAAGTTAGCTCACTCTCTGGGCGGCCTCAGGTTCACAGAATCAGACAGTTAATTGAGGCTCTGTAACAGTGAACTATGAACTGTGTTTCCTTCACATCAAAGTGCCTCACAAGAGGAAACACTGAAGGAAGATGAGAGAAATCTTCAAGGTTGACTCGGAGAAGATAAGATCCGCTTGCAGGATTATGGAGGGCATGTTTCTTTGATACAGGAGGATTGTTTGAGTTCAGCTGATAAGATTTAGTCTACACCCATTCGGCTACAGTGTAAAAGATACAGAGTCAGCATGAGCTCAGAAGCATGCTTGCAGTTTTGTTTATTCGGAGAACGTCCTTTTAATTTTGGGAACTCACGAAAATTATTTACAAAAGATATAAGCAGTCACGAAAGAAAGTGGTTTTATGCCTCTTCAAAGAGTATGTCAGAGATACAAGGAGTTGGAGTGGATTTTATAAGAGATGAACATTAGGGCAAAGACTTGGACCTCTAAAGTCCAAATTCACATCAACGTGTCTTTGAGTCAGAGTGAACATTCATGCCAAGATTGAGGAAGCAGGGAAACACTTCGTAATCACAACAAATGACAATACATCAAACTTCTCAATAGAAATGATATTCCCAACATGTTTTGCCTTGAGTTTGTTTTACAAAGGGGGCTAGCTTTCTGTCCTCAACCCTACGCAGTATGTGCATTCTGCATCATCTGACTGGCCCACGATGAATGTGATTGATGGAATGACCAGCCAGTCCTCTGCTGGATATACTTTTGATAGGTTGTGTCCCTTCCCAAACACTTTCTATGGGCTCTTTCCCAGATGGACGAGTTGATTTATTTGTTTTGATTATTTTGATACGGAGTCAGATGTTTTGGGACAACTTTGGTGCGCACTCCAGTCATGTTCAAATTTTCGTGCTAAAGATGTAGAGCTGTCGCAGTTACACTTAATCATTGATCATTTTGAAGGACTTGTATAATTTTTTAAATGTTTACAGATGATAAGCTTCAGATTAATAGGCACCCAGAATGTTCTTCTTGTCCATCCTTCATTTGCCTTCACAAAATCTTTTATGCCCTTTAAACACACATGCATGTGACATGCAGTGTTCCTCATATAACTCAGTTAAAGCTGCTGAATGCAATTTCTTTTTTGCGTTACTGGTCCAAAAAATATTACATTTCAACATCTTATTACTGAAGCAGCATGAGAGGTTATAGACATGAGCCCTATCCTTGCTCTGGTGTAATGCTGTGTTCCAGGCGACCCGTAACTCAAAAATTTCCCAGTTGAAATCTCCGAGTTCTGACCCGAAAGCATTCCAGGCAAATTACGACTTCAGTTTGAGCGCAAGGAATTCTGGTATGTAAATTAACCAACATGGCAGGCATTATAAGATTTATGCTCTATCAACTAACTCCTTTGAGTGAAAAAGAAGCAGGGAAACGGCGCTTAAGGTAACAGAAGTTTATACTTAACAATGTTTGTCATTATTAAGAGGCTGCCATATTGTTTAGGCAGTGTTATGACGTCACAAGTTGTAACTCAGAGAACATCGATCTGGTACGAATTCATGGGTCAGAGGTTACGACTTCGACTGTCGTTAGTGCACTTTCACGAGTTAAAAGTAGGAAAAACACGAGTTACGGGTTGCCTGGAAAGCAGCATAAGTCTCTTGAAAATCTATCAAGGAACACCCACTTTTCAGTGGGACAGAGTGCTCTTACTGGATCCTCCACTAAGATATGCCGGTTATCTAAATAAGCTTCAGGTGTTTTTTTTTAGATTGAACAGGTAATGTTAATTTTAAGAAGGGGCATATGGTTCGTGACTCTTTTTTTGGGTACAAATACATTTCACTGGCATCATGTTAATGGCAGCTAAAGGCACACAAACACAGTGGATTATTTGGCTAAGAACACAACAGTGGAAAGAAAGAGGAAGTAGAATTGCTCTTACTGCAGTCTCATCCAAGTTACACACCCCAGCTTTAATGTACAAAAGATTTGTTTGTTTTTTGTTCAATTTTACCCAACATCTCAAATTAATGCATTGCTAAACATTTGAGCCAAACATTCTCCGCATCTCAGCAAAAACATGTCAGTTGCAATGAACCAAAGATGTCACTCGCAGCAGTGTCACAGGCCTGTCTCTGACATCCCTCATCATGGAACTTGGCCTTTAGTTTGGAGATGGTAGGGCTCATGCCAGATAATGCTCCGACTTGGTTTCACAGAGCATCACCTTGAGGTTTTCTTATTGCAGAGGCCCTATATGCAAATTTCCTTCAAATGCAGCACCATTTAAATGGGAAAAAAACAGGCTTTACAGGTATATGATAAATTGCCAAGAAGCATTTCTGTAATAAAGAAATAAACTACCAAACACCCATTTCCTTATTTTGGTGCTTTGTATGTACAATTGTATATTCATGTGTCTTCCAGGCTTTAGGTGCATTGTATTGGAGGATGTGGTACCAAAAACCCTGCAGGGCAGCCAGGCGACATGTTAAAACTTAGTCTGTGTAGCTTACTTGGCTCTAGTACAGTTAACAAGCTACAATTATTTAACAGTCAAAAAATACCATTAAAAGGCTTAATAGAAAGAAAGTTGTCAAATATGACATAAAATCAATTAATGTTTGGTTTAAAATCCTTTAAAACATGAACCAGAAGCTGAGTGTTTGCATTTAGAGTTGAACTCGTGTGTCTGTGTGCTTCTATTTATTTGCTTGGAGGTCAGATCAACTGTGCGCTTTGTAGAAGAATAAAAAAGTGGGGAGGGGGTGTATGAAGAAAAACAAGGATTAAGAAAACAGAGTGGGAGATGTAGGTCTCAGCTACTTCCACGCTTTGTTAGAGGAACGGATGAGGAGGGGGGTGGTTGAGGAAAAGTGAGAACATTACTAAACAGGTTTACAATTGGGCGGAAGCCATTGAGTACATCCCATTGGCAAAGCTTGGCAGCAAACATAGTGACTTCCTGTGTCTTACCCCACGTGTTGGTGCTCAGGATGACCTCTATTTGATTAAACATGGAGCTGAAACTCCTGATAATTAAAATATAAGACATATTCAAGTTCCATTTTTCATTTGCAAATGCAAACTTCAACATCGACTGACCTGTCACTCCTTGTCAAAGAGAACAAAAGCGGGGATTACCCATGTTTTGCGGTTTCCTGGTTGCCTGGACAGCACCATATTGTTTTTCTGATAATGCATGAGCTGAGGACATGCTTTGACTTCAAACCTCCAAGTTGGTGCCAAAGTGTTGATGTCTCCGGCAACAATAACAGATCAGCTTAAACTGCCTCTTCCTGTGATTGCGGAGCCTCTGGACATATAAGGGCAAACAGGACCAAGCTACTGGGCGGAGTAGAAGGGGGAAGCGGGGATATCCCAGGGAGCAGTCGAGTTTGTTTGTCCTCCTATTGGAAGGGAAAGACAGGCAGATAAAATAATAAATATAATGAAGTTATGAAACCTCTCCTTTGAAGAGGTACCTCGGGGAAAGCAGAGGGCCTCCAACATGGTGCTGGGTGGAGAAGGAAGAAGAACAAGGGTAAGTGAGTGGGGGGTAATAAGAAGAGGGACAGTTGACCCAAATCTCATGAAGCACAAAATAATAAAGACAGCACTTGACCTCCATGTCCAGGGCTGCTAACAGGGTGGTAAACAACAGGGTATTTGAGGGGAGGTATACTTTCAGAGCAAAAATGTACATTTAGAAAATAAAGTGAAGAAGTTCAAGCATGAAAACATGCATTCATTGATATTAGTAATTTCTTACATACAGTAACAAGATGAGCCTCACAGTTAATAGATCATTCAAATCTTTCTTATTCAGCATCATCTTGAACGGATTTTTTTTTTAATCAAAAACAGGCCCAGAATATTTTCTTAATTTCATGTCATGAAATAGAATTGCACAACATTATAGACCTGTTGGTAGTAGTGTCCAAAATAATTTAAAAAATGAATCATTGGTACTGGCAGCAAATCTAAACTTTAACTTGACTTTTATTTTCTGTTCCTTTCGTTTCCATATCTTGTTTTATTTTTACATTTCAAAAGTTGAGACTTTGTGCAACATGTAAACAGAATACAAATGTTTGTAAATCTTTTTCAGCCTATATTCAATAGAATATACTGCAAAGACAAGATATTTAATTCTCAAACTGATGAACCCAAATATTCACTGACGCCAGCAATGCATTCCAAAAAAGGGGGGGACAGGGGCAACAAAAGACCGGGAAAGCTGAGGAATGCTAAAAAAAAAAAAAAAACACCTGACTAGAACATCCCTCAGGTGAACAAGTCAGTGTCATGATTGAGTAGAGCACCCCTAAAGGCCCAGTCTTTACTGTGACCAAATGTGGGAGCAAATATTCAAACATTTTGACAACATTTGTCAATGAATAATTGACAAAGACATTTTGGAATTTAGTTCATGATATGATCAAAAGATTCTTAAAATCTAGGGAGGTCTCTGCATGCAGCAAGGTTGAAAACCAAAACTGAATATCTGTGACCTTTGATTCCTCAGAAGAACACACTGTGTTACAAACCTTATCAAAAATCATTTTTATACAATATTGCCATGTGCAGTCAGGAAAGTGGGTACATGATTTTGCGTGTGAGTGGCTGTCTGTGTTAAATATGGGCTGGGAGGGTGGGTGGGATCCTCTATTTTAATCTGTATCTCTCTGATCTGCTTGTTTATTTTAATGTACAGCACTTAGTGATACATCTTATGTATGAAAAGTGCTTTATAAATAAAGTTTGATTGATTGATTGATTGGTTTAACTTTTCTGGAAATTCTGGACTTCATGTCCTCTGGGCAATAGGGGAAATAGACCACCAGGATCAATACCATTGTTATCACTGCAAAGTTGAAAGCCTGCATCAGTGATGGAGATGTTTTAGTAAGTATGTGCAAGTCACCTAGCATAGGTAACTTGCACATACTTGCACAACTTGCACTTGCACATGAAGGCAGCATTAATGCTGAAGGTACATACAGGTTTTGGAGCTGCATTTGATGCCATTCAAGTAAAATCTTTTTCATTGACAATCCTGCTTATTTTAACTAGACAATGTCAAGCCACATTCTGCAGGTGTTTGTAAAAGAGAGCGGGTATTTGACAGGCCTGCCTGCTGTCCAGATCTGTCTCCCCTTGAAAATGTGTGTCACATTGTGAAGTATAAGATAAAACAATGAGAGACCCAGATTGTTGAGCAACTCCACAAAGCTTTAACAGATAGTGTCCTCGGTTTTCAAATGTTTATTCAGCTTTTTTTTTTTTTAAAGGAAAGATGATGTGATGCAGTGGTACAAATGCCCCTGTCTCAGCTTTTTTGTTTTTGGGCATTAAATGAAAAATGAGTGAGAGTTTTGGTTTTAACATTAAATAACCTACATTGTATTCCCAGCCATTTTGGGTCTATTATATGTCTAATATACATCTAACGTCTATTGGTCTGCCAGGGGTATAGAAATGAACGTTTTTTAAACATTTAAGTCGACATAAATTTGACATATATATATATATACATATATATTATTACATATATTACATTATATTACATATATTATATATATATGTATATATATATATATATATATATATATATATATATATATATATATGTATATACATATACATATATATATATATATATATATATATATATATATATATATATATATATAGATATATATATAGATATATATAGATATATATATATATATATATATATATATAGATATCGCTAGATATCTATATAGATACACAAAGAGAGAGAGAGAGAGATGACGTTACAATGTGTACATTTTCTCTTCTGACCTTCGTGCTTACACCAAATATAATCCCAGGTATGGATTTAGACGTTAATTAGACGTCTATTAGAGGTCTAATATAATTTTAGACGTTTAAAAAAACTTTTATTTCTATACCACTGGTAGGCCAATTTTAGACTAGACGTCTGTTAGACGTCTAATAGACCTAAAAAAAAATAAAAAAAAAAGCTCAATTGTTTCTTGTCAATAATTTGATAAAATGACAATATATAGTCTGATTAAAGCATATTTTCATGAGCATCTTATACATTAAAGACAATTTATTTCCCTAATTAATTAGGAGTGTACTCAATTGAATTTGGGCTGAAAGAAACTTGCAAATCATTGTAAACTGTTGTATAATCAATTATTATACAATATCATGCGTATTTTTTCTTCTTTATTTGCTGTACGACAAAGTTAAAACTGAGATTGCTTTTGTGTGTAATCCCCAATTAAGCCCCAAAAACATATGATACTTTTTCTCCATTTATTGTCCGTTTCCTAAAATATTTATCGTAAGAGTAATGTTATGTAAATGCTTTTATCATTTCTTAACTCCAGTGTCCAAAATGGATGTGACAGACCCTCCCTCCACAGAGGCAGCAGTTACAGCAGCTGCTACGTCACACGTCGGGAATGCAGCGAGGATCTGCTGCTGCTGCTAAAGGCCTCCGGATTCGTCACAAAGTAGGTTAACGAAGCTAAAGCTGGACGAAAGTTATTTCGGGATAACTTTCCCCGGCCTTTGAACGTCCAAACGTGGGCGCAGGTTGTTTTTGTGCGGCTCGTTTCGGGCGGTGGGTGTCGGTTTGTTTCATTGTTCCCTCCTCGGTTTGTGCTGGAGTTAGCCTGGAGGCAAGGCACGAGCTCTGCGCGAGTTCAAAACAAGCTAGCAAACAAGTAAACAAGGCTCTTATCGAAGTTAACTGCTGCTAATTATCCTTCATTACGGATAATTATATGACTTAAGCTGTATGTCTTGCTCAAATTTGACGCAGAAAGGGGAATGAGGACACAGCTGAGCATGTCTGTTTATTAATTTAGTGCGGAACAAACATTTATGACAGTTAAAATGAGGAAATGCCGCTAACGTTTATTAACGTGCCGTTTTTGTTATTTCCGTTTGACCGTCTGTGTGCTGTTCTTCATTTGTAGATGGGACTGAATGGAAGAGGAGAGCCACTGTAAAGGTGCTGTTAAAGGTATGACATTATTTAAACACCCTATATAAGCTGGCAGAGACTGTGGTTTTGAATACATTCTCATAAATAAATTGACACGTAAGCTTGTTTTTATTGTGAATGAAACAAGCAAGTAACGCTTTATTTAGCTACATTGTTTCAAACACGGCAAGCTAACTATAGCACCGTGCCTTCAAAATAAAAGCATATCCGGATTATCGGAATAACAGGACTGCGGGTATAAACATAGTTAATGCTGTGATTTTTGAAAATATTAAACAACATTGAATTTTTGAGCTCAGTCAATTTTCAGTGTCTGCATGGAGAAATGCATTAACAAACATAAAACTCTGTTAGACCTTTTGCCTCATTGTCATTTTTTTCTGAAATAATGCACGTACATCCTTCAGAACCATGCTAATAAAAATTCAGGACAACCTAAACTTTTAGGATGATAATAGATATTAACAGTTTCATGAACAGGAAGAGAAAATACAATATAAAACCCATAAAAAATATATAGATGCATAAATCATACTGAACAAGCATTTTCACATCTAAATATGTTTGTCAAGCTTTTGCAACTAAAAGAAGAAAATCTAAGTATGCAAAGACACCAACAGCATCAACTATCTATCATTAACACCCCTAAGACTTTTTTTACTTAATTAAGTTATCTTTGCCTCTTGTCACACTTCATTTTGAAAGGTGCCGTGCCCTGGTGTATTTGATCATTAACTTATGTGTCTGTTAGGTTGGGAAAATAATTAATTAAAACTGATTTAAAAAATGGAAAACTTCATCTCTGTAAAGAATCAGATCAGTATTTTCCTTCCCTGTGGATATGTGAGGGGCTGGGTCGGCTATGCTAATGAGATTGGATGATTGGTTGCCCAAACAGTGATGCGAGTGGAGGAGGGGTTACAGGCAGAGAGGCAGACTTTAAAAGAAATAAAGAGCAATGTGACAAGCAGACACACACATTTAAGTGGAGGCTGTATAGCTATTGCATAATAAACCCAAGGAAGTAAAAGAACAATATCTTTTAAGGGACATTTTGTTTTAGAGGAAGAGCACATATCTCTGTGAAATTAGAGTTTAGTGAAAGGTTTCATGGTCTTCTGCGCCCCAAGCACCTTCTACCAACATTAAAAGCAAAGAAAATTGTTTTTCAGGATATTGGACCTTAAAATCTTTTGGGAACTGACAGATACCTATCACTTTTCTGATTGACCTTGGGCTTGATTGGACATTACCCTTAAGATAACAAAAGAATAAGACATTGGTAAGGCTGGGCGACATTACTTAATCTCAGTATCATGATTAATTGAAGTTCTTACCTCGATTATGACTAATGAACAATTGTTTTATGCCATGCTGGAACAAATTGGTGGTGTTACCATTACCGACAGTCATCGAAATGGTCTTGGAGTATTTACACTTAACTTCTTTCTGCTCGATGACCTCTGGACAGATTCCAAAATGTGCCCAAACAATGGAGACAGCATTTTTCTTGGCTACATAGTCCTCTGATAGATTGACGCTTGTCCGCTCCATGTTGGCAGTGCATCCTTCACTCTTTGCGAGAGTGAACTGAGACTGTATGGAGAGCATGCGGTCACATGACTTACACAGGGGAAATAATCAACATGAGTAAAATTACTTTGATTAGACTGTCTAAATGTTAGTTTTGATTGTTTTACAATTAATTTCCCAGCCCTAGACACAGGACACATATAATTTGTCAATTGAAAGACAAGAAATTGTCACTTTTTCCACCTCAAAATCATGGTCTTTTCACAGCACTACTGCATTTCTTCATTAAAAAAATAATTAAGGATTAAATAATCACTGATATTGAATTTTTCACTGGGTCAACAAAAATAGTTTTGGAGTGAAACACTGCACTTCATGGCTGGATTAATGGAATTCCATAAGGGATTTAATTGACCTAGAGTCCTCCATGAATTGTCAAAGTGTGCTTCCAAACATTGACCTAAAAAAGTTAGGTTGTACTGTTCCAAAGATACGAGTTAACGAAAGGAGTGTTTCTGCTTAGTGTTGCAAGTAATCTCATAAAGTTGGTAGGGTTAATGACGCACAAAAAGGAAACAACAGGTGAAAATATTACTATAGAAAACATAATGGATGAATAAAAATACTATCTTAACTGCAGACAAATGAACTGGGAGTGCTCCAGAAGCAACAACCTACACCAACGCATTTCTAACATTGAAATCGATTGTTAAAAATATTGAAAACTGCCCTATTGCAGTGTAATTAAGTCCTTAAAAACTGAGTTCAGATTCAATTCACCACCAAAGTCATTAGTGCCATGACCAGCATTCCCTGAAAATGTCCCGAGAATTTGCGGAGAACCTGAGTGAAAATGTTGGGAACTACCCTCCATGTTGACAAAAATAAAGTACAATCTAATCTAATCTAATCTAGCAAATCCTCCGAAAAATGGGTTAATGGGCTGAAAACAGGATGCACAGACGATTGGAAGGCACCAAAAATGACCTGTCCCTGCACTTTTCCTCCCTGAAGAGGACACATCAGGCTAATAGAGTTTTTTATTTCAATATACAGCTAACCTTAACTATTTGCAGAGTAGCAGTGTAAAAATAAACATTTTCAATTTCCTTGGTTTAATTGCCTTGCCTGGCCATCCGTGGATCGGTGTGTGCGCTCATCCACATTCAGACAGGGGCTTAAATTTGGTCTGTGGTCTGTTGTGCAGTGTGGATTTCCCTCAATATGATCTCTGTCAGGGAAGCCTATAGAATTACCCCGTGATGATCTCACACATAATAAGAGACAATCAAAAATAAAAAACAATGTAAAATGTTTTTAAAAGGTTTGCAGGTGTTTTGTATTAACAGACAGTCCCAGTTGTCTGCAGCATCCTCTCTCTCCTGTTTCTATAATCCTCTTAAAAACAAGGACTTATGACAGCCCACTGACCCACATACAGACAGTCTGAGTAGGTTAGGCTTGGTAATTTCTCCTCTCCAATGATGCTTATGTGCTTTCAATCCATTTAGCTGTGTCACCCACACAATGGCTTTCCCAAAAATTATACGATAGGCCTGCAGTGTTGCTTCTCTTTCCCCATAAAACTGAGAAAATGGATCACCAGGAAGTCACGCAATTATCTTTTCTTTCTTAAACAATCTTTTTTTTAGATTCGTGACATTTTACATTTCAGAGATCCATGTTAAAATGTTGCACCTTGAGTGTAACTCAGCACTTTGTCAGCTGCAGCATTTCTATTTGCCCCTCAGAGAATACATAATATATTGTTATGATCCAGGTGGCCATGTGTGTACAGACATATCATTACACAATATTTCCTGGCCTCTTTATTTCCTTGCTTCATTTAGAAATCAATCATAGGCAACCAGTGTGTAAACATCCAAAGACAATGACCATTGTGGGGGGCGACAGACACGGGGCTACCACCTGTTTGTTTGTGTATCTGTGTACGAGCTGATGTGCTTGTATGCTGGAAAGACGAACACAAAAACACACTTGCACATGTTTCGCCGGCTGGAAATCCCCGACCCTTCCAGAATGGCTGCTGTCTTCCTGCTCCTCTGCTAAAAGCCCATTGTTCGGTCTGTGTATCCCTGTTGCCATAAGAAACAAAATATTAAGCATACCCTTGTTTCCATTGGTTACCCATAATGAAGACTCAATAGCCACAGTTGTGTTCATGCAAATGAAGGACACATGTTGCAAAAATAGGCAGAGTAGAGGCAGTGCTTTGCCCCTGAAAAATAAAAACTAGTGCTCAAAACACGAATAGGATGAGTGAGCTGCATTTAGATAGTGATGTGATAAAAACACATTTTCCGTTTGATCTAGAAGCCTGCCATGTCCGGACCCACCTGGCTTCCACCAAGGACCCTGGACAGCCCAGAGCGATCCGTCCCGCAGATGTCCCACTCCGCTGGGTCAGCAATCTACAGAGCTCCTATCAAGAAGGGGATGTCTGAATACAGGCCAAAGTACGGCCCCTATGACCAGAACGGAGGAGGAGGGGGAGGGATGGCGAACAGATACGTGGCTACTGGATCCACAGGTAAGAGAACGACCAATCACACTGTAGACAGAGTCATTTGCATGAGTTCAGGATGATGTGGACCATATTTTGCTTGTTCTCTGATCCGCTATCAGTGCACCACCTCTCATAGATGCTCTAGTTAGACAAACTCTGACCCAGGCCAAGTCATTTTGTGTGTGGCAGTGAAACTGTCCTTGATTTCTTACTTCAACATGGTGAAAAGGGGGTGCTGGTTTGGTGGAGTGGTTAGCTACCGTGCACGTCCCATGTACATACTTTTGCCAGCCCGGGTTCGAATCCAGCCTGTGACCAGTTTGCAGAGTGTCTTCCCTACTTTCTGACCCCCTCTCACAAGCCTATCTGTCTCTCTCCTATCAAAAAAGACACAGAATGCCCAAAAATACATCAAAAAAACATGGTGAAAAGGTGTGCTAGGGTTTTCTGGAGTGACTCAGAATATTGATATTATTATCAGAGTATTTTTTCATCTGGTCGACCAAACCAGATGTTGCAATGGAACTTAAAATTTTTGGATTTAACCTGTTAGCCTCAGCCCCTTTTTTAAGCCTTCTGCTCAAAAATGACATACTCATAAAGAAAAGAGTGAATCTCTGCAACCAAGGGCAGAGCAAATGAAGATAGAAGTCAGAATAATTTGAAAATGTCATCCTTGCTTCAAAAAGGAACAACATTTTATTGTGAATATCACTTTGTAATGATGCAGTTGAAGCTTTAGAACTCCACGACAGAATGGCAAAATATGTGAACATTGCTTCTGGAAAGTTTGAGTCTGATAAAGTGATGAAGAGCAAAGTTAGAGAAGATTTACTACATAGTGGTCAGGTGGAATCTTTGCACAGTTTGACACCATTAGTCCCATTTGAAATTTCTGATTGGCTATTCCAAACAAGAAATTCATATAAATCAACCCAAGTTTAAATTAAAGTGGAACAGATTTCAATATTTGCTAATTCATTTGATGTTGCGTTTGGTGTGTGTGAAAAGGGCTTATATGGTTGTGTCCTGTTTAATTTTATGTGCAACATGACTATATTTCTACATGAATGGTTCACTTTGTCTTATGGTTTTGTTGGAGAGCATGAAAGCATCCCCGAAATCTGGTTCTTTGGGGCTGAACAGGTTAACCCGCATTGACATCCACTCTGCCAGTTGGATCTAACAATCACCAAAAATGCAGCATGTATTTTAGTATGGGAGAAGTGATATGGAAAGGTGTGATGGTCTCGTAGTTAATGGTGTTTTAATGTTACATACTATTAAATATAAGTATGTTATTCTTGTAACTTTACCATTTTGTAATTTTGCTCCTCTGAAACATCAGCTTCTTAATGTGAACACTGATTTACAACGTAGGCCAAAAATATGCTTGCTGTTTGTCCTTACATTCATGTTTGCACCCACTGGCATCGAGGGATGGGTACGTTTCACTTTTGAAAGGATACCATACCGATGCCCGGTACCTGGTAATCGGTATCGGTACTCAACGGTACCAATGTTCGGTACTTTTGCGTGTGTTTATGGGGTAATAAATATTAATTTGTTTAATATTAAGATCTCAAATTTTTTTGATGTAAATTTATCTCTCAATATCTAACATATTTGTATCAAAACAACATTCGACTGTTTGTATTGTAACAATGTAGTTGTTCCAAAAATTTCTTCAACATGAAAACCAGTTACTAAAATGAACCACAACTTAATAAATTAACTGCAGCCCTCACTTTAACTTTAGGGCAGTTTAACAATGGGTCTGACAGAGCTGTAAATAAAAAAAGCATTTACATTAACGTTATGAAGTACGAGGAACCGACCTGATAATGATAACTGATGCACATTAAAATGCCAAGCTAATACCATCTTAAACACGAGGCTTATTTACCTGGACCAGGTGTCTGTTTGCTGTTTGCACATCAATTCCTCTAAAAAGTTTACAATGAAGTTCTACTAACGCTGGCACTCTAGCTTCCTTCACTCCACCTGACATGTTTAACTTCCTCTGGTCTGTATTTGCATGGGCTCACCTTCTGCAAACAGATTAGTCTTTTTATTTCCTCCTCTATCCGACTAGAGCAGTGAAAGGAAGATTTTTAAAACACCATTTTAAAGACTGTTTTGATGCATCTGTGGCTTTTCTCCCATCTGATCTCTCACATGAAGGTGGGCCAATTCATCACTCGTCAAATGATCACTACTACGCCCCTCCCCACGCTCTCAAAGAAGACCGCAACTGGAGCCCCCACATGGACAGCTACGAGCTAATGGTGGGTGCATTTTCTTCAGATTACAAGTAAAAAAATATCAAGTAATGGAACAAAACTTTAGTTAAGGCAGCTAGTTAATGCAGACAATTCGAACAGTGCAAGTCTCACACACAAGAGGCTGGGGACGCTTTGTCTCTGAAGTAGGTAAAAGCAGCTTATTTACTTATAATCTGAGGACTTATGCCGTTTCCCTTTATTTAATCAAAATCTACTACTATATTATGTTAGATGAAACTCATTTTTGCATTAATCTTTACAATGATGGATAAAATATACCATTTCAGATCATCCATAATTATTCTATGTACAAGAAAGGCGTCTTTTGATGGGATGTTCTTACAGACTCTTGTAATTGTGGCAACCAAAGATGCTCATTAGAGCAAAAATGTGGCTTTTTAGAGGGTATGAAGATGAGGCTTCACTGCCACATAGCAGATAAGAAAAAAAATCTTAACACTGTATGTTTCCAACTATAAGTCACACTTGTTTTCATAGTTTGGCTACCCCTGTCACTTGTAGTCAGGTGTGACTTGTATATCAAAAAATATATACTTAGATATGTTTTTAGATGTGAATTTATTCTGGCTGATATGAACCAAGGAGTAAACATCACCATCTACAGCTGCGCTCCAGACTTGTGACTATATGCTGCTCCTGTACCACTAAAAACATTACCTGAAACATTAACTCAAAGAAACCTGAGAAAGAATTCACGCAAACAAAATGCCCCCAAAAAGAAAAAACGATTCTGCAGATGACAAACTGCAGGTACTAAAATATGCAGCCATAAACAGTTTCGTTGTCGCAGAAAGAAAGTTTGGAGGTTACTCTTATACCACTTTCACACTAAAATTAGTGGGTTAACCTGGGTTGAAATGTCAAGTAAACCCAGGAGTTGATTGTTACCGGTTTTCATTTGTTTTTTGGCCAGTCTGAAAGGGGTATTACTGCAATAAAGAAAATAAAGTAAGCTAATCGTGACCCAAAAGCAACATGGTCAGAGCTGGAGGAACAAGTCCACAGATGGGTGCTTGAAGATCGTGCTGATGGGAGAAGCTTGTTAGCGGTGCAGTTACGTCTCCACACCCTGGCAGTTGCCAAGAACATGAATTTAAATGACTTTGCATGCGGCCTTTTTGAGTTAACGCTTCATGCAACACAACCGCCCCTCTATCAGAGTGCTAAATAAATGCGACTATTAGTCCAGGACAGCTTGTATATATATTTTTTCCTCTTCTTGAGGCATTTTTTGACTGATGCAATTTACACTCCAGAGCGATTATAGCCCAGCAAATATGGTATATATCGCCTGAGGAAAAATGTAAACATTCTCTGTGTTGATATTAAAATGATTCTTTCTGTGCTGACACTTTGATTATTTTTTTTCTGATGTCAGCATCGTGGTCCTGAGAAAACGTCAACCTATCACTCCAAAATCGATGCAGACATTGACTCCCTCACCAGCATGCTGGCTGATCTGGACAGCCACCCACAGGACTCCAGCACACAAGTGAGTAGATTTACAGAAAATAAACATTGATCCTTCATTTTGATGATTACTGTGCTGATTAAGCCACCATGATTTATTATTCTGGCCCCTCTGACTCTCTTTAGCTGTACGACAACGTGCCTTACAACAAGTACCTCTCAGGGGATCACTACAAACCTGCACCCCCTCCCCAGGCTCGGCCCTCTATGGCCTACCCCCCTCATCCCCAGAGCCAATACCACCAACTGCCCCCCTACCCTAATGAGCACCAGTCCAGCCAGTACTCGGTTACCCATCAGCAGGACTACTACTCCCCCTCCTCTACTCCCAAGCCCTACCCCCAGCCCGTCCCAGCCTCCTACACCACCGCCTCCACTCCCACCGGGCCCAGGTTCAGCGTGCAGGTCAAGACAGCACAGCCCGTCACCTACTCCCAAACAGGGAGACAGGCTGAACAGGCCTACACGCCACCCCCTCCTCGGCAGCAGGTTTCTCGCCCCCCTCCCCAGACTCAGACAAGTCCTCAGGGCTGGTACCCTCCTCATCCTGGGTCACAGGCTCAGGAGATGCACAATGACAGTGGGTACAAGGGGAGCAGCTCTGGAGGACGAGTCAACCAGGTCCCACTGTCAAAGAGGGGGATGGAAAATAACCAGACAGGCTCAGGGGCTGCTCCGAGTCCGACTTTTCAGTCCAGCAAGGTAAAAACACTCACATGTGACAGAATCTCCGATCTTATTTAACCTATATTTGCTCCCACAGCTTCATCTCCCTTCATTCCAGACGCTCTGCTGTCAGTTATCAGTCCTGTGATAACTGCAGTGGATAGGGATGGGACAATGAGACATTTTAGAGCCGCAGTTCTGGTGAATAAAATCATCTAAAGTTTAATAGTTAGAATATCAATTTATTTTGCGCTAACCAGCAAGACTGTGCTACATTTTTAGGTCCTTTATTTCTATGAAGTTTTATGTGTTACTTTTTTTTAAGGAAAAAACAAGACTAAAGTTATATTTGTGTCAGTTAAAATGGTTATTTTAGGTAATATTTTGCAGAAATCAGCGCATCATCCTAAAATTTATTTACAAGGTAATAATGTAAACTTATTGACAGAAATAACAGAATGATCAAAAATCAGATGAATAAAGATTGACAAGAGTAATGACTGATACACTAATGATAGTTTAAGTCAGTTTCATTGTGTTGAGAATTTTAATTATCACTGATTTAAAACCATTTACTAATTTATCTATTGATCAACTGAGAAAATTGGACAAAATAAACAAATATGTTATTGCAATTAATAGTCTGACAAATATAATCTTTATTATCTATGTATGCTTATCAGTGGACTTTTACTTGTTTATTGTTTGTTGTCAGGTGTTTATGGAGATGACAGGAGATGATCAAATCCAAGTAAATTGAGGGGCCTTTTGGAATTCTGCAAGATTGTTATTAGTGTTAAAACATTTTTTTATTCTTACTGTATGTCAAGTGTTAACTCTCACAGACTGAGAAATAAGACTTTAGATGCTTGCACCCATCAAACTCAACATTTCGTCACGTACTCATCACTAACTGTATCACTCAGCCAAAAAAATGTTTTCAAAAAGTGAAAACAACAGATAAAATATATCTGTACATGTATTAATACATCAAAATAATAAGTAAAACATAATTAAAATGATAAAATAAAAATCTGGCTACTACTACTGCTGTTCCTCCTCTGCTAATCCGTGCACATTTTCTAATTTTTTCACCCCAATTCAGCTTTGCAGCTGACTATTTATCAGCATTAGCATTTCCATAGTCATCATTTTGTAACTGCAGATGTTTCTCTTTTCTTCAGTAGATACATTTTCTAACTGCTGTGTCTTTGCCACAGTGGAGCAAATGTAGTGTAACTGAATCTGAGGCTCCTATTGTCACTTTGTTCATGGCCTGTGCAGGTTTTCCAGCTCCAGAAACACAGATCCGGTCTGCATTCTGGAGTGTAGGAAACATGCTGTTGGGAAAGCCTTAAAGATTAATTAACCTTGACTTTTTAAACCGTTGTTAACTGTAACACCATATGAATCGTCCCATCTCTAGTGCTGGCACATGTAAACAAGCAGGAAGAAGGCAGACAGTTAACAACAATATTTTATGCCATTTTTGCCCATGTTATAATAACTTTTATTGTATGTTTTTATTGCTAATTAGTTGCTTTTTTATCATCAAACTGTGAAGTGTTATAAAGTTGTGCTTTTCCTAATATTTTATATTTTATTTATTATATATATTATATTATATATAATATTTATATGTGGCGGTACAAAAAATGTCAAAACACAAATTCAGAAGAACTAATGAAAACCAAAATTTCAAAGAAGCTGATTTCCAGAGCATAGATTTTTTTTGGGGGGGGAGGGGGGTTTTGTCCCAGCTTCATTGATTTCCTTTATCCTCTGGCAGGGGTCATCAACATCCAGGCCAGAGGAAGAGCTGGAGCGACTCACCAAGAAGTTAGTGTATGATATGAACCACCCCCCTGCAGAGGACTATTTTGGTACGATTACTGCACTGCACACAAATGCCTTGTTAAACTGCCAAGCCTGTCTCAAAATAAAACCGCACGTCTGCACTTTCTTACACTGGTGTTTTGTGTCAGGTCGCTGCGCCCGCTGTGGTGACAACGTGGTCGGTGACGGCAGCGGCTGCATCGCCATGGAGCAGGTGTTTCACGTGGAGTGCTTCACATGCATCACCTGCCACGCCCGTCTCAGAGGGCAACCGTTCTATGCCCTCGACAAGAAGAGTTACTGTGAGAGCTGTTATATTGTAAGTAAATGATACTAGGGGTGTCAAATTATCACGTTAATTTAGATTAATTAATTACAGTCATAATTAGCACGCTATGTTTTTTAATCTCATTAAGCTAGTTTTTAATCTGATTTCACTGTTTTGGTATTTTCAGCAGGTAACACCTTATAATACCAGAGCAGGTGGTGATTGGACGATAGGTCTGCTCGTCATACTCTTTACAGACCAATTATATCAAGCCACAGTATGACGTTAGCCATTAGCTCAGACTACGAGAACTTCATTCCTTAGACTATCATCTTATCTTACATTAAATGATACCACACAGATGTATCATCTGCCACTTACATGTGACATAAACCTCGTCAAAGACAAAACCCACCAAGTTCTCCCCGTAAACTTCTGAGGAGGGCATATTTGATTTTGTAGGGTAACCATGACTACGGCTCAACGTTATTAGAGCAGCATTTCCATGTCTGTCATAGTTTCCCAGCAGTGATCTCCGGTCGGGAGAAGAGCAAAATTATGATTTCCTGTAAGAAAGCTTGAAGTGATGTTCTTCACTCCTCTTTCAAAGGAGAAGTCCATTTCTGATAAAACTGCACATCTTTCTGCATTTATAGAGATCACTTTTACACGCCGCTGTTGTTTTCAAACATGCAGTCACTTCCTGATTGAGCCGTTAAAGTTGGACAGTTTTTATGCATTGGGCTTCTAGTGCTTCAGTTTTGTGGGGGTGGAGACCAATCCTTTGTTTTGCCACAATAATCTAATAAATTTCAATGAAAATAGCTTACTTTGAGGCTTTTTTCAGCAATTTTTTAAGTGAGTTAAAAAGACAGATTAATTAAGTACAGGTCATAATTAAACACTTTTTAATCTACTGACAGCACTAAATGATCCATGGCTGGGTGATGTTATTTGATCTGATCATCTCCATTGACATGGTGAATGTTAACCTTATCCAGTTAAAACTTGTTTATACCCACAAACTGTATGAAGATGCAGCCTGGAGTTTCAGGCCTTAATCACAGGTTTTAGGCATAAATCAGTCTGAAGACTCCTGTGGGTCCACTTATTTCCATTAGTCAAACAGTGAACGGACACTTTCCACTTTCTCATCAGAGTACTTTAGAGCGCTGTTCCAAGTGCTCCAAGCCCATCTTGGACCGGATCCTGCGGGCCATGGGGAAGGCCTACCACCCTCGCTGTTTTACGTGTGTGGTCTGCAACTGTTGCCTGGACGGGGTGCCCTTCACTGTGGACGCAACCTCTCAGATTCACTGCATAGACGACTTTCACAGGTAGAAAGCTGCTTCTTTTTTTTCACATCAAGCTGTCCCACAGTATATAAAGTCTCAGTGATGTGTCTTGATTCTCTGGACAGGAAGTACGCACCTCGTTGTTCAGTCTGTGGGGAGCCTATCATGCCTGAACAGGGTCAGGAGGAGACCGTGAGGATTGTAGCGCTGGACCGCAGCTTCCATGTCAACTGTTACGTCTGTGAGGTGAGTCCAGAGGAGGCATCAGGGGCAGAGTTAATAAAACATCATTCTATTTGTGGTTGTTTCTTTAGCTCTCTAAACTGCTTTTTAACCAAGAAAACTTAAATTGTAGATGCAAAATGTGAAAAAGGACACTCAGAGAGTAAAGTGCAGGTTTGTGGGTGCTGCATTTCCCTTAATTTCTCGATTTTAAGAGGCACTTAATTATAGCACGCATCCCATATATTTTTTATTTTTCCCTGGAAGAACACACTGTACTCCAATTTATTACACGGCATTGTCAAATGCTCGATCCTGATTGGTCAATTACAACATTCTACGGTCTGTTATTTCTGGATAGCAGACAGTTGCTATGAATAGCAGACCGTTGTTAAGGACGCTTCTGATCGACTCGGGCGAATCACGTCATATCGTATCAATCCGCCGAGAGACGTTTATACCTGCGGCAAGACATCGTTAATTTTCTGTTGTTTTCTGGTGCTCCATCAAAAATGGAATATTTTTCCAAAATCAATTCTAATATATTTGGAGAAGACGAAACATTGGATTCATGGTTGATGGCTGACCAGTCCCCGGTAAAGAAAAGAAGAAGAGAGGACACCAGCGAAGAGAAAGAAAGAGAGGTGAAAAGACACAAGGAATTAGATGACACCGAAATTGACAAAATTGAGAAAGTCAAACATGAAGTTAATACTAAACGGAACACGGCATGGGCCATGAGTGTGTTTAAAGACTGGCTAATTGAAAAGAAAATGTCAACAAACTTTGACAGTTATTCCGCAGAAAACCTCACCCAGGTGCTGCGATCATTTTATGCATCTGTTCCAAATTCCAGCGGCAAGACCTACTCAGTTGCCAGTTACATTGTAATTAGGGCTGGGATATCTCGACATTTCTCAAAATTTGATATTATGAACTGTGCTACTTTCAAGTCCAGCAACGGGGTATTTAAATCAGTCATTAAAACCCTCTGTAAAAATGGGAAAGACGTCAGCCAGCATCATCCTCCCATCTCAGCAACAGATTTGCGGCTCCTCAG
This sequence comes from Scarus forsteni, assembly GCA_036419115.1. Taxonomy (NCBI): domain Eukaryota; kingdom Metazoa; phylum Chordata; class Actinopteri; order Labriformes; family Labridae; genus Scarus; species Scarus forsteni. The sequence goes on along the minus strand of JAZDUH010000544.1, from coordinate 20,854,709 downwards.
GTGCTCAGAGGCGTTGTTCCCACACACAGCGATGGGACTGGTCCGAAAAGTGTGGTTTGATGTACAGCTGCATCTCGCAAGACGAGGGAGAGAAGGCAATCGAGATCTGACAAGAGACTCTTTCATTGTGAAAGAGGATGAGAATGGTAACGAGTATATTTCTCTCACCCACAACGCTGAGACAAAAAACCACGAAGATGCCAAAGATCCATGCAAAGAAAATTACAGAGGATGCATCTTTGCTGAGCCTGACAATCCAAACTGCCCCGTTGCCAGTTTCAAGAAATATCTATCCCTGTGCCCTCCCGACGCCGAAGCGTTTTACCTTCATCCACTAAGAAAGGATCAACAGCTACTGAAGAGGCAAGCAGTGTGATACTCTCGTGAACCCATGGGGCGAAATTACCTCGGGAAAATGTTACCCCAAATCAGCCAGGCAGCCGGGTTTTCTAAGAGATATACAAATCACTGCTTGAGGAGCACAGCTGTCCACCTCCTCTCTCAGGCAGGTCTGGCAAGTAGGGAGATTATGTCTGTGACAGGGCACAGATGTGAGAGCAGTCTGAGAAGCTACTAGGCTCCGACCAGTACAGATCGGGAAAAGTGGAGCAAGATCCTGTCCTCTAATTCTGGCAGCAGCAGCAGATCGGGTGAGTGCCTCTCTAAAAGCGTTAGTGATGAGTTAATATTGAGAGCAGTTGTAACGGTGAAAAACTGTTTCTATAGGTATGTCAGCTGCAGGGCCACAGCAGGGAGGAAATATGGACATGAATGAGGACAGAGACGTCAGCTTCAATATTCCCAAAGACGTCCCATTCACCTTGTCCCACGTCACAATCAACGGAAACGTTCAGTTTAATGTGAATTACAAATAAACTAATCTTTGCTTCAGAGTTACCGTTGCTTTCCGTTACTGTTTCAACCGTAGAAAGGAACGGACTATTTTTTCAAGCGGATGCAATGAAAACTTTCGTAAATCAATAAAATCATATTTAGATAAGCATTTGATGTCAAACTTTTGTTTTCTTTAGTGAGTAGCCGTGTAATAAGCGGGATAATGTAGAGCGATGCAGGATGTCCTGCATCACCCTGTCGGGGTTTATTTCTCTATAGTGACCGGCTCGCTCTACATTATCCCTTACATAACATGCACCCCAAATTTTGCCCAAACCTTTCTCTCTCTTCGACTATTTAAAAATGACCTTCACTCAAATTTTAATCAAACAGATGCAGAAACACCTTTCGCTTCACACATGCGCAATAACTCGATTTCTCCAGAGCATGCTCAGCCGTAATGTACTGACCAATCAGAGAGCAGCTATCAACAAACCAATGTCTTCAACCAATCACAGCACAGCTACTTTGTACCCCACCTTGCCCACAAGATGGCAGTGCATTGTTTGATTAGTTTTTGCAGAAAAGGGAATAGCTGTTCCATATCAGCTGTTGAGCGAAACAAAATCTCTGAAGTATTTTGCTTGTACTTGTGTATAATACGCACCCTAAAAACTAGAGCTTATTTAAAAGCGAAAAAGCGAGCTATAATCAAGAAATTACAGTGTATCAGATTTTTAAATGTTAGTTAAAGATTTTAGGAAGGATGTTGTTGTTGTTGAGCTAAAACACAAACTGAGGTGTCCTAAATGTGCAGGAAAACGTGCCAAACTGTTGAGATTAATTGATAAAATGTCTGTCTCATCCAGGAATGTGGTCTCCTGCTGTCCTCTGAAGGTGAAGGCCGAGGTTGTTACCCGCTCGACGGCCACATTCTGTGCAAGAGCTGCAGCGCTCGCCGCATCCAGGACCTCTCTGCCAAAATCTCCACTGACTGTTAACAGAGCTGTCCGGTCGGCCTCACCCCTACCACCCTGACACCCTTCACACCCACCAACACTCACAATTTCCACTTGTCTTTACAGAGAGAGAAAACCCGACTGCTTTCTCTCTCCGTGGTTGCACTGGTGATGAGGCAGCTTAAAATTAGCTTTAGCTCCCTCTGGTGGTGTCAAGCTGCATGTTCGAGGGTTTATCACAGACGTGAATGAGAAAGCACAGATGCAGCGAGTTTTTCTCTCATGAAGTTAATTTACATTCACTTCCTTTGTTTCTGTGCGCAGCAGCTCCATCTCTACATGTTTAGTTCAGTGTTAGCATGACAGTGGCCTGACCTGCAGGCAGCTTGGGCTCTATCAACATGAATCCACACCGGTACTGCTCTGTGATTAGCTCGCTTTAATTTTTCACTGTTACAGATAATAATAGGATGGAAGACTGTCGCAGATTTAGATCTGAAATGAGGGATTTTTTTAGTTAACACCGTGTCCTAACCACACATGAATGCAGGGTATTGCTTCATGTGTGTAGCACCGCACGCCTGCCACACACACTGCATTCACCAGCTGTCTATACCTCATGAGAACTTCTGATTCCTCTCCTGAACAGTGTGACATTTAGCACTTTGAATTTGATAATGGAGAAATTGAAGTGAGGTGCTGAGTGTTGATGGGCGTCATAGTTTTGCTTCCATTAACAGGAGTTTGGGCACAAAACAAAAGTCACCAAAATGTATCACTAGTGAGATATCAGACTTTTTAACACCTTTGAACGCAGCCCTCCGTTGTCTGAATTTGTTGTTAAGCGGTGCTTTGGTCAGATTATCAAAAGAAATGATTATTGATGGAAGAGTTTGACTCGGTATGTAACGCCTCCTGATTAGTCTCCACAGGATGCTTGGTTGTGTGTGTCTCCTGGCTAACTAATGTGTCACTCACACACAGCCCCCCTCTCAGGAGTTTGCTGCTCAAGACCAGATGTGTGGCGACGCAGCAGTGGGTCCAAATGGTTTGAGATCCAAGTTGAGCAGTGAGCTTAAATATAAGAGTTACAGTTGGATTGTTTGGGGACGCCCTCAAAACGTTAAATATGGTTAGTGTCCCGGGGGAAAACAAACCACTCAGGTCAGAGCTTTGCAGCTGCCAGGTGCCCATTTTACACTTCTGTTAATATTAAAAATAATGTTTAAAGAAAATTCAATCCACTGTGAATTCAGTCAAAACCCAAACTAAATATGACCTTTCTAATGAATCATAAAATAAAATTAGGCTTTTAATGTTATTGTAGCATAGATGATGCAGTTTCACAGACCCTTTGATGCTCATTGTGCTCATAATACAACAACAATATTGTTTTGGACTCTAAAATCAAAATATCCTGTTTAATAGTACGTCTATATAATAGTTAGCCTTTCATATAGACCATTATTCATAAATAAAGTCGGTCAAGGTGCTCCACAAAGTTAAAACACACATAAATATAAAACATGCGTATTAGAAAGTAATATGAATAGGTTACACATTTATTGATCTAATAAGTTTAATTAATCATGTTAATAACAACTATATCATCTTCCAAAATGGCAATCGTCCAGTTTTTCAAAACATGTAGAAAATAATCAGATCTTTTTTTTTTCTTCTCCGTTGACATGTCTTTCTCATTCATGTTACAGTAAGAACTAAGTTATTTAACTCTTTTTCCATACTGTGAGGAGTGTGAATAGTCAACCTGGGCATCAGAGTTTTAAAGTCCATGCTCTGGCAGTGTAGCAGGACAGGAAAGGATTGTTCTCCCACAGAGATGCCCCTTGCTGACTGTATGCCACTGTGATGAAGTGACTTGTTTTCAGATGTAAAGGGACCACAAAGAAAGGGCGGGGTTGACTTTTTTTTTTACATTTTGTGTTGGTAGATATACCAAATATCTGAATGCTTGAGCAAAGATTTGTTAGTGTGGTTTCTCTTGAAATATCCCTTTAATAATGCACCTCGTTAGAAAAATATGCTCTCTGCAGGGCTGCTCAGTTATGGCGAAAGTTAATTATATTGATCCACTGAGAATCAAAACTCATTTTAACTGATACTGATGTTTTCCATAAAGAGCACAATGCTTTTACAAATATGGATTTGTTGTTTTTGAAATGACAGTCCCTTTGTGATAAGAAAACCAAATTTGACTCTTGTGAAATTGAAACTCTTTAGTCTGAAATGTACCCGTGCAGGGACAACAGCATGAAGCATTATGGTGTGTTTGTGTAGTTTGCTGATGTAAGAGACGCACATGGCTGATGTTTACGGCTGTAAATATTCAGCTTGGATTAGCTTACATCAGCCGAAAGCAATATGGTACTGGTTACTGACACTTGTTAGCGTCGCCTGCTGTTAGGACACGGTGTAAGAGGCACAAACGTTTTATTTCTTTTGGATCTGTGCATTTGTGAGAGTCCAGAAATAATCATGAAATACACATAATGAAACAACTGTGACTGTACATAATAGACTGGACTGGCTTTGTGATGAAACTGTTTTCAACTGGAGAGCACGTAGCGTTTAGTGCAGTGAAGTAGCCTCATAGCACAAGAAATGTAGACGAAAGGAATGTGTAGTTACCTAAGACGCTGTTACTTTTAGTTTTAGCTTTAATTACACGCTAGTACAATTTCTGCTAGAACAAATCTCACCGTACAATCTCTTTTTGTATCTTGGAGAATAACATCCTTGAATGTGCTCTCTCGCTTTGGTTTGTTTAGTGTTTTGTTGATACTTGACTGTTACGTTAAAGTTTGGTGCAATGAAGTCATAAACTCTTCTCTGTCTAAAGGAAATCAGGGTGTCGGTCACTGACGTGGCTCAAACATCCTTCATGTGAAGCTTGAGCCTCGTAAAGAGTTAAAATGTGCCATTTGTGAAATTTATGAAGTCGGTCTCCATACAAGCAAATACCTGCAGCATAAATGTATTTTATACGTGGAATCAATGAAGAGATTTTGAACTTCACTCGTGGATTAGATTTTTGCTCTTTATTGCACAAGTTGTCAAATTTTGAGCTTCTGTGTTTGTTTGCCATTTGTTTAACCGCCTGTTTCTCCGTCCGTTTTTTGTAAATGTGTCTAAAAGGGCTAGAAATGCAAAAGCCTTACCTCAAGGATGTCATGATAACCTTTTTTGTAACTGTTTTTTTTCTGTGAATTCTGCTATTTGTGTGAGATTTGATCATGCTAAACCATTTTCATCTGTTAATTTATCTCATTTTATGTGTTCTGTATTTGCATTAATCTGCTTTTTATCTCTGCTTTCCTCTAAAATCCTCACCCATGCCTGTTCCTGTGTCATAATGCTTCCGATAATGAAGTGATTCTCTCCGGTCATGATTTGTTACTCATTAATGATTAATAATGCGTCATTTTGGGCGAGTATTGAGTTTGAGATGCTGTGAATTGAAGCTTGTAGATCAGACTTTGTGGTACTGCAGCAGACGAGTGTGTTGATGAATTCAGAAGGAGAAAAGGGAGGTGTTAAAGCAGCTAGAGAGGAAATAAGAGGGAGTGGGTTTCTCTCGATGCAGGTTGTAGTGACAGAATGGATTATTAAAATGTGTCAACCAGACAAACTGTGTGCGGCTCCCTTTTTATCTCCTTCACAAAGAAGTCGTGCTCTAAAAGGACAAGCACACGTGACTATGATGGTGTTAATGTCTTCTTGAAGTGGGAAAAAGTAACGCTGCATGAGAATCATTACTAGGGCTGGAACAGTTCACTTTTCCCCTGATTCGATTTTTTTAGGTGCCAATTCAATTAAAATTTGCCATTCTACGATATCAGCGATTTTTGCAATATATGAACAATGATGATCCTGCAGACGATATCAGGAAAATACACATCACATGTGAGCCCGTTTTTAGGATTTATTCATCAATATATTTCAACCAGCTGTTTTTAATCTCTTCAAAAGCCTGGACTGCATTTAAAAGCAGCGATAATCAGTTTGGAAAACATCTGAAATCCCTCTGACAAAATGAGATTGATTGATGAGATGGACGAAGAAAAACATTTCACCCTCTGTTGGAAAAAAGTAGTAACTTTTTCCAGTCCGGTTTATTAACACAGACAAATGAAACAATTCAGTTCGTGAAAAAACAAAACAATATTTGACAAAAAAAAAAATCTAGATTCTTCCGTGAATCAATTGTTTCTCCCGCCACTAATCATTACCTTCATCAAGGAGGTTATGTTTTCACAAGGGTCTGACTGTGTGTTTGTCATTTAGCAAGATTCCACAAAAACTACTGGATGGATTTACAAAACCAGTGAAGCTGGCACTTTGTGTAGATTGTAAATAAAAACAGAATACAATGATTTGCAAATCCTTTTCAACTTATATTCAATTGAATACACTGCAAAGACAAGATATTTAATGTTTGAACTGAGAAACTTTATTTTCTTTTGCAAATAATAATCAACTTAGAATTTAAGTGCAGCAACACATTGTAAAAAAGTTGTCACAGGGGCATTTTTACCACTGTGTTACATCACCTTTCCTTTTAACAACACTCAGTAAACGTTTGGGACCTGAGGAGACCAATTTTTGAAGCTTTTCGGGTGGAATTCTTTCCCATTCTTGCTTGATGTACAGCTTAAGTTGTTCAACAGTCCGGGGTCTCCGTTGTTGTATTTTACGCTTCATAATGCGCCACACATTTTCAGTGGGGGACAGGTCTGGACTACAGGCAGACCAGTCTAGTACCCGCACTCTTTTACTACGAAGCCACGCTGTTGTAACACGTGCAGAATGTGGCTTGGCATTGTCTTGCTGAAATAAGCAGGGGCGTCCATGAAAAAGACGTTGCTTGGATGACAACATATGTTGCTCCAAAACCTGTATGTACACTCAACAAAAATATAAACACAACACTTTTGTTTTTGCTCCCATTTTTCATGAGATGGACTTAAAGATCTAAAATTCATTCCAGATACACAAATTACCATTTCTCTCAAACATTGTTCACAAATCTGTCTAAATGTGTGATAGTGAGCACTTCTGCTTTGCTGAGATAATCCATCCCACCTCACAGGTGTGCCACATCAAGATGCTCATCAGACACCATGATTAGTGTGTGCCTTAGACTGCCCACAATGAAAGGCCACCCTGAAATGTGCAGTTTTTTTTTTTTTGCTTTATTGGGGGTCTGAGGGCTGAACCAGTCAGTATCTGGTGTGATCACCATTTGCCTCATGCAGTGCAACACATCTTCTTCGCATAGAGTTTATCAGATTGTCAGTTGTGGCCTGTGGAATGTCGGTCCACTCCTCTTCAATGGCTGTGCGAAGTTGCTGGATATTAGTGGGAACTGGTACACGCTGTGGTATACGCCGGTCAAGCACATCCCAAACATGTTCAATGGGTGACATGTTCGGTGAGTATGCTGGCCATGCAAGAACTGGGCCATTTTCAGCTTCCAAGAATTGTGTACAGATCCTTGCAACATGGGGCCGTGCATTATCTTTCTGAAACATGAGGTGATGTTCATGGATGTATGGCACAACAATGGGCCTCAGGATCTCATCACGGTATCTGTGTGCATTCAAAATGCCATCAATAAAATGCACCTGTGTTCTTCGTCCATAACAGATGCCTGCCCATACCATAACCCCACCACCACCATGGGCCACTCGATCCACAACATTGACATCAGCAAAGCGCTCACCCACACGACGCCACACACGCTGTCTGCCATCTGCCCTGAACAATGTAAACCGAGATTCATCCGTGAAGAGAACACCTCTCCAACGTGCCAGACGCCATTGAATGTGAGCATTTGCCCACTCAAGTCTGTTACGGCGACGATCTGGAGTCAGGTTAAGACCCCGATGAGGATGACGAGCATGCAGTTGAGCTTCCTTGAGACCATTTCTGACAGTTTGTGCAGAAATTCTTTGGTTATGCAAACCAATTGTTTCAGCAGCTGTCTGAGTGGCTGGTCTCAGACGATCTTGGAGGTGAACCTGCTGGATGTGGAGGTCCTGGGCTGGTATGGTTACACGTGGTCTGTGGTTGTGAGGCCGGTTGGATGTACTGCCGTATTCTCTGAAGCGCCTTTGGAGACAGCTTATGGTGGAGAAATGAACATTCAATGCACGAGCAACAGATCTGGTTGACATTCCTGCTGTCAGCATGCCAATTGCACGCTCCCTCAATGCTTGCGACATCTGTGGCATTTTGCTGTGAGACAAAACTGCACATTTCAGAGTGGCCTTTCATTGTGGGCAGTATAAGGCACACCTGTGCACTAATCATGATGTCTGATCAGCATCTTGATATGGCACACCTGTGAGGTGGGATGGATTATCTCAGCAAAGCAGAAGTGCTCACTATCAAACATTTAGACAGATTTGTGAACAACATTTGAAAGAAATGGTAATATTGTTTATCTGGAATGAATTTTAGATCTTTAAGTCCATCTCATGAAAAATGGGAGCAAAAACAAAAGTGTTGTGTTTATATTTTTGTTGAGTGTACCTTTCAGCATTAATGGTGCCTTCACAGATGTGTAAGTTACCCATGCCTTGGGCACTAATACACCCCCATGCCATCACAGATGCTGACTTTTGAACTTTGCGCCTATAACAGTCCGGCTGGTTCTTGTCCTCTTTGGTCCGGAGGACACGACGACCACAGTTTCCAAAAACAATTTGAAATGTGGACTGGTCAGACCACAGAACACTTTTCCACTTTGCATCAGTCCATCTTAGATGAGCTCGGGCCCAGCGAAGCCGGCGGTGTTTCTGTTTGTTGTTGATAAATGGCTTTTGCTTTGCATAGTAGAGTTTTAACTTACAGATGTAGTGACGAACTGTAGTTACTGACAGTGGTTTTCTGAAGTGTTCCTGAGCCCATGTGGTGATATCCTTTACACAGTGATGCCGGTTTTTGATGCAGTACCGCCTGAGGGATCGAAGGTCACGGGCATTCAATGTTGGTTTTCGGCCTTGTGGCTTACGTGCAGTAATTTCTCCAGATTCTCTGAACCTTTTGATGATATTACGGACCGTAGATGATGAAATCCCTAAATTTCTTGCAATAGCTGCTTGAGAAATGTTGTTCTTAAACTGTTTGACAATTTGCTCACGCATTTGTTCACAAAGTGGTGACCCTCGCCCCATCCTTGTTTGTGAATGACTGAGCATTTCAGGGAAGCTGCTTTTATACCCAATCATGGCACCCACCTGTTCCCAATTAGCCTGTTCACCTGTGGGATGTTCCAAATAAGTGTTAGATGAGCATTCCTCAACTTTCTCAGTCTTTTTTGCCACTTGTGCCAGCTTTTTTGAAACACGTTGCAGGCATCAAATTCCAAATGAGCTAATATTTGCAAAAATTTGAGTGTACCAGTTTGAACATTAAATATCTTGTCTTTGCTGTGTATTCAATTGAATATAGGTTGAAAGGGATTTGCAAATCATTGTATTCTGTTTTTATTTACGATTTACACAACATGCCAGCCTCACTGGTTTTGGGTTTTGCTGATTAAAATGTTACCAGAGGTGTGTTTTGGTCCAAGGTGAAACCCATAACATTTTGGTGGTGATCCACACTTCTGTCTTAATGCAGAAAATTTCCAAAATTTGTGAAAAAACCCATAACATTGGGCTGTATTAAAAAAAAAAAATCATACCTTTGACATCACTTGATGGATTTATTTCAAAATGTACACGGTAGTCATCATGTCCAATTTAATCTGGACCCGATTCAGATTGACGTCACAAAAAACAGTGAAGTTTAATGGCAAATCCCATTTATTTCTCCTCGCCCCTTCACATTAAGTACATGCCAACGATTTTTAAGTCTGTCACTACATTCCCCTGCTTCCCTTTCAACTCTTAATTTTGTCCATATGGACAGACATGAGCAGAGACTCGGCCGCCATATTTGTGTGCATGGTTACCCAGAATTGTATCTTGGTGGAGGTCTGCGCTCAGAGTGCTTTTCTCTGAAATGAAACATTTCTCTCTGAAAGTTCAAAACAGGAGGACCTGTGTTCTTCATATGTTGATCTTTCTAGTATTTCATCATCATGTGTGTGTCCCATTAAAGGAGACATATCATGCTGATGCATGATTTAATACTTACATATAATATAATGAATTTGAAAACAAGACCTTACACCCCCTTAATTTTCAAAAAATGAGATATTGTATTTTTTCTGATATCCTAGAACGAGATTTGATGCCTCTGAAAATAGGTCATTGTGAGATGACCGCGAGATTTCAAACGTCGTGACGACACGAGGTACCTTTCTTTTTATTGGAGTAATCTGATAAAACACTTCCTCCTCTGTGATGTCCGTTAGCCACAAAACCGTCACCGAGGAACACATCCACCAGCAGGGGTATATAGATCCCTAGCTCACATTCACTCATTACCAGCTTTGGCCTGTAGGGGGACTCAATACGCGGTCGCTGCTTTGAGCCTGCCGGAAAATACAGTAGAAGAAGATGGACAGGCTGGCTCTACCCCCGATAGAATTGACCAATCAGAGCACAAAGGGCTGTGACGTTGCGAGGTAACTTTAGGTCATCCTCAGATCCTCGTGTTTCAACAAGAGCTTGATAATGGCCTAAAATGAGGATTTTGAGAACGCAATTGTGGGGCAATGAAGGAACTAAATGACTTGTACTGAGGGCAGAAATGCTTTACAGGCATCCTGGCATAGTGAAAAGGAGAAACAAGCATGATATGTCTCCTTTAAACTCAATCCACTGTCGGTCCACTTTCAGCAGCAAAGACAGAAAAGCTGAAATTTAAGATTTACGTTCACCCAGTGGTTCCTGATCCCCTTTCCTTCAGTCGAGCCCCCTGCTTGGCAAAATGAACATGATTAAAATGGCGTTAAATTTGCCAAACAACATACTTTTTCTCCATACATTATCTCCTCACTGTTTTAGCCAGTTGAAGTCGACCAAATTCTGACCACATCAAAGCTGACAGTCCCTGGTGCCTCATGCATCTTGGACCCTGGGGAGGGAACCAAGGTGTCAGACTATGTGACATTTCACTCTGGAAATCCAAAACAGAAGGATTCATCTGTCTGATATCTATACTCCTTATCGCTGTCATGGTCTCAGGGGGCTGGGGTTTATCCCGACTTGGGTGAGAGGTGGGGTGCACCCTGAACTGGTCACCAGCCAATCACAGGGTCATGTGTTTGACATCATTGCCTCCGCCAAGGAGCTTGTTTATGCAGGCGTATGTTTGTTTTTTAGCAAGGTAATGCAAAAACTACTGATTTGAGGAGATTTTGATAATGGCCCAACTTGTAAATGATTAGATTTTGGTGGTGATCCAGACAATAACCATTAGCGAACGATCTAACTATTAATGATATCAACATGATTCTAAGTTCTAGGTGAGGCTTAAAAGTGTCATATTATGACGGTAACTTTATCATGGAACTATTGCTTATAGAAGTAACAGCAATATTTGAGCTACCTTGGCAGAGGTTTGTCCTCTCTGACAACTTTTTTATCACATAAAATTGGCAGGAATTGTTTAAGAATAAGCTCAATTAGCAGAGTTATTAATGCCATTTGTATCACTGAATCTTATCAGTTCCCATCCCTATCTGTAAAAGACATTACTCAAAAGAAAGAGCATGTAAAGCCTGCAAGCTAAGCCTGAAAACTATTACCACCCTGCTGATAAACAAGCAGAAAGAATTCATTTGAAAACCAGAACTTTTTATTTGACATTTTGTACATCCCTGACATTCTGAGCATTCACCACAGTTCCTCTTGTGATCAGTGATCCATCAACACAGTGAGCAAACATGGGCACAGTTATCTGTTCAAACTATTGTGGAAAACAGGAAACACTTCTTCACACTTTTCTTTTGGTGTGTTAACATGAAGTAAACGTCTTCCAGAAGAAGTTCCGGCAGCCTGCTTTGCGCTCTCGGTGGGAGAGGGGAAGCTGCCGCCTCATCACCTCCTCTCTGACTCCCAGCACCTCCTCCGGCTCAGGGAGCAGCTCGTCTCCTCTGGCTGCCGTCAGCTCAGACATGAACTTCAGCAGGAGCCAGGGAGAGAGGTCCTGCAGGAGGAGGCGGAGGGGTGAAACTGAATGTTTGAGATACTGGATACAGGTATTGATATGACTAAAATATATAAACACTTAATGGTTAGTTTGAAAAGTTAGACCACGTGTAAGGCAAATACATCTGCTAAATATCAGATATTGTGTGTTATTTTTTTTCTAAAACATGGTAACTTTACCTGCCAGTTTATATCATATTGCATATTTTTTATTTTTCATCAGAGGCATGCTGTGAAACAACTTCTGATGACATTGTTAGATGTGCTTTTTTCCTCTCATTTTATTTCATTTTTGCCAAAAAAAAACAATGTCACATTTCCTGATCAGTTTAAACTTTCAATCACGTGCTACAGAAAAATTTTACTCAGCTCTTTTGTTAATATTTTTAAAAATTATTTTCTGTAACTGCTCAGTCAAATGTCAACTCTTTACAACCCAATTTTTATCATGTATACAGTACAGGCCAAAAGTTTGGACACACCTCATTCGATGTGTTTTCTTTATTTTCATCATTATTCATATTGTAGATTCTCACCGAAGGTATCTGAACACATGTGGAATTATTTACTTAACAAAAAAAGAGTGAAATAAATGAAAACATGTCATATTTTAGTTTCTTCAAAGTGTCCACCCTTCGCTCTGATTACTGCTTTGCAGGCTTTTGTCATTCTCTTTATGAGCTTCAACAGGTAGTCACCTGAAATGGTTTTCACTTCTCAGGTGTGCCTTGCCAGGGTTAATTAATGGAATTTCTTGCCTTTTTAATAGGGTTAGACCATCATTTCTGTTATTCAGAAGTCAGGCTGATGCACTGCTGACAGCCCTATTAGACACTTTTAAAATGAATATTATGGCAAGAAACAATCAGCTAAGTTAAGAGAAACGAGTGGCCATCATTACTTCAGTGAGAATCTACAATGAAAATAGTGATGAAAATAAAGAAAACACATTGAATGAGAAGGTGTGTCTAAACTTTACCTTTGTAAACACAAACCATAATTGTTTCTATTTAAGGCAGCTCAAAGGGGGTGCAGGGGATTTGTTTCTGGGGCCTATAAACATCTATAAAGATCTTGTCCATTCAAAGTTTAAACAATGATTTCCTTTTTTTAAAATCTAAATACTCAATATTTATGATTAAGGCAAAAAAGTAACTGCCTGTTTCAAAGTTTAAACTTTCCCCTCCTGAAATGGTTCAGTTCTGATTTTTGTGATGTTGATGTTGTGATGTAACATATCAGAGGTGGGCCAAACTATAGAGAAGTTTGTAGTGTTTTTATTTGTTTTCATGTGATAAAAAATATGTGATCAGGATCTGATGAAAATGCAGCTGTTGTGCATGTGAGTGGATTATACACTGCTTTACAAATCTATTAGACCTCCACACAGTGTAGATTAATGACAGCTGCATTGGTGATTATTAAAATGCTGTATTATGTTTCTGTAATGTTAAAACATCAGTTTGTAGAAGTCTATGACCAAGATAACTTTAATTCTAAACTATAATTATTATTGGTATACAGAAATTTTCAAATTTTCTACATTACAAAAAATTAAAAATAGTAAGGGACATGATCATTTCTTGATAAAGTGTTCATATAAAAATTAATTGAAGTGGTTGAATGATTGTTTTCTGTCTCCTCAGAGAAGCTCAATGAGTCGCCTCCTGTTTGGGTATAAAAATGTGAATTCAGTCTGAAATTCCTGATTCCTGGTCAAAATAGTGACAAAAAACAACAATAATATTTTCAGTTTTTGAAAGATTTCTAAAATATTTGTTTTCTCTTTTTTATGACAGGTGGTCTTATACATTTGTTCAGCATGTGTGCTTGCATTTAGCTTTATGACTTTTCTTAAGTAAATTGGTGAAGTATTTAGAATCAGCACCATTATCATCTTCAATCCTTAATCACCATTAACCCTTTAAATTTGCTGAATTTGGCCAAATAGAGCTACACTTTTAGATGATGGGAATCAAAACTTGACCCCAAACTTAGAAACTACATATGCAAAGGCTGTAAAACAATCAGCCTGAAGTCAAACTTAAGTCTCAAGCTGGTCCAAGCGTTAAGCTTTAATCTGCTGATATGACACTTTTCACGTTACCTTCTTCATGATTAAAGCTGTTAAAGACTATATCTTAATCCTTAAGGAGCATTTTGTAACATACACCCTCTGATTTCTAAAGACATTCGTCACTCACCTTGTTGTAAGCAAGGTCGTCCTTCAGCCCTTCTGTCAGCATGTCTGAGCGTGGAGCACCCCTGACCTCCACTGAGCAAAACAGCACAACAAAAACCACCTGAAGCTGAAAGTGAAGCATCTCCACCCCAAACTGAACCCAGATCTCTCCCTGCCTGATCCTCCTTTTCACACTGATGCTGCCTCTGTGTTCCAGAGCAGTGTTTGCCGGCGCAAGGGTTTAGTGTTTGACTAGAATGTGTTAAGCTGATAAATACAACTCTTCATCTTCAAATCTTCCTCATCCTCAAGAAGACCAAAGGATGTGATTGGTGGAGAAACATGACAGTGAGGGAATGAGGAGGTGGAGGTTATAAAGAGAAGTGTTACCAGACTGGATAAGGTCATCATTAAGCGTGACGACATGACGCATCAAAAAGAACCATCAATAATAAGGCTTCAAGTGGACTTTACTTAAACCGCAGAAGCATTAAGATGAAATGTTGAACCCCAAATGCACCAAAACATGAATTCTACTTTGAAAATCATTATTTAAGTTAATTGTGATTGAATTGGAGATCAATAAATCTCCAATTGTGAGCGAGATCCTGAGCACAACAGGAGACAATCATGCTGTGCAGGGCTGTTAATAACACAATGTGACTCAAATGTTAATAAGGCTGCTGACGACTATGACTTTCCACCAGCTTTTAAAAAAAAATTATCACTTGAGTCAGACAAAAATAAACAAAGAGAACACTTAAATGTCAGCCAGCAAACACACTCTGGAGTACATTTGGTTCAAGTCTTTGCTGCAGTCCACAGTCAAACAAAGTGATCACAATCATGGTTCATTTCCAGTATCACAGAAGCTTTGTCCTCTTGGTTTCTATCACACTTTGCACATTTCCCACCCAATTTAAGGGAATATGTTTGATTTTGGAGGTCAAAAGTTACAGTCAGTGTAGTGTGTTCACTTGTTGCCGCTGAACGTCTTCACCTCAGATACATCTGGATTTCCTTCAAACTTTGCACACCTCTAATCTGACTAATAAATAATCAGATGGGGTGTTTAAGGACATGAAGCCTCATGATCGCCCCCTTGCTTATGTATATTGCTCACAACAACTTAAAGGGATTTTCTTCAGACTTTGAGGGACTGTTCTCTCAAACCCAATGATGAACTTACAAATGTTGTGTAGATATAAACAAAGCACAATGATTTAAAATCCATCTCAACCTGTATTCAGTTTAATACACCACAAAGACTAAAGATTATATATTCACCACACGTTTACCACTGCGTGACGTCACCTTTACTGAATCAACACTTAGGAAGCATTTCACGAGTAAGCATTTCACAAGTAAGGACCGCACCATCAACAGGATGAATTTGACAACTTTTTGGTGCGTACAGTGGATAACAAGCAATATAGCAGGTATGTGAAGTGGATAACAGTTGGGGTATCCACTGTAGCTCCCGGGCACAACGAACCCCCTTTATAAGGCCCTGAGGAAAGAAGGAAGGAAGAAACTTTAAGCTAGGGGAGGGAGGGAAATGGTCGGTTAGAATTTATAGGAACACCGGAAGAGGCGTGGTTGAGGTGTGGTCCTGCTCCCGAAATTCTGCTTAAAGCTCCACTTGAGAAATGAGGGCACTACTTGTTAAAGCTCTGCAGGTTGAATTCTTGACTATTCTTGCGTTTTCTGGACAGTCCTGGGTCTCCGTTGTCTTAGTTTGCGCTTCATAACTTGTCACACATTTCCAATAGAAGACAAATCTAGACTGCAGGCGAACAAGTCAAATATCAGAACATTTTTTACTACAAAGCCATTCTGTTGTAATTGAGCCTAAATGTACTTTTCAGCATTAATATTGTCTTCACAGATGTGTGGGTTACCCATGCCATGGGCATGAACTACTTTGCACTGATAACATTCTAGATGGGCCTTTTCCTCCGGAGTAACATCCATGGCTTACAAGAACAATTTTCCACTTTGAGTCAGTCCATATCAGATGAGTTTCTGGCTGTTGTTGATATATGGCTTTCACTTTTCATCATAGAGTTTGAACTTGCACTTTTATTTTTTATATGTATTTTTAGGAGTGGGGCATTTTGTGCCTTTATTGATAGGAGATAGGAGGCTTTTGAAAGGGTGTGAGAGAGCAGGTGAAGACACTCAGCAAACTGGTCACAGGCTGGATTCGAACCTGGTCTGGCAGAAGAATGTATATGGGACGTGCCAGGTTGCTGACCATTCCACCAAACCAACACCTTAACTTACACTTTTAGATGTAGTGACAAACTGTGTTAGCTGGTGATGGTTTTCTGAACTGTTCCCGAGTCCATGCGATAATATCCTTCACAAAATGCTGGTTTTCAGCCTTGCTGCTTAGGTGCAGCGATTTCTGCAAGTTCTCTGAATCTTTTGATGATATTTTGGATTATTGGATAGATGAAATTGACAGATTGAATGTAATTTAATCCCTTAGGAAGACTCACTCAGGAAATTAGGATTCCAGCAGGACTGCAAACACACAGGGTAAAAAAAAGCACAAAGATATCTGAAAAGCAAAGAAAAGAATGATTTTCAGTTCTTAATTCTACCATATTTTGAAGGGCTGAGGGCTAACAGACATGGCCCCCAAAATCTTCTTAACCCTCCGCCCTGCCTAATTCCACCTCTTGCTTGTGAACTCGATCACTCCCTTTTGAGGATTTAATCTAAACTTTGTGATTCATTTTTCGAGGTCACTGGTCAAAAATCCGGGTCATGGGTGTCATGCTAATCCCTTGCTTGAAATAAACTCCATAATGCTCTATGAGGTTATTTAAAGTCTTGTTTGTTTATGATCTCAGTATTAATCAGATTCATTAAACCTTAATTAAGATCCACATCGTCATACATCCTCAGTGACCTTTCTTCCACAGCAGGACTCTCTCTCAGAGGTGGGATTACTCATTCTGAAATCTTTGATCATGACAAAACTTCACTTTGAGTAAGCAGAGAGGATGTGGTGACCGCTGGCGTCCAGCTGTGCTGCAGAGTGCTGGAACAGTGACAATCATGAGAGGATCATGTCTTCCTCCTCCACTCCTGCTGCTACATGCTTAATATAAAGCGTAGTTACACCAGTGCTTTGTCAGAGTTAATTATCAGCCTTCACCTATAGGCTAATCCTCCTGCTGATTTGCCAAACATAGGACACTATATGCTGTTTTTCATTAGCGTCAGTACTTATAATGCATTTCTGGCTGTGAAGGTCAGAAAACCAAAGTATAATCCAACATCCAGTCATGTTTGATTAATCAGGATTAGGATTGATTTTAAGATTCCTTCATCGGTTTATAAAGCCTTAGATGGTCTTGCTCCAGCTCTATAATTTGCTTTTATCTAATGAGCCTGTGAAAGCCCTCAGGTCTTCAGGCAGTGGTCTTTAGTAGGACCAAAAGTCCAAACAAAGAACCAAGGGGACTATTTTTTATTAAACACTTTCTATATATGAGAAGCAGCCTACCTACACCTGAGAGCAGCAACAAGTGTACTTGTGTACTTGTTGCTGCTCAATACTTTTAAAAGCTAACTATAGACATCATAACCATTTCTTAAATTAGTTTGACTTATGTTAACTCTCATTTGTTACTCATCTAATTAAGATTTTGATTTTTCTTGTTGAATCACACACTTGAGGAATCTGTATTTTCCATAATTGTTCAATTGTGAATCACTTTAGAGACACATCTGGTGTGTGTTTGTTTGAGGAAATCTGAAGCCTTTGAATTAACCTGGATATATTTAAAACACTAAATTGCCCCGAACCTTGAACCCTTTGAGTTTTGTTTGTGTGTAGCTGCGCAAAATTCTAGATTAGTGCATATCTTATTGTATTTTATGCTATGGAAGCGTGAGTTTATACAAAAAAGGTCTGCTTAAGAGCTAAATTGCTTCTTTTGGGCGTGTTTTTTTCCCCGAGATCTGGCAACTACAGCAACGCCCTTACTTTGACCACTTGGTGCTGCTGTAACATCATTAATGTGGCCCACAAATGCTGCAGCTTACTTTTATCAGTGTTTTAAGTACCATACAGATCATTATTTTTCCTGTTTACGTGTGTCAGCCCTTCCTTTCAGAGCACATAGAAACTGCGCTGTGAGCTAATTAACTCCTGAATTAACAGGTGAGTCTAATCAAAATGGCGACCTTTTCGGCAGCTCCTGAGACCTGCACAACAAGCAAATATGAAGTGTACGTCAAAAATGAATATTCTTTGGCTCGTTTTGTCTTGGTGAGTTCATATTTTTTAAGAAATGCGCGTATTTTAATGCTAATTACGCTAATGACAGACTATTTTTTTCAGTGTGGTCGCTTCACCTGGTTGTGTTTCAAGCTCCGTGCAGACAGGTAAGAAGAGTTAAGAGTAATTTTGTTTTTACATCAGCTGTCAGAGCCTTAGCAATAAAGGGAAGATGAGAGGCCCATGTAAACAATTCATAGCTTCTGCCATGCTGAAAATACTTTTCAATAAGGCTTCAGGAGCTCTGCACTCTGCTGTATTAGACATCCTCACCTCAGGGAAATAATGGCTGTCATGGTACTTCTTGAGTTAATATAGAGGATATAGGCTCATGATACAGGACAGAAACAAATATGTGTACATGAAGTCATTATATTTCAGCATTAACATTAAATTATTGAGAAAAACACTTATCATTGGTTTACTGTATATTTGTACCCTAAATATGTAATGGTGGTTTCCAAACTGGGGCCAGGACCTCCTATCAGGAATAAAAAAGGTACTAAACCCTTTAACTACCAGCTCAACTGTTTGGCAGAGATCATCAATAAAAACATATATATTTAATGTTTTAAAAAACAACAAATTATATCATTGTTTGATTCCATTAACATTCAGGAAACAGAAAACAAATAAACCAATAACCAGATATTGTATTGGTGTGGGACTTAAAGGTTTTGAAAGTTAATTACACGATGGCATAAAAATACACAAATATTTGTGGCAAAATCCATTGGAAAAGGCAGAATTTGTGAATAAAACAACAATAAAAATAACTTCAATTAGGTAGGACTGAGTTTAAAAAAATACACAATGTTTTTTGATGAATAACATTTTTTATGTATATAAATCATTAG
Organism: Scarus forsteni; assembly: GCA_036419115.1. Classification (NCBI taxonomy): domain Eukaryota; kingdom Metazoa; phylum Chordata; class Actinopteri; order Labriformes; family Labridae; genus Scarus; species Scarus forsteni. Next base: position 20,835,453 of record JAZDUH010000544.1, on the reverse strand, counting down.
TAAATGGTTAAAGCAGCACTACGGAAGATCCCCGCTTGACCGGAGCGAGAACTCAACTACCCATGAGCTCTATCGCGCCCATACTGTCGTAAGGATACAGATCTGCCGGTCGCGTGCATTTATTTTGTATGCGAATTGCCCCCGTCCTGTTGAAGCGATAAAGTGAATAAAAGTAAAGACAACAACGAGCTGGTGATATCACACACTTGAAATAGGTCTAAACAAAACTACATACTGGTACATTCTGGATTTGTTGTGCTGTACTTTTTTCCTGTCAAGTTTTTTGAGGAAATTAGTCGCTAACATACCTGATAGTAGTTGGACATCCCTCCTCGTCTTTTATTTCATGCCAGCGAGTGAACGCCGAACCGATGTTTATTCTGGTCCGAGCATTCAGCTTGTTTTTCTCTCGCTTTCTTTGTTTTGTATCCTCCAACAAAACTTTTCTCTTCCTGACGTTGTTGCCTCCGCCATGGTTAAAGCTCCGCGATTGGCTTACGCTGAGACTTCCGTATTGTAAACGAGTCGGGAATCGGGGGAAGTGACGTATGTCGTAAAGCAGTCCAAACGTGTAGTTTTTTAGTGTGGCAGGGTTCCCACCATCCACCTCGAAGTTACATAGCGCCAGTGAAAGGGATTCAGACCACGACAGAGGTTTCATTGAACTCATTGTGAAGTGGTGGACCATCACAATGAATATCGAAGGATTATATTATGTTTGAAAAGGTACATAGTGTTGGTTTAAGTATTTAAAATAGTAATGTTGATTATAATAATAGTAGTAGTAGCTTTAAGCTTTTAAAACCTTTAAATCTCAGACAAAGAAATTTTCAGTTATTTTGGTTTGTTTGTAGTTTATTCAGCAACAATGACATGTTTTTGAACATTCAATTTTCCTGAATTTATTGACCTTTGCTAAACAATTGAGATGGGAGTTAAATGGTTACGTATCATAGACACAGTTATGCAATTAAAATCAACTCTGTATGAATATACTCAATCAACAGACAGCAATACTCAGTTAGACCCATGTAGCTCCAAGACATTTTTTTTGCTATTTTAAGTCATCAAAATTAATGCAAAGAAATTATTCTGGCTGTTATCTGTATTGATGCCATATTAATGTATTTATAGTTGAATGACCACACAGATAAAACAATAAAATAAAACACAATTTCAGACTCACAGTTCAATTCACATTAGTAACACAAAGATGATGGACAAACATTTAACCTCTGAATATGATTCTGTCAGGACTTGGCTATATGGAGAAAAAAAACTTAAGTATGTTAAAGAAACATACAGTGATATTATCTACATATTTACATTTACTCCTCCAAGCATTTTTCCTCTATAATTAATTTTGTTTGCATCTTTGAAGCAGTTTCTGTCTTAATTGTTACAGGGGACACATTCATTTTAATTATTTTGCTGAATTAGTTTGAATAAGTGTAAGAATCTTATATTAAATCACCATTCATTAGCTATACAGCTTGTGCTTTAGGAGGTTGGGAGAATGTCATGGGGGGAGAAATGGGGTAGACCCTGGACTGGTCAGTCAAACAGAGAGACAGACAACCATTCATTTACACCTTGGAGCAATTGAAACAGCAGTACCAGTGAAAACTTTTGCATGCACAGAATAAACATGCAATTTCCACACACCTAACTTGGTTTAGTTATTAAATATACTTTTGCTCATTACTCAGATGCCCTGCTGATTTTTCTCACTAAATACAATATTTTAGAATATATTAAATGTAGAATTTTAGTTTAACACAGATTGAACAAAGCCTCAATTTTTGACAGATTTACTCGAGAGGTTTTCTTTTCTTTTCTTAGGACCTTTTGAAAGCAGATGTCTAGAGCGCCACTTTATGCTCACTGTTAAGTCCAGCTTTCTCGGCCTGCAGACCCGTTTTGACTTTGAAGGTATATACAGTATACAGCTTCACAAAATGTCACAGTTATTGTATAAGTTGTTGATGCTTATGACGTTTTCCCGTGCTCCATCAGACCAACATGGACTCCGCCTCTTGTCAGAGGAGGAGGCCTCACTCTGTGGTTACACCGTCATAGTCAATGCCGTTGGAGACCTGGTGTTTAGAGCGTCCTTCCTAGCCTGTCATGTCCTCAACGAGGTGGATCTTTTCTTATTACTAAAACTTTTGTATGTTGAATTCATAACAAACCACGAGGTCCGTGTCCTTTTCCCCTGCAGCCTGGCTTTGGCTTTCACCTGCGTCTGTGGTTTGTGAACCTGCAGGCTGATGGGAAGGTGGTGGCGTATCCTTTCATGCTTCAGTGTCCATTTCAGGATCAGTGGAGCCCCAGGGAGATCGTCTGTGAGGAAAACTACATGGAGGTGAATTGATGACCCACTAGGACTTCCATATTAATGCAAAACATTTCCTCTTTCAAGAGTTGAAAGATTTGGTACAATCAAAACTAGAAAAGCACTAATTTTTTTAAAGCACTGGAGAGTGCAGACCTCTAACATTGCCACAGTCCTCACCATATTGTGATTTTCACCATAAATATTTGTCCTACCTTTATTTCATCTAAATACTGATATTCCTTGACCATGAAAACATACCACTAGCAATTGGATTCATAACAATATCTATTTTAGTCCAGTAGTTATTCACGAAAATCGCATTTTTCGTCATGGCGGATCCAGACGGTGATCCAGATCACTCCTAAAATCTAATGATTTGTTTCTTAGCCCAATCCAGACATTTTCTGAAAATTTCATCGAAGCCCGTTCATGGCTTTTGGAGTTATCTTGCTAACAAAGAAACAAACTAACTAACAAAAGCACAAACTAACCAACTAGCAAACGAAAAACAAGCAGATGCCAGCAATAACATAACCTCGTGGCGGAGGTAATTATATCAGCAGGATTAATGAACAAAGAGGGCTAAAAAACTAATTTTCGATGATTTTATTGAGGACTAAATGATGTTTTACGCTACACTTCTTTTGCAGTAGACTTAACAAAGAGTTTAAAAAAGTCATTGTGGTGTTAAAAACTGTTTGCCTTGTCTCATATATGTAATGGAGAGCCAATTTTTGATTTATGATATTAAGCACCTGTTTTCTTCTGAAGGTTTCCATTTTTCAGCCTATTCTTCCTGTCAAATCCAACACTGAGGTCAGTAGATGCCTGTTAGATGTTTGTTTCAATTCACAAATGTGTCAGTGGTTAAAAAAACACAAGTTGGTCTTCATGCTTGATCTAAACTCATAAATTACTTCACAACATAAAAAGTTTTGTCATTTTTTAAATTCAAACTCCTCTACATCTCAACAGAGACATAATGGTGAAGGTCTGTTTGTGATGTTCCACATAGCGGCCCACCCCTCACATGCAGGAAGGCTCTTGTCTCTGACTGAAGCTACTGCTCTGGGATATCACATCTCCTTGAGTGGCTCACGCCTCACCCTCCGCTGCCTCTACTCCTCGCCCCTCTCGTATTTTATTAAGGTACTACTGACAGTTAATATTTTTGATATCTGCTGCTGCTTGAAACGGCCCCTGAATAAACCTACAGTGTGACATCCTACCATTGTCTAAGCCCACTAGCTTGGCTAGCAAACTTAGTGCAGAGCATAGATAGTAGAATGAACACAGAGTCATTGACAACATGACAGCAAGCAGTACATAACTAAAGAAGACACAGTTCAACAAGTCAGAGTGGACTGGGCCCAAATCATTAAATTATTGTTTGTTCTTTCTTGGCAGGAGAGGGGGGTTGATTTAGAGCTTGTCGAAGCAACAATCCTCTACAAACATAAAATTAACTTCCTGGCTGTTGACATCACTGTTGCCTGTCCCCTTGGTGAGTCCAGCTCATCAGTGTTACGCCATTTGAAAACGGTAATCCCAATTCAGACAAAAGATTTGTAACTCAGGAAAACTGATTTAGATTATAGTGCAGTCCAGTTGCAGAAGTGTAAATGAAGCCAATCAGCATCTCAGGATAGCTACCATAGGCTACCAAAAATGTTTTTAATGAGACATTTTTATGATTTTTCAGTTTGATGTGCCTCTTAGAGTGTTTCACATGTATCAACTGCCTGATAAAGGACTTCTATGCACTAGGCGAAAAGCAGGCAACATTAGGATTTCTCTCTCCCCCCTGTTTAAAGCACCAGGAGTTGCTAGAAATAGCTCATGCCCCCTGCCTTCCCCCCTGAATAAATCTACCAGTGTGACATCCTGCCATCGTTATTTTCTGCAGTTTAAGCCATGAGAGTTGTTGTTGTTAACGGTTGCACAGGCATTAACTGACCTGCTCTCAAAATGTTGTAATGTGACCCACTCTGAGCAATAGCAAGTTATATCTTTCATTCTGAATCTTTGGACTGGACTGAGCTGAATACTTGAAAGTGAAACATTTTTTTTCAAAGATGAGGCTGCAGCTGATGGGTCTGACCTGCTGTGGACACTCCCTCATATTCTGTCTCCGTTGGTCCATGGTCATTTTGAGGACAGAGGTGCGAGGATCGGGATGAACGGCTGGACTCTGAGTGAGTCTGAATTTAAAGAGAGAGGATTTAAGATGGGCCTACAGGAGGGGAGAGTAGAGGTCAGGATTCCTTTCAGAGCCGATGGAGGACACATCCAGGTAAAGAAATTCTAATATTCACAATATGCACTTTTAAACCCAGAGCAGAGCAGATGGGAGCTTTAAAGGGCAGATATGAAGGTACAGGGGTGGGAGAAACTGCTCATATAATCCCCATGACAGAATGAAATGGCTGCTGGGTAATGCTATCAATGGAAGATTCCATAATCTGTACATTAGACCCTTAAACAAAATTTAGCTTTAAAATAATGGGTAGCTCTAACATAAGGCACAGCACCAAGTATGTTTTCATGCTGGACAGCTCTCACACGGTCCTTCATTTGTTTTAATTTAATTTTTCAATTCTTTATTTGCTTAGGTCTTCTATGAATAGCTGATTCACTAACTTATTGTGCTTTGGATTTAGACGAGAACAGCGTCACTTTCTGCACTCTTCTTCACAGTAAAATGAATTATTGAGCAGCAAAATCAGTGTTTGCAAACTGAGTGTCATGAAGAAGTCTCGTTCTGTTCCTTCCAGAGTGGCGTTGTACTGGGTAAATACAGTCAGTCCATGTCAGTGGATTTGTTCTTCATGAGTCAGTGGAAGGATGAGCGCTGGCCTCTCACACAGCATCGCTCCTTCAGGCTGCTTCAGACTCCTCTGATCCCTCAAAGCCCATTTCTCACTGACAGTAAGGCTTCATGTATGTTACAGGGTATAACAAACAACATGTTTTCATTTGTCGTTATTGATGTCTTAAACCACACAGTTCAAAACACTTTTAATGGTAAAATATGCAACTTTTTTTGGTACAGAAGAGGTCACACTTGTCTTATGATCTATAAACCTTACAACTGCTCTCCAGTCTGCTCCACAGCTCCCTACAGATCAGTTAAATGAGAACCACTCTCCTTATGTCTGTGGTCTAAAAGTTTTTAAAATCAATTTATTGAGCTTTAAGTTTTTAAAATTGTCTAATGTGTCGTTAGACTAACACATGGAGAAGTGTGAATAAAGCATAAATACAGTAGTCCCCCCTCCATTAAGACCCACCTGCGATAAGTGGAAATCTGCAAATAGAGATAAAGTATTTAAATAAAACCCAGGCATGTTTTTCTAACTTTTACTGTACTTTAAAGGAATTTTAATGTCTTAAAATGCACTTTCAAACATAAAAATACATTTAAAAACAGTAACAGATATTGAGAGGGCAACAGCAAAAGAAGACACGAAACTATTAAGAGAGACGTGTAACTGAGAGAGAACAAAACAAGCGTCTCTCCTCCCTGTGAGATGTGAAGCCACATGATACTCAACAGCCATCAGAAAAGGAAAAAAATACCCTGATTGGCTGAATTGATATGCATACAGGGATTGTATTGTTGCGTGCAAGATTTAAACTCATAAACAAAGCTACAGAATGCCGCGAAATGGTGAAAATGTAATTCATATCAAAATGAATAGGTCTAGCAGGAAAAAAACGTGAATTACCAGGGCTGTGAAAACTCAGTCACGATATAGTGGGGGGTTACTGTACAGCTATGAAGACACATGGTAGAGGCACTAAATCAGAGGCCAGACCAGAACCACTAGCCATGAATTGGTAGAGGGATGTATATCATTTGGTAGCAGGCTGTTAATCAACAAGTATAATTGATCAGAAAGAACGACCAATCCTCACATATCTGCTTGTGAAACTTGACCGTGCAGATGTTACACTGATGCCCTCTGTCCCTGTCCCCCTGTGATAAATGAAAAAGGAAATCAGAGATACCACAGGATCATTAACTCTTCCTCTTGTGCTCCAGACTTAGTTGTCAAAAAAACGTCGACTCATGACTTTCAGCAGACTAAATTCCAAAATGTCATTGCTAAACAGCTGATTAAAACAGATTTGTATATCTTTATTAGGTTTAAAAACAAGCACAAGCCTCTCTGATCTATAGTAATGGGGAATTAATCTCCTGACAACAGTATTAATTACTATTACCTCCGCCAAGGAGGTTATGTTTTCGGGAGAGTTTGTCTGTCTGTCCGTCTGTCTGTGAACAAAATGACTCAAAAAGTAATGGAAGGATTTTGATGAAATTTTCAGGGATTGTTCAGCATTGGAAAAGGAAGAAGTGATTCAATTTTGGTGTTGATCTGGATCAGCGTCTGGCTGCCATGGCGAAAAATGTGATTTCTGTGAATAACTACTGAACTAAAAAAGAGATTATGAATCCAGTTGCTAATGGTATGTTTTCATGGTCAAGGAACCTAAATATTTCGATGAAATAAAGGTAGGACTAATATTTATGGTCAAAATCACAATATGGGAGAGGACTGTGGCGCTGGAGGAGGTCTACACTCTCCGAGTGCTTTTCTAGTTTGTCATTGTTATCGTCTCCTCCACAAAGACCAGCCAGTGACTAAAAGTGACACTTAAACAAGCTGAGAGGGAAGAGCTGTCAGGTCAGTGTAAACACAGAGCTTGTAAGAACAAACCCTGTGTGTAGAAATTCAGTACCTACAAATATATTTAAAAAAGGAACATAAATTAATTACTCATATTTGAGCCTCTGATTAAAACATTAAACAAGCCATACAGTAGTGTCTGTATCTGGTTAGTATGATCACAGCTAAAATCAACAAACCCTGACTGATTTCACTCTTTTTAAAAAAAAAAAACATTTAGATAAAAAACAGATTTCTGCTGCTTTATTACTGTTTAAATTGTCGCATATCACAGCTCTTAAGTAACACATAAAACAGAGTACAACTGGCATTTAGTTCCATCTCGATGTCGCTCTTCCTCCACAGACAAACTCCAGTCAGAGGGGTTGTTTGCTGTCACTTTAGGGGTCTTTTCTGCTGATGTCTCCCTCCAGAAGGTGACAGTGGATGGAGGTGGTGACCTTTTAACCTGGACACAAAGTGGCCAAACCAAGAGTGACGCAGACCTCAGTGTGACCAAACTCTTGCACTTTAACGGGAGTCACTCCTACCAGCTTCGATTCCCAGTGTCTCACCCCAAAGTAATCCCAGAGGTGAAATTTCACAAACATTTATTAGCGTGCAGAAGTTTGAAATCATATAAAACAACCTGCTGTCCATTTTTAGTACATAGGTGGTGGATTGAAGACATTCAGCCTCTCGTTCAGCTTTACTCTTGTGGTCTCACCTGCTGGAGAAATGTTTTACCTCCAGGCCTCTTTAGTGCAGAGTGTTGAACATGAGGGTGAGTGTTGATCTAAAATGAACATCTTGAAGACTTTATCTCTCTTGCTAGCACATGTATTTGGATTTTACAGCACTCATATTTTATACTTCAGGCAACTTTTCTCCTACAATGACATGATGATAAGACAAGCTATCATGTGTTTTTTTTTTCTATAATTTTAACCTGCATCTTGTTAAGATACAGGCTGAAACACTTACATTTTTCAAAGTCTTTTAAAGGATTTTTGTCATTGGTTGGTTTAATGGACTATCAAGACGTGCAAAAAAGGTTTACACAGATTTAGAATACAGTTAAATCACCAAATAACAATTTAGGATGGGAGAATTTCAAGTTTTTTATCATGTTTATTTAGAGAAGGATTCCAGTTAAACCTGTTCATTTAAATTTTATTTTGTCCTGTTGTGTTGGCTGTTTGCTTAAAATAAGCTGAAAAATCACCCTCTGAAAATGGAGGAACATTTACTGAATACAAATTGTGGCATTGTCAGATTCCAATTTGGCAAAATAGCAAAATAGACATTTAATATGTAGAACAAGCCATTTGTTTTTCAGTAGTGGGGTTGGAAAGTACTTCTGTTAAGCTTTGAAGACATAATTACTGGATTTGATGTTTTAAGGACTTTCTTTTTCTTTATTGACACTCTACCCTTAAATTTCCGGGGGCTTCAGGGGACAGCTGGTCGATTTTCCACCCCCAAAAAATCTTTTGTTTCTTTAGAATGAACTCTTTTCACGATTCGATTCGATGCCCCCGCCCCATTTAAAATGAAATAACCACTCACTGTAAATTTATTTCCAAAATTTACATTTATTTATACTTAAAATATGCATTTAAAGTGCCTCCAGGTCAGAAAATCAACACAGAAATCGACACAAAGTGCCTGTGCACTGTACTTTCATACACTTGTTTGAGTTAAATATGAAGATAACAAAATGCCTGAGGTAACACTTGTTGTAAAAAGATAAAAATCTTAGAAAACTGAACTCTTGTTGTAAAAAATGTAAAAGTGTAGAAAGCAATGAGAAAAGCGCCTCAGAGTGGGAATGTGAAATGAACGGGTTGAATTTAAAAAAATGTCATTAAACTCGAGTTTCAGGAAAAACAAATCGATTTGACTTGGCAACTCCATTTTTAAATCTTATCAATTTTTTTTGCCCAGGCCTACTTCAGGGGTGATGGTCTTGAGGCATACCCAGCCGCTATTTTGATCTGTGTCTCCCTAAATAGAGAATTAGTGTCCAGACTCTGTGCCAAGTTAATGGAGAAATAGAGAACTAACAGTTTAGGTCTGGGAGGAATAAGAGTCCGCATACGTGTTCATTATTCTTTTTTTGATCTTATATTGATAATGATGTCAATAAAAAGTTGATCAGAAAACATAATCAGTTTTTATTAGTTAAAATGTGCTGCTTGAAGTAGATAAATCTGAACTACACTGTTGAAAATTAGAGTGAACTGATGTTAAATTCTTTTTATGGAAACATCTTTTTTTCCTGCAGCTCCATCTTCTCCCAAGCTAGAGGGGAAGTGCACAGAGAGCAGCCTGCTGGTGCTGCTGCACCACGGGGCCCAGGCTGAGCTTCAGTGGGAGCTCTTCGTCGGGCCTCGTAAGCTGGACTGGGAGCTGGTGGAAATGGGTGGGATTGTGGTGGAGGCGGAGGAGGACTACATGGCTGTGGAGATTCCACTGCACAGCACTGTCCTGAACCATGGGGTGATTTAGCAAATTATTTTCTTTACGTTGTTTAATGAGGCAGTTTTGTTCTAACCTTCATGAACCCTAAGTAACTTTAACATTACATTTGAGAGGATTAGTTAATGTATTTTTTATTGTCTTGCAAAAGCCTGAAAAAGATCAGGCTATATCATTATCAATTTACAAAAACAGTCTTTCTTTGTGCGACCCTTGGTTCTGGTGGCTAATTATTTTCATCATAGTTTTTATCTCCAGTCTTTTTTCCCCTGACGAAAAATAGACAGTAAATAATAAAAGCAAGTGCTCATGGAAAAAAATAAAACTAAATTAAGTGACTTTTTGTGTCAACAAATAAAAACTAGATTAAAATGTTTGACAGAGACTTGTTTGTAATGGTTGTAATCACAGCTGCCTTAGCTTTGTGGTGGTGGGATCAGTTGGGGGATGATCCAATCAGAGCTGCTCTCTCTATGAATTGATATATTCATGTAGAGCAGGTTCACTGTTTGTTGTCAATTCTGGTATTGTAACTGAGATGCTCTGCCAGGTACCCTAACTAAATGTGACTGCATTTCACACAAAAGTTACTTTTGTTTCTGTTAATTTATACATTCAAACTTCTCTAGCATTCAGTAAAGGGTTATTAGTTATCTTTTGTTCAGGGGTAAAACAAGACTTCAGACAATGTCTTTGACTTTACATGTTAAATTTTAGTTGTTCTTTGACTAAAATGTTTCATCAACTTGAACTAGACTAAAATTTCAACAATTAAGATGATTAAATTATGACTAAAACTAAAGATGTTTTCGGCAAAGAATGTAACTAAAATAAAAAAGTAAGGTGTGCCAAAGTAACACTGGATATAATACGCATTTGATTTTTGTTTTCAGTAACGGTTTAAGTCAAACCATATCGTCACATATCCTCTTTTCTTTGCAGGAGCTGACATTGCAGGGTTTTGTCTCCCGAGTGGATGTCTCTGTAGTGGATGCAGAGTCCTTTATAGTGAAGGATCATCTGGTCCATGAATGCTTCTTCCCTGTTAGAGAACTCCTGTGTAAACACTGACAGCTCACACACAAGCATAAACAGTAAGATGTATTCAGCTGAGAGTTTGTTTCCATAACTAAGGCCCTCGCTGTGCTTCTGTCAGTGTGTTTGCCAGAGGGGCGGATGGTGGCTGTAGTCGACACCACTCACACAATACCCCCCACCCAACCCAACCGAACCAGCCTGCTGGACCCGGGCTGCGTTCCCATGGAGACAGACAGTGCCCGTGCCTTGTTCAGCTTCAGCGTGGACTCCTGTGGGACAACAGTAACCGTGAGAGGCTGTTTGACGTTTATGTTCACCAAGTAGACCAAGAGACCTCTCCTTCTCTGATGTCTTCATTTTGTCCAGACTGATGGAGACTTCCTCATCTATGAAAACCAGATCAGTTACCACCAGGATTTTCTGCCACTGGAGGATCCTCTCATTCACAGAGATTCTCCATACAGGTGAGAAACCGCGACATTGGATAGAATGTGTTTTAAGAAAATGCTTGGGCTAAAAAATGCTAAATAAATTGCTAAAATGCCATGTTTTGTTTTTTAGGCTGACGTTAAAGTGCCGTTACCCTGCAAATGAAAGCCGCACTGTTGCTGTTCACCATCCAGTGAACTTCTCTCTGGATCTTTCACCTGCTCCGCTCAAACACACACGCAGGGAGGCAGAAGACAAAGGTGGTTTGTGTGGCACCTCACTGTTTTAAAGTTTTCCACTGATGAAGTTTTGCTGAATATCTTTAAATCAGTTTCTGATAGTCCAAATAGATTTTTTTAAATGTCCCATTAATTGATATCCAATATTACCCAAGACTTTTTTTTAGAATTTGGATATCAAACTGATCAGAGTTGTTCAAATGAAAATCTAAATATCACTAAATGAATTTCTGTATCTGTTTTGGATGTTTAAACAGGTATCAGTTATCAATAGCCAATAGTATTCTTTCATTTGGGTTATAAATATTGTTTTGTGTTTGATGCAATTGAAAAAAAACGTATACATTTTTCACATCATTGTATCCTGTTCCCTTTTTCTGTCAGCACACAGTGCGGCTCTTTATTAAGAGTTTTGTGTTATGTCAAAAAATTGATGCAGCACTGTCTGAAAATGTTAAACCTCTTTGTCTCGTCTTTGTGTAATTTCAGTTTGGATCACATGGGCTCTGGTTTCCATGCTTCTAATGCTGTGTTGTTGGAGTTTCTGCTTACCTAGATTGAATAAATAAAAATATTTTAAACATTTTATAATGGGTCTGTGATGATTAATTGAATGCATCCTTTAATTTATGCAGATAAAGGCAGACTTTTGTGTAGAGTTTGTCATTTTGCAGAGAATTACACACCATGGGAACTGTCTAAAGTAAGTAGGCATAAAACATTTGCATGTTTTTTTATTTGTTCTGGGATTCAACAAAAATATATGTTCTGAAATAATGAAGTCTTATGGTAGCTATAATCATCTCCATAAATCACTTGTAGTTGTGATTGCATTTTTGAGCGTGTCCTGCAAATTTCCAGCACTTTGAGTCTTTGGAAGCGAAGATTTAAGATAAGATTTTAGTTTTTTATTTTTAAGATGTAAGTTGCCCATCCCTGGTAAAAAATATTCAAGATAGTTAGATTCATAAAAAGAATTGTTTAAAGACATATTAGCAAATAAGCTTCTGACTATATTTTACAAAAAGTTATCTAAATTGGGTTCAGTCATGATCATTTTTTTATTTAAATTTTAATATGCAGAATAAATGTATTAATTCATAGTTTGAAAGACGAAGCTCTTTAAAAGACTGGAAGTGCTTTTCTGTCCTTAAAATAAATTGACGAAAACGGGATTTCCTTTGTCACAGTCTTCTCCCTAATTCCTAATTTAATTTATTGATATGGTAATGCCTTTTTTCTGACTGTTAAATGGTTCTAATATTACAAATGGCCTGTTTTTGGTGAAGCCTTGACTTGATTTATGTATGAATACAGCTCTATACTTACACTGCCCTTCTCAATCTTGTATTTTCCAATTTCATTAGTAACAAATACTTCATTTACATTTGCGCCAAAGTTAAAAACTCAATGCTCCACTGAAAATATCCCTTCATATCAGTGTTCTGTGCCTTTTCCAGCTTTGTAAATGGTTCAGCAGTCAGTTCAAGACAGATTAGCAGCTAATTAGCTTCACCTGCAGCTAAAACTCACGAGGGCTTCTGATTGGTTACTGAATCAAGTGACTTATAAAAGCTGGTGTAGCAGGAAAACCCTTATGGTGTCAGTTCCTCAAGACACATTAGTGTGACAGATTAGTGTTTCACTTTAGCTTGTGTTGGCTTGTAAGTGTAGTTTGCTAGCATTTGAGCTAGCTTTAGACACTGCCAGCACATCAGTAGCTATGGACTTTGGATGTTGCTTTTGGTAAGTGTCAATTCAAGGTCACTTTTTCACTTTGTGACATTTCTTGCTTTTAACCTATGTGGTTTTAACCTTCTAGTGTCACCTTGGTTCTTTGTTTGTGGGCGACTGCAAAGTGTGATGAAATCCCCGATGGTAAGAAGTAATATTTGCATGCTAACATTGTCAGTTATTTGGCCCTTTTTTTAACTCTTGGTTTGTGTTCATTTTACAGGAGTTCTTCAGATGGAGTGTCGTGACCGTTCTTTCACGATAGCTTTGGATCCAGCCTTCACTGGGAGTGAGCCTCGCTTTGAGGCTGTTGGTATGTCTGCAAGGCCCACATGAAGCCAAGTTTTAAGTGATAAGTTTAAAGATGACTTAACCTTCAACAGGTTATTTTCATTATGTTTGCACTTTTCTCCTTTTCATTAGTGATAATGTATTTTACATCATTGGAAAGCCTGATTAGTCACCTTTACAACAAGGGATAACCTGTAAGGCTGGTACATTTGCAGAATGAGCAATGCAGCTAAACGTGTAACAGCCAGAATCCCTTCTTCATGTGGAGGGAAGCTTACGATCCCCAAGTGAAGCAAGGTGGAAGAACCAGTCTTCTAGGTGTTGTCTACCTTGGACACCGTCTGCCTTTGATTTCACCAGTATCATAGAATTTCCATGTAAATTTGGAAGTGGTACCAGGACTAACACCAAATAATGCTCCCACTCTGCATACCAGAACACCAGCCTCCAGTTGCAGTGGGTTTTTGTACATTTTTTTTTAGGTGGTTTGGTTTACCAACATGTTTAGCTGTGCTCATTTCATGAATGCATTAGCCTTACTAGTTGTAAAGGTGACCAATCAGGCTTTCCTGAATCTTGTTTGCAGACTTTCTGAAGAGTATAAGAGCTGTTTACACTACTATCTAAATTTGTCCACAACCACATTTACTCATAGTGGGAGCAGTTTGTGGTTAAGTGTGGTCCAATGACTTGTAATTTGAACAAAGACTACATGCCTGCTGCGAAATTTGACCAAAAATCCACCATCATGACCCAAGGATCCATCATTGCCTTGATAACCGGGTTTTATGAAATAACTTCATGCTTAACATCAAATTTGATTTTAAAGTTTTTTTTATCTGAGGTCTAAACATTTAAATTCATTACTATTTTAACAGTTACATTGCAGTGTTCTGGGCTATACCAATTAAGAACTTAAGTTTGGATGTTGATGTGATTTTTTTTTTTTTTTTTTTTTCTCCTCAGATGAGACAGGCGTGTATGCCATCACGGAGCAGTACGCAGCAGAGTGCGGGTACTTTGTCAGATTTGTTCCTGTACCTGGACTTGTGGAGCTCCGAGCCTCGTACTTCAGCTGTCACACTGACAACAAAGTTTGTATAAATCCTGCATTAAACCTCTGGAATAACTCAAGTCATAAATTGTAATTCTTACATGTGATCTTTCAGGATGATGAGGTTTTCTCCTTCAAGTTCAACCTGATCATTACACAAAATGAACAGGAGGTTACCTATAGCCTGACCAAAACCTGCTCTCCACCCCTCCCCTGGTCTCCTAGAGAGGTTACCTGTGAGCTCAACTACATGGAGGTAAGTTTTGGTAAATGGAAAACAAAATTTCAGGAACTCTGATTAATCCTTATTTGTATGCAGGTGTCTGTGAAGAGTGAAGTCACCTGTCCCTCAGAGACGAAGAAGGAAGACTGGAACGCTGCACTAAGACCTGTAAGTTTAACTTTGTGGCTGTTAATGTGTTAAAGAAAATCAGGGCTAATGGTTTTTTTCCTCCTGCTAGGCACATACCTCAGCCACTACTGACTGGCAAGTGATGTTGCACAGAAATGGGGAGCAGATGATTCCCATGAGCCTGTTTGAAGCTCGCCAGCAGGGCTATGTGTTCGACTTGACGGATGGGAGGCTCGTGTTTCGTGTGCCTTATGGACAACCTGACTCATTCAGTACTGAGGTAAACCACTGATCTGGAAGTTTCTGAACCATTATTCCAATACTCGAGCACCTGTAATTGAAGGTTTGAATTGACCTTTTTCTACTGAAGTACTGTTCAGGGAAAGGAAACTGAAAATTGCTGAATTGGGTGCATTGTTGAAAGGATTTCATGCAGTTCACCTGTCAGATGAAGAGGTTGTAGAAACCAATAGGGACTTGTGTTGAAGGAAGAAAACATTTTAAACAAATGTGAGCTTTTTTTTTTTTTCTTTCAACCCAATGAATGAACGCAAGCAGCCTCTTTACCTGTACAGTAGAAAATTAAGCTTGTGCAGTTGACTATTTGGATACTGTCATAGATGATTTTGTTTAATGGTTGTACTTGAAATACTGGAGAGCACAATCCTGTACCAAAGCAATTCTGACACTATTTGACCATCTTCAAATGTTAAATCTCAGGAAAATTCAAGTATTGCCACCAAAATCTAACCTTGTCTTCGTTGTGCCATGACTCTAGTACCTTCAAAATAAAAGCATAACTCTTAGAGTTACCCCGTTGACAAACAATGCTTCCTTAGTAGAGGTTAGCCTCAATATTGAGTAACTGTTATCTAAATCCATATTTCCTTCTGATTTTCTCTCCCTCCAGGTGAATGGTGTTCCAGTAGAGGTGGTCCATGCTACCCTGTTCTCCAGACAAAGCTGGGTCGTCCTCATGGTTGACCTGGTAGCTGCTTGCTCCGTGGGTCAGTACATCTGGCATTTGCTGTATCTTATTTGATCAACTGGCTCTTTAACACTGATTCCTCAACAGATGAAGGTACCTATGACCACAGTGGCTACATGATGTGGAAGATCCCTGAGGTGCTGCACCCTCTGGTATCTGGTCAACATGAGATGCAGTTCAACATCGGAGTTAACGGTGAACTTGTGGAGCAGCGGGTTGCAGAGGAGAGGGGTTACATTATGGAGAGACACAACAACTCAGTGGAGATCAGCATCCCATATAATGCTGAGGGAGGATACAGGAAGGTCAGGAGTCATTTTAATGTAATCATGATTGAAATAAGGAGTCGGTCTCTTAACTTTGCTTCCCATCTGTTGCAGAGCTTTGTGTTTGACGGCCTCTCTGAGTACTTCATGTTTGATTTGTACTTGGAGAAGCTCTCTGTGGATGAGGATCACGTTGACACCAGACTTCGCTGTCACAAGACGCTCATCTCTCCCCTGCTGTCACGGCCTCTCTTCACTGAAAACCGTAAGTGAAATGATGCAACATTCATTTTGTGGTTAAAACAAACTAGACAACTTCTTTTTTTTTTTTTTTTTTTAATACAGGAACTGTTGCGGAGGAGCTGACTTTCACAGTCTACCTTGGAGACGTCCCTGAAGATGTTGCTTTGGTTGCTGTCCATCTAAATGGACAGGAAGTCACGCTGCCCTTTGAGGATTCAAGCAGCTACACAATTACACAAGAGGTTCATCCCAACAACACGCACAGCTACACTCTGAATGTGCCTTTTGATGACCCTGCTGTCTTTAAGCAGGTAAGACTCAAAACTGTTGTCCTGGTTTCTTAAGATGCTCTCCTACATGGACAGTCTGTTCTGATGATTTCTTGGTTTCTAGTTCTCCAAAGAAGATGCAATGTTGCAGCACAGCCTGGACATCAACTTCACACTGACTGTCCTGCCAGAAAATGAGCCTTTTTACCACGTTACTTCAGTCCTGGTGCTGACTGATGTCTGTAAGTCAGACTTTAAACTGAAGTAAAGTCCTGTCTGTACATGCAGCAGTGTTACCCATTGTCCTGTATCCTGCAGCTCCTCCAGTCTTTGACGCCGTCTGCTCAGAGTCTGGGATCCACTTCAGACTGGACCACCGACCTTATGACCACCTGTGGGTGATTAGCATCAGCTCGGACCAGCTGACATCAGAGCTGGCAGCTCAGCACGGCTACATCCTGAGAAATGACAGCTCAAGTCTCCTGCTGGAGGTGCCGCTCTTCACTCATGGCTACGACTACAAGGTGAGATGAGAATTCAAAGAATCAACTTTTGTTTTCCTTTCTGAGGTGCTAGAGTTGGCTTGAAGATCAGTGGCTAAATGTTTGTCTTTTACAGGATGTAACTCTGAAAGGATTCTCTGGCACTTTTGAGATTCTTGTGCGAGACCCTGAAACATCAGAGGTCCAGAGCTCCACTGTGAAGACCTGTCCCTTCTCTTCTAATGAATTCATCAGTAAGAACAGCCTGTGTTTTAGTGTAACAGGAACTCTGGTCTTCATACTGGTTTCTTGACTCATCCTTCTTTTCTATGTAGTGTGTTCGTCTGATGGAAGGATGACTGTGGTGGCTGATTTGTCTCAGGCCATCTCAAGTGGGGGAGTCCCTGCACGTACAAACCTAGTTGATAGATACTGTGGACCCAAAGAGACGGACAACACCAGGGCTCTGTTCTCTTTCCCCCTCAACAGCTGTGGATCTACAGTCAAGGTACTGCGATGACCACACTATTTGTACTTTCAATTTGCTTGACTTAATGAAAGTTTGGTTTGACATCGTTGTGCTCTTTCTCCAGCTCGGGAAGGACTATGTGACCTACGTAAATGAGATCTTCTTCAGTAAGAGGCCACGTGCTTTGAAAAATCCACTAGGCTCAGGAAATGGCATTGAAAGGCTTGTATTAACATTTACAGATGTAAAACATCATCCAGGTACATGTGTAACCCAAGCAGTAGTTAAAACCACTTGGTTAAATGTCGTCTTTTGCAGGGTGACCATCCAGTGCACATATCCTTTGGCCGGCCTGCACCGCCTCTTCTCAGTGTACAGGTTTGAGTCGGACACTGAAGGTGTTGGCAATATTGAACACTCTGCATCTTCCACTGGCAAGTACCTTACCTGCTTGACTTCTCCAAACAACAACTTTAGATTATCAAATGCTCATCTGTGGTTTTTATGTTTTAGGTCTAATGAATCCAACCATGGCCCCAAGTTTTGTGGTTAATGCTCCTGTGACCATCAGACCCAATAGAAGACCAGTCTCCAGAAGACCTGGTTACCAGTCTGCAGTTCAGCACATTAAAGTGTCCAACTTTCTGCAGAATCTGTCCAAAAAAGGCAAGTTTTTTTTGTTTGTTTAAAAGGAAAATTGTACAAGTTAACTTCTATTTCTCATTCTCTTACAGGAGCTGGAGGTTCATCCCAAGCTAAACTGAATGTTTTACTTTAAGCGTGCCTTTTAAAAAAAAAATGCAAACAATAAATGGATATTTATTAATGCATTATTGTGGGAAGTGTTTTTTTTTGGGGGGGGGGGGGGGGCTGTAATGCTATCACAATAGACTTAGTTAAAAGCAAACACACTTGGATTACAGTGTCAACATTGGTGTAGGGATGATGTACTTAAGTACATCTTAAGTAGGCCAACATGGAACTTTGCATTATGCTGATTCTCTGGACTAAAGCCAATGAGGTTTTTCCTTGTTTCAGATCATTGTCTATGGCCAACAAAATCAAGAAAACTTGCATGCTTTGTTCCATGTAATTGATGGGGGGGGAAAAGAACTGCTTTTACATTTTGAGCTTTATAAGCGGGTGAGAACTATCCAGATGCTTGTAGTGGTGCCCCCAGGCATTTGTGTAGTCCATGTTAAGCTCAAAACACTTAAGGCAGTATCACAAACTTATTGACGCTGCAAACACCAAATCCAAGATGGCATGGTGATATGTTCAGTTTTTTAAAATGAATTGCATAAATATTGCAAGTTTGTCTGTTGTAAACCGTAAGTGTCAAAGCTTTGCTGGCTATTTGAGAAGAGCTGACTTGCCTACCATAATTCACATTTGCGTCATACCAGAATTCCATTTTTAGATTGACTATCAGGTCCACCTTTTGTTTTTCAGTTCACCTATTGGATTAGACAAACATTACATGTTTCATCTATATGGAATAGTGGATGTCTTCAACCCTTTTAAACCATCAAGTTTAGTCAAAATCAAGTGATTCTTATATTTCCTCTGATTTACTTTTGGGGGGCTCAGAAGACTAAGGCCCTCCTCACACGAGGGCGGCCCCGTATTGTCTTGGCATCGGCATCAAAACATGTATCGCTGTTTACACATCGTATTGTACACAGGCTTGTGCATTTACATGACAACGCAAAATCTTCAGGTTGTCCGTTTGGTTCTGCTTCCGAGGTGGATTCCACGTCAACAAGTGCTCATGCGCGCGTAACATGCTGCGTCTCTGTACGAGGACTTGTTGCTGTAGCTGGTGTTGGTGTTCTGTGAGCAAATGTTGGTATAAAAGTCTTGGCAATATTTGTAGCTGCTGGAACAAGATCAGAATCAGCCCGGCTGCTGCCATTGTTTTTGTTTGTGTGTGACAGCGTGGGTTGGGGGGCGGGGAGGAGGAGGGGGGATGCAATCTCGGACTTATCTGTTTATACCAACTACGGCATGAAGACGAATATGCAGATATCCACTTGCAGACCCGTTTTCAAAAAAGATGTGGAGTCATGGACAAATACACATCTCGATGTGTCACTATCACCAGATTAATAGTTTATTTACCGGAGTCTTACAAATTCGTACTCGTGTAAAGCCCACCTAAAGCTGCATTCATTTCGAACACGACTTTGCAACTCAAATCAGGTTGCCCAACCAAGTAGCATCACCTGTACATAATACCTCATTTTGGTCACCGTGGCCATCACTCAGTGATGTCACACCTGCTTGATTTTCACAATTATATATCATAGAAGTATGTATATGCTGACATTATTCCAACTGTGTCCTTATCACTCTTCTACCAACCACAAAACACTGCAGCTGCTGGCCCTGGCTGATCAACAGCCAGATAGTACTTTGGAAAGGGGATCAAGTAAATTCGTAATGCACAAGTTTTATGAATGTTAGTAAGAGGAGCTAAATGTTTTTAAAGAAGACCTTGCAATTGTTGCCAAGAAAAAAGTCTCCCCCACATTTATATAATGCATTAGGAAGTGTGTTTGGTTCAGCAATAACCACCTGAGTCTGACAAACTAAGCAAGTTCATAGCAACTTTAAGGACAGATGTCTCGAGGGGGCAGGGGTGCCAGTTGCTTCTACACTCAAAGTATACCACACATCCCTTACTGGGCTAGCATATATGCTTTTATGTAGGGCCCATCTCCACATTATTGTCCACATTTTTTTAAAACTGTCAAGGCCAGTAAATAGGAAGTACTAGTCTGAGAATTTAAACAGTATGTTCCATAACTACATTCTGTAGTAGGGCTGAACGATTTTAGGAAAAGATTGAATTGCGATTTTTCTGGCAGATATTGCAATTCACGATTTTTTTCTTTCAAATCAAACTTCAGTGCAAAATTCACTTCGTTTACAGCACAGACAACAGTAAGGAAATAAATGAAAAACACTAAACACATTATTCACCGTCAATAGTGATAAATCTGTTTTCATTAACTTCTACTCCTAAACAGAAGCTTTGTGTTGTTGACCTGCTTACCAGCACTTTTAACATATAGATTGTCTACAAATTTGTAAAACAGTATGTGTATAATACTCGACACAACAGATCCTGAGTCAGTCAGGAGCGCTGCAAAAAATTGCTGCTTTGGCGATCACAAAATTGCACTGTCTAAAATTGCGATTTCGATCTGAAAACGATAAATCTTTCAGCCCTATTCTGTAGTTACTATTTAGCAAAATTAAAAGCATATTCTAGCCTTTGCGAAAAGCTCCACTATCCAAATCATCTGAGCAACATAAGTGCAAGCAGTGTGCTCACCAGTACTATCTACCAGTACAGGATACATCCAGACACATCACATACTCTTGTTTAGAAGATTACAGTCTCTGAACTTGAGTATGCATAGTACCTCACCATAAGAAAACTGGGAGGATGCACAGTGGTGCAGCAGGTAGAAGTTACCTGAAAGCAGTGGTTCTCAACTTGTCTGACCTTTGGATGCACCACCACCCCTTAATGACAAACTTTGAACCAAATAGGGGATGATTTTGATTTCTCAAATTTAGTGAAAGATATTGTAGTTGAACTCACAGTAAGCAAAACGCTGCAAAGAACAATTTGATGATAAACCAAAATGACCTGCGGGTGGCGATGCTAGCGAGGTAGAAATATTTACACAGAATTAGCTGAATTTTAAATTACCAAAAAGTGCATCTTGAGACACCTTTAAATATAAACTAAAGCTATAATCCTGAATCAGTGGACGCTTACTGAACAGACCTGTATTAAAATTAAGTAGCAATAATAGATCATGCAATTGCAGCACAAAATTCAGTTCTAAAGTTTTTATATCAGACTTGAAGTGTCATGTGCAAACATGAAACAAAGTCCAGCTAGAGAAAGTTTTAAAATGTTAATATGTAACTTTAGCCAATAACCCATTAGCATTACAGGCTATTACATCCATTTATGCAAGTGAATAGACACTGCATCAAAAAAAAAAAAGGGGGGGGGTCATAGCTTTTTGCCCAGGCCATGACTTGCAACCCACCAGGTGAGAATCATGCCTTAAAGGGAAACTCCGGTTTTTTGACACCTGGACCTTATTACAGGTGTGTGCATGCTCATATACTCACTCAGACAAACATTGTGCAGCTCGGAGTCCTTCAGAAGTTATTTAGATCCAACCGATTTAGCCGCACTTAGCGGGGGCCACGGCAATGGAGCTTCAGCGCGGGACATCATCTCTGCAAAATCGCTCGTCTCTACCACAGCCCGGTTTGTCATTGCAGAGAAATCCTCCAGAGTAGTCAGACATATATTCCTGGATAGATCCATATGCGTGTCAGTCGGTTTCAAGTCCCACTCTGAGCCGTAAACACACTCCTTCTGTTGCTATAGGCGAACACTGTCCACAAGCGCACCACCAGTTCGCATTGAGTCGTGGACGTGCTCCTGTTTGTTGTTCTCGAGCCAGCTGTTAGTCTTTCTCCCTCCACATTCTTCTTTCATGGAGCTCCTCGTCCGTGTACTCAGGCTCAAACCGGTAAGGACAACCGTCAAAGTAGTCTGACTCTTCGACATCAGATAAATATTCTGCCATGTTGCTCAGCAATGCAGGCAAAAAGTAAATCAGCTGTACCTTTGTGTCGCGCGGCTATGACGTCATCAAAAGTTTACCAGGTCAGCTGACCCACCTGAAGACGATAGACGAGCTGACTTTATAACACTGGCAATGGATGAAAAAATATAGTCGAAATGAGCAATTTTGCAGAGATTATGGCCCCCGCTAAGTGCGGCTAAATCGGTTGGATCTAAATAACTTCTGAAGGACTCCGAGCTGCATGATGTTTGTCTGAGTGAGTATATGAGCATGCACAAACCTGTAAATAAGTTCCAGGTGTCAAAAAACCAGAGTTTCCCTTTAAAGCAGTGGGTTGACTAAAGATGTGAGTCAAGACAATTTAGGGCTTCTGTGGGACTGGCTGAAGTATCTATCGATCTATCGATCTTGTCTATATATGCAGTAAGGTGGTAGTTTTTGCCAGCTTTTGAGACAACCCTCAAAACATATGAAGTTCTTAGAGTGGTTGTCACAGCACAAGGGAGAAGTTTTAGATTTGTTCTGCACACTAGGAAAATTTTTTTACAAGAATTGTAATTGATCCTCCGGAGGTTAGAGTGCTCAGAACTGTTCAGAAGTCAGGGCATTTTTACAGTAGAACTTGAAGGCATATATGAGGAAAAACTCAGATTGTCAGCTTGATGTTGACACCCTTTAATAGTACCAGAAGCCCTCTGTGAAACCTTTAGCTGCTCCAGCTGCAAACCTGATAAAGCCAAACTGCAAAGACACTTTAGACTTAATTGATAAGGATTAGAAAAACCAAAATGTTGTACCATTTGAAGAGTTTCTGAAAATGTTCAATACATATGCTAAATATTTGGATTCCTGGCATGTCTTTTGACCTTTGCTCCAGAAAACTAAAGAATTCAATTAGTCATAAGCTTTTATGAAAAGAAATTTATTGAATAAAACACAAATCCACATCAATAAGGTATCAATTTAGCTTGTGTTGATCCTCTGTAACCTGTAAAAAAGGACAATTCGTTATTTTTATGTACACCAGATCATTTGTCAAAATTCAGATTGTAAACTTGCCTTTTTTTGAAAGATCCAGCAGGAGGCTGGAGACTTTGATCTGCTGGACAGGACCATATCCAGGTCTGATGGACACTGGTCTTCTACGTCTGGTGATTGGCACAGTGATGGGCCTGATTGTGGGAGACTGTAGGCCTATGGCAAAAACACGAGAACTTTAAGTTTGTGATTTTAACTATGCACAATACAAAAATTAGAGGTGCTTACCTTCAGTAGAGTGTGCAGAATGTACAATATTGCCAACACCCTCATAGTCAGACTCGAACCTGTACACCGAGAAGAGGCGATGCAGGCCAGCTAGAGGATATGTGCACTGGATGGTTACTCTGCAGAACAAGAGAAGCAATGAACAGTGGTCTTTGTTCAGTCAACGCACCAACTGCATTAACAATGGAAACTAGCCATTTAACAGATAAGTTGATTTCAAGGTCCATTAGGGATAAAGTAACAATACCCACCGCTCAATGTCGTTGCTGAAGCTGGGATTTTTTTTCAGAGCATGGGACCTCTTACTGAAGAAGATCTCATTTTCATAGGTTACATATTCTTTCCCAAGCTGAAAAAAAAGCACATAGTCAAGCACTTCAAAAAATTAAATATAAATAGTGTGGTCATCGCAGTACCTTGACTGTAGATCCACAGCTGTTGAGGGGGAAAGAGAACAGAGCCCTGGTGTTGTCCGTCTCTTTGGGTCCACAGTATCTATCAACTAGGTTTGTTCGTGCAGGGACTCCCCCACTTGAGATGGCCTGAGACAAATCAGCCACCACAGTCATCCTTCCATCAGACGAACACACTACATAGAAAAGAAGGATGAGTCAAGGAACCAGTATGAAGACCAGAGCTCTTGTTACACTAAAACACAGGCTGTTCTTACTGATGAATTCATTAGAAGAGAAGGGACAGGTCTTCACAGTGGAGCTCTGGACCTCTGATGTTTCAGGGTCTCGCACAAGAATCTCAAAAGTGCCAGAGAATCCTTTCAGAGTAACATCCTGTAAAAGACAAATACATAGACACTGATCTTCAAGCCAACTCTAGCACCTCAGAAAGGAAAACAAAAGTTGATTCTTTGAATTCTCATCTCACCTTGTAGTCGTAGCCATGAGTGAAGAGCGGCACCTCCAGCAGGAGACTTGAGCTGTCATTTCTCAGGATGTAGCCGTGCTGAGCTGCCAGCTCTGATGTCAGCTGGTCCGAGCCGATGCTAATCACCCACAGGTGGTCATAAGGTCGGTGGTCCAGTCTGAAGCGGATCCCAGACTCTGAGCAGACGGCGTCAAAGACTGGAGGAGCTGCAGGATACAGGACAATGGGTAACACTGCTGCATGTACAGACAGGACTTTACTTCAGTTTAAAGGCTGACTTACAGACATCAGTCAGCACCAGGACTGAAGTAACGTGGTAAAAAGGCTCATTTTCTGGCAGGACAGTCAGTGTGAAGTTGATGTCCAGGCTGTGCTGCAACATTGCATCTTCTTTGGAGAACTAGGAACCAAGAAACAGTCAGAACAGACTGTCCATGTAGGAGAGCATCTTAAGAAACCAGGACAAAAGCTTTGAGTCTTACCTGCTTAAAGACAGCAGGGTCATCAAAAGGCACATTCAGAGTGTAGCTGTGCGTGTTGTTGGGATGAACCTCTTGTGTAATTGTGTAGCTGCTTGAATCCTCAAAGGGCAGCGTGACTTCCTGTCCATTTAGATGGACAGCAACCAAAGCAACATCTTCAGGGACGTCTCCAAGGTAGACTGTGAAAGTCAGCTCCTCCGCAACAGTTCCTGTATGAAAAAAAAGAAGTTGTCTAGTTTGTTTTAACCACAAAATGAATGTTGCATCATTTCACTTACGATTTTCAGTGAAGAGAGGCCGTGACAGCAGGGGAGAGATGAGTGTCTTGTGACAGCGAAGTCTGGTGTCAACGTGATCCTCATCCACAGAGAGCTTCTCCAAGTACAAATCAAACATGAAGTACTCAGAGAGGCCGTCAAACACAAAGCTCTGCAACAGATGGGAAACAAAGTTAAGAGACTGACTCCTTATTTCAATCATGACTATAGTAAAATGACTCCTGACCTTCCTGTATCCTCCCTCAGCATTATATGGGATGCTGATCTCCACTGTGTTGTTGTGTCTCTCCATAATGTAGCCCCTCTCCTCTGCAACCTGCTGCTCCACAAGTTCACCGTTAACTCCGATGTTGAACTGCATCTCATGTTGACCAGATACCAGAGGGTGCAGCACCTCAGGGATCTTCCACATCATGTAGCCACTGTGGTCATAAGTGCCTTCATCTGTTGAGGAATCAGTGTTAAAGAGCCAGTTGATCAAATAAGATACAGCAAATGCCAGATGTACTGACCCACGGAGCAAGCAGCTACCAGGTCAACCATGAGGACGACCCAGCTTTGTCTGGAGAACAGGGTAGCATGGACCACCTCTACTGGAACACCATTCACCTGGAGGGAGAATCAAAAGTCAGTTTGGAACAAAGTCACACCAATACTGGTATTTTATAAGTCAACCAGGAAAATCTTCCATTTTGTTTACCTCAGTGCTGAATGAGTCAGGTTGTCCATACGGCGTACGAAAAACAAGTCTTCCATCAGTCAAGTCAAAAGTATAACCCTTTTGATGCGCCTCAGTGAGGTTCATAGGTGTTGGGTTGCCCTTCTGAAACATCACCTGCCAGTCTGATGTGGCTTCAGTGTAAGCCTGAAATAGGGTAGAGATAGTGTGCTTCACAATTCCATTTAAAAAGATATTAAAGCCCTAGACCCATTTTCACAATGGATGCAAAGGTGCATTATATTGCACACGTAAAGATAGTAAATTCAAAATTTGTTTTAATTAAAAAAAAAAAAAAAAAAATGTTGGATTTGCCCAATAGTTTCTACTAGGGCTGAAGGATATGGACAAAATGTCATATTTATGCCAGAAATCAGTAAGATATGACTGCGTTTAAATGCATTTGTAAAAATGAAATTTGTTGCCACTTC
The DNA here is from genome assembly GCA_036419115.1 of Scarus forsteni. NCBI lineage: Eukaryota > Metazoa > Chordata > Actinopteri > Labriformes > Labridae > Scarus > Scarus forsteni. Next base: position 20,809,425 of record JAZDUH010000544.1, on the reverse strand, counting down.
CAGAGCTCTACATGCAGGGCAAGTGCATCATTTAGATTGTTGCCTTTGATATTTATATCTAAATATGATAATGATACATTGTTCAGCCCTAGTTTCTACCCAGCTCACTGAAAATTCAGGATTGCTGCAGATTCACCAGGTTTTGAAGACTTTTAGAAAGCACTTGATTAAGACTTAACCAGACACATAAGACTGAAACATTCAGGCATCAATTTAAAGTGATGGGAAAGTGGTTAAATTAAATGTTTTGTCAGCTACAGAAACTTAAAAAAAAAAAACACTCAATTCAAGCTTGTCAACATGTACTGGCCTGCTGACTGACCTAGAATGACAAATCCAGCTACATGCCTTGGTGGAGTCAGGTTTATCATTTGAGCCATTTAAAGCCTGCTCAGAAAACTGAATTACCAGTACAACATACAGTATGTCAAGTCCTGCTTAGCATTTATTGTAATATTTGATACAGAGGCCATAGTAGAAAATCATTTATTTTAACATCTGCGTAGCTTGAATTAAGCCTGCTGCGTAGTTACAGGTCGTTTAATCTCCATGGATTATGGACATTTTAAGAAGAAATTGTAATTAAAATTTATCAAGTCATACCATAAGCACTGGCACTGTCTCTTGGGGAAGCCCTGTGCCATAGCTTTTCAAATAGAGAAACTGAACCCCATCCTCTCTTCACATGAAGGATACACCCACTTAGGATTTAGTTTAATTGATAAAGATTGTGTAATGCAGACAGTACATTTAGGCCAATTAAGGTTAAAGTTTTGAAGTAGCACCTTACAGAAAAAGGAAAAAAAGTTTCAAACTAGGCTGCTGAATAAAAACACATTTATATAAAGGGAAATGAAACAGCACATTTCATATGCTGTGTGAAATCAGTACCATGTTTGTGTAATTCAAACTGTAGTATTTAATAAAGCTGGCTGAAAGCTAGGATCTCCCTCTTTGCCAACAGATTCCATGCAGAAGTAGTCAAGTACATCACTTAATACAAAAAGTTTAGAAAAGGAATTTTTTTTTTCAAACCCCACTTCACACAGTGTTGTCAACATACAGTTTGGACAGTGGAATCCCAGTCGTCCTTCTTTGTTCCAGTTGGACAGGCTACATCACTCCTCACAGACACCTACAGAAAGCACTAGATTAAATATATACACACACACACACCATAAAATATATCCAGTCTTTGACACCACACTAAGTATCATACCTCCATGTAGTCAAGTTCACAGGTAACCTCTCTGGGAGACCAGGGGAGAGATGGAGAACAGGTCTTGCTCAAACCATAGGAGACTTCCCGTCCATCTTGTTTAGTGATCAGGTTGAAGTTGAATGTGAACACCTCATCATTCTGGAGACAGATTAGCTATCAGAATTACATCTTATTCTGGCTTGAGATTTCTGTGTATTGTGCATTTTAGACGTACTTTGTTGTCAGTGTGACAGCTGAAGTAAGAGGCTCGAAGCTCAACACGTTCAGGTGCAGGAATAACTCTGACGGAGTATCCACACTTTGTAGCGTACTGCACAGTGATCGGATACACGCCAGTCTCATCTAGAAGGAAAGCATTAAGTCGTTTTGCCTCGGCACTCAAACTTGAAATTGTTTATTTTACAGATGAGATGCTTGAATATATGGTCCTGAGTTGGGACAAAGCTTTGGAAGACCTACCAACAGCCTCAAAGCGAGGTTCATCTCCAGTGAAGGCAAGATCAACAGCTATCATGAAGTAACGATCATGACACTCCATGTGAAGAAGTCCTGCAAAATCAGAGTGCTGGTAAATACAAAGTTCAACCATGTTAGACCCAAGCATGAATAAACATTTCCCCCCTTACCATCAGGAATTTGATTAGAGTTCACAGATGCCCAGACTGACAGGAGCAAGGTCACACTATAAAAACAAAAATGTATAAATCCCATTTAATAGACTATTACAGAATAAAAAAATTATACACTTTGATGTTTAAGAAAAGCTCATTTCTTTCAATGTAAAAAGGGTTGCAGCTGCCACTCTTCATGAACAAATTGTGACCTGGTCCAGGTTATTGTAGTCTCATTCAGGGATCTAATTGAAGTCAAATTTCTTAAAGTTTTGATGCTCATGAGAATGTGATGATTCTTGGCTGAATCTGCATGTACACAGACTCTGCACTTTGACCAAGTAAAAGCATGGTAAATAAAAATAATCTTAAATATTTTATTTTTTTCCAAGGTTAAGATGTGTATTTTGCCAATTTTTACAGATAACCACATTTTTAACTCTAAAAGGTAAAAAAACAAACAATACACTCTTAAAAATTCTCAAAACTTTACACATCAATTTTAGGGTAAATAATTATTTTTAGAGGCCCTTATACACCATTGTAGGAAACTGAACACAAAGTACTGAAGTAACTAACTAAACACTTCAAATTCACCTTCCTATTTTTCAAATAATACTTACCAAAAACCCAATCCAAAAGCCATCGCCACTGATGTGTTGGCAGTGTCTAAAGCTAGCTTAATGCTAGCAAACTACACCTGTAAACCAACACAAGCAAACAGCAAACTAGTTGTTTGGTAGACTTGTTAAACTGGCACCATAAGCTGCTGTCTGCTCCTCCAGTCTTTATAAATCCTCATATCACAGACTCAAGGCCTCACAGCCACATGTGAGGCTGATTAACAATCAAGCCAGCTCAGAATGACCTGCAGCTGAAGGAGTTTCAGGAGAGAAGGAGTGCATTTATAAAAGCTGCTGGAGCAAACACGTCATGTTGCCAGTTTTGTGAAGATATACTGAGTTTAGTGGGTCACTGTAGCTTGTGTTGGTCAGCAGGTGTAGTTGCTAGCATTTGAGCTAGCTTTAGACACTGCCAACACATCAGCATGGATTTTGGTTTTTGCATTAGGTAAGTAGTTTCAGTGAACAGTAAAGTGGCTTTTTGAACATATTCTATGCAGGCATATCTGTTTGAGACCTCTGTATTTTTAGTGTGTTAACTTTATCATTCTGATATGTGCATTTATTGTTCTTTATTTAAATGAGAGAACTATTTACATCCATATGTTTTTATTTTTGTTGAGTTGGTAGTTTCTTACAGTTTATGATGTATGAATCTGAAAGAGACCTAATGTTAGTGGTTTTGCTTTCTTACAGTTTTGTCCCTGCCCTGCTTCTGTGGTCGACTTCACAATGTGCAGACATTCCCAATGGTAATTTAAAAAGTAGCCCTCATCTTTATTAGATCCCCTACATTCGATAAACATTTAACCCTACGTTTGTGTTTGATGTAGGAGTTCTTCAAATGGAGTGTCATGATCGTTACTTCATGATAGCTGTCGACCTGTCCTTCATCGGGGTGGAGGCTCAATTTGAGGCTGTTGGTAAGGGCTTCCTTCAAAAAGCAACCGTATGAATCTTTCAAACATAAAAACTCTTATTCAGGCTGTGATAAAGCCAGGGGTGTATGTTAACATTTTTGTCCATAGCACTGGTGCTACAGAAGTTGACAATCTTGTAGCGCAAGACAAAAAACTTGTAGCATAATAAATATGTAAAAACAGATTGTAAGTCTCCCAGCAACAAAGGGGAGTTGTTTATGTTCACTGTAATTCCAGCCATAAATAACACAGTAACAGAATGTAAGACTATTTTGGTCATGGGATTCATACACTTTTTGCAACAAAAACCTCCTAAGAGAGAAATAAATATTAAGATGGGGATTTGTGGTCTAATTTGTATCACTTAGGGGTCTTTGACAAGTCTGAGAACCACTGTGCTGTTATCTATTCTCAATGTTTTTGACTAAGATGATATTTTTTAAAATGCAATATTTATGTCAAGTTATTCTAGCTTATTTTTAATTGTATTTCATTTCATTGGAAGCATAGCCTACAAAAGTTTTGACAAGTCTGTAGGCCCAATGTTCTTAGACACAATTTAATTATAGTTGGAGTTGGAATATATAGTAGACCCCATCTGTATATTTTTGCTTCTGTCCACTTGCAGGAAGTAACGCAACAGTGAAGGAATTATGGAAATTGTTGTGCAATATGTAGTCTTTAGCCAGGCAAAGAACAAATCATGAACTATGACTACCATACTGCAATTAAGGAGAAGCTGATTAAAATAACATGCACACACTTACACAGCAGCTCTTTGGCTCTCATCACATTGGTGTGATGAGACAAGAAAAACTTGGCACAGGATGATTTTCTTGTACCATTTGCAACATGAATGTCACACTGTACAGCCCTGGATTAAGCAACAAGTGACCAGTGTATAAAACAGTACCTGGGTCACTAATTGTCTTATCAGCAGAAGAGTCGTGCATGAACTTTCACGAAGTTGTAAACACTGTAGCTTAGAAATTGGGCTTTGGTTCACATGCATGCAAGGTGCTGAATGCAGGAGACCACCACAGAAATTGGATAAACCCTGTTTTGTTGGACGTTATTGCTTGGCTAGATCATGCAGTGCCCTCTGAGGTGGGCTTTGCACAAGTACGAATTTGTAAGACTCCGGTAAAGTAAACTATCGATCTGGTGATATTGACACATGGAGACGCGTATTTGTCAATCTGTTTTGAAAACGGGCCTGCAAGTGGATATCTGCGTATTCGGCTTCATGCTGTAGTTGGTATAAACAGAAGTCAGAGAAAGACGGTGACCTCATAGCACTCCTCCTCCCTGCCCCCCAACCCACGCTGTCACACACACCAACAACAACAATGGCGGCAGCCGGGCTGATTCTGATCTTGTTCCAGCAGCTACAAATATTGCTACGACTTTTATACCAACATTTGCTCACAGAACTCAAACAACACCAGCTACGGCAACAGCAGCAGCAAGTGCTCATGCAGAGACGCGCGCATGAGCACTTGTTGACATGGAATCCACCTCAGAGCAGAACCAGACGGGCAACCCGACAGGATTTTGCGTGGATTTTGCGTTGTGTAAATGCACAAGCCTATGTACAATACGATGTGTAAACGGTGAGACATGTTTTGATGCTGACGCCAAGACTATATGGGGCCGTCCTCGTGTGAGGAGGGCCTGAGTGTCAAACAAGCCAACAAAAGCAGACACAACACAACAAAGCCAAGACACAACCAGGGATTTTGTATTTGCCTAAATTGTACATTGTTTTTATTGTCATGATTGGCACTTCAGGGCTACCATAAAATTGATTATCAAACCGTTTCAAGGTTGGAAAGTTTCATATTGCCATTAACAATTTTGAAATGTTAGACTTGTGAATGACAGAAGGGGAATTAAAGTGCATTTCTAATGTTAACTTCTCTTCCAGATGAGAAAGGTGCACACTCAATAGATGAGAAGCACGCAGCAGAGTGTGGGTACAGTGTCAATGTCCTCCCTGCACCGGGCCGTGTGGAGCTCAGAGCCTCGTACTTCAGCTGTCACACTGAAAACATAGTACGATTTATATACCAACATGATCCATGAAATGAAACAAACTAAAATGGCTAACCTCTGATCTCTTTTGGCTTGAATTTGTTTATTCAGGATGACGAAGTGTTCACATTCAACTTCAACCTGATTGCGTCTCGTGATGGAGAGGAGGTCTCCTACAGGTTGAACAAGACCTGTTCTCTGTCCCTCCCCTGGTCCCCCAGAGAGGTTACCTGTGAGCTCAACTACATGGAGGTAAGTTTGGGTAAATCTAAAATGAAATTCAAGTAACTGTAATTAATCCTTGTTTGTCTGTAGGTGTCTGTGAAAAGTGAAGTCAGCTGCCCATCTGGAACAAGGAAAGATGATTGGGATTCTCTTCAGCCTGTATGCTTTTAACCACAGTTTGAGTTTAAATGTTCAACCATAAAGAACCACTTCTTAAGTCTTGATCTTTTCCAGGCTTATAGCTCCACGACTTCAGACTGGCAGGTGATGTTTCACAGAGCAGAGGAGCAGCTTCCTCCCATGAATCTGTCTGAAGCTCGGCGGAGAGGTTATGTGTTTGACTTGACAAATGGGAGGCTTGTTTTCCGTACGCCGTATGGACAACCTGACTCGCACAGCACTGAGGTAACTATTAGTGCTTACATGTACAGTGAATAACACTGATTTTCTCCATCATGGCACCTGTTGGAGGGTGGGATATATCAGGCAGCAGGTGAAGATGATGTCCTCAAAGCTGATGTTGGAAGCAGAAAAAATGGACAAGTATGAAGATTTGAGCGAAACTGATGAAGGCTAAATTATGATGTCAAGATGACTGAATCAGAGCTGCTTGTGGGGTGGTCCTGGTCTGGAGAGGTCAATTATCAAAGTGGTTAAAGGAAGGAACACCAACCTGGCGATGGGGTCATGGGCCGCCAAGGCTCATTGATGTATGTGGCAAACGAAGACTGGCCTGTGTGGTCTGATTTAACAGACAAGCTAACAAGTTAATGCTGGTTCTGATAGGAACATCCATTTGTTGCATAGGGGGGTTGTACAGCTGTAAGACCAGTCAGGGTGGCAAGTGGTCATTTTTTTTTTTTAAACTGGTTCATGAAAAATTAACAAAATTTACCATGACTGCATTAGAAATGGCATCACTTTGAAGAAAACTGAGCTATGACAGGCTGTGATGAACTTTTTTAGGGTTTTCAAACAGAAATACAATTGAGTGTAATGTACCTGATAACCAATAAATGCCATCATTTGCACTGAGGTAAAAAAAAGTCTTGTATTCTGTTAAGTATTGCTAATTGCATATGTTTACAGAGAAATTATAAAGTAACCTCCAATAAGAGCCATGTACAGGGTGCCCATAAAGTCTCTGTACAATTTAAGAATTTTTTTTACTTTTATTCACATTAAAATTTTGTTTCAGATCTGTTAATTGAAGGAAAGGCTTGTCTTACACTATTGTTTCCTTAGATGTTCTTGGTCGTCCTCTCCCCTGTTTATCCAACACTATCCCCATCTCCATAAATTTCTTGTGGCATGCACGAATTGAAGTGGTTGATCTTTTCCATACTCGGTTCTGTAGTTTCGCTGAGTCTGCACATCCGATTTTGTCTCGATAAACCAGGGTACACATTGTGCCTTCTGTTGAGGAGCAGCCATTTTATAGGGGTTCATTTAACAGCTTTCCTTCCATTAACAGAATATCTGAAACACAATTTTAATGTGAATAAAAACTTTAATAAACACTGATTAAAATAAAAACAAATCTGGTTAAGATATCTCAATTGCCTTTGTAATTAAGCTGTGAAGAGACTTTATGGACACCCTGTATGTTTTGCCCTGTGGCAGTGAAGATACAGTAAGTTCAGTTTGGCCCTCACTGCATCATTGACATGCTAAATTTGACATTTTTTGCGTATTTGTCAATAAACAACAATGTTGGTGTCCTTAAAAGGCCTCAGTCTCTCATAATTGCTGAGATGTTTAAACATCTTTTAATAAAGTTTTCTATAATGTTGAACAATTGGGCCCTTTGGAAAAGAAGTGAGTATGTGGTCTACTTGTTGCCCATCCCTGTTTTTAACCATTCAGCCTGAAGTTTTGTCTCTCTCCAGGTGAATGGTGTTCCAGTAGAGACGATCCATGCAACTCTGTACTCCAGACAAAGCTGGGTCGTCCTCATGGTCGACCTGGTGGCTGCGTGCTCCATGGGTCAGTGTATATATAAATATATTCTCTCATTTCGATGGCCGACCATCTAAGCTGTATTTTGTTTTTAACAGATGAGGGCTCATATAACAACAGTGGCTATATAACTTGGGAGACTCCAGAGAAGTTATACCCCCGTTCTCACAGCAGGCGGCTCTGTATGGGACTCAATGGTGAACTTGTGGAGCATCCGTTGGCAGAGGAGAGGGGATACATTGTGGAGAGAAATGACAGCACAGTCAAGATAAACATCCCCTATAATGCTGATGGAGGATACAGGAAGGTCAGGACATTTTAACTAAATGATTCCTATAAATGGGGAGTACAGAATTGATGGGAAAAGTAGGCCAACTAAACGTATATGAAGGTGTTTAGTCTTCAGTAAAGTATGCAGAGAATGAATTGGCACTTCAGCAAATGGGTTTGCCTGTTAGGATAATCGGTAATTAGAGATTTTAAGCTTCAACATACTTTAAGCAAAAGCTACTCTGGTACTACAACATGGTGGTTGGACTTGAAAATGGCTACATCACTTCTAGCATATTAATTTATGTTGTAATGTGTTTTTTGAGGATTCCCTCTTAAACAAAAGACATGATAAAATTTGCACCCATGAGTGGCTATGGTGTATGTATTGTGGAATGATCAGTTATGATTGCATGAAGCTCCCCAGCCATGTTTGTAGTCATTTAGCAGTTTATTTGCAACCATCCTTTTTTAAAAACACAAATGCCTCCAATTTCAAAAGCAGGATAATATTGGATGGATTTTAGGCTGCACAATAAAACATTTAAATCTTGTTTGTGTGAGTAATTATCTTACCTTCAGTAATATTTTTAAAGAGCTATTGTATAATCCCATCTTTAAGCCTTTGAAACCTGAGGTGCTATAATGCTAACTAATTTCCACATTATTGGCCTGATTTTTGAACCACTTTAGCCGAATTTCTCCAGCTTTTGAGGTCACTGGTAGCAGTTGCATAGAATTTTGTGTAAACATCCCCTTGGAAAAAGTTTAAGCCTTGACTGGTACAGAGATGAGCTTCAATATTGTGAGCCAACCTCTACACACTTGCTATTAAATTTACATCTATGCAAAAACAAGTTCAAGTTTTTCCTGTCAAACTGCGTGCATCTGTTGCAGAGCTACATTTCTGGTGACCTCTACGAGTTCTACCTCTTCAATCTGTATCTTGAACAAGTCTTGGTGGACGAGGATCTCGTTGAGACCCGGCTCAGGTTCCACAGGACACTGGCCACGCCTCTGCTGCCGCTCCAAGTTTTCACAGAGAACCAAACCATCCTCGAGGAGCACCTTTTCGTAGTCCACCTCGGTGATGTCCCTGAAGATATTGAGCTGTCTGCTGTGTGTCTGAATGGAGAAGAATTCACGCTGCCATTTACAAATACAAGCAGCCACAACATTACCAAAGTGGTCTATGCTAATCACACCCATGGCTACACTCTGATGGTACCTTTTGATCATCCTGTGGTCACTCACCAGGTGAAAGATGTTTGCTTAAACTAAGTATTTCATTTTTTCCTCCTTTTTATGGAATGTGGCTCTGATTTACATATTTAATTTTGTAGTTTTCAAGAGAAGATTCTGTCCTGCAGTACAGACTGGACATCAACTACACGCTGACTGAGGGATCTCAGAATGAGACATTTCACCATCATGCATCGATTGAGGCAACTTTGACTGACGTCTGTAAGTTTTATTTGGGGAAAAAAACTGCTTTACTCTTGTGATGCAGATTTGGCAATATGGACCGAAAAGTCTTGATTGTCACAACACCAGAATTGAATCTTTCATATGATTTGAAGGGGCTGTAGGTGGCAGTAGCTCAGTCTGTAAGCACTGGAGACTGGCTGGCGGGCGGTTCGAGTCCCATCACACTGTTTTGAAGTTGGTTTGATAGCTGGAGAAATGAAAGCTGGGCTTCTGGGCAGTGTGTCAACTTGACATGTGCTCCCAAATCTTGACCTAAAAGGGCTGAACGTAAAATTGTGTTAACCACATTACAAAGGGAGCTCTCTATTCTTTCCATGGTTATTCATATTTGGTATCAATACTGTTTGGACTTTACTAGAGTTTTTTTTTTTTTAATTCCAGTCTAGCTGTGGTAAAGAGACTGTGTATTCTTCACAAAAAATCTGTTTTAGCATTAATGACTCTGAAAATGTCTGCATACTGGCTATTGGCAAAATCAATCTGATCCCTGACTGAACTTTTCATGATGGAGTTGGCCTGAAGTTTTCCATTATGAACATAACATGTTGGATCAAAGACTTGCATCAAACATAATTATTTGAGCTTGTTGATTCTGAATGGACCAAATCTGGCTTAATTAACATGGTTAAAAATAATTCTTGATGTAGCTGTAATGCTAGTTTAGTTTACATAAAGTTTGAAAATGGTGTTGATCTAAAACTGCTCAATCAGTCATCTGTATCTTGCAGCTCCTCCAGTCTTTGACGCCGTCTGCTCAGAGTCTGGGATCAGCTTCAAACTGGACCACCGACCTTATGACTACCTGTGGGTGATTAGCATCGGCTCGGACCTGCTGACATCAGAGCTGGCAGCTCAGCACAGCTACATCCTGAGAAATGACAGCTCGAGTCTCCTGCTGGAGGTGCCGCTCTTCACTCATGGCTATGACTACAAGGTAAGATGAGGAAAAACTTAAAGTAACTACTTTAAAAGTATTGTTCAACCGGTGACTAAGGCTTATGTATATGTGCTTTCTTTTATTAAAGGATTTAACTTTGAAAGGATTCTCAGGCACTTTTGAGATCCTTATGAGGAATCCTGAAACGTTGGAGGTTAAGAGCTCTACTGTGAAGACATGCCCCTTTACCTCTGATGAATTAATTCGTAAGACCATTTTTTACTTTACAGTGTTTGTTATTGCATTGGCTTGGTCCTCAAATGAGCATTTTCAGTATCTTAAGTAGTGCTGTCAGGGGATTTAAAAAAAATAATCTAATTACATGACTTTTAATTAATCTAATTAATCATTATAATTTCATATCTTAAAGTTAGCTTAAAGTCCCCAAATAAAGAATTTGAATTCTTGGAAATCACAAAATTGTAGTGAATGACTAATAAAATCAATACACTAAGAAGAGCATTTTTTATTGGTGATTGAATAAAACACAAAGTCAGGGCTTCTTGTCCAGAAAATTCTAAGCTCAATCAGGCAACTAAAACTACACTTTAAGTGTGTTTCATAAATCAAATTCAAAATAAGAAAAAGGTCGAAGACATCCAACAAACCAGTTAGCCCTGATGCATTATTAAGAATGCAGTAAATACATTTAGAAATGAAATAAGGATGAGTTTAAAGTAGGCCATTCCTGTTGTCACCTCGGCTTTGTTTGGTTTGGCGAGCGACACATGTGTAAAGTGACACGGCCATCTACGGGTCGTTCAACTGGACAATATTAAAACGTTTGTGTGCTATAATTTTGCGATTAATTTGCGTTGTGATTAATCTAATTAATGCACTAAAGTGACAGCCCTAATCTTAAGTTTCTACCTGAATTTAGTCCAACAACTGAAACTTCTCATTCAAGCAAACTGCATGGTTTTGATAGATTACAAAAATGGTGCTAAAAATGGTTCAGATCACTTCTCTATCCCACTGATCAAAACTGATGTCCAGGTTTTACAGCTTGATATTTGTTAGCATTTCAAGCTAAATTGTTTTAGTTTCCCTTTTTTTTTTTTTTGGTAAAGATTCATTAACTGGCTAAACTACCAGGTAAAAGATATGATCAGAATAGGAATATTCCAAAGCAGATCTTTCAACCTGATGCTGATGTGAAGAAAGCTTATGACAGCCTCCTGTACACAGGCATGGTTTTCATTCTACATGTTCAGAGGGAAGAAGTCAGGCTGCAACCATGCAACTAAACCTTTTAAGGGTATTGGAACAAATGTATTTCCTACTCAAACAAGCAAAATACTAAATTCAAATGACTGTCGGGATAGAAATGTGGACAACGCCATCAGTTAATAGCTGGAAATCCCAGTTCTGTAAATGATTTAAGTTTTTTTTCATAGAGCTGTTTTTGTCACAGATGTCAGTGTTTGTTTGAAGACTGTGTGATTCACTTTAGGAGAAATAGTGCCACAGCAGATCCATTTACAGACCTTTTTTTATAGTTGGACTTAGAACATTATTTTTTGATATTCCAGAAGCTCAAGTCAGACTGCTGTTCAAGATGGTGGGATGTTCTGTTGCACAAACTACCCTGTAGTAAAACTCCATCAGTATGGTTGATTACAGACCACATTGTGTTTAAATTTTGTTGGAAAGACTCAGGTTTAAATTAGAGTTGGAGTAGCTGACAGTGATTCAGTCTTGACTGGTAATCTTTGTGTACTGTACAGTTCAGAGCTTATGAGAAGAGTTTTCACACTGGCTGTTCAAATGTCCACTCATGTCATGATCATACAAAACTAAATATTCCAGAGGAACTTAACATCTCAAGGTGTTAAAGATTGTTTAAACTGGTGACTTGGATGTTGATAAAAGTTTAAATACATCTGTCTGTAGTGTGTTCGACTGATGGAAGGATGACCGTGGTTGCTAATTTGTCTCTGGCAATGCCGAGCGGAGGAGTTCCTGCACGATCAAACTTGATTGACAAATTTTGTGGACCAAAAGAGACGGACCACACCAGGGCTCTTTTCTCTTGTCCACTCAACAGCTGTGGATCCACAGTCAAGGTACTGGAGCAAACTGAAAACTAACCTTTCAAATGTGAGACTTTTGTTGTCTGTACTTAACTTCACATTAATCCACTTGCCCTCAGCTTTATAGAGAAAATGTCATTTACCAGAATGAGATTTTCTACAAACCAAAGTCCCTCAGTAAGAACAAAGTCTCTTCTGATGAAGAAAGGGAAAGGTCTGTATCGAGTTATTCGCCAAGCTTCCATATTTGTTGGAATTTTTCAAGCTTCCTTGTCTTGCAGGGTTGTGATCCGGTGCACGTACCCTCTGGCTGGTCTCCATCGCCTCTTCTCAGTCTACAGGTTTGAGTCTGATGCAGTGGGTATTGGCAGCATTATTCACACCACGCAGTCTGGAGGTACAGTAGATTAACCAATAAGAATAAGAAGCTTCCTCCATTATTTGGTTTAACCATGTATTTTCTTTCCTGTGATGTAGTTCTGCAGAGTCCAACCATGCAGCCAACAACAGCACTCATAACCACATCTCCTACCACTACACCTTACAGACCACCTGTGTCACAACCACCTGCCATCCACCCACCGGCACGATACGTCAAAGTTTCAATGTTTGACAAGCTACCATTTGGTGTGAGAAAAGGTGAGGCTTGAATGCTTATTAAAGTAAATGATTACTTGATTCTATGTTTATTTTTGGTCTTCACAGGTTCAAGAGGAAACACTCAAGTTAAAGTCAATAATGTCCAAATGTAATTTCAAAAAAGCATTTTAATGAATAAAGATTTTGTGATTTTTCTACTTTGTCGTGCTTTTGTTTCATGTATGTTTTCACCAAGAATTATTCTTTCAGTTATTTCTCCTGTTTCAATCAACAGCAGTAATGTACTATCAAGCATTAGTTTTATCCTTACTACTTTTCCTTTTGGGGTCATGGGGGCGCTGCGGCCTATTTAAGCTGACAGTAGGCGACAGGTGGGTCTACACCTTGAACTAGTCACCAGCTGACCACAGGGCCAAAGACAGAAGGAAAACTTCACACTTTCACTCATACTCGAGGGCAAATTTAGATTTACCAGTTAACTTAACAAGCATGCTTTGAGGATTGCATGGGTTCTCTGGGCGGTCCAGTTTCATCTCACAGACCAAAGTGGTTACACCATGTATTTACACATTTTATATTAATTTTAAAGAAAATTTCAATTAAAATATAAATGTTACACTGTTTACTTTGCCTAAGAACATATGTAATGTCCTATCAATTTAAGCTTCACAACATAAAAAATGCAGCTAGAGGTGCTCCAAGAGCCCAAAGCTCAGCCAAGACATTGCTGGCATTCTCAGTTCTTGGCTAAAAAAAGTTGGTGTCCTATTCTGTGCTTGAATGTCTAGATCTACATCTGTGTCCAGATTGCCCCTAAAAATATCAGCTCGTCAATTAGCTATGAAAAGCATAGCAGCAAACATTTCCTAAAAATTCACTCAAAATATGGAAGTTCTTTGCGCATCCAGTTCAAGAGACAGGTGTGTAGGAGAAAAGTCTGAAAGTTAAACATTTCTGCACACTGTCTAACTTGTAAAAAAATAATTTATTGAAAGTTTTGGTTTTGAACCATCAAACCTTTGGTCCATGGATTTGCTTATGAAGGTCTGAGACTGAAATACTGCAAATAAAATTGCAAGTTAAGCTGTGTGTGTTCAAAATTCATGGAATTTTGAGTTTTCGACTGACAAAAGCAAGTTTTTTTTTTATTTTTTATTTATTTTTTTTACCGGTAATAAACCTCAACTACTTTCTCCTCTGAAAATGCTGACTTAATGTGTAGGTGTTAAATTCTTGGCTAAGACCTCTTTAGTTTAAGACAAAAAGTGGTTATTTGGCTCTGTATGCACTTTATTTAAAATTTTTAGTCTTTTTTTTTTTTTAAATAAAGGCCTTGAATTAATTTACCTAAGACTGTTTTATTTATGGTAAAAGAGCTAATTGTGGTCTCAAAACATCCTGCATTAAAAATAGACTCACTGAAACCATGAAAATGTGGGCATAGGGGAAGGCTATAAGACACAACTGAACTTTGATTCGGACCTTTTATTGGAGGAAATTTTAACTGGACCGACTTTTAATTGAATACATCTGCCATAGATTGATAGGTGATGGGTATATGTATAAAAACATGGCCGACATTTTTACTTCATGTACTTTAAAGGTCTGAGGTTGCTTTCTGGATGTACGGGGTCTCCCCAGCAAACCAGCAGGGGGCGCCAGTTATCTAGCTGCCAGCAGTTGATGTTCAGTTTCGTCTTTCAGTCGACAATGAAAGCAACCAGAAACAAATGCTGGCCCCACTTTAACTGCTGGAGTTAAAATACAGCACAGCCATGATTAATCCTGGAGAACATTATTACGTGAGTGTTTCCTTTTTCTTTTTTCAGACTAATGATACAGGAATATAATTTACTTGACGGTTAAGATGCAGTCAAAGCGAAGAAGACGTTTTTTTCTGTCAAACTAACTTTATTGCACTTGTTAGACAGTACATCAAGAGAATAGTGTTTTTACACGTTATTAAAATACAAAAAAAGGTTTTGTGGAATAAGTACATCAGTTCCATCATTCAAGTAAAGAGGAGTAAAAGATGAAAAAAGTACAAATGTTCATGCCGTAGGTAGAGTCTATGTAAAGCTCTCAAACATTAGAAGCAGCGATAAACTTATTGTTTGTACTTACAACATACATTGAAGTATGTCTCTACATGTACATTTACAGTTATGAAAGTCTAATTTGGTCACTATGATGCGATGATTTTTAAAAACACAACAGTGTATTTCTGTGCATCATTCTCTATCAGACCAAACAATACATTCCTCCACAATATAACAAATGTATCAATTTCTATTGAACGGGATCCATACACTTTTCATGACATGTCATTACAGAAACTGCAATGTACATCAATACATAATTTAAATTTATTTTGAATACAATATTTAGCTGGATACACTATGTACTAAACTTAAAGAGGACATATCATGCTTGTTTCTCCTTTTCACTATGGCCAGACTAGGATGCCTGTAAAGCATTTCTGCCCTCAGTACAAGTCATTTAGTTCCTTCATTGCCCCACAATAGCGTTCTCAAAATCCTCATTTTAGGCCATTAACAAGCTCTCATTGAAATGCTTGGATCTCAGGCTGACCTACAGTAGCCTCGCAACGTCACAGCCCTTTGTGCTCTGATTGGTCAGTTCTATCGGGGGTAGAGCCAGCCTGTCCTTCTTCTTCTACTGTATTTTCTGGCAGGCTTAAAAGCAGCGACAGCGTATTGAGTCCCCCTACAGGCCAGAGCTGGTAATGAGTGAGTGTGAGCTAGGGATCTATATACTGCTGCTGGGTGGATGTGTTCCTGACTGATGGTTTTGTGGCTAACGGACATCACAGAGGAGGAAGTGTTTTATCAGATTACTCCAATAAAAAGAAATGTTCCTCGTGTCGTCACGACGATTTAAATCTCGCGGACATCTCGCGATGACCTATTTTCAGAGGCATCAAATCTCGTTCTAGGATATCAGAAAAAATACATTTCATTTTTTGAAAATTAAGGGGGTGTAAGGTCTTGTTTTCAAATTTATTATATTATATGTAAGTATTAAATCATGCATCAGCATGATATGTCTCCTTTATGAAACTCCTTTATTCTACAAGACATCACTTTCTTTTTAGGTACAAGCTAGGGCTGGGTATTTCCAGCAACTTCACGATACGATATGTATCCCGATACTAAGGCCACGATACGATACGCATCCCGATACACATAAATTGACTGTGCTTTAAGCAAAATTCTTGACAAGTTTATTTTTTTCGTATAAGAAGAAGAAGAAGAACAAGGATGAGTTTTATGTGGTTCTACAACTTGAGAGACATAAATTCAGATCCTCAAAGATGGTAGACCTAAGTTCAAATTTAATATATATATATATATATATATATATATATATATATATCACTGTATATATATATATATATATATATATATATATATATATATATATATATGTAGTGTAAGAGCCATTTGTATATATTTTGATTTCACTTCTTGTTTGGTCGTTTCTTTATTTGCTTTTTCTATATATATATGCCACATCATCCACAAATCTTTTCTCATGCAAAATAGCATGAGGTGATGGTGCAACATCAATTTTTCAGTGATGACTTGTATCTGTTTGTGCTAAAACAGAGGTCATGGCAGCACACCCTGCCTCCTCTCTTGAACAAGACCCTGCACCACCCCTCCCTCCAGACCCTCTACATGGCCTCAAGCTCTGCACAGAGTTGCACGCACTGCTACAAGCATACAGGTGAGTCTGCTGAAGACCAACACGCCTGTTTCAGATATTCAACTTGCTGTGCAACCTTGTATTTATTCTCCAGTCCCTTTTTTCCCTTACCTGAAAAACTTGATTTCCAGATCGTCCCATCATCACGCATCTTTCTATCTATCTATCCTATCTATCTATCTATCTATCTATCTTCAACCTTGGCCTAAATGATATGAACCCAAAATTATATTTCAGTTAAGGCGATAAAAACCCCTTGCTTTGTCTTTAAAAAAATAATTGACAATGACTCACTCAATCCCAGAAAACGCACATAAAGAAAAAGATAACATTGTTTTTTTTTTTTTCAATAATAAGACAAGTCCCAGACACTCATTGTTGAGGTTATCTGTTTGGTTTATCAGTGCCATTACATTTATCTAAATTGCTTTAAACATTAAGTTCTCATGACATTCTCATTACTTACGATCATAATAAAAACAAGTAACAACATTCATGCATCACCTTTTAAACACAGGTTAAAAAGGAGCTGTGGTGGACCAACAGAAACACTTATTGATGTGTTTTGAAATAAAATCTTGATCCTTCACATGAGCAGGGATGGCAAACATATGCGTGTGTTATAATCAGAGTCATCAAAAGAAACACCTTTTGTTTAGTCCTGCCATCCATGTGTAAGGTAATTTAATGTTGTCGGTCTCCTTCCTGTTTAAAACAATGACAGATACTTTACTAATTTAATTTATTTTGTTTTTTTAAACTAAAGCTGCTTTAGTGAAAGGTTATAAACAAAGATGCAGAGATGTGTGAGTATAACTAACAATCTCTGAAAACGTATTTAATTATATTAGATATTGTTGATGATTGAGCAGGGGTGCCCACAGACATTTCTGGGCCCCTGAAAGGCCCCATGTCTGTTCACATGCTCATTACTGATGGATGAGTTCATTTTTACACAGCTGTAATGCATTTTTCAGGTTTTTAGAAAGGCAAATTTTGCATGAATCCAGGATGAATCATTTCTTTGCCTGCTCTTCGTTGGTCCCTCCATGACCCTGAGCCCTCAAAAGTGTTACCTCCAGTGACGTGCAGCTTTGTTTCTGATGATGGAGACGTCTGCTAACCAACACTTGCTTGTTCTACAAAAAGAGATTTATGGGATGTGTTTTCAGGTACATTCTCTGACAAGCCTCTCTAGACCAGCAGTAACGTTAAGATGGAAGCTAATGTTAGCAAACATCCCTAAACAGCAGCGTCTGGTGTAGCCAACATATTAATATTGAGTAACATATCTGTGAAACATTTACAGAATGTCACATATTGTTAGTATTAACAATTTTCCTCTTACCTTTAAGTATCTGTAGTAGTGTTACAGTAATGTTAAGATGGAAGTTAATGTTAGCAAACATTTCTGAACAGCAGGGTCTGGTTTTGCCAACATATTACCTTTTGAGTAACATATCTGTGAAATATTTGCAGAATGTTAAATATTGTCAGTATTAACAATTTTCCTCTTACCTTTAAGTATCTGAAGTAATGTTAATAATAGGGCTGTTGCTTTATTGCATTAGTCAGATTAATTAATTACACCGCATATTAATGCGTTATAAAATTAGTCGCAAGATTAATCATAGCACACAAACATTTTGATATTGGCCAGCTGGAGGACCCGTACATGGCAGTGGCACGTCACTTCACACATGCGTCTCTAGTCAAACCAAACAAAGCTGAGGTGACAACAGGAATGGCATATTTAAGACTTAGTCTTATTTTATTTTTGAATTTATTTATCTATATGTACTGAATTCTTTAATAATGCATCAGGTCTAATTGTTTTGTTGGATGTCCTCGACCTTTTCCTTATTTTGAATTTGATTTATGAAACACACTTAAAGTGTAATTTGAGTTGCCTGATTGAGCTTAGAATTTTCTGGACAAGTTGCCCTGACTTTGGTTTTCTTCAGTCACCAATAAAAATGTGGATTTACAAATCTTCACTTTTTAGTGTATTCATTTGATTAGTCCTGCACTACAATTTTATAATATCCTAGAATTCAAATTATTTATTTGGGTATTTTAAGCAGATATGAAATTAAAATGCAATTAATTAGATTAATTAATTATAAATCCGGTAATTAATTACATTAATTTTTTTAATCGTCTGACAGCACTATTTAGTAACAGTAATGTTAAGATGGAAGCTAATGTTAGCAAACATAATTGAACAGCAGCGTCTGGTGTTGCCAACATGTTATTATTGAGTAACATTATTGCTGTGTAACATTTACAGAATGTCAAATATTGTTAGTATTAACAATTTTCCTCTTACTTTTAAGTATCTGTAAGTGTTCTTGTTGATAATCGATGAGCTTCGTTGTCAGTTCTGTTTCCACAGAGCCAAATACAGATAATTTTTTCATAAATAACCTTTAGTGTTCAGAAACAAGATCAAAACACCTTATGAACCAGGAGAACTTAATCATGCCTTCAGACCTTCCTTACAAAAAGAGATCAGGGCTGGGCAATATATCAATTAAATTAATCCATTCAAATGAATTTCTCCACAAAATTTTTAAATTGAAAATCAAGGTTTTTTTCTTGACTATTTCCATTTGTAAGATGTTGCTATGTTTGAAATATAAATATAAATATTGAGAATTTACAGTTTTCATGATGGTAGACCCTGTCAGGTTTTGCACAAGCGCTTTTATAGGCCTTTATTTGTTTTAAATGAGATTAATTTGATCAGAGAGCTTTTTGTTAATAAGCTTTATAAAAACATCAGCTTTCATTGTTAATGTAGATCCAGTAATGAACATTTCATGACACATACTTTGTCTTTATAAAGGATTCTGGTTGGTTGGGGAGAATTTTGACAACATAAAGGCAAAACCTGTTTCATGTCATTTTAATGTCACTTGGTGGGGAAAAATAAATAAAAATCGCAATTTGAAGATTTTATTTTTTAGGCCATATCACCCGGCCCTAAAAAGATCAAGATCACAGTGTCTTCAGAACAAAGTGGAAAGACTTGGCAAGGACAAAAGTTTGCCTAACCAAAAGCATGAAGTATGAAAGGTTGGTCCGCAGACCAATCAGAGAGCAGCAAAGGCTCATTTCTACAGATACTGAGGCAAGATTTGAAAAAGTAAATGGATCCCATAAGAAGCAGGAGTCCATCTGTAAAGTGCAGTTTAGGCCTTTGCTTATTTTAGATGACTTAAAACTTAAAATTAGAAAATACTGTGCGTTGAAGACTTCTGTTTTTGTTGCAGTGGTACCGAAAAGGTATTAATAGATGAATTCCACTAATGTCAACACTACTGCATTAGATTAATGAATGAAATAATAGTCTTTTTGAACAAAGCACTTAAGGTCAATCATATTGTGGTCAAAAACACACACTACTGTTTGTGGTTCGTACTGTAAACCATCTGTACAGAGCATTAGACCTGTCATTTACTGTCTTTAAATGGATGTAACTGGTTTAACATATAAAGTATCATATATAAACATTTGAAGATTTGTTTTAAAAACTTGAGCTCAAATCCTAACAACATAGTCATTCCCAAAAATCGGGATTTATTCATTTAAGATTAGCCTTCAAGTTTGAAGTGGTTACAGGCAGTCTTTATTGTTGTTTCATTTTTTATTAGTAAGCTAATAAGAAGGGGCTCAGACAGGGAAGGACATTTAATAGGACCTGCTCAGTCCTTTCAGACAGAGCTAAGACTCCAACCAGGGGGCCCAGGGAGGACTTAAAGGAGGAAGAGGGTTGTTTTGAGACATCCTGTACAACGTCTTAGCTTTTTTACTTTTGGTAAAGCTATCAGAGACGTGTCTTTTCTGAAGCTTGTTGAGTGCAGGACAAAAGGATATAGCATTAACCTAGCAGTGCAGCTGGATCCGCCTGACTCAATATCTTTAATCAAGCAGATCCATCTTGCACATTTGTGCTCGGCCCAAAGCAGCGTCCTTTAGAGCAGGAAGAGGTGAGCAAGACGACAGCAGGAAGTGACTGCACTCATGGAGGATAGCATAGATGCTAACAGCTTTTGTAGCAGTTCTGTCAGATTTTGATCACAGTTCTTTATTAAATGAAAAACAAATAACTCTACAAAATTCTCTGTAGTAAGGGTATTTTCACTCCACTTCCAACATATTTTGATGAAGAGTTTTTTGGCCCTAAATACAATTTGATTGACAAAACAATCATCCAATCACCTGTTTCAGAAAGGTTCCGCCCTCCCCAAACTCTTTTTATGGGCCCTTTCCCAGTCAGTCTGGTGAGTAATGTTAAGAACCAGAAGAACATATGAAATCACAAACCGTAAAGAATGATTGCATGTGTTTTTTTTTTATTTTGGCCACAAGAGTCCATCATCCTTACCTCAGAAACAGATCCGTCTCTGTAAATCTTGCTGCCTCCTTTACTCATTTCCATCCATTAGGTCTTTAGCTGCCTCCAACTCAGCACTCCACCACCTTGTATGACCCCTTGCCAGGCCAGACCGCCTCACCCAGACCCTTTCAGATCGTCACCACTCCCCACCATAGATCTGGGCAGCCTCACCCTGAAAATGAACCAACTCCATCCTCCAGTCCAGGTCATCCTCGAGCTCTCTCAGGAGGAGGATCAGACTATCACCAACCTCCTTCAGCTGCACCACCAGGAGGCCGAGGCGACCCTGGTCCACACCAGACTAGACCAGCTGCTGCCTTCAGCTGAGGCAGGGTCGGAAAGATGTTGGTCTGAAAAGGAGCTTGAGGCTGCCAACACGCTGTTAGGGGGCTTTGGTGTGATGGAGGAGGACAAAATGTGGAGCAAGAACCTCAAAAATGACACAGGAACACCTAATGATCTACCTGACCTCACTCAAGGATCTTTCTCCTCTGAAGTGTCTCCTTGTTGTCAAGAGAAAGTCAGAGTTTGTGACGTCCAGGATGATGAGCAACCAGGCTGTGGGGATTTTCTGAAAGTGAAGAGGCAGACGCTCTCACAGTCTGACAGAGACACCGCTAATGTTCTCCTGAGCCTTGGCAGACGTGGCAGTTCGGTGCAGTAATGGTCTTTCAGCTGAGGGTTTCCTCCTTGCAAGGTTTGTTCCTACAGGAGTTTATGACTTCTTTAATTTTAACTCTTATTGACTAAGAGTTATTTGTACTGTTTGCTCTGAAAGTTTGACCCCAACACATTTTTACATTTGTAAGATTGGACCTGTTTTTCCTCATTTGCACATGTGCCTTGTTTTTGTGTCATTGTTCAATAAAAATGGCAAATTTGAGCCTTTGACTCCCAAATTAAAAGACAAATCTTTTTTACAAGAACATCCCATTTTTAAAGGTCATATTTTCTAATCCAACATGTGACATTGACCTATTCTGTTGTACAGCATCTTGAGATAACGTGTTATGATTTGGTGCTACACAAATAAAGACTGATTGATTCACCGGTTGTACTCACACTGTGCTAAGGTTTATGTTTTAATATATGAACCGTATTACTGCTGGAAGTTTAAATTAATTTATAGTAGAAAGTACTGATAAAACATATAAATCTATGGCATCCAGAATGCAATGTGCTCACGTGTGATATAATTCCCTCTTTATATTCTTGGAGATTATCCATTATTAAGGAGGCTGTTTTTGCTAGCGTATGTTTGCGTGCTTGTTAGCATGGGGGCTCTCCACACTGGGGGCTGCTCCTGGTCCACTTCTGGGGCCGCTGCTGGGGGATGGCTCTGCCTGCATGGCCGTAGGCCCCTGCACTGTGTTGTGGGCCCTCGTGTCTGTGCGGGAGGATGGAAGTCTCTGGCTGCGCTCCTCGTGGGCCGGGAGCCCTCCTCAGTGTTGATGGCCCCCAAAGGTAGCTTATTCCTTACCTCAGTTCTCGGTACACAGCCATGTCTCTCTTTCTCTCTTTTATGACAGCTCGTATGAATGTTGTGGGTATGTGTGTGTGGACACAGGTGTGTGTGAGTGCGTATGTGATGTCTGCAAGTGTGTGTCTGGACATGTCTCTGTATTTGTGGGAGGGGGATAGCCGGGTTTTCCGTTTTTATGTTGTTTTTAGCCTCTGTGAGGCACTTTGTGTTGCTTTTAAGTATAAAAAGTGCCTTATAAATAAAGTTTGATTTGATTTGATTTGAAGCAAAAACTACCGGACAGATTTTGCTAAATTTTCAGGAGATGTTGGTAATGGCCCAACTTAAAAGTGATTAGATTTTGGAGCTGATCAAGATGACTGCCATTAACAAACAATCATTATTGCTCAACAACTGTCGAGTTATATCAACATGATTCTGAGCGTAGGTTTTGGGTTTTCAGGGTCAAGCAATCATATTACGATGCTATCATTATCATGGAAGGGACGTAGCAGCACTATGTGGCAGAGGTTTGTTCTAGTTGTTCTTTGCACTGGTTGCTTTTAAAGTTGAATACTAATGTATCCAAAAAGCTGTAGGAAAGGACATTTTCTCCATCTTGAGCATGTTTCTCACATTGTTAACAGTGTTGATAAAAAATGGCAAACTCTAGCCTTTCGGTCCAGTTAAAAAAAGACATTTTTTTTAATTAAAAGCACCACCACTGCTTTATGGAGACAATCCCCCATCTAATTATTTACAACAATTTATATATTTACAGCATATCCACAATATCCCATCATATATGACAACAAGCAGCAGGGGGCGCTGTGGTTGTATTGTACAGTGGCACACAAGCAGCAAAAACAAGTCATGTTTACATGCATTCTTAAATCCTGTACTTGTGATTTTAATGTGACACTGAGGCATTTGTCTTGTTGATTCAAAGGCACTTCCCAATTAGATTTGTCCAATTAAGTGAATAAATGCAAACACCTTTTGGTTTTTATTTGTTTTGGAGATCTAAATGCCAATCGTAGTCTTGCTTCAGTGACGACACGCAAGCTGCTATGGCAAGAATGAGAAGATTTAAGTTGCGTGTGCACATGTGACAATTATTACATAAGTCAAATCTTTTCTTGGCTGAAGATCTGATGTTTCTGTAATGTTGCTGAGCAGCTGATAGAATGATCGGTATTTCCATGAGTGAACACACAGCTGCATGCGCTGAAGAGGTGCTCACAGCTGGAGAGAAACATGCTGCTGATCTTTGTTACTTAAAAATAAAATGTCAGTAAATGTTTCACCTTTACACACCCAGCTGCATATAGGAGGTCCACTCCCAGAACTCCTTTAGTGCAGCTAAATGATATTAGATTTATGTCATCTCATGATTTCCAGTCTTCTTTCACTTCCTTGTAAAAAAATGACATCCATCCTGAACGACCTTTGTCCACTTCGATAAAAATGTAAACATCATCTGTGTCTCTCTTAGCTGTACGTATTAGCTTTGCTGCTGGTGACAATACTCGCCGCCTGCATCACCCTGTAGCGCTCTCGCAGGTTTCTCCGCCTCACATGCTCGTTGGTGATCTCGATGACGTGTGCGGCAGGGAACCAGCCCTTCTGACCATCGGACAGGCGGATGCCTTCATAACAGCCTGGGGGACACAGGGGGAGAATGGGGAGGAGAGGATTGTGGGGAAGGAAAGAGAGCAAACAGGGACAGATTGGAGGTTTTCTAGCTTGTTCATGCAATAAAAGTCATCCAAAATTAATAAACTGCTCGGGGGAGGTTGGAGTTATGAGGGTCAGGGTGTACGAACAGGCAGAGTCAGGGGAGGGGGCACATTAGTTACACAGTCATGTTGGATATTAGACTTTTAACAACGTGTCTGAAACCTCTGGAGTCTGTCTGGAACGCAGGGGTAAACTGATGCACACGATGACTAAGCAGTATGAAGAGGTAGACATGGATTGTGTCCAAAAGCTCATTCTCTGCTGATGACTTATTTTAGTTCCACACTTAAGATGTGCAGCAACAATGGTCAGGAAATCCACCTGTGAGCAGGTAAGCTGGACACAGGTGGTTCTCATGATTAGTTTTTAAAGGAAGTTGTTTACGGGCAAAGTTCTCCACTTTGTGAACAGCCACAACAGTTTACGGACATTTCTCAATGAACAATTGCGAGGAATTTAGAGATTTCATCATCTACAGTTTATCGTCATCAAATGATTCAGAAAACCTGGAGTAATCTCAGCAGGTTAGTGGTAAGGCCAAAAACCAGCATTGAATGCCTGTGACCGTCAATCCCTCAGGCAGGACTGAATTTAAAAAAACAGTATTCTGCATAGGATATTACCATGTGTGCTCAGAAACACTTTGTAAAGCACTTTCAGGTTACAAAGTTTGTTGCTACATCTTCAAGTGAAACTGAAAGCTCTGCCACGCAAAGCAAAAACCAAATATCAACAACACCTCCGGCTCCTCTGGTCCTGAGCTCCTCTTTGATGGACTAATGCAAAGTATTCAAGTGTGCTGTTGTCTGCACATGTCACTACAGTGTGGCTTTAAAGTAAAGGAGAGAGGGTACTAGACTGGCCTGCCTGCAGTCTAGACCTGTCTGTATTAAAATGTGGTGATAAAGCTCAAATATACAACAAAAGACCCTGGACTGTTAAGAAACTCAAGCTCTTAAAGCCTGTTGTATCATATTTGATACATGTTAATACCTCCATCTAATCACTATGATCAACAAATTACTAAAAAAACATCTGAATACAATCAGATAAATGATAAAAATGTCCTCAAATGGATTATCAATTGCAAAAAACCCTTGATGTATAAAATGAGATTCAAAAAATATATATGTTAAATTTCATGGGAATTTTTAAGTTTTGGATTTCAGCAGAAATTTAATCAACATTTCAGCTCCAAAAAATTAGAATTGTCTGGCTTAACTTTCTGTTTTCAGGCTTTAAGTGGAAATAGAGGAGAATTTCACCTCCAAGGCTTCAATAATTTGTGTCTTCAGTTCCCAAACACTTACTGAGATGCTAAAGGAATGTAGCAGAGTGGAAAACATGCCCCTGCCCCAGCAGCTTTTAAATGCAGTATGTTGCAGGCACACATTTCAAACTGAGAGGATATTTTCAAAAACACATAAAAATTACATCAATTTGAACTTTTGAGTATCTTCCCTTTGTTTTCTGTTCAGTTGAATAAAGTTAAAAAAGGATTTGCAAATCTTTGTACTACATCTTTTAAAGAGCATCCTGGCGTCATTAGATTTGGTGTTTGGAGTAACAGGAGTTTGATTTTGGACACAGCTGTGATTCATAATTCGGTTTGTCTACTGAAGTGTGATTAATGATGTTCCTCCGTGTTCTTACCCTCGTTGGTTTTACGGATGATGTTGATGATCTCTGTGGGCTCCAGCGTGAGCTCGTCTGTCTGCTGTGCGACGTACGGCTCAACACACTGCACCTGAGGGCAATCTGCAATACACACGTACACAAACACAAACACACGCTTTAGAAACTTTTGGTGATGCATAACACACACAATCACATGCAGCTGTATCATTAAGTGGACATTTTCTCCTCACCCCAGTCCTCATAAATGACTTCGTCGTCGTCCCCGTCAGGGTTGGTGGGGTTGGGGAAAGCTGCCATCCACCTGTCCATGTCTGACCTGTTAACACAGGCACATAATTAAAGTGATTTTTGGTTTGGATGAAAAGAGACTAGTGCTGTCTTTAAGGATTTATTTTTCCACACTTACTGGGATGAAGCTTTGACGAGCCTCTCCATCAAGCGCCCCTGGTGGTTCTCCAGCAGCGTGAGGTTGAAGCAGTGCTCCAGGGGGCTGCCGCTGGTCGAAGCTTCATCCACTGCCTGCACCTGCACTAGAGAGCGGTGGGCGTGGTCGAGTACCACATAACGCTCCGCTCTGTTTGACAAAAACGCAGCTTTTTAATGCTAAAAATATTTGATATGTTAAATTTGCAAGAACTTCTATATTAAGTGATCATCTTAAAGTAACTAACTAACACTGATTAAATACGAGTCACTGCATGTTTCCCATTCTTAGTGAAGACATTTCAGCTTGTTCCTTCCTCTCTATTTTCCTTTCATTTCTATTTTCAACAACTTCCTGTAACATTTAAGGAAGTTTGGAGTCATTTCACAACAAATAGCTTTGTAGGAGAATTATAACAGCGGTTCCCTTTCATTGTTACAGCCATTGTGAAACCTCAGCACACAGTCCACAGCGTTCACTGGCTATCTGGCTTTATCAGCTGGAATACTAACCTTTCTGCTTATGGAGAAATCTATAGATCGCCATGTCCTTTTGAAAACCATTATTGCTAAAATAGTTAAAATTTAATCTTAATTTAAGGGCTTGAAAGTGAAAGGCAGCACACAACTCTGACCCTGAAGCAAAACCTCGGTTTAAAGAGTAACCCACAAGGCCCTGCAGCTTTATCATGTTGTTTTCATGCTGCTGCTGCTCTTACTAGTTTAAAGGCACGCAGGCAGCAGACAGACAGGGAAACTGGGGATATTTTGTTGATTATTGCAATAAAAATAAAGTCTTCATTTTCCGAGGTGAATTTTTTAAATGTATTTTGCAGTGAAAGGTTAAAACACTAACACTGCCCTGCCCAAAAAAAAACACAAATTTGAGTCTCCCTTTGAACAATTTGATTTATTTTATCACTGACCACGCAAAACTTGGAATTGAATCCAATTTGAACTGAAATTAGAAAGCCAGTTTTAGTTTGTAGCACACCCATCAGTGACATATTCTAACAGTGTTAGTATAGATTAGGCTCTCTGTTTCTCTCCCTATTTTTGGCAAAGAGGTATTGCTCATAGTAAAAATATGCAAGCCTATTAGGGGCTTGGTAGGTAGGGATGGGCATTGATAAGACTTTACTGTTACCCATGCCAATGTTGAATCTGCTTATCTATTCCTGTGGCTTCTCTACCTGAGCCAACATATGTTTTCCGAGGCAATAAATATCATGTCATACTTACGTCGTAACAAACAGAAAATATTAATGTTGCAACTAAGCTGAACTGAAAGCGTCATTGCTAAGCAGTGACTGAAAATACTGTAAACAGACAGAGACTAAAATTGCTATAGCTGAGCTGTAACTAAACCTTGAACATAAATGCTCTAACTAAGCCATTACAAGAAGTGCCATGACTGCGCCATAAGTAAAAATGTGATAACTAAGCCTTGAATTTAAATACTGTGACTCAAATGTAAATAAAAGTTAGCTGTAACTAGGGACGAGAGCTTTTGATTTTCTTCAAAACAATGCAATGAATAATTCTGCTTATCCATCAGATTCTTGAATGATTCCTTAGGATTTTTGTATCTCTATGTGAGCCATGGTTGCCCAAATAGCCAACAATGTCAGACACATGACACTCTTGATATTCAGTGCTGTGTCTTTTTATCAAAAACAAAGTCACAGCTTGACCCCTTCTGCCCACCATGTGCTTTGATAACATTTTGATTTCTTGTTATAATTTCTCCTGATCGCCGCTGATGAGTGTGAGACGTACTTGATTTTGAAGGTACACAGAACAAGAGAGGATTTGGTAAAGTGACTTTTGATACAGATTGTTTAAGGGAGTTATCATCAATTCTCTGCTGGAAATAATATTTACAACCCTATTCTAAGTCATAACAAACAGTCCTGTAACTGAAATGCTACACTGAGTTGTAACAAAGCCACTAATATACCTGAAGTTGTTAAGCCATTAATAAAAGTGCTGCAAATGAGCCGCAGGCAAAAATGCTGCTAGTAGACACACCAAAGCCTACAAACCCTGAATTATCAACATGTTTGCCAAAATGAAAACTGACACAAGCTGCAACTATAACACAGCCGAAAAAACCAGTCCGTCCACTGCTTGTCATCATATCGATCTGTCAGCTCTGTGACTTTAACCACTCTGCGGCTTTAAGGCCGTCGTAACTTCAAATCTGAGATTTTCCTTTAAATACTTAAACTGTATTTAAAAAGAACAGGTTAAAGTTTGAAATATTCACATGAACACCTTTTTATCATGTTCTAATTTCTGTTTCTGTTTGATTGACCCAGACTGTTACATCAGCCTGATAAGATATCAGTTTTGCTAGACAGTAAAAATCAGAACTCTTCCTCACCCTTTCTTGGCAGTGATGATAAGCAGGTCATTGAAGAGGAAGAGGTAGACGGGGGTGAACTTCGACCTCATGTTAAAGAGAGTCGCTCCTTTGGACATTTCCTGCAGCTCACCTTTTTTCTCCAAATATCGATTCTGGGAGATAATCGGAATGGCCTAGAAATGACAAAAAGAGTTCATACTTCATACATAAACACTACGTTTGTACTTTTCTTTCTTTGTTCCAGTACAAGTCCAACGGACAAATCCAAACAAACTTTCGTATGGATTTTCTTTCGATGTACCTTGAGTTTGTCAAACTCCAGTGTTTGAGAGATTCGGATCAGCTCCTCCGTCTGCCTCATCTTTCCAACCTGAGTGTTGCACTCATCAATAATCTGCAAGGATAACAAGAGGGAGGAAAACTCTAAGATAACTGAGAAGCAGTTTTTCTTGACACATGGTAGAACACTCTCATTCCCCGCAGCAGTGCTAACAAAATTCACAGAGAGTATCAAGTTCGTTTCTGTCACTGAAATACCTCCATGTCTGTTCAAACTCTACCTCACTCTGCCTTTGTCCTCAGACCCACAGAATGACTCACTGTCACTGCGCAGCTCAATCAATAGAAAAAACCCTTCGCTCACACAATGGCTGACGTCAAATTTCCAGAGGCATGCGAGGCACTCGAGAGGCAAATAATGTGGAGGGTGAAGAGTGAGGGACGTTTACCTTCGACACTGAAGCCAAAGCCTTGGAGGCCGTCTGCTCCTCGTTTGTCCCTTCCTTTGTTCTCTTCAGGATGTTCTGAAACGGACAAACAAAAACTTTCTATTTCTGCCACAGACAAACTGCATTGGCAGGATACATTTTTTCCATTTCTGACTAATCTGGGTCATTTGTTTGAGGTGTGTCTGTGTTTGTTGATAGGTCAAGAAGCCACGATCAGGGTAGATTAAGCTGGAATGAAGACAATCCACACAGTAGTAATGAAGTCGAACTCTCAATTTTTCAGTGGCTTAAGTGGAAGAAGAGAGGGGTCAGGTAATTCAAATGTACCGTGGAATTTTTTTAAAGGCACCTGAATGCCTGACTGACTTTTGACTGCGTTTAAGGATCGCACCAGTGACACAGCAACTTCACAGACATAATGGCACTGGCAAAAATCACTGAATACAACAGTGAGGGACGCAAAACCCTAATTCCAATTAAGCTAAGATGTGTAAAGCAGAAATTATGAATGCCCTACAAAGACAAGATATTCAATTTTCAAACTGATCAACTTTATTGTTTATTGCAAATAATCACTCCATAAAGTTTCATGCCTGCAACATGTTTTAAAAGCTGGGACAGGGACATATTTACCACTGTGTTACATAATCTTTCCTTTAAACAGCACTCACTAAGTGTTTCTGAGCTGAGCATACTGACTGTTAAAGCTTTGTAGGTGGAATTCTTTCACATTCTTCCTTGCTGAATGACTTAAGTTGCTCAGCAGGCCAGACATTTCAATGGGAGACAGTTCTCGACCAAATTCAAGTCAGTCTAGTACCTGATCTCTGGTTAACTTTAAAGCCATGCTGTTATGACACGTGCAGAATGTGGTTTGGAACTGTCATGCTAAAATAAGCAGGGACATATCTGAAAAAGAAGTTGTTTAGATGGCAGTATGTTGCTCCAAGACTCGTGTTTACCTTCCAGCATTAATGGTGACTTTACAGATGTGAAGGTTACCCATGCCATGGGCCCACGCGTACCCTAGTACTATCAAAGATGCTGGCCCTTGCCTCTTTAATCTCAAGGACACAAGTCCCTAACTGCCATTAAAGGATAAGTTCGGTTTCTACAGCTTTCACATTGTTTATAGAATGAAGTAGAACAATATACTCACCCAGAAGGCTTTCCTGATCCAAACAGTGCTTCGGGAGATATTTAGATCCAAAATCGAGCGGCTGACATCTGTATAATGGTAGCACATAGGGCATGTATAGCGCCGCTCCTAAAACTGCATTAATAGTCCAAAAACTCAGTTTCACCAATATTTCATCATGGTCCGCTCGGGCTACTCCTCCATTACAGTCTGTGCCGCTCCAGACATGTCTTAATGACTGTGCTGACCTCCGAACTGAAGAAGAAGAATGTTTGCCTCTGCGCATGCGCAGTACGGCTCATTGTTTCAGGGGAAGACTGCCGGCTACACAACGACTTTCTTCTTCCAGTTTTGTGCAAAATGGACGAATATCTATCGGATGAAGATGTTGTGGACGAGAACTTTGAATATGATGGGTGTCCTTACAGTTTCGAGCCAGAGTTTACAGATGAGGAGCTCATTGAAAGGAGGACGCGGAGGCAAAGAGAAGAACAGCTCTCCAGAGAGCGCTGCGCATGGAGGCAAGCGTTCTTCTTTAGTTCAGAGGTCGGCACAGCCACAAAACATGTCAGGAGCGACACAGACTGTAATGGAGGAGTAGCCCGAGCAGACCATGATGAAATATTGGTGATACGAATACGTTTTTGGACGATTAATGCAGTTTTAGGAGCAGCGCTGTATGCCCTATGTGCTACCATTATACGGATGTCCGCTGCTCGATTTTGGATCTAAATACAGTCATGGAAAAAATTATTAGACCACCCTTGTTTTCTTCAATTTCTTGTTCATTCTAATATCTGGTACCACTAAACGTATAATACAATGAACACAACAAAAAATGCAGCTGGTCACATAATACTTTATGTCCTATTTGACATTCTTAAGCTTAATGTGGATTAGGGTGTTGTCGATATATGGCTCTGGCTTTGCATGGTAAGCCTACAACTTGCACTTGTAGATGTAGCAAGGAACTGTGTTTACTGACGATGGCTTTTCCAAGTGTTCCTGAGCCCACGTGGTAATATCCTTTACAGAATGATGGTTTTAATGCAGTGCCACTCGAGGGATCATGTGTCACAGGCTTTCAATGCTGGTTTTCAGCCTTGTCACTAAGTGTAGAGATTTATCAAGATTATTGGAATCCTTTTTTTTAATGTATTTTTTGGGCATTTTGTTCCTTTATTAATAGGAGAGAGACAGTGGACAGGCTTGTGAAAGAGGGTGAGAGAGTAGGGGTAGACACTCTGCAAACTGGTCACAGGCTGGATTCGAACCAATTTCCAATTGACCTGTTCACCTATGGAATGTTCCAACTAGATTTTCTGAGCATTCCAAAATTTTCCAAGTCTTTTATTGCCCCGTACCGGCTTTTTTGGAAAGTTTTTACAGGCATCGAATTCAAAACAAGTAGATATTTCCAAAAAAATGAAGTCTATCAGGTTTCAAACTTCAATATCTTGTCTTTTTACTGTACTTAATTGAATAAAGGGTCAACAATGATTTGCAAATTATAACATTGTTTCTAATTTACATTTTACACAACATCCCAGCTACATAGAAATTGGGGTTTGTAGATCTTAAAAGTCTTTTTTTCCCTCCGCTTCAAGCTTCAGGAGGAACTAACTTGTCACCCTGTTACTGGAAACAGCTTGGACTTGCATTTATTGTGAGCAGGGAAAATGATTTTTTTTTTAATAGTACATAATTTTGGGACGATGACCTCCTATCTCAAACCTCTATGGTGTCACAAACTCTTATCTGCTATTTAAAACTCCCAGACTTTGATCAGCTTGTGACACTAATCATTTTATAACAAACAAGGCAGACTCATGAAAAGAAAAAGCCTGACAGAAGTAGCACTTGGATGTTTCTTACCTCAATGAGCATCTTTATACGTGTAATACGCTGGAAAGGCAGCAGTAAGAAGGACATGAAGGGCAGCCGCTGGCACTGAGGCGACTCCTGGAGACGAGTGATTACTGCAGCAAACTGCGAGTTGTTCTTCCTGGGGACAAAAACGCTTTAATTTAACTTTTAATCAAACTAGAGAGAAGCTGAAACCAAGTCGGGTGGATGCTTATTTTCCGTACATGAGTGAGGTGTAGGTCTTCTCCTGGTAGATCTGGTTGCGTACGTAGTCAATATAAGCAGGAAAGTTGTGCTGGGCGTGATAGTGGATGACGTCGCAGATGTCAGGGAAGACCAAGTCCTGGAAAATTCGGTCCTCCAGGTCCTTCAAGAACCTTTAAAGAGAGCAGAGATTTGGAGACGTGAAGTAGTAAAGCAGGCCTGGCCTCAGCTCAGGAAATGACTCATAGCAGTTTTCTTTTCTTTCCTATCTCTTCCTCTCGCCAAGCGACCTCGCTGTAGTTCAACTCATAAATCACCGTCTTATTTCCCTGTCTTCTTCACCTCACTGTATCCTCTCTGCTGCCGTTTCTCACCTCTCGCTGACCTCCCTGACCCGCAGGATGTTGGAGAAGAGGGTCTTCTTATCTCTAATGATCATTGTCTCCTCCAGATCTCGGCTGTCCAGGAAGTGTTCAGTCAGAACTCGCAGGGATCTGAGGTAAGAGGCCTCAGAGGTCAAAACCTCAAACATGCTCTGCCAGGAAAAAAAACATACAAGAGGAACTTTCAGCCTTTGATTGAAACTGTTGTGTGAGTCGGTTTGTGCTACGCTGAGCAGTTGACAATGAGAAATACAAAATCTGAAAGAGTGATTTACTAGGGCTGGGTTAATCGATTTTCCTTTAACTGGTTCATAATCGATCCATGAAATCCAAAGATCGATCTTTTAACTTGGTTAGTTTTTTCTTCTTTGTATGTGCACAGAAGCAGCCTGTGGTATCAACCCTGCTAGTCTCGTGTGATCAGTGTTTAGTGTTGCTTTCTACTGAACAAGATCATGAGATGTTACTGCAAACAAACATGGTGGAAGCACTATATGGGCACCACTGGCGAGTTTAAAAGCTGATGTTTGGATGTACAGTATTTTAGATTTAACAAGTACAAAGGAAAATACAAGTTGGACAAAAAACAAGTAAAATGCAGAATATGCATTAATACATATCATTAAAATATGATTAATGTAACTGCTTTGGGTTTAGTTCTTCATGTTAAAACAATTTTTAATGATGTACCAGGTCACAAGGTCACTTTTAAAATTTACAGCACTATTTTAACTAAGATATCCCAGACTGAATAAATATTGAATTGAATCGGTTTGAGACTTTGTAATATCGAAATTGAATCGATCCAGAAAATCTGAATCAATACCCGGCCCTATGATTTACATGTAAAAATCAATGATATATGTTCTAAAAATGTGTGTACTACAGATGGAAAACCTCAAAAGATGTTAGGACATTTTGTGATCATTTGTCTGAGTCCAATTTGAGCAGTAATCTTGCAGTGCAGCTGGATCCTTTTTTTAACGCGTTATGTTACGTAATCTTCTACTGTCATGGTATTATCATCTTCAACTCCTAAACTGAGGCTTTGTTTTGTCCATTTTACTCTGAGGACATCTGGAACCAGTTTACAGTGGTTTCAGATGTCCCCTGAACATTTTTCTTACCAAGTTTCGTACCTTTTAATACACTCACATGTTGGATTTGGACATGCCTGTAAATTGTCTTACCATACCTCTTCTCAACAAATGTATGTGGAGCCAGTTTTCTATGCTGTGCTCTAATGTTTACTGAGATTGCACAGACTGTTATGTTTTATGGAAAACATTAAAAGGGAATTTGGCAGAATCTGGGACCTTCAGGATCATATTGCTTATTCATATGGCTTTAAATGATCTCCAACTCCTTACTTAAGCAGTATTTTGACTCTGGCTGCTGCCTGAGGTCCTCCAGCCTGCTCTGACAGCTGGTTCTAAAAAATGAACTTTGAGTAAGGAAATGCATTAATCCAACAGAAATAGAAACACTGATGGCAAGTGGCAATGTTTATCATCAAACTCGCTTAATATCTATCCATTTTGTTCCAAAATAATCTGCTGTTGTTGCTTTTGAGAGCAGAATTTTTTTTTCTGTGAAAGTCTTTATGTTGAAAACTTTGAGCAGTTGCTGTAAAAGCTTTCACAAACCAAGAAGACCTCGAATCAATACGACATAACATCAGAGCGTGATGCAGCAAGGCAGAGTGGATCCTAATTTATATAAAACCATCCTGTTATAACTTTGAGATGTGATTTAAAACAGCTTCTCCTTTTTCTCTTCTTCTCTCGTCATTGATTTTCTTTATGTAATCTCCCCTCAGTGCATTAGCCTCTCTTTCCCCGCTTTTCCCATCAGCCCTCTCACCTCCTGGTACTTGCACTGCTCAGGGGTGAGCTCTTCCAGCACGCCACTGTCTCGAACACGAGGAAGCTCCTGCCACAGGGTGCTCTGCCCCGGCGTGGGCACAGGGCTGTTCCTGAGGGCACCGTTTCCAGTCGCAGTCCCTGAACCAGTACCAGCACCGGTTCCAGTCCCAGGGCGACGGGCCGTCCACTCCACAGCATAGTCTGCACTGGTTTTACTGATGTTCCGACAGACTGTCTGCCGTCGGATCTCCTTAGTGATGACGGTGGCACGATACGTCTGGTACAGAGGCTCTGACAAAATAAGGCATGAAGTTCAGACAAAGTAAACATTTCATCAAACATAAATGCACCACTAGAAACACAATACGGCTTATTTTGCCAAAACTACAATAACTTTTGTGATCATTTCTGGCTCTCTGGTCAGAGGTCTTCTCTCTTAGCAAACTTTGCTGGGCTTTTTCTTGTTAATCAAACTTCAATTCAATTCTCTATTTTTCAAATAGTTGTGATATGGTGACCACATTTTTCAAAGATTACTTTTTTGGGGCATTTTGTGCCTTTATTGACAGGAGAGTTGCAGTGGATAGCTTGTGAAAGGGAGGTGAGATAGTCAGGTGAAGACACTCAGCAAACTGGCGGCAGGCTGATTTCAAAGCTGGGCTGGCAGATAAATGTATATGGGCCGAGCCTGGTTGCTTACCACTCTGCCAAACCAGCACCCCAAGGTGACCACATTTTTATAACTTCCTCTCAGGATGACTACAATGGTATTTCAGCTTTTGAATTAAAAATAACATAAAAATGTTCAAAACTAAGACAAAACGTTATTTGAAATAACAACATGGTCAATCTCAAAATGTTACATAGCAAAAACTTGACCTAAAAGAAAACTTACAATTAGGCCTGCACAATATATCGTTTGAACATTGCCATCGCAATGTGCGCATGCACAATAGTCACATCGTGCATGCGATGTGACTATCGCATTTCCCCCGTTTATTGGGGAAATGAAAAAAAGCAACTGTAATTGAAACCTATTCTATTTTGTACAGAGACATGGCCTCCTGGATCCCTTTTATATACAGCAATCTTCATCATTCACAGATGAACCCCCTGAGCCTGGATTAAACGCTATTATATGAATACAATGGTGTCATTGTGAGTCAACCAAATTCTTCCCAAACAGAGCTATTCAAGTCATCTGGTGAAAATTCTTCTTTTTTTTAATATCCCAATATATATCGCAATATATCGCAAAGCCTCCCCAAAAATCGCTCTGTCAGTTTATTCCAATATTGTCCAGCCCTACTTACAATCATTACCCTGATGGTAAAGTTAGTATAATGTAATGTTAATTCTACTGTTCTCACCTTAGCTAACTATTGCAAACATAATGGAGATGCACAATATTGGATTTTTGACAGCATCTGATATGCTTATACTTCCAAACTTATTATTATCACTGATACAGACATTGATACTGATATTTTTGATCTATTTGTCTTAGAACAAAATCTTGAGCGAAAAAAAAAACAGCTAAATAGAGGATTTTTATGGTCAATGGGCACAGCTCCAATATCTGCTATGGATATCAGCATTTTAGTCATTTATCAATCAATATATATAATATCATGCTACCCTTAAACATAAAAAAATCTACTTATGTGCCCCAAGAGGACGACTAACATTGATAACATTTAAGTGATTTAGAGGAGTTTTAGGATTTTGAGGGTTTTTTTAAACACCCCAGCAAATCTACTGTATGACTCTATTTTTCCACCATGGCAAAGTTTCTAAAACAGTCAAACCACTCACATATAATTTAAAAAAAGCCAAATCCTAGAGTTTAAAATAGTTCAGACAGAAATAAGCCCTGCATTTGGATTTAATGTTTGACCTACCAACACCAAGAAGGCTTGACAACAGGGTCAGTTGTGCTGTTGCTGCGCGCAAAAGAAAAATAGAGAATCTACAGGTGAAGCATTTTAAATGTCTAAATGTCTGTAGGACAGCTTCAGTAAGATCTACAAAAAACATTATTCCCATAGCTGAAAAGGAGATACTGCAATATTCATTTCCTACATATTATTAATAATACCAGTTCACACTCTCCCCCAACAAAATATAAAATGTATCTGATCTTATATTATTATATCATATTGTTTCTTACCAAGTAACTTATTGTAATTTATGATAACATGATAATGTGATATTACATTTGTTTGGTAACGTGATGAGTAGGCTGCATGAAATTAGATATCATTTCCTATCAAGCTGACTGAACTAAATATCACAATAAACCATATTTATATGATAATTTATCGCATCATGTAATATCAAATCATATCTAACTGTGTTCACATGGTCCTTATTTTGATGTTTTAGACCAAACTAAATGTTCATTGTTTTGGTACCACATTGTAGAACATTGCACTAAATTTGATCATGTTACATTGCTGTCTGGAAAAATTCTGGATGATTTCTTAAATAAAAATGTGCTTTTCCT
Source organism: Scarus forsteni (assembly GCA_036419115.1). Lineage (NCBI taxonomy): Eukaryota > Metazoa > Chordata > Actinopteri > Labriformes > Labridae > Scarus > Scarus forsteni. The sequence goes on along the minus strand of JAZDUH010000544.1, from coordinate 20,772,051 downwards.
CGTATTTAAAAGGACAGTGATATAATGAATCAATATTAACAGACTTCAAAAAGTTCTTTCCATTTAGAGAGTCATTTAGAGTAACAGACAAACATCCTCACCATCCTGCAGCCGAGACTCCCAGCTGAACGATGTCTGCCTCCTGAGGGAGTCTTTCCTTTCTGGGGGTCTAAAATAAGAAATAAAGAGAAAAAATCAACTAGGGTTGAACAAAAGAGTAAATGATCCAACAATTAATGCTGAAAAATGAAGCTATCTTTCATTGAAGGGCAGACACAGCCTATGAGAAGGCACTGCTTCTGTTGCTTTATTTCTTTAATCGAGGAGACTCTGAAACAAATTCTTACCTCGCCTGGTGCGTTTACTTCACAACCTTTTGAATTCTAATAAGAAAGTCGGTGTTGAGTGAGCTTATCTAAGTGGTGCACAGTCTAAGGCGGTTTTCACATCTATAGCTCAGTTGCTTTGTTCCAATTTGAAAATAAAAAAAACATTTATGCTTATTTTCCTTGGATTATTTCATGTTCAAATGCCAGTATTTTGAAAAGGGCCTCGTCCATGCAGAGTCGCACCAGTGCTGAGCTAGCAAAAAACAATGTAATACAATTTTATTAAAACAATATTAGTGGGGAGTAAACGTCAAATGTAAATGGACAGATGAGTTTATTTCTTAACACCTTGTTATATGAGCATATCGGAATGCAGAGGAATGTCTCTCAATACTTGCTGATATCAAGATCAAGATCACATGGTAACTTATGACACAGCAACACCTGCCCCCTGAAGTATCTGCATAGAAACTGCCAGATGCAGAAAAGTAGAGAGCAGCTTTAAAAAAGATCAAATTCTGGAAATTAAGCAAGTTTTTAAATCAGTGGATGTTGTCTCCTGTGATGATCTGCTGTTTATTAATGTTCAGCTGCTGTTTTCAGTTGGGTTTGGGTATGGATTCATGTGGGGTTCAGAAATATGTATGTATGTGTATTTTACACATGTACATATGTACCTATGTATAAATGTGTATCTATAAAATGAAGAGTTTGTCTTCAGCCCGCTCTATTGTCTAGAGTGTCTTGAGATAACAACTGTTATGAACTGACGCATTACAAGCAGAGATTGACTGATTAATTTTCATGGTATGTTGTGCATATGCACAGACTAGACTCTGTGGATCCATATTAGTAATCAGTATTTCTGAAACAAGTCTGGTTTCCTTGTAGCCATAATTCATTATAACTACTGCTTATACAACCACAGCAGTGTAACAGTTTAACTCGTCCTCCTGTTTGAATCGGTGCTGGGTCAATTGTGTCCTCAGTGCAAGCTAACTGCTCCAGCTGCTGACTGGAAGCAAGCCAAGACCACCTACTTCAGGTGAGCTTGACATGATTGAATCAAAACAGGGATCAATTGCTGTGCTTGTAAATACACAAAGGAACTCTCCCAAATGTTCTCGTTGTGAAAATGACATCAGACTCATCACTCACTTTTCCTCTGGCATGTCCTCTTTCTCTCCTTCATTCATTTCGTTCTCTCCTCCGTCTGAAAAGACAAGAAAATAGTGCTGTCTCTGTTAAATCCACAGAAACTGAACAGCTTTTGCATTATTCTCGTGTGGGATAACCATGTTCAGCACGGACCTCTCCTCTGAGTGAGCGACTGCAGTGAAGCGCTGCTCAGCCTCCGCGGGTCTGTCTTTGGGGGTGGAGGTGGTGGTCTGTGAGGACTGATTGAGGGTGGAGTCACGGCACGATGGGGGCTCAGACTGCTGCCGGTTGAGCTGCTCGGGGACGAGGCCCTCAGGTTGCGCCTGTCCTCTAATGCGGGCTGTGGTAGAGGGATGCCAGGGCGGTGCACAGGTGTGAGGGGGCGGCTCTCCTGGGTTAGTGGGACCCTTGGGGGAATAGCGGGTGGTGTGTCACCTGGAGAGGTGGCTGGTTCGGTGTTGTTCTGGAACTCTGATGTGGGGTCTGAGGTGCTGTATGATAGTTTGGAGCGACGGGCTGGTTTTCTGACTCTGATAAGAGGGATATCCAGCTCTTTACACACAGCAGAAGTCTTTTGAGGAGGAGGGTTGACCACAGGAAGTGTGGCCTCATAAATACTTTCCTCTTCCTCTTCCTTGTCGTGTATGTGTCTGTGGTAGGTTGATTGTGACTGTTTTGGGGGGACAGGTGGAGACTGGGAGCGGGTGACAGCAAGCGAGGAGAGGACAGCATGCGGGCCTGGGTCTGAGCGTCTCCTGTGTCCATCTGCTAACAAAACACCCAAAGAGTGATGAAACTTTTCCTTCTCCTGTTTCAAAAGTTCACTCTCCTCAACCACAGAAGTCCTGTCCACCTCATCCCCCATCCAGCTGCCCTCTTCGCCTCCCATCTCCTCCTCGTCCTCATCTTCGAACTCATCCTCCTCCACCTCCTCCCAGTCCTCCTGCCTTAACTCCTCTTCAGTCTCACCCTCATCTTCTTCTTCTCCTCCATCCTCCACAGTGTCCACAGGCACCCATATCAGCTTCATGCCAGGCCACTGGTGGTGACAGATGCAGGTGCAGTTGGGGTCGCAGGAGGGAGTGAGGGGCGTGTCAGGACTGTGCTCCGCCTCAGCTTCACTTCCTCCTGTTACCTGAGCCTCCACCTCCTTCCCATCAGGAGCTGCAGCAACAGGAAAAAATGATGTTTTTATAAAAGTGGAAGATCATAAATCATCATAAACTTTTACAATATCTCAGGTTATTGCTGTAAAAGAGGAAATTATGTTAAACGTCTTATGTCACTTCTGAAGTTAATGGGCGGGATTGAACTTTTTGCATGAGCATCCTGGATCAGAGCTGCTCACATCATTAAAGAGCTTTTTTTAACAGCATCACCCCCGAGTGCAGACTGGACATTCTGAGTCAGCACTTTATCACAGTGCACATACAGCTGGGATGTGTTCAAATATTAATGGAGAAGGGAAATAAAAACAGTATTGACTACAGACAATGGGCAGGGTGGAGGAAGTGAGGTGTGGTGCTCAGGTTGAGGACAGATGAGTCAGAAAGTTCTGAGAAACACAAACACTGATCACTATTTCTGTGGCCCGGGAGTGCAAACACAACAAAGAATCAAACACAACAAATCACAGAGGTAAACGGAACTGATTAAAAACACAGCAAATAAAACAAATCCTTAAATAAAGCTGGAGCAAATGAGAAACAAAAAGAGAACAAAACAACAAATAAATCTGCAAATTGTCAAATAACAAATCGAACAAATCAATAAACATGATAAATCGACACAAGTGAAAACTAAGATGACAAAAAAGCAACAAGCAAAACAAAACAAGTAAGAACACTTTACAACATAAGATACAACAAAACAAATCAGCAAATGAGTACAAAAAAAAAAAGAATAATCATAAAATGCAACATCAAATGAGAATGCACAACAATATGACCACAACAACAGTTAAAAAAAAATAAATTACTAGGAAACATTAGAAATCAAAAAACAAATCTTTAACTATATATTAAAAAACAAACAAATAAGAAAAACACAATGATAAACTGAAAAGCACAACAGATCAAAAAATGCAACAGAAAAAAGCAAAACAACAAATGAAAATGCACTCAAATCAATGGGGCTTCAAGTTTAATATCTAAAACGGCAAATGAAAAACAGCAAAAACAAATCAAAAACCACAATAACAAAGACAGGACGGTTGAAAAAATACTGGCAGATAATAGCTATAAAATCTAAAATCAGTATCTGTGGGTATAAAATAATTCCCATGGTTCTTTTAGATTTATAGTGTTTCAACTTTTAGGAGGACATGTGAAGCTGGTTTCACCGTTACTGTCAAATACACATTTTAATTAATATGTAGATGTCATCTAAATAGAACTACTTTCACCTGCTTTCTCAATATCAATTTTGGTATTGGCAAAAATAAGTATTGAAATATCTGCATAGTGGAAATAGGCAAAAATCCAATATTGTGCCTCCCTAGTATGTTACCTTATTTTGTTACTTGGTACCATATCCCACCATATTATATTGTTTTTATTAGATCATTCTATGCTTATGCTGTTGATTGGTTTTGTTTTGTATTTCACCATAATATATTAATACTGTATTGTGTGATATTGTATTTTATAAATACATTGTTTGGTAGAGTATTGTATTGTATCACACAGTGATGTGTTGTAACCTGCTTTCAACTATTTGTTTTGAAAAATGAGAAACTGACCATGAGGATTAGCTGTGGTACAGACCTCACATACAGAAAAGTTCAGCTTTGAGCACTGATCATTGTTTCTGACAGAATGTCAACATATTATCTGAATCTGAAAACCTTATTCCAGGGTTCCTGTTGCTGACAGGGAACCAAAAAAGGGAAGTGTAAGCATTATGTGTGTTCTTGTTTGGGACTCACAATTTAGTCAATAAAATGTCATTTCTTTATTTAAAGTTCCTCTTTATGCAGAATAAAAGTTTAATGTTGTGACACAGCAGTGGACACACTCACAGCTAAGATGTATTGTGCTAAACTTAATGACTAATTAACCAATGTGATAACCAAGGCAAAGATTATAGGTATACATGCTGTTTTCTTACAGTAAGAGAGCACCGATTCATCCAGTCGTGTTTCTCAGATCTATGCACACAAACACGCAACAACAAATCAAACATGCACACATGCACCGCGATCAACTGACCCAACCTGTTTGTGTCTGTTGGCTCAGATTAGCCGGCGGCACCACACCTGTCTGTTTTAGATTTCTACTTTGCTCCATACCCACACTAACACGCTTTATTACAAAAGTATGTTCACTTCTTCAGTCTTACCAATGGAAGAGTTCTTTCACTTTGACAGTGAGTGAAACTGTGATAACTTTACCATCACTGCATGTAGGGTTTAGTGCACAAGTGTCTGGACTTAAGCTGCTATAAAGAAACAATAAGCACAGGATTTACCAAATAAGTACTGATGCATGCAAGCTGAGGCTCCAAAGAGACATTTCTATAACAACAGACCTCTGATATGCACAGTGGTCAACATGTGCTACACGTCACTACAATTTTGAAACCACAGGATCCAAAAAAGAAACTGAAAAGATCAAAGCTCCAGACAAAGGGAGAAAGAAAAGAGGGAGATCAAATTTCAATTTCAGTGGGGAGAGAGCACAAGTGGTGACAAATGACATAAAGATTTGATGATTCTGTTCGTTCTGTAATGGGGGTAACACTCCAAAGAACATTGCTACATGTCACCTCTGCACAAACATGCAGGGGGGTGCAGGATTTTGATTGGCTGATGCTGGGAAATGCCTTTAGTCACAGCCACTTGAACATCTTCATAGGGCAGTCACTTTTTTCCACAAATCAAACTGAACAGTTAGCGAAACATACACGCTAATATTCATAGATACTGACCTCCCAGCCAGCCCGACTGCAACACAGACAGATGGCATTTCCATTAGATCATACTAGGGATGGGAACTGATAAGAGTTTATCGATACCAGTGCTATTAATGATCCTGCTAATCGCTCCAATTTTTTAATGACTTCCTTATTGATTCCTGCAGATTTATATACAGTGTCACCAATGTCAGACACATCTCACAACATAGGTTACTGCTTCTGCAAGTTGCTGGATTTTCCACTCACTTAAGTTTGTGCAATAGACACCTTTAAAAAAAAAATTGAGCCACAATTCTGATCGCTTCTGTACCCTGTCTGTGAAGGGATTTGATAAGGGAATTGATCAGCCAGAAGACTCATGATATTGATACTTTGATGGAGCTGTTAATGACTCTTGGAATTGGTTTTGATTCCCATCCCTACATCATTCTTACTGTATACCTCTCCTGAAGCCACACCAATGGGCCAAACATCCTTCCATATGTCGTTTAAAGTCCTCAAACTCAAGATTCATTTACAAAGCTGGCATACCTGATCTCCCTCCTTCCACGCTGATGCTGTCTGGCTCCTCTCCCTCCTTGGTCTCCTGTGGTTTCTTTGGTAATCGGCTCCTCTTCATAGGCAGTGGAGGCGCCTGCTCTCCTCCGGGCTGCAGCTGCAGACTGGCCCGGCACGGTTTGGGCTTTACGGTGGGCGGCCTTCTGAACCGTCTGCTTGGTTTAAATTCTGTTGTGCCATTTGTGGGAGGCTCTCCTGGTTCATTTGAGTTCCCCTTTGTCTCCTTTCTGCTAAACTTGTCCACAATACTCTTGACTTTCCCTCCAGAGAGGCTTGGACTGCTGCCTTTGTCCTCCAGAGGAGGGGAGACGGGCTGTGTTGATGGTTTTGGGGGGATCTCTGGTCTGGGTTTGACCTCAGGTTTGAGGGGTCCAGACGACGATGGCTCCTGGACAGACATTTTGGCTGAGGTGTTCCCCTTTGGGTGCTTTCACTGCCAGTCCAGGCCAACCGAAGGTCAGGCTTTGAAGGCTGAGGTCAATGTGAGCACCATCACCTGATGAGCATAGAAAAGGAACAGAAAAGTTTTAGACCAGTTGGACATTATTTACAGAAACAAATAAAAAACTGATCCTCATCAGACTCATTTGATTAGACAACGGCCGCACACGGTGTGTTCCAAAATTAATGATAAACGTAAAGTTGTATTGTTTTTCTTTGAGCAGAGAGAGAGCAGAGGGAACTGCAGGATGTAAACAAATACTTCCTGCTAGATTGATCACTTATTTTTATTGTCAATTAAGTGACATTTTCACCACCACCTTACATTTCAGAGGCAGCTTTTCTTAAATGAACAAGTTAATTCTGTTTTGTGAATGATAAATGATAAAAAAAGAAGCACAATAATGTTTACATTTTCCCCCTTTTCTCATTAAATCAACATTTTTTAAAGATAACCTCACATGAATCAAAACACTTAACAATCATCCTAAAATAATTCAAATGCTCTTTGTATCACTCCATTTTTGGTAGATATGAGTTTTCACTCACCCAGGCTTTTTCATTTAATATTGTTACACCTTTCATATTTGTGTTCTGCCGTCTTACAGAGCACGGCCTGTAGCTCTGTTTTCAGATTGTCAGAATTTTTACAACAACAAGATTCAAGCAGCTTGAGGTTTAGGCTTCCATATGTATCCACACGACTGACTACATCACTAATCATCACATTTATGATGAAATCAGTTTAACTTAAAGCAAAGCGTTTCCTTCTTCTATTTTCAAATTTGAGGCCCACATTTAAATCTAAACCAGTAGTTCAGTTGTCAGTTAAAGACAAACTTCAGGTATTTGTCTTAAGCACACATGAACAGACCATAGAGTCTTGAAAAGTTTGTTTACTTGTTCCCACACCTTTTTTGCCTGCCTGCCTCTATGACTGAAGGATTTAAACCCCATGTATCTCAAAAGCACTCTTTTTTTCTAGCCTCTTTGTTTTAACTTCTGTGTTTTTTTTGGCTTACGACTGCCTTTAACACCCCAATTCCTGATATGCATATTAGTCGGGATACTTTAGTGTGACATAGTTATGGCACTTTAACCACATATAAACTGGATATTTTATCATCAATATTTATGAGAACTGAGGCTGAGTCACCGTTATATGATTGCTAAGCAACACAGAGTCACTCCTTTGTAGTATGAAGTGTCTTCTGTGACACATGGGTAAGGAGCAGCTTGAGTAATGTAAAACATGACGCTCCAAGCTGAAGCAGTCAAGGCAGAAAACAGTGGCAGGAAGGTTGAGCAACTTCTCTGGATGATAAACAAAAGTACTGGCAGGTTAGTTTTCAACTGCGGCTGGGCAATATGGCCTAAAACTAAGCTCTGACTTCCACACAAAACTCAATGTCTGATTTTGATAGATTTTACTACTTAAAAAAACATATTAAAAATTACATGAACAAGGGGTGCTGGTTTGGCGTAGTGGTTAGCACCCCATGTACATGCTTCTGCCGGTCCAGGTTCGAATCCCGCCTGTGACCAGTTTGCAGAGTGTCTTCCCCTGCTCTCTCTCCCCCTTTCACAAGCCTATCCACTGTCTCTCTCCTATCAATAACGGCACAAAATGCCCAAAAATATACATTGAAAAAAAAAAAAAAAAAATACATGAACAAGTCTCACAGTGATTATAAGAAAGTGTATCAGGAAACCAAATGTTCCTCCTAGAATGAAAGTGCATGCTGTTACTTTGTGATCAGGTGTTTACTGTGTACTTTGGACACTGGAGGGCTTGTCTACAATGTCAATGAAAGCTCTACCTTTTTTTTAACACAAGATTACAATGGGGGTCTCATACATTATCTAATCTCATTTAAAAAACAAATACAAGCCTAAATACAGGACTACCATTATGAAAACAGAGTGGGTATATCTATCCTTAGACATGGAAACAGTGGGAAGGGTTTTTGTATCAGTTCATGAGAAGATAAATAGCCCAGTCATATTTTCAACAATGCTCTACATTGTCAGATATATTTTTTTTACTGATATTTGAAAACATCATCTGACACTGACTTTAATGACATTACATGAGGCATCTTTTGATCCAGCCTCTTAAAGGCTCTATTTAAACCTCCTATGAATATGGAAGCATAGCAATATAAACTTTGAAGAGCAAAATCTATGGACGTCCTCCTTGTTGGTCTTAGTATATTAGATACTTAAAAAACAGTTGCCGGGGTGCTGGTTTGGCGGTGTGGTTAGCAACCAGGCACCCCATGAACTTACTTCTGCCAGTCCAGGTTTGACTCCCGCCTGTGACCAGTTTGCAGAGTGTCTTCCCCTACTCTCTCACTCCCTTTCACAAGCCTATCCACTGTCTCTCTCCTATCAATAAAGGCACAAAATGCCCAAAAAATTACATTAAAAAAAAAAACAGTTGCCAAGGTTAGTGGTTTGCAAGAGGTTAATATAATTCTCTTTTTTAAAAGTTGTAAAAAAGGAAAGAAAAAGGTTGACAGGCAATCCAAAAATCAAAATGGTTGGTTCATACATGAACTAAATATTCTAAACCCATCCCCCAGCTTGTTCCCCAAAGCCCTCGTTTAAGCATGTTCCCAGTTCAGACAAAAATAAACATGCACATGCACGTATACGCATCTAAGTATTCACATGACTGGATATACCCATAAAATACATGTATCTGCCACACCCAAGTTACACTTACATATTCATGTAAATAGTAAGCTTCAAATAACAGTTACAACTGACTGACTGACTAAGATGTAAGATAATAAAAAAATAAAATCAGCAATAAAAAACTCTTCATTGGGTCCTGAGATGAACCTGAATGACCTGAAGAAAGTACTAAGACATGGAAGCAATTATCTTCAACAAACTAACTAAAAATTGTCATCATCTTTTTTTGGAAAACACAATTTTCTTGTGAATTAAAGACACAATCGGGACAGTTAAAGGGTCAAACATGACTGTGCTTTCTTGTTTCTACTTGCTTAGGGTTTCTTGGTCTGTATTAAAAAGCTGAGAGCAAGAAGGGAATGCAGAAGAAGGTTATGTTAGCCACGGAATAAACAAAACATTTTTACTAACCTGTGCTAGATGCTAACTCTGACCTCTGGAAAAATGCATGATTCAGTGTAATAACAGTGATTCTCTGCGGCTGAATTAAACATTTACACTGGGCTGTAAACAAGAGAACCCTCCCATCAGACTCTGGGTCTGAGCTGAAGGTTTCTTTGACTGTAGCCAAGTCTCACATGAATGAACTTCGTGCCGTGAGAGTTAAATCATCTCTGCTGGGACACATTCCTCAGTGTTTACAATGTAACGCATAGATTAAAAGTAATTTAATCAGATTACTGATTGTCTCAGAGTACAGGTCTCTATAAGAACTCTTGAGCTGTTATTTAAGGATGACTTGCAGCACAAAAGCGTGATGATGTTTAATAATTTAAAAGCCTAGATGGTTGGCATGTGTTAGCAGTTTAAGAACAGGGAGGCTGATCAAAATTTAAAGAGTTTTCAATTCCCAGCTTCACATGATGATGAAGAGAAGCTGCAGTCTTCAGTGTGTTCTCGCCTCTTTTTTCTTTATTATCATTTTACATTTGCATTTAAAATGTATTATTGATTCCTTTATCTTTTTAAACCTCATAAAAATGTTGAACAGACCATGAGGTTTATAGACTTTGATGTGGCAGTGTTTGTTCAAATGTTCAATAAAGTATTAATAAAAAAAAAAAAGAAACCCGATGAGACAGAAAACCCAGAGGGAAGAAGCAAATAGTGGCTTAATGCTGTCAGGAGCCCTGCTTCTTCAGTGGGTTACAAAAGACTGAGTATCATCCTATTCCTACAATAAAAAACTCTTTGCTTGAGCAACATATAACCACCTTTATTGCTGTATCCGAAAACTAACTTTACATTACTGAGATGTAACTGTAAGTAGCTACTGCTAGCCAACTATCTGTCACCTATGCTTTGGATATTTAAAAAATGGCATCACTTTATAAACAGAGTTTTGCCCAAGATGCACCAAAAGTTATGAAACTACTTGTTCTTTGTAGACTTTCATCTTGGCTAATGTGTAAGAATAGTTTCCTCATGTTACAGCATGCAAACAAAAACAATGAAAAGCTATGCCATTTTGTTTTTCCTAATTCAAATAGTGTTTAAACAGGCTCAAATAGTTTTTCTGCTCCCTATTATATTGAACAAACAAGAGCATAGAGCATCAAGTCCATATTAACTTCTCAGGTTTTCAAGAGATGGTCAGTAGGGATTCACAATATGACCAGCAGAATATTGTATAAGTAGACCCAAGCTCAAAAGGCAAGAATTCACCTCTAAATAACTAAATGCGTACATTTTAATATCAGTTCACTTTGTTTCATTATTAAAAAAATATTTTTTCTCTTGTATCACATCTATTAGAAAAGACTGCCACAATGAAAAACAAGTTAAGTCTGAAACAGAGAGTCTTGTTCTCAACAAGAAAATGTGTACTTATCAGTATTGGCTAAAATGAGAAAAACCTGCAACTGGATTTCAACTTAAAGGAGACATATCATGCTGATGCATGATTTAATACGTACATATAATATAATAAATTTGAAAACAAGACCTTACACCCCCTTAATTTTCAAAAAATGAGATATTGTATTTTTTCTGATATCCAAGAACGAGATTTGATGCCTCTGAAAATAGGTCATTGCGAGATGTCCGCGAGATTTAAATCGTCGTGATGACACGAGGTACCTTTCTTTTTATTGGAGTAATCTGATAAAACACTTCCTCCTCTGTGATGTCCGTTAGCCACAAAACCGTCACCGAGGAACACATCCACGAGCAGCAGTATATAGATCCCTAGCTCACATTCACTCATTACCAGCTCTGGCCTGTAGGGGGACTCAATACGCGGTCGCTGCTTTGAGCCTGCCAGAAAATACAGTAGAAGAAGAAGGACAGACTGGCTCTACCCTCTCGGCAGCTCTGACAGAGCTGACCAATCAGAGCACAAAGGGCTGTGACGTTGCGAGGTAACTGTAGGTCATCCTGAGGTCCGAGTGTTTCAACGAGAGCTTAATAATGGCCTAAAATGAGGATTTTGAGAATCCAATTGTGGGGCAATGAAGGAACTAAATGACTTGTACTGAGGGCAGAAATACTTTACAGGCATCCTAGTCTGGCATAGTGAAAAGGAGAAACAAGCATGATATGTCTCCTTTAAGTCTCAAACTGCATTTCTGTTTGTCTGGTTATGGAAACATGTCATAATGTCACTTTCACTGTTGACACTTTGAATAGAGAAGTCTGTAGTATTATTTTTTACATTTATTACAAAATGTGGTCCAGATTTCGTAAAACTGCTGTTAGCATCTGTGCTAATCTCTATGCTAACAGTGACTCCTGCTGTTGTCTTGCTTCCATCTCTTCCTGCTCTAAAGAACTCCGATGACACTCTGGGCATTTCACAATCATTATAGACTGTAGCTTGGCGATGTGAGGCGGATCTGTCTGATTACAGACATTAAATCAAGCAGATCCACCTGCACTGCAAGGTTAGACACTGATGCCAACCATCTATGGAATGTTATACTGCATTTTAAGTCAGCTATCGAGCTTTTATCTTGCCTGTTGTAACATGGATTTCAACACTGACTTACAGATGTCAAACAACAAAAAATGCTGCACAGTTTTGGGGGTCTTAGCAGGGCTGCCTTGAGTGAAAACTGACTCCAAAGCAGCAGCAGCAGACATTCACAGAGTTTTTATTCCAAAGACAGTTAAAGGTAAAGCATATGTTGAATTTGATTCACAGTGCAAATGTGCTCAGTGCTTATTGGCTGGTTACTGTAGAAGCCAATGCAGTACAAAAATGCTACAAGCTAGATGTTACCCATACCCACAGGATAATTGTTTTTGCCATCTGGGCAACATCACATGGTGTTTGGGCAGAGCAAAACCATTCAATACAAAACACATTTTTTATAGCCCAGTCAGATAAAGCAGGCATTTAGAGCTGTAGGAACATGAATTCAAGTCCAGAGTAAAATGAAGATGTGCTAACAGTTTAGTTCTGTGCTCTTCTTTTATTTAGGAAATTCTATCCAGCCTTGATGAAGCTCCCACCAAATTTTCCACCCTAATCTCTTTCTGGTCCACCTTTGTTTACAGGCTTGCAAGTGCTCCTTGCTTTTAACTACACTACGAGCCTTCTCCTCAGAGTACTCTGATTCATCTTGAGCTTATCTGATCAGGAACAGGCATTTCAGCTTGAAGCTTTACAGGATGGATCAGATTGCTGAAAGAAGTGGAATCTGGTCATGCTGCGAGGTTAAAATACACAAACAGAGCTTTTCACAGCAAGTAATTAGAACATAATTACTGATCAGCGCCAGAAGCATTGTCCTTAATCAGCTGATTCCTTTTTTCAATGATAGCAATCAACCAAGTCAACTTTTGTTTTCTGGTTTCCCATTTGACAAATAGCTCTTAGATTTTTCAAAATATATATTATATGCATTTTACATGCCGGCAGTGTTGGGAGTAATACATCACAAAAGCAATGGGATTATTGTAATGCATTCTTTTTTACTGTAACGTAGTAATGTAAGGCATTAAAACCAAAAAACAGTAATATCTACTTGGTACAAATGCCAGTAATGCATATTACAATTCATTTAGTTTAAAAATGAAGAGGTGTTTTTTTTTTGCTTGTTTAAATACAAATTCGCAAAATAATCCATGAGATCAGTGGAGGAGAAAAGTCCTCTGCTAGGCCTAAAGTTACAGTATCTCTAACACAATTTACCAGAATTTCACCTTTTGTCTGTTTTTGCTATGATTGTGTCTTGCATTGTGCCATAAGCCAACAATGTGGCTATTATTATATTCTACTGATTTTTACACTTAAGTCGAACTCAGATAACCACCACATCACCTTCACTGGATGTGTAATGAGCTTTTTGAGCGTAATGTGCTACATTTAGAATGCAAAATCCATATTTCCTGTTATTTTGATGAGAGTATCTTAAAAGTAATGCCATTATAGTGTAATATCTTACATTTCAAATACGGTAATATTATTATGTAACTAATAACTTTGAAATGACAGTAATGAGTAATAAATAATGCGTTACATTTTTTAAGTAACTTGCCCGACTGGATACCTGGTACAGTGAACATTGCATATTGCTGTTAATAAATGTGTTATTCCAGTGTCCGCAATCATCATACAATTCAGAACACACTGATAAAATTCGATTATTCCACCCTCAAAACTGCTGCCATAACTGGTTCAGTAGTCTCGGGCTCCTTGTAATTCACTGTATTTGCTTCAGTTTGTCTACAAACACTGTTTCAGTTCAAACATTTCTGCGGCCACAGCAGTGTCACAACTGTCAAAGCAAACATGCACCTAAAAATTGACCACCTTTGTATTTGTTCATCAATGAAGCCAAAAATAGTTAAGTCCCCAGACAATACCTCTGGAGCTGGTGTTTGTAGTTAGTTCACACACTGATGCCGCTCGCTATTTCAAACACAGACATCTCCACATCCAAAGCTCTCCGCTCATGTGAATAAAGCACTCATACGTGGCAGTCGCTGTCAGCCACTGGAGTCTCTATAAAAAGAAACATGGTGACCAGAATAAAATATTCAATTTCCATTCCAGTCGACCAAATGTGCATGCTGCAGATTCTCCTCGGCGTGTTTTTCAAATGTGTGTGTAACAGCTGACGCAACGCCACACCAAACCAGAGCGGGGTTAGTCATCCTCACACTGAGTCATACATGAGACGGTGTCACTGCTCTGATTTATGACTTGAGCATGTAGCTGCCATATTTTGATCGGCATTAATGCAGTGACTGTGCTGAAGTGTAAATCATTATTCACTCAAGCGAGGTACACACATTTCCTAAATCTGAAGAGATTTTTATCTGTTAGAGACCCCACACGGAAAAATCTAAATCAGGCATGAAACAGTTTGGATTGTACGGTGTGTGTTGTGCTCCGATAATGTCAACACAGCACACCACACATAACGACTCTGACCCACCACTGATCTAGAATTAGCCCTCCGAGTAAGAAATCTAGCATGATCAGACAAAAATGAAGAAGAAGAAACATAGCAACAACTAAAGACATATAAACAAATATGCACACTGCCTGGCAAAAAAAAAAGTTGCAACCAAAAGAAGGTCAGACTTTCGTTGGACCACCCTTAGCTTTGATTACAGCACACATTTTCTGTTGCATTCATTTTTCACCAAGATCTTGTCTTGATGATGGGAGAGTCTGACCACTGTGCAAAGCCTCCAGTACATCCAAAAGATTCTCAATTGGGTTAAGGTCTGGACTCTGTGGTTGCCAATTCACATGTGAAAATGTCTCATGCTCCCTGAACCACTCTTTGACAATTTGAGCCCGATGAATCCTGGCATTGTCATATGGGAATATGCCCTTGCCATTGGGGAAGGAAAAAATCTATTGATGGAATTGACTGGTCATTCAGTGTGTTCAGGTAGTCAGCTGAGCTCATTCTTTGGGTCATAATGTTGCTGAACCTCGACCTGACCAACTAAAGCAGCCCCAGATCATAGCACTGCCCCCACAGGCTTTTACATTAGGCACTAGGCATGATGGGTGCATCACTTCACCTGCCTCTCTTCTTGCCCTGATGCGCCCGCCACTCTGGAACAGGGTAAATCTGGACTCATCAGACAACATGACCTTCTTCCAGTCCTCCAGAGTCCAATCTTTATGCTCCTTAGCAAACTGAAGCCTTTTTTCCAGTTAGCCTTACTGATTAGTGATTTTCGTAAGGCTACAAAGCTGTTCAGTACCAATCCCTTGAGTTCCAATTGAATTGTGCATGTGAAAATGCTCTTTATTTCATGATCAACCAGTTTTTAGTAATGCGTTGGACAGTTCTTAACCCAACTTTAATCGTTTTTTCAACCTCCTTAGATGTTTTCTCAGCTTGATGCAGACTAACAGACTAACATCTTTTTCACAACCACAGGATGTGTCTTTCGACATTGCTGTTTAATAAATGAGAAGCTACTAACTGGATCAGCTGATGTTAAATAACTTGTTACTAGCTGAAAGATAATTGCCCATGAAGTAAGTATCCAATAAGATGCTTGTACCTATTTGCTTAGTTAAAGCCCGGTTGCAACTTTTTTTTGGTATGTCTATGGCAACAACTGGAAAACACAATGTGAAACATCCCAAACTTAAACAAAGAATATGTTTCAGTTCCATAGACATTACATACATATAAAACGTTTCAATTTGGCTGTGCTTGTTTTTATTTACCCCTACTTCCTTGTTCTTCAGTCAGCTCGCCTCTTGATTGGCTACATTACATTTCACATCCCAGTTCTACTAGTCATGACTCAGGAGTCGTCAGCTTTCCCAACACCATTACAATTCAATGCCCCATCGTGTTGTGGAAAAAATGTGGTGATTTTATTTTTAGGCCATATTTCCCAGCCCTAATCAGTAAAAGCTAAAGTGAGTTGGACCTGTTTTTCTTTTTAAATATGTCCCTCAAGTCCCAAGACATTAAGAGCAGTCTTTGAGGGTTCACACAAAGTCGTCAACAACATTTCAAAGACTGTTTTTCTGCAGCACACTGAAAACCCTGCTTAGCCTTTATGAAATTAATCAACATTACCATTATACGAGGTAAGCAAAGCCTCACTGACATGCATTTACTATTTCTGGGTGTTGGAGTGGTCGTTTTGGCACAGCCTAAACAGACGGCTGCTACTGAGAAAGAGCTCAAGCTCGTCCGACCTGTTTGGAGGAGACGCTCACGCTGCAGTCAGAAGACGCAGCTTCAAGTTTCAGTCTGTATGAAATAAGCTATGGGGGAATTCATGTTATAATAAATCAAGAAGTTCTCTCAAATATTGAGGAAGAAAGGGATTTTTGAGATTTCATGCTGCTTTTAAAGCCAAAGATATCAGGATATATGAGATCATGGGAGTGCTTTAAGGCTATGGGTGTATTCTAGTTTCAGTTTGGGCCCTCTGGCTGTTGGCTTTGTCCACCTAGTGACACAAAAACCTCAAATAAAAGGGAGTGTTCACTCACAAAGCACTCATCTATAGCCAGTGAGGATGACACACTCTGATTGTGTGTTAAAGCGCTAATAGACTGATCGAGACACCACACTCAGGGTCACTCTCCTTCAGCCAGCCCTCCACACTCATCTTTTGTCTTGTTGCGCTCTCTTGACCTGGTTCGTTCAATAGCCACGTCCCAAAGTCTACCGGACCCTCACAATCACTCACTCCGGCTGGGTCAGTGGGCCACGCATTCAGATAGCAAGTGTGTTCGTCCTGGTAAAGCCAATAACGGTGTGATCAGCCAGCCTGAGAACAATCCCAGAGAAGATGCATAAAGGGGGAGTCCATTAACACAATGCTGAATGAGTGTGTGTACAGTGTACCATCTGCTCAGGGGGGACTAATGGGTCAGAGTGTGTGTGTAAATAAAAATGGGCAGGGGGGCTTTAAGAGAAAGGAGCCATTAGAATACATGTGATGTGCATGGAAGCTCCACGTTGGACAGGAAGAGGGGGCGGAAAAGGTGCGTCTGAGAGGAGAGCACACACAAACACACGCGCATGAGGGGTGGGAGTGCAGGAGAGAGGAGCGGGCATACTGAGCTGCTCCAGTGTAATGACAAATACAGAGAAATGCTGATATATGGAGTTTGATAAGGTCTCTTTAAGGAAATGAATCTCCACTGGAGCTAACAGTGGTGAAACGACCAGCCTAATATCAGTACTGATTATATTAACGCCATTTAAACTGAAACCGTAAAGCTTTTTTAGGGCTACTTACTGCCAAGGTATTCATGTTGATCAGTAGGAATTCACAACCTTATCGGAACAGTGTCCATATCTGCCTGATAAGGTGACTATCAATATCTGCACATATGGAAATTGTTGCTGATAAAGTACAGTCTATATTGCAGCAAAACAAACTGACCATAAATACCTCATATTTAGCGGTTACATTAGTGGGAGTACAAAAGTACCATAATGCTTTACCTCATTATCGCTGAATGTCTACTCGCTTTTATTAGCTTGCATCTTTTTCAAACAAAAATGGGCTGTCACAATGAAGTATATGGGTCAATTTATGTGGTGAAAAAAGTTGTTTAAAGTATCAGTGCATCTGGTTGGTTCTCTGGTTATTTAATAAGGTAAATCTCAACAGTAGTTTCCAGTAATTGTCTATCCAGTCTAATGGCAATACTAAGTTATAGGCTATTTAGAGCAACTTCTTTTATAATTACCGTAAAGTCTACTATAGACTATTTGTACAAGAAGAATAAGCATGCAGAGTCTGGATAGTGGGATGAAAATAGATAGTAAGACAAAAGTGTATGTTTAGTTTTGGTATTTTAAATGTCAGTGTCATACACAGTTATAAATAAGGGTCTGGACGGTTTAGTGTGTGATTAAAATGAAATTAATCACTAATCCAACATATTAAAATGTTGATATAACGTCAAGAGTAAAGTTAGTAGTAGGGTAGTTTGTTTCTATGTCTCTACTCCATATTATACCAATATCCATCTAAAAAAAAATCACTGCCAAGTCCATTTCAGTGAGATTAAATTAAAAGACTAAACCAAAACTACTTATTTATCATTACATTTGACTATTACCCTTTTATTTAAAATATTCTTTATTTCTACTGCTAATGAAATGCTTTGGCAATAATGCCCCACATCCACGCCAATAAATCAGAGTTAGAGAGTGTAAATGAGAAATAAAACCACCTACCTGTAAGAAAAAAAATACCCAAAGTACTACAGATTTTACGGTAATTAAACAATCTGAGAGGAGTCTTTTATAAGTATTACAGCGGTTTTCCCATAATAGAGCAGGTGCCTAACGGCCAAACCAAGAAACCAGGACGGAACCACACCCGCTAAAAAACAGTACTTCACTTACCTCGATTAAAAAGCCTGTAAAATGATGTTAAAGCTCACCATGTTCACTCTGACATGTCCTGCTCCTTCTCCTCTGTCATTCGGCTCCACTGTCTGCGGTCCAGCTCTTCAGCTTCGGGCAGAGAAAAGGGGCTTCAGGTTAAAACCGCTCCGGAGGGTAAACTTAGCAAACTCTGGAAAACAACCGTCGTTAAATTAACAGGTTGGAAAAATGTTCACAAGGTCCAAGCGAGCGGGTTTTGCTCTTTTATTGTTTCTGTGACAGGCTCGTTGTCTGGGGAGCCGTCATCCCTGTGTTTGTGCCTCCTTTGTTACAGCGGCGTGAGAGTGAGGAGAAGACGGGAGGTAGGAGCTCCGGAGCCCCCCGAGGGTGAAGACTGTGCAGCGGCACAAAGGACCGCCGGGAAGTTCCGGTGAGTCTTTTCAAAATAAAAGCATAACGGC
This sequence comes from Scarus forsteni, assembly GCA_036419115.1. Taxonomy (NCBI): domain Eukaryota; kingdom Metazoa; phylum Chordata; class Actinopteri; order Labriformes; family Labridae; genus Scarus; species Scarus forsteni. The sequence goes on along the minus strand of JAZDUH010000544.1, from coordinate 20,753,202 downwards.
TAACAAGAGGTCTACGGAGAAATCACCTTATTCAACACAAAACATTTCATACAACACAAAAACATTTGGCTTTATGCAATTAAAACACCACTGTGTTTACATGAACTCCGATGCCATATGAGGGGAAAAATTTAGGGCCTGTGAATGACCAGAGCAAAAAAAAAAAAAAAAAAAAAAAGAAATTAGTTTAATGTTTATTCATACGAAATTCTGGAGATATGGCCAACAAGCATGTTCTCAAGTTTCTTGTTCTATTTCTTGTTTTAGGGACATAAGCAAAATTCAAACAGTCAAAAGTGTTTTAATTGAAATAAGAATTTCTATTGCTAGTTGTAGTGTGCACTGAGTTTATATCATTTTCGCAGGACAGATGTCAAGATGATGATGTGTAAAATGTCAGATGTTGAGGGAAAATAAATAGCTGCATTGTCAGGGGAAAGAGTAGCACTCTCATAAATATCTCCAATTTACAGGGTTAAGATATGGATTTTTTTTCCAGGTACTATGGTAAAAGAAACTGTGGCTAATTGAGCATGTGGTGGAGGGGCCCAATATGATGAATTTTAATGGGGTCAGAAGTACCTAGTGGAACCCCTGCTCAAGTGTCCTGCTAATGATCAAGTTTCTGAGGTATCCTGTTTTTGTTTCTGTGATAGAAAATATCATATCCTGATTCCAGAAACCAGGGTCTCCAGGTTTCCAGGTTCTGGAAGTCATGGTTTGTGCCTTCACCAAAATGATTTATATCTATTGTGTATTTTAGCCAATGATAAGTTTCTCTGTGTGTATGTAAACGTCATATCCTAGCTGTAATCAAAAGCAGGATACTGCTTTTAACCAGATTACTGAGTCTATCTGAACACATTGCATAATTGGACCTAAAATGTCTTTTTAAACACAAACACACTTTATAAACTACACAAGAATAAAACAGAAAAATTAGTCTAGCACAGCAAACGTTTCATGAAACACGAATATTTGATGATGTGAAGAAGTGCCTGTGAAACACAGCAATGCAACACTCCTAAAACACAAAAACATTTTATGAAGGTGGCAATTTTTTTTTTTTTTTTTTAATTGGACATTTTAAAATGTTTCTTTATGAGTTACTTGCAGTTTGACAATATTATTCCATGATTATTATGAAGCAATGTGTTTTAATTATCAATCACAGCAGAAGAATGGAAGATAATGTTTTGATTTTTTTCATACAACAGGCCCAAAAACAATACTTGTCCATTCTCTTATTAATTTGATGAATTTGAGTGTCATCCACTCCATTCTGGATAGATTTTTGAATCATTTTAGACCAATAATTAACTATTCACATCTGTATAAATCACGATTTATAATTTTTAACCCCTGGCATTACCGGTTTCAACTCTCAAAAAAAGAAAACCAATCAATTAAATTAAGCAAACATCCATTGATTGTCCTCGTTGTTTTCGTTCCTTTATTTTGAAGTCGTACTGTTTCATTTCCGACATTTATTTTCAGTTACTTTTGAACTTTACACCTCTCCAATCACAACCCAGAAACTCTGACAAACCTGAATACTTTCATTTTTGTTGGCTGTTTTATGGACTGTCCTGTATTTCTTGTTGTTTTACTGTGCAGCTCGTGTTTGTTTCTGTTTCTCAGGTTCAGTTATTTATGGATATAGATCGATATAGATATGTAGTTACACAATTGTTGGAGATTTATTACATATTTTACAATGATACAGTGAACATTTGTGTGGTGGTGAAATCCCATAAAACTATGAAGCTTTTCACACTGTTGAGGGTACAGGTGCACAGGAGCCTGTCAACACGTGTTCGTTTTTCTCTTGTTCATGACTTCCACCCAGCGTTTTAAAGCGAAATGACATCTAAAAATCCTCGAAAAGATTCTGTGTGTAGGTATTTAAGATGCTCAATGCCACGAAAAATGTTTGATATTTCGGAAATTCATTTTCAGTAACAGAACTGTTTGCCTGAGGAAAAATAGAGAAAAACAGAAAAGGAAAAAAGGTACTGCACTATAATATTTTATATGTATATATATATATATATATATATATATATATATATATATATATATATATATATATATATATATATATATATATATATATATATATATATATATATATATATATATATATATATATATATATATATATATATATATATATATATATATATATATATACACATACATATATATATATATATATATACATACATATATATACATATACATTGGCACACTATTAAATGTTTCATAGGCCTACTTAATCATAACCTCTATAGCCCAATATTTACCCCGCTATCCAATAATTCCTCTGTACTTCTATTGTTAAAAAAAATCTATTGTTCAGTCTTTAGATAGCTTTGTATACACTGTGTCATAAAATGTTACACCTCTTATTATTTTCATACTCTTTTTTACTCAAAGGCTCCATCTTTGATTTATTGACCCAAATTAATTGACCTGTCCTATCTGAGAGTAGACTAAAACCAATTTATTTTAATATTTTGTCCTATTTAATTCTAATTATTATTATTATGGTGGATATGTCAATGGTTGTATGTGTATTTTGGGGGGTGGCAGAAAGATTCTAAATGTCCTGGACTGAAAGGGGTCCCTAAAATGTTATCTTATTTATACGTTTATGTGTTAATTTTCAACTTTTTGCCATATATCTGTGAACTTCTTGCAACTTCACATATAAATAAAATGCATAGTTCTTTTTTGATTGTAAAATGTAATAGTGAGGCATCTTTTACATTGGATGACTCACATAAAATCACAACTTTATTTAAAAAAGTCCTACTTTTACTTAGAGAATACTAGTTTATTAATGCTTTTTGTTTGTTGGCTCTTCAAAAGCAGATAATAGGACAAAGCAAATGGTTGATCTGCAAAGGTTTGAATCCTTTACAGAATTCAAAGATTGGGGATTCATGAAGACTGATTTTATGATACCATTAGAAAGCCTTGAAATGGTCAGAAAAACAGAAAGTTCTGTTTAGGATATAGTTTAATTCATTATTTATTCTATTCTTAGTGGTCCTTTAAAATAGATATTTCATTATATTTGTATATCAGTTTGCTTTACATTTGCATGATTTGAGAAGTTGGAGAGCTGTTGCGTGTATGGTCCTGTGTGGTATATTTTCATGAGGGACAATATTTCAGGCAGCTCCCTGAAAGAATTAAAAAAATACATCGTATGTCTGCTTGAAACAGTCATCTGAGGTAAAAGCTAAGAAAAATAAACCATATGATAGGTCAACTCATTTTTATTTTAAATTCAAAGCAGTGTTTTTTATACTATCATGTAATATAACATGGTAATGCAATTTTGTTACTAAATTATGCCCAACATGTAGACCAGTGATTCCCAAACCTGGGTACTCGTACTAGTAACGTAGGGGGTACGCGAATACCTGTCAGGTTTTAAACAGTTGTTTCAGTGGTGAAAGTTCAAACTGGCAAATGTTTGTATTGTGAGATCTGATAAAAGCTTGAAGTTGGCAGAAAGGCTGGAGGATAGATTTGTGAGGCATCTTGAAGAAGGAAATCCATCTCAAATTGTCTAAGATTCTTACATTAACGCAAGTTCACTCATATATCCTTCTCAATAAAACTGGTGAGTTTGTACTTTGCAATTTCAAGTTCATTGATGAATATGTTCCAGAAATGTAAATTTCTAATTCAAACATGAGCCGATGTTGTTCACTGAAATTGCTGGTAAATAAATCTATTTAGTGAGAAATAATTCACTTGAAGAGATTTAATTTGTATGATGTGCATGTTAAATGTGGGAGGTGGGGGTGGCAGCAGGGTTACATACACATTACTTTTTTCTAGCTGCTATAAGTGTGTCAGAGTAGGGAGTAAATGGCTTTAGGTCAAGTGTCTAAAGGGGTACAGGCTGTGAAAAGTTTGGGAACCCCTGATGTAGACGAAGAGGCTGATGAACTCCTGTGGAACAGATGTGCCATCATGAATGAGAAGTAGACCCGGTCGGTTTGATGGATGTGGAGCGTTACTGTGGCTCATAACTTCAAAATATTCAATTTATCATCAATAACCATCAAGAAGGCAGAATATAAGCATTTTATAGTCAGGTGTTACAACAGAGAGGGACGTTTGAGCCCAAAGTCAGGCGCTCTATTTAACGTGGATGCTTCTGTTGCGCAAAGATACTGCGGCATTTCCTTTATACTCGGTGAGTCACAGTGCATGCCTGTATCCCTCCGCCGGCAGAGGAAATGCTCGTAGACCAATCACATCTGTGTTTACACCATCACCTGTCAAACGCAGCCTCTGCTACATTTCTCTCTGAGAGGTACGCTTTCTCTTATGTTTTTTGTTCGCTTTTGCAATGAATATGAGCAGTGTGAAAGAAACCAGAGTCTGGATATAACAGCTAAAAGCCGGCTTTAAAAACGGGAGGCAGCCGGGGTTAGCAGGGTTAGCGCCCCCGGAGCCTGCGAGCTGGAGTAGGTTATCTCCCCGCCTGGCTTGTGTGTTTTTTAGCCGATTATCACAAAGTCCTTGCGCCCCGGCCATCCCAAAGCTGAGGTCGGGGTATTGTTGACTGTGCTGGCTTAGGAAGCCATGCTAACTTTTGTTTGAAACATTAGCATTTCTTCGTTCACGTTTAGCAGAGGTGAACGTAGCCTTTATGCTAGCAGGACCACTTATTCGGTTGCGATCAGTGACCGTGTTATCTGGTGACTTTTAGCCAAGTGTCGCAAAAAGACGTTTTAAACACGTTAAAAAATACCCCTTGCTCTTTGTTATTGTAATACACATTTGTAGAGCGTTATTTGACATTATAAAGTATGTAAAAGTACAGAAAAGCACATGCTAGAAACAGTTTTCTTCTGCTGTACTTACGGCAGTCATAGACGCATTCAGCCGAAGTCACCAGTCAACACGGTCACTGGATGAATCAATACACCAGCCATGCAGCGCATCCTCAAGGTAGCAATAAAGAGGCTGCAGAGATGCGATTAGCTCGAAGCGGAGGATTAATTTCGCGACCATATTTATGTCTTCTATGTAAATATTTCTTATGATTCGTGTCATTTGTAGTCATGGTGGTCGATGATTTGGTGTTTTTTTCGGTCGTGGGGTTGGTACTCTTTGTTTCTCGGGTTTCCTGGTAGTTTTCTCGCTTTCGTGTTGATAAATATTGGGAGTATTATTTTGGCAGAGTACAGCGATGGACCACTGTATTAAACTTATGGCAACATCTTGTATCATTAGATTTGAGATTTTTATCATTAAGAAATGCCCACAATATGAACTAAAAGTCAACAGAAGATTTAATGCACGGTAAAGCTTTTTGTATTTCAGTATTAAACGTTGGTATTATCTTAGCTGATGATGCTATGTAGTTTCACATTCTGACATTTTAATGTAAACTGCAACATTGATATTACCGTCTCTTTTAAATATAGTTTATTGACATTGATATTTAATTACATGTGGTTTATCTTTTCCAGCTGCAACATGTAATATGCTGTAATAAGTTAAATGCAGAAAATGCATTCAGAAGTGGAGGATATGGAAACATTATGACAATCTCAGTTTAAGCATGACTCCTTTGTTTTTATTTTTTACACTTGTTTGAAAATTACTGAGCATTGCCAAACATGTATCCACAAATTAACTTTTAAATGACAAATACTGAACTTAGAATAAAATAAAAATGTCAAAACTTTAACTTGTCCTTGATAACAATATTTAGGTCAGTGAATAGAGTATTTAAATATTTCTTCTTTTGGTTGTAACCATTGAATGTTAGGAATGTTGTTATGAATTGGTGCTATAGAAATAAAGCTTGATTGCTTGATTGGATGAATGTGTGAAAGTCTCTTATAGACAATGTATGATGACCTAATTATTTTCATGCATTAAAAATGTATGTAATAACATCTACCACTTTCAGCATCACTTAAAGTGCAGATGATCGTATGATCTCTCTGCTCTGACTCATCACTGGTGCATTGTAGTTTTTCACAATCTAAAATCATCATATTGAATACCCCTAAAAATAGGAATGTTAAAGTTGAATTATTCTAACATACATATGTTATTTATTTTGGACTTTAAGTCTACTTTTTTCTCTGAGGCCTGCATTAATGTGATTAATACACTTATAACATGTTCAGCTTTACTAATGTGATATGCTCTGATTTTTTTTTTTGACATTTTGATCACAAGATAAACTATGATAAATATGCTGGTTACAACTTGGCATTTTTTTTTGTTTAGAACATTTATTTTGTTCATATATTTATAAAACTTAAAACGATAAAGTCATATGTGCAGGTGAGGTAGAATCCCAATGAGGCTTAAAAAGCCCACCTCAAGAGATAAATGCAGATACAAACTAAATTTGCAACAAAAAAGAAACTACAAAAATACTAGTAGTGCTCAGATAGCACAAACCACCACCGAGGCATTTCTAACATTATTGAGTGAGTTGTTAAAAATGTGAAAAATTATTCAAAACAATTCATTAAAAAATCTTGATCCACATCTGGAATTGGATCACCACAAAATATTATCATTTCTCCTTGTGCCCTGACCTACATTCCCTGGAAATGAAATCAAAACTAATGCCTGACTTTTATCTTGCAAACATACAAACAACAGTCAGCAGCAAAAACATAACCACCTTGAAAGAGGTTACAGAGATAGATTATACCAGCATTAAATTAATCCCAATGAAGAAACAAAGTAAAACAGAACAGAGCAATGTAACAGCAGAACATTTGAGCCTCATTTTGCATCTGGACAAAGACAGAGACAGAAAGTCATTAAGTACAGATTTGTCTTGCAAATTAAAAGCCAGAGTGTTTATGAAGCACTGTCCTCGAGATGTGTGATACAATGATAGGTGCATGTTATTTTTGTGTGTTGAATAATAGTTTACATGAGAGTTGAAATAAAGGTCATTTAAAAGTTGCCTGGCAATTCTGTATTCAAGTATTTGACTTAAGAAATAGAAACAGTTGTTTGAAGAGTATTAATCTCAAATATTTAATGTGTCACACTTCAGAAAAAGTGGAGAAGCAGTATCACTGGACCTCGAAATAGTGGCCAATCTGTAAAAAATGCTCCTGCAAAAATAGAATTTAATGTAAAAAATGTGTGTAAGTGCTTCCCAATTACAGTGTACAAAAAGTACAAAAAGTGAGGAAAGGATATAATTATCTAACAACCAAACAATATGTTTTCTTAACATGACAGTATGAGCAGTTTTTTTTTTTGAGGCCATCTGATAGCTATCTTTAGATTTTTCTGACTGCACGAAAATAGATGACGTGAATGACCAACAAAGATTTGCTTGTTTCCACAAAATGTTTTGTATTTATTAAATGAATCGATTCTTTTGTGATGTGCTTTTTTTGGAGGCGCATGCTGTCATTGATGAAATATTGGTGTACTCTTCAGCCCTTATAGTCGGGTACAAGCTGCAATATTTTCAGCTTTTTTTAAGGTCCTGCAAGAAGTACTTTGTCATTTATGAGCAGACTAAACTGCAGACTGATGCTGCTGTAGGACTGAAGAAAACACACAAGACTGTCAAATCTTTTTCTTTTTGGTCTTTCAGAGAGATAACTTGATTTTTGAGTTTTATGTGGCCTCTTGTGTGTACATCTCCTCTGTATAGACTCTATAGACTTTTTCTCCTGTTGCCACCCGAAATAGCCGGCCTTCACCCCAATAGACCTACCAGTCTGACATCATGCCACTGTTGCATCAATAGTTAAATCTTATAGAGCAGTTCAATGATGATGTATTTTTAGACCAACACTGCATTGCATCTGCTCCCTTGAAAAAAAAAAAATAGGGAATTTTTCTGTGGGTTTTTGGATTATTACCGATAATAGTGTATGTTTATGAAAAAAAGTTTTTGAACTGTACACATTTTGTCTATCTTGATGGTCTTTATTTATTAACAAAACTCTCAGTTTTTGAAGAGTAAACTCGGTCAACGTAAGAAGCTACTGAAAGGCTGTTCAACCCCGTAGAGGCTCATAGTTTCATTATGGAGTTTTAATGTCCTGATATGCTGCCCATACGTATCATCTTAAACTCTTTTTTCTGATGTTAAGTACATCCAAATTTGAATTAAGTTTAAAAACGGAGATGCTGTTCTTTGAAATTTCATAAAACAAACATTTTCTTACCTTCAGATGAAAATAAAAGACCCGAACTGTGAGACAGAACATTCTGCTTAGCTTTTAGTTTGTCAAAATTATCTTAATTATTTGAAGGTTCCTTGTGTTTCTTTTCACTAAAGCTGTGGGACGTCTTGGTGGATAAAATATTAAAATCCCAACCTTTCAATCCAACAATGAAAGAACTCACAATTCTGTTTTACTTTTGCTCAATTTGATCTGACCATATTTCTCAGTTGATTTTTTTTTAGCAAACACTTTTGTTCTCGCATTCACCTGTTGTCATCTGATTGTTGCTACTGAATTAGGTTATTTTTCAATTATAATGTGGCTTAATTAAACATGAAGGACTTCGTGGAGTGCATTTTCCAACATTAATGCTTCTGTTTAGTAATTCCAGGCTTACGTGCAAACAAAACAAACAATCTAAACTAAAATTCTGAGCAGTCCTGATCAGATACGGGTAAAGAGGAAACAAGGAGAGACCTTATGGCACTTTGATATGACCTAAATTCACACCAGTTACAAAACATGATAATTTAGTTCAAAATGACTCTTAACCCCTATTACGGTGGTGTCTCTGATGAAATCTGTAAATACTTCACATGCCTGGTTACTCTCTGTTTTGGGTATCACTCAGTCTGACAGTCCTGTGTGAGCTCTGTGGTTTTGTTGTTCTTGGTGTTTGAATGTGTTTAATTCTAAAAGAGGGTCGACGGTCAGAGAGGTGTAGAAAGGGGAGGGGGGAAGAGAAAAGGAGGAGAATGAATCACATCCAGGCAGAACACGGTGCAGTGCAGTGTGGGTGTTTACTGTACTAACCAGCCTTCGTGCTGTAGAGCTTTTGAGTTACAGTGTTTACTTTGAGCCTCTTATGTATTTTTTTCCCCTCTGCTCTCTCCTGTGCGTGCAGGAGCGGAAACACACACTCACACTGAAGCGCCGACGGTAGCCGCTAACTGGACGGACTCTCTGGTAATCGACCTTTTGCAGGTAAGAAGGGACAGCTTTGAAGCATACGGCAGAGTGAACTGCTCCCCTTTCAGCTCTGACTGACTTTATCCCTCCTCACCTCCGAAAAAGCTGCTTTAGACTTGTGCTCTGTCATATTTTCTTCTATTTCTTCTGACTCTTACCCTCCAGGAGCAGTTTTACCTGTCGGCACTGATCTGTTGAAGTTAGATTCGCAGATCTTAGATAATGCTGTCATTGTGCTCAGACAGAAGTGTTAGATGAGTAGAGTCAGATTTTAATACCACTTTTTATGCAAGAAGAGACACAGTGAAAATTTCTCCGACAGAGGGTTAGGACCATGCTAAATGAAAAAGTAAAGTTGCAAGAATAAAGTGTTAAAGTTACAAGTATAAGGTCATAAATGTATTTAAATTAAACTAGAAAACAAACTTTATCCTGAAAGGTTGTACCAGAAGAGCAGCCATCCGCCTACGCAAAGAGGATGAAACTAGAGCATCTTCCTGATTAAGATTTGCTTATATTGATCTAAAATTTTGACAAATAACCTTCTTAATGACTTTTTCTCGTAACTTTTAGACTTTATTTATGCAACTTTCCTTTTTTTACATGGCCTTAACCCCCTGTTGTAAATGTCTAGTCTCATTTTATACATGTTTTTTAGTGAAATGCATACAAACATCAGCCCCATAAATGTGTACACTGTGTAAAATATCCTGTTCTGTCGGCTTTTGAAAATGTGTGGCACATTATGAAGTGTAATGTACAACAGAGGCCCGACATGTTAAGCAACTGAAGACGTACATCAAGTAATAATGTGAAATAATTCCACCAACAAGGCTTAAACAATTGTTGTTGTCAGTTCCCAAACACTTAGCGAGTGTTGTTGAAAGGAAAGGTGATGTAACACAGTGGTAAACATTCCCCTGTCCCAGCTTTTTTGTTATGTGTTGCAGGAGTCAAATTCAAAAAGAGTGAATATTTGCAGAAAGAACTCCAATGAAGTTTATCACTTTGACCATTAAATGTCTTGGTTGATATCTTAGCTTGTATTTAACTGAGTCTACGTTGGAAAGGATTTGTAAAATATTATGTTGTTTCATGTTTGTTTTACACATTGTCCCAGCTTCATTGGAATTAGGGTTTGTAGTTTAGGGCTTTGAAGCTCTTACAATTCCTAAATTGTATTTTCAGAGTGTGAAGAAACAGCAGTTATCACTGGATTTTGAAAGATAAACGTCTTTTTCCAGTTTACCTTTAACATGTCTTGCTGAGTGTTACATACATTACATTTGATTTATCGCTCAAATCACTTTGGTTTGCACTTGGAAATGAGCTCAGTTTTAGATCCTGAAGGTCTGTAGGCCGGCAGATGTTTACCTAAATATGTATATACGTATATTGTTAAGACCATGCTTTCTAGAGCTGGATATTTCCAGCAACCTCACCATATGTATCCCAACACAGAGGCTTCAATATGATATGCATCCTGATTAGGGCTGAACGATTTGAGAAAATAATCTAATTGCGATATTTTTCCCCAATATTGCAATTGCGATTTACTCTGCAATTGTTTTAATGTTCATCTTATGTATTCTTAAACAAGCATAAGCAGTAGACCGTTTTATAGTATAACCAATATGACATTAAATCAATCTAAGGATAAAAGATTTGAGAAAAAGTGGAGAAGTGAAGAACAGAAGCAAAATAGGTATGAAATTGTAATAACTGGGTTAAAAAAATGGTACGAAAGCGGAAAAAAAGTTAATAGGTGCAAAATAGGTGTGAAATTGCAAAAGAAAAAAATGGCAAAAAAATTCAAAAGTGACGAAGGAAAATTGATTATAGCAGCAAAATTGGGATTAAATTTCAAAAACCATGTTAAAATTCCAAACATGGTCTGACAGTGGCCAAAATAAAAAAGATGAATGGGAGGAAGATAGGCATAAAGTTGTAAAAACTGGGTTAAAAAAGGTTAAAATAGGTATGAAATTGCAAGAAACTACATCACAATGCCAAAATGTTCAACACATTTTGGGTTAAAAATATTACACTGTCTGCGATTTGAAAATTGCAACAAGCCATATTGCGATTTAATCTAATTTGCAATTAATTGTTCAGCCCTAATCCTGATACATGTAAATTGTGAACATTGAATATGCTTTTAACAGAATTGCAGACAAGTTTTGTTTTTTTTATTACAAGAAGATAAAGAACAAGGATGAGTTTTAAAAGAAACTTAAATTCAGGTCCTCAAAGATGGTAGAGCTAAGCTCAAATTTGGAACTTGTGCTTCATGTAGCTTGGCTTCTACTTTGAGCTGTGCCATTGTTAACATTAGCCAAAGTGTATTTACAACAACTGTCAAAACATTGAGGCTGTTGATACACATCACCCCAAGGAGTGCATGACCATTTTTGCCGTATTGATATTTTGAGCAAGAGCGCAATACTTTCTCAGTTATCTCAGGTGGTGTTTACACTAGGACTGGGTATTGATTCAGATTTTCTGGGTCTCAAATCGGTTTGATTCAGGATTCAATTCAATATTTATTCAGTCTGGATTATCTCGATTAAAATATTGCTTGAATGTAATAGTTTTTTCATGAAGAACTGAACCCAAAGCAGTTACATTAATAATATATTAATGACATACATTAATGCATATTCTGCATATTACTTGTTTTTGTCCAACTCTTTTCCTTCGTGTTTGTTAAATCAGAAATACGTCCAAATATCAGCTTTTAAACTTGCTGGTGATGCCCCTATAGTGCTACTTGCTTCCGCCATGTTTGTTTGACTGCTTGCAGTAACATCTCATGAGATCTTGTTCAGTGGAAAGCAGAGCTAAATGCTAATCACGCGAGACTATCAGGGTTGAGACCACAGGCTGCTTCTCTGCACAGCCACTGAAGAAAAAACTACCCGAGTTAAAAGATCAATCTTTGGATTTTATGGATTGATTATGAACAATTTAAATGATTTTTTAAACCCAGCCCTAGTTTACACGGCTCCATTTTCAGCCTAAAATGGACAGTTTTCATTTTGTTTTCACCTCCCGTTTACATGAGAACGTCGCTACAGCTCCTGAATCCGCAAACTTTTGAAACCAGGGTCCCGAGTGGAAGGTTTTGAAAATGGATTCGTTTCGGCTCCATGCAGACGAGATACAGAGCCTTTCAGGGTAAAATGCTCACGTCACGGCATGAGCAGTACTCTTTCATATGAAGGCTGCGTACATACAGGAACAACAGCTTCGGCCGTCTCCCGAGTAATGTGTCTGCTGCTTACCGTGCTTAGTTTGTTATCCAGACAAAATTATCCAGACATATTTGTTGTTCAGACAAGAAACTCCTGTGTCTTTGTGTGTCCAGTCGCCATCGTTGTTTGCGAAAAGTTTTCTTCTTTGTACAAAACTCAAAACCAGTGAAGTTTGCACGTTGTGTAAATTGTAAATAAAAACTGAATACAATGATTTGCAAATCCTTCTCAACTTAAATTCAATTGAATACACAGCAAAGACAAGATACTTAATGTTCGAACTGAGAAACTTCATCATCAGCTTAGAATTTAATGGCAGCAACACATTGCAAAAAAGTTGTCACAGGGGCATTTTTACCACTGTGTTACATTGCCTTTCCTTTTAACAACACTCAGTAAACGTTTGGGAACTGAGGAGACCAATTTTTGAAGCTTTTCAGGTGGAATTCTTTCCCATTCTTGCTTGATGTACAGCTTAAGTTGTTTAACAGTCCGGGGTCTCCGTTGTTGTATTTTATGCTTCATAATGCGCCACACATTTTCAATGGGGGACAGGTCTGGACTACAGACAGGCCAGTCTAGTACCCGCACTCTTTTACTACGAAGCCACACTGTTGTAACACGTGCAGAATGTGGCTTGGCATTGTCTTGCTGAAATAAGCAGGGGCATCCATGAAAAAGACGTTGCTTGGATGGCAACATATGTTGCTCCAAAACCTGTATGTACCTTTCAGCATTAATGGTGTCTTCACAGATGTGTAAGTTACCCATGCCTTGGGCACTAATACACCCCCATACCATCACAGATGCTGGCTTTTGAACTTTGCGCCTATAACAGTCTGGATGGTTCTTTTCCTCTTTGGTCCGGAGGACACGACGAGCACAGTCTCCAAAAACAATTTGAAATGTGGACTCGTCAGACCACAGAACACTTTTCCACTTTGCATCAATCCATCTTAGATGAGCTCGGGCCCAGCGAAGCCGGCAGCGTTTCTGGGTGTTGTTGATAAATGGCTTTCACTTTGCATAGTAGAGTTTTAACTTGCACTTACAGATGTAGCGACGAACTGTAGTTACTGACAGTGGTTTTCTGAAGTGTTCCTGAGCCCATGTGGTGATATCCTTTACACAGTGATGCTGGTTTTTGATGCAGTACTGCCTGAGGGATCGAAGGTCACGAGCATTCAATGTTGGTTTTGGGCCTTGTCTTGTCGCTTACGTGCAGTAATTTCTCCAGATTCTCTGAACCTTTTGATGATATTACAGACTGTAGATGATGAAATCCCTAAATTCCTTGCAATAGCTGGTTGAGAAATGTTGTTCTTAAACTGTTGGACAATTTGCTCATGCATTTGTTCACAAAGTGGTGACCCTCGCCCCATCCTTGTTTGTGAATGACTGAGCATTTCAGTAAAGCTGCTTTTATACCCAATCATGGCACCCACCTGTTCCCAATTAGCCTGTTCACCTGTGGGATGTTCCAAATAAGTGTTTGATGAGCATTCCTCAACTTTCTGTCTTTTTTGCCACTTGTGCCAGCTTTTTTGAAACATGTTGCAGGCATCAAATTCCAAATGAGCTAATATTTGCAAAAAATAACAAAGTTTACCAGTTCGAACATTAAATATCTTGTCTTTGCTGTGTATTTAATTGAATGTAGGTTGAAAGGGATTTGCAAATCATTGTATTCTGTTTTTATTTATGATTTACACAACGTGCCAACTTCACTGGTTTTGAGTTTTATACATGTGTTGTAAGAGCGTTGTTTCTCTGCAAACCTACATCGCCATCTGCTGGATTGTTATGCATACTTCAGCAGTTTCATTTGTTTCTAGCATCTCCGCCTGAACGTGGATCGAGTTTGAATATGCAAAGGAGAAACCTTTGCGTTTCACGTGACAGTGTCCTGTAAACGTGGCAGTTCTTCCATCTTTGGCCACTTCTGCTAAAGAAGAAACTCAACTGTTGTTTTGAGTGAAAGATCAGAAGTCAGTAGACAAGTAAAACTAGACAGGATGGAAGAGAAAAAACTTTGCGCCCAACATAGACTGTTGAATAAAGAAAAACCTCCACAATGTTCTCATAACGAGTGCTTTTCTACCTTCTTAATGATTTCATGTTATTGAAGCTGCAGCAGCAAGTCGCCATAAAAAATCCAATTTCCTCGCTTAATCACAAGATCGTCTGTGTGAACACAAAACCTGCACAGTCAGGAGAGGAGCTCAGGGATTTTCAAAAATGCTTCGGGAAGATCCTGTGATTCTGTGTCACAAGGAATGTCAGCCGTGGTGGTTGTTTTTAGTAGCACACAGCCCCAAGTGTGTGTGTGTGTGTGTGTGTTTGTGACTTGTTATGTCCCTGAGGCTGCGCGGCACATTGTGTTTATCTGCGGCTGCTCGAGTGTTAATTGGAGGCTCTCAGGTGTAGCAGTGCCACAGAGGCAGCATCAGTCTTCAGGGGCCTCGAGGAGAAGAAATACAAGTGTGTGTTTGGAGAAAGAAAGAGAACAATGTCAGAGACGACTGTTTTGAACATGTCTGTTGTTTTATCATTATCTTAAATATTTTTGTGCACACGGCTTTTCCCCTTTCATAATAAAAGTTTGATTTTTCTGTTACTTTTCCTCCACGTGTCACAGTGGAATAGCGGAATAAGTC
This sequence comes from Scarus forsteni, assembly GCA_036419115.1. Lineage (NCBI taxonomy): Eukaryota > Metazoa > Chordata > Actinopteri > Labriformes > Labridae > Scarus > Scarus forsteni. The sequence continues at coordinate 20,738,121 of JAZDUH010000544.1, read as the reverse complement.
TTGAACCATGAGCTCAGTGGCAGTGTTGACCCCGGAGAGCTTTGCTGAGCATCGCAGCGGCCTCAAAGACCAGGAGATTACAGGTAACATCTGCCCGTCATCCACTTTCCTTTCATTAGACGGGTTTCACCTCAGTAGACCAAGGTGGTTAGTCACGGAAGGGTGGAGAGGGTTGGATAAACTGTTACTACACTGTGAAAAAAATATCTCTACCTATCCATGTGCTCTCTATTTTCTGCCTCCATCCTTTCCTTATTCATCCTCTTCTCTCTCTGCTCCAGGCTGCGTCCCAGAGGATGAGGCCTACATCCCCACCTACCTGGAGGCCTTCCCCCCGCTCCCGGAGAAAGGGGCGCCGGGGGAGAAGGCAGGGGATTCGGCTCCAGCGTGGGGCAGTAAGATCAGGCCCATCAAAGCCTCCGTCATCACCCAGGTCAGAAAACTAAATACACACTATACTAAATATTCTGCAGCACAAAAATAACATGTTTTTTATTGTTGATGTCTGCAGTTAAGCTAAGCTAACCTGCTGTGTGTGCATACGTGCGTGTGCAGGTGTTTCATGTGCCCCTAGAGGAGCGACGCTACAAGGACAACAGCCAGTTTGGGGAGGGGGAGGAGGCCAAAGTTTGCCTGGACATCATGCAGAGGACGGGGGCTCACATCGAGCTGTCTCTGGCTAAAGACCAGGGTCTGTCCATCATGGTCACCGGCAAACTGGACTCTGTGATGAAGGCTCGCAAGGAGATCGTTGCTCGGCTTCAGACTCAGGTCAGTCAAACATCATTTGAACTTTTTGGTGTGCTAAACTAGGTGTAGTTTGCTTTTTTAAAAACTTAATTTAACCAGAAGAACCTCCATTGAGATTAAAAATCTAATTTGCAGGAGTGTCCTGGCCAAGAGATGCAGCAGCGGGTTTACAAAGTTACAGACATGAAACAATTTCAGAAACAGATACAAACATATCAACCAGTTAAGTCAGAGTCACAGAGCAGAAAATTTTCAGTCAAAGCGTTTAGCCTACTTCCTCTTCCCCTAAAGCCTTTAATGTGCATTTAAAAAGATATAAAGAGACCAGCTCTCCAAGACACAGTCTGATAAATCTATTTAAAATCTGTGTTCTTCATTTCTTCGCCTTGACACGAGTTAGTTCTCAAGGGAAGAAAGTCACTGGCTCAACAAATCAGTGTGCATGTGTGTTAGTGGTTATCTGTCTCTCTCTGTCAGCCCTGTGGTTGTAAGGATGGAGATTGATAAGATTTTGTGGATACTAATGCTGTTCACAATCCTGCTAATCAATCCAATTCTTTCATGATTCCCTTATTGATTCCTGCAGATTTTCCGTGTGGGCAAATGTTGGTCTGTAGATTTTCTGTGTCAACAATGTCAGACACACGTCACAGCATAGATAACTGCTGCTGCAAGTTGCTGGTGTTCCCACTCACTTAAGGTTGTGCAGTAGGCACCTTTTGTAAAAAACTAAGTCACAACTCTGCTGCTTCTGAACCCTGTCAGTGGAAGGAATTGATAAGGGAACTGGTTAGCAGGAAGACTTGTGATATCATTCTTTGGTTGAGCTGTCAACGATCTCAACTGGGATGGTTTTCGATTCCCATCCCTATGTGGTTGACAGACGACCACTTCAGGGTCTGCCCTGCCTCTTGTCCAGTTTCAGCTGGGACAGCGGTATGGGAGATGAAAGTGTGGATGCTTTGTTGCACATGTTAAAACAATAGTGCAATAAAATCACTGAAAACGGCTGATTTTCACAACCCAAAGGAAGTTTATGAACCTGCTTGATGTTTAAAATCTGTCTTAAAATGTATTTTCTTTTCTTTGTCACAAATTTTCTTATTTTTTTTAAGAAGTTTGTCGTCTTATAAGTGTGAAAAGCCTCACAGCAATAGCTCTGCAGAGATTTTAATGGGACTGTTTTTTACTTTCATTGGTATTTGCTGTCACAAACTCCTGTTTCACAATGGTGTGTTTTAGAGGAGACAGTTGAGCTCTGGCTGCAGTTTGAAAAGTCCTCTCCACTCATGCTGCTTTAGACTGAAACTTAAAGCTGAACTGCAGTTATCGATAACAAAGCAGAATGTCCTCTGTGCAAGGATGAAGGCTTTTGTTGTTTTTACCCACTCAAATACACATCACATTATTATTGTTAATGTCGATGTCGTTCAGTTTGTGTCCTTGGTAAAGTGGAAAGTGAGACTGTAGCCAACAGTCTTCCTTAAACTTTTTATTTCTGTATCTCTTTTATGAGTTTTAGTTTCCAGCCTTAAAGGTGTAGTCAGCGATGTGGGAGAAAAAGAATGTAGAGGTTGTTTATATACGAATTTAGACCCGCCCCCGAAAGCTGATGGACGTGCATCGTCATAGAAAAGGACGTAGAAACTGCGTAGCTGACCAACGTAGCTAAGGTAACCCCGACTCGTCAGACAACTCGACTGCCATGATTGATAACAATACAACAACAGTACATTCTGGCAGATTAGACAATAAGATGAATGCCTGATGGCTGTTACTGTTATGTGAAGCACCACAAAGCTAATGTTGCTTACTGATCCAGCAGAAAGACGGCAACATTTTCAGGTCTTTCAATTCGTGGAGTTCCCTCCACCGTCAGAAAGCAACACCAATGTTGACCCGGGTCTTCGCTCTTTCATGGTCATAGCCCTTCTTTTTCACTTTCTGCTCCTCTGACCTTTTTCTTTTAGGCTATTTTTCAGCCATTGCTACTGCACATATTGTATCTCTCCGTTACGCTAACTGCGCACGCTACGCATCCTACGACTCCCCCTCCCCCCTCTGTCTGATCTGCGCATGAGTATGATCGCCCCCTGGATGTGGGGGGTGTACCTTGTTTTGGTAACTCAGCCCGAGCCACAGTATTTACCTGCTGAAATTCAGAGCCAAGGCTGTGTATTGAAACCGGTCTTTTTTTCAACATGCTGTCAGTGGTGACATCTTGGGGATGGAGAGGAGAAATACGGAGAATTTGATAAATACTGCATTAGATTAGAAGTTTAGAAGATCGCTGACTACACCTTTAACTTTGAGGAAAAATCCATACAAGCTAATGAAGTCAGATCAAGTAGTAATTTTTAGCGTTTTACGGTTTTCTCTAAACTTTTTTTGTTTTTAAGGCCTCAGCAACAGTCGCCATCCCCAAGGAGCATCATCGCTTTGTCATCGGTAAGAACGGTGAGAAGCTGCAGGAGCTGGAGCTGAAGACCGCCACCAAGATCGCTATTCCACGACCCGACGACCCGAGCGCCAACATCCGCATCACCGGCACCAAGGAGGGCATCGAGAAAGCTCGCCATGAGATCCTGCTGATCTCTGCTGAGCAGGTGAGAAAGGCGTAAAAGCTTTAGCCCTTTAAAGCCTGAAAACACAAATTAAAGCCAGAAAATTCCTTTTTTTTCGGAGCTGGAATGTTTATTTAATTTTCTACTGAAATTCAAAAGAATAAAAATTTTCATAAAATTTAAGACATATATTTTTGTATCTCATTTGATACTTTAGGTGTTTCTGGTAACTTATTTTTATGATTTATCTGATGTGTTCAGATGTTTTTTTGGTCATTTGCTGATCATGTTTTTTAGATAGAGGTATCATGAAAGTATGTATCAAATATGATACAACAGGCTTTAACAAAGGTGTCCTAAAGGCTTTTCTTCATGAAAGTCTCATCAAACAGCTATTTACTTTCTGTCTTTCTCTCCTCTACAGGACAAGCGTGCAGTGGAGCGCCTCTCGCTGGAAAAAGCCTTTCACCCCTTCATCGCGGGCGCCCACAACCGCCTGGTGCAAGAGCTGAGCCAAGAGACAGGAGCCCGCATCAGCATCCCGCCACCGAGCCTGCCCAAGGACGAGATTGTCATCACAGGGGAGAAGGAAGCCGTGGCGATGGCGCTAAACCGTATACGAGCAATCTACGACGACAAGGTGGGCTAACTCAAAGGTTTCTTTTAGCGAGATCACAACAAGTAAAGTCCGTGAAGTCAGTGCAGGATGACTTTACAGGTGATTTTGATTCATTTAAAGACTGACTCAGAAACTACTTAATCAGCTTTTGTGTTTACAAAGAAGTCTTTTAAATCCAGCTGCAATAATGAGAGCATTCAGACATAAAATCAGCAATAATAAGTTTCAGTATCAGTAGAGTGACTGTTTAAAACACTTGTTCACAGCTCATTGCCTCTGTCTTTTGTTTTATTTTATTTTTATGGAAAAACTGGCAACACACATAAAACTTACATTTCAACATTATTTTTTCTTTTACACTTTCTTTTACAATTTCTGCTGTATCCAGGCGATTTAGTGGCATGTTTAGTAGAAATATACTTAATATAAGAATTTAAATAAATAAATCCATTAATATAATTAGAAGAAATTGAATAAATGGAAATAATTTAATAAATAAAAAGGGATAATAGGGAGTCAAGACTCAGGTAATACATGATGGGAGGGACGGGAAAGAGGAGAAAAACATCCAAGAAGGTGGTTGTGTAAAGGATGGGAGATAAAAAACGATTCACATAGGTATCGTTTTTTTTTTGTTTGACGATTTTTAAATTGATTTGTTTTGTTCAGAAATCGTTTTTTTCCCCCAAAATTTAAATGCTTCATTTTAGTCTGTGTTAATAAACCACTTTTAAATGCAATCCAGGCTTTTGAAGAGCGTATAAACAGCTGGTTAAAATATATTGCTGAATAAATCCTAAAAACAGACTCCCATGTGATTTGTATTTTTCCTGATATAGTCTGTAGGCATCATCATTGTTCATCTTTTTTGCTGGTGTTAAAAAGCTCATTAAAGATTGCAAAAATCGTCAGTATCGTAGAATCGCAATTTAAACCGAATTGGCACCTAAAAATTGTAAAAAATCAAATTGGGAGAAAAGCGTATCGTCCCAGCCCTACTGTGTAGTTTGTTCTGGTGTAGACTCTCCACAGTCTTCCACAGTGTGGAGGTGTGGGTGGTCTTATCACAGAATTATGGCCATAACTGAGATCCACTTTTTGATAAAAACATCAGTTTGGAGTCTAAAAGAGTGTGTGATCTTTTCCATATGAACTATTTTCCACACTTTTTCAGCCCACATATGGTATGTTGGGGGGGTCTGACTTCAGCCATTTGTTCGTGATGCATTTAATGGCTGCTGTTAACAAAATTTGGAGTAAATGTATTCTAGTCCTTCCCTCTATGCCATGAGGTTTCGCCCCCAGTCTCTGTATTTGTTGTCGAAGAAGCAAATACAAATACAAATATGGAAATGAAATAACAAATAAATGTGATCACAGGTGAGTGAAAAGGATTAAAAAGTTATCCTTGGGGTGCTGGTTTGGTGGAGTAGTTATCGACCAGGCACCCCATGTACTTACTTCTGCAGGTCCAGGTTCGAATCCCGCCTGTGACCAGTTTGCAGAGTATCTTCCCCTACTCTCTCACCCCCTTTCACAAGCCTATCCACTGTCTCTCTCCTATCAATAAAGGCACAAAATGCCCCCCCCAAAAAAAAAAGTTGTCCTTGTTTTTTGAATCCCTACGTGCTGTTTTTCTACATTTATCCAGGCATTTATTCAGATAGACCAGACTGGCTTTTCAGCATTTAGTCTGTTAAGGACAACTTTTTGTTGTGTTTTGTTTGTAGATTGTTTGGTTTAAATTTGCATTCTTGCCAGAAGTGCACAACAAAAGATGGATGGATGAAAGATGGAGAGGGGGAGAGTTTGGCGTACTTACCACATGAATCAGGTGATCCGTGGGCCGGAGATAACGTGGAGAGAAAATTGGATTTCCTGAGGGAGCAATAATGAGACTGCTAATGTCACTGAGTAACATACTGCATGTACAGACACAAATTTTCAGTGCCACTTTCCACTCTTTCATTTCCTGTCACTTAGCTCTTTTCCTCTTATTCATGCCAGCTTTGATTCACTCTGTCCTGCTTGTTCCCTGTCCTGTCATTCATTCCTCTCTGCCATCTTGTCCCTCTTCAATCAGAAAAGGAAGACCACCACCATCTCCGTTGAGGTGAAGAAGTCTCAGCACAAATACATCATCGGTCCAAAGGGGAACACCCTGCAGGAGATCCTGGAGACCACAGGGGTGTCCGTGGAGATGCCTCCTCTGGACTCGGGCTCGGAGACCATCATCCTCAGGGGGGAGCCTGACAAGCTGGGGCCAGCGCTCACACAGGTCTACGCAAAGGTGAGGAGGAGAGAGGAGGCTAGGAGTGCATTAGAAGTAAGAACAGGGCTCTCACGCGTCCTGGAAAACCTGGAAGATGATTGACCAATTTAACAGTCATAGAAAATGAGGGAAAAGTGAAATGTCCTGGAAAAGCTGGAATTATCCTGGAAATTTCTTTAACTTCTTTTTACCTTATTAGAGAACAAAACTCTAACATAGGAAATGAAGTAAAATGTACTTGGTAACTAATGCACGCTTTGCCATAAAATATGATTAGATACAATAATGCAAGTTAAAGGCAGGGTTTGGAATCACATAAAGACACACTTTTTGTTATACTGGTGAAAATGATCATCATGTCCTGATGGAAATCAGTGCATGATGTGTTCTTAAAGAGAGAGAGCCGCTGTCTTCAGCAGGAATAAAACAGGGAAAACACCAACCAATCACAGCAATTAGGACAAAAATGATTAAACCAATCAAATCCTGCGCTGCTGTTCTGCCCACCTTCTGCACGTATGTTTTGCTGGTGTGCACAGACTCTGATTCAGTGCATGTTGCCGACCTGAGAGGGATTCAAGTACTCCGGAGATCGGCAGAGAAACTACTTGTTCCCTAATTTTTGGTAACTGCTTCTGCTAAACAGAGCAAGAAAAGAAAGATGGAGGCAGAGAAGGCAGGAAAAAAAAAGAATTTTGACAAAGCCAGGGCAAAAACGAGAGTCAACATCGGGTTGTGAGTGCTAACTAACCAACCATGTTTGTTTGTTTTTTTTAACTTTGCTATAATAATGCTTTGGTGTTTTCTTACTGCTGAGTGAGACGTGGCTTGGCTTAGTGCAAAACAAAAACGATGTGCTGAGGTCCAGTTTTGAGTCGGTGGTTTTGTATCAGTCATGGCTGTGACTCAGCGGCGCTCGTGCACGTGAGCGAGGGCATTGTTCCGGAGTAGCTGGAGGGAGGCTAGGCGGAGTCTTGAGGAGATGCTAAATTTAAATTCATGCTAGTTTTACTGTAATACCAACCCTGCCTTTAAGGAATAAACCATAAAAACTCAAACCAGTGGTGACAAATATTCATTCATTCATTCACTCATTTTCTATACCCAGCTATCCCTTTCGGGGTTGCGGGGGGCTGGGGCGGGGTACACCCTGAATCGATGTTTCAATTTAGAGTCACCACTTAACCTAATGAGCATGTTTTTGGTCTGTGGGAGGAAGCCGGGCGCCCAGAGAGAACCCACGCATGCACGGGAAGAACATGCAAACTTCACACAGAAAGGCCAAAATACAAACAAAATAAAATTTAAGATACTTCAACGGTAAATCAGTAACATATATTTATTAAAGAAACAAGCAAAGTAAATAAAGATGAGTATAAACCATAAATTTATAACAGTAAGACACTACATAAAACCAGACTAAAAAAATATACAGACAATGTTCATGCCCGAGAGTTAGAAATAAATACATTTTAAGTTCAGTATGATACATTTTGTTCTTTTAGCCTAAGCACTGTCATCGCTTTGTCCTGTCTTGCGTTGTTCCGTGTATTTCCAATACAATAAATACTGTAAACCCAGTTTACCCAAGGGTACAACAAATATTCTGAATCTGAATCTAAATCTGATACGGAGGAGCTAACTAGAGATATTGGTCTTTAACCTTTTAATCTTGTTTTTTAGAAGGCTAGATTCACTTGAAAATTACCCACACCAACATAGTACCTTCAGTCGGTTATGTGACACTGGAAAACGTCCTGGAAAAGTCTTGGGAAATTATTTTTAGAAAAGAGTGGGAAATCTGAAGAAAAGATGGGATCAAAACAATAAAAATGTTTTTGTTTTTTTTGTTTTTTACATATTTACCTCCGCCAAGGAGATTATGTTTTCGGGAGTCTGTTTGTCTGTCTGTGAACAAAATAACTCAAAAAGTTATTGCTGGATTTTTGTGAAATTTTCAGGAAATGTTCAGCATTGGAAAAGGAATAACTGATTCAATTTTGGTGTTGATCCAGCGTCTGGATCCGCCATGACGAAAAATGGGATTTTTGGGAATAACTACTGAACTAAAATAGATATCATTATGAATCCAATTGCTAATGGTATGTTTTCATGGTCAAGGAATCTAAATATTTACATGAAATAAAGGTAGGACTAATATTTATGGTAAAAATCACAATATGGGAGAGGACTGTGGCGCTGGCGGAGGTCTGCGCTCTCCGAGTTCTTTTCTAGTCATATTCTGTTTTGATTTTGCATTTCCCTATGCAGTTTGTAGTGGAATATAATAGGTGTTCATTTTTCATCCAAACAGTCAGCTATGTAAAGAGAAACAACAAAAGGAGGCCTGATGTCCTTCAGCCTGTGAAACAGTTCACTTTGTTAAAAAGCCTGATTCTCAACAGTTATGGCTCCTCTTCACTGTTCAGGACTCTCAGGGGAAATCTCCTTCCCTGATGCTGATGCTTGTGATTTATGATAATTCAAACAGGATGGTGTCCCATTTCTTCTCACATCATTCTGTCCCATTCTGATAAAATACAAATTTCTTAACTCTCCTGATGCAGCTTTGAGCTCCTGGTAGCCGTTCACTGTTGCTGACTCTCTCTGATAAACTTTTTCAACCCTGTGCAGGCAAAGAGTGTGATGGTGGTGGAGGTGACCGCTCCGGCCTGGCTGCACCGATTCATCATCGGAAAGAAAGGGCAGAACATCGGGCGGATCACACAGCAGCTGCCACGGGTAAGAGGGAGAGAAATGTGATAAACATCAGCAGCATTACACCACGGACAGTGAACAAAATAAATTCTTTACTAGCTGACGGAGCATGAAAGGTGAAAGGTGAGTCTTGAGTTAGATTGCGACTTGGCTTTGATGTAAATTATTCAGATGAGGGCCAGATAAGGGGGGAGTTTCCTGCAGTCATTTTCCAGCGCTATTCATTTATGTGTGTTTGTTTGTGTGAAGGTTCACATCGAGTTCACAGACGGGGAAGAGCGCATCAGTCTGGAGGGGCCGACGGAGGAGGTGGAGCAGGCCCAGGCCCAGATACAAGAGATCATCAAGGACCTGGTGAGTGCACTCGCTGAACAAGAGGTTGGCAGGGTTCACGCTGAAATGGGAAACACACTTTTCTCCTTGAGAATTGAGGTCATGATTCTCCCACACAAGTCAAAATAAAAAAAAGTATTTCTCTGAAACTTAATCTCTGGCTCTTTAAAGCTTCCACCAGATTAAACCAATGATAAAGTGTTGGACATTAATTTACAAGCCTCTTTTAAATTAATTTCCTTTTTTATTTTGAAGCACTTAGAGAAACACTTGAATTTAAGGGGACACATAATGCAGAGAAGTATTATAGACAAGGAGAATGTGATTTTATGTTTTAACTATTGAGAACTTTATTGACATTGTTTAAACTGAGGGGAAGCTCACTTCAAATGTCTCATTAACAGGATAAAGTGTATTTTGGGTCATTTTTAACTTGTCCAGCTGCTGGATTGTAAGGCAAGGCTCTCATTTTAGGCTGAACAATTTTAGAAAAAGTTCTAATTGGGTTTTCTGGCACATGTTATGATTTCAATTCGATTCACAATTTTCTTGAAATCTAGCTTCAGTGCAATATTCACTATGTTTACAGTGAGGATAACAGTAAGGAAATCAATGATCAAAAGCACTTAAGACATGATTCATCATCTAATACTGATGATAAATAATCTATTTTCATTATTTAAGGAATACTCCAAGGACCTGCTCACCAGCACTTACATTATTGCAAATTGCCTGCACATTTTTGAAAGCAGTGTGTGTAAAATAGTTGACGCAACAGATCCTGGGTCAGTCAGGAGTGCTGCAAAAAATGGCAGCTTTGGCAATCACATGATTACTGAAATTGTGATTTTGATCTAAAAACAATAAGTCAGTAAGCCCTACTCTCATTGATAGATATGCTAATCTTTATAATTTTATCAAGGGCATTTAACCACCACTGTTGATCAGTTAGTCATTATGTGAGCTAGCCTTCCTCTCATAATGCAGAGCTTGACTTGTAGCCATGGTGACTCTGACATTTTGACATGAGGCCAGCTCCGGTCTTTTGTTGGACCCAGCCTGCTGTGAACATTAAAATTGTCCAAAGAAAATGTACAAATTTGTAGCTTTTTTTTAGCTGAATCTTTAGAAAATAACCTAGCTGTAGGTTTGTAAAACATGTTTGATAGTCTTACTTTTTTATCTAAAGTTTGGTTTACAAAGAATGTGCTATCATGACCACAAAGGCTAATTAAACTGCAACTGAACATCAACATAGGACTATTTTTTAAAGTATTTTTTGGGCTTTTTGTGCCTTCAATTCAGAGAGAGTACAGTTGATAGAGAAGAAATGGGGTAAGAGTGTGGGAATGACATGCAGTAAACAGGCCTCATGCGAACCCCGGGCACCTGCCTGAGGGCGACCTTTACCACTAGGCTATCTGCGCCCCGATGGGACTAGTTTTATGTAGTTAAAATTCATCAACTTAGAGTACATAATAAGAGTTATGTTTAAAAAGTATTAAGGAAATTGTACATTTTCTATTGTAACTGCTTTTATACCAACGCTCATCTTGTATCTTTTTTTCTCACAAATCATTATTAATTTTTTTACCTGCCTCTGTGGCAGAGATTTTTACAAAGACACCAACTACTGCAAAAAATACCTGCGTTTGGTGTCTGATAGTAATATGTGATAGTACTCTGCTGGTAATCGGAAGGTTGCAGGTCCAAGCCTAACTCTAGCTGTCACATTTCGATGTGTTCTTGGGCAAGACAGTTAACCCAAGTTGCTCCCACTGCTGCGTCAGTGCCGTGTAAACAAGTATAAAAGTGCATGAATGTGTTCTACTGATTTACTACTAACACAAAGGCTCTGAACCATCATTGAGTGAATGTGACAGTGACTGGATATGAATAAGTAGATGTGACATGTGGTGTAAAGCTGCTTTGAATTTTCAGAAAGACTGGGAGACATTTGTAAAGCTCAAGACTTGAATCAGTGTCAAAATATTGGAAAGATTTATACAAGAAAGAAAAAAAAACCAAAAAGATTGAACCAAGAAACCAAGAAAACCCATGAAAGACTTAAAAAGATCTTAGGATTTGCAGAACATTTTAAAAGAGTAAAATAACAAGCTGATTCTGTCAAACCAGAGTAAGACAGAAGAGTCATTCTGTCAAAGCCAACAGTGAGTCACTTAGATCTGCTGAGCGCAGCAGAAAAAAACGCACTCTCAGTTATTATCTCCGCTATTTTGGAGTCTATCCTTTTACTTTAGAGCAGCACATCTTGTAACAGCATGATGATAGAGTTGGATTTAGGTAATGACGTGTGCCTCTGAAATTATCCTGTTCGGCCTCTGCACAGTTTAGTCTGATTCTCTGGCCAGCTGCTTTACTTTAAGCTATGGCTGCAATCAGAGATCTCTGAAGTCTTTAAAACATGGACTAAGGTCAGAAAAGCCAGATAAAATTTGTGAGCTGCAGATATGATAATCTACAGGTTGGGTGGATGATTGTGTTTTGATAAAGCAGCTGATTTAGCAGCTGGTTTGTCTACATAACTTTGTTCTGTGCTGAGCTGGCAGTGTAACCAGATGAAAAAGGAGAAAGGTCATCCCTGCTCCATCAAGAACATGCTTTTACTTATTTTGTTCAACAGAGCAGTACAAAAACATCACAAAGACCACTTCAACAATAATCATGTACAAAGGACAACGGGATTACACCATGTAATGAATCATTCATTTGCTGTCTTCATTGGTTTAATTAATCAACATTATTAACTGACTGTAAAAACATGATCATGTCATGTGCGCCCAGCCTGCTCTGATTGGTCAACCTGGCTACCTTGTAGTAATTTATCAGTTTGGTGCTGCTTGGCACCACTTAACATTCATTCTGTAGTCTCTGATCTGCACTGCGCTTCCCACCCAGAATCAGTGGCTTAAATGACAATAAAGCAATGGTAGAATTCAGCACTCGTAGGTCTAGGCAGCTACTGCCACTGTAAACAGGTGAAGGAGAGAAGTCCCTAATTTGGGCTTGAAGGTAGTTGAACAGTAACTGGGAATAGGTTTAGAAGATGGTTTGGTGCTGAAGTAGAGCTTTGTGGCTTTGGCTGACGAGTTGCAAATAAGATAGTGTTTCCAGTTCGAACATTGGATCACTATTCTTAAAGAATATGATCTTAAACAAAGTTTCAAGGATTTTACCATGGCTGCATTAAGTGAGGAGGACGGCTTACCTACAGCAGCAGCAGACAAGTTAACAGTTTTTGTAAAGCTGAGAGTCACAGAGACTTTATGTCATTTTAATTTGCATTATTAGGCTGATGTGAGTAATATTTGTTGACTGACAGATTGTCCATCAGTCATCTCTACCTTCTAACCATTATAGATGTTAATGTAAATATAAGATTATTACTCTTTTCATGGTTATAATTCATTATGCTTCGAAAAAAACTATCACTGCAGTCATACTGACATGAGGACCCTCCTGAAAATGAGATGTTGCATCTCAAGGAGCTAACCTATATATATATATGTATATATATATATATATATATATATATATATATATATATATATATATATATATATATATATGTTCAGCAGAGACAATAGGAAGAAGTCAGGTCTATGATTGGCCCATGGATCAGTTTCTAGCTTTAGTTCTGACTTTAGTCCACTTGTCTCAACTGACCTCCATTTATTTGCCCACACACCCGACACAGCATTGTGTGGATGAGACTGGGGTCCACATTCAAGATTTCCTGCTGCTCAACAGAGGGAGTTTTTTTGCTGCCATGATGAGGGATTGGTGTTTGGCTATATGGATTCATGTTGGGTGTTGGATGTATATTTTTGTATATATATGTATAAGTGTATTTTATATGTATGTATGCGTATATGTGTATCCATAAAATGAAGTTTGTCTTCAGCCTGCTCCATTGCAAAGTGTCTTGAGATGACACTTGTCATGAATTAGAGCTATACAATGAAGATTGATTGATTGATTGGTTATGCACTGAGTCATACACCTGACAAAATTTTATATTGCTTTGTGGCTCTGTTTATCTCTGCTGTTGTTGTCTTTAGTCAATCGGATCAAGGAGCAGTACAAAGTTTCCGTAAGAATCCCACAAGACTCTGAGAGGAGTGGTCTGGTCCGGATCGAAGGAGACCCCAAAGGAGTCCAGCTGGCCCGCAGAGAGCTCATCGAGATGGTCCAGAGGATGGTGGGAACTGTTTTTAGTTGACGAATTCATTCAAACTAAAATCTCTCCAGTTTGGTGCTGCTTACACCACTTGTTCCCATTCATAGGAGAATGAGCGCACCAAAGACCTGATCGTTGAGCAGAAGTTTCATCGGACAATCATCGGCCAGAAAGGAGAAAAGATCAAAGAAGTCCGGGACAAGTTCCCAGAGGTGAGACTGGACTTTCTCTCCTTCACTCATTATTGAACATTCCAAGCTTTGATCCAGATCATTAAACCTGACTGTCTCTCCTTCATCCAGGTCATAATTAATTTCCCCGACCCGGCACAGAAGAGCGACATTGTGCAGCTGAGAGGGCCGAAGAACGAGGTGGAGAAATGTGCAAAGTTCCTGCAGAAAATCATCGCTGATTTGGTACGAGCAAAGTGTTTCATAATTGGGACCCTTTGTCAGTCTAAACACTGTTCTTACAGCAGCTTGTCTTTTCTTCTAGATCGAGAACAGCTTCTCTCTCTCAGTTCCAATCTTCAAACAGTTTCACAAAAACATCATAGGAAAAGGCGGCGCAAACATCAAAAAGGTGTGAATGAACATTTTTTATCAACAGTACAATTATTTAAATGTTTTGTTCTTGCTCCAAGATAAATTCAAATGGGTTAAAACTGTTTTAACCCATTAGATCCGGGAAGAGACCACCACAAAGATCGACTTGCCGACAGAAAACAGTAACTCTGAGATGATCGTCATTACGGGGAAGAAGAGCAACTGTGAGGCAGCGAAAGATCGAATCCTCGCCATCCAGAGAGAACTGGTGAGAGAAAGTGGATGGTTTTGTTGCTTTTTTGAATTATTTATTTATTTATTTTCAACGAACCTCTGAAAACTGATTGTTTACTTTTAGAAGGTTTTTTTTAAACTATAGATGTACACAGCTATAATGTAAATGTTTTTTGTCCCTTTTTTTACTGAGAGAATTACGTGTGAATGAAAATTCATTAGAACAAAAGGGTTAAGAAATGGAAGAGGGGCTGCAGCTCAAGATTCACCTTCTTTTTATTTACCTCTGCCAAGGAGGTTTTTGTTTTTGCCTGTGTTTGTTGGTTTGCTTGAGTTTGAGCAAGATAGCCAAAAAAGTTCTTGACGGATTTTGATAAGAGTTCGACAGAAGGTTGGTCGTCTCACAAGGAAATAATTAGCTTTTGACAGACATCTGAGTTTGGATCCATGACTATTTGAAGGTCTATAGAAAAATATGATACTCAACAGGAAGTGGCACAAGCAAAAATAGGAGTGTACGAAATGAGAGAGTTAAAGGTATCCACCAGCTTTGTTTTTCATGTCTTTTACCTCACCTCTGGGGCATGACGAACAGATAAACACCATTCTTTCAATTCTGCATGTAGAAACAAGAAAAAGACCAGCAAAATGCACCCACTGCTAATTACCTTAGCTCAAACACTGGGAGTCGATTGGTATTATTAGCCTGCCTTTGCCTACAGTCATTCAATAAGCTCTTCAGCAGTCTAAACGGTCCTGTGTGCTTGTTGTCTTGTTTTTTTTTTTACATTTCCTTTTTACATTCCATTTCTAAATTCGCTGGCAGTTTGCATTTAAAAATGGTTCACAAATGAACAGCTCAATCACAACTGTGAATTGCTTCTCATTGTTCAATGAAAAGTGCCATTCGAAAGACTTGACTTGTTTGGGAATGTCACATCTCTAATTTAAATCACCGCAGCCCTGCTCAGAATTAAGTCAACAAAACTAAGCCTATGATTAGAAGAGGATAAAATGATGATAGTAGGAGGTAATGTAACTGACCATGTTAAAAAAAAGAGAAGAGAAGAGTAGAGAGAAGAGTTTATATGATGGCTGTAGGCAGAGGCGGGCTAACAGTACCAATTGACTCCCAGTGTTTAAGCTAAGCTAACTAGCGGTGGGCAAGTTTATGCTGTCTCTTCCTTGTCACTGCATGCAGAGTCCAAAAAATGAGATCTTTCTACTTGTCATGGACTTAGGAGTGACAAGAGTGGCTTATCACTTAATCAAAGTTAATAGAAAATCATATTTAACATTTTAAAATAGTTTTGTAGTGCTCATTCACAAATCTAGTGGGGCTGATGCCAAACACTTGTTTCACCCCCTCAGGCTAACATTAAAGAGGCAGAGGTCACCATCCCCTCAAAGCTGCACAACTCCCTGATCGGCTCAAAGGGTTGCCTCGTGCGCTCCATCATGGAGGACTGCGGTGGCGTCCACATCCATTTCCCCTCTGAGGGCTCCGGCTCAGACAAGGTCACCATAAGAGGGCCTGCTGGAGAGGTGGAGAAGGCGAAGAAACAGCTGCTGCAGCTCGCAGAGGAGAAGGTGGGCAAAGAAAGATCTCAAGTGTCACAAGTGAAAATGACTTCTTCAGACGTCTGTATCAGTGTCCTTTCTATTTGTTGTTTTCAGCAAGTTAACAACTTCACAGCCGAGCTCCAGGCCAAGCCAGAGTACCATAAGTTCCTGATAGGCCGTGGGGGGGCCAACATTCGCCGTGTGCGGGACAAGACGGGGGCCCGCATCATTTTCCCATCGCCAGATGACAATGAGCAGGAGCTGATCACTATCGTAGGAAAGGAGGAGGCGGTCCGCCAGGCGCAGAAGGAGCTAGAAAGTCTGGTCAAAAACCTGGTCAGTGCTGCACCATGGGTTGGAGCTATCTCGACCCCAGACTTTTCATTCATTCATTTTTTTGCAATTATGAATTTAATTTTAATGTCTAAATGATGTACTGTTATAATGTTATACGTTAAAGGCTTTGATGCAATCCCTGATGGATGGATATCCTCAGCAGTAATGAAGCTCTGATACTTTGGTGGTACAAAAACAAGAATATGTAATTGTTTGATAGTGGCCGGTATGAAACAGAAGTTTACAAGTCTAACAAACTTTTTTTGACATCTTTCTTTATTGCAATCAATCAGTCAATCAAACTTTATTTATATAGCACTTTTCCTACAACATATGTAACTCAAAGTGCATGCAGAAAAGAAAACGAGGAAAAGGAGAGGGGTTAAAAAAAAACAGTCGCCTGTCAGGGGAGCACAGTGTGGGTTTGGAAAAAAAAAAACGCCTCAACACATGAGACAACAAACACAGAGACGAGCACATGGGGTTGGGGGGGCTGCTGCCAGTGAGGGCATTGATTTGAAGGGAGACCAGTGACCTTGTCTTAGCTCAGACCTCACAAAGTCTCTATTGTCCGATAAGATGACTGTACTGCCTTGAGAGAGGGAGTTTCTGTTCCAGAGCAAAGTTCACAAGATGAGGGAGTGGAGGGGGGAGATCGAGCCTCTGTTAGCAAAACATTCCAGGAGAGTAGATATAGCTGCTCAAGGACAGACAGACAGACTGTTTCATTTTTTGACCAGCCCGGTTTTAGTGCAGTGGGCTCAATGTAAGGTAGCTTCGTTTAGCAAAAAATAGATGATTTGTGTACTCTCTGGAACCCCCTACCCCCACCCCCCACCCCCCGGTACCTCAAACATCATCTGAAATCTGATGATATCAGTCTCTCAAACAGTTTTAAGGGTATTCAACTAGCTTCTAAATTAAAATTTATAGTGTTAAAATAAATTTCAAAACCAAACAAAAATGTTGTGATTGGAAATAAATCTGCGCTTATACTATCCACTCTTTATTGTTATTATGACGTTCTCATTTTTGCTAAAATTAGTCTTTAAATCATTAGTGTTATTTTCCTATTTACTCTCTCTCTCTCCCTTTGTAACTGGTATTTTTTATTCTGAATATTCATATTTCTCACTCTCCAGGATGACATAGTGGAGGACAGCATGGTTGTTGATGTCCGCCACCACCGTCACTTTGTGTGCCGGAGAGGTCAGGTGCTGCGGGAGCTCGCTGAGGAGTACGGGGGAGTTGCCGTGAGCTTCCCCCGCACAGGAGCAAACAGCCAGCGGGTCACTCTGAAGGGAGCGAAGGACTGCGTGGAGGCGGCCAAGAAACGCATCCAGGAGATCATCGAGGACCTGGTAAGACTAGAGGCATGATGGAGGGAGACTCAGGTTGTTATGGGTGATGTGGGGGGGATTTTGACTACTGTAAAAACCCTGAATTGTGAATCAATAGCTGTGTTTAGTCAGAGAGAAAGAGTCCAAAGTAATTATAAGGGCTTTCAGTGTTGGAGCGTTACTTCCTTTGCCAGTGAGGTTATGTTCTGGCAGGCATTGTCTGCCTGTTTGTCTTTAACGAAGACAACTTTTCAGCCGATTTGGATGACATTTTCAGCTAATTTTTGTCATGGCAAAAGGAAGTAGTGATTTAATTTTGGTGGTGGTGCCAATGTGGATGCAGATCAGGGAATATTCAAAAGAATTTGAGATAAGCCAGTTTTCTGCATGTTTAATGATAACTCAATTAATAGTGTCAGAAACACTTTGGCAAAGGTTTGTGAAGAAATAAAGGTCAATGGACACATTTGATTTTTTCAAATTGCATTTGTTGAATGAAATGTTGCATTAAGAGGTCCACCAAGGCAGAGCTACCAATATTATAGCCAACAGCAGGATGCCCCTCAACCCTCGTGTCTCACTGCTCTCACTGTGATGGAAAAATATGGACACTGGCATTTCACTTTAAAAAAACACTCTGTCATCTCGGTATACAAGTGAAAAGTGATCTTTACGTTCACTTTCAATCCATGGCAAGTTCTTCTTCAATCACTTTTTAAGAACAGAGAATAAAGTACTCCTCAGCCCAAGGCATTTCGGACATTTTTGACTCAATGGTGCAATCTTAACAAATACCTTAGCTATTCCTTGATCCACATATACTCTGAAACAGTCGCCAGCCAATCACAGGGCCACATATACCGCTTTCACACTGAAATTAGTTGGTCAACGCAGGTTTTGTCAACGTGGGTTAACCCGCTTACAATCTGCAAGTAACTCTTCCCGCTGCCAGCAGACCTGGGTCTAATTGGCAGCAGATGAGCTGTGTGGCTGTTTTTTTTCCTCTGGCGCATCAAGATGATGTCATTAATGAAACTGTTTGGTATCTACTCAGGATATAGGTTGAATACACATAAGTCTCAAACCCTTTGTTACAATTTTACACCAAATGCTGAGTTACAAGGTAGATTTGATTTTAAATGGGACGCCACCTCTATTAAATACTTGGGAGTATGGATACCTAGAGAGTTATCTAAATTATATGAAAGTAATTATGACCCTGTTTCTAAGTCAATTAAAGCAGATCTTAGTAGATGGACAATGCTACCACTAGACTTGTCCAATAGAATTGAAATTGTTAAAATGACAGTGCTCCCTAGGTTTTTGTACTTGTTTCAGTCTCTCCCGGTTGCAATCCCCTCCAAGGACTTCAGTGAGTGGAATCGGATGATTTCAAGATTTGTGTGGAGTAGCAAGAGACCTCGGATTAAATACTCAATCCTACAACTCCCAAAAGAAAAAGGGGGCCTTGCTCTCCCATGCATGGAGGACTACTACACTGCTGCCCAGTTAAGGCCACTTGTCTGCTGGTGTAACCATGAGTACTCAGCTAAATGGAAAGATCTAGAATTGATACAATCTGAAATACCATTGCAGTCTATACTGGGAGATTATCAAAACCGGGAATTCAACCTGCGCAAACTCAACCAGTGGACTAGACAAACCTTGAGTGTGTGGTTTAAGACCTGCAAAAGGTTTCACCTTGAAAATCCAATAAAAATACTTAAGTGGGTGGCCCATGACTCTGATTTTTTACCTTCCAGTTTAGATATGCAGTTTAGAATTTGGAGACACAAGGGTATAACTGCTTACTGCACTATAGCCAGTACGCATGACTTGAAATCTTTTAATGTCCTTTCAAGTGTATTTAATCTTGGAAGATATGACTTCTTCAGATATCTCCAGGTTCGGGACTATTTTAACAAAGTTATTAAACAGACTGGTGACAGTGAATCGAACTTGGTAAACATATTTATTGATGCGTATAAGGCTAGATGTGCCAAACATCTAATATCTTTGATTTATAAGGAATTACAAGCTTCCAAAAAACACTCAACCACTCAGGTGAAACAGAAACGGGAAAGGGAGTCTGGCCAGGTGATATCTGAGGATGATTGGATTGACATTTTGAGCAATCAGGTTACAACAACCAACTCAAGGACCTGGCGAGAGTTCTGCTGGAAGAACTTAATTCGTTTTTTTATTACTCCTAAGTTGAAGTTTCTTCAGCAGGGCTCTCAGGGTCAAAACAAATGTTGGAGGCAATACGATAAATCAATGGCAGATCATTTTCACATATTTTGGGGCTGCTCACAGATCCAACCATTTTGGAAGGAGGTTACAGAAGTGATAAACCTCATGTTTAGACTAACGGTAAACTGCTCCTTTATTACACTTTACTTGGGTAAAATCCCAGACAATGTCATTCCAAGTGATAGATATCTCTACAAGATCCTTCTGGTTGCAGCCAAGAAAGCCATCACACGGAAGTGGTTGCAGGAAAATCCCCCTTCTAAAGATGATTGGTTAGCAATTATTAGTGAAATACATTGTATGGAGAGACTGACCTTTTCATTAAGGTTAAAGTTTGACCAATATACCAAGCTCTGGAAGAAATGGATCATGTACTGTACGGACTGTAACCCATTCTAGTTACAAAACCTTGATTTGTGTTTTTACTGACTAATGTATGGCCCATATATCTTTTCTCCGTTTTTTATTTGTCTTTCTCTATGTCCTCTTTCTTACTTACCATATATGTTAATCAGAAAATTTCAATAAAAAGAAAGTTTCAAAAAAAAAAAGATGATGTCATTAAGTTGACGACATCTTTAGTGTAACACACAGCTATGTAAGCAATGGAAAGGAGCATGGAAGACATGGATCATTTTTCTGTGCTTTGTACTTTTGCCCCTCTTAAAAATGTACAAACTCGACACTGATTATGCTAAGGTGGATGGAATTTGCTGCCGAGATGGCAAAGAGTCACGTAAGTTACAGATGGACGGGACGGGCACAATATTATGCTGTGGACACATTACACCAGCGTTCCCACTGAAGCTGATTGGAGGCAAGACGATTAAAACCTGCGTTGCTTGCATGGTCAGTGGATCCTGTTTGAAATGTCGGTTAAACCCAGGAGCCGATTGTTACCGGGCTTTAACTAATTTTTTGGCCAGTCTGAAAGGGGTAATAGAAAAAACTGATGACCATTCAAGCTCACACTTATACAAAAGGGCAATTTAGAGTCAACAACTAATCTAATGACAACCTGTGCATGCGCAGGAATAACTTGTAAACTCCACACTAAAAAGCCCTGATGTGAGGCACGTGCACTTCCTGCTGCGTCACTGCGCATTCACACTTATTTTATTCAAGGAGCAAAATCTCATAATTATCACAATTCAAGATAATTAACAGATCTACATTTGGATTAAGATCACAACAGAAATCAATTAATTTCTTCTTTGTGCCGTGATCAACATCCCAGAATTTTCATCAGAATCTTTTTAGTCTTTGAGTTTTCCTGTCAACAAACTAAAAAACAAACAAACCTTGGCAGAGGTAAGTAGTTGCTGTTTATCCCTGCTGTTGTTTTCAGTTGTCCCGTCTCTCTCTCTTTCTCACTCACTTATTCTCTCTCTCAGGAGTCCCAGGTGAGTTTGGAGGTGGCTATCCCTCAGCGCTACCACCGCGCCATCATGGGGCCTAAAGGCTGCCGCATCCAACACATCACCAGGGAGCACGAGGTCCAGACCAAGTTCCCCGAGAGGGACGACAGCTCCGCAGGTCAGAAACCAAACACACAGCAGAGGCACAAGTTTTGCATCTAATTTGCCTCAACTGATGTGTCTATTTATGAATGTTATACTGTTACGAATAATATCCTTGAATACTGAGATCAAAACTTGTGCTCAATGAGACAAAAGGATAGGAAACAGAGTAGAATCTTCACCCTGAAAAGTCTCTTCAGTCCACTTTCTGTGCTTAAACTACAGGCCAGGATGCTCCATCACAGGAAAACGGAGAGGTCAGTCCAGATGCAGAGTTCATCCCCCGAAAGTGTGACATCATCACCATCTCTGGGCGTGCGGAGAAGTGTGAGCTGGCTAAAGCTGCTCTGCTGGTTGGTAACATTCAGTGTCACTTATGGACAGGATAAGGTCTTTTTTGTATGTTATAATGTTTCTATCATCTTTGTCAGGCGCTGGTGCCGATAACAGAGGATGTTGAAGTTTCCTATGAGCTTCATCGCTACATCATCGGACAGAAGGGGAGTGGGATCAGGAAGATGATGGAGGAATACGAGGTTAGCTCCATGCTGCCATCTACTGCCTTAAAGATCTAATACTCTAAGGCTACATTCACACTGCAGCCCTTAATGCTCAATTCCGATCAATTGCTCAAATCCGATTTTTTTGTTCGGCTGTTCAGATTACACCTGTAAATGTGGCCAGACTGTGATGTGAACAGCTCAGGCTTCAGAAGTGACACGCATGCTCAGTTAACATTAATGACAACATGCACAGCACGGTGTGATGAGGGGCAACAAACACAGAGAGACCAAAAATGTGCTTCACAATGCTGGAAAAGTTTGTTCCCATAAGGCAGAACCTGATGTTACAGCAGCTTATCTTAAGTGAGCTCTTGTTAAAGTAACTATGGCTATATTTTATTTCTTTTAAACCTAAAAGTGAACACTCTTTCCCGCCAACGCTGCCGATGACAGATCGCTGAGAGCCAAACAGCTCAGAGCCATAGCAAAAAGGCAGAAACTTAGTTTTCTCATCTGCTCTGATGTTTTGTAGTTTGTCTGAGAGCAGATCAGACAGGAGCAGACTATTCTCTGACTGATGCTGTCTCGTAGAAACATACAGCAGCGCGCAAATACACACAGATGAGATGGATAGCAGTGGATCATCAGTGTCTCCGCGTCCTGTAAACTGCCATTTTATCCTGATTAATCTATTCAAAAACGTCGGCGCAGTGTTAATAAACTAAGTTTATCAGATATCATAATACAAATGTATGATTCATTCATTTATTTTTTATCGTTTATCGTTCATTATGTGTGTAGTGGAGACGCCAGTTGATCACCCCAGCCGTCTCTCACTTTTTCTCATAACCCCCCCATTTATTTATTGTTAATCAAGCTAGCTTGTAGCTGGGAAAAAAAAACTAAAACTCTATTTTAGGAAAAAAACATGCATAATCTTTTTAATAATCATGTCTATATTAACCTCTGATTATGTTCTGTCCATGAAGTGACTGAAAACATTTGTCCCGAGGTAAACTGCTGCTGTAGAATGACGTCAAAGTCGCATTGAATGAGACCTGGCTGTTCAGACTGCGGTCGCATTCAAGAAAATCGGATACATAGCCGATTTTGTACCACATTTGAAAGTGGCCTGAATCTGATTTGAAAATGTCAGATTCAATGCAACTTGTGCTGTTCACACTGTCAGAAACCAATCAGATACAGGTCACATTTGAGCCAAAAAATTGGATTCAGGTCACTATTGACTGCAGTGAGAACGTAGCCTAAAGCAGTGATTCTCAACTGGTGGATCGTGACCCGAAAGTTGGTCATGGATGCTTTACCAGGGAAATCGCGAGCCATTCTCGAGGCAAAAAAATATGCTTTGAAAAAAGCCCTGTGCTTTTATTTTAAGGGAGAATTTTAATGCCATCAACAATAGATAGCTATAATACCCTGTAATGATTATTAACATGTTTCAATTGTAATGCTTTTTAAATACACTCAGGAGTGGGAACTCGGCTAAAGCTTTGTGTTTTAAGGCTTTTTGTAACAACTTCTCAAAAGGGTGGACTTTTTTAGTTTGTGTTTGATAGGTCTGAAAAAAAGTTTGAAGTTACTCAAGTGTTTTGTGTAATCAACAGCTTATTTAGCGCTGCTAATTGAATATTATTAGCACAGAGCTGTTCAGTATGTGCACTGATGCAGGTTTATCACAGCTATAGTTACATTTATAGTTTTGCAACCTTGTGTCTCAAGTTGCACTTTTAGGCTGTAATGAAAATGCAGCCAATCGAGTGTAAAAGAGAATATTTCCCCCTATATCATCGCCTCTTATTGCTCTTGTTGGTTAATCATTGTATTTTTAGTGTGTGTGTTGGTATACTGTGATATTTTGTACTATATCAGGCTCAAGCTGCTTGTGTGGTGATGGTGGATCTCGAAGTCAGACCAGTTGAGAATCAGTGCTCTGAAGTACTTGGTGGAACATGACTTGTTGTGATTTATTAAATGTTTACAGATATTAAAGAAAGTACATGTGAGCTGTGAGTTCTTGTTTTTCGTGCAGGTGAACATCTGGGTGCCGCAGCCTGAGAAGCAGCTGGATGTGATCAAGGTGACGGGCCTGGCAGCGAATGTGGAGCGAGCCAAACTGGGTCTGCTGGAGAGGGTCAAAGAGCTGCAGGCCGAGCAGGAAGACAGAGTATTTCTCGTTTAATATTCCATCTCTGTTCCACTGAATAACATGCTTCAACTTCATGTCTCACCTTTGATAAAAATAACAGAACACATTTTATTTCATAATATAACATAAAAACATAAAAAACACATTTTGGTTTTTAAAACCTCCTCTTTTGTGTGTAGGCTCTGCGCAGTTTCAAAGTCACCATGTCTGTGGATCCAAAGTTTCATCCCAAAATTATTGGACGAAAGGGAGCAGTGATCTCCCAGATCAGGAAGGACCATGACGTCAGCATCCAATTCCCCGACAAAGGAGACGAGCAGCAGGTAAGTCCTCCCTGCGTTACTAGCTTTTCTCTGAGCTCTACCTAAAGTATTCTTTCCTTTCTTACTCCACTTACTCGTCTAATTTCTTTTCCAGGATCTGATCGTGATCTTGGGGTACGAACGTAACGTAGAGGAGGCACGCCAGGCCATCCAGCAGCTGGTGGCCGAGCTGCAGGAGATGGTGAGCCAAGATGTTCACTTGGACCCGAGGACCCATGCCCGCATTATCGGAGCCCGTGGCAAAGCCATCCGCAAGCTGATGGAAGAGTTCAAGGTGTAAATGCCAACATTTGATTTATTTTTTTAACTATGAGTTGTTTCCCGCAGGATTTTAACCTGTTGATGATGTGTTCAGGTGGATATCCGGTTCCCTCAGCCAGGCTCAGATGAACCAGACAAAGTGACAGTCACTGGTCTCCCAGAAACTGTTGACAACGCAATTGACCACTTACTCAACCTGGAGGAGGAATATGTGAGTTACTAAAGATAACCTTATAATACAAAGTTCCCTAAAAGAGAGAGATTTAGAACAAAGCTCATCAAGAAAAGTATCTCATTAGTTACTAAAGATTTCATTATTCATTGTTAAAGTTCTACCACAGTTTTGTCTTTGACTTGTAATTGTCTTCTGGTGTGTTTAATATGTCTGGTCCACATGATAGAGCACTTCTATGAATAAAACTTAAAGTCCATTGCTTTAGCACTTTTCCTTGGCCCCCACTTTATGATGCCAGCTGCTATAATCGTCTCGTTCCACAGCCCCCCCCAAAATAGACCTACCCTTGTGATGTTATACCACTCTTAGATCCTTTAAGGTCACATATTTGGGTCCTTTTCTGCAGTTTAACATGGGTCCTTGATGTCTTTATGAAACATTAGTAAGATGCTTTGGTCCAAAAGCTTATAAATAAGGCACAGCTGCATTCTTTCCACTTTCACATAACCCCTCTGTTTAGAACGGCTGGTTCTGAGAGCGGTCGCCTTTATATGCTAATGAGCCAGAGCAGCGTAACTATGGCAGTTCACGATGGACCTGCTGTGTGACTCAAGCGACGTGGTTGCTCCAGCCACACGCATACAAAACCCTAAATTCATGCTACCACACAAAGTTACAACAGTGGAGCTCTTTTCTCCAGACATCACAGGCTAACGCACAACATGCTAACCGCAGTAGGATAGCCGCAGCTTAGCCTACTTTCTGGGTTAAATTTAGCTCAAACTGAAGGGCCTGGGTTCGGGTAAAGGACTGATTATATTTAGCCAACTGTTGAACTTTTCTTTCTGAACCATAAATGAATGCCTTTTAATAGATAACAGTGATCTTGTTTCCCCCAAACACCACAGGCCAACACAAAACATGCTAACCTCAGCCTAGTCACCGCAGTGAGACTGTTTATATTCAGCAAACTGTCAAACTTCTCTTGACCAATGTAAGAATGCTCATACATTGAAGTCTATCTTTCACACCTTCAACAAGTAAAGTGAGCATTGACAAACATGTTGTGCAGTTACCTCTAGTTCACTTCACCCTGCTGTTAGCATTAGCTCATAACAGTGAGCAAAATAAATATGACAGAGCATTAAAATACTCACATTTCCATCATCACGTCTGACGAGTGACTCTTGGTACTAAACCCAGATTCAGGAAAAGTCTTGTTGCCAGTCCTGTGTTGAGCTGACTGACGCTGATGAAGCAGTCAGACGTGAAGTGACTGGCACACACATACAGGTTTTAGCTGCTCTTTCCCTTCAAGCATAAAATAATAATAAAACTGGGCCCTTTGGTCCTCTGAGGCTGGTAGCCTATATGTAAAGATATGTGTGGCTATACAGCCAACAACCGAGCAGTGACAGCTTCTGGGCTTAGATTTGGAATTTCTCCCTGTGGGACTTTTAAGGAATATCTTAGGCATGATGAAATCTGTTGCTTGAGGGGGGAGGAGTTCTCAGGTTTAACAAATAAGGTTAGGTATGCAAATCAAAAAAATATGTTATGGTCCAGTATATCCACAGACTCAACAGCTCGCCAAATACCATGAGTTTGCTTTTATACAGATTGCTTAATACAGGTTTTGTTGTCAGATATCACATTTTGTGAGCTAGGAGGAAGGCCAAATACCCTAAAAAGTATTCACTAGCCTTAAAAAAGTGTTTTTGCATAATACACCTCTGTTAATTTAAGCCCATTGCCTTTTCATAGCAGAACAGACGTATAAATGAATGCAGAGTTGTTGGGGGGGGGTGTGGGGTTCAACATTGACTGATTAGAATTGATCAGTGCTCTACCCCCCCATTCTCCCCTATACTTTACAACAGAGCAAAGGCCAGACTACAGAGCAAGCTTAAAATTAAGACAGGGGAGGTAGAGCCAGAGTCACGTATCCATCTGGAGCTAGTACTCAACCCCTATAGAAGGGACCTTTGCTCTGCCATCCCCTGTCCCCCTTATTTACCAACATAAATATCTGACTGTTCGTGTCTTCTTTTTTTACTTCACTCAGATGCTGAGTGTGACTGAGACAGAAACCTTGGCAGCATACATGAAGCCTCCATCTCGATATGGAGGAGGAGGCGGAGCCGGGGGGCTGGATGACAGCAGTGGGGGTCCGGCTAAGGGATTTGTGGTCCGGGATGCCCCTTGGAACGCAGCAGGGAACAAGGTTTGACACACTGATTTGTACCCTTTTTCCAGCTGTACGAGACACTTTCTTTATCGTGAAGGGGGGTATGAAACGATTCCTGTTCGTTTTTGTCCTTAGGCGCCTGACATGAGCAGTGCCGAGGACTTCCCCACCTTTGGGACGGGCGTGGCGCCGAAGCAAGCGTCCGCCTGGGGTCCAAAAAAGTTCTGAAGCCCCGCTCGTCTAACGGAAAAGAAAAAAACCTTCTGTAAAGTAGAAGAGACGAAAGAATCTCTAATCAAATTGCTGCTCGCCTTTCTCCCTCCTCCTTTTACTCCTTAGTGACCTCCCTTCACGTCTCGATCTGTAAACTCCTTTGTACTGTCCTCCCAAAACCAGCCGCAATGAATTCTGGGAGAACAATCCCTCCTTTTTTAATTTTCTCATCTGTCTTCCCTCTTAGTCTCCCCTCTTTAGTTTCTGAGAGAAAAAAATGAACATTTGAGTGCTCTATTTATAGTCCTACTGTCTCGCTCTGCCTCTTCGATGCACCGACACTTGCTGGCCTTGAAATTTTTAAAACCGTCTCTAATTTTTCACCTTTGGCTGCTAAACTTTCCACGAAACAACAACTCACGCAAACCAGTAAACACAAGACCATTTGTCAAGTGGAAAAGGTGGAAAAAACATGAAACACTGACTCAAGTTTGGCTTTTTAAACTGAAATAAGGGTGTTTTAAACCTCTTTTAATGTTTGTTTTTTTGTTTTTTATTGGCTCATGTTTCGGGTCAGCAGTGTGGGTTACCAGGTGAGGTTTTGAGCCACGAGTGTGTGTGTGTGTGAGTGTGTGTGTGGGTTCAGGAGAGGTCTTTTCACCCACAATCATCTGTAACCCCCTCCTCTCCTCTCTTTCTATTCATGCTGGAGCTGGGAGCAAAAACAAAAACAGCTGCTGTAGTCGACTATCTGGACTTTGTCTTATGTTCACTGATGCAAAAGAGGTGGGAGTTTGTTTGTAAAGAGGGTCGTTTTAACTGTTAATTTATTTCGAAAAAGGAGCCATTTTATTTGAACTACTGTGATCATGCATTTTTATAAAAGCACCCACTGTAGCTTGATGCTTTTGTTCGGGAGTGAATGCTGTACGACGGGGGTTTGGGAACATGTCAACAGTTGTTATGTGTAAGTGTACAAAGAACTTTTCGCTATTTTTTTAAAAACTGTGTCCGATTCTTCTTTTGTTGGTGGTGGTCTCTGGGGCTTGTGAGGTCTGTGTGTGTGGGCAGAAATGAACGGACTGAATGAAGCTGACACAAACTTTCACGCCTGTGTTGGTCCACTTAACACTCACTCAGAGTTGAATTCAAAATGGTTTATTTTTTTTTTCCATCACCGCTTAGTGCTGCTGAAAGTTTGCCCTCCCCTCTTACACATCCTCAACAGCTGCACGTGCTTCCTCTCCTGAATGTCCTGGACGTATTTTAATTTACAATAGCAAAGGCCTCTCAGTGGTTCTCCTCCTTTTTAATATACTCCTGTCATAAAAAACAAAACAAATATTGTAGAAATCATTTAAAACTTGTTGATAATAAAAATGTTTTTTATTGACCCCATATTGAACATAAATAAGGAATTTCAAACTGAAGTCATCTTTTTCTACCAAAATATGAACCACTCACTGGCTTCTGTGAGCGGTCCGAAATTAATGAGGCTTAACATTCAGGCACTCAAACTAATTTTCCTGAACAGGAATGCAAATAATTACCTGCACCAGGAGGTTATGTTCTTGCTGGCATCAGTTTGTTTTTTTTGTTCATTGGTTTGTTAGTTTTTTTTATCTGTGAGCAACATTACTCAAAAAAGTTATGAACAGACTTCAGTTAAATTGCGAAAAAAGTGGGATTTTCGTGGATAACTACTGAACTTAAGTAGACATAATAATGAATCCAATCGCGTATGTTACGTTTTCATGGTCAAGGAATCTAAATATTTAGATTAAATAAAGGTAGGACTAATATTTATGGTGAAAATCCCAATATAGGTGAGGACTGTAGTGCTGGCAGAGGTCTGTGCTCTCTCAGTGCTTTTCTAGTGAACTATAATTTCACATTTCAATTAAGAAATAATAAGGTACTCTACTATTTTTTGTAAGAGTAAATTAAAAAATTATGAGTAAAAATAATGATATTTAAGCATTAGAAAGATAATTTCGATTAAAAAGCCTTTACATACTGGTGTATTAAAGCTGGGGTTGGTAATCTGATTTAGATACACTTCTTGTAATACTGGTTAAAATAGTCTTTATGACCCGATGGTAATCAACTCATAATGTGTTCTTAAAACAGAGCGAATAGAAACAGTAATTAGTTAGATTACCCGTTACTGGCAAAAGTAACAGAGTTACTCCCAGCACTACAGCCCAGCATCGACGCTCACAAATGCTAACGCAGGTGACCACACTCCACAGGGCCCCATATGTACTGGGTTGTAGTGTGGTCACCTGTGTTAGCAGTCCTCTCTCAGGCTGAAGTGAAGACACTCTGAAAGTGACCTCGCTCCCGCAGCCATTCTGTCTCAAACATGTCAGGAACTCGTGTTTTCATGTTTTCAGGCTTCTCATCGTGAGTGATAATCTCCACGTTAGAATCGATAGTGCAAGTTCTGCTGCAGTGTCTGTGTAAAGGATCAGCCAGTCACTGAACTGGCTCCGCCTTATGTGCTTTGATTGACAGACCAAGTCATTCTGTTGAAAAAGACATTCTGAAATTAAAAAGGCCATTGAGGAAAATGAAATTATGAAATAAAAATGGACTTTGTTAAAAACGTTTTTTTATTTCATAAAGCTTGGAAATTATGTAAAAAGTCATTATTTAAAAAAGAATGAAAATTTTAAATTATTCATTATGAAATATTCAATTATAATAATTCAATATTAAAGAATAATAAAATATATTTCATTATAATGTTGCCTTATTTTACAATTTAATGGCCATATTTCATATCTGTCTGTTATTTTATCAAAATGGTATTTATTTCACAAAGTTGTTTTTATTTATTTCATTATGACTCTTTTGGGGTTCCATAGATGCTACATTCAGATTCATGCTCGTTTTCCAAAATTACCAACCCCAGCTTTAATCATCACAGAAAACGCAGGCATGAAAATCCCACACCTTTCGGTGAAGTGTGCCGTTTTGAAAGTAGTACAGGTGACCTGTGTGATTAATGTCGGTCTTATTAAGTTTATTGTTTTGCTTTGTTTTCATGTGGTGGTGGTGGTGGTGGGGGTGGGGGTGGGGGTGGGGGGGCATGGAGGTATACCAGAGAGTTTTTAGTGAACTGTGAATGTGCGCGTGCCTGGAAGGAACCTTGAATTCGATGAAAGCTACAGGCGCGAGAGCTTGGAGATAGGGGAAGAGGAATACTGCCACCTGACTGGTTCATTAAGTCAACAAACAGTTCGCTCGTGCAGACCAAATCAAGCTGAAAAGGCCACGCCGATATGAAAAGTGAAATATGGTGGTTAACTGAGTGAACTTGGTAAGTGACGATTTAAATATTTCCTGGTATTTCTAAGTTAGTCCGGAGTTTTGTTGACAGGCTTAACGTTAGCTGCAGGTAATATATCAGAATTAAAGCTGCTACAACAGGCATAGCGTCGTTGATGCGTAACTTTCACTAACAGCAGGACATGTAGACGTCTCTTGGAGGGAAGAGTGGATTAAACTGAGCCAGTGGGTAAGTTGACCCACCTCCTGTTTCTGAGAAACAACTTTTGTCATGTGGCCCTAAAGTCAAAAAGCCCCTATCACTTCTCCCTGCCTCTGTTGAAAAGGAGCACCTGGCACAAACTGTTGGTACTTTTTAACACAATAAACTCTTTTGTGTGTGGCAAAGTAAATTTCAGAATGTCAGGTATATTGAGCTTTGTTCAAATCCAATTAATCCAGGTCTAAAATGGTGTATTATACATAATTGTAATTTGCCAACGTATAAAGCTGCATAAGTAATTTGGCCAAAGATTAGTCTGAATAGCAAAATGTTGGCTATGGGGCAAAGTGAGGCATATGCTGTGGGGTAAATTGAGCCATTATTTCCTTTTATACCACCAAAAATTGTAGTTAATGTTGTGTTAACCAACTGATTTGTCTGATAAAATGTCAAACAGAAGAAAATTATGCTAAGACTGAACAAGAGGAAAACCAACTGGGGCTCAACACCCCTGCTGAGATGGAGAAGAAGTGATGAAGGAAGTCATGATTGAAAAGTCGATCGGATCAGATCTGTTCTAAAGAAGTGAAATACTGACAGGTTAGACCTGCAGAGGTAAATGAAGAATAGGGATGTTTGAACTTGCTTGTTTTGGCAAGTATGAACTTGTAAAAACTTTAAAGGGACTGTGAGGAGTTTCTAAGTAATTACAAAAAAGTCTCACTTTTAGATATATGCCTGATCGAAATACACACTTTAAGATTAGTTTTATAGCATCAAAATAGGTTATCTATAAATACTGTTCCTTAGCCTTCCGGTTGGGTCGGACAGGGCTGGACTGGCCTGGATACTCAACTTCGGGAACAAGACAATTAAAACTAGAGCAAATTTATATTTTATTATTTATATTACACGTCTTAGAGCACCAGGTTGTAAGTAGTGATATATAGTCGGCTACAAAACTATGAGTCTAAGTTTTCCAAAAATAGCTTGTTGTCACACATCAAAAACTACCGCTACGTAACTAGAAAGAGATACATTACCTCGTCGCTTTGCATCCTGTAAGTTGTTGAAAAAAGAAGTTGTAAAGCAATGCAGAGTTATGCAAGCGTCATTAGCATCACAACACACACACGCTTTGGCTTGGGTCACGTCTTTTGGTGCGTTCCAGTTGTAGTCAGAAGTAGGAATTCCTGGGTTCCAAGTAGGAAACTGTAACTGGAACGTTCCCCGAAGTCAGAATTTCCTACTGGAAACTCGGTGAAACCTCACCACCCCCGAGTTGACAATCAAAGATGGATGCCCCCAGTGTGAACAGTTATTTAGCTCCTGTAATAATCAATTTATTTGCACTTCTGACTGGGGTGTGTCGCTCTAGATCACCTGTATACACAGTATTGTTAGACTTATATTTACAAAAATGCTGCCATAGTGATAATCACGTTCTTCATTGATATTTGTGAACAACAACGCAGAGCGTGCTAACAACAGCTAACAATAGCCTGGTAGATCGGCGTGTTTTTTTCCGACTTCAACTGGAACGCTGATAAGTCAGAGATGATGTCACTCCCAGTTCCGAGGTTACTGGAACGCAGCATTACGACAGTCGCCGCACGTGCTCATGGGTAGCAGAGTCTTTATTTCGCCAAAAATAGATTCTCCTCATAGCACCTTTAAAGCATACAAGTACATGTAACTTTTCTAGAAGGAAAAATAGTTTTCTTTCTGTGAAGTACTGATTTTGTTTCTGTTTGTTGTTCAAAGCTTTGCTGGCTCTCATTTTACTTTATATGAGTATCTAATTTTCCCAAAAATTGCAGAATGTGTCCATTTATGGCATTACAATTTTGAAATCACTGATTTTTTTCTAGGGTGTTTAAGTTAGGGTTAAGAAAATAAATGTGACTATTTGTGAAGTGAACAATTTCTTGTGAAGTGACTCTTTTGACAGCAATACATTATCTTTTAACAATTCTCAGATTTAAAGTTGTTAAGTCACATGGTCAATTTACCCACAGACTTGGATTAACTGACCCTTGACCTGGGGCAGGCTGAGCCACAGGAACACTTTTTTTTGAAAGGCCACAGTTTCCAGGCTCTTTGTCATTGATACGTCCTTATAATCTCAATTGATAGCAAACATTCTTAAGAATTTATGTTTTCATTTTATCTCTGTTGCATTTTTCCTTGCCTCAGTGACAACAAAAGTTAAAAAATGGCTAATCTTACCCCACTCTCCCCTACGTGATTTAAAGGTCAAAGATGTCTATGCGTTGTTTAGATGTCATAGTCTAGTCTACATTTAGCCGTTTAAAAAACTTTAATTTCTACACCCCTGCTAGACCAATTTTAGGCTAGACGTCTAAGAAACATGTAGACGTACATTAGACTTGAAAATGCTCGTCGAGAAGTTGTCAGTCACATTTATAATAGCCCTATAATAATCAGACCATGTAGCCTATAGATAGATTCGTTATTATAAATTCACACTGTCCTGTAATTCTGCTTCATTTTCCCTCAAAATGCATCAGATTGATGCTTTTAAATATTAAATATTCTGAATTTTTCATGCCCCTGGATCCCCTAGAGGGGCCGTATACTCTCGCCTTTAACACCCCAGACCCGTTTTAATGCCTGAAGGTGGTTTTGTTAATTACCACTAATGTTCATTCAGGGCAGCTGTAGCGTTTACCTTATAATGGGCAGGGGTCTCTATCACTGTATATAGTTTGGACTTTAATGAAGAGCAGAAAAGAAGAAAGGGAGGATAAACGGAGGGGTGGGTAATATAATGATTAATCAATTTATCTGATTTCTTGGTAGAGGAAGGTTTAAAAAATTGAAAAGAGATTTTTAACCTTAACTTACTTCACTGCTCCATTCACTCCCTCTGGGCATCTGCTGTTACAACCTTCAACTATGCTCCTTTTTAACAGATACACAACAATTTATAAATAATTGCATTATTTAGAAAAACTGAAAATGTATTTTTCATGAGGATAATAATAGGACCTTGACCATTTTTGCACAGGCCCTTTTTGTATTTTTTTTTTTTTTTTTAATGAGGTTAAGTAATGGGAAGAGTACCATAATAATATTTTATTAAAGTAGTGAAGCTGTCTGTGTTACTATGGGCAAGATTGCCTATGTCCAAACTTCAGCGTACCTCTGATAGATAACTAATCTTGCAGTGCAGCTGGATCAGCCTGATTTAATGTTTGTAATCAGACAGATCCACTGTATCAAGCTCCAATTTACGATTGTGAGCTGGCCAAAGCAGGACAGCCAAATCAGCAAGAAGAGGTGGAGCTACAAGCACATATCCCCGAGCTCCTGACTCAAGCACTGCTCCTGTGACTTTAGGAAAATCTACGCGACAACGGAGGCTAAAAGATGTGCACAGCTAGAACATCAGCCCTAAATTGAGAAACATTTGACCTAAACTTAGAGTAAAATAATGAAACCTAAACTGGACCACAGATTAGAAAATAAAACTGTCTGTGCATCTGCAGATCTGTCACCAGTAATGAATTTATTTTCCCATTTTCAGTGCATCTGTGGGAGGTTTAGCTAGCTGAGTGTGTTTGTACTGAAGAGAATTAGACATGAATCTCAGAATTCAGACTTTGCTGAGATCTAGGATCTGAGATTAAAGTCAGAAATTCAGAGATTACATTTTTTGCTTGCAAATTTCTGATATTAGAGGTTGATTAACTTATTCTTTGTATTCTGACATTTTATAAAGACTTGCAACATTTCAACCTCTAAATAGTTTCCTGTTGGCCCTTTCTTCCCCTGCTGTGTCATATACTTAAGTGTTTGTACTCAAGTAACATAAGAGAGCTGCCTCTAAAGTAGCTATTAACAAATCTCACTTTGCCTAAATTCAGCCAGAAGCTGAAAAGAAATGAAGTAGATATGCTTTTCTGCAGTAATACATTAGTGAGCAGAATTTTTCCTGCTCTAAATAAAATTTGAAAAAGAAAGGAACCACAACTGGCAGTTCTTGTCTACTCTTTCTGTTTCCTAAAACAAAAACAAAAAAACACTTGAGTTCAAGTTTCTGTGCATACTGTCAGTTTATTTTCATTTTTTATAAATCAGGAAGATATGATTTGTTATGTAACAGCCTGTACAACGCAACATACAGAAAACAAAATGATACAAATTAAATTGTACAAAGCAGCAAAGGGCCGTAAACAACCCATACAATATTTTTCACATTTTTTTGATTGGAAGTTTTTCCTTTGCCCAACCCTGTCGATCCTCCATCAGTCAGGTCACAGCTGCTCTCAGAAGGTGACTTCAGCTTCATTTATAATTTGAGTTTAACTCATCAGAACGTTCACAGGAATTTCCGGGCTTTCTTGTTCTTTAGCAGGTCGAACTGATTGGCAACAGGACTGAGAACGGCGTAAAAGAGACACTTTGGAAAGCTGTTCACTTACAATCAACATCAGGTGGTTTTGGATTGAGTAAAACCATTGTAGAAACTTGAGACAAATGTAAATCAGTGATGTACGTTCAAAGAAAAGAACCGCAGAGCCCTAATTAATAACATTCACCATGTAAACACCAGCATGGGGCATGGGACCGCTGCTTTCTGGAGGTCCTACAAGGTAAACAAAGCAGAGGCGGGTGGGTGGGAATCGGTTAATAATACTACGTCAACACGAAGCAGGAGTGATGTGGGAAATGACTTTGAATTTAGCTTCAGCTCATTTCACCTCTGTTATCAGAGATCTGTTAAAATGATGCTACAGCCAGGACCCTGCCATCAGATGATCCAGTCTCCCTTTTTGTTTATGAAAATCAAGTCAGTGCTTTTAATAGGTGGAAGTGGGACTGCTTATATTAAAGAAAACGCATTATTCCAATCTGAGTACAGGTTTGGATCCAAACTGGAACAAAATATAGGAGAACATTTTAAAAGGTAGAAATAGCATTTCTACGATGTTCACAGTTTTTTTTAACATTTTGCCCTAGAGTTACTGCCATGACCCTGCATCAAGGTAAACTTTAAAGTGATACAATCTGGATTACGTGAGGAAAACATTTAATTATTTTGCATATAAATGGTCTGACATGACATATAGAACTGAGCAATACTACCAGATATGCTATTAATAAAATGTTAATTGATCAGGGCTATCAAGTCAGTTTTCTTTGGGTCATAGAGCCAAAAATATTCTGGATAAAAAAGGATTTCCAAACACACAATTCCATGTGAAGCATGCCTAAAAACAGCCATGTTAAAGGTTCCATGTCCTGCTGTTTTTGACTGATTACATTATGTTTTTGGTTTCTATTAAGCAAGGATTTATTCAAGTTTAATAAAAGTGATTAAAAATTGAGTCCCTGTAGATGATCAGATGCAGCTCTTTTACCCTCCACTGTGGAAACGTTTTGATCTCAGGGTACAAGAGGCTATGATAATCTGCTCTGCTCTGATTGGCTGCCCAAACAATGCCGAATTGGTGGGGTTACAAGCCACGGAGCAGACCTTCAAAACAGTCATGGTGTGTCTGTAACAAGCAGAAAACACACGTGTAGGTGGAGGTTGTATAGCTATGACATCATAAATCCCAGAAAGTAAAAACGGAGTGTTTGAAGGGGCCATGAACTGAGTTTGGCAAAGGTGTCGTGTTCTTCTGCTCCTCAATACCATTCTAATATTAAAAGCATTGAAAATAGATTTTTCAGATGGGATCTTCAAGGTTTAGAGAGAGGACATGTTACCTTCTGACATTCAGCCAAATGTTTGGTAGTTTAAACAGATGTTAACAGTAAATATTGCAGCAAATGCCCCAGTCTTTTAAAAAAGCACTTCAAGATGCATTTGGAGAGTTTTCTTAACATTATGATCAAAGTAAACAAAGAGGCATTTCTTCAAACTCTTTCAGTCTTCCATATTTGTAGTGTCATAAAGTCAACATTTGGTACTAAATCACTAACACGGTCACTTGTTGAACCGTATCACAAAGCCTTAAAGGGATTTACAATGTCAGCTTCAATGTCATCGAAATGTTTGTCTAATGTAATCTATAAACTTTAAAAAATCTGAACATGTAAACAAGTGTATTTAGGAGTTTGTTTTGTAAATCATTGTTGCTGATGACATACTGTTTATTTCTCATTTCCTCCGTTTCTGTCCTTGCATTGGTTAGCCTGCTGCTAGCTGTAGCTTCATTTTAACCATTCACATATGTATGAGACGTATCTGTTTAGCTAGCAATAGCTAAAGCTGAAGCTAAACAGCGTACATCACACTTAAGTACCTTTGGTCACTTTGCCTGTATAAACGCTTCAGAAGAACGCTAGGGCCGGACAGGAGAAAAGCGTAATGAGGAGACATTTTTCATATAGAATTATGCACTCTGAAGAAATGTTGAAATATCGACAATTTTGACTTTTTTATCAATTTAGCTCCAAATAATCTTTTTAAACATGTAAACTTATATGATATTGTGGGCAT
Source organism: Scarus forsteni (assembly GCA_036419115.1). Classification (NCBI taxonomy): domain Eukaryota; kingdom Metazoa; phylum Chordata; class Actinopteri; order Labriformes; family Labridae; genus Scarus; species Scarus forsteni. The sequence continues at coordinate 20,701,072 of JAZDUH010000544.1, read as the reverse complement.
ATCCAAACTTTACTCTAAAAAGTTGTAAATGTTCGACTCAACATTTCCCTACATTTGTAGTCCTGTTTCATTATTATTTATGTTTTTACATATTCTTTGATTTTTAACCTTATTCACAACTTCAACTTTTTTCATGAAGTGCATAATAACCACAAATTTCATTCTCCTCTTTTTTTAAAATCACCTCCCTCAAAGTCCTCTGTACAAAACCAAATACATCTTTAGCTTAACAGATGCATACAGGGCTTGACATGAACTCCTGCCAAACTACCGAATTTGAGGATTTATGATGTGGCTGATGCCGCAAAGACTCCAGCTGGTCACTTTGGAATCAGATCTATCACTGTACCTCACAGCAGTTTGTAGTAAATGCACCTTAAAGGGGTTGTTTCTGAGGTGGGTTGCTCAAGGCCTATGGCACTCTTAAATATGATTGCCACAAACCAACTTGCAAGCTTTGTCTGCAGCTTTGTTTGGGCGATAAATAGCCGTCAATGAAACCACCAAAAGCCTTGTAATCAACTAACTGTTAGGTTTAAACTACAAACAAACAACAGCAAAAAAACAAGATTGTCTTTACAAGAGGATAAATTTTAAGCCTGACTGTAGTGCTCCTGTGTTTGGAGCTGCTTTGTGATGCGGTGTATGGGCCATAAATCCTTCCACTAGCAATGCACTGCGGTTCTCTCATCAGCTGTTGAGGGCAGAGAGCGGCAGCAGACACTGGAACATACATGATGTGAATCTTATCTGATCTGGATATTTAGAAAATGGGCAAATCAAATGGTCAAAATTCTGATTTCTCTGCATTCTGTCACGCAACTTGGGCGGCTTCTTGTAAATATGAACATCAGAACATTATGTCTGCAGCGCCTATTTTAACAATCAATACCACACAGCAGTTCGAGGGCTTCAGATTTAAAGAAGGAACCGGTGTGGCCTAGTCCCACTTGTGACATTATTACACCTCCTGTGAACATGGACTCACGGTTCATGCATTTGCACCATGAAGTAACTCGAGATCTGTCCTGCCCCTCAGTTTACACAACAGTTTATCCTCATCCCTCCATCTGCAGAAGTTCTTCCTCTTGCCCCTGGCTAATGGCATCATTGTCACTTGAGTCAGAATCGCTTATTTTTAGTTAAGGTAGTGTTTGTTTTTTGTTCTGACACAACGACAGGTTGATGGTCAAACTCAGGAGTTTGTCCACAAAAAGTGAGACGCTGTGAAGAATCTTACTGTGTCGTCAATGTTGTTTAGTGTGTTGTTTTAACCTAAAGGGGTTAATTATGAGGCTTCCAGTGGCATTGTTAACTGTTTTATTTGGACTAGCATCCTGAGGGACAAAGCTTGCAAGCTAATAGACAAGTCGCACATTCCTGTTTCTCATGGTGATTGTGCACGATTGTCATAATCCTGATTAAACATGCTTTGGTTGTGGTACATGCACTGCTTGATCTGGATTAGCCTTGTATAGTCATGGATGAACGCAGAGGAATGGGGAAGGGTCCCAACAGTTTTGAACTGTTCAAAATTGTCGTGGAGAATCACAGCTCTCAGTGTAGCGGGATGGACACATAATGCAGTCCTAAGGTGAATGGTATTAGCGTGGCATGTACGGAGCTCAGTCAGGCTGATCGTGGCTCAATCCTGAAAAATTTCTGAGGACGACCGACAAGGACGTATCTGTTTGAGCCCTGACTGTGTCTAGTTAAAGGCGGCACAAGTGATGGGGCTCAATCGCTCACATGACACAAACTGAGCTTGAGCAGGGCTGATGTCGTGTCAGCGGGATGGATGTTTATAGAATCCTCATCATATTGTTGTATTAGCCTAATTGAAGCGAGATGAACGCCCCTGAAGCGCTGCAGAAGTGCTACTGACGGTGTATTTACAGGGTGTGTCCAGGGGAAAAAATGGTCATTTCTTCCTGGATCATGCCGACCACACCAGGCTTGCCAACAGTCATCAGTTGTGTACAATCGCCATGAGAAACAGGAATGTGTGACTGGGGCAGAAGTTAGTGGCAATCATACTTACTAGTGCCAGAGACCAAAAAAACCCTAACAATCCCTTTAATAAGACATACCACTTTCTCTTCTTCTTCTACTCCTTCTGCAAATAAACAGAGCTTATTGGTTCAGTCTCTTGTGGGGCGATGCAGAGACATTATGAAACATAATTATTAAAAACAAAACTGTGGACAGTGGAAATGCTAAGGGGTTAGCAACCTTTGGAAAATTACTAGCCAGAGTGGTCGACGAAACAAACAAGTTAATGTCAAGCCCTGTTTGTTTTGTTTTATAATGGATCGTCTTAAATGTAACACAGTAACTGTAAGGCTGTTACATAATACACCACTGAGTACCTCCAGGGGTTTTTAAAGAAGGTTATGTCTTCAGCAGTCGCTGTCTCTGTAAATTCTTCCAGTTTTTTCCCACAGTGTAAAGCCTGTGAATGACTTCCATCAGACAAAAAGAGACAAAAGTAGTGCTGGGCCAAAACAAAAACTGCAAACAGGACTGATTAAGCAGCCAGACTGCTACTGTGGAGACACACAGAGGACAGCAACATACGGCGGTACATGTGTAAACACTATTTCTTCCTCCAGTTTTAAAAATCTTCCCCTCCTAAAGAAGTCACAATCACAAAGACACTCTTGGGTTCATTCTCAATTCAAGTGTCTTTTTCTCTTGAAATATCTTTTTGAAAACATTGTCACTCTTTTTTTTTTTCTTTTTTGTTCCGTGTTTCAGTCTTTTTAGTTGACGATTCTTTAACGTGCAGGTTGGCAGGGGACAGCTCCTCCCAAAATATAACACTGACCAGAGCGAAGGTGAGAAGTGTCGAAGTAAGCGCCATGAGAGAAAGGAGTGAGAAGAAGCTTGTGATGGTGAGTCAAGATCTTGGGAGTATGAGAACCAAAACCATGGCAAAAAAAAAGTGGAGTGAGTGATTTACGCATCATGTCGATAAGAAGTTTAAAAATCGCCCACGAGTGTCCGAAACATAAAGTGCAGGCAGTGTCTGTTCTTCTTTGAGACCGCCATAACCCCCGGCCGTGAAAAGAGTCCAAAAGCAAAGAACCAAAAATAAACTAAACCAATCAATAATGCTGAATTGCCAACAATCCACAGTAGGACCAGCTGGATTCCAGAGGAGTCTCTAGCTCAAGGCAGGGGTTGGATTTGGTTGTCAGTTTTGTTAAAAGTACGAGGATGACCCACGAGACCCTCCTCGCTTCCACCCGAATGCCTCCCCCGCTGCTGTGTTCACTCCACCCGGATGAGCAGCCCGTAGAGGAGTGTACCGCCTTGCTCCTTCGTAATCCACTCGATCTCTGAGTTGCTGAAGCGAGGGTCTAGAGGCTCAGTGTTGCCAAGCGTCTGAGGTCCCACCTTGTAGGAGCCGGGACGCACGCACACCTGGAATCCCACCTGAGCCTGATGGCAGCGGTGAGAACGGGGGTCCTGAAATCTTAAGGAGAAGAAGAACGATCAGTAAGGTGAAAGCTTTTTGCACGTTAGTGCTGCGGCTGAGTGACATGGACCAAAAATGTTATCTTTATTGACCCGAGTCAGCATACATGATATTGCCTAACTCTTTATCTTCATTAGGCCTGTCATGATAACAAATTTTGCTGGACGATAATTGTTCAAAAAATTATTGCAGATAAGCGATATTATTGTCAATATTATTTTGAAACATCACTTTTTAAAATAAATGTTATTATAATATATTATTTAACTGTAATTGGAGGTCAAGAGCTTTTAAGTAAAATAAATTAAACCAAAAAGAGAAAAACAGCAATGAAAATGAAATGGACTTTTGGGAAAACTGCATGTAAATAAAAATCATTATAATATTAAACAAAAACAATAAAAAAAGACCCTGTCTCTGTAAAGAAAAAACAAACTCCTATAAAAACACATACAACAATAAAAAAATATATATAAAATGGAGTTTATTCAGTTTCCGGAATTTTTTTGTGACATGTAAGTTCTTCCAGTCAATTCGTTCTGTCAAATGTTTGTTAACATTTCCTGAAATGTTGGCTTTCAACCGTATTGAAGGGTTGCATTTCTTTTGCAATGTAGCGAACAACACTATTTGTGAGGACGCAAAATTTAGCTCTGTTTTATTTACATTTACTTTGTCAACCAAACGCTACAGAAACTGTGACTGTCAGAGTGAAGGCTCCGCTACACCTCCCCTTCTTTGTCGCCACTACTTTCAAACAAATACGGCATATCGGCTCGTCGGTGTTCATGAGCTCACACCTTGTTCATTCTGTTTAAAACCTAAATATCCCCACACTTTGGGCTGTGGCTTACAGCTCACAAACCATCGCTCTTGTGCCATCATTCATGTTAGTGTTTGTTTCCTTGTTAATCCTCACGACGCTCACTTGCAGCTCTCTGTGTGAATGCACGAGCGGCCCCACCTCCCCCTCAAAGATTGAATGAATGACAGATGGCTCACTCTGCTCATTCCGCTACAATACCAATGCACGAGAGGAGGACAACAAACACGCACATGTAAATTTATTAAGGCCGGCAAACTTACCGTGACAGGCCTAATCTTCATTGATAATATAAATTTAAGACACCATATAATTCTCAGCCCTACTTGGCAGAACAAAAAAGGTGAGACTTACTGCACTTTGGGGGCAAAGATCTCCATGCCGGAGTAGCGCATAGTGGGAGAGAGACGCACTCTGGGAACTTCCCTGCCAGGGGCGCAGTTCTCCTCTGGCTCACTGTAGCTGTTGGGTCCCTCTGCCTTCACTGGGGACACTGAGAAGATAGATGATGTTCCTGCAAAAGCAAAATTATATAATTATATAACACGCTGAATGAATTTAACAGTAAACATATTAACTTGTGCAGTTTTTTAATATCGCTCCATTAATTCCCACAATGAAAAATAACCCCCCCACAAAGATGCATGATTTCAAGAGCTCGTAATATCACGCATTTCAGAGATGAAATGCGTAAAAACTTTCTCAGTCCGCTCTGAAGTCTGCTCACCAGGCAGCAGCTGGCTGTGATCAAGTGTTCTTCGCAGGGCTCCGACACTGGTGCCGTGGTAAGCTATATGCCACTTCTTCAGTGCATTAGAAACCTCACAGTGGGGCTTGATCCTGTACAGAGAGGGAAATGTGTCCATGAGTGATAAAAAGGATGAAATCAAGGTGCAAAAGTAATAAAACTGGCACCAATGTTGGCACACAATGTTAAAATTACAGCCTGAGAAGAGTCGGTGGTAAATGCTGCAGTATTTATCAATCAATCCAACTTTATTGATATAACAATTTCCACACAAAAAAAATGTCGCACAAATTGCTTTCTAAACAGATACACTAAAATAAGGTAAAAGGAATTTTGACCCCAGCCCCCAAACCCAGCCACCCGGCATTCTGTACACAGTGTTGATACAATGCATCATAAATAAAAGACAATAATAAAGAAGGAACATTGCTGTACCCAGTATGCAGAGAAAACGCCATCTTAAAGGTTTAAAAGTAGAGGTTAGGTCAAAGAGTAAAACTAAATACATTATAAAATAAAGTAAAAATAAATTGAAATGAAGTTAAAGACAAAAATAAAATAAGATAAAATAAATAAATGAGCTGTAATAAGAATAAAAACACTAAAAAGAAATTAAAGTAAAAGCCAGACTAAAAAGGTACTGTAGGTCTTGAGTTTGATTTTATGAGAGATGCCACGCACCAGCTTTCCAGTAATCAGGAAAACAATCCCGTCTCTGTATGACTTTAAATAATTGATGCATAAATAAAGCTGATAAGTGTGAATTTTCTGGCGTTGTTGCAATAAAGATCAAGCGGCTCATAGTCGAGAATTTGTGGTGATAATAGGTCGTACCTCTGATTGCTAAATACCTTGCAGATTTGTTGTCTTTGAAGTGTGAGGTTCTCATTACCTGAGCGCAAAGCGGCACCAGCCGAAGGGCAGGGCGTAGTCCCGGGGCGGCTCTCCTCTCTTGTAATAAGCCTCGTCCCCCCGGAGCTTGTGGCAGGACTCACAGTAACACAGGTTGTACTTTGCATCTTCATTAAAATAACCATCTAATGGAGATAAACGAAGATCACTGTAACATCGTAAAATGATTCTGGACTGACGGCAGAGATCGTTGGTGGAAAAGACTTTCTGAGGACTCACCTGGTAGCGTGAGCAGGTCCTTGAAGCGTGAGCACAGTGCCTGGTACTCGCAGGTCTTGTTGGGGTTGACCTCTGGAGGGGGTGTCCAGCACACGCTCTCTTTGATTCCTTTGGACACAAAAGTAGAGAAGATGAAGACTGATGTTCCACAGACCGATGAAAATCCAAATCGAAATGTTTCTACAACTTACCGTCAACCATATCAGCCTTCTCCATGTCCCCCTGACATCGAGGTTCACCATTCTCTCCCCCCACAGCTGGGACATTGTTTGTAACTATTGTAACCTGCCAGGACAAAATGACAAACAGAAGCAAATTACAGAGTTGACAGAAGGTGAAGACATGCTCATATAAACATTTATTTATTAGAACATGACCTATTTAGATGAATGAATCATTTAAGTCATTTATAATTCAAAGATCATTAACACATGCTGGAATATTTGTAGATTTTTAGCTTTTGATGATGATAAATTGAAGTGAGCTTCTATCTTAAACTGTTTTGTCATTTTTTTTGTCATGAGGAACAGTTCCTGAAAAATTTAACTTTTTTTATTTTAGGATCATTTTGAGAACACGTCTGTAGTTCTGACCTGTTCACACTGGCCGTACAAATCTATGAAGGGGTAACAGGGTGAAGGGATGTCCTGTGCTGCCACACCCTGGTCCATGCCATTGACATAAAGGTGGAGACAGCTGTTGGCATCCACCAGCAGACCCAACACCGTCCCCTCCGGACAAGTGTCCAGATTAGGACCATAGTTCTCACATATCTGAGGGAGACAGATGAGAAAAGATTAGAGAACAGGAATGAGTGGTGGCTGCTACATCAGTGTTATTAATGTCACTGTTATTATCTTTGAAACTTTCAAGATTAGTTTAAACACAGGAGGCAAATTCTATAACACTGACAGCTCAAAAACTAGCAGCAAAATGTTTGGACAAAACTGGAGGGAGTGGTTTGTGAAATAATAGTTCATATGATGCCCTATTTTTCTGGGTATTTGGCATCAGGACTCAAAATCTGGGCTTAAAAATGATGATCCCTAACCATGATCACATTTGACAAATGCCAGTATGTCTGTCAGGACTCAATCCTTTGACCATAATCCACTATCAGCATCAATACTCATCAAGAATTTGTTTAAAATTCTACAACCACGTCTGTCACCAACTTCAAGAGAAAAACAAACATCTGGAGTCAAATTTTAGACAAGAGGACGATGAGACAGTCCATTTCCAAATCTGACCACAGTAATGGCTGACATAGAGGTTTGGAAGTTGGCCTAAAAAGCCCAACCCTGTGCATGTCGCAAAATTGACCAAAAATCTGTCATTGGTACCAGGACTTAAGGTTTGGGGAGAAAAAAAACACCTACAACTTCACCTGTTGCTTATTTGACCAAAACGTCATGGGTGCAAGGACTTCAAAATTAGCCCAAAAAGACAATGACCCTATTCCTGTCCCCAAATTTGACCAAAGGTTCACTGCGAGAGTCAAAACTTAAAATGTGTCCAATGAGCCCCCCCTTGCCTGTTGCCAAATTTGACCAAAAACCAGCATGAGCATTAGGACTCAAAGTTTGGCAAGAAAAGAACAATGCGCAGCTGTAAACAAAGTTTTCAGTTCAGAGGTCAGCACAGTCACAAAAAAATGGGTGGAGCGACACAAGACTGTAATGGAGGAGTAGCCCGAGCGGACCATGATGAAATATTGGTGAAACTAATGAGTTTTTGGACGATTAATGCAGTTTTAGGAGCGGCGCTATACATGCCCCGTGTGCTATCATTATACGGATGTCCGCCGCTCGATTTTGGATCAGGAAAGCCCTCTGGGTGAGTATATTATTCTACTTCATTCTATAAACAATGTGAAAGCTGTAGAAACCGAACTTATCCTTTAACATGTGGCCACAATAGAATGCCCTTGCCTGTTGTTTAGTGCGACCAAAAATCCGCCATAAACATCAGGAACCAAAATCCTACCCCTAAAAACACATCTCTGTTGCCAAATTTGTCCCAAAATCCATGTTTACAAGGACTTCAAATTTGGCCCCAAAAGAATGAACCCTTTTCCTGTTGCTAAATTTGACTTTAAATCCCCCAGGAGCATCAGGACTCAAAATCTGGCCAAAAAAGCAGTGACTCCCTGCCTGCCACCAAATTTGACCAAAAATGTACCATGGGCAGCAGGATTCCAAATCTGGCCTAACACACAATAACCATCCCTCTTCTATAATGGAGGAAATACAAGCAAAAAGACATTTAAGGCGTTTCATTTTATGAGTAAAATTCCAGTTGTTTTGGGGATATGTAAGGTTTAACAAGACTCAGAGGGACAAAATGGCAGAATAGCTTTTTCTGATTTCATGCACACACAAGTTGGGTATCACAGGTTGGTTATGAAGAAAGAAAGGAAGTCACAGCTTTGCATTTTATCCACATCAAAGCAAAATCCTCTCTGATTTTGTAATTTCACTCAATAAGACTGCTACCGCAAAGAGCAGAATACAAATAAAATCTGTGATATGAACTTCAGATCATATTTAGTAGCCCTAAAGGAATATAAGTGAAGCCGACAGAATGAGTCTAAAACAAGAAAAGACTGATCAAAGTGCTGGGCTTGTCAGTGTGAACGCACTCAGCTTGTCAAACATGACAAAGAGAAATACTCTGCAGCTTGACAGCGTGTGTTTTTATGCTTCACCTTTAAGGAGTTGTGGAAGACTGAGTCTCTCTGCAGCAGCCAGGCCGAGCGTTTTAAACAACACGCTGTGGAGGGGAAGTTGAGCCTGTCGGGGGAGTGGCCGATCACCCCTAACGACAGCGACGACGTCCATGACGGGTTCAGGCGATCAATCTGAAACTGATGCAGAGAAGAGGTATTTCACAAATTAATACTTCAACTTGTAAGAAGAAAACGACAAATAATGGTTTCATAATGTAGTTCACATAATATCTGCTGTCAGTCTGTTTTTGTAAAGAAATAAAGCCTTAAATCCGACAATGTCTTGAACCGTGAGCCTACCTGGAACAGCTGTTGGCGAGAGAGCGGCTGGGCAGTGACCAGCAGCCCCTGGTTGTAGCTGGACACTCTGGCTGCTGTCAGGTTCTGGTTGGACAGCTGGATGTTTTTGCCGTGGTTTTCCAGGAACGCCATGACAGTTGGTACCAGTGCACACGGCTCAGACTCAACCTGGAGAAGTGACGGAGAGTTTCAGATGCGAGCGTGATGAGCAGAAAAGGCTGAATCTCACTGAGGGTTCCTACCTCTCTGACCGGGGTGCTGTCCTCCTCTCCTTCACTGCAGCTGTCCGAGGAGAGCGAGGACGCCTTCACGCTCTCCGTGTCCTCCATTATAGAGGAGCTGACGATGGACACTGCTGTTATCCGCCCGTACAGGTCCAAAACTGCATACACGTTCTGCAAGGAGGAAGTATGAAGTGTTAACATGGGTGGTTGTAGCAGGTACCCTTCTGAGTGAATGTAAGTAAGTGTTTACGGTAATTTTCCATCTTTACCAATACATTAGTGGTTCTATGTTTCAAAATTTGGAAGTATCAAAGTTAACCAGCAGAAACATCAGTCACATGTTGCACTTTGGATTTAATACAAGAATAAATATAATTGATACCAATTTTTCCAGTTTCTAAAGTATTTTCATCTTGCAAGCTGCCTCACAATTACCTCTGCCTACATTTGTCTTTTAAGTCTTAGATTTAAATTTTTCGAAGACTTACTTCTCACTCTGGTTAAGATCAGTCAGTAGAATATTAAACACAGTGTTTCATTGTACTTTAAAACAGCCTTATCAGGAAATGGTTTGTTTTCAAGAGGAGTTTAACTACTTTACACAACAAACTTATGATCCTTGATACTTTGCCGATGAAATATATGTTATTTATGCATTATATATAGTCCTTAGAATTCCAATTAGAGAAAAATAGATTAACACACTGTTTTAATCCCAAAAGTGCTCAAGTGGAGAAAGAGAAACACAGCATGTAGCTTCATGTGACCAACACTGAGGTAACAGAAGCACATGAAGCAGAGATTCAATTTGTTTTCTAATTGTTTATCTTGTGTAGGCTTTCTGATGTAAATATGTCTAAAACTAGGGTCTGGAAATTAATCATGATTTTGTTGTTATGTAAAATGACCCTTCACGTGATACGCATCGAACAGTCTGAAATTAAAGTACATTTTAATGCAGTCAGATGAAGCTAAGCTAACTATATCTACATCTACTAAGGGTGAATCCCAATTCTACCTCTAAGCCCTTCCTCTTTGTCTTGCCCCTTTCACTTAACCCTCTGTTTTTGAGGGTCATGCACTTAACAATAGCCGCCGCTGTGAAAGCTAGCTTGTTATTACGATACATTTTACAATACGACCAACAACTACAAACATGATTAATATTTACTTGATGATTAAATAATTCGTTTCGAGACGTGAACGCGCTTATATGCACTTAATGTCTTTTAATTTATCATCTTAATTCATATCATTATTGTAAAGTTGAACTATGTTATTGCACATTCTCTCATATTGTGCAGGCCTATCAGAAACACACCAACACCTCTCCACTAACATGCAGGAAGGTGCAGGATTTTGTAGGAGTTTTATCAGATCTGAACTGCATTTTTTTTCATTAAATGAAAACCAACAAGAACATGGCAAACATTCCTGAATAGAAACTATATTTTCAATCCACTACAGCATGTTTTGGCGATAGTTTGTTCTTCGTAATGGATTTAACAGCGGGCAGGAGCACCCACCGACTACACTATCTGATTTGCCAGTAGTAAATGTGAATACTTTCTATTGGCTGTTGCCCAGATGGACTGGTGAATGTACTCTAAAGTCCTTCTGGCATGTCAAGTTGAAAAATGTTTAAAATTAATGTTTCATCTCAGAAATGTCACCTGGGTTTGGTGGCACAATCGCAAACGTCCACAAAATTAGATAAATAATAAGAAAATACAGGCTGGGAGAAGACTACTGTTAACGTTTTTACTAGAAAATTAATCATAATTTAAAGGATAATATTGTGATTAGTTTGTCTAGCTTTATTTTTTTATTGTCATTGATAATATATTGTTTTTTGTTAATTGACCCTTCTAATCTGCATGCTGGAAGTCAAATGAACTATATTTAATGTTTCAGAAAGTCATTTTTATTATATGTCATTTGATCTTACTGGTGTTGTAACGTTATTGAAAAGTTCTCGTGTACCTTGGCCACTGCTGTTGCTGCAGGTCCCATATCCTCTCCATCAATGAAGATGTGCATGGTGTCGTCACTGCACCTCTTTACACCCACACGGTTTCCAACCTTCCAAACATAGAGTTAACGTCAGTCACTTGCTCCCTGCAGTCATTTCTGCAGGTTACTACATTTAAACTCTTAACAGGTATCTCAGAGCAAACGTTTGTCTGCTCTGGAGCCGAGCCCACAGCTCACACCAGCAGAGAGGGTGCAGCTCACCGTCAGCCGGTCCAGTGAGCAGCAGTAGTTCTGGCGCTGCAGCACACCGTTGCGACGGACCTCGGAGCCGCAGAGCAGCCAGGTGACCTTGGTGCGAAGCTGCGGGAGGGAGGGGGAGAGGCCTGACAGTGGGCAGGACGGCAGCTCCGGGGGAGACAGAGTGGTCAGACCGATGTGCAGCGAACCACACCACTGCTCGTCCACCTCATCGATCCTCAGCTGAAAGCGGAGAGAAAGAGGGATTAGGGAGAAGAAAAAAGGTTACAGAGGACAAACACACACCATTTCATTTTAATTAGGCCTGCATATCAGTAATTATGAGTCTAATCTGCATAATCATTCAAAAGTTAACGAGCTAGGTTAATTAAAGCCCTCCTTCTACCTCGAATAGCTCGTCTGCTTTGAGCTCCCTTGCGCTGAACACGATGCCATGAGCGTAACCTCCGACTCTGACCGCCTGGCAGCCTTCACCGAGCAGAACCACGTTCTTACCGTGTTTACTGTGGAGCCGATGGGCAACACCTGCTACTGCAAACACACAAACACAAAAGAAAGACAGACATAAGGACATCTGCAGTGCTCTGCTGTGCAATTTTCATCAAATGTTCTTGCTTAATTTCTACTTTCATTTCTTTAAAATGAAAGTGCATCTGCGTGATACACTTATAAAAATACAACAAAGATTTTTTGGTTTTTCGTTTTACAGATTTTAGTTTGCAGACCTGAGCGGGGACCCTGGTGTGTACCTGGGGAGTGAATAGGGAAGCTTTTCTCAGTGACGTTGCTGGTACAGAGGCTGTTGTCGAGCGGGCCCGAGGAGCTGGTGATGGACACCTGAACACACTGACCGTAGAGATCTATCACTGCAAACACTTCTGAGTGGAAAGAAAGAAAAATGATTAAGATATGATCGCACTGAAACACCTCTGAATCAAGTTTTGGTTGGAAAGTCCACAGCAGGAGGAGTATTCCAGTAAACGGCTTCAGTTAATACCTGGTGGCAGGCCAGAGCAGGCAACACCTTGGTCCACTCCATTGATGTAATAATGGAGATCACCGCTGGCTGAGCGCATCATACCGATGCGAGAGCCAGTGGTTAGGGAATCCAAGTCACAACCATAGTTGTTTCGCATTGTGTTTCCGTCCTGCATGATGGCTGTCCCACTGTGGAAGAACGGAAAAAATATGACCACCTATTCATATCTGCTAATTGATTCTTCAACCACATTTATGCTGCTGTTGAATTATTTTTTCACTTTAGCGAGTATTTCCCTCCACTGTCAACTTTGCAGAGGCAAAATGGAGGAAAGAGTTGACCCCCCCATTTGCTCCAGAAGTGGTATCAGAGGTGCAATACTGAGGGAGGGAAGCACGCAGACTCGGCGGGAGACAGGAATGCAGCAAGTGAGTGCCTTTGCATGTACTGTGTGGTATGTTGTGCAGTGTGAATTGACACACGTAACAGTCAGACGGCATTAATGTGTGTGTCTAGAGGTGTAAAGATGACAGAATCTTGATGCTTTTACGCAGAGGCACTGTGAAAAGGGCAAAGTCACATAGGAGGCTATGTGTACCCGTCTAGGAAGAAAATATCTCAAAAAGTTCTTCGCAGATTAGGATGAAAAGGGAATGATGGTCATGGCATCAGGAAGAAAGAATGATTCGCTTGTGGTGGTTAACCAAGTACTAATCCAGGATCCAGGATTTCTTTTACCGATTTGTCAACACTGCACTGTGCGGCACGTGACGGCATTGTCAATTATAAATCACCAAACAGTGTTCTAAAGAAGGTATGTGCACTTCTAAATTAAAACGAAAATAGTCACCTCATGACCGAAACCACACAAAAAAATGATCCAAGTCATCTATGAAAACATTGAAGACTGCAGAGCTTCTGAAAGCTTCTTATCATTGGTAAAAAAAAAAAAAATAAATAACAGGTCTTTGGTGGAGGGCATGGACAAATTAAAAAAAAATTCTTTATCTTAAGCAGTGCTTTCTCAAGATAAGTTATACCTTGAGAGGACTTGATTTAGAAGTACTTCTAACATCAGCACTTGAAGCATGTATCACTGAAAAAGCTCTATTATTTATCCATTTACTGACATTTGAAAAGACAAAGTGCTGCATTACAGCTACAACGTGTTGGAACATGTTTTAGTCATCCAATTCAAAATGAGTGAATATTTGCAAAAACCATTTGTCAAACTGAACATGTAATATCTTGTCTTTGTGGTGTATTCCATGAAAAATAGGTCAAAAATGGTTTGATTTATATTTTGCACCATGTCCCAACATCACTGTATTGAGGTTTATAGTTGGAAAAACTTGCACAGAACTTGAAACATGATAAATGATTGAAAAGCAGCAAAATATCATATAGAAACAGGACCATGCAGTAATTAAGGTTGTAAACTAAAGTAAGAAAGTTAGCACAGCCTTAAAAACTTCATATTCTACCTGAGCATCCACGTGTCGTAATCAATGTCAGTCATGGTGTTGGGAAACTCAAGCTCCTCTGGCCTGATTGCCGTCACTCCTGAACAAAGTGAAAATCAATATTGAGTCTACTTTCCAGAAAGTGAGGCAGCACAATCAGCTGGATACCAATGAACTCATGAGAAACACCTCACCTGCTTCTATTGAGCCCGACCAGCGGTCCACCATCTTCTGAATAACAATTTCAAACAGCTCTCCATCTCGAAGGCACCTGCAGAGAAGTCAGAGCGTCAGACTGGGACACCATCATGATAAATTATCTTGAGGCTGTTTAGTTTTAGCTGGAGACTCACTTAGAGTGCTCACATCGTTTGTTACTGAGCTTATTTACCTGGCTGCAGGACACTGTTCACTGACCTGTTGGAAATGACAATGGCGTCGTTGAACTCGCTGCGGCAGTTCTGACGCAGGGCGGTGCGCCCCCCATTGGTGATGACGGCGTTGGTGCCATGTAGCTGGTGGAAACGCAGGTCGTTGGTTGTGCTGGCCCCGCCCACTGAGCAGGGGCTCCCAGGGGACATGGCTGTGGGGCCCTCTGAGCTGTCCTCAGGGAGAGGGGGGAGGTCAACTAAGGAGAGGAGAGAGGACACCTTGGTCAGCTAACTCCTTTCTTAAAACTCCCTGAATCTGTCTCTCTGTCTTGCTCTCTCACCCATGTCGTCCATGATGGTGGCCTGAGCAGCCTGACCGTAGAGGTCGACCACGGCGTACACACTGGGAGGGACGTTCCACGCTGCCGGGCCTTGAGCCACACCGTTAACGAAGAAGTGGAGGCTGCCATCTTCTTTCCGTACTACGCCTACTGTGTCACCTGCCTGCAAGATTGAAAAATGGTTAGAAAATGTGCATCGGAGAAGGTGAAAGTCTCATCAGAGTAAAGGTGCTTACACACCGGACACTACTTGTACTACCTCTGCGATCACTCTCCATGCAAAGTCAATGTACAGCTGCGATGGGGTGGGGCTAACCCTCCCCCGATGCGACAGCCGCTTTTCACACTACCACGATGACTGACGATGTCAAAGTAAAAAAAAAAAGTTGATCTTTTCAGACGATGTCGTGTGTGGCTGTGCGGCAACAGCCAATCAGCGGTGTGTGCACGTGTGATGGTACCCTAGACAGACAGTTATTCATCCGGACTACAGAGTAACAATCGATGTCGGTGTGGGAAACATTAGTCAGTGAGGACATTAGTTCCACCTAGACGGACCGTGGGAAACTCACAGATGCTGCTGCTGCATCATCAGCTGCAGTGTTTTGTGGTTGATAAGTGAATGAAAAAGATACAGCTGGAATAATGTCCACTTATACATCCTGCTATATGATACATGAAATGATCGCGGTGAAACTCGAGCGGACGTCACTGAGCGACGGCCGACGGCCGACGGCAACGGTCACCAAAATTAGGTATTTATGGACACGCGACGATACGTCAGTGGCCGATGCGATTTTGGTAGCTGGGTCGCTTGCTGTGCGAACGCAGCTTAAGAGGTTTGAGGATGTTTGTTGGCAAACGTCAGTGGGTATCACTGAGGAAATAGAAAAGAAATACTACTTACTTTGAGCCTGTCTAGGTTGTGTCCGTACTCATCAAGAATTGTTGTGCCGTTGTGCATAACACCATTCCCTGTCATCATCCACGTCCCTGAAAAACAATCAATTCAGAAATTTTAAAGACGATCTGTGAAAAAAAATAAAGTATTCTGGACGATGTTGATCTGTTGTGTCTTACCAGAGCGCAGGTTGGTCATGGTGGAAGGCAGCTGCAGGTATGCAGGATTGTGTGTTGTAACACCTATTTCTATGGATCCCGCCCACTTGTCCACCATCTTGTCAATGCGAACCTGAAACACCTCGTTTGAGCGCAGGGGTCGGCTGCTCAGGACAACGCCATGGTTGAAGTCATCAGTGGCACTGTGAATACAATGGCCATCATTTTAAGTTTATCAAGATTTGAATTAAAAGTGCTGCTTAAGAGAGTTTATCTCTTCCTTTAATTCAAACTTTTCACTTTAAATAACAGCAGAAGTTGACCATTCAAATCTAGATGACATTTTTCAGGGTGGCAAGACATATGCAAAAGTCAAACCAGTCAAGAGGGAATCATTAGTTTTACTTAATGCTTAGTTTGATAGACTGTTCTAAACCTCTCTTTTTGTCCCAGAATTATGTCAAAACAACTACATTTTTGCAAACAGAAGACAAAATGGAACAGGAATTTCCCAAAATATGGAATTATTGCATTTGACATAGAAACACGAGGGATATTGATGCAGGATGTTCTGCAAGTTGCATGTACAACAAAAAACAGAAAATTGTACTGTACTGTTAAATTAAAAAGTAAATTTCCAGCATGTATTGAGAAAACTCTTATTTAACGGCAGGATTGGGAAAAGTGGACTTACTGTGGCCGCAGTGCCGTCCTTCCATCACCGATGATGGCGGCCTTCTGACCACAGTTGGGGTGGAAAAGCAGCCGGTCGGGCCCCTCTGGGTCTGGGGTGAGGGAGAGGGCTGGCCTTGGTCGGCCAACGTCAGGGGATAGAGCCCTCATGATGGCATTGTTGCGTCTGAGGCGGTCGCTGTGGTTGTGG
This sequence comes from Scarus forsteni, assembly GCA_036419115.1. NCBI lineage: Eukaryota > Metazoa > Chordata > Actinopteri > Labriformes > Labridae > Scarus > Scarus forsteni. The sequence goes on along the minus strand of JAZDUH010000544.1, from coordinate 20,684,309 downwards.
TTGTGGACGATGGTGACCTTGACAGCCATGCCGTAGAGGTCGACCACACCGTAGACGACTCCGGGGGTCTGTGCTGCTGCAACACCTTGGAGAGAGAACATGGTCAGGAGTGTGGAAAGACGTGCTTTTAAGTCGGTTATGTATTGCAAAGAATATGAAGACTTTTCTTTATATTTTTGATATCAGTTGTAAAACAGATGCTACTTCCAGATTGCGCTTTATTAACTTCTCTTTGATTTACAAGATAGAGTATCTATGAAACATACTGTATATCAATCTGTAACTTACACAAAAAAAAATTCAATGCCAGGGGCCTCATTCACAAATATATGAAACAGACATTTTAGGCTTTTTTGAAAAATGGTTGTATGAGGAGCTTATCATTAGCTTGAGCACCGGCCACATCATCAGAGATCAGCTGAATCTGAATCTGTGCCGACTATTTCTGCAAGCTAGGGTGATGCACTGCTGCAAATGATGCCACTGACTCTGTAGCTTAAAGAATTTGGGGCAAAAACTAGCCAAAAAAAACAGCATAGGGTGATTAAACAGCATATTCAGAACATTTACAGTGACTTAATTCATCTCTTGTGAGTCGCTATTTTTAGGAACAACTTCTTTACATTGCAATGACAGCATTTCCTTTTGCCACTTACTGATCAAAATACAGTCAGACTTTAGTTTGGCCAAGTACACTAAAAACACTGCTTCCCAAATCAACATCAGCTAAAATTACAAATGTTGAAATCTGTCAAAAAAATCAAACTACCCCTTTGAGATATTTTTAGAACTCTAAAGTCCTTCTGCAGTAAGTTCCTTTAAAAAAATAATTTATAATAATATTTGAGCTGGAAGCCTGTGCATATTTTCCCTTGTTTGTGCAGAAGAAAACCTCTGTAATGTCCACTTTAGAGAATAAAGACTCAGATTCATCTGAAATAAAACAACGCACTCCAGATGCAGTTTAACTTAACTTAAATCTGAATGAAAAGAGCAACACAATTAGCCACATAACTATCTAGCCACATCAAGCCCTGCCTCCCCCTGTAGTTGTTTGATTTCCTCTCATAGACGGTCTCACCTTGGTCTATTCCATTGATGTAGAAATGGAGAGCTCCACTGGCTTTACGCATCAAGCCAATGTGATCTCCCTCCTGAATGTGGAAGACAGAAGACCACAGACATCAGAAACAGAAACATGTGCGACAAAAACAGGAAGTGTGTGAGAGAAGATCACAAACCTGAAGTTCATCAAGGCTGAATTCACAGTATTCTCTGCGGGTTCCTTTCCCGTTTGTCAGTATCCCACAGCCACTCATCATGATTGTACCTTAAAGAAGCATTCATATAAAAAACAATGTGTCAGACTTATTTACATCTCCTGTTGTCTTACATTGTTTTTGGTAGCTAATCTTAGTCTCCATCTTGGACAGTCTATGTGGCCCATGTAAAGCAGCTAATGCTTCCTGTTACGGGTATATAGTAGCTTATGTGGATGGGCCATCGTTACACGTTGAACATGGCACATTTCGTCACATTTATAGTGAGCTGAAGAAAATGCTTCAATTCTGCCTGTGCAAATAACTTTACCACACTATCTTTTTGGCATAGTTTAGTCAAAGTCTGTGCCCTGCCATGAATAACTTTCTTTAATAATTAAAATACCTTAGATTTATGCACCTGTTAGGCACCAGAAAGTGGAACCGTAACTCACATTCTTTATCAAATCCTTGAATTTAGGAGACTTGGAATTTTTGGTGCCCAATCCTAATCAGCATCGTCACTACCTGGAGCTTGCATGTACTGAGTCAGGATGAGTTGAAGGTGGCAATGCGTAGACATTTAAAGGTCATTTGGTAGATATTCTAATTTATCAGAATTATACTGGGATGTAAGTAAGGTTAGAGGCATCTTTATGGAGCACTTATCCTTTCATTATTGCTTGGGATGGGAATCCAAAACCAATTCTACGTAACAATTGATAACTACTTCCTCAAGGAATCAATATTATTCGTCCTTTCCTATTAATTCCACTAACAAAAGTCAGTAGTGGTCAGAATTGCGGATTCTTTTTTGACAAAAGCATTCACTGCACAAGTTTCTAGTCAGTGGAAACACCAGCAACTTGCAGAAGCATTTAAATATGCAAAACGTCATTGAATCAGGAGTGTCATGTGTCTGATATTGTTGCCGCCCAGAACCTGCAAGCGAACTTCTGCAGCAGTAATCAATAAGGTAATCATTAAAGAATTTGGTCAATAAACAGTATTGATGATGGCATTGGCATTAAAAAAAGGATTATCATTGTGTTTCTTTCAGATTATGACATTTAAAACTGGTGTTCCTCTAGGTTCAGTTTTGGGTCCACTTTTATTTACCATTTGAAAAACAATGAACAATCACAAATGATGTTCCACTAGCTTTCATTTTACTTCTGTTTTAATTACTGTATATAAACAATAGAGTCTCCTTTCTGTCAAACTGTCAAGACCATCTTTATGCTGATGATACTGTATTTCTTATTTAAAAAAAAACAAAGCTGACGCAATTTCCAAAATCCAAAATGTTGCTTGAATAAGCTAATGATTGAAAAAGGCACAGAAAAAAAATCTGGGCATGTGGATTGACAAATAATTGACATTCAATTCTCAAAAAAATCTTTAGATTTATTTGTAATGAATAAAAAATAAATGATTTTTTTAATCTGCTACCTTTTTTTAAATATGTTTTTTCTTCTGTTGTGGTATTTGTGTTACCTGAGCGAAGATTGGTCATAGTTGCAGGATAGTCCAGGTTGTTAGGATTGTGTGTCGTCACTCCAATTTCTATCGACCCTGACCACTTGTCCACCAGCTTATCAATACGAATCTGAAATATAACAGATTTTTTAGGCAAACATAACCCTCATGTCTCAAGTATGAGCATGAATCCCTGCACGGAGCTGTGTGGTGTATTTACCTCAAACATCTCGTTGTGTCGTAGTGGCCGGTTGGTCATCACCACGCCGTTGTTGAACTCATCCAGAGGTCGTCTCCGCTCCGCCGTCTTGTTGTTGTTGCTCAGTTTGATCAGCGTGCCGCACTTTTCGTGGAACAGCAGCGCGTCGTTTGTCGTCATCCCACCTGTAACAATCCCCTGTCCAACTCCCCCATTACCAGCAGGACTGTTGTTGGCATTTCCTCCATCTCCACTACTTCCACTGCTACTACTTCCTCCGCCCCCTCCAAGACTTCCTGTCCCTGTCCCGCTGTCACTGTTGACCGTGCCTCCTCCACTGCTGTTGCTCCCTCTGTCATTTCTAGAGGAGGATTCAGTTCCTGTGTTTCCTCCCCCACTGCCACCACCTCCTGCTCCTCCTCCACCTCCTCCGTCCTCCCCTCCGCCTTCATCCTCAGAGCGATAAATAGAAACTATTGCGTTGTTGAACACATCAAAGAGCTTGTGCTCGGTCAGAACTAAAAAAAAAAGAGGAAGAGGAAGCTGTCAGTACTAATGATGATGCCCAGTGTTTGCCACCTGATCTGAGGAGGATTTTCTTACCCGCGTCTGGCTCCAGGTTGTTGGGGAACTTGTCTGGTCTGCTGTGACAGCAGCTAAGCTCAGGCACTGACAAGAAGAGGACGAGGGAAAGAGGTGAACTACAAATACCACAGTGCAATATGGAAAATTAAACAACAAGCTGTACATGAACAGAACACTTTAGTCCATGGTTCTGTTTCAGAAGCAAATTTCTTCATTTAAATTCTCCACTGGCACTTCAAAAATCCTAACATCTATCGGTTCAACTCATACTCAACCAACCAGCTACCCAAATACTCGTGGATATACAGGATGAAATGCAAAGATACAAGATTATACGTTTTGGTAAAAAAAAATCAATCAAATCAATTACAATTTAAGTTATTGTGAATGATTACCTTGATTTCAGAGCACAGCAAACATTTTACTACTTAGGGCTGGGTTTTAAAAATCAATGCAATCATTTTTAATCAATTTCCCTTGAAACTGTTCGTTATCGATCCATAAAATCCAAAGATCAATCTTTTAACTTGGGTAGTTTTTTCTTCACTGGAGGTGCAGAGAAGCAGCCTGTGGTATCAACCCTGACAGTCTCACGTGATCAGCGTTCAGCACTGCTTTCCACTGAACAAGATCTCGTGAGATGTTCCTGCAAGTCAAACAAACATGGACGAAGCGAGTAGCACTATGGGGGCACCACTGGCCAGTTTTAAAGCTGATGTTTGGATGTGTTTCAGATTTAACAAGCACAAAGAGTTGGACAAAAAACAAATAATATGCAGAATATGCATTAATGTATATCATTAATATATGACTAATGGAACTGCTTTGAGATCAGTTCTTAATGTATAAACAAATTTTAATGATGTACCAGGTCAAAAGTTCCTTTTTTAAGTTTACAGCATTATTTCAACCGAGATATCCCAGACTGAATGAATAATGAATCAAATCAATTTGACACATTGTAATATCGAATCAAATCCAGAAAATCTGAATCAATCCCCAGCCCTAATTACTACATTTAGATTTATAGCTGTGTTTAAAGGTATTTAATTGTTATAATACTTTGCAGTTTATGTATATTTCACATTGTGTGAAGGGTTTCCAACAGACTTACATGCAGTAGGCTGCATTTTTACTTGACTTCGAAAATCTAATCTAATCTAGTCCACTTTACTTAAATCGCACTTATTTTAAAGTAATAAAGTCGACCAAAGTGCTGCACAGTGATGACCAGGTAAAAGTAAAATGAAATGAAATAAAACCGATAACATAAAACACAGAATAATTTAAATATGCAAGCATATGATAACATAAAGAATCAGTTATAATGAAAGCAAAAGTGCAAGAATAAAAGGCATACAAACAGAGACTACACAACTATTACGTTGAATTAAAAGCAAAAGAGTCAAAGCAAGTTTAAAGACCAGATTTAAAAGTAGGAAAGGTGATGGACACTGATTTCAGGAGATCACTCGATAGTACTGTACAGTAGATAGTTGGATGGACAGTTAGTTCGATGGATGGATGGATAATTCAATAGACAGACAGACCTTATTGATCCTGTGGTGTACATTGATAAAAACATGTATTGTCATGAACAGCTGACAGCCAGCTTTCACAGGCACAGTAACCATTTTCATGGTGACAGCTCCCTCACTTCCTGTACAGTCACAGTTTTCAGTTGGAACACTTGAGGTACTTGTGGTAGCTTTTGGGCCCAAAATTCAAACTGAACCAACAAGATGTGAATGTCATAACTAAAACAAGGTTGGCATCATATGCACTTGCATCGTCACTGGCAAATTCCATCGTTTCGGACTCTGGTAGCTTGTGGTTAGTCTATCTTGGATAATTTTGATATCATTCTGCCATGGAGAACATCAACACTGTTGGGATGTACTGGTGAAGCAAAGGCCTCTTACCTTCATCTCCGTTCATCATTCCATTCATTGCTGCCACATTCATCAGTGCCGTGATCCCTGAATCTTCTCGCACCCCACACACCACCACTTCTTCCTCCTCCTCCTCATCGTCCACCTCCTCGTCTATCTCTATAGTCTCTTTCTCTGCAGAAGGCGGCGGCGGTTCACAGCTGACCACCGTCACTTGAGTGCACTTGCCGTACAGGTCCACCACCGCCCACAGCTTTGGCGGCAAACCGCTCGCCGCAGCCCCACAATCCTGTCCGTTCACCCAGAGGTGGAGCTCGCCGCGGGAGCTGCGCTGAATGCCCACCCGGTCGCCCTCGGCTAGCTGGTCGAGGTCGCGGCCGTACTCTTCCAGGACAGAGCGGCCATCGCGTAACACCGAGCAGCCCGACACGATCCAGGAGCCGCCCTTAAGTCCTGTGGCGCTGCTGGGGAAGTCCAGTGCAGCTGGATCCAGTGCCGTCACACCGATCTCAATGGAACCACTCCAGGAGTTCACCTGAACAGGAAACACAGAAGACATTTAAAGATATAATACACCGTATTCTTAAAAGGAATGTATGATATTGAATTTACTTTTTAATTCATTATCGCCGGTACACATTTCTCTGGTCAAGAGCACCAGCTCTGTACTTCACAAAAATCTTTTTTTTTTTTTCTTTCAGTGTAACAGCATATTTTTGCGAGGAACAGATGTAAAACAAGAAAACATCATTTAACTCTTGCAAAATGAAACCCTAGATTTTTAATTGTGCCCATGCAGCGATGAGAAGGTGCATCATTATTGTTCATTTTTTTAATTTGCCAATACTCCAGTTGATATCTGTCCAGTATGTGTGGACAATATACTGGCTGTAAATATCTGCAAAAATTTCAATATCAGCTGATAAAATACTTAACTTTTTAGGCTGATATCAGCCGATACCAATATCTAACTGATAATATCGTAAATCCCTATTTTTTCACTCTTTTTTGTACTGGATTTTGAGTAAAACTATATATTTTTTTTTACATTTATATTGTTTATGATGATTAAAAAAATATAGCAGGTCCAAAAGCTTAGCAAAAAGATTTAATACGGAGTGCTGGTTTAGCAGCCATGCACGTCCCATGTATATGCTTCTGCCGGTCTGGATTCAAATCCAGCCTGTGACCAGTTTGCAGGGTGTCTTCCTCTACTCTCTCACCCCCTTTCACAAGCCTATCCACTGTCTCTCTCCTATCAATAAAGGCACTAAATGCCCAAAAAAATACATTAAAAAAAGATTTAATACATGAACCCCTCACAACAAAATTATTCTTAACCACAAGAGTAGGGCTGAACGATTTTAAGAAAAGATTGAATTGCGATTTTTCTGGCAGATATTGCGATTTCAATTCGATTCACGTTTTTCTTCAAATCAAGCTTTGGGATATTCACATGTAGGGCTGAACGATTTTAGGAAAAGATCTATTTTATATTTTTCTGACAGATATTGCAATTCACGATTTTTTTTAAATCAAACTTCAGTGCAAAATTAACTTTGTTTACAGCACAGACAACAGTAAGGAAATAAATGACGAAAAACACTTAACACATTATTCACCTTCAATAGCGATGATAAATAATCTGTTTTCATTAACTTCTACTCCTAAACAGAGGCTTTGTGTTGTTGACCTGCTTACCAGCACTTTTAACATATAGATTGTCTACAAATTTGTAAAACAGTTTGTGTATAATACTCGACACAACAGATCCTGAGTCAGTCAGGAGCGCTGCAAAAAATTGCTGCTTTGGCGATCACAAAATTGCACTGTCTAAAATTGCGATTTCGATCTGAAAACGATAAATCTTTCAGCCCTACACAAGATAGTCTATTTGCTCCGTAATGGTGGAATTCATCATTTCATTTTTCTGTTAATCAAGCTGTATTTACACACATGGACTTCCTGGGGAAGTTAAGGGGATTTAATGTTGACAAATCTCTTTTAAAAATGTTTTACTCATGCTTTGTTGAGTCCATTCTGACCTTTGCAATGATCTGCTGGTTTGGTAACCTTAGCATTGCAAACAAAAACAAGCTGGGAAATATTGTCAAGCTTTGCAGGAAGACTGTTGGCATAGACTTGAATGATCTTAACCATGTTTTTCAAGTAAGAGCTGCTAAGAAGGCAAAAACTGTCCTGGAGGACCCACAGCACCTGCTGCATGCAGAGTTTAGGCTCTTACCGACAGGGAGGAGAATTGCATATGTTAGGAAGGCCAAATGCAATAGATACCTGAGGTCATTTGTCCCATCAGCTGTTAGTTTTTTAAATAAGTTATGGGCATTTTGATAACATTGCATAAATTACGTTTGTTGGGCCGTTTAAATAATATAGACAATATAGACATTTGCTGCCTCTCGCATACATTGCATATTGTTCTTAACTATACAGTGTTATCTATTTATTCTTACTTCTTAACTTACTGTCCATGATGTAATCCATAAGTTTGTCAGACTAACCTATACATGCATGTTTTTTGTTTGTTTGTTCTTTCTTCTTGTTTGTATGCTTGTTTCTGTTGATGTATGTACTACAGCTGCAAAACAAATTAAGTCAACAAATAGAAAAACATGAAGCTAATTCAGCCCACACATAACTCAGATATCATTAGTTGGGCAACGCTGATGTTTGTCGGGTTCATCAACAAAATTTATGCAAAAACACAGAGGGGTAAATATTAAGCATTGAAACAGCAGTATAGAATGGGCTTGAGATACATGAATCTGTGATGCCAGGAATATACTTTCACTAAAATGATAATTTCTCATTGTTGTTCAACATCACCTAATATCTGTTTATGTGAGAATGTGGCATTAAGGAACTTGGAAGTAAGAATCAAACTATTTTAATACCTACCTGACAGCACTACAACGACACATAAGCCTTGAAAATCCAAATATCAGGTAATTTATCATTTTAAGTCATCACCAATTGCAGGCAAAGTTCTGCACACTGTCTGAAATGCACAAATTATTGGGATGAGTCTGTTTCTCCAAATGTGGCTCATTTATTTGCGTACTTTTGACCTAAATGTACAGAAATGTTGCAATTGTGTATACTTTAGCAAATGTGTGGGGGTTTATCTGCCATTTTAATATTAAAACAAACATTGCATTATCGAACAGGTACAGTGTGAATCTTTTTTAATTTTTCCTTGATTCAAATAAAAGTGAATAATCCTGGCGATGTGTAATATCATAACATTTTGTTATACAGACAATAAAACTGGGACATAGATATTGTGTAACATCTTTCAGCTAAAAAACATCAAAATATGATTCTTTTTGTCCAAGTCATCCAGCTATAGACTGTACTCACCCTTACGTTTGCAGTAAAATGAAGCATTCATATGAACTGCGTCAAGCTTCTACAGCCTGATTTCATGTCCAAATATTTCCACAACCTTCAACTCTGGTGATACAAGCTTCTTTTCTCAGAGCTTTGAGAGAGAAAGTACTGACAGCGCGCTTGTCAGGTGTTGTTACTCTGAACTGTGATGTTCAAAGAGTGAAGCAGTGAGCTAAAAACTGCATGACGAGATCCATGGAAAACAAAGTGGGCCTTGTTGTATGATCCGTCTTGTTATTTTTAGGCTTTCTGTCGGCAAAGAACGTAGCTCAGGGAGGGCTCCTTTGAAATTAAAACAGGACGGTGTGACCACACAATCAAAGAAGAATAGAAAAACGACTCGAACAATTGTGTGGTACTATTATTACTGCAGTGCGTGCTGTGTGAGAAAATGAACTCAGGGTCAAAGAAGTCTGTTTCTAATTAACACTACTCCTGCTAAAGATCCAGACGGTTGCAGGAAAGCATCAAGACATGGGTGGACCAGAAATCATATCATCATATTTTTAAGCTTCATGGTGACACACTATAAACTGTATATGCTGCTTATGTTGTAAATAGACAAAAGTATATAAAAATATAAGAATCAAACTTGATATTATTTTGATTTAATATCCAAATAACAAAAAAGAAGTCTTGAACACCCACTATTGGGAATAAAAACTACACACTGTTTGAATTGATAAAATCATTGCACCTGTCTGTATATTAGGGCCTGACTGATCTGTCGGATGGCCAATTTTATCAGCCGATTATAGCCCTTTTCAAAATATTCAACACTGGCCGGAGTTTTATATAACGCCAATATATTCTTACTTTCTAATAAAATAGTAAATGCTGTTCGGTGTCCAAGTTGCAGAGAATGATGTCAATGCACCGTTAAGGCCAATTTATGCTCAAAGTTGAATGTGGATTCAGATATAGTAGGGAGACTTCTGTCACTTTACATTAAAAATATATTTAAGATTGATGTTGATTCCATCTGCAGCTTCTGTAATCTACAGTATGCCCTGAAAATGTAGTATATTTATTTTGGTATTTGCCCTGTTGCAAAGAGACTTTGGCAAAAAAAAACAAACTTGTAATTTCATTCACAATAATATAGATACACATTTTGTATTACTATGGAAGAATGAATATTGATAAATAATACAATTTTATTGGCTAAATTCCATATCAACTGATGTAAATTTCCAGGCAAAAACACAATTCAATACTTCTCTAAATTAGTTTCAAACAATACACAAGTTACATCAAATACTCAGAGAAACAAAAAAGAAATTAAAACTGTTTCAACTTGTGATAGGTTTGGCATTTTCACAGTCCTTCATTCCCCCTAGGATCCTATGTTTACTTGTTTGTCTGCTTTATATTTGTTAATTTTATTTTCTTGAACTAACAGCGTATTTAAAATGTATACAAGTGTTTACACTAAATACAGAACTGTATATTCTAACTATTATTATGACAACTGTAATGTACTCGAACGATAAAAAATGTTTATTAAAAAGCCGTCATTACGTCTATTTCTTCACGTTTCCATGAAGCTTACGGACACGGGCCAAACGGAGCAGTACCACCGGAAACCCTGTGGGGCAGTATTGCTGTTAACTACACATTACGTAGCTCTGGTGAGACACGAAGAAGAAATAACGTCTGAACGTTTGAGAAAAACTGTGAATTAGTCGAGACATTTCAAACGTCTGTATGATGTAACTTCGCATGGACAAACAAATGAAAAACAGCTTGAAGGAAGCTGGATAAAAATTAAATATCAGCTGGTCGGCAGCGAAGGAGAAGTTGTGTGCGCGTGACAGATTTCTTCGAGGCCCCCCTGCTGGATGTGTTCGTAACAGCAACGCCAAACGAAAGGACGCAACAAATGTGTGAGCAGTGACGGTAACGTTATTTGAGAAGGACCTCTTCGTGCCTAATGGGAGTAAATACTGCCTCAAATCCAACACATAGAGCCCTGACTCCACGCAGCTAGGCAACAACACCGGAGTGGGCTTACCGGAGCTCGCCGACAGGTATGTTTACAACACGTGAATTCAACAGCGACTCAAAATGTCTCCCGTTTTAATTTCACTCTCTTTGCCAAGCGTCATGACAAGTGACGTTGCGTTGGTTATGCTTTTCAACTACCTTACATTGGTAAAGTTGTGCTAATGTAGCTTGAATGACTCCTGTGTTAACCATGATATCGCTGCCGTCATGCAAACCTAGCACGGCGTTGGCTCACAGCCAGTAACCACAGAAATAACACAGGTGCACAAATATGGGAGAGTGCATTCATCTTCCAATTAGCTGCGTGTTGACGCACATTTAATGAGGACTGAGTGACCACAGGCTGTAAAAGCAACTCACCGTGTGTGTTGTGGAGTTACACTGAAAGATTTTAGGTAACATTAGACTATTTGTGACCATCTTTTAGTTGCAATATAACTCTATCAAAGAAGGTTTTATTTTAATTCATATGAGTCATGACTTCATGGCAAAGGACACAACGGAGTAGAGAAAAAATAGTTCTAAAATAAAATTAAAGGGCATCCGAGGATTATGGCCTATATTCATCAGTGCAGCTGGCTCTACTTCCCTCTACTTCTGATGGACTAATGAGACCTCTGGGACTAAAAGGCAGATGTGACAAGTCAGTGTTCATAATTCATCTATATAACTGCATTTTAATTAAGGTTTTTTATTTTGCAGGAATTTACTGCAGTTTTGAAAGTTCTTTGGGTTTTTTTAGTTGCAGAGTAGAACAATGGAGGCTTGTATAAAAAATGTTACCTTGTTTTATTGTTGATTTCCTCTCATAGTTACCTGTTAACTTTTTAAAAGTTGTTCTACCTGGACTATGATCTACCGCTTATTTCCATCAACAAGAAGTGCAAGATATTACGTGATTCATAACTCATTTGACTCATTTTCAGGTTATATAATTAATTTCCCAGAGGTTTAAAGGTTTTCAGCATGTTTTGTTCTTGAAAATTCCTCTCTGTTATAGTAAACAAATACTAAAGGACAAAGTGTTGCAAACAGTAAATGATTCTGCTTGTAATTCATATATTCATTGCTGTAAATATTAAGGAACAGAAAAAGTTTAATTAATTTTGTATATTTTTACTTAAGTGGCCAATTAATTGGTAGTCAGAATTTTTCTGTCAGATATCAGTATTGGCCTAAAAAAATCCATATCAATCAGGCCCTACTGTATATTAAGGCTGTCTTGAGGGATGCACAATATTACTGGAATGCTATGCATGATATTGTATATTTGCCAATATGAGATATTTCCAAACTCATTATTGATGAAACACAATGCCTCCACTCAAACTGACCTCAAATGCTGACAGGTTTAAAGTTTATTTGTGTTTAAAAACAATGTGAAGGAAGAATAACATTTTCTGCTTTAATAAATTACATTTCTGTTTTATAAGAGTGAACATTCAGTTTTGATAGGGTTAGACATTTTGGTATATTTGTACAATCTGCCAATATAACAGACAATATGGAGTATGTAAAGCCAGTTTGTGCAACTAAAATATATGCTGTAAAAATTGGGGAAAATCATACCTGCATATACCAATAAATACATATTTTGGGCAATTTTCTGCCAATACAGCTAATATCATGCAGCCATAGTATCAACAGATTATTGCTTCAAAAGCTACTTATTAGCATCTGTATATTTAAAAATGCCCTCATATATTAGTTTGAACTTTGTGGGATGTGTTGCACATCATATTAAATTGCAAGTATAAGCTGGAAAATACTGATAGCAAAGGGCAATTTAGAGTAACCAATTAAACTGACGAGCATGTTTTAGGGCTATGAAAGGAAACCAGAGTTCCCAGAGAAAGCCCATGCAGGCACAGGAAGAACATGAAACTCCTACAGAAAGAACTTAGTCAACATGAGGAGTCAAACCAGCAATCTTCTTGCTGTGAGTCAACCATGTGCACCACCGTGCTGCATCAGCTATGCATACACCGATCAGGTATAACACAATGACCACCAACCACCCTGACAGGTCTGTAGTGATACATCCCAGTAGGCCTATACAGCATCCTATAAAATCTGCAGTCACAGACTCATGGCTGGAATCACAAAATTGGACATTAAGAGCGGAGTTCCATCACAGAATACCATGGATATGGCATTCATGTAACGTAAAGTTTTTTTTTTTATTTACCAGAATAAATAGGAACGCCTTTCTCTAAAATGCTCCAAGGGGGTCACTGAGGTTGGGGACAATGCATGCTTCACTTTCCCTCCTCCTTCTCCTTCCCTCATTAACAAGCAAACATGTCGAAGCGGCCGAGACGCAGGTTAAGTTGGATCAGACACTTTGAAACTCCAGGCTAACTCCAAAGTACAGGGCAGAGCAGTTTCCCAACAGTTATGTGTCAGGCGATCAAATGTTCTGCACATTTTGTTAACGCTGTTGACTAGACCCATTAAGATACGCGAGGACCACCTGAGGAGTGAGCGATTATATTTCAGTACTTTATACTGTGTCTTAGGGTTAAATTTGTAGAAAATACTAGTACCAAATTCTTAAAAATTAAAACAGACAAAAAAACCCTCAAAAAATTACATTTTATAGGGCCCTAAATACTGTGATGCTTCACCTTTCATGCCCATTATTCCTGTTTCTGACACATCAACTTTGAGGACATAGTGTTCACGTGCTGCCTAATATATCCCACCTACAAAGAGATGCCACGATGAGGAGATAATCAGTGTGATTCTCTTAACTGTCAGTGGACTTAATGTCATGTCTAATCAGTGTATATTCCTTCATTGTTTTTTACCTGAAACACTGTAGACTGATCAGTTTATTTCACTAGTCCATCTGAGCATCAGCTCATAGAAAGTGTTTGGGAATGAGCAGAACCTTGCAAAAGCATATCGGTCAGGTGACTTGCCGATTCTGCCAGTCACATTTATTACAGGCCAATCAGATAACATAGTCAGCAGGCTCTACTGCTGCAATGTAAAACACAAAATGTAAGCCGCTGTGTAGGACAAAATATTGCCAAAACATGTCAAAAGTGGAGTGAAACTATCCTTTCTATTCAGCGCAATGTATTTTTCATTAAAATAGAAATGCTGTCCAAATTTTAAGAAAGCTTTTATGATAGCTCCTGCCTCATCCTGTTGTAAAAGATGCTGACAGGGCCGTGCCGCGTTGGGCCACTCACAGTCATTGTAGACTGGAGTTTGGCATAATGAATCTGCCTAAAGGTGCGTTCACACCGGACGCTACCTGTACTACCTCGGCGATCACTCTCCATGCAAAGTCAATGTACAGCCGCGATGGGGTGGGGCTAACCCTCCCACGACGCGACAGCTGGCGACGAGACGACCGCTTCACTCGTCGCGCGATGTCAAAGTTAAAAAAAAGTTGATCTATTCAGGCGATGTCGTGCGTGGCTGTGCAGCATCAGCCAATCAGCAGTGTGTGTACGTGTGACGGTGCTGTTATTCACAGGGCGGATGACTTCCGCATAGGCGGAACTAATCTCAGTGAGGACATTTGCAGACGGACCACAGTAAACTCACAGATAATGCTGCTGCATCATCAGCCGCAGAGTTTTGTGTTTGATAAGTGAGTGAAAAGGACACAGCTGGAATAATGTCCGCTTATACACCCTATTATGGGATATATATGATACGATCGCGGTAAAACTCGAGCGGACGTGACGTCACCGAGGGACGGCCAACGCCAGGCGACCAAACGGGTAGGCTATTTATGAACGCGCGACGCTACCTCAGTGGGCGACGCGACTTTGGCAGCTGGGTCGCTTGCGGTGTGAACGCACCTTAATGATGGATCCAGCTGCTGTGCAACATTATCATGCTTTGTATATATTTATAAATCAACAATATTATTCTAAAGAATTAAATGCGTTCTTGTTTCACACCTGTTTCTAGCACAAATTAACTATCACAGTGTGTGGAACAGGTCAGTTTCAGTGAAGTGGAAACTGGTTACTTTCATAGCAAAAATATCAAAAGTACCAACTATAATGAGCTCAGAAATATTGGCATCTAATTATGCCAAAAATCCAACACTGTGCATCCCTACCAAGTACCACTTAGCACTTTCTCTCAATGGCTATAGATACACTAAAACATTTGTAGAATATGAGTTCAACAAGGGTTTCAAAGTGAATTTTAGCCTGATAGTTATGACACAAAACAACAACTCAATGAGATCTTAAATCAAGTTGCTTTTGTGTTCCAGGTGTAAAGACTGAACTCGTGCACACAAGCCAGCGAGCAGGCGTCACCTTCATGGTCTCTCCTTCAATGACGGACAACACAGAACAAATGTTTTACTGCAATAATCCTCTTGTTTTCGCTCAACACCCGACTCATATCCCATAACAAGCATCCCCAGGTATCCATTTCTTCTTCCATGTAATGCAAAACTCCACATAAGCTCAGAATGATGTGATACTTTATTGATCTCCTGAGGCTGAATTTGGTCTTTTTTTTCCCCTTTTGGCTCCACTGCAGAGCCACAGAGCTAAACTCAGTGCAGCTGGAGGAGAGTCACACTCCTGCTTAGAGACATTTCAGCGCAGCAGATGCTATTCTGACACGGGGGCACGAACCCACGTCATCCCGCCGAGGAGTGATGTCCTGGCTCGCTGCGCTCCACCTGCCGCCCCCCACCGGAGAAGGACATTTCACAAAACCCTCATGCGGTTTGCTCCCCAAGAGAAGGTAAATGAGTCAGAGGAGCTGGGAAACTTCAAGATTAATCCTCTTTCCTCCCCCTTTTTTCCTCTCAGAACTCCACAGGACTCGAGTTTAAGTTGGCAGAGATCCACCCTTATGAAGTGACCTTGACTGTAACATTGAAGCCCGGCCAGCTCATGGGATGTTTTCCTTCTGCTCACCTCCGTTACAAAGAGAAAACAAAAGACACTTCCTGAGAGCTTGTTTCTGCTTGTTGTTTCCAGATACTGCCCTGTTTGTGTCCTCTCCTTGGTGTGCTCCTGTGGTGTCCTCCCCGGCTCTCTAGCAGGTGCTATGTAAGTCAGTGTGCTACGAACGCCCGGGTATCTGGGTTAACAGATTTAGAAGGAACTCAGCCTGACCGGGTCGCTGTGTGGAGGAGACAGACATCTCTTTCCCTCGCTTATTCACTTATGTAACGGCAGGCTGTGGGTGTCTGCCTCTCTCTCCCTCTCTCTCCCTCTCTTTCTCTCTCTCTCTGTTCAAAGGAGAGATAACTGCAGGATATAGTCATACATGCCAACTAGGACCACTAGACAGCTTTTGGACATAATTAAAAATTAATTGCATCAAAAAGCAGGGCATGGGAAGAAGCTCTGCTAAGACTATAGAAGAGAGAGGGTTTTATCTCACAGAGCAAAGGCACAGGGACGACATGTGACAGCTGAGCTCTGATTAAGAGAGCGCTGAACCCTATGATCGGCTTCATTAATTAGCATTTTAATAACCCGGTATTTCTGTTAGAGATGGGCAGCATGGACAGAACACCTCAATATTTCTTAGCTAAATGGTGGCACAAGGTAGATATCTCTATTTTTCTGAGAAGCAATAAGACAGCAGTTGAATGAATGTCGGGCCTGATTCTGTGATCATGGATAGAATCATGAAATCAAAAGCAGAATTCAATATATACACGGAATATCACTGACATTTTACGTAAAACTTTTTCTAAATTAAAAACTAATGTATCTCTTGGGAAAATGCTCAGAGGGGGTCACTAAGGCAGGGGACAATGCACACTTCACTTCTCCTCCCTCTCCTCCTCCCCTCATTAACAAAGCAACCATGTCGAAGTGGTCGCCTGACACACCAGCTAAGTTGGCAAAAATGCTATGAAACTCCTAGCTAACTCCAAAGTACACGGCAAAGCAGCTGCCCAGCGATTATTATGTGACAGATGATCAAATGTTCTGCTAATTTTGAGCAACGACTGTTGACCCGTAAAGATACGTGAGGACCACCTAAGAGTGAGTGATTATATTTCAGTACTTTAAATTGTATTTTGGAGTTAAATTTGTGTAAAATATTAAAAAAACAAATTCTCAAGGAATTAAAACGGAAAAAAACTAATATAGGAAATACTAAAATGGTATTTTGGAAAAAAAAAATGCACAGATTCCAGGGCCCCAAATACTTCCCTACTATGAATGCACAAACTGCTGTGCAAGAGCAATTGTTTTTAATAAAGCTTTATAAGTAGTTGCATAAATATTATTCAGCAACTATGTTTGCCACCAGTGTTTCTTTATTTCCTTTATGCATTTCTCCCCTTCTTAACAGCACAACCGCCCATCCTATCCCCTGCTCACAAACACCAGTCTATTCAGCAGGAGGCTAGATGTTAAAATGAAAACTAGTGGATCCATGATTTGTGCTCCAGATTTGTGATTAGCCACAAAATGTTTCGTGCTAAGAATGCCAAAACAGGTGGCTGAAAAGCTTAAGCACAAGAAATAAGAAAACAAAGTCTTTCCAATGTAAACCAAGATAAATACATTTTACAGGTCTAGCATACCTATACTTGATTTTTTTCCCTCAAAAACAAACTAATGCAGCAGCAGCCTCAAGCAAACGTCTAGGTTCCCCGGCTGAGTGTGAAAAACTTCAAAAACGTAACTTTACAATTCCACACAACAAGAATGTTACCAAGAGTAAATACTTCTAAAAAGCAGCAAACCATAAAGTAGTTTCTGCTGCTTTATCAATGGAAACATTTCATTATTTACATTATTAATATAGTAATATGTCAATATTGGACAAAATCATCATCATAATCATTAACTGATCATATACTTTCTCTGCATCAGACGCAGAATCATCTATGCCTGTATCATGATGCACCAGTTAAAGGTCGGATAGGCACACATTGAAAGCTGGAGTACGATGTTTTTTAGCTTTAAACTACGGCTCAAACTGCAGTTATTGTGGCTATTTGAATGTTAAAAGCAGCTTTCATGTTATTGA
Organism: Scarus forsteni; assembly: GCA_036419115.1. Taxonomy (NCBI): domain Eukaryota; kingdom Metazoa; phylum Chordata; class Actinopteri; order Labriformes; family Labridae; genus Scarus; species Scarus forsteni. Next base: position 20,666,487 of record JAZDUH010000544.1, on the reverse strand, counting down.
TTGTTTCTGAATTTAAGCAGTAAGCTTGGATTAGCTGGCACCATCACAGACAGTAACATGTAAATGTGTATATTTATTGGAGTTAAATCTTAAACTATTTAAAGATAAAATCCTTAATATGTATAATTTTGGACACCCTTAGTAAAATGCTGGTCCACATGCACTACAGCTCAGAGCAGGTCAGGAGACAGGATGGGCGCTCTGTGATGGAAAAGTATTGATTTTCAGACAGGCAGTGCATGTGACGACAGACCGGGTCTGTTTATGAGCGCTCTTATCAGAATGAGAGCGTCATAGAGGCGAGTCATTTACCTACAGAAGGAGCTGCAGTATTAAAGCTTTACTAACTCGTGTGAAGCTTCCCCTCATTTTGGTACATGCTCTAGGTAAAAGCACATCTATATTTAATTTTAGTGTACTTAATGGAGAGGTTTCTGAGGACCAGTGTGGGACAACACATGCTTCATGTTGAAATCAGCGAGTTAAATACAAGAGAGTTGGAGGCCAAGGGGTTGAGCTCTGTGAGGCTGATAAAAGCATAAATGCAAACAGTGTGCACAGTCACTGATATGGTATGAAGTGTGAAAAGACCTCAGTCACAGAGGAAAAGATAAGCTTTTGTGTTATGACCTTAAGCAGGCTACAGATAAGTGTACAGATGCAAGGAGATGCACTTCACATTAATTCAAGGACATATTCTACATAAGAAATGCTAAAATGTGCTCTGAGAAAAAAGAAAAATACCTTCATTTTTGAATATGAGTGCAAAACAAAGTCATGTAGAAAAATAGAGATCAATTAACCATGTGCAGAAAATAAAGGTATCAGATTCATACAACAATCAAAGCATAGGAAGCCAATGAACTGCACACATTGTGATTGTGCATATTGTGTAATGTGTTCACTCGGTGAACAACTGCATGAGCAAATAGAACATTTTGTTTCTATTTAAAAATGCAAGGAATTTAGTAATATCATCCTGTACAGTCCGTAGCACCATTCATAGAATCTGGAGGAATCTCAGAATGTAAATGGCAAACCCAAAAACAACACTGAATGCCCATGACCTTCAACCCCTCAGGTGGCACTGCATTAAAAACCCACATCATTCTGTAAAGGATGTCACCATGTGGGTTCAGGAACAGTTCAGAAAACAGTTTTCTGCTACATATACAAGTGCAGATTAAAACTCTGCCATGCAAAGTGAGAAACTCTACTGAGTTTACCTGAATTGGGCTGATGCAGAACATGAAGTTCAAAAGCCAGCTTCTGTTATGTATGGGTGTATGTTAGTGCCCATGGCATGGGTAACTTGCACATCTGTGAAGGCATCATTTATGCAGACATGTACATGCAGGTTTTGGAGCAATGTGCTGCCATCCAAGTGATTTCTTTTTCAGGGATGCCCCTGCTTATTTTAGCAAGACTATGCCAAGCCACACTCTGCAACTGTTAGAGCAGAGTGGCTTCACAGTAAGAGAGTGCAGGTACTCCACCGGTCTGCCTGCAGGCCAGACCTGTCTCCTGTTGAAAATGTGTGGCATATTACGCAATGCAAAATTATGACAACAGAGACCTCAGACTGTTTAGGAACTAAAGTTGTACATCAATCAAGAATGGGTAAGAATTCCACCTACAAAGCTTCAACAATTTGTGTCCTCAGCTCCTTAATGCCGACTGAGTGCTTAAAGGAAAAAGGAGATGTACATGCCGAACATGCCCAATTACCATTTTTTTTTACCTGTTGCAGGCATCAAATCCAAAATGAGCGAATTTTAGCAAACACAGTGAAGATATTCAACATGATCATTGCATATCTCGACTTTGCTGTGTGTTCAACCTAATATGTCAAAATTGATTTATTAAATTTATTTTAGTGTTTCTATTTACGTTTTACACAACGTCCCAACTTCAAAAAATGTTTACACTACTGGCAGCTAGCTGTGGCTGATCACAGGCATCACTCCGCTGTACCCTGGGTTACTGTGGCTCAGCCGGACAGGAGTGCAGCAGCGGGCTGGTGTAACGGGTTACACAGTGACCGTGTTAACTGGTGCCTTTTTGTCTATATTCGTCGCGTTGAAGACGTGAGGTGTCCATTCGCATGCCCTCTTGTTGCTGTTGCATCAACGGAAGCTACCTGCACAACTTCGCTGAACCCCTCGTAAATGTTTGAGTATTGTGTATTTTCCATTTTATACTTCCAATAATCATTTCATCTGTTTCTATTTAACTCCCCAACAACAGGTCCTCTGCCCTTTAAAAGCATATTCTTTCCACTCTTACAGTGCTTACTGTTCTTGCTCCATATCGACAAAAAAAAAAGATTTTTGAAACTATTCAGCTGCTCCAGACGCGTCTAGTGAGACACCAGTTGACATGGTCACACTGTTGACGGTTACACCGGCTGTCAGTGATGATGACAGGTACCACACAACGACTGTCAGAGACCTCCTATTAATCCAGAGCTCAGATGTCAAGCTCTTTGACCTCCAGACAACAGCAAATCCTTCATAAAACACCATGAAGTCCTCTGAGCACCTTCCAGAGAAGCTACCTCCAGTTAGCCTCAGATTACCCCGCTTGTTGCTGCTAACCTGTTAGCATCGCGGCTAGCTGACGCTGCCAAGGCAACACAGGAGGTTATGAAGAGTTAAACATGTCTGCACACAGCGACAAGCTTCTACAGCCATCTGTCTGCTTCATACATTACAGTTCTCGTAGATGAACCTCCATACAGAGCGCACAGCAGTCATAAGGTGCACCGCCCCGTGTGCAGCCAGACCCTCACTGCGGACCTACACGGACCCCCGGCCCGTCCAGCCCGCTGCTCTGAGCCTTGCTCACAGGCAGCTGCACAGGGCCTCCTGTTGTTGTTTACCTTTTTGTCTATGCGGACGGTGAAGACATCCCGGTCTCTCAGGGGCTCCTTGCTGAGCACCAGGCCGTGGTTGAACTCCTGGACGGGCTGGTTGCGCCGGGCGGTTCGGTTCGAGTTGGACAGGCCGATCAGCTTTCCGCTCCGCGGATGCAGCTCCGCCGCCATCTTCAGTGGGCGGCCAGTGTTCACGACAGTTGGTGTTTGCGACAGTGATGCTGTTTATGGTAGATTTCTGCTAAGCGCTCAGTGCACCGCACCCATTTTCGTTCACTTTAGTTAGAAGTGCTATTCTAGCTGAATAATGAAGTGAATAACGTTTTTTTTTGTAAGACCATCATTCAGATAGAGTAATAATGGGGATTTTTTTTAACCACTCTCATTCTTTTTGAACCGTCAACTCTGAGGATCTGCGGATTAGATTTTCTGGCATCAAACTTGTCAAAACAACTTTCAGTATAAAACTGAAGGTCTGAACTCCTGTGTAACGTGATTCATAAGAGCCAGCTGTCTGACTTCTGCAAACAAACAGTATTTTGATTTGAATGGAGGAACAATGTTAACCCGCAATTTGAGAGACAGCAAACACAATTTTCTCCAGATTTCACTATTAATTTTGTAATTCTTTTGTATAAAGAAAAACTTCTTTTAACTGGCTGGCGTGATAATGATTTGCTTTCATAAAATGAACATGGCAAAAAACTAGTTTACATCCAGAGAATTTAGGTCACAACTAGTACAAAACTAGTACTACACGAAAAAAAGAAGTCAAACCAGAGATGTCCATGCCAGTGCCAACTGTGGCCTCTGCTCCACTTTCATTTAGCTTGCAGCAGGTTTGGAAATTTGGCCCACACTGGAGTATAAAGCTTGTACTTGACTAATAAAGACCAACTGATTACAGCATTTAGGGGCAGCTTTAATTTATCCTTTTTGCCTCTGTCTCCTCAATCTGAAGTTGGACTCACTAAGTATTTTTGTGCGAGTTATCCTCATGCACTAAGGAGGCAATATCAGTACAATATTGGGATTGGTTAATATTGGAATTCACCAAATTTTACTGTAGAAATATCTACAGCCAACATTTCTGCCTAACATTTTCAGCCATATACACTCCTGATCAAAATTTTAAGACCAGTTGAATAATTGCAGGAATTTACAGTTCACACAGTTGGATCTTAAGAAGGTTATAAGTAGAACTTCAAAATGCAAAAAGAAGAAATGGGAGTCAGACAATTTTTTAAAGTAATTTATTGCAAATAACCATGAAACTGAAATAGACTATTCATCAACTAGCTAAAAAAAAACACCCAAAAATAGAATAAAAAATTTAAAAATGAATTCACTAATGAGTAGCTCCACCATTCTTGTTAATTATATAGTCATAATATATTAATAATAAATCTGTTTTTCTTTGTATTTGTGCTATTATGTTGTTTATATTTCTGTAGTTTTGCTGCATCAGTTATTCTGTAGTTCCATAGTTTTAACCCAGCAGCTTATACAACAAACACTGACATGACAACTCTCTTAATTATATGAACAGTAAACCATTTCTCAGTCATTTCTTTAAAAAAAAAATCTACTCGTTTGATAAACATACATGTCTTCTTTAACTAGGTGTTTAATTGTAAGTATTGCATGACTGCAACATTTCATGTAAGAATCCACTAGAGGGCGCACTGCCCAAAGGCTCAATCTGAAATATCCTTCCAAATAAAATCATTAGAGTTGATACACTTCAAAAATCTACCTTAACGCGGCTTTGCCAAGTCAGCCATGAGACTTATTTCATATTCATCCATTTTAAAAGGAATTATGTTTACTTTAAAAATTAATGCCTCAAGATCACAAAAGTACTCATATCTCTTTTATTGATTAGAATATTCCGTTCACAAAGGGAAAGAGATCTCAATGTTTTGGTAAAAAAAAAAAATCCTTCTAATAATAGTAAGGTTGATTAGCAACAGAATGACAATCAGTATTTTGAAAAGGAAACTGACTGGTTCTCAGGGTATTATATTCCCAGACCAGCACTTTACTTTCAAATCCTTTCAAAGTCTCTTGATCCAAAGAAATCCACTGAAAAGCATCCAGTCCATCCATCATCCATGCTCGTATGTTTTGGTTTATGAAGGGCAGCTGTGAGAGGAGATTGACGCGTGTTTGACAGCTAAATCCAGATCCAGATCCCGTCCTTGAACCTGGATCTTCTCAAGACAGCCAGTCAGAAAGTGAGAGCCCACATGATTTGCATCATCACCTGAAAAGTGGAAACAAGGAAGAAGAAAGGATTAATAACCATTCTCATCAGGTCCCAACTTTAACCAGACCTCAACATTAACATCCACATTAAAATGGTTACAAATTAGTCAATTACTGACTGAAAATGAGGCAAGAAACAAAGGGTTTCTGTTCAGAGAAGACAAGAAAATTTGGTCATGCTTAATTTTAGCTGTGCTTATGCAGGTCTGCCCAAATAGTCCATCAGGCAGCTTCAGCTCATCCAGAATGCTGCTGCCCAAGTCTCTCCAACACCAAGAAAGTAGATCACATCACACCAGACCTAAGATCTTGACACTGGCTCCTTGAGAGTCAAAAGATAGATTTTAAAACTATTTTTCCGCTCTATGAAGCACTCATAGTTTTGGGCCTAAAACCTTTCAGCCCCTTTGGGGCATCCAGACCCCTCAGGTCCCCTGGGAAAGGTTTTCTCACTGTTTCCCAGGGTCTTGACTAGACAAGATGTGCCAGTTTTAGTTTCTGTGCTATCAGAGAACCTGAGGCTCTATGCATCTGTGAACTCTTTTAAAACAGATCTAAAACCATTTTTGTTTAAAGCAGCCCTCAGCTTGTTCTTGTTCTTCATTCTTGAATCACAGTACACAGGTGAAAATTTTGCAGGCCAACCAGGAGGTTCGCATCTGACTGCTTCCCTTGTTTAAAAGCATGTAGATTATTTTATATGTTCTTAAATCATTACTGATGATAACGTCTGTGGCACACAAAATGTATGCAACTTAGATGTTTTGTTTGTCATGATAATCTTTACAAATCTTTAAGGTAAACAACATGAACAAGCTTTTAATGACTCTTTGTGGCCTCATAAAATGAATAGTATGAAGGTTAATATAAGACTGGTCTTCTCTGTGGAAATTGTATTTTCTTCCTGAGTCATCTTGCCATCTCCATGCACAGTTCCTCACACAGACCAAAAACATGCTCTTTGGCATAACTGGTAGCTCTAAATTGTCCATAGGTGTGAGTGTGAGCATGACTAGTTTACTGTATCTCTATGTGGCCCTGTGATTGGCTGGCGACTGGCTTAGGGTGTAAATACCTCTTACCCAATGACAGCTGGGTTAGGCCCCAGCAACCCAAAGGGATAAGCAGCAGATGATGGATGGAAGGATGGGAGTGGTGTAAGATGTACTGTAGACTTTTTTTTTTTTAAGTATTTTTTGGGCATTTTGTGCCTTTATTGATAGGAGAGAGACAGTGGGATAGGCTTGTGAAAGGGGGAGAGAGAGTAGAGGAAGACACTCTGCAAACTGGTAACAGGCTGATTCGAACCTGGACCGGCAGAAGCATGTACATGGGATGTGCATGGTTGCTAACCGCTCCGCCAAACCAGCATCCTAGATGTACTGTAAACCTGAAGCACGGTAGCAGCTTCTAATTTGTACCACCATAGTGTAGCGCCACTGTTTTCTGACAATGGCTTTTTCTTGATGATGCATTTACGCTTCAAAAATTATGTTGTGTTCATTGGTGAAGATGATCATGATGATCAAAATTAAAAAGTTTCATTAACTTTTTTTAACTCCTTATCAGCAATAATCAATAACCGAAGTACCGTAAAATACCAAATAAAAGCCAGGGCGCTTATTTGCTTCAATCACTGAGCAGACAAGGCGACTGTTTGGGACAGGCATTTTATTCCTTTTGCACAAAAATCTTGCTTAGGAAAAAATGAAAAAATATGGTAGATATAATCAAATTATTTATTTGCACCATTATGAATAACACCTGTACATTTTCAAGGCAAGATTACAGATTACCAGGGCCATGGAGATAAGCAGCAATGTACCGCTAACTGATGTGACTAGCCTCCTGACGTTAGTTAAGGACAAAAAAACAAACAGCGGCAGTGGCAACGTCTTCTTCTTTGGATTTGTAAAGCTCTAGTCTGTAAGATTCTAGTTTCTGCTCTCTAGTGGCCTCTGTGGACATTGAGTGTAACTGCACTGTCATGAAACAGAGCGCCTCACACCAACCTGCATTTGTTGACATACAGAGGGAAGAGAAGCCAACAGGACGTCCAAAGAGACAAATAAACCATGTGGACTGTAAAGTTACAGTTTGATCATGTTTCTTTTCAAGCGTGCACTGTCAGTTGTGAGCTCAGCGTTCACATGTGTGTTCTTTTTTTTTACTTTCTTTTTTATAGAAGTTTCAATTTTACAAAAAGGAGAAGTTAAATCAAATAAGATAACTTTAAATTAAAAGAAAACATAAAAGGGAGGTTGTGTCAGGCCTTTCAGTGGTAAACAACAGTATATAACATTTACACTGATATGGGGTTACAGACAGGTTACAGGTGTAAAAGTTCAATTTTTTCCAGTATTTTTTACAGTCGTCACACATGTGTGTTCTGTCAACTTTGACTCTAGCTCCCAGGCTGTGCCGAATAAATTACACCAGGCACTTATTTGGAATGGGCATCTGTTTGTCAAAATGTACTGCTACACCGGGCATTTATTTGGGACTGGGCGATTCATTGGAACAAGGCGTTTATTTGGTATTTTACGGTAATCTCATAGAAGCTGGATGTCTAAGGAACCAGCACAATGCGAACATCTGGGTCGGCCAACAAACATTTGTCATCCCTGCACCACTTTGTGGGCTTATGGTCCATTCCACTTCTTTTCAGTCTCAGTTGCAAATCAGATAATTTCTAACACACCATAAAGTCTGATTTTCCCACGTCGAGGTTTGACGTCCTTCAGCTACCCCGACTTTATCAACTTGTAACTGGAATGCATCTAGCTGGGATACAACGTAATTCCCACTCCCCTCTTCCCAATTCGAAATTAAATGGAACACGCCATAACAGTTTCAGGTCTATTTTTGGGGAGGGGAAATCAGCTGTTTCAGAAGCTGTTCACTGGGAGAGCAGGATAAGTCCTGATGCCACAAGCATGTTGTCTTGTGCATATAAGAGAGGGGGCATCTAAGGCCATGTTTTCAGAGATTTTTCCTTTGTGTTTTCAAAGTCAAGCTGCAATCAGATGGAAACGCTGAAATGAATGAAACCGCTGTAGTATGCATGCCAGTTCAGAAGATGGTGATGGAGGTTTGGAAGAAGAAAACTTTTCACAAACAACAATGGCGAGTGGACACGCAAAGGCACAGGAGTTTCTTTTCTGGACAACAAATCTGTTCGGACAACAAATCTGACTGGATAGTTATGTCTGTATAACAAACCCAGCACAGTAAGCGGCACACATGTTACTTGGAAGACAGCTGAAGCTGTTGTTGTTCCTGGTATGCATGCACAGCCTTCATGTGAAAGAGTACTGCGCGTGCAGTGCCGTCAGCGTTTCACCCTAAAATTTGGTTTACCTGGCGCTGCATGGATCGGCGTATTGAAAACTCTCCACTCTGGAGCCTGGTTTCAAAAGTTTGTGGATTTGGGCACACTGTATAGAGTTCCCATGTAAACAGGAGGCCAAAACGCAATAAAAACGTATTGGATTTGACCGTTTTAAGCCTTGTGTAATCGGCCCCTCAAACACAATAAAAGGGCATTTAACACTCAGAAAACCCCACATGACATGCACAGTGGGACCTTTTCTCACGGTGATAACGTAGTAAAAAAAAACACTGCTTGAAATTACAGTTGGATCTCACCTAAGAGTCCCCCGAAGGCGATGAGACCCTCCCTCCAGGATGTCAAATTATCCAGTTGTCCTGAAGGATTGGGGGGTAGTACTACGGCCTTAAAATTATCTTCATCTTGTATCACTTGCACAAAACCTGTCTGAAATATTATTGCCAGCCTTGTGAAGCTGTCATTCAAACTCAATTTTTTGTCATAGAAGCTCAGTGTAACATCCTGCAAGTTCAAGAAAAAACAACAGAGGAAAAATAAAGTAAATCAAAAAGATAGTTGTTAATAAACAGCTCTAGACAGAGGCATGAAATGATTGTATGGCTTTTGTACCTTTGTGTTGTTATTGGCTGCTAAAGTGAACAACAGTGGTTGCCCAGGAGCCTTGATGCTTATTATGGTCCCATCAATCTTATGAAAATCTCCCCAAAGTTCAAATTTAACCGCATCATCTGCCTTTATTGGAAAATCTGTGAAGTCACAAATAAAAGTGGTGCAAAAATGCAACCCAAATAACTTGATGCATAATGTATGAAGCCTTGGATAAATGATGTCAGTGTTCTCACCTGAAGTGTTAAAAACAGCGAGCCCAGTGCCGGGGAAGTAGCTGCCAGGTCGGACATTTTGGTAACAGGGCCTGAGCTCTTCCACCTCAACCTCCCAGGGGACGCTGGTGTTCAGCCAGTTGCCTTCCCGCACACAGGCATCCATCTGCGGCTCGAACTGTAGCAAACGATGCATTAATTAAGGGAACAGGGGAAAAGGAGAGGGGAGAAGGGGAGGCTTATTATGGTACGTTTTCACTGCACATTGTTTTCGTGCCACAACAAGATGAGCAAAGAAAAATCCAACTTCCTTTTAAGAACTTTTCTGTTTGTTTTATTCGACCCTCAGCTGAACCCACTATCTGTGTTGTTCCTAAGAATAACTGACTGAGTGTTGACACCAGGTCTTGCAAGGGAGGTATTTTCTGGTCAAAGTAAACAACAGAAGCTGCTTTTTAGACTCATGTTTTTGTACTGACAGTGAGCTCCTGCACAAGAAGACATCCTGAAAAGGGGGGCAGGAATGCTGACTACAGCCTCAATTTACCAGAATGCAGTGCAAGGCACATCTAAGGCCTGCAAACCAGAATTTAAATGGTTTAGACTCAGGGTCACTAAATTGTAGAGCTTGTTCTGCAAGACTAGCTTTGTAGGTCAGAATTTGACTGTTTCACTTCCATCTATCGTCTCTGCTTATCCAGGGCTGGATTGGAAAGTCAAGCAGTTCCACCCAGACGTCCTACTCTCTTTAACACTTTCTAGAGATCCTATGAATTCAGCAGCTTCGAAAGAACGATTTATTAATATTATGTGATCTAAAAAAAGTAGTGATCAACGCTTTAAACAAATGATGTTGATAGAAATTAAAGCAAAAAAGTCACAAAATGTCCTCTAATATCCATTATTGAACACACAACTACTTTACTTCCTTACCTGAACAATCAACTTTTTGGTGTCCACCAGGACCCCGCCCAGGGCCAGTCGAAGTTTTCCTGTGAGAGGCTCCTCCTCCTGTTTGGGCTGCATGCCCACCACCAGCCCACTGGAGCTGTCCACGTCTAACTCAACAAACTTCCCTTTGTTGCTCACCTCCAGCTTAAAAGCCCCAGGAGAACAAAGAGAATTCAGAGTAAAACTTTCTGCCTCCTAACATATGGAGATCTTAATCTTCATTAGGACTGATCAAATGGGGTTTTACCTTTTTTTCAGTGGAAACATTGAGACTGTAGGTGTATCACCATTTAGCTAACACAACATGTTAGTATTACCTTTGGTATTCCCAGCTGCCCAGCCCTAATACTCATAGTTAAAGGTGTAGTCAGTGATCTTCTAATCTTCTAATCTAATGCAGTATTTGTCAAATTCACCGTATTTCTCCTCTCCATCCACAAGATGTCCCCACTGACAGCATGTTGAAAAAAAAGTCTGGTTTCAATACACAGCCTTGGCTCTGAATTTCAGCAGGTAAACACCGTGGCTCAGGCCGAGTTACCAAAACAGGGTACACCCCCCCCCCGCATCCAGGGGGCGATCATACTCATGTGCAGATCAGACAGAGGGGGAGTTGTAGGTTGCATAGCGTGCGCAGTTAGCGTAAGAGAGAGATACAATATGTGCAGTACTAATGGCTGAAAAACAGCCCAAAAGAAAAAGGTCAGAGGGGCAGAAAGTGAAAAAGAAGGGCTTTGACCATGAAAGAGCGAAGACCCAGTCAACATTGGTGTTGCTTTCCAATGGTGGAGGGAGCTCCGCCAATTGAAAGACCTGAAAACGGACGTGGATGTCGCCGTCTTTCTGCTGGATAGGTGAGCAACAGTAGCTTTGTGGCGCTTCACATAACAGTAACAGCCGTCAGACATTCATCTTATTGTCTAATCTGCCAGAATGTACTGTTGTTGTATTATCAATAATGGCTGTCGAGTTGTCTGGTGAGTCAGGTTTACCTTAGCTACGTTGGTCAGCTACGCAGTTTCTACGGCCGTTTCCATGACGATGCACGTCCATCAGCTTTCGGGGGTGGGGCCAGGTATGAAGGGAGAGGCGGGTCCAAATTTGTTTATAAACAACCTCTCCACTCGTTTTCTCCCACATCGCTGACTACACCTTTAAGAGGCCATTTAATCGAGGGTCCAGCCTTAATTCTGACAAGTTTTTGCTGATTATCTTTGAAACTGTTTCAGGACCGCATCTCTTAAATCAAAAGTCTCTCTAACCATAATAATGACTCACTGTGTGCCATTTTCCATCATTGAGCTTCGGTCCGCCCGCCACGCTGACAAGCATTCCCTCCCTGCTGATCTGCATCAGAGGAATTCCATCTTTCAGGGCTAAAACAAACCAATCTTCTCCATTTTTGTTATCTCCATAGAAAATGACGCCTTCAGGGTCAAACGTCCTCAGCTGAAAAGTGGATTTAAAACTGCCAAGATGGGGAAAAAACACAAAAAAAGTAAGTCTTTCACTTTTTGATTCTCTCTGTTGAACAGTTATTTTCAGACAATAGATACAGTGCAGCAGGAAGCCAAATATCTGCCCTCAGTGCGAACAAACTGGTTGATTATGTTTAACTTCCTTATTGCAATTTTATATATTATCATGTCATTTTAAACAAGGTATAAAAATAAATGCATAAAAACAAAGTATCAATATCGCAGTTTAACATGAAAAAAGGTATAGAACTTTACAGATAACCAAGTCTGAGTGATTAATTTTTAACGTTAATGTTGATTTTTATTTGTTTATTTCTAACTCATTTTCTTTTTTAAGGTTGTTGTATTTTTTGTTTCTTTATGTAGTATCATTTTTTTAAATTTGCTTATTTTCAATAATTTTGTCATTTTTTACCTGCTAAGAACCTTTTTAAAAGATTGTTTCATGTATTCATTTTCATTTTTATTGTATTTTTATTCATTGTTTCTCTGTTCATAAGATTTGCAGTTAACATTTAAAACTTTTGTTTTCTTGTCTTATTTTTCATTATTTTTAATAAGCTATTTGTGTTATTTTTTCCCAAAAATGTGTTTGTTGTTTTGATATAATTTGACATGCATTCTTTTCAACATTTTTGGATTTTCTGTGAGTTCTCTTATAAGTTGTTAAAATATTATGCTTGTTCTTTACATTTGTTTGTTTTTTTGTTTTTAAAATCTCTATATACTGTTTTTTGTACCATTTATTCATAAGTTGTTGTAATGAATATTTCTGCCTTTTGTTGTTGCTGTATTCATGTATTGTTTTGTTTTTCAAATTATGTCTTTATTTCCTTTTGTTGTGCTATCTCATTTGTTGTGTTCTTTTTACCTCTTGTGTTGTACTTTATTCATCATATTTATTTATTTTTATTTCTTTTATTTTCATTGTTGTGTTTGGCACTTAAAGGCCAACAAGGTTTTTTGATGGTTTGTTTCTTAAAATTAAATATCCTTACATTTTGCTGGGATGAAAAGTGCTTGAATGCCTCAATCGTTTAAAAAGCAAAGACGAGGAGAATATAAACTAATTTGGTGTCACACTTTCATCACAGAAGCTGAGGACATGCGTGCTGATGGCAAAAATGTGGGAGTGAAGCTAAATGATAAATGTGGTTAAAATGGAAGAGCCAGGAGGAGCAATTCTTTCATCTGATTTTCCTTTTGAACATTTAAGATGCTGTAGCTTCACCCTGGTTGACATGAATGTTTGTTTCTGTGGTGCTGACTTACCTGCTGATCTCATTCAGGTTGATTGCTGTGTGGATCAGCGGCCTCCAGATGTCTCTCTCCTGTCCTAGATAGAAGACCGAACTGCCTGACACTGTTTTCTGGGAACACAGATTTTATCATGTACTCATAAGCCAAACTTAATATTACACAACTCACAACCATTAAAAGACAGATTCTGTGTGTCACTGTCAGACACCATAACTAAGTGTTGACTGATCTTAAAAACAAAACTTTTGCTGATATGTAAATGCTGCAGTTTAGTTGGAATGGTGATTAAGAAGAAAATCCATGTGAGTTTATGACAGGACAAGTTATGTGGTATTTAATTATTGCATATCATGCAGAGGATAAAGGGCGATAAGTCCTTCGGAGATATTCGTGGTTTATTTGTCCACCCACAATCAGAGCAAAGGTCTCAGTCTAAGCAAATGATCCAAAGAGCACACTTCAGCTGGCACAAAGCTGCATACAATATGAGCTGATTTGTTTGTTTTAAAACATTTTTGTCAGACTAAACTTAACCTTTAATCCATCTTTTGAAACCCTTCTTCATCTGAAATCTTCTAATTTAAAACTTCATCACAGTTTTTTAAAGATAGTTTGAGGGTCCATAGGATCCATTTCAAACTGCAAGAAGACCTGGGTGACCTCACCATAACCTAACGAGGAAAAACTTTCGTACATTTAAAGATCTTACGGCTTCATTGTTCTATTTGTTTGCACAAATTTAAAACAGGACAAATGCAAACACGTGAATAGGAATGCAAGTTGGAAGGAAAAGCAGACAAGTAAAGCTCTTTTCAGCTTAATACAAAAAGAATGATAACGATAGTGTTTTCTTGACTGCAAAATAAGGATTTTTAAAAGGCATTAAAACTGAGGTCTTACATTCACTCACTTTGTTATCAATATTAATACGAGGCCTATAAGCTGCTTGCAAGTTAATTGAGAGCTAAGAAAATCTTATTTAACTTAAACATTTAATATGATTTATAAAGTCTAATAATTAACTGATGATATATGTTAGACACCTTGTCGTGTTCTTGATAAAGATCTGATGTTTTTTTTTAATGAATTAAATGTAAATTTAGAGAATTTTCTTCAAATGTCTTACATATAGATGTGTGAGTCATTCTGTGATAAATCCAAAAATGTGAAGTAATTTCTCTTTTTAAAAAAAATCTTGTTTATGAAAGCGCTAATTAGGAGTGTCTTCTTCACAAAGAAGTAAATATTGAAATTTATTGACATTTTCACCAATGTGTTGATCTAGTAACTTAAAGGTCAGAAAGATGCCTCGTAATCTGTGTTAATGCGAAGGACTTTTACAGAGAGTGACTAAAGTATGCTACCGCCGTGTTTTAAATCTGAAAATCCTCAGGATTTAAAGAATTTACTGCCTTATTTTTATTTCTTCAATCTGAAATTTCACAAGCATTCTGTGAAAATGTAATCTGCACACAAGAGCAGGATTTTTTCTTTAAACAAAAGCAAAAATATAGAAGTGGCTGGTATGCTGGTTATTCAATCCATGTTTTAATATAAAACTTTACACACGTAGTCAAGTATTTTGCGTCATTCATACTTATTTTTCAAATTTCCAAATTACGTTAATGCTTTTCATTGATAGTAAATGAACCCCAGCAGCCACCTGCAGTACTTCTCTGGCCCACTGGGGGGCCATGGGCCACACTTTGGGAAGCATTTGAAAAAACACAAAATTTATGCTAATCTAAAGAGAAAACTGAGTGCAATATAATGCTTTCAGTAATACATTTCAAGTTTTTCTGGCACAAAACAAAGAGATTATCAAAATCTGAGTCCTGTAAGAGGGTCTTAGACCGTTAGCCAAGTGCCTGCAAGACCAACATCATCACTACTGGACGAGTAAATGCGAAAGAAACAACACCGATACCATCATGGGCAGTTTTACCATTAAATGAAGGACGAAGCAAATACATCTAAACAAAAAAAAAAAGCAAAGTACTTGGGTGCTGGACATAAAAAAGTTGCAAAAATCAATCAAAAAAGGTCTGCACACCAGAGATTGCTCCAAAGTAAGTTTTTTTTTTTTTTTTTTTTAATGTATTTTTTGGGCATTTTATGCCTTTATTGATAGGAGAGAGACAGTGGATAGGCTTGTGAAAGGGGGTGAGAGAGTAGGGGAAGACACTCTGCAAACTGGTCACAGGCAGGATTCGAACCTGGACCGGCAGAAGCAAGTACATGGGGTGCCTGGTTGCTAACCACTCCGCCAAACCAGCACCCCACTCCAAAGTAAGTTTAATCAGAATAAGTTCAATATATTACTCTTAACTAACAATAGGCCTCAAATTGCTATTTGCCCAGGGCATTGAAACTACGTAACCTGTCCGTACATGCTGCTTATTTCATTGCATTCAAAAAGCTGATGTATAATATTTCTGTTTCTTAAAATGTTGACAATGTCTTAGGCAATTTTAGCATGTCATGTTGAAACAACACACTTTGTGTCCCATGATTTATTGTCAGGATAAAAACAATTATTATTGTTATGATTAGTTTGCAGGTGAACATACCTTACCCAGTCTGTTCCCCTGATCATCGGCTTCAATTCCAAGCAAAGCGACCAGCAGTGCACCTGCCACTGCTTTCCAAAACATGTCCATCCTGAGGTGCATTCAGCCGCAACAGCCTCCCACTGTGCAGTGTCCAGAGCCTTTGGGTGGCGGCAGACCCACGCTACCCTCCAGCGTGGGTGTTTAGACGATAACGGCTTTGAAAACGTTTGTGAAGCGGTGCTGGCGCGCTGTCCTGGGGCCCTGAGGGCAGATACAACAGGGTCAGCACAGGCCATTGACCTCCAGTACGGATGTGTTTGGTTGTGAAAGAACAGAATCAGTTTTCCAGTAAATCCAAGAGGGCAAAGTGACACACGAGTACTTTCAAGAACAGGAAGCTGCAGACCGGGTAAACTAATGGTTTGTAAAACAAAACCTGTATCATTAAAATAAAAAAAGAGATTTGTGGTAATAATGTGTAACTTCTCTGTTAATGCTTGAAACGACAGCATGAATGGGGCTTATGAGGCCAAAGAAGAAATGGTGTAAAGGAAGGATGACGTGTAAACGCAGAGAGTGAAAGAGTAGGAAGTCAGACCAGAGCCAGTTTGGACAGACTCTTACACAACACTGAGAAAACTATAATGGGTGAGTATAATGTCTATTCTCTACATCCTAAAAGTTTGAAACAACAGCCTGTAGACACAATCAGCGTCATTTTTAATTATGTTCCCTGTCTGTTTGGCTTTCTGCTTTGGAGTTTTTATCATATAGTATCTCTTTAATACATTTGTTTGTTATACTGACTTATTTTCTCATTATTTTGACTTTTTTGCAACTGTTTTAAAATTTTACAGTGTTATCTCAGTAATGTCTTAGTATCTGATAGTTTGACAAATCGTCTTTTTTTTTTTGACTAACCTCAGGGTAATAAAGAGGTTCATAGAGGACACTGTGTTGAAAATGAATTTAAGTTACTGCATAGCAATGTGGTAAACAAGGTTGTTTTGTTTTTGTGATTTTAAATCTCATAGCTGTAACTTGATATTTCCAAGTTTGTGCACGAAAGCAGGATTTTAGAATTATATATATTTTGACAAAGTATGTTAAAGGTTTGAGCGTGAAAGGTCGTCTGTCTCTCTATGTTGCCCTGCAATCGACTGGCGACCGGTTCATGGTGTACCCCGCCTCTCGCCCGATGATAGCTGGGATAGGCTCCAGCCTCCCGCAACCCCGAAAGGGATAGCCGGGTATAGAAAATAAATGAATGAATGAATGTTAAAGGTTTAACTCTTCATCACATTCAGAAAATGTAGCGTTCCAGATATGGACATTTTATCTTACATTATTTGTTCCAGTATTTTTTACATCTTGTAATAATGTCTCTCTGTCTTTTATTAATTATTACTTGAGTGTTAATCTCAAAATTATGACTTTTTAACACATGATTGATTCATAAATATGTTTTTTTTCTTATCTAAAAATTCAATCTTTTTCGTCTTGAAATTTTCCTATCATGTCAACATTTGTAATTTACACGAATAAGACTAATTTAAGTTTTAGATTTGACATATAGCATGCCCCTGAGTGGCATCATAGTGCCGAATAAGTAATTAAAAATAGACGAAGAAGAACAACTTGTGGTGTGTTCTTCCGGTATGTCCTTCACATATGGCGGCACCGGATCCCTGCAGACGGGTTCCTCTCTTTTAAAGCGCTCCTGTTTGTAACAGAGGAAAATTATCATGGTGAGACTTTAGCATTATTTGATCCACATTGCTAACTATCAAGCTATAGGCCTACATTGACTTTCATGATGATAAGAATTCAGATTTTTTTCACCAGTGCTAACTTCATTTCCTAATCTGACAAATCACGTCAGTCAGGGCTCTTGAAAGGTCAGGGATCATTCAGACTGAGCAGCACCATCAAGTGTTTGAATCTGTTTGTCAATCTCTTGCCTCTGCGGTGATTCATATGGAGAGGACAGGACCTCTGGCAGGGTGAGCCACCTGAGTCAGACCCCTGATGTGTTTACTCTTAACGCAGGAATCCTGACTCACCACTGCTGGCTCCAGCTCAAAGTGTGAGTCTGTGTGTTGAAGAGTGACAGTGAAAGAGAGGAAGACGAGTGCGGGAGAGCGTTTCAAGTCAACTGTTTTCTCTCTCCGAAGCTGCTGGGGCCTCCACTGATAAAAAACTTTCCTGGAATTGTATGACAGTCACGGTCATACTGGGTAAGGTGCCACAGACAAACACTTAAAAGAAAAAGTCCTTCACATAAGTTAAAGGGATAGTTTAGTATTTTAAAGTGGGGTTGTATGAGTTCCAAATGGCCACTAAGTCCATTAGATGCAGCAGAAAGTTCTCTCCTCTCCCTCAGTGAGCCACAGACTGTAAGAGTCTGTGATGAAGAAATAGCGGCTAACAGGAAAGTACCGTATCAAATACAAAGGGTATTTTCTCCTCCTACAAGAACTTAAATCAAAATGTAACACCACAGTTTAAGAGTACACTACATATAATTGTTTTTAAGTGTTTAACATTTCGGAACTAGAAAGTTTGTCTGGACCTAAGCCAACACAATACTTGATAAAAGCTACACAGAGCTACAACCGGCGTTTGAAGCAGCTAGCTTGTTGTGTTTACAGCTGAGAGTGAAGGGGAGTGATTTACCGGAGGGATACATGACATGAATTGGCTTAAAGTGATATTCCGGGATTGAACAAGTTGGGTCCTATCACGAAGTTTAGGGCGGAAATCACCCCTACAGCGGTCTTTCTGTGTAACAGAAAGACTGCTGCAGCGGAGGCTCTGCAGCCACAGCTCTGGCTGTGCAGCGGAGGCCGTTTCACGGCGCTATGAGAAATAGAGCCTTATTTAGCGGCGCTTTTGTGTGAAAGTAACGCACTGAAAATTCCCTAAATAAAGCATGAATGCAGACCGATATCAGATTTTTTCGGTGGGAGTCCGTTAATTTGTTTTTTCGGTCAAGTAAAATATGGCCCCGTCTGACTGCAGCGGAATCAGCAGACGAGCAGAACCGAAGCAGGAAGAGGGTGCTTGGTCCTAGCGCCCTGGGCTTCTGCTCCACAGAAACACTGCTGTAGAGGTAATTTCTGCCCTAAACCTTGTGATAGGACCCAACTTGTTCAATCCCGGAATATCACTTTAAGTCCAGATAAACTTCATATTTCTGAAAGGTTAATATACTTAAAAACAATTATATGGAGTGCACTCTTAAACTGTGGTTTTACTTTGTGATTTGAGTTCTTGTAGGCGGAGAAAATACCCTTTGTTCTTGGTACAGTATTTTCCTGTTGGCGGCTATTTCTTCGTCACAGACTCTTACAGACTGTGGCTTACTGAGGGAGAGGAGAGAATTTTCTACTGTATCTAATTTACTTAGTGACCATGTAGAGCTCATACAGCCCCACTTCAAAAATACTGAACTATTCCTTTAAGTGTTCAAAGTCAATCACACCAAAAAGCCACCAGGCAGTAGAGTGGTGCAGGAATGAGTCCAAAACAAAGCACTGAGATAGCATTTTAACATTTAGCATAACCACGTCCAAGTCCATGGGGTTTTTGAATAGCTTTTTGTGTAAATACTTGAACAAAGGTCTGTGATTAACATATGCATACCAGGTTTAAACATTTCATTTCGCAACATAAAATGCATCTGATATTGCCCTGCTCTTTGATTCTATTGTGTTTTAAAGGGATAGCTGCTAACAAACTGCTAACAAAGACTTGATAAGTGGGGAAGTTTTTATGCCAAAGGCTGCCGTGTGACATTATACGATGGCTGAGCGTCAATTTTTTAAACAAAACTCAAGTTCTGATATCAAAGTTTTGACTAATTTTTTGGCAAACTATGTCCTAAAATCAAACTGAATCTCCCTGCTAACATAAGGTGCAGCAGTTTTGTTATCAAATGCACATTATGAAGTTTGTTGGACGAAGAGCAGAGTGACGGAGCTCGAACTATCTCAATGTGTTACATTTCCCTTAATACATCCACAGTCCTGTCTCCAGCATGCTAATCTTAGCTCCAGGCCACACTGGGACAGAACAGAGCCATAGCTAATGTCATTAGCAGCGCCTGTGATTTTTCTATGTCAAAACAAAATGTCTACTGTGATGAGGATCCATTGAGGTAAACCAATCTGTGCTGAACTAAACTAAAACACTGAATTTATCATTGACATTAGGGAGCTGGGGCTTCAAAAAACAACCATCAACAACACTGATCCACCATTTCATCATACATTTTATGTTAAATATGTTCAGCTTTTATTTATTTTTCGTTCATATTTAATTAACTCAAAGATGATTAATCTCTAACATTGAATGTTTGTAACAGAAAGGCAGGTGAGACATCAGGCTGACTGTGTTCTGGTCTACGTGGCAGAAAACATCGCTGTAGATGGAATTTTTTTTTTAAGTGGTCACAAATACCAGGACAAAGATAAAATTCATTTATTACCAAAGATGATTCTAGGGAGACTTTTTCTCCTTATCCAATCAGAGAAAAGCAGTAAAAATGAAAAAAATTAGTCAAGTAAAATTATTAAGAATAAAGCTGACACAAAATACTGGGACCATAATGCTAATATTAACCCTTTAACTCCCAGCTTTGCCGTTTAGCAGAAGTAAATACATTTAGGAATAGTTAATGTGTTAAAAATAAACATGACGCATCATTGTTTGTTTCTGTCAGTGTTTTAGGATACAGAAAAAGCTACAAACAAATCAAAAGAACAGATTTTTTTCTTCATGTGGGATTTAAAGGTTTAAAAAGCTAAAAGATTTTGTTATTATTGCCATTGATATTTTTAAAAATACATAACTTACTGACCATTTACAGATATGGTGATTTATATAACTTATTAACCAAAAATATTTTTTGTTTGTCAAACTCAGTATCATCTATTTTAAGTTAATTTGTATTGCTTTTATTTACGAACATTTCTCCTTTTTTAATTATTTTTTCTGTGCATTGGGAAAGTACAAAGGTGTGGAAAAAGATCTTGTTCCTTTCATTAACTTGAACAGAATAAAAAATAGCAAAATATTCATTTAATCTGGTAAAAAAAAAAATAAGCAAAACCACTATTAAAGTCAACTCAGCAAAAAAAGAAAAAACTAACGCTACGACCTAACGAACATAATCAAACAGACCTAACAGGAATGAGACATGCTGGGGGTTTAAATAGACAGAGGAGTAGTCCAGCAGGAACACAAGGGGGGAACTAAGGTGACAACAAACTAAACATCAAACAAACTCTGAAAAAAACATCAAATTATCAAAACAAACTATTTACAGATCCATTTAAATTGTCCTTACTAACTGAAAATAACACAGACAAAAGTTTTGTGCTAAATAAAAAGTCCAAGCTTCTCCTTCCTTCCCCCTGGATGGTCTCTCTCACTTCCTGTGAGTAGAGCTTAAAATGCCATCTTGGAGCAGCAGAAGCCTTCTGCCAGGAAAGCTCAGACAAACAAAAAGACAAACAAGGGTAAGCATTACTTTGAAATTGAAACATCAATGCAAATTAAGTCATGATATAGAAAATTAAACCATGTGTCAGCTTGTTAACTAAACTGTGTGCGCTCAAATTAGAAAACTACTACCATATAGGCAATAAAAGTGATTTTATTTCAACAAAAAAGTGAGCAATGTGGTTTTTCTAACTGGAAACAAAACTGGTGTTAAAAAGACAAAGAAATACCAACTGGTGTTGTGGTAGTTTAGGCCACCAGATTATATCATCACATCATCAACTGTAAGCTTTTAAAACCCCACACCAAAAAAAATCTAATTTGTTCTGTTTTTATAAAATATTAAATATCCCTGAATTTATTGATGACCTCCGCCAAACACTTAAGCTGGTAGTTAAAGGGTTAAGAGAGGTGAAACTTTTTTTCTTCATTCTCAATACTGTGTACAGGCTTCACACACGTATTACCATGTTAAATTTAAACATCTTTTCAGGCAATTTCAAGATATTTTTGTTTCAAGCTTTCCAGCACCGTTCAGATGTGGTAACTGCTGTGTTCATTCAATTACATACTCAATAGTTTAATAAGACTTGGTTTTCAAATCCTGTCTCATATGAAAACAGATCACACACTAGAAACTAGAAGAGAGCACAAACCTCAACCAAGGCTTCTCCAACACTGTCAAGTTGTCATAGTAAAAAGAAAACGGCCCGATCTCACATTGTTAGGAAGTCTTTGAAAAGTATCCTGTTGATGCTTCTGGATTCAGATCACCACTTCTCCCTTGAGCAACGTTCCCTAAAAATGCCATTACCATCTGTTGAAAAATTATTGAGTTATTAGTAAAAATATTGAAAGCTGCACAAACTCAAAAAGTTAGAGTACTTTAAAAAACTGCTGGACTGTTATAAAAGAGATGACCAAACTTAAACATGACTGTCAATAAATTCTTATTGAAAACTGGACTGTCATGACCATCAAAACTGATGACTGATAGCTGTGGTTTAATCGCTCACTGGCTAATGTTGGATCCTGGCTGGTCACCACAGGACCACCTCTATATACAAACTGATACTAACTGTGGTTACCTAGACGACAACCAGCATCTGTTTAAACTGGTAGTTGGAAGACTCATCGGATTAACTAGCCACCTTCATCATATTTCTACCCTGCTGCCTCTAACGGTGAATCAGTAACAGCCTGAATCAGACACATTTGTTAACTGTAGCTCTTCTCTGTGGATGTACAGCTCCTGGTAAATATCAGAAAATGTTTAGTGCCTTTAATAATGGGTTTCAAGGAGCTTTTTAATTGTTAGCTAAAGCAACTCGTCAGAATCAGTTTTAGATGTTTCAGCAAACCATACCAAATGTCAACACCATGCTTACTGATCGGACGTATTCAGTTACATTTAAATCCAGTTTATCTAAAAATTGTTTTATTCAGAATTTGTTTTTACTAAACTTGATTTTCTGATGCTCGAATGACCTTTGATTTGTTTCTTATAAACTTTAATTTATCATGGGAGCTAGTTTATTTCACCTTTGTTTTTTACACTGTTTTATTTTTTAAGTTTAGAGTAAGTAATCTCTTAAAAACAATACACTTGGGCTAAAATGTTGTTTTCAATGATGAACTCCTTAAAGCCTAATGTATCATATTTGATACATACTTTTATGATACCCCTATCTAATCAATGTGATCAAAAATAAAATGACTAAAACATCTAAATACAAAATGATTAAAATGATAAAAATGTCCTCATGTGGATTATCAGTTGCCAAAAACACCTTTTGTTTCAAATGAGATACAAAAATATAAATGTGTTGAATTTCATGGAAATTGAGATTTTTGTTTTTATTTCAGTAGAACGTGAAATAAACAATTCAGCTCCCAAAAAGTAGAATTTTCTGTCTATAATTTGTGTTTTCAGGCTTTTAGAGTTAAAAATAAATATTGCTTTTGCATTGCTGAGTGGGAGAGGTTTTTTTTAGGTTATACATTAATGTAATTGTAAAATTGAAGATGCACTTTTATTTTAAATGATTTAATTCTCTGGCAGTGAGGATGAGTTTAATAATTCAACCTGAGAAACCAATGTTGCCATTCTCTGATTCATAAAAATGACTTAAAAATGTCCCTCCTTTAGAGCCCTTACAAAAGTGATACAAGAATTAAAAAGCCAGCTTGAAAAAAGGAGTACAAGAATATGTAAGAATATATATTTATACTGATTTTGTAACATTGAGGGGGGTAATCTGAGTAAAACATTTTCATCATACACTTTAAAGGAGACATATCATGCTGATGCATGATTTAATACTTACATATAATATAATAAATTTGAAAACAAGACCTTACACCCCCGTAATTTTCAAAAAATGAGATATTGTATTTTTTCTGATATCCTAGAACGAGATTTGATGCCTCTGAAAATAGGTCATTGCGAGATGTCCTCGAGATTTCAAACGTCGTGACATCACGAGGTACCTTTCTTTTTATTGGAGTAATCTGATAAAACACTTCCTCCTCTGTGATGTCCGTTAGCCACAAACCCTCACCGAGGAACACATCCACCAGCAGGGGTATAAAACTCCCTAGCTCACTCACCCACATTATCAGCTCTGGCCTGTAGGGGGACTCAATACGCGCTCGCTGCTTTGAGCCTGCTGGAAAATACAGTAGAAGAAGAAGGACAGGCTGGCTCTACCCCCGATAGAACTGACCAATCAGAGCACAAAGGGCTGTGACATTACGAGGTAACTTAAGGTCATCCTTGAGATCCTCGTGTTGCAACGAGAGCTTGATAATGGCCTAAAATGAGGATTTTGCGAACGCTATTGTGGGGCAATGAAGGAACTAAATGACTTGTACTGAGGGCAGAAATGCTTTACAGGCATCCTAGTCTGGCATAGTGAAAAGGAGAAACAAGCATGATATGTCTCCTTTAAGAAAAAAGTCAGTTGATAAAAATGAATATGCAGTATAGGAGTTGACCTTATCCTCAACATGGTATGTAAACAATAATTTCTATTTTATTCTTAACAATGCATGTCAACATAATAAAAAAAACATTTTTTCTTTACATTTCAATCTTTTTCTCAAATATTTTCTTATTAAATGTCAACTGTTTGTTTTTTTCCCCCTAAAATTCTGACTTTTTTATTAAGTGCATCACAAAAAATAATCTCCATCCCCTTCACTACCTAGCCCTCAGCCTATTCCAGATTAAAACAGAAAACACTGGAGCAGACTTTTTAACCCAACATGGAGTAAAGATTGGATTATGAATTTAAAGATGAGAACATTTATGCTTTGTCAATATTTAAATTACATGTAGTTATGCATAATACACATGCAGTTGTTGATATTACCAAACATCAAACTACTCATGTTTCTGCAGCATGAAGTCAGCATTAGAAAGATATTTCTATATTTCCAAAATGGGGTTGTATGAAGGTCAAGTCAGTGGCCACAGTGAAAGTGTTCAGCTCTGACTCTTAGAGGAGAAAAACTACACTGGAGTTAGGCTTTACATTAATGCTGAAGGGGTCAAGAGCTCCAAGGAATTTGGGAAATTTTCATAAAAACAAACATCAAACAAATGTCAGGCTGATATTACCTTGTAATTGACACATTTATAACAGGCCTCTTTGTGCGAGTTCTGCTTTGCTCCAGGCAACAGGACACGCCAGTTATGCAACATGCCACAGTAATATTTAAATGAAGAGCCATGTCAGCAAATAACATAAAGCATCATAAATATGTCTTCTAGAGTGAGCGATCACCCTAATCCTTTTCAAAAAGTCTATCTTCAAGCAAAATTCACTAAATTACTCTTAGCCTCTTGTCCCCTCCGCAGCAATGTTAGCCTAGCTTCTGATCATCAGAGATGCGGCTTCTGTAATATTGATGTTTACATCATGCAAACCCGCTTTAACAATTTGGAACTAGCCCTTTAAGTAGGGATGGGAATCAAGACCTACTTCTAATAAATTGTGGAAGTTTTTGCCTATTATGCCCTTCAATTTCTCACTCTCAGTTATACACTGTATGTCTTGAAGTGTTTAACACCCTCTCTTACATGAGGCTCAGCAGCAAAGTCAAGGAAGAAATCCCAGTGGACAGGAGACGGAAGTGGTCCAAAGTCTAGCTCAGCTTTACACCTTATGACTCCAGCAGCTCAGTGTTATATCTCTGTGCTCTTGCAGTTTAAAGCAAGGATGTAAAAAAACAACTGGATGCTAAACATGAATCAAAACAGAACAGATTTAGATATCAGTGCCATGTGTTTGACATTATTGACAACCTGTGTTAGGATAATTTTACAATACAGAAAATCTAAAGGGGATGCAGAACAGCCAGACTGTTGAGAAATATAATGGAATAGGCTTCAATAATATCTCATAAGTTCCCATCCCTACTTCTAATGTTTCATCCACTTGAGCTTGGAGTTCGGAGCGTACCACTTACAAGCTGGCAAACCTGAAATAACCAAAGATCGTCTGACCTCCTGAGTAGATTTAGAAGCGTGTCCCCAGTATTTAATTTGCAACTCATATTCTGACCCCTGAGATCAAATAGAACACACCATAAGAGCTTTGTATTAATAACAAAGATTAAAAAAAGACTTAATTCAAAAACCTGAGTCCAGACTACAGCTTATTTCATTGGGTCATCAGGTTAATACTTTATTTTGTTTGATTGCAGCAAAGAGAAAGAAAGGGAGACAGAAACAAGGGGAGAGAGAACAAGAAGAAAAAGGAGACTACAGACTTTGGGAGAGCTGTGGCTACAAGCCTTTGTATCAAATCTAAAGACAAAGTCATCATCAGGCAACATTAAAACATCTTTTAAAAATAACATTAACATATTTTGTGGGCTCTATATGGCACAGTATTACCCTAGACATGTACACGATACCAAAACAGTTTAGCCACACCCCTACATCTATGAACAGCTTCATAGCAAATAAAGCCATGAAATCTATCTCCAAATTATTCCGTCTTTTCTCAAGAAAATGTTCATTTACTATTCAAATTTCTTATGCCATAACAAGGCACCTTAACAGTTGAAATCTGGCAGATCCACATCTTACTATAGATAATTATTAAATATCAAAGCAGAGGCACATTCATTTAAACTAAAACATACAGTAAATAGTTGTATATTACCACCAGATTCCAGTCCAGTCACTACAATACGTCGATTTGCATGCTTTTGGTCTGTATGATAACAGTGATGGCAAACTATGGCATAAGAAATGGTCCATCAACACAAACATATCCATCTACAGGAATGGCTTGAGATATTGTATTGGAGACAGCAAGGCTTTTTTACACTGAAACTAACCCACAGAAATGTGTCAAAGAACAAAAAAAAAAAAAAGAAACATGGCCCATATACTGCCAAGGGATATGCTGCTTAGGCAGATTTACAGTATTTTGGTTTTCTTATCAAGCACTACGTCACTCAGTCTCTCTCATACACAAAACATCACACGCAAAAGGCTTGTAACCACACCCGAGGGGATTCACGTGTGCCCCTACAGTTGGTCACGCTGTTTTGACACTCTTGCCTGAACCAAAGGACGCCCCGGTACTACCAAACGCACACACACTGAAACACATGTACTTCATCCAGAGGAGGTGCAGTGTGCAAGTGAAGGAAGAGAGTAAAAAAGGTCCTGTGAGGCGTAATGTGGCAGCTAGTATTGTGGAATAAATCCAGCCTATGGCCCAAAATGATTAAGAAATATACCAAATAAAACAGAGATATGGAGGATGAAAAGGCCAGAAAGTTTTGAAAGAAACAAAGGCTGTGCGCACGATGCCAGATCCGCGGAGGATATAAACGGTTAGGAAGCAAGTGTTGCTCATGCTTTGTGGATACAGAACCCAAGTTTACAACATGTTTCCTAGGACTACTGTATATATGCATACCAGACGTTATACGGTTCTTTACGGTTATTTGTGTCAAAACTGAAAATAAAAGAAGAACTGAAACCGACTATCATTAATGCAGCTGTACTTCATTAACCTCATGACTAAATTTACATTCATATTTTAAGTTTACTCCCCCTTTTCACTGAAGCCATCTCCACCCAGTAAGAGGGCTAAACAACATAAACAACAACATAGTTTAACAAAACAAACATAAAGAGATAACATTACACATAACAAAAGGCCCCTGGAGGGCAACTGGGGAGTTTCGGCCACCACTTTGGCTGCTAAGCTCAGCCTTCCTACCTTTTATTAAATGACACAGTGCAGGATGGGAAATAGTTCAGTTTATTTCCAATATCCACTCTGATGGAAAACAGGACAGCATTCAGGGCCATCTGACTTGTCCAACGGTAATGCGTCCATATATTTTTTCCTACTTAGAAATAACTCATTACCCTGAATCCTTTTTAAAAATATTTTTCTTCTTTGCTGTCATCTTCCTGGCTTCGGAAATGAAGCCTTTTCCTCTCTCAATCAAAGAGGAAAAGGCAACGCAACATGAAGGCTGACTGGTTTTATCTTTATTCTTTTTTTATGTGCAGGAAATGAGATGAAAAACGGAAGTGCAATGGTCTACCAGCCTTTTATCCTTACCCAGTGGCCAGCTACATATCCAAAGCAGCTACAAGTGTCCCCTTTATAAAGTGACCACTACTTTCTATTTTGTGCACAAAAGGTATAAACTATGGTGAACGCTATACAGATCCTACAGTGCCTTCCGGCCACTACATTGCTGAGTTAGTTGAGACATTAGAAGCTCGGATGATCTCACTGTCCCATCCAGCCATAGCATTGACCTCTTGATGATTTGGAATCATATCTAAATGCGCCTCTACACAATGACCTACATTAGCTTTTCCAACTAAAGAAGGGATTCTGTGTGCCTCTCACACGGAATGATTTACCCATTCACGCACACACTTCACTCAGTAACGCACATTACCAGTCACACAAATGCAGTAATACCTGCTTAAGCCCACCTCTGCATGCACAAACCTCGAAAAACATGTGCATGGATATGCTCTTAACTTTCACGGACAGTTTAGCAACATTATACACCCTCAATCTTGCTTTTAAAAACATAGGCAAGGTTTGAGTTGCTTGATGCTTCACTTCTGTCTACGTAGAATAAGGTCTCTTCCATCTTGTCCCTTATTCTTGCCCACACATGCCTTCCTTCCCTGAAGAGTGATTATCCTTGTTATGCAGTGACTATAAAGGGAAGCAGACTGAACTAATTTTCACACAACACACACCCTGTTAGCAGTTCTTATTCATATAGATAATATAATGAGTCATAGAGGAAGATTAATCAAGCTCTACATCTACAACACACTACAGCAAGACAGGAGAGACACAGAGAAAGGTGAGCAAGAGTAAAGAGAGGGGAGTAATGATATGTCTATGTGATATCAACCCCCTCCCCATTTCTTTGCTTCTTACTCTTCCTTCAGTCTACTCCTGATGTAAGCCTAGCTCTGATCTCTTCTTAGAAAAGAGAGGCAAGGGTACTGTGTGGGTGAACTCAGTGAGCACGCACTTCTCCCAATCCCATCCCAAATAGTCCAGGAGATCCATGATAAAATACATTCCCCATAGTGCTCCTGTGTCCTAGGGTTTGCTGCTGCTGTTGTCTTGTTTCTTGCTGCTGCCACTGGAGCTACTGTACAGGCTGGGATTTGCCACAAGGGGGTGTGAAGCTGCCCCCATGTAGGGCCCAGCAGTGGCTGCGTAGTTGAAGATGGCAGGGAGGAAAGGCAGAGGCTCCACCTTGTCCCCTGCCGGTGCCATCATGTTCAGAGCCACAGGAAGAGCGGCCAGGTTATAGGGGTAAGCCAACAGCTGCGGTCCATAGAGCAGCTGGTAAGGGTCTGGATAAAATGGCAACTTAGTGAGGTCCCCGCCATTAGGGACCATCATTTTCCCCAGGGGGCCGAAGGGAAGAGCTCCAGCAGGATATGAAGACATTAGCAGGTTTTCCTCCTGCTTCTTACCAGAGTGGTAGCCATCCGGCATAATAAGGGGCAGGGGATAATTCTGGGCTGGGTAGCCCACCGGGGTGGTTTCCTCGTGCTGGGAATCTCTGGAAGAAACAGTGTCCTGGCGCTCCGGCTCAGGTGGCTGGGGAGCTCGGGGGAGAAGCAGAGCATGGGCAGAGGGGCGGTCACAGGCACCAGCTGCTCCAGTGGGCAGTGGGAGCCTGTCGAGTCCTTGTGAACTGGCGTGAACCTGGCGGTTTGTTTGAGCTAAGTGTCCCAGAGTTGAGGGGGACTGACAGGGGGACTTGGGGGTGTGCCTGTGTGATGAGGGGCCATTTATAGTGGTGTGAGT
This sequence comes from Scarus forsteni, assembly GCA_036419115.1. NCBI lineage: Eukaryota > Metazoa > Chordata > Actinopteri > Labriformes > Labridae > Scarus > Scarus forsteni. The sequence continues at coordinate 20,637,089 of JAZDUH010000544.1, read as the reverse complement.
TGGTAAGTGCTGGGGCGATGGCACAGGACTCAGCGGCTCCTGTTTAGGGACCAAAAGAGAAATCTGGTCTTCTGGGGTATGTGCAACTTGACTCATTTGCTGGGCTCTTTCTGTCTCCTTCTCTGCTTCTCTTACTTTTTCTCTCTCCCTCTCCCTTTCTTTCTGTCTCTCAAGCTCCCTCTCTTTCTCTCTCTGTCTCTCTAGTTCCCTCTCTCTTGCTAAAATAGACGACATGGTCAGATCTTGTGCTTCATTGGGAGAGGGACTCCTGGACAGGGAGTGAACTCGAAGATCTTGGACCAGAGGTGACTCCTGGTAACCTGCATGCAGAAATACACCACTTCCACCTTGCCTCTCTCTGTCCATAATGACCCCATCCCGTTTCATGAATCCCCCCTCAGAGCTGAGAGCTGTTGTCATGGAAACAGGAGGAGCAGCAGTGGTTATTCTGGTCTGTGACGTCATTGGCACATTTGGAGAGGTGTTGGTGGATGCCACGATGTGCGCAGGGCTGGGTATTCTGTGCATCTGGCTGTCTAGACTCTTTTTGCTGGGACTGCGGTAGTCGAGACATTCTGGCCCATTCATGACTAGAACACTCTGGAGAGTGGAGGGTGGGCTGGGTGTGAATCTGGGTTTAGAGGGCGTTAGGTTAACTGGACTCTCTAATGGAGGCTCTGGCATTTGTGGGCTTGCCTCCCTCTCTAAAGCTGGATGTGTGAGCTCTGTCAGCTCAGGTTTGTCAACGGATTCTGATGATTGATGCTCATTTGTCAGTTCGCTACGTGGGTTATTATGCTGCTGTGATGCCAACAAGTCACTATGACTGGGTGGGTCTGATGATGAATAGCTGATTACAGAGACAGAGAGAGCACTTGGTACCTGTCCTGTTTCAGTCTCTGCATCTTTGCTAACAACATCAGCATCTGTCTTTGTTGTTCTTGACTTAGAGTCTTTTTCGTCATTTTCTCTCTCAGGGGAACTGCTTAACTCATGACGTCGAATGTGGCGAGTAAGTGCTGATGATGTCTTGCAAACCTTATGACACTGTGGACAGGTGTGTCTTGAAAGTGCTCTCCTGCTTAGGGGCCCTGAACTGAAGGTGCTTCCTAATGAGCCAGCTTGCCCCCCTTTATCTTCATCATACTTGGCGATCTCTGGCACAGATTTAACCCCAACCCCTTCAGCTTGTTCGCCAAGTGCTACCTTAGGGGGCGCAGGGGATGCCTCAGTAGGCTTGGGATGCTGGGCTCTCTGATGGTCCTCTAGCTTATCCCTTGAGGGGAAAGTAGCACAGCAGAAGAGGCAAACAAACTCAAGCAGATGGCTCAGCTCATGTTTGTCTCGTTTCCTGGGACTTGAAAACCACCGGCCACATGTGCCGCACTCTGCTGCATTCCCATTAGTCCACGGCCGCCTCTTTATTCCCAAAGTAGCCACTGAGGTAGACACAGGAGGCTTTGGAGAGTTTAGAGGAGGTATAGCAATCTCATGGCAGGCCTCCTTGACTTGATCTTCTGCAACTTTATTTTTCTCCTTTACAGGAAAAGAAAGATAATCGCACTTCTCCTCCTCTTCATTTTCTCTATTAGCTTTGGACAGCTTTTCAACCCTCTCTGTCTTTTGCTCCTCTTTTTCATCCTGCGTTTTTTCTGTTTCTTTATTAATCCGATTCTTGAGCCTCTCTGCTCTCCTCTTCAGCCTGACGGAGCGCTTGAATTTCAGTTTCCTCTGCCAGCTCTTAACCCTTTGTAGGTGAGCCTGGGCCTTCCTCTTAGGTTTGTAGGAGTAGTAAGGTCGCCACAAATTATCCTCCACATCATGGTCGCTGTCTTGCTCTCGCACCTCCCGACGAAAGTAGTACTCTCTCACCCTATCAGGGGATTTGTTGTTCTTTTTCCTGCCCCCGTCCTCCTCCTTCTCCTCCTCACAATTTCCTCCTGCTTTGTCACCCTCTGCCTCTACGCTTGCTCTGCGGTGGAGGCGATGTTTATGCTGATGATGCTGAGAGTGAGTATGGCGAGGTTCCTTGGCTTCCTTCACTGATGATGCTTCACTGCGTTTGTTTTTAGGGGGAGAATGGCTCTTGTCTCTCCTAAGGTCTGTCTCAGAGATGCTACGCTTTACTATAGCTTCCTCACCAATGCGCACTGTAATCTGGCACAGAGGCCCTGCTTCTTTGACCTGTGAGCCTATAGATGTCGACAGCTGCTTTGAGTTAGAGATGTCACTCTTGCTATGAGTCTTGCGTGATTTGTGACATAATCTGCCTGTCTCTGCATCCTGTCTGCCGCTTGACTGATCCTCTGCAGTATCTGAACTGTCCCTTGACCTTTTTCTGTGGCTGTCTGCACTCTCCCTTTGTTTTTTGATTGGCTTAGAGCTGCTCTTGTGTACAGTCTGACTGTTGTTTGTATCAGGAGATGGGCTGTTTGTTGGACTTTTTTCACTTCCAGCTGTGACCTGATTACTATGCACAATGACAGAGGATGAGACTGCTGTTCCATGAACTATGACAGAGGGTTTTGTATGACCATATGTTATTACAGACGGCATACTTGTTTCTGTGCCTCTTCCAGTCTTAGGAGTTTTGGTTTTGCTGCTACTAGATGTTTTGGAGCTGCCACTGCATCTCCCCTGCTCTAACTCAAGGGCCTCACTGTCATGTTTTCGAACTTGGGGGATGTGCGTTTGGGGGGTGGGTGTAAGTGCTGAGAGGTCACTGTGCTCTGCGGACACAGAGACTGGGAATCCATCAGGGAAGGCATCTGGGTCAGGCTTTACACTCTGATGGTGGGCCCCACTGATGAGGCTTTGTAGGTCCTCAGGGCCCAGGCCACAGCCCAGGCCAGGCAGAGGGAGGGAAGGTGTTTCAGATGTTGGCAGTAGTATGCCATTATGCAAATTGTCATTATAAGTTTTG